>OU343064.1:28928433-30286851 GCA_910593695.2 Ocypus olens | reverse complement strand
TTTTTTGCTCTTCACTATGTTTCGGGGGTATATTGCAAAGTTTTTGAAATGAATTATTTTTTTTTACTCATCAGACATATTTTATAATTTTTCAAAAGTTATGCGTCACTTCAAGAATGAACTCACCTAAAAAAAGTAATTTCGCCCATCTCTACTCTGTACCCTTGGTCCAAGAGCGTTTACTTTGGATATTTTATATATGTATTAAGCTTCCAATGGTACTTAATCCACTCCATTTTCTTTCTTCCCCCAATTCTTTCAATTTTGCCCTATATGATGTTGCAGTAGTTGATATTTTCGGTAGCGTATCACATCACTCTCCACTTTGTTTGGCTCAGACTAGTCACCCTCTATCTTTAAAGTTTCCGGACCAATCCCAAAGTATCCAACATTCATCTCCAATAACAAGTCTCTTAAAAATAGGTAGGCTATAATGTCGCTAAAATAGCTTCTTGGTAGTCTTCTTTTCTTTTTTCAATGCAGCTTTTGTTTGCCAAACTTTCTTTGCTCGTCTATCATCCATCATTCTAACCAAGTGTCCCTACCATCCCAGCTGCCTCCTCAATTTTTGTGAATATACTTCTTATTTCTAGTCTTGATCTTATGTCCTCATTTCTTATTTTTATAACTTTGTGACCTTCCTCAGAAATCTCATTTCAGCTACCTACACTTTACTCATCAGTTTCCTATTGTGTCCATGTTTCACGTTCGTAGATTAGTACAGGTCTGTATAGTATCAATTTGGTTCTTTTTGATATTTGTCAGTGTCTTATTTATATCATGGAAACTTCTTGTATTCTGCTGTTTATTTCCTTCTTGATGCTTCCCTTGTTGCTTATTGACACCCCTAGATATTTAAATGTTTCTGTCTGCCCAATTATTGTTACATTTGTTGCTACATTATCTCTTCCTATAACTATTATTTTCGTCTTCTGTACATTGATTATCATACTGTGTTTATTGAGCTCTTCGTTTCACTTGTTTTCCTGGAGGGCTACTTCGCATTTGATTAGAATAGCTAGGTCATCTGCAAAAGCGCATTCTCCCACCATAGTTCTTCGCACGTTATAGTATCCTACTTCTACCTTCCTTGTTTTGTTCTTTATTTCGTTTAGGATGTTGTCCATGAATAACATGAACAGGAGTGGGCTTAGTGTCCCTTTGTTGTTATGAACTCCTCGGATATCTTATTTCCAGTTCTAATGTAATTTGCTGTTCTGTAGTAAACACTTTTTATTCCTCTTATTAGACCTCCCTCCACATTCTTTTTTTCCAGTATTTCCCACATTTTTCCATTTGCACTTTGTCAAGCTTTTTCCAGGTCTATAAAGGCTATGAAAAGTTTTTTGTTTTGAGTGTTTAATGTTGGCGGCGTTTTTGTTTTGGCTTATGGTATTTTCAACCACTATTTTTTATTGTAAAAAATGTGGTCTTGTGTTGGATGACCTTTCCTTAACCTGCTTTGTGATCTTTCCACATCTCCTTCAGTTGTTGAAGTTTGATGAATTCTGTGGTGTCCTCTCTGTTGCTGTATTTTATTTTGTCACTCAGGATATTTATCTTAGCTACTACTAAATAATGATTGCTTACTATTTTGCTCCCTCTTTTCACTCTTACATTTATTATTTCTTTGCTAAGATATAGTCTATTATAGATTTTTCTTTCCTGCTTCTTACGTCTCTTGTGTATTTATGTATTTCTTTGTGCGCAAATAGAGCATGTCCTTCAACACACGGAAAAGTCTTTCCATAATTGTTCTTTGTGTTCTCTGCATGTTTACCCATTATATGTTTGAGTCCCCTGTTATTATTTCCGACCCTTGCATATAGATCACCCGTTAGTTAGTTTCTCATATTCTACTTGCACTTTCTCTCAGAATTCACCCTTGATTCTTTTGCTTGTAACCTCGCTTGGTCCAAATAAATGTTTGCTGTCCATCCATCATTCTCTTCTAGCTTTAGTATCATTATCCTTTCATTTACGCCTGTCCATTTTTTTATTGTTTCTTCCATCCTTTTATTTATTTATTATGTACCCCACTTCTGCACTTGCCCTTTCGTCATCTTCCACTCTGGGGTATATTAGTATATGGTTATTATTCAACCTCTCCAGCCCTTTTCCCTTCGTTTTGGTCTCTGTTACTGCCATTACATTGAGTTTTGCCTTTTAAAATACTTCAATTATTAGTTCTATTTATTTCCCACTTAAACATCTTATGTTTCAACTTGCAATGTCCGTTTTCCTTGCATTTTTTATTTATCTTTGTTGCCCCTTTTCCGTGTGCTTTCTTTGTTGTTCCTGTAAGTCCTAACTTATATTATATTTTGTTTTGTTGTGTTCTTTTCTATTATATCTATTTTATCCATTGGTATCCATATTTATGTCTTGTGTGTTGCCGTAGGTTGTCATTTGTCCGTCCTGGTTTTTTGGAACCTTTATTTGTAATTTCTACTACTCCCATTCCTTTTCCCTATATTCCATCTGTATTCAGTTCCATTGATTAATATTTCTCTGAAGACTATTCTTATTTCATATCCTTTGTCTTTTTCTTCCTTCGCTGTCTTTCTGATTCCTCTTTGCACTGTTCTTTCTTCCCGCGTTGATGATGATGATGCTTAAATTACTCTTGGCTTTCATGATTTGTTGTTTAATTTCCCACGTTTTCACGTTTTAGTTTATTTTGTATACAATTTCCACTTTTAATTCCTTTGTAAGGAACTATTCTATCCCTTTTGCTCCTTTATTGTTTAGCCCTTTTATTGTATTATTTCTCTTTTCTTTTTCTGCGCTTTCCATTCCTTCATCACACATGGCAAAATTGAAGGAATTGGGGGCAACGAAAAAAATGTCTTGGCTGTAAAACGGCAGTGGAGTGGATTACGTACCATGGGAGCTTAATGTGCACAGCAAAAAAAAGGAAATAGTTGGAAGATGTGGTCGTAAATACTCATGAATGGATTTGTGCAGCAAAAGAAGAAGAGCACCATCCTTTCCCAAGAACAATCACATACCTATAAATCCTTTTGGTTCGTACTCTCATCCCTAATATCACTCTCCAGTTCACTTATCTCAGTGCCCTCTACCGACTAATCACCTTTAGTCTTTAAAGTTTCCTGACCAATCCGGAAACATCAGACTTTATCAGACCAATCTTTGAATTTTTTTTTACTTCATCTCCACCTACTCAGTTTGTGCCTTGCAGCGACTGCTCGAGGATGTTCGGTGAGTTGGCTACGGAAGAAAATTTGATCAATACAGCAGTGGAATATTTGCTTCCTCCATAAGAGCAAATAGTACGGCACAAGCGGCAACTCTGTCTTAGCCTCCTCTACGAAGATCCACGTGCCGCCGCTGGTGCTTTGCCCTGTGTGACATGGCGTTTTTTATGGCTTCATTTATATGGTACCACAATAGAATTTCGGTGGATTTCTGTAAATGATGTTTGTTGGAAACACTAGATGGCGCTTTTCCGTTCCAATTTACCCACATACCGTCTCTTCCTGTAATTTCCCGTGTTGCTTGAAACGTAGAATGTCAAAAGAGTAAAGAAAAAAACGAATAAAACAATCATTTATTGTGTTAATACGTCACTTGAAACATAATTATGTTTGTAGGAAACACTAGATGGCGCTTTTCCGTTTCCGCGAGTGGGATTCTATTATTGTCCTGGTCAATCTCTACTTCTACAAGTCCCACCATGAGTCACGCCACCATTAATGACAGGCTTCAAAAATTAACAAAAATCGTGGCATAATCTTATGACATCTGCTGCTAAGACTAGAATTTTTGGATGCATTAGAAGGTTACATTATCTGGAAGGTTCCAGCGAGTTCTAGAAGGTTCTGTTACATTCTGGAAGGCTCTAAAAACTTCTAGAATCTTTGTTACGTTCCGGAAGGTTCCACCAGCCAGTTCTAGAAGGTTCTGTTAAATTATCTGGAGGGTTGCAGGGTGTTCTAGGGGGTCCTGTTACATTCTGGATGGTTCCAGACTGTTCTAGAATGTTTGTTACATCCGGAAAGTTCCATCAGACAGTTCTAGTAGGGTTTGTTATGATATCAAATTATCTGGAAGGTTCCAGGGAGTGCTAGAAGGTTCTGTTACATTCCAGAAGGTTCTAGAATGTTTTGTTACATTCTGGAGGGTTCCAAAAAGTTCTGGAAGATTCTGTTATATTATTAAATTATCTGGAAGGTCCTAGAAGGTAATGTGACATACTGTAATTATCTCGAAGGGTACAGACATTTCCACTGCTCATTTGTTCAAGAATTGATTTCTTTAAAATCCAGAGGCAAGTTGACCTACTCCCCTTTGTTAAGATTAATATTATATTCAATATTTCTCTTCTTTTCAATTTCACCTGAATTTTCATCAGAATGACTAGCACAATCCGGATCTTCAATTTCTTCATTTGAATATAAATCCAAAGCATCTTCTGACATTCTCACCAACTATCTATCGAACGTTGGGTCACGGGACATTTTCTATTGTGCACAGTTAGGCTCCGAGTTCTTATACTTATACATTTGCTACAAGTTGTTATTTTTCTACGTAGGAACTTGATCTTTTTCTATTTCAAGTATCTTTTCATTGACAACAATTGGAGGTTGCAAAGAAACTTGATCTTCGTTGCAGTGTCTGTCATTTATAGAACATTATCCTATGAATTGTATCTAACAGTAACTTTACATTTTAATGTCACAGCTGTGTCAGTATACATTTATAATTCTGGTAGCCAGTGGCGGGTTACGTAGGTTTCTATTAGGGGGGGGGGGGCGGTATAGGAGCAACAAAATAAAAAACAAGTATTTCAAAAGACTTTTAATAAAACAAAATTGACATTTATTTTCTAAAAGCCACCACTGTTGTTCTCGTAAAGTTTATAACAGATTTAAAAAGTCCGGGCACAAGGTGGCGGTATTGGAAAAATAAGTACGCTAGTAGCGAGTAAACTAGCTCGATGTAATACAGCCTTCAAGAAATGATACAGTGATATTGGGGCTAACCTTTGACTATATACTTATGGACTGCTAGCGCCAACTTCATGTATGTCTCCAAGCAACGGTGGCGCAGCGGGACCCTAAATGGTTGCGGTATCTTACTAAATTGGTAGCTATTTTGTGTCCATGACATATGACTCTATGAGCTCGCATTGCATATTGTGATACCCTGCAATTTATTCACACCTTTGAATATATAAACATTTATATTGTCAAATATTCACACTATGTCAAAATATTGCTATGCGAAAGGCTGCAATACGTCCACGCGGTTATAATACTCGTCAGCTGATGTACATGTCAGTTGACTTTTGACTTATAACCTAAAATTCTGTATTAGATTTCCATCAAATCCGGAACTTCGCAAATTATGGGTTGATGCTTTGCTTGTAAAGAACAGGCAGGAAAGTGGACCCGAGTTGCCGAAATATGCTCGCATTTGCATTCTCCACGTTGCTGATGAATACATCGAGAAATATTTTTTTTTGCTTTCCGGTTTTTAAATTACGCTCCATTTTCGACTCCGGGGCGGGACTTATATCGGGCTCCAGCTCGTGGACAACTTTAGGTGCAGTGATCGCATGGGAAATGGAGGGGGAATAGCAGTCCATTAGTATATAGTCAAAGGGGCTAACGGTAATAACCAAATTGAAATCAATCTATCAGTCACGCACGTGTAGGTTCCGGTAGGCCACCCTGTATATAGCCATATAATTTCTTTACAGCACTACGAAACTGAATCAATAACTTACGCAAGCGATGGATGAATTAATTAGCCGGTAAATCAACCGCAAAATTAATTAACGATTCAAATTAAAAACCGATAAATCACGAGCGTCGACGTTCTTTTTGACAGCGACTGTCGCCAACCGAACCGGCATGTTACTTCGAATCGATACACAAATGAAGGCGCGCTTTTTTTTGTTCATTCACCAACCGAGGAGGACATTCGCCTTAATTAAAAATCGAAAAGATAAGAACGGAAAATGAGGGCTGGGCGCGCGAGCGCGGCCAACTTCAGTTGTATGCAATGCGGGTCTCCGCAACTACTGCCACCTGTTGTGCGCCGGTTCCAATACTGGAGGTATTTGTAAGCGAAAAAAATGCGCGGAATTGACTTTTATAGTTATTTTAATGAAATTAATTTTAATAATTGCTGTTGTAAACAGAATATTTTTTTAAGGTGCGATTATATCATTTAATTTTGTGATTTTTGTACAAAGCATCGCTTTCGTTACAGGAATTTCGGGCGGGCGTGTTTTGTTTCGTTTCAACGGACGATCGCGCGTTGCGGTTGTTTCCTTTTTATTTCCAAAAATCCGTCTCACATTGCGCCTGATCAAATCGAGTGGGTTTAGTTTGGCTCGGCGTCGCTGCAGATCTCAGTTCATCATGGCGCTCGCGGGTAGTATTATCAAAATTCGGCTCCTACCGAAATTCGATGTTTTCAAGGGATTTACGCCGAAACAATTGGTGAACAGCCCGTCAGTGAATAAAGTGAGTCCGAAAACACGGCCTTTTATTTATCGGTCGCCGGACCGGCGACGTTTGGGTCGCGAAATCGCCGGAAAACTCGCGTTTCGCACTGTTTTGAATGAGTGGGGCGAGATCCGCGGAGGGCAGGTCGGCCGGTTACACCCCTCTTCGCGGCGCATTCCGAAAAAGAATGAAATTCCTGTGGAACGTGCAAGTTAGGTTATGTTTCTCTATGGAAATATTTTCCGGCCGCAGTGCAACGCCGAAATTTCGGAAATTTGTGGAATATAAGTGGTTGTTGGTGAAGCACGAGGTAACACCTGGAAATACGTGCGATGCCGAGGAGTAAAAAAAACACGTTCATTTGTTTCCAATTAAACAAATATACCATTTAATTAATTGCTGATGTTAACAATTATTATCAATTGTATGACATCAGCGGTATGTCGGTGTTTACATTTTTTTTTAACGAGCTACTTTCACTTTTGAATGAGTGAATGAAGTATGCGTGTCTTCCAGGAATTAATGACCTGAGGCTAAGTATGCAGTTTTGCTCATTCGTTTTCGCTAAGCTGCAGTCGTAAGTGGTTTTTTTTTGCCCAGTGTATTTAACTACTTATTAGCGTCTTGACCTACATTTACTAGCAATGACACTGACAATGTAAAGCTATTAGCGTGGCAATGTTTATTTATTGGAACAAATTGTATTACATATGGACGGAAGATTTGGATGGATATGTTAATTATTAACACCCTCCTTCAGTCAATATGAAGAAAGATAAACATTTCTTTAATTCACCTGATACCACAACTTATTAATTTAGTCCGAATTGTTTGGGATTATAAAATAATGTTCAGTACACATTTTAGACCTAATTTGCGGAAGCAAACTTTACGCCCTAGTGCGAAAGTACATTGTTGTGACTAAAACAGTTGTTTCTTATTTACGTGCATAATTATGACTTTTCATAAAACTCCCTAATAGAAGGGATCAAATTCAATTCACAATAAAAAGCGATACTGACAGCAAATGTTATAAAAACTTTGCAAATCGCTGTTCTTATTGTTACCTATTACCATGGTTACGTACAGAATTGAGCATATCAAGGAAACTATGATTATTTCTATTCTCTCTCATGAATTCAAAATTATTAATTTTCTGTAAATTGAAGCTTAACGATGAGAAATAATAATGTATGCTCAAAGGGCCCAAACCTGTCATTATTTTACGTCCTTGATACATAAATAACAATTTTGATGATTTTTAAAATTATTTGTTGTAATGGACTAAAGAAACACAAATTGCTAGTTAAACCTGCATGTGTTGGAACATTAATTAATAATCTTCAATTACTTCACGGCAGGGGCGGCTCGTTATGTAGAGCCAAGGAGCCATGGCACTACCTGTAGTTTCAAGCACAGCCAGAATATTTTATTCATTCTAAAAACACTTTTTCGTCATTTTAAATGTTTATAGATTGCCTGCGAAAGTTTAATGAGTAGAGAAAAATATAAAGTTTAATCCAGCTATACAGGGTGTTCCATAAATATACCGAGGAAATTTTAGGAGTGGTCAAAAACAAACAAATGTTGTTTTATAACAATAGTCAACATTTTAAACGATTATTGTAAACAACAATTTAATTAAAATGCAATAAACTCAATATAGCTTAATAAAAAAGAACGACTTTTTTACAAATTTCAACTCCCTGTATCTCAAAAACGAAGAGTTTTCGGACATATGTTTATAGAACATTATAAAATATGTTTGTTTTTATGTTCCCTACCAGCGTTAAAAGTTTGTAGATATATTTATGAAACACCCTGTAAACTTAAAAATACAATTGGCTTTGCGGGTGTTGCCCATGTGTTTCGAGGTGAGGTGAAAAAGTAAAGTCAATTTTGTTTTTGAAATAAATTTAGAATAAATTGAAATATATACAAAATTCTTTACAGGCAAGTAATGTAATGTAATGTAAGCAAAAAACGAAAATTCGACGTTCCATCGTTTTTTTTTTTAATTTTCGAGAGCAACTCTTGAACGGACTGCAAATTTTGAAAATTCTTCTCATCGAATAGATGCTGATAAAAACAAAAAGAATAAATTCGTCTTTCAATTATTTTTCAGTTTTTTCAGGATAACTCTTGAACGGATGACCAAATTTGGCAAATTCTTCCAGCAAAGTGTTATACTCATCGAATAGATGCAGATAAGACCAAAAAAATAAATTTGCCCTTCAATTGTTTTCTGGTTTTTGATAATAACTCTTAAACGGACAACCTGATTTTGATCATTATTTCATCGTAATTAATTTAATAATTTGATGCCAATACAGTTGTTTGGTAAATGCGCAACTTGTGTATAGATATATTTTCTGCCAGTGGTGTAGCAACAGTTAAATGGCGGGAAACAAATTTTTCTAGTGCACTGGCTCTCGTTGAAAAATGTAATAATAAGTAAAACAACACCTTACAAATATAATAAATCATAAATTTTGGCTCAAATGTAAAATTAAACCATTAAGTATCGTCAACAGAAAAAAAAATGCATTGGAAAATCTTTAGAAAAGCAAAAGTTGTCTATTGTTTCTCCGTTATATTGAAAGCTACAATAAAAAAAAACTAAAAGCGAATTTAATTTCTCCATCAAAAAGTGCTCTAATATTGTTTTCGTAAAAAATGCGTAGTAATAATGGTTTTGGCATAAAGGAATTAAAATCAACATTTCTATTATTTTTGCGATTTTTTTTGAGCTACGAACAGGTTTAGGTCTTAAATTTTGAGTTCAAATTTTTATTGTCAAAATAACATATTTATTAATATAATAATAATGTTTATTAACGGAATCTCCTTTTACATAATAATAATAATAATACATCTATAAATATAAACAATTGAAAGATGTAAGAATAAATTATATGCAATTATCCAAATTTTTTATTTTACGTGTTCAATTTTGCATTCAAGAGCCAAAATCTAGAATTTTAAAGTCGAAATTTAAGATTTTATATGCAATTATCCAAATTTTGGTCATATTTTGCGTTTAATGATCAAAACCTTTCAGTAAGTGTCCCAAATTTCAGATTTTACAAGAAATCATCGGATAAGAGAAATTTTGGATTTTTTTGAGGTTTACTGCAAAAATTGTGTGTTTAAGGTCCAAAACCCTTGATTCTATGGTCCAAATAAATTTGAGATTTTACATGAAATTCCTAGATTAGAATCCAAATTTTTGATTTTAGGACTCATATTCTGCGTTTAAGTGTCAAAAACTTGGATTATATGTTACAAATACCAGATTTTAAATGCAAGTGATCAAACTAGAATCCAAATGTTGGATTTTAGTTCTCAAGTTCTGCGTTTAAGGGCCAAAACCCTGGATTCTATGGTCCAAATTCGAGATTTTAAATGAAATTCTTGGATTAGAATCCAAATTTTAAATTTCAAGTCTCAAATTCTGCGTTTAAGGGTAACAAACTTAGATTTAATATTTCAAATTCCAGATTTTACATATAATTATCAGATTAAAATTGGATTTTTCAATTCAAAGTTTGCGTTTAAGGTCCAAAACCATGGATTCTATGGTCTAAATTCCATTTTTTTCATAAAATTCTTCGATTAAAATTCAAATATTGAATTTAAATTCTGCGTTTAGGGGCCAAAAACTTGGATTTAATATTTCAAATTCTAGATTTTACGTTTGATTATTAAATTAAAATCTAAATTTTGGATTTTTCTACACAAAATTTGCGTCAAAAATCATGGATTCTATGGTCCAAATTGGAGAATTTTCATGAAATTCTTGGATTAGAATCCAGAATCAGTACAAAGTATTGTACTCAGCAAATGATGTAGATAAGATTAAAAAATAAATTCGTTATTCAATTGTTATGTGGTTTTGAGAAGATAACTCTTGAACAAAATAGCCATTTTGGAAAACTCTTTCCCAAAAGTGGTGTAGGCATTGAATAAATGTAGATAGGACCAAAAAAATAATTCGTATTCAATTGTTTTTTTGAACCGATGACCAAATTTGGAAAATGTTGTATTTGTCGAATAGTTGCAGATAAGACCTAGAGAGGACCAAAAAATCATTCGTCTTGTTTTTTGTTTTTTTGGGGATTTTTTTTCGAACGGATGACCAAATTTGGCAATTTTTTTTGTAGTCGTTGAATAGATGCAGCTGATCCAAAAAAATTAATTTGTAGTTCAGTTGTTTACTGTTTTTTTTTTGAGTATAACTTTTAAATTAAAGAATAGATTTTGCTAATTCTTTAAGTACTCATTAAATATATGTTTTCAAATTCTCAAAAAATCAAGATGTTTGGTTACAAAATAAAATTCGTTGTTTAATTTTTTAATAATATTACAGATTTAATGAATATCTGGGACAAAATTAAAACACACGACAAATAAAGTACATGTAAATAATATTTTCAGCTTGTCTCCGCCAAGAAAAATAAACATACTAACGCAATTTAAGACTTATAGATAAAATATTGCTGCGCAAAATGAGTGAATGAAAGTGAATTTGTGGTGCACTAGAATTGGCCTTAAAGGGGCAGGGTTTTAAAGGAAAAGAAATAAACGATCTTAATTTTAAATACTAGAATATTTATATGATATGCAAGGCTACCTTTCGTCCTTATTTAATTGATTTAATACTTCTGTGACAGGTAAAGCTTTTCAATTTCAATTATCTTTTTTCCTTCCTCAAAAAGGAAGAGGTGGGATATTTTTTTTTATTTGGCTCTACCATCAAAATGTTTCACGAGCCGCCCCTTCTTCACGGTAACTACTACGTAAAATAAATACAAGTCTTTATTTGTAAATAAAACTTATTTTATTGCGGATGCCTTGGACACAATGTCGAAATTTTTAATGTGTAATTCTTGGAAACATTTTTCAACTGACCAAAATTGGAACCCATTTGTGTAAGTGTGTGTACTGTCTCATGAGGGTGCAGCACTTGTTTTTATCTTCTTCTGTGATTAGAAAAGTGAGCACTTCCTGTTGTAACGTCTGGCAATGAATCATGAGATTATTTACTATTAGGATCAATTATGTATCCGTACAGTTTCTAATCCTGATGTTAATATTGTGGGAAACATTCTCCTTTTTTGGCCTTGACGTCTACGCCCTGTCGACGATTTGATCGAAAAAAAAAAATTTTTTTTGATAAAGGGTGTTGGAAATTCGATGCATTAGAATTGCTATCTCGGTAACTATAAGAGATAGAGAGTTAGTTAAATAGAGGCAAAATTATGCATTTAATGATGAATAATTTTTTACAAAGAAATTTAAAATATTTACACTATTTCCGGAGATATTCGAAAAAACCGAAAAATCAATTTCGGTTTTTATTTTTTTACGACTTTATTACCGGTTATTTTGAAAAATCAAGAGCACTTGCTTAAGACACTTTTGTAAGCTCTTCCAGAAAATAATTCTATTTTTCAAACACGACGTTTCGTTATTAACACCTTGTGGTCGGGCCTAAACGATTCCTCTAAAAAAATATGTGAACAAATCATCTCCAATAAACAAGTTCTACGCATCGCTTATGGATTCGGGAATAGTATCAACATGTATCCCAGGATAACCTAAAAACCTCTTTAGAATTGGAGGATTAATTATCAGTCGATGGCCATCAGACAGAATAATAAAAACGGGTGGAATAATGTCTTAATTGTCGCTCACATCCTCATTCTTACTATGAATCAGGGGCGGCTCGTTATATAAAGCAGTGCCATGGCTCCTAGGCTTTATATAACGAGCCGCCCCTGATTCATAGTAAAGGAGCCATGACACTGCCTCTAATTTCAACCTCAGCAAGAATTTTTAATGAATTCTTAAAATACTTTTTCGTCAGTTACTTTGGTCTAGGAAGATAAATCGTTCTTTCTTTCTCCAAAAAAGAAGGGGGGGGGGGGTATATTGCATAAATGGCTCTACCATCAACATGTTCCACGAGCCGCCACTGCTATGAATATCGCCATCTGACGAATCATATGTCAAATTGTCTGCAAATATTTCTTCGTCATTTTCGTGTTCACTGTATTCCATTTTAAAATATATACCCGGTGAGTCTGAGAAAACGGGCAATAGGTCAATGACGAGAGCGAGGAAACGAAGAAAGAAAAACTTTAAAAAATGGTGATGTGGCCATCATGTTACTTTCTCCGATTTGATGGTATTACGGTTATTTATATTTCCACTTTTATGGTTTATTTTCAATTCAAATCATATTTTAAATGTACATCGAGGATTTTGTAGAATCGGATGAAACTGACGTTTATAACGTCAAAATTATGAAAAAGGAAAATGACAAATTTTACTTCAAAACCTAATAGTCAGTTCCCTCAAAAACCAAAGAGGTTTCTAAAAAAAAAATTGTTCATTTTAGCATTCTCTACATTTATTATTCATAAGGTGTGAGCCACTGAATTTTGTTGCTGAGTTGGCCATGCCTGAGAGAGAAACATATCAGTCATGTCTGACATTAATTCATTTTTTAAAATCTTATTCAATAGTTTCATGACGTAATAATATGCGACATACCTCATTTATCTCACAGCCAACTCTGAATCAAAATTTTGTGGCTCACACGATATAAATTTGCTTTAACTATTATCGTTTTATAATTATAAACCAAAAATTAAAAAAAGAAAAATAATAAACTTGTTTCTCGAATAAAAATGATTTTATGATAAATATTTTTAAACAAAAGATGTTAATTTCTTTGTTGTCTTCAATATCTGTTTAAATATATTTGGGTTATTTCGCATATTTAGAAAATTATTGGAAAAAAACAAAAAAGTTACGGTAACGGAGAAAGTGAAAATTGGAAAAATGTAAATCGTTGCGCAATTGTTTTGTAAATGCTAACATCAACTTTAACATAAATAGTTTACCCTTATTAAAAATTCTGATTGCGAGAAAAGTTATAATTTTTTTAAATTATCCCTGAAATAAAAAAAATTAGCCGAAATAAAATAATTAAAAAAAAAATTGAAATCATTGCGTTATTGTTTTACAAATGCTAAGAGGAACTTTGACATCTATTTACTACCTAAAACAAATGAGCACTATTAAAAATTCCGACTATAACAAAAGTTATGAATTTTTTTAAATGTCCCTGCAATAAAGTTCAAATTTCAGTCGAAATAAAGTATTTAAAAAAATGAAATAATTGCGTTATTGTTTTACAAATGCTAGGAGATACTTTGGCATCTATTTACTACGCAAAACAGTTTACCACTATTAAAAATTCAGACTGTGACAAAAGTTATTAATTTTTGAAATTATCCCTGCAATCAGATCAAATTTTAGCTGTAAGTTAAAAAAAATTGTAAAAAATTGAAATCGTTGAGCAATTGATTTGTAATTACCAGCATATACTTTCATATCTATTGCCTAACCAAAACAGTATACTAATTTTGAAAATTACCTCCAAGACAAAAGTTATGAATTTTCAAAATTATACCTGCAAATAATTTAAAAAATTAACTGTACGTTACAAAAATTTAAAAAAAATTGAAATCGTTGCGCAATTGTTTTGTAATTGCTAACATTTACTTTTACATCTATTAACTACCTAAAACAGTGTACCAATTTTGAAAATTACGTCTAAGTCAAAAGTTATGAATTTTCAAAATTATCCCTGCAAATCATAAAATTTTAACTATAAGATAAAAAAAATTGTAAAAAATTGAAATCGTTTCGCAATTGTTTTGTAATTGCTAACATATACTTCTACATCTATTGACTAAAAAAAAAACAGTGTGCCAATTTTGAAAATTACGTCTAAGTCAAAAGTTATTAATTTTCAAAATGATCCCTGCAATCATATATTTTTTTTAACTGTTCGTTACAAAAATTAAAAAAAAATTGAAATCGTTGCGCAATTGTTTTGTAATTGCTAACTTTTAGTTTTAAATCTATTGACTAATTAAAATAGTGAACCAATTTCGAAAGTTTATGTATTTTCAAAATTATACCTGCAAATCATAAAATTTTAACTGTAAGATAAAAAAATTGTTAAAAATTGAAATCGTTTTGCAATTGTTTTGCAAATGCTAACAACTACTTTTACATTTATTTACTAACCAAAACACTTAAGTCCTCCTTAAACTGAATTTTCAAAATGATACCTGCAGTCATTAAATTTTACTTAAAATGTAAAAAGTTGAAAACGTTGCGAAATTGCAAATGCCAATTTCTACTTTTACATCTACTTTTTAACCAAAACAGTTAACTCCTCCTTAAACTTCGTACTAAGTCAAAAGTTATGATTATTTAAAATTATCCCTGCTAATCATAAAATTTTAGCTGTAAGTTAAAAAACTTGTAAAAAATTGAAATCATTGCGCAATTATTTTCTAATTGCTAACATTTACTTTTACATCTATTGACTAACTAAAATAGTTTACCAATTTCGAAAATTACGTCTAAATCAAAAGTTATGAATTTTCAAAATTATACCTGCAAATAATTTAAAAAATTAACTGTACGTTACAAAAATTTAAAAAAAATTGAAATCGTTGCGCAATTGTTTTGTAATTGCTAACATTTACTTTTACATCTATTGACTAACTAAAATAGTTTACCAATTTCGAAAATTACGTCTAAATCAAAAGTTATGAATTTTCAAAATTATACCTGCAAATAATTTAAAAAATTAACTGTACGTTACAAAATTTAAAAAAAAATGTAATCGTTGCACAATTGTTTTGTAATTGCTAACATTTACTTTTACATCTATTGACTAACTAAAACAGTTTACCAATCTTAGAAATTACGTCTAAATCAAAAGTTATGAATTTTCAAAATTATACCTGCAAATAATTAAAAAAATTAACTGTACGTTACAAAAATTAAAAAAAAAAATTGAAATCGTTGCGCAATTGTTTTGTAATTGCTAACATTTACTTTTACATCTATTGACTAACTAAAACAGTTTACCAATTTAAAAAATTACGTCTAAATCAAAAGTTATGAATTTTCAAAATTATACCTGCAAATAATTTAAAAAATTAACTGTACGTTACAAAATTTTAAAAAAAATGTAATCGTTGCACAATTGTTTTGTAATTGCTAACATTTACTTTTACATCTATTGACTAACTAAAACAGTTTACCAATCTTAGAAATTACGTCTAAATCAAAAGTTATGAATTTTCAAAATTATACCTGCAAATAATTAAAAAAATTAACTGTACGTTACAAAAATTAAAAAAAAAAATTGAAATCGTTGCGCAATTGTTTTGTAATTGCTAACATTTACTTTTACATCTATTGACTAACTAAAACAGTTTACCAATTTTAAAAATTACGTCTAAATCAAAAGTTATGAATTTTAAAAATTATACCTGTAAATCATGATTGATTGATTGATTGATTGATGGTTTGTGGAGGGCGACCAAATGGTCGCAGCGCTTAGACCATTCGTTGGTCCTTTGTGCCCTGAGCCCTACTCCTCAAGCCAACTTAAACTTCTTGTGACCTGTAAATCATAAAATTTTAACTGAGCGAAAAAAAAAATGTAAATAAATTGAAATTGTCGCGCAATTGACTAACCAAAACAGTTTACCAATTGTGAAAATTACGCCTCCGTCAAAAGTTATGAATCAACAAATTCATCCCCGCAAATGATAACATTAAAAAAATTGTTAAAAATTGAAATCGTTGAGTAATTGTTTTGTAATTGCTATAATCTACTTTTACATCTATTGATCAACCAAAACAGTTTACCAATTTTGAAAATTACGTCTAAGTCAAAAGTTACGAATTTTCAAAATTATCCCTGCAAATCATAAAATTTTAGCTGTAAGTTAAAAAAATGGTAAAAAATTGAAAGCGTTGCGCAATGTTTTTATAATTGCTAACAAATACTTTTACATCTATTGGCTAACCAAAACTGTTTACCAATTTGGAAAATTACATCCAAGTCAAAAGTTATGAATTTTCGAAATCATTCTTGAAAATTATAAAATTTTAGCTGAATTGAAAAAATGGTTACTTTCTCCGACGATAGTATCATTTATATTTACACTTTCATGGTTTATTTGAAATGTAAATCTTGCGTTTTGTAGAATCGGATTTAAAACGTCAAAATTCACAAAATTGACAAATTTTACTTCAAATCCTAATAGTCAATTCACTCAAAAACCAAAGAGATTTCGAGAAAAAATTTGTCATTTTAGCATTCTCTACATTGATTATTGATGTAAATTTCCTGTAACTATTATCGTTTTATATTTATAAACCTAAAAAGAAAAAAAATGATATGAAAAATATTTTCAAACAAAATATGTTGATTTTTTGTTGTCTTCAATATTTGTTTAAATAATTTTGTGATATTTTTCATATTTAGAAAATTAGTAAACACCCACTTCCGGCGTGTGGAAATTTACCAAAAGCTTTTCAGTTCTTCGGATTATCAAATAAGACTTATGTTCAAAGTTTCATGTTAATAGCTGTATCAGTTTTTGAGATACAGCGTGCACAGACACTCATACACACAACAGATACAATTTTTTCCAGAAATTGTTGAAATGGCATATAGGGAACGGATATTTCCGTAAAAAATTTAGAAAAAATTTTCACGATTTTTCTCGTACTTGGTAACAGAGAAAGTAAAAATAAAATTGTACGAAAGACCTTCGGTCGATAGCCACCTCCTATTTTATACAATTCTAACTACTGTACTTTTAACTACTATTTTCGATTGAATAAAGATAGTTCTCTCTCTGTGCGAAAAGTAAATAGAATTTCATATCGTCTTTTATAAACAATTCCAGTAGGAAAAAAAATACAATAAAATGAGAAAACTTATTCAGCATAAATCCTATTGTACGATAACTTAAAAACAAATGATATAGAAGTAATAAACAAGTCGAACTTCCTAAAGAGGATTACTTCGATCAGTCGATCGGAAATGAAATGCGATTACAAGTACGTTCGCTTGTGGAACCCGACTAGTACAAGTGTGCTCTGCAATTATCCAGTTAATTTGAATCGATTTTCTTTCAGGAATAACTGTAACACGCGTAACAACTACGTGCGCGTTTCCCCTACATTAGCTCGCACATTGGTTAAAGCTGTCTAATGGTGCGTGTGACGTTGGCGTATAATTTGGTGGAAACTAATAATTTGTTTAGTGTTACAGGTTTCTTTTAAATAGTTGTGTAGTTCTGTATAAGTTAAATTAATAGTTCTGTCCGAAAAAAAACGACTTAGGTCAAAGTGAGATGTCAGTTTTAATTTTAACCCACAACTAATTCAATTCAGTTTGATTATGAATTATTGCGAAGCAACTCAATCTATAAGTTTTCTCTTGACTTAGTTTGATTATGAATTATTACTCAATCTATAAGTTTTCTCTTGATTTCTGCTTTTACTGGGAAACTGCCACTAACACTCATGGTATCCTTGATTGCTTATCCTAAAATTATTCATTCATATAAATCATTAATTAATACGGGCCATTAATAAACGATTATTTATGGGTTAGTATAATCTATAAATAAACGTACAATGAGAAAAAAAAAAGGATGATGAATTAAAACCTCAATGTATATACGATTGCAAAAAGATTGCAAGAAATAAATTAACGTGCATGTTCATGCTCTTTCAAAGAGTGATTGCCCCTCCGTAGAAAACTAAAGGTAATTAAAATTTCATGGCGTTAATAAAGCTCCAACTCGGGTGCTCGAAGACTTTAGTTTTAATTACACGTTTATGACCCTGCGTAATCCTCTCGCGCTTTATTTTCAGAAACTTCGATGCTCTTGAGGACACAAATGCAACAGTCGCATGAATCGCTGCTTTAGCTAATATTGAAACAAAACGAACCAATTAAATGAGACACATCTCTATTTTTATTAAAAGGAATGCAAAATTTCTTATTTATCGTTAAGTAGGAATAGTAGATGCCAGCGGCGGCTCGTTATGTAGATCCAAGGAGCCACGGCACTACCTCTAATTTCAAACGAAACAAGATTTTTTTTAATAATAATAAATACAGTTTATTGAAACTCATAAGAGCTACAAATGGCCATCGAGATTTTTTTTTTTTTTTATTAATTCTAAAAACACTGATTTGTCATTTTAAATGTTAAAACGATGCCTGCGAAAGTTTCATGAGACGAGAAAAATGGCAGTGCATTTATTTGAGAATATATCTCTTGAACAAATTAGCAAATTTAAAAAATTCTTCCAGAATTGTGTTTTGTGTTGTTATCATAAAAACCAGTAATGGGGTATTTTGAGTTTTTTGGAGGTTTATTAAGATTAATGCATTTTGAGTAAATCTGAAAAGTTTCAAGTGTGTTACGGTTGTTTTTATATTTTTTTTTTACTCGGAAGAATTAAAACTTAAAATCTTGAAAACCAGGGACGAGTTTTTTGGAGGGTTGTTAAGATTAGTGTATTTTGAGTAAATTTGGAAAATTTCAAGTGTGTTCCAGTTGTTTTTATATTTTTTTTTTCACTCGGTCGGTTATCTTGAAAACCTGTGATGGAGTTTTTTGGGTTTTTGAAAGATTATTGTATTTAAAGTAAATTTAGAAAGATTCAAGTATGTATTTTACAGCTGTTTTTATATTTTTTTCGCGTCAACAAAAAATGATTATAATGTTTCATAAATTTACACGAAAAATCGCAAAAGCAATCGAATGTATTTGAATTTTCTACGAAATCACTCTTGAATTAATATTGAGTGATTTTGTAAAGTTTCAAGTGGATGGCAATTGTTTTTATGTTTTTTTCACGTCGACGAATTTGTTGCAATTTTTTTTAAATTTCATCTCCGTTCACATTGAAATATTCTAAAATTTAGAAACAATGCATTTCTAATTTTTACGGAAATGTAGAATCACATGTGTTGTTAGTTGTTTTGGAAAGTTTCAAGTCGATGGCAATTATTTTTAAATTTTTTTCGCATCGACGAATTTGTTGCATTTTTTTTTTAATTTCATCTTGGTTCACATTGAAATATTCTAAAATTTAGAAACAATGCATTTCTAATTTTTACGGAAATGCAGAATCAAATGTGTTGCCAGTTGTTTTGGAAAGTTTCAAGTCGATGGCAATTGTTTTTATATTTTTTTCGCGTCGACGAATTTGTTGCAATTTTTTTTAAATTTCATCTCCATTCACATTGAAATATTCTAAAATTTAGAAACAATGCATTTCTAATTTTTACGGAAATGCAGAATCACATGTGTTGCCAGTTGTTTTGGAAAGTTTCAAGTCGGTGGCAATTGTTTTTATATTTTTTTCGCGTCGACGAATTTGTTGCAATTTTTTTTTAATTTCATCTCCATTCACACTAAAATATTCTAAAATGTAGAAACAATGCATTTCTAATTTTTACGGAAATGCAGAATCACATGTGTTGCCAGTTGTCTTGGAAAGTTTCAAGTCGATGGCAATTGTTTTTATATTTTTTTCGCGTCGACGAATCTTTTCCTTTTTTTTTAAATTTCATCTCCGTTCACATTGAAATATTCTAAAATTTAGAAACAATGCATTTCTAATTTTTACGGAAATGTAGAATCACATGTGTTGTCAGTTGTTTTGAAAAGTTTCAAGTCGATGGCAATTGTTTTTATATTTTTTTCGTGTCGACGAATTTGTTGCATTTTTTTTTAAATTTCATCTCCGTTCACATTGAAATATTCTAAAATTTAGAAACAATGCATTTCTAATTTTTACGGAAATGTAGAATCACATGTGTTGTCAGTTGTTTTGGACAGTTTCAAGTCGATGGCAATTGTTTTTATATTTTTTTCGCGTCGACGAATTTGTTGCATTTTTTTTTTAAATTTCATCTCCATTCACATTGAAATATTTTAAAATTTAGAAACAATGCATTTCTAATTTTTACGGAAATGCAGAATCACATGTGTTGTCAGTTGTTTTGGACAGTTTCAAGTCGATGGCAATTGTTTTTATATTTTTTTCGCGTCGACGAATTTGTTGCATTTTTTTTTTAAATTTCATCTCCATTCACATTGAAATATTTTAAAATTTAGAAACAATGCATTTCTAATTTTTACGGAAATGCAGAATCACATGTGTTGTCAGTTGTTTTGGACAGTTTCAAGTCGATGGCAATTGTTTTTATATTTTTTTCGCGTCGACGAATTTGTTGCATTTTTTTTTTAAATTTCATCTCCATTCACATTGAAATATTTTAAAATTTAGAAACAATGCATTTCTAATTTTTACGGAAATACAGAATCACATGTGTTGTCAGTTGTTTTGGACAGTTTCAAGTCGATGGAAATTGTTTTTATATTTTTTTCGCGTCGACGAATTTGTTGCATTTTTTTTTTAAATTTCATCTCCATTCACATTGAAATATTCTAAAATTTAGAAACAATGCATTTCTAATTTTTACGGAAATGCAGAATCACATGTGTTGCCAGTTGTTTTGGACAGTTTCAAGTCGATGGAAATTGCTTTTATATTTTTTTCGCGTCGACGAATTTGTTGTAATTTTTTTTTAAATTTCATCTCCGTTCACATTGAAATATTCTAAAATTTAGAAACAATGCATTTCTAATTTTTACGGAAATGTAGAATCACATGTGTTGTCAGTTGTTTTGGAAAGTTTCAAGTCGATGGCAATTGTTTTTATATTTTTTTCGCGTCGACGAATTTGTTGCAATTTTTTTTTAAATTTCATCTTCATTAACATTGAAATATTCTAAAATTTAGAAACAATGCATTTCTAATTTTTACGGAAATGCAGAATCACAAGTGTTGTCAGTTGTTTTGGAAAGTTTCAAGTCGATGGCAATTGTTTTTATATTTTTTTCGCGTCGACGAATTTATTGGCCACTTTTCTCTTTATTTAATTTACTGAATAATTTTGCAACAATAATCGTTTTTTTTTTCTCAAAAATTGTCTCTACCCTCAACATGTTCCACGTATCGCCACTGGTAACCGAAAATTGGACTTTTGCTAATTGAGCTTGAAGCTAATCAACGAGTCCTTCACAATAATCTAAATGTTACTTAACAATTTAGTAAAAATTCCAATATAACATTTTGATGTTAAAACATCAAAATCTTTCAATTTTAAATATGGCCACCTTTTCCTGTATAGCAGCGATATATTCAAGCTATATTTAGCTTAAATTAAATTTACAGCCAATTTAGTTGTGCGCCGCCCTATGTTCAGTAGATGTGGGAAAATGTAATAAGAAAAAAATAATGTTTTACTAGCGGACGAAGGATAAAATTCAATTTCCTTGTAATAACGGAATATATTTTCTTATAATCTGGGGATCAGAGAGAATTTTTCTGGGACGAGCGTGTTTGAGTGAACCATATAGAGACCTTAAGGAAACGTAATACCCGTTCATGCTAATAACATCGAAGCTATTTTTAGGAACTCATAAAGTATACGATGAATTTTTGTTTATTCGATATAAATATCTTACCACGGTTAACACCAAAAAAGGGAAATCTTCGTGATCCCATAGTTCGTACGGAGAAAGTAAAAAGACTTCGAAATCTATTGCTGAAATGTATTCACAACCGTTCAAAATATTTACAAAATAAGTCTTACAAATAATTGCAGTTCTGACTCTAAAATAAAATTACTATTCAGCTTCTGCAAATAAAAATTGCTGATCGCTACTACAACTGATTATTAATAAAACTAATTAAAACACTGCCGCTAATTCCACAGCGCTCTTCTATATTAATCTGCGTTATAAATATTTAGTGATCCAGTTTAAGGACACGGTCGTGGTGAGCCCCTTCAATAATTCAATGTAATCGAGCGGATCAACCAAGCTCTTAATATTTATAGGGGCTTTCGCAATTTTACAATTACAAACACAGCCAGCGCCCAAACCCTTCCCCTCATTTACATTATAGACAACTCAATTTACTTCCAATAACGTGTTACGTGACTCCGCGTCACGTGGCACCTCCGGAAAACGTTATTATATCATTTTTCACGAAACCCAAATGACTCACAGAATATTTCAAGTGCTGGGCAAATAATTACATTAGCTGAGAATTGTAATTAACCGTAATTGAGCTGGTTTCGTTTGAAATGTTCATTTTCGGTGTACAACACAGTCAAGGGCATCGTTACGTTGTGATAACAATAGCTCCGGAGTGTGTTTTGCTGTTTGTGATTTGATAATAATTGTGGGAATTGTGGTCAGTTCGTGTTGCTTGATTAAATAATTCGTTCGGATTTTTATTAAAGCAAGCAATAGTATATACAGTGGTATATTCTTCCGTGTTATTCGTGTGGGTGTAACTAGGCTTGTTACGTAAACATATATTTATATCCTATTGCAAAAAATCTGCTAAAAGTAGAGGGCAATAAATTCAAAGAAGACTTTTCGTATTTTTGGAAGAGAATTAAAAAATGAGGAAATTTATCCGCTCTTGAAATGTTCCAATATTGTTTATTTACATGGACTGTAAATAAACATGATTCCTCGTTGAAGTCATAACTCCGTTATCAGCAGGAATGGATTTATCAATGAGGACAATATCTCCATAAAAATATTTTCTGGTGTGTATGTGTACGTACTGATAAGTGCTCGAACGTTTCATGTTAATTGGTGATGGAGGTTAGGCGTGTCAGAATGAATCATGAACTGATGTTTTCGCATTGTTAGCGATCAGACAATAGACATTTTTTCCAAATAAAAAATAAATAATGAATGAATAAAATTGTCGGGTTCCTAAAATAGCTGTTTGTACAAAGAATTACTTGATTACTGTTAACATTTAATATAACAAATAAATAGTGCCGAGCAGTGGCGGCTCGTGGAACATGTTAATGGTAGAGCCACTTATACTATATATTCCACTCCCCCCTCCTTCTTTAAAGAAAGAAAGAACGATTTATCTTCCTGGACCAAAGTAACTGGCGAAAAAGTGTTAATCAAAAATTCTTGCTGAGATTAAAACTACAGGTAGTGCCATGGCTCCGTGGCTCTATATAACGAGCCGCCCATGATTCGACAAAATATATTACTTTCGACAACTGAAAAATAGGGCGGCCCGTTGGTGTAGTGGATACAGGCGAGCGCCTGTGCCGGTTGCACCGCGGCCGTGTGGGTTTGATTCCCAGCCCGGGCGGAAGATTTTTCACGGATCGAGAAGTATTCGCTCGGGTCCATGGTTGTTTGTATACGTCTTTCATTATTAATTTGTTCATTTATTCATTTAATTTATAACTTAAACATATATAACATTGATGATGGCTAATGTTCAAGCACCAAAGCCAGGCATAACGTCGAAAAAAAAAACTGAAAAATACAATTTTTGGCAATTCAAAAATGTCGAAAAAAAAAATTTTATTCGCTGAAAAATACTGTTTTTGGCAGCTGAAACATAGCATATTTCCTAGCTGAAGAATACCATTTTCTGCAACTGTAAAATACAACTTGAGACAGCTGAAAAATACTATTTTCAACAGCTGGGGATTACCATTTTGGCAGCCGAAAAATACCATTCCCGACAGCTGAAACATATCGTTATCGGCAGCTAAAAATTACAATTTTTGACAACAAAATATACAAGTTTTGACAGCCGAAAAATGCCATTTTTGATAATTAAAAAATTTCAAAAAATTCTGCTTTTGATAGCTAAAAAATACCATTTATATAGGTGGGAAATGCCGTTTTTGGCAGCGGAAAAATATCTTTTTTAACAGCTGAAAAATTACATTTTTGACAGCTGAATAATACAATTCTTAATAGCTGAAAAATACCATGCTTAATAACAGCAACACACTATTATTGACAATTGTATCACACCGTTATTGTCAGCTTAAAAATACAATTTTTGAAAGCTGAACAACGCCATTTTTGACAATTAAAAAAATGTCGAAAAATGCTGCTGTTGATAGCTGAAAAATGCCATTTTTATAGGTGGAAAATACCATTGTTGACAGCTGAAAAATATCATTTTTGACAGCTGAAAAATATCGTTTTTGACAGCTGAAAAATATCATTTTTGACAGCTGAAAAATATAATATTTGAGAGCTGAAATATATCATTTTTGACAGCTGAAAAATATCGTTTTTGACAGCTGAAAAATATAATTTTTGACAGCTGAAAAATATATTTTTTGACAGCTGAAAAATATCATTTTTGACGGCTGAAAAATATCGTTTTTGACAGCTGAAAAATATCATTTTTGACAGTTGAATGATACACTTCTTAACAGCTGAAAAAACAAGAAGTACAAGTTTTTACAGCTAAAAAATGCCATTTTGACAATACAAAGATTACCAGAAATGCTGCCTTTGATAGCTGAAAAATACCATTCTTGACAACTGCAACAAACCATTATTGACTACTGTAACAAATCATTATTGTTAGCAAAAAAATACAATTTTTATCAACATAGAAATACGAGTTTTGACTGCTGAAAAGTGCCATTTTTTGACAATTAAAAAAATGCCGAAAAATGCTGCATTTGATAGCTGAAAAATGCCATTTTTATAGGCATTGTTGACAGCTAAAAAATATCATCTTTGACAGCTGAAAAATATAATATTTGACAGCTGAAATATATCATTTTTGACAGCTGAACAATATCGTTTTTGACAGCTGAAAAATATAATTTTTGACAGCTGAAAAATATCATTTTTGACAACTGAAAAATATCGTTTTTGACAGCTGAAAAATATCATTTTTGACAGTTGAATGATACACTTAACAGCTGAAAAAACAAGAAGTACAAGTTTTTACAGCTGAAAAATGCCATTTTGACAATAAAAAAATGACCAAAAATGCTGCCTTTGATAGCTGAAAAATACTATTTTTATAGGTGAGAAATACCTTTTTTAACAGCTGAAAAATACCATTTTTAACAGTTGAAAAATACCACTTTTAACAGCTGAAAAATACCATTCTTGACAACTGTAACAAACCATTATTGACAACTGTAACAAATCATTATTGTTAGCAAAAAAATGCAATTTTTGTCAACACAAAAATACGATTTTGATAGCTGAAACATGCAATTTTTATAGGTGGGAAATACCATTGTTGACAGCTAAAAAATATCATTTTTGACAGCTGAAAAATATAATATTTGTCTGTTGAAATATATCATTTTTGACAGCTGGAAAATATCGTTTTTGACGGCTGAAAAATATCATTTTTGACAGCTGAAAAATATTATTTTTGACAGCTGAAAATATCGTTTTTGACAGCTGAAAAATATCATTTTTGACAGTTGAATGATACACTTCTTAACAGCTGAAAAAAACAAGAAGTACAAGTTTTTACAGCTGTATAATACCATTTTGACAATAAAAAATGACCAAAAATGCTGCCTTTGATAGCTGAAAAATACCATTTTTAACAGCTGAAAAATATCATTCTTGACAACTGCAACAAACCATTATTGACAACTGTAACCAACCATTATTGTTAGCGAAAAAATACATTTTTTGTCAACACAAAAAATACGTGTTTTGACAGTTGAAAAATGCCATTTTTGACAATTAAAAAAATGTCGAAAAATGCTACTTTTGATAACTGAAAAATGACATTTTTATAGGTCGGAAATCGCGTTTTTAACAGCTGAAATAATCATTTTTGACAGTTGAATAACAGCTGAAAACTACCATTTTCAACAGCTGAAAAATACCATTGTTGACAACTGCAACAAACAATTATTGACAACTGTTACATATCATTATTGCCTGTTAAGAAATACAATTTTTAACTACAAAAAGACAATGGTTGACAGCTGAAAAATGCCATTTTTGAGAATTAAAAAAAAAACGTCGAAAAATGCTGTTTTTGATAGCTGAAAAATACCATTTTTCAAAACTGAAAAATATAATTTTCGACAGTTGAGTGAGAAATACCTTTTTTGACATTAAAAAAACATTTTTGACAACTGATAAATATCATTTTTGACATTTGAAAAATACGCTTCTGAGCTGAAAAATATCATTTTTAAGAGCTGAAAAATTCCACTCTTGACAATTACAACAAACCGTGATTGACAACTGTAACAAACCATTATTGTCAACTAAAAAATATAATTTTTGACAATAAAAAGTACAATTTTTGGCAGCTGAAAAATGCCATTTTTGACAAATTAAAAATGTCGAAAAAATGCTCTTTTTTGATAGCTGAAAAATATCATTTTAATAGCTGAAAAATACCTTTTTTGACAGCTGAAAATGCCATTTTTGACAATTAAAAAAAATGTCCAAAAATTCTGTTTTGATAGCTGAAAAATAACATTTCAATAGGTGAGAAATACCTTTTTTGACATTAAAAAAACACATTTTTGACAACTGAAAAATATCATTTTTGACATTTGAATAATACTGAGCTGCTAAAAAATATCATAACAAACTGTTATTAACAACTGTAACAAATCATTATTGTCAGCTAAAAAATATAATTTTTGACAATAAAAAGTACAATTTTCGGTAGCTGAAAAATGCCATTTTTGACAAATAAAAAATGTCGAAAAATATATTTTTGTTGATTCCTGAAAAATACCATTTTAATAGGTGAAAAATATCTTTTTTATCAGCTGAAAAATAATATTTTTGAAAACTGAAAAATATAATTTTCGACAGTTGAATAATACATTTCTTAACAGCTGAAAACTACCATTTTTAATAGCTGAAACGTACCAACTTGACAACTGTAACAAATCATAAATGTTAGCTAAAAATACAATTTTCTACAACAAAAAGTACAATTTTGGCAGCTAAAAATGTCATTTTTGACAATGCTGCTTTTGACAGCTGAATCAATTCTTAACAGGTACAAATACTATTCTTGACAACTGCAACAAACCATTATTGACAATTGCAACACACCATTATTGTCAGCAAAAAAATACAATTTTTGACAACAAAAGAAAGAAAGAACTATTTATCTTCCTAGACCAAAGTAACTGGAGAAAAAGTGTTTTAAGAATTAATTAAAAATTATTGCTTAGCTTGTAACTACAGGTAGTGCCATGGCTCCTTGGCTCTATATAACGAGCCGCCCCTGGAGGAAAGTACCAATACAAATATTTGCTGCCAAAGTTTTTCTGAATATGCCTCCTAGGTAATTACATTTCCTTTTTATCAGAAGAATTGGTCACACAAATTCAGTTTGGGGAATTATGCATATGAATATTCCCTTAAACCAGTGGCGCACTCACGATTTAATTTTGACATAAAATATATACCGTGTGTTCGATAAAAAAACGCCCAACGCCATAACTCTCTTATTTATTGACCGATATGAATGAACTAAGAACCAAAGTCAATGGTGGTGTAAATACTAACAAATGACATCAATATTGATTTTTTTCAATAATAACTTCATTGTCAAATGATAGCCAACTTAAAATTTTTAAACGGCAGCATATGATGTTTTAATTTTTTTACGTTCGACATTATTTTTCTGAATCCAATAATGCCAAATATGTTGTTTTTTGTTCAATATTTTGGTCGAAAAAAATTAAAATACAGCTTGTTCGCCGAATCGGTAACGTGCGGCGAACACTGTTTACTGCGCGTCCTTTTGTATTCAACAACTCTCAGCACGTATCAACTTCATGGAAATTAATTTCGCATTTTTTTTTGTATTTTTTCCCGTAGAATACGATCCCGCAATAAAAAATAGGGGGTTCCATTTGAAAAATTAAAGTTGACCTTCCTTTGACCTTGAAAATTAACACCAATGTCATTTTCAGGTGCACCAGCATATGTCCTCCTCCGAACCCTACAACTTTTATCTGAAACATTTTGTGCCATGTTGCTTAGGTTTCGAGATATTTGTGGTGGCAATTTAAAATGGGACCCCTGTATACAATTTTTGAAATATTTATTGGGGATTCTTGTTTACAATTCAAAAATTAAAAGTACACTTCCTATACAATTTAATAACCATTCCTGAAGGCACCACCACTCATGAGCTCATGACTAATTATTTGATGCAAAACAAAGATTCAAATTTAAATTTATAAAGGTAAAAGTAAACCCATCGCCAGTGTTTGATGCAAAACAAGGATCCAAATTCAAACAAAATTCTAAAGATAAAAGTAAACACATCGCCAGTGTTCTATTCCACATTCCATTATCATGTTGAAGTGATTTACTGAATGAAATACATTATATGTAATGGGAGAAAGAAATGGAACAAGGCCATCAAAATATATGTGGGTCTTGGCAAGAATGGGGGGATACAGGGCGTGGATATCACCAGGGCTGCTGAAAGTTTGGTTAATATGTAGAGGAGGCAAGGTACATGATCTGGATTTAGTTGAGGGATTTGGGAGGTGAGAAGGAAGGAGAGAGCCCGGAATACATTAACGTGACTCCGGAAAGAAAATGTATTACGTATAAACTATGTGTTAAAGTAGGGCCTGACAGAATACACAAACAAATTACGGCAACACCTTTTCCTTTCAAGACGAAATTTAGTTTCCCTTATTGGATTTTTTTTTTGGTTGAGAGAGAAGGGATGTATTTACTTTGCTTTAAATATACTTTAAATAAATTCAATAAAAACGAAACATAGCCTCAATATATGGATAAGTTAAGACTTTTCCATGCCCATTTCTTTTGTAGCGGTTTTTGATAGAGGGTTTGTACAATAACATTTGTTTCCTTAATCATGTTTTTAATTCTTCTAAATTAATATTTACAAAGACTAAAAATGTAAGGGTTTTCAATTTTATGGTAAGTAAAAATTTTAACAGACGAGAAGTTAGCCACGACTTTCCGGCCACTGATTTTCACCCGAATTATGACCAATCTCAATGAAATATTAATTACAGTCGTTAATGTGTAATCCCAGTCCAAATGTTTACACAAACGTATTAAGGGATATCCTACTAACAATTGAAAATAATTCGTTTGAAATTTTCGTCAAAACTCGGGATGGAATGAATATTTAAAATTAACCTTTATTTTCAACAATTATACAATTATTTCAAATTGTTTATTACATGTTGCTTAATACATTTATGGTAAAAATTCGAACGTATCTAGCGCCAAACGGCACTTTAAAATTTTTAGAAATTTTAAAACTTGCGTATCTGTTGACATGGATCGATTAAAAAATGTATAACTTATCTATTTTCAAAGGGCACTATAAACAAATTATTTTAAATTGCTTATGACATGTTGCTTAATACATTTATGGTAAAAATTCGAACGTACCTAGCGCCAAACGGCACTTTAAAATTTTTTGAAGTTTTAAAACTTGCGTATCTGTTGACATGGATCGATTAAAAAATGTATAACTTCTCTATTTTCAAAGGGCATTATAAACAAATTATTTTAAATTGCTTATTACATGTTGTTTCACACATTTATGGTAAAAACTCGAATGTATCTAGCGCCAAACGGCACTTTAAATTTTTTGAAATTTTAAAACTCGCGTATCTGCGGACATGGATGGATTAAAAAATGTATAACTTCTCTATTTCCAAAGGGCACTATCAACAAATTATTTTAAATTTCTTATGACATGTTGCTTAATACATTTATGGTAAAAATTCGAACGTACCTAGCGCCAAACGGCACTTTAAATTTTTTTGAAATTTTAAAACTTGCGTATCTGTTGACATGGATCGATTAAAAAATGTATAATTTCTCCATTTCCAAAGGGCACTATAGACAAATTATTTTAAATTGCTTATTACATGTTGTTTCACACATTTATGGTAAAAATTCGAACATATCTAGCGCCAAACGGCACTTTAAAATTTTTTGAAGTTTTAAAACTTGCGTATCTGTTGACATGGATCGATTAAAAAATGTATAACTTCTCTATTTTCAAAGGGCATTATAAACAAATTATTTTAAATTGCTTATGACATGTTGCTTAATACAGTTATGGTAAAAATTCGGACGTATCTAGCGCCAAACGGCACTTTAAGAATTTTTAAAATTTTAAAACTTGCGTATCTGTTGACATGGATCGATTAAAAAATGTATAACTTCTCTATTTTCAAAGGGCACTATAAACAAATTATTTTAAATTGCTTATGACATGTTGTTTCACACATTTATGGTAAAAATTTGAACGTATCTAGCGCCAAACGGCACTTTAATAATTTTTGAAATTTTAAAACTCTCGTATCTGCGGATATGGATCGATTTAAAAATGTATAAGTTCTCTATTTCTAAAGGGCACTATAAACAAATTATTTTAAATTGCTTATTACATCTTGCTTAATATATTTATGGTAAAAATTCGAACGTATCCAGCGCCAAACGGCACTTTAATAAGTTTTGAAATTTTAAAACTCGCGTGTCTGTTGACATGGATCGATTAAAAAATGTATACCTTTTCTATTTCCAAAGGGCACTATAATCAAATGAATTTAAATTGCTTATTACATGTTGCTTAATACATTTATGGTAAAAATTCGAACGTATCTAGCGCCAAACGGCACTTTAAATTTTTTTGAAATTTTAAAACTTACGTATCTGTTGACATGGATCGATTTTTTGAAATTTTAAAACTCGCGTATCTGTGGACATGGATCGATTAAAAAATGTATAATTTCTCCATTTCCAAAGGGCACTATAAACAAATTATTTTAAATTGCTTATTACATGTTGTTTCACATATTTATGGTAAAAACTCGAATGCATCTAGCGCTAAACGGCACTTTAAAATTTTTTGAAATTTACAACTCGCGTATCTGTGGACATGGATCGATTAAAAAATGTATAACTTCTCTATTTCCAAAGGGCACTATAAACAAATTATTTTAAATTACTTATTACATGTTGCTTAATACATTTATGGTAAAAATTCGAACGTATCTAGCGCCAAACGGCACTTTAATTATTTTTGAAATTTTAAAACTCGCGTATCTGCGGACATGGATCGATTAAAAACGGTATAACTTCTCTATTTTCAAAGAAAACTATAAACAAATTATTTTAAATTGCTTATTACATGTTGCTTAATACATTTATGGTAAAAATTCGAACGTACCTAGCGCCAAACGGCACTTTAATAATTTTTGAAATTTTAAAACTCGCGTATCTGCGGACATGGATCGATTAAAAAATGTATAACTTCTCTATTTCCAAAGGACACTATAAACAAATTATTTTAAATTGCTTATGACATGTTGCTTAATACATTTATGGTAAAAATTCGACCGTATCTAGCGCCAAACGGCACTTTAATAATTTTTGAATTTTTAAAACTCGCGTATCCGTTGACATGGATCGATTAAAAAATGTATAAATTCTCTATTTTCAAAGGGCATTATAAACAAATTATTTTAAATTGCTTATTACATGTTGTTTCACACATTTATGGTAAAAATTCGAACGTATCTAGCGCCAAACGGCACTTTAATAATTTTTGAAATTTTAAAACTCGCGTATCTGCGGACATGGATCGATTAAAAAATGTATAACTTCTCTATTTTCAAAGGGCATTATAAACAAATTATTTTAAATTGCTATTACATGTTTCTTAATACATTTATGGTAAAAATTCGAACGTATCTAGCGCCAAACGGCACTTTAAATTTTTTTGAAATTTTAAAACTTACGTATCTGTCGACATGGATCGATTTTTTGAAATTTTAAAACTCGCGTATCTGTGGACATGGATCGATTAAAAAATGTATAACTTCTCTATTTCTAAAGGGCACTATAAAGAAATTATTTGAAATTGCTTATTACATGTTGTTTCACATATTTATGGTAAAAACTCGAATGCATCTAGCGCTAAACGGCACTTTAAAATTTTTTGAAATTTACAACTCGCGTATCTGTGGACATGGATCGATTAAAAAATGTATAACTTCTCTATTTCTAAAGGGCACTATAAAGAAATTATTTGAAATTGCTTATTACATGTTGTTTCACATATTTATGGTAAAAACTCGAATGCATCTAGCGCTAAACGGCACTTTAAAATTTTTTGAAATTTTAAAACTCGCGTATCTGTGGACATGGATCGATTAAAAAATGTATAACTTCTCTATTTCTAAAGGGCACTATAAAGAAATTATTTGAAATTGCTTATTACATGTTGTTTCACATATTTATGGTAAAAACTCGAATGCATCTAGCGCTAAACGGCACTTTAAAATTTTTTGAAATTTACAACTCGCGTATCTGTGGACATGGATCGATTAAAAAATGTATAACTTCTCTATTTCCAAAGGGCACTATAAACAAATTATTTTAAATTGCTTATGACATGTTGCTTAATACATTTATGGTAAAAATTCGAACGTATCCAGCGCGAAACGGCACTTTAATAATTTTTGAAATTTTAAAGCTCGCGTATCTGCGGACATTATCGATTAAAAAATGTATAACTTTTCTATTTTCAAAGGGCATTATAAACAAATTATTTTAAATTGCTTATTACATGTTGTTTCACACATTTATGGTAAAAAGTCGAATGTATCTAGCGCCAAACGGCACTTAAAATTTTTTGAAATTTTAAAACTCGCGTATCTGCGGACATGGATCGATTTAAAAATGTATAACTTCTCTATTTCCAAAGGGCACTATAAACAAATTATTTTAAATTGCTTATTACATCTTGCTTAATATATTTATGGTAAAAATTCGAACGTATCGAGCGCCAAACGGCACTTTAAAATTTTTGAAATTTTATAACTTGCGTATCTGTGGATATCGATCGATTAAAAAATGTATAATTTCTCTATTTCCAAAGGGCACTATAAACAAATTATTTTAAATTGCTTATTACATGTTGTTTCACATATTTATGGTAAAAACTCGAATGCATCTAGCGCTAAACGGCACTTTAAAATTTTTTGAAATTTACAACTCGCGTATCTGCGGACATGGATCGATTAAAAAAAGTATAATTTCTCTATTTCAAAAGGGCACTATAAACAAATTATTTTAAATTGCTTATTACATCTTGCTTAATATATTTATGGTAAAAATTCGAACGTATCCAGCGCCAAACGGCACTTTAAAATTTTTGAAATTTTATAACTTGCGTATCTGTGGATATCGATCGATTAAAAAATGTATAATTTCTCTATTTCCAAAGGGCACTATAAACAAATTATTTTAAATTGCTTATGACATGTTGCTTAATACATTTATGGTAAAAATTCGAACGTATCCAGCGCCAAACGGCACTTTAAAAATGTTTGAAATTTTAAAACTCGCGTATCTGCGGACATTATCGATTAAAAAATGTATAACTTTTCTATTTTCAAAGGGCATTATAAACAAATTATTTTAAATTGCTTATTACATGTTGTTTCACACATTTATGGTAAAAAGTCGAATGTATCTAGCGCCAAACGGCACTTAAAATTTTTTGAAATTTTAAAACTCGCGTATCTGCGGACATGGATCGATTTAAAAATGTATAACTTCTCTATTTCCAAAGGGCACTATAAACAAATTATTTTAAATTGCTTATTACATGTTGTTTCACACATTTATGGTAAAAATTCGAACGTATCTAGCGCCAAATGGCACTTTAATAATTTTTGAAATTTTAAAACTCGCGTATCTGCGGACATGGATCGATTTAAAAATGTATAAATTCTCTATTTCTAAAGGGCACTATAAACAGATTATTTTAAATTGCTTATGACATGTTGCTTAATACATTTATGGTAAAAATTCGAACGTATCTATCGCCTAAAAAAAAATTTAAAACTCGCGTATCTGCGGACATGGATCGGTTAAAAAATGTATAACTTCTCTATTTCCAAAGGGCACTATAAACAAATTATTTTAAATTGTTTATATAATGCGAGTTCGTGGTTTTAGCTCATTGGCTAAAATTTTCATCGTTCTTTAGTCTGAATAAAATACATCTTTCCTGAAAATTTAATCAAAATTTCCTCACGTTTATCAGTAGTTTTTGAAAACTTCGTCAGTCAGCATTATTATTTTAAACATGAGCACACTTTTAAAAACTTACATTTACAACGGACGAATTTATAAAATATCACCCACGACGCACTAAATTTTCCACCAGTTGGGTGCCAAGGGCGTGTAATTTAATAAAATATGAGACACGTCGGCGGGGGAAACATCCTCCCCCTTGCGAAATTTATTATCCACTGCAACATTTAGGATTCTGCAACGGTTAAAAAAAATTACGAATTGGAGGCGTTGCAGAAATCATCAAATCGAATCGAAACGGGGTCGCATTTCTGGCGATGGTCTTCAAGGAACTAGTTTCCTTCATGTTTGGAAACTCTCCAATTGCACCCGGAATAAATAAAATTTCTATGCTGCAATATAGTTCGTGTCCACTGGTTCGGAAATTTATTTCTACAATAAACAAAAGTGAAATAAGAATCATCTTGGCTCTCTACTAAACGTGAGTGCACCAGTGCAAATAAGGAAATGTATATAACGGATGTCCAACAATTATTGTCGTCGTGGGTGGCTGTGAAATCATGAAGATTTTACCGAGTAATTAGCAATTAAAGCTACGCGCACACTTGTCGGGATCGGACGGACGGCACGCATCGGAAAAATTGCTTAACGCAATTGTAAACGAGTCAACGCACATTTATCGGTACGGTGTGGAACGGATAAATGTGCGTTGACTCGTTTACAACTGTGTTAAGCCATTTTATCCGATACGTGCCGTCCGTCCGATTCCGTGTGCGCGTAGCTTTAACTGAATTTAAAAATTGGAAATATTTTAACCATAAATACACGGCCGTCACGATGCTCAAATTTATAACAAAAATGAAAGATTGCAGTGAAAGCCGATGATCTTGATAAAATATGTTTAACAAAAATTAAAGATGATCTTATTAATACACCAATTACATATTTACATGAAAAAGGAAACAAAGACACTGTACAAAAAAAAATTATATTTACATCTAAAAATAAAGCGAAACAAACTTATAATATTACGAAGGAACTTTGGAAAAGTATAAGAATGGGCGATTTACGCAACCGAGGTACACAAAAAGGGACTTTAACGTGAAATAAAGTCCCGTCCTTTGAATTAAGTGCGCGGTATATGTATAATCGCATTATTTAAATCTCCTTTTTCGACCCGAACAAAGAGCTGCTGTACATATTTGCTTCATATTGCGGAGATCATGTTATACATGTGTGGGGGAAAACATTGGGACAATGCGGGTATGTAAATGCAGATATGGAATATATTTCCACATTTGCTGAGGGGAATGTACACCCCCCCCACATCGCGTGTATTGAATTACATAAATATGTAACTAGTATATTAATGCGTTAGTTACATCCCGGACGAATATTAGTACTGAAAACTAGATGTTAAATCATATGGGGATATAAACAGTGCTTATCAGGGAGGGGGGCTGTTGCCCCGGGCCTCGCAACTCGGTATCTCAATATTTGTTAGACATAAATATGCGAGAATTCGGAGTGAACGGGGTGTGTAATGTCATGTTTGTAATGAGGCTAATGAAGTAACTAACTTTGGAAAGGGTGTATTAAATCATGCATTTCAATGTGGTATACCATTAAAATCCTAAACTGGGCCTAATGATGACTTATTTATTTTTTTAATTGACCAAAGGGTATCCCCGGATAAGATGGACAAAATGCCCCTATCGAATTTTTTTAGAAAAATGTCGATATTTTTGTTACTGAAGACAAAAAAATAGTCGGTTTTGCCCAAACTCCCTTCCCCCTCCTAGGACGATAAAAAAAAGAGGTTAGTCGAGAAAAATTTTTTTTCTCAAAAACTAAGAATCATTAAGAATAATACATGTAGCTGAAAATAATATCTTTTCTCAAAATTTATTTTCAAGTTCGCAAAAGGTCATTAACCTAGCGAAAAAAAATCTCAAAATATATAAATTTTTTAAATCGTCCTCTGTTCCACGTTTTTTTTTCTTCATAATTACATAGGTATTTATGTATACTTTAAGTCGTACATACATTTTTTTTTCTCTAATTTTATTGCGCCATGACGAAAAATCCAATTTTTTAAATTTTAATATTTTTTTCCATTTTACGCTCATATACCCAGTGTAACTGAATTCTGGTAGACCCTAAATATCATTTCAAGATATATCGTTATGAAAGTTAGCATCGTGTTTTTATGGAATAAAGTGCGTCGATATGTCCATTTTTAGTAAAAATTCCACTTTTGGTTTAACCGGAAATGACTATAACTTCTCTATTTCAAATGGAACACCCTATATATTTTTACGTAATTTAATTCGTCTCTAAATTCTAAGTTTATAAATGTATCATAAGTGACCTTTTAGTTGTAAGTTTCTTGTTTAAATTAAAATTAAATTTAAACAAAAAACTAATAAACAAAAGGTCACTTATGATACATCTCTGAACTCATAATTTAGAGACGGATAAATTTATGTAAAAATATACAGGGTGTTCCATTTGAATTAGAAACGTAATAGTCATTTCCGGTTAAACCGAAAGTGGAATTTTTATTAAAAGTAGTCATGTCGACGCACTTTATTCTCTAAAAACACGAAACTAAATTTCTTAAGGATATATGTAAAAATGCAAATGATATGCCCCAAATATCATTTGCATTTTAACATATATCTTAATGAAATTTGGTATAGTGTTTTAACCGGAAATGCCTTAACTTTTCTATTTCAAATGGAACACCCTGTATATTTTTACACAATTTAATTCCTCTCTAAATTCTGAGTCATAGATGTATCATAAGTGGCCATTTGGTTGTTTATTTTTTGTTTAAAATTCGTTTAAATTTGTTTTTTTTTTAATTTAATTTGAATTTAAACAAAAAACTAACCAAAAGGTCACTTATGATACGTCTCCAAACTCAGAATTTAGAGACGAAATAAATTATGTAAAAATGTACAGGGTGTTCCATTTGAAATAGGAAAATTAAGGTCATTTCCGGTTAAACCGGAAGTTGCAATTTCATTAAAATTTCACTTTTTGACACACTTTATTCCCTTAAAACACCATACTAAATTTCATAAAGATATATGTAAAAATGCAAATGATATTTGGGGTCTACCAGAATTCAGTTACACCCGGTATATACAAAAATCAGAATATACATTTTGTAGGTAAGAAAAAACTAATTTTTTGAATTTTGTTTGAAAAAAAAATAATTGAAAATATACCTAGTCGCAGCTGTTGCTGTCCATATGCGTATGCGTTATATACAAAATATTCTAGATAAAGTGAATGAGTTTTCACTTGTAGATGACGGAACAGTTTTCTCTTGTTTTCGATATTTCGACATTCTCAAACTATCAAAACAATTATGACACACAATATCACCGATTTGTACAAACAAATAATATTTTGCACTAAATTCTTCAACATTTTCACGGGAACGTGAAACCATTCCCGACAGCCGTTATGGGCATTCAAATCAATTTTTGACAACAAAATATACAAGTTTTGACAGCTGAAAACTGCCATTTTTGATAGTTAAAAAATGTCAAAAAATGCTGCTTTTGATAGCTGAAAAATACCATTTATATATGTGGGAAATGCCATTTTTGGCAGCTGAAAAATATCATTTTTAACAGCTGAAAAATTAATTTTTTGACAGCTGAATAGTACAATTCTTAATAGCTGAAAAATACTATGCTTGATAACAGCAACACACTTTTATTGACAACTATATCATAGCATTATTGTCAGTTAAAAAATACAATGTTTGAAAGCTAAAAAATGCCATTTTTGCCAATTAAAAATTTTTGAAAAATGCTGCTTTTGACAGTTGAAAAATGTCGGTTTTATATATGAGAAATACCACAGCTGAAAAATATCATTTTTGACAGCTGAAAAATATAATATTTGACAACTGAAAAATATCATTTTTGACTGCTGAAAAATATAATATTTGACAGCTGAAAAATATCATTTTTGACAGCTGAAAAATATTATTTTTGACAGCTGAAAAATATAATTTTTGAAAGCTGAAAAATATCATTTTTGACAGCTGAAAAATATAATTTTTGACAGCTTGGCAGCTCTTCTGTTAGATTACTAACTTGTTTTTAAAATGTTTGTGATTTTTTTAAATTTTTTAATTTTTTTAATTGTAACAATGTGTGTTTTTTTTAAATTTTTTATAATGGATTTTTCTATTTTTTATTGTGTATTTATATTTACTTTCCTTGACTTGTCTAATGTTGTAAATCTTCAATGTGATGCACCAATAAAAAATTATATTCTATTCTATTCTAATTCTGAAAAATATAATTTTTGACAGCTGAAAAATATAATATTTGACAGATGAAAAATATCATTTTTGACAGTTGAAATATATCATTTTTGACAGCTTACAAATATCATTTTTGACAGCTGAAAAATATCCTTTTTGACAGCTGAAAACTATCGTTTTTGATAGCAGAAAAATATGATAGTTGAATAATACACTTTTTAACAGCTGAAAAATGCATGTTTTAACAGCTGAAACATACCATTCTTAACAACTGTAACATACCATTATTGTCAGCTAAAAAATACAATTTTTGACAACAAAAAGTACAAGTTTTTACAGCTGAAAAATGCCATTTTGGCAATTAAAAAATGACCAAAAATGCTGCCTTTGATAGCTGAAAAATACTATTTTTGTAGGTGAGAAATATCTTTTTTAACAGCTGAAAAATACCATTCTTGACAACAGCAACCAACCATTATTAACAACTGTAACATGCCATTATTATCAGCCAGAAAATACAATTTTCGACAACACAAAAAATACAATTTTTGACAGCTGTAAAATGCCATTTTTGCCAATTAAGAAAATGTAAAAAGATGCTACTTTTAATAGCTGAATAATACCATTTTTACAGGTGAGAAATACCTTTTTGACAGAAAAATATTATTTTTAACAGTTGAATAATACTCTTCTTAACAGCTCAAAATACCATTTTTAAGAGCTGAAAAATACCATTCTTGACAACTGCAACAAACCATTATTGACAACTGTAACAAACCATTATTGTTAGCTAAAAAATACAATTTTTGACAACACAAAAAATACAAGTTTTGACAGCTGAAAAATGCCATTTTTGACAATTGAAAAGAAAGAAAAATGTCGAAAAATGCTGCTTTTGATACCTGAAAATAACATTTTTATGGGTCGGAAATCGCATTTCTGACAGCTGAAAAATATCATTTTTGACAGTTGAATAATACACTTCTTAACAGCTGAAAACAGCTTAAAAATACCATTGTTGACAACTGCAACAAACCATTATTTACAACTGTAACATATAATTATTGCCTGCTAAAAAATACAATTTTTGACTACAAAAAGACAATGTTTGACAGCTGAAAAATGCCATTTTTGACAATTAAAAAAATGTTGAAAAATGCTGCTTTTGATAGCTGAAAAATAACATTTTATTAGGTGAGAAATATCTTTTTGACATTTAAAAAAAAACATTGTTGACAACTGAAAAATATCATTTATGAAGTACTATTTTTGACAGCTAAACAATGCCATTTTTGACAAATAAAAAATGTCGAAAAATACTCTTTTTTTGATAGCTGAAAAATACCATTTTAATAGGTGAGAAATACCTATTTTGACAGCTGAAAAATAAGATTTTTGAAAACTGAAAAATAAAATTTTCGACAGTTGAATAATACATTTCTTAACAGCTGAAAACCACCATTTTTAATAGCTGAAACTTACCATTCTTGACAACTGCAACAAACCATTATTGTTAGCTAAAAATACAATTTTCCAACAAAAAGTACACTTTTTGGCAGCTAGAAAATGTCATTTTTGACAATTAAAAAATCGAAAAATGCTGCTTTTGACAGTTGAATCAATTCTTAACAGGTAAAAATACCATTCTTGACAACTGCAACAAACCATTATTGACAATTGCAACACACCATTATTGTCAGCTAAAAAATACAGTTTTTGACAACAAAAGAAAGAACTATTTATCTTCCTAGACCAAAGTAATGGGCGCAAAAAAAAGAATTAATTAAAAATTCTTGCTGAGCTTGAAACTGCAGGTAGTGCCATGGCTCCTTAGCTGTATTTAACGAGCCGCCACTGGTTGTGTGATTGCGAGTTTGTAAAGGTGGAAATTCAACCGCTTCAAAATCTTGCGAACAGATGAGTAGGACATCCTCTCTACAGCTGCTTGCCTCCGTAGTGAACGCCTTAAGGTACGCGCACACTTGTCGGAATCGGACGGACGGCACGCATCGGATAAAATTGCTTAACACAGTTGTAAACGAGTCAACGCACATTTATCCCTTCCATGCCATACCGATAAATGTCACGATGACAGTGCTGATGATAATTTATTTAAAATCGGGCTTCACTCCAAATATCACGGTAAAACATTATACTCTCAACAGTGCAAAACTTGGCTGTCGATGCGCCTGAAACCCAAAATTCAATACAGTGCTGAACGTTAAAAATTATAACCTATTTCGTGTCTACGTACTAAAATTGTATAGCTTTTGTTTACAAGAATGGGTTATAAATAATAACTTTATGTTACAGGTTGTGCACGCTAGATTTTTAAGACAATGTCGGAAGTACTCTACGAGCGCAACGGCGCATCCCGCGGATAAATCTCTGACGGATATTTGTAAAAAGGAGAGAATAGCGCACACCAGTAGCACCAGTTCCTCGGATAGTGAATTCGACGAGAACGGTAAGTTTTAGTCTGTAATCACATTGCGCTGATTAAGCATTCCGCGCCAGAGAGTCTACATAGTAATTACCGCCGAATATGAAAATTTTCGAACTGAATATTGCTGTCTGTTCATTAACATATTTCCTCCGCCAGAGGAGAATTGTGTCTAAATTGATTCTACAGATATAGTCTGTTCGATGGAATCTGGCGGCTGAGGTCGTAAAACGAAGTAAAGGTCTAATTGCATCCCATACATTTATTACTGTCCTTCGCGTCTATTGGTATACGCACTTTTACACCAGCACTTCTCAACAAAGATTGGTTTGAGATAAAAAATATTACGTCCCCTACTTACCGAGCTCCGGCCCTCATTTAATGTTAAAAAAGTAGTACCGTATACAGTTTTTTTTTCATTTGTAATTGTTAAATATAATTGCAGGATGGCATTGCAATTTTTTTATTTTGCCTTTTCTGAGTTACGATTTTGTAAGTGCCACGCATGGATCAATAAATAGGCTGCTCGATAAAAATAGTTTTATTAATCATTTAAAAGTTTAAATTTGCTAAATATACTTGCAAAAAGGCCTGCATAAATACAATTAAAAAATACATTTTTGGTGGAGGCGCCGGTAAATATATGGCTGACTTACCGGTGGCATTCGTTAGGTAAGGGTTAACATATTAACTTTCCATATATGTATATCTTTTATTATTATCATCTTGGTGGTTATAACCTTTTTTTTCCCTATCTGCCGGAATAGTGTCCAATTAGTTCCATAATTTCCTTTCACTTATCTCCTAATAATAATCCTCCCTGGATAGCCCAAAGTAATTTTCCTCATTCCTTTCTTCCTAGCGGTTCTTATTAATGCTCAACATTGTTTTCTACGGCCACACGGGGAACAGAATTTTCCCTCACGCTCGTGCGTGTCGCATCATTAGCCTTTGTTATTTCTCCATTAATTTCGAATGTTGGGCACAAAATTGTTTACCTTAAATTAATTAAAATATTTTTTAGCATCGCTATAATAATGTGGTAAGTAAAACACGTGTGTTGAGAATTTTCACAAATTTTTAATGTCGAACACTGCGACATATGTTGAATAATAAAAATGATTCTAGAATCGAAAATTGAGGCGAAAAATTTTTTCCTTAATTTAATAATGGATAATTGAAAATCCATGCGAAAAATCGGATGTTTCCTAAATTTAATAATCAGGAAAGTGACATTCTCCATTATGGGCGCATTTATCACTGTCATCTTACCGCCTCCCCAAATTGATTTTGTGGCAAATTTGAGTGAATGGGGGAGGAAATGGCAAGAAATAGCTTTTTTATTGCTTGGTAATTTAAGGCGATTTGTTTATTATGTAATAAAATTAGCGATTGTGTTTGCAAGGCCTAACTTCACCTGCTAGAATATTAACGCAAATAACAACAATAATAGACATTAAAAATATAAAACCTATTATTGGAAAACTAACGCGTAACGTAGGTTTTTTAAATTAATTAATTTTTTTGAACGGAAATTTTACAACAAAAAAAATAAATAAAAAAATAACGAATCATCTTATTGCAAAAATTGTACGTTGAGTTTCAGATGAACTCTGATCTAAGAGTATTGTTTTTAAATTTCAAGTCAATCAGACCGGTAGTTTCCAAGATATACATGCACCCAGGTCGAAAAACATAGTTTTGAGATAATCGATAAAAAAGTTGAGTACACTTACTCATTCTTTGTTTGGATTTGGTGATTCCTGATCCATATAATTCTCCTTCGGCTGCAGCTTGAGCATCTTGTAGCCTATTTTGAAGAGTTATACGATCTTTTTTTTTTGGAGCTCATATCTCCACAACTCCGTGTTGCAACGCTGCTCGTCGACGTGTGAACTAGAGGTAGGCGAAATTACTTAATTTTCTGAGTCGACTCATTGTAGAGAGTGGATTTAAAAGAGTATACCTTTTACGTGATTCATGACTCTATTGAAAAAGTAAAAAGTGATGAGCACTTCCTCACTTCGAAAATTTTGCAATTTACCCCAAAATCATACTGGATATCAGTGGCGGCTCGTGGAACATGTTAATGGTAGAGCCACTTATACAATATACTCCCCTTCCTCCCTCGTTCTTTGAAGAAAGAAAGAACGATTTATCTTCCTAGACCAAAGTAACCGGCGAAAAAGTGTTAGTTAAAAATTCTTGCTGAGATTAAAACTACGAGTGCCATGGCTCCTTGGCTCTATATATCGAGCCGCCCCTGCTGGATATTTACAAAGAGACAAGTCATAATTACGAAGACTCTTTATCCTCAAAAATGAGCAAAAAAAAATTATATTTCATAATGGTCCTCACTTCTAAAATTTCATGACTTATAGTAAGTCAGGAAATTTGCACATAAGTAATTTGATTCATCGACTCATTTCTAAGAGTCGCTCATGAGTTACCCATCTCCAGTGTGAACAGCTTTGGTAGCAGTGATCCCCGATTTTCAAATTCGAGACATTCATCATGGATATGCTTTATTGACGATTCCTACGTGATTCAATAGCAGAATTCAGGGTCTAATTGTTATTTTGCGTATTTTACACCGCCTCAACAATTTATCTTCACTGAGGTCTTTATAAATTGGTTGAATAGCTTCTTGAACGATTGCTGGTAGAATAATGTTGTGCTTGCATTCATCCAAAGTGGCGACCTTTTTTGGCTTTTGAGAGCACCACAATTGTTTTCAAGGCGAACGATGTTCATGCTGTGAGGAGATCTTGTGTTGCCCAAACGGCCTTCTTCATTTCATCTTTAGAATGCGAAAATCTTTGAATAGCAAGGCCATACTGTTAGTCAGTTTATCGGTTAGTTTTCTGTGACAAAATCTTGTATTCGAAAATTGCCCAAATGGCCTTCTTCATTTGATCTTTAGATTGAGAAAATCTTTGAATAGCAAGGCCATAACATACTGTAAGTTAGTTTACCAGTTTATCGGTTAGTTTTCTGTGACGAGATCTTGTGTTCGCAAATTGCCCAAATGTCTTTGTTAATTTGATCTTCAGGATGGGAACATCTTTGAATAGCAAGGCCATAACATACCGTTAGTCAGTTTACCAGCTTATCGGTTAGTTTTCCTCTTCCATCAAGAACTTTGTTCGATTCTTTCAAGTTACGAAATCGTGTGCCCATTCTTTGCAGCATATGGCCAGTACATTTTTTTATCACATTTTCTTCACATGGATTCGTATCAACAATTTCTTTGTGTGTTTTGGAATCTACATCTCCGATGTAATTCGTGTAACGAACATTAAAATTTTCGATAGACCTCGAAATAGCTATTTATGTAACAAGTATATAATTTAGGACTTGATGGATGATCCTTAAAGTTAAATAAATAAGGCGTAATCATAAAGTCATATTTTTATTGCGCCATCGACTTCCATTTTTTTTTTTCAGATGACCCTTCATGATTGGAACTTTCTTCTTCGGAATCTTTTTGCCGTACCTTAAATTCAACCCTTTCAAAATGTTTACTACATTACTCACAAGCTTTGTAGGAAGAAGATTTAATTATTAAATCAATCAATTTTCCTAAGTAATATCTTAGCTGTAATGCGAAGAAAAACCTCGTTTGCGCCTCTTGAAACAATCAAACCTGCGCCCTTTCAAATTTCTACTGTTAATTTTTCAAATAGGGTTTTCGAAATCTTACTAGCTTTTGAGAAAAATCAATTAATATGAAAAATATCATTATCATTAAATCGGGGAGTAGTGAATCAATAGATTTTATAAAAAACAGTTTTCACCCTTTGAAATTTTGTTCCATCATTATTTAAGCACTTTGAGTAGTTCTACCTACTGCTCCCTGGTAGCTAAGCCCTTGACTACAGTTACATTGATTTAAAGAAAGAAAAATATTATTCGCTGTGGATTAAGGAATAATAAAATCATAAAGCAATTTTATGGAAGAGGAAGACATTATGATTATCTCTATGAATAAATTTGTAAGTTTTCACGATTAAAACTTTTAGGTGAAAATCGATCATCCTCGGAACACCGTCCCAATCGGTTCAAGTGTTCACTCTAAACTTTGCATCCCACTCAAGCATATTGCCTACACTTGATAGTTCATAGTGTGGATGTCAAGTCGTTCATCAATACCACACTTATTTAAACAGCTTCCCACATCAAGGTATCTGTGATATCTGTTGCGATTATCCGGTTCGAAGGACCAAATGTTGCGGATTTGTATCCGTTTCGCTCAACTTATTCGAAGGACCAATTTGCAACTTGGATGTCAAGTTACAAATAATTATAAGTGTTTATTATAACAAACTAATGTATTAAAACAAACAATGTTTACATGAATTTACAAAGGTTTTATAAAATTTTCGCGACCGTACAAAATCTGCTCAAAGACTTGAGTGGAAGTGTCTTCGATGAATTTCTGGATGTTCTTCTAAGGGGCTGGAGGTAGAGTCTAAGGCTGAGTGGTGGTAATGTAAATCGGTATGATTGGTTATTGATAAACCAAAAATTACTACCACCTTGCCTTGTTGCCAATTTTCTCCAAACACATCTTTCAGCTTCACGGGTCTGTCACGCAGATGTTGGAGTTACCAACAAAGCTGTTTATGGCCCCTGGTCCAATTTGCGCACATTTTCGAACAATTGCTCGGTAAGCCGTTTATTGTCTCTTATTTACTTTTGGGTAAAAACCATGCGAAGAATTAAATAGTGCATGCAATAAAAACTAAATTAAGGGTAGTTACTCGGGACGAACATAAGAAATAAATAGTGCATACAATAAAAATACACTAAGGGCCGTTACTTGGAACGGACCCTGTCAATAATATGTAAATGTGGAGGGTCAGGGTTGTGACGAATCAGGTAAAGTCGCAACAATATCTTTGATATTTTTAACAAGCAAATTATTTATTTTATAATACTAAATTCATCGTGGCATTAGCCACGAAAGTAGTCGTTACCATAAATAATTGATTTCATTATTGTAGTCTTTCTAAAACTCATTATAAATAATAAATTTAGTATTCGTCACTCTAGTTCAGTGTATTTTAACTTTTTTAAAGCGTCTACCAGGAACTATAGTGTAAAATGCATTACTGTTTAATACCATTAGAGAAACGATGCTTCTATCAAATATGTAGTTATCGCGGCTCCTCTAATTTTAAATATTCAAACAATAGAATTTGCGCGCTGGAGCGAATATTTGCAGCACTAATGAGGTACTAGTTAATTTTGTTTAACAACTAATGCAAAACATCATTAATAACGCCTCAGAGTAACTAAAATAATAAGCTCAGTTATATACAAGTTTACAATAAGCAAATCCAAATTAAATATGTCTTGCGTTTATTCAGTCGGCTCTGACGTGTGCCGAACATGTTCAGTTCAATGGTTTGCTGTCGGTGATTGATGGATGGCTATTAGTTCGCATAATTGATCTCGAAAGGCCGTTTTCGAACTCTGCGTCCTTTCCACAAGACCATCGAACGTCGGCAGTAATTTGTAAAATTTCAACACTGCACACGGAACATTTCACTTTATAACAATAAATGAGCCGTAAAATTGGGATCTTACATGTAAAACCTAAAAAGGTTTGATTTGTATATAAAGAGATGTAACGAAGCACGACCGCTGGATCCGTGTAATTCCAAGTCGCAAAAAATTAGTTTACCTTTTAATAATTATTGTAAACATGATTACGCTCTCCATATTCCTTTCGAAAATTAAAAGCATGACTAAAAATAGGTCTTGGCTGAATATCCTCGGTAAATAAAGCGTCTCGTCAATTCATTAAAGAAACCCACTGTATTTTTTTTATTTTACTAATTAATTGTCTCCTTCAGAAATAATGATTTCGTGCGTCCTTCCCAATTTATCCACCTAAAAATATCCACACGAAAAAAGCTCAATTTAAAATGTTCAGTCCTGCTTCCAGTTAAATCGCACTTTTATCCTCCGTAATGATCGCCACCATTAATATTTGCAGTATTTATTGCGAGGTGTTACAAAGGCGCCCGCATTGTAAATGCAATGAAAACAACATTAAAAAAAGAAATGTAATGAAAATACAACGGATAGCGAGCACAGATAAATCTACCGAATGTATTCATCTCCGCGATTTGTCTCTTTGTTCGAAAACAACAATTGAATTTACAATGCGTTAAAGGGAAAAAGTTTTGCGTGTATAGTCGGACAGTAATTAATGTTTAAGAATTCAGTTTCTTGTATTAAAGTTAATACAAATAATAATACGTTTATTAACGGGATTCACCCTTTTTTTTACAATGTAATACATACATATATTGAGTACTAAAAATTAATACATAATAATGGTTTGAGCAAGTACAAAATAAAAATCTATGATGGCATGTGCGCTTACATCTATTTGTCATCCAGACAGATATACGAATGTTGTTCTTTAATTGGAGTAAATTTCTTGGTTTGTTTTGATAAACCTTTTCTTTAAGGTATCCCCATTAAAAATAATCCAGGGGTGTAAGGTCGGGGCTTCTCGGAGGGACGAGAGATCAGTTTTTTTAGGAAAAGTTGATTGACAACCTGAAGTGATTGGTTTGAGGTGTGGCAAGTGGTCCCATCTTGTTGAAACCATGTTTCCACATTGAAACCTTCAAACACCTGCAGTTGTAGAACCAAGAAGTTCCTTAACATGTCGCAATACCACTCACTGTTTACGGTAAGTGGTCGTCCACGCCGGTCTTCAAAAAAGTAAGGCCCAATGATGCCTTCACCAGACAATAACTTTTGGGCTATGTAGTGGTTGTTTACGTTTCTGCCTTGGATTTTTGTTGCCTCAGTAGCGGCCTTTCTGCTTATTTACCTGTCCATTTAAGTGAAAGTTTGCTTCATCACTAAACAGAATGTTTTGAAACATTGGGAAATGTTGAATCATTTCATTCGTAACGTTTAGTTTTTGAACCATCTGAATTTTGTAGGCTTTAAGATGTAAATCTAACTTCATAATCTTGTGCAGCGACGATTTTCTAACGTTGAGCTCTTGACTGCGTTTTCGAACTGATTGAGACGGATTTTCACGTTCTAAAATTCGGACTTCTTCAATTATTTGCTGGCTTCGAACAGAGCGCGGGCGACCTTGATTCTGAATTTTGACCGGTATCCTCAAACATTTGAATCCATTTTCTAATCGTATCAGTGCATTCCGTACATTAAATTCGGCCCGATATAACCGCTGCGCTGTGACTATGGAATCACCATTGCGATAATAGGCTTGTATGCAAAAAGCACGATGGTTTCTAGGGTAAACTTCCATGGCTAATAAATCTCCAAAGCGTAGTGCATCAAAGTATTCTTACCGCGCCCCTCCAAAACCGCGCCGTTACTGAACATGCGCAGATACAAGTACCCCATACCCTTCGTAGACACCCTAGTAAATATTTGATGAGTTTTTTTGGTATATGTTTTATTCTTAATTTCTTGAGGTATTGTTTCCATAGTGTTGGTATATTTTATATAAATCATTTTTGTAGTACCTTAGTTTTATTAATATCAATGTACATTATTATTATTATTATTAATAATAATTTATTAGGGTATACGGCGGTTTGAACATGATACTAACTTTCCTTAATCTTTCATTTTAGAAACATTAAAACACGTTTTGATTGAGTTTTTCAATAAAAAAGCATACATAGTTTACAATAAATAAATAACTTCAATATTTACGTACAAAGGAAGAGGGGGGCGAGAGGCAGAGAAAAACAGATTAGCTCGATAAATATGGCTATTATTTACACCAAATATACAATACACACAGTGACAAATATTTAAAGTTAAATGTTCAGGAAAGTACAAGAGCAAGAGTAAAAAATAAGTGCCACGGGAAAAATAAAAGTTTGGCGGCTTCGGTGGATCGGCAGTCGGTCGTAGCTGACGTAAAGGTAGCGTCTATGTGAAGTCTGATTTCCGACTTGAGTGATGTTTCGAACGATCTGATGTATTCTGTCTGCCATCACTCTTCCTGTAGCTGTAGGAATTGTCATCAATAGAGGTTCACCCGTTCATTCTAAAACTCTTGTATTAAGTGGTGCCCCACGTTGGGCGCCATTTATCAAAAGAGACAAATTAACCAGTTGATTACTGGGAGTCCACTGCCCCGATTATGGATGAATGAATAAAATAATGTATTTAAACAGAGCTTTTATCCAAAATCCGGATCCCCTTACTTACTTAGCTCAAGGAATACCACACACAGCCACAAACAAATAATAAAAAGGTGATCAAAATCACTCACCTGGGCTTGTTGGACTTATGGACCCGGGAATACGTCTTCAGGAACCACTGTTTATGTATTTTGGTACTCATATATACTTCTCTAATATATTGGTGTTTTTTCCTCTTTTTCTATATCTTCTGAATATATTAAATGTTTTCTGAATATTAACCCTTTGGCCTACTTTCCTTACGTCCGAATGCAGCAGCAGAAACCTGTCCGACTGAGGCACGCCTGGCGTGCCCAATTGTATGCGCACAAATTCATACTTTTTCATGGCACAACAGAAAACGTAAAATATGGACTTCAAAAAATTCTGTTTCGCAAAAAATGTATTCATTGCGCAGCACTACTAACGCAAGCGCTGTACCAGGAGTTGAGATCGTACTTGATTTGATTGGCCCAAGCGGCTCGACACGAGTTGAGCTCGTGCTCGATGTGATTGGCCCAAGCGGCGCGCCACGAGATATGCTCGTGTGTTTAGCCCGAGTACTCGTGGTTGTAGGTCAAAGGGTTAATATTTCATTTCGTTGAAGTTAATATCTGTTAAATCCCTCGAGACGTAGTGCAGGTGGAAGCTCTCGAGGTTATCATCCTGGTGTTGTTAATCTTCTTCATTGAAGTCGGCCTCTGTTTAATACCATGCGATTTGGTGCAGATGGAAGCCCTGGGGGATATCGTCCTAGTGTCGGTTAATCTCCTCCGTCGAAGTTGGCTTCTGTTTAATCCCACCAGACCTGGCACGGGTGGATGCCTTCGTCTTCTTGGCCTGCTCTACCACAAGCCTCCCTATATAGGTCAAGATAAGTACCTCATTCCGACCTCCCGCGGCCAGTGCAATGCGGTGGAATTCTCCAGAAGATCTGTCTGCAAAACTAAATGTATAAAGTAGTTTATACGATTTCGGCCATTAGTTTCACTCCCTGGCACTGGTCAGATTGTCATATTAGCTGCGGACACAAAGAGGTTAGCATTTACTGTAAATGCCACCAAACACGACTAGGCATGATTCTGGCAAAGCTGATGGTAATGATCACAGGTACGCGGGGATGGGCGAATGATAATTATTTCGAGAAAACAGAAAGAAATTTATTTTTGAGGGAAGAGCCAACTTTAACTTCTCGCGTAAAATCTAAACCATAGCAGTAACACTATTGTTTATAATATACATATTCTATTTGTGGGTATTGTTCAATAGAAATTTGTTTTATGGACTACCAACCAGTAACCAAGTCGCAAATCATTATAAAATTCAAAATTATAGACACCTGTCACGGGGGGGCCCAGCGCGTGGTTGAAAACCCGCCCTCGTTGACCTCCAGCTAGCTCTCGGAGTCGGTGTACCTATGAGACACAGCACAAGAAACACGAAGGATGGGGTGGAGGCAGAAACAGTCTGATTGGCGCGATAACAATCGATATTATTTACATACGGAGTTACAGAAAAAAAAATGTTCAAAATTCAAAAAAAATAAAATATGTCAATAAAATAAAGTCACGAAAAATAAACAGTCACAAAAACAATAGTCACCAACACTCAATGTTCACGAAGCACCGGAATGTCCGAAGAATACAACGGCGGCGGCGGCATCGACGAAGAAGCGGCGGCGTGGCGTCGTTGATGTTCGGACGGTGGTGTTGGCTGACAGATTGTAGATGTTCTGAGTCGACTGATTGTGTTTCGTCTGATCTCTGGGGAGCTCTCCATGGCCTTTTACGGAGCCCACGCCCTACTCTTCCGTGCGGGTTGCTGGTGGTGGTGGTGGTGGTAGGGTGCGACGGGATCATCGAGGTCGGCGCACGTGTTCGAACCGGCAAATTGCTCTTCCAAGAACAATTTGGGTTCGAACCGCTTTATCACGTAGGCATCGGAAGGCGGATCGACAGCCCATTGTGTTGTCCTGGCAGCTGCACATTTCCACTAATGGTTCTGCGAAAATGGTCTTAACGATGCCCTCGGTAAATCGGCGCACAGCGGGTAGAGGCTCATCTTCATTGTGTTGTTACTGGCAGCTGTACTTCTTCTAAAATTATCTCGTTTGGAAATTTCAATAATGCGGAATTTATATTAATATTAAAAAGGAGAAATGGTTAGCTCATAAAATGCAAATTAACGTAATTACGCATTATAAACTAAGCGGCGATAACACACCGGAAATCACCAGTTCAATTTATTTTCATATTTCATCCAGGAATATGATGTTACCCATAATATTATCCAGAGAATAATTTAAAAAAATCCAGTAACATAACGCCACTCTTTACTTATTTACAATCGAGATAACGTACATAAGATACGGTGGCAGCGCGGCCGTTTATCAAAATTTGTTTACGAAAAAGTCGAAGATTCATCACGCATAAAAGGAAAATCAGTGCCGCCGTGGATTACGTATAATGTATTCGTCATGCGAAAGCGATGCCCTAAAATATTTGTTAAGGGCGCCGAGACTCCGGAACGAGAGAGATAAAGAAAAATGAAAAATCTGTCGGGGCCGCTGTTAAAATACGAGTTGGCGCATGAAACCAAAGTTTTTCCTAGTCATGCAGATGGGGCGAAATTTGCTTAGTGCAGCTTTATGCAAATGTTAATTTAAATAACAATAATATTTAAGGGAAAGTGGGGTGTGGTGATGAAAGGTTTCCGAAAGGCAACTTTTCTTACATAATTTTGCGTTTTAATAAGAACGCATTGTAGAAAAAAAAAATATATATATATTCCACAACCATTGTATAGGTGAGTGTATCGTAAAATGACACGTCTGCTAATAAGAGTGAGATCGGAAATTTGACTTTATAAGTTAAGATTTTCTACCACGATTTTTTTTCATCACCCTGTATAATTTTTTATACTAAATCATGGTTGGCGCTGTAGTTCGAACCTTCAACCAAACAATAGAAATGATTGTAATGGTTTAACGTCAATCACTGGGGCAAAAATAAAATTTCACCTGTACCCTTCATTTCAACAAATCTTTAAATATTTCGAAAACGGTAAACGATAGGTATAGGGAATATTGAAGTAACTCACCTTTATTTATTCCCTAGAATTCAAAAATGACAAAAAATACAGGGTGTTCCATTAAAAAAAAAACATAACTTTGATGAGTATCATTTTAATGGGACACCCTGTATAACTGGTAATAATTTTAAATTGTGCATACAACGATCCCACATCTCCAGAATAACACGAAGTTGCATGGTATTCCATAAAACGACCGTGTCGTATGCGGTGCCCCACCCTGTATAGCGTCGAATGTCATTCGTTTGGTCTTTTTTGTATGTTTAGGATCAAGCACCAACTTTTATGAAGAATAAAATTTTCTGCGAAATTAATAATAAAAAAGTTTCCCATATGTTGCATACTTACGTGGACACGTTGTATATATATATATATATATATATATATATATATATATATATATATATATTCTTCCTGCGTTATTAGTTAATTGAATTGAGTACATAAACACCTCATTCTTTCAGAATATCTACAGTAGAATGTAATTATTACACTCTATTAAACGAACTTTTTTTTTACTTGCAATTTACTTGCGTTTCAAGCATATACTTATATTAGCTACCGTCATCAGGGAATAATTTTGGATTCAAGAGCGGTCCGCCGTGGATTCACAGGAGTGCTTTTTCGGAAAGTTCCCCGCCCGGGGCCCGAATGAATGCCTCTTCACGATACGTCCCCGAGCTGATAAAACGCACGTGTCTCCGGAATTCGGCAGAAACGTCGACGCAATCACTAATTACCAGAGTTGTCCCCTATAAATTTCAGCATCCCGAAACCCGATAATCCCATCCATTCATGGTACATTGTTACAGAGCTTTATCCGCCATCTGTGCCGCCGAGGGAATTCCGCAAGGACCACACGATTATTCGCAAATTCATGCACAGAATGACCTAATAAATTTAGGTTTCAAATTTCTTAATCTACATAACACTGACAAACTGCTGATATCCTATTTTATTGAACCCTCTCTCGATCATCCGAAACAGATTGAAAAGGCAATCTGGGCCATCATGGAATCCTCCCCCATTACCAGCCAAATCTCCTTCAGGAAACGAGCCCGCCGTCATTATGCATACGTTATGTGGAAGCTAGATGAGTGTTTCGCTTTAAAAACGTTTCGGTGACAATGACATTCAATTTGCCCCCGCAAAGCTCTGAAACGTGCCCCTCAGTTCGCAGCATGCCACTCCCCGTAATTGCTTCTAGTGCTCTCCAAGAGGGCACATCAGCCAACACTTATGCAGCGCACCTCTCCGCCTTCCCCTCGCCAAGGAGATCTTTAATTTCCCCGAACGCGTGAGTTCTCGTAATAAACAGAAATTAAAAGAGAAAATGCCTTCTCAAGGTTTTAATTAATTTAATTGCAAGGAATTGCAAGGATAACATTGGAGGCGTTTACTCCGAGGTTTTTCTTAAAATGATGAATATTTTAATTCACCAAACGATCAGAAATAAACCGTTGTGAAGTTAACTGAAAAATTTTCCAGCAATAAAATCACAAAATCTATCATATCATATATATGTATATTTGATCTTTCTAAACATGATAAATGCATTAATTGGATAATTTGAAATGAAGCTTCTTTAACTGAAACGATTTAAATTGTACGACACTGTAAATATACAGAATACAAGATTACGGGCTAGAGAAAATGCATATATTTACTATAAAACTCGCACACAATGGCCTTAAACGTTGAATATTTGCTCGAGAATTTCAGGCAACCTTATATACATAAATGATTATTTTTTTTAATATTTTTGACTTTTATTTGTGATAAAAACTGTTCAGGAAAGTATAAGATTAAAGTCAAAAATACTAATGAAAATTGCAAGAGAAAACCCATTAACAGGCATACAAATTTTAATGCATGTGAATTTGGCAATATTTCCAGCAATAACTCGGCGCATCCACCATTTATGAAAATAAATGACTTTCCATGGTTTCACCTATAAATTCAAATAACCAATGCATTTAATAAACATTTAATAATTCAATCATAATATCCTATATAATAAAATTTCTCGTTTATTTTCATTAACGCCCTACCCGCAGATAATTAACAAAATTCTCGTCCTACAAAATGGTCATTGCTGAGTAGTTAAAGGTGGAGAACTCTGATTCTCTGGATTGTAGTTGTTAGATAGGGTCGTTATAGTTATAATACAACAAGAATTGGATTTTGGCGTTTCAGCCATGCTTTCAGATATTTTCGAAAATGCCGAACTGTTGCTTAAAAATGGTTATTTCTGGGTGGTTACAGGTGGAGCCAGGGTTGCTATAGTTACAATACAACAATTCTGTTAATCGGAAATTAGTGTTCTATTTTTAATGGATTTGAGCTTTTGAAGCTGATTCTCGAATCGATAACTTTTTCACAATTTTTTAAATCGTAGAATGCAATTTTAGTTTTCTCAGTTAAGTTTGTATTATTGCCGTTTTTTTTCTGCAACAGATATGGCAATTTTGTTAATAGGAAATCAAAAGTGTATCATATTTTTATGGATCTTGAGCTTTTGAAGCTAATTCTGGAATCGATAACTTTTTCACAATTTTTTGAATCGTAGAATGCAATTTTAGTTTTCTCAGTTTAAGTTTGTGTTGTTGCTGTTTTCTTTCCACAACAGACATGGCAATTCTGTTAATAGGAAATCAAAATTGTATCATCTTTTTATGGATCTTGAGGTTTTGAAGCTAATTCTGAAATCGATAAATTTTTCCCAACTTTTTGAATCGTAGAATGCAATTTTAGTTTTCTAAGTTCAAGTTTGTGTTGTTGCCGTTTTGTTTCTGCAACAGATTTGGCAATTCTGTTAATAGGAAATCAAAAGTGTATAACCTTTTTTTTGATCTTGAGCTTTTGAAGCTAATTCTGAAATCGATAACTTTTTCACAATTTTTTTAATCGTAGACTGTAATTTTAGTTTTCTCAGTTAAGTTTGTATTGTTGCCGTTTTTTTTCTGCAACAGATATGGCAATTCTGTTAATAGGAAATCAAAAGTGTATCATCTTTTTAGGGATCTTGAGCTTTTGAAGCAAATTCTGGAATCGATAACTTTTTCACAATTTTTTGAATCGTAGAATGCACTTTTAGTTTTCTAAGTTCAAGTTTGTCTTGTTGCTGTTTTGTTTCTGCAACAGATATGGCAATTTTGTTAATAGGACATCAAAAGTGTATCATATTTTTATGGATCTTGAGCTTTTGATGCCAATTCTGGAATTGATAACTTTTTCACAATTTTTTGAATCGTAGAATGCAATTTTAGTTTTCTCTGTAATTTGTTTATTGTAGTGTTTTGAGACTATTAGATGAAAAACACCGCATTTCTCGTTTTATTCACTTATAATAATAATAATAATAATAATAAATCGTTTATTGACGATGCCTTACAAACATAACATAAATTCTTACAAATACAAGTGATTACATCATGGTCAAATGGACTAGAATCAGTTTCGCTATCTGGTCTTTTATTTACCAGACAACGAAACTGATCTTCCTTCTAGCCCTTAATAATTAATAATTAGTTTATTAATATACACATACACATAAACATACATACACACATATTCATGTGCATGCATACACACACACAAACATATACTTACACACTATTGAGTGTCATACACTATTTACATTAATATGTTTAAACTTCATATATTTAAGTGCATCTCGAAATCAAAGCAAAAGAATGCCGCCAGGTCTATTCATAACGATGTTAAAATAGTTCGCCCTGCATTTGATTTAAAATGTCCCAAGCGGCAATTATTTTTGGACTAACTAGTTTTAGACGGTTGCGACCATTATTCCGTCACAATCTTAATTATGAATTACAAAAATACACCATGTTTTGCAGTTGAAACGGATGATTAATAGTACTACCACAGGTGCATTACACATTTATAATAGTATATTGTACAACGAGCATATAATGACGGCTATTAATCACAAGAACGATGTTTGCGGAACGTAGTGGAGCAAATCGTTCGAGTGATTAATAGCCATTATATGTGAGTTGTACCAAAATTAAAATTAAAATCTAAATCAAAATCTAAAGCAAAATAAAAATTAAAGTTGTAATTACAATTATAATTGAAAAAAAATTATAATCAAAGTTAAAATCGGGGCCGCGGTGGTCTAGTGGGTAGAGGTCTGGCCTCTGGACCCCGTTGGTGCGGGTTCGAGTCCCGTCCGGACGGTCACTTTTTCAACACGAAAAATGACCGTACGGGTCCTTGGGTGTCTAGTGTTTGTCCCCATTTCATTTAAATATGAATATTATTAATATAAATTGGTTGTGGCTGAATGCCCTAGCTGGCTAAGCCAAGTCCCCATCATCCTCGATTCCCTAACCCGAACTCCTGTCAATCATCTTTCCTTTAAAAAAAAAAAAAAAAAAAAGTTAAAATCAGTATTAAACAGGGTAAACAAAGTATTATCATAAATCGCGTTCTGTGAATCAAAGCGCGAATTAGCGTGTTTAATAACCTACGAAAATACGTGTGCGTGTTTAATAACCATATTAAACACGCGTGTGCGTGTTTGGTGAAATTGAGTGTTAAATGTACCCCATTAATGCTGCCCATAAAATTAAATAATGCGCACATTATAACATTTTCGTGAAAAAAAATTAACTTTGCACGACTATTTCAACAATATACATTAAAATGTATATGTTTTGAAAATAGAACCTGATTAAGCACATAAACCCATCTCTATCCTGAATAATACTGTTCTACTTAATTTGGAACACGCTGTAAATCCACATTAATAAATAATGCCATCCTTTATTTGTCTTCATTAAATAATAACAGCCATCGCCGTTCATTATATCCATCCTTAATATTTTATGGCCTAATAATATGTCAGGGTTGGACGGAATGAGCTGAATATACGTAGGGGTTTTATTTATATAAAAGAAATAATAAAAATAAATTGATATTAGTGGTCATAAAACGGTGATGTCTATAAGGCACTTATATATTGCATATTTATGCAACTTAACGTCGTAAATCTCACAGCAGTAAAATGAACATGCAATTCTATACAAGCACTGCTTTAAAGTATTGTTTTAATATAATCGTTGCATTAATAGTAATTACGCTCGAAATTTTTTGACGGTTTCTTATGGACAATTGCCGATCTAGTCGATCCCGACTACCCCACCCCTCCAGAACCAGCACAACCCCCGGGGCGAATTTTTAAACTCGCCAAAGGTGAAGTCGGTTGGCGGCCGAGGAGGAGAGTGGCGAAAAATGTTTTTAGACCTTAAAATTTATTTCAAAATAACTCTCTGTCTCCTTTTTTTGAATTTTTAAGTTTAACTCCTAAATTTTTACCATCCCCTTCGATCAAAAATTGTTAATTTCGACAAATGAAGTCGACACGGTCCGATGCACACCTAAGAGCTCTATCGATCCCTCTTGGTGCCAACCCTCTGACTCCACCCCACCGCCCCCGGGAAATAAAAAACACAAAAAAAAGTGTTAAAACTCAAAAACGGATTGTCCGATTTCAACCAATTTTTTTTCAGATACTCCCTCAGAGAGCGGAACATCCCTGCCAATTTTAACAAAAATCGTTAGAGTCGTTTTGGAGCAACGGCCTCATATATGAAATTTCAGGGGTTCGCCGAAACGCCGCCACTGACTTTATTTTTGCTTTTGAAGGATCCGTCGGTGGCGGGATCTCTTCACATAGCATTACATTATTTATAAATAAAAACTTTTTGATTTATTGTCCCCTTAATGAGATACGATTTTTCAAAAAGCGATCAATTTTTTTTTTCATGTTTCCACCCTCTTTTTCGGGGTCGTATTTTTTCTCAACTCAAATGTCAAATTTTTTAATAACTATTGAAATAAAATCGAAAACATATACAAAATTCTTACATAAAGCGCATATTTTTTAAAATATCGATTTTCGTCAATTTTATTAAACCGTCCAAAACGATTCAAAATCATGTTTTACCCTCTTCAGTACTGCCGATGGAGATGACCTGTTTAGGCAACATGGCAGCTATTAAAAGGTATGGATTCAGCAAATTTGATCGTCCCAATAATCCTCCTTGGGGCCTTCAGGGCCTTCTTTCAAAATTATAAATAAAAATTCGTAAAGCCTTCCCTGCACATCCTGGATGATTTGAAACCACTGTGTCCTCTTCATTGAAGACAGCTCTATAACATTTATTCTTTGATTTTTTTCGATTTTTCTAATCGTTCGTGAGTTATGAATTTTTTTATGTTTTAGGGCACCATATTTCTCATTTTTCATGAAATTTGAGTGAAAATTGCATGCCATGGATTTGGCTGAAATTTTCATCAAAGATGCCTCTTACCGAAAGGGTTGAAAAGTGACAACTGTTTTATCTCTGGGGGCCCCCGTTCCGGGGCCCCGGCCTTCAGAGTGAGCGATTCAAGATTATTTTTCGGGAATCTTTATGCTTACAATTTTGACTGAGTTTGTCAAAGCTCCATTATATTCACAAAGCATTCCCCTATAATATTTATATAGGAACATTTTTGATTTGTTGCTCCCTTAAAAAGAATTTTTTTTTTAATTTGACCAAAATAATTACACCAATTTTGATGTTTATTTCAAGCACGTATTTTTTGCATTTAACGAGGAAGAGTTGAAATGGTTAAGGTCAGTGGAGGGTACGACTTGCTTTCATCAATAATTTTTTCAAATTTTTTGGAAATCAAAATTTTCGATCGTCAAATTTTGAAACCACGAAAACGGGACTGTAAAGTGTATACATTTCTCAGACGCTCACCAAATAATTTTCAAAGGATCAAAATTGATGAAAGAACATAAGCCTTTTACTGTTAACGTCCGAGTGCTTTCTAAAAAGAATGTTAAGAAATACATTGATAGTGCGTCACAATCAACAGATTATGAGGGATTCACAAAGTGAGGTTAGCAATGCATGCAGAGTTCTTGCATGTGAATATAACATACAAGCGGAGCCGTCCTTCGTTACCAGTTATCTTGCTTAATTTTAACTTTCCTTAATTTTAATGAGCCACGCACGGACGACGGCGCAGCGCAGCGGAGCCGTCGTTCGTCACCAGTAACTTTTTTAAATTTTAAAGGGTCACACGCGGACGACGACGCAGCGCAGCCACCGTTGCCACCGCTGCCGTCGCCGCCATCGCCACCAAGCCGCCGGTCATCCTTGCCTTTCGCGAACTTTAAGTGTTGTGCTGGTGACTATACTTTTTTTGTGACTGTTTTTTTTGTGACATTATTTTCTTGACTTTTTTATGTGTATATATTTTGAACTTTAAACATCTTTGTAATAATATTAACAGCGGTAGTTATCGCGCCTATAAGAATTTTTCTGGCTCTGCCCCCATCCCGTGTTTCTTGTGCTGTTCTCATAGCGACACCGACGCCATGAGCTAGCTGAAGGTCACGAGGGTGGTTTTCACCCACGCGCTGCCACCCCGTGACAACGGAAGTTGCTTACTCCGACAATATGTTATCAAACATTTTTTCCGAAGAGCAACACGCGAGAGTAAAAGAACGTCAAAACTTTGTAGTTTTACTGTTGAAAAATCAATTATCCTCCATGGAATTTTATCCAGCCAGACGGGACTAATAAATCTCTGCTTTAACACCAACCACTCTTTCAAGACGTAACCAACACCCTTATAAAATAAATCAACCCCAATTAATTACCCATTCAGGACATCGCATTTATTTCTCACTGCTTTACTAATAATAAAATTCCAGTTTAGTGCGAAACTGCGACCTTTTGCCCAAAACTTGTCCCCATTTGAGTTTTACAATTATCTGATAGCATACGTGACGGTACTGCAGGAGATAAACGTGATGATTACAAGCGTTTGAAGGGGGCGGAGTAGGGACGCTAAATGAAAATTAAGGGCTGCGGAACGGGGTCGACCGGGATTTATAATTCGGGAATTAGACGTGTCGATCGGGGGAAGTGATTATGAACAATGATTCAAATTTAAGCGGATGTATGCGATATTGCGATGGGGTGGATTGTGGGTTACAGGATCAGGGATTGTTTCGAGTGGATTGATCAGATATCGGGGGGGTGAATAATTTTGGGATGCGTCCAAGAGTTTTTGCGGTTTTGATTTGTTGATGTATAAAATAGAGTTTCTGAAACTAATATTGCTATTCGTAGCTTAATTCATATTGTGTATTTAATTTTATAGTTACACTAACTTATACAGTATATTTTTTTTTATCGTGGGCCATAGGATTTTACATGCTAAAAATTATACCTTGTGTTAATGTATATTTTATCATAAAATTTTGAAGGAAATTGTAGTTAGTAATCAATTAATTATTTTTCTACATGATGCGCTCCATCGAGTAAAACATGTTTAAATTATTCTAATGAAGCGCATCATATAGAAAAATAATTTATTTATATTACTAACTAAAATTTGCTTCAAAATTATATGATAAATATACATTAACACATGTTATAATTTTTAGCATGTAAAATTCTATGGCCCACGATAAAAGAAACATACTGTATAAATAAATAAATTATTGAAATCTAAATTTAAATTTCCCGCCCTAAATTAATTGTTAATAATAAAATTCCCCATGCTCCGATGATGACAATGTCGAAATGTGAAAAAAGATATTCCTTAAAAAAATATGTCATTAAGAACCATAAATGATAATAAATAATTATAATACCCATTACCACGCTGTTGACCAAATTTTCGTCAACTTGAAAGATAAATTAAAAAAAACTGACATTATCTCACTTTACATAAACGCATGTTTCGTATTTTTGTTAACTTTGTATAACACTATCTACGATATCGGATGCAAATATTTGTATACTTGTTCATTGGGATATATTGAATTTTTATCGCGAAACAAACATTTTTACGCCGCCCGTTAGATACTACAATAAGCGACAGATAACTCGTCCGACCACTGAAAATAAATCGACTCGGATCTATTTTTAAAGGACTTCGTTCGGAAATACTCCTCTGGTTCTGGCAACCGCACAGATGTATACAAGTGGAAAGAATTAAAAGTGAAAATAACACCGACTGATGTGTAACATGTCTGAAGTTAAATTTTAGTCATGTATGTTTGAACGCAATCAAGGAATAATCAAAATTTATGGTTTCGAAGTAGATAAGCTCCTCGTGTTATAAGATCGTGTTTTAGAAAGAGTTGACAAATATGGATGTGATTAACATAAAAGTGTATGTATTTCAGCAAATACATGGAGTGGCCTGAGATTCCATAGCAACCCGATTTGTGAATGAGGGTGAAATCACTGCCAAAGGACCCCTCACAAAGTCTCCACGGGCACAAAGCTCGAAAATGTTCCCTGCAAGCAGTACCCAGCTCCGAAGGTTAGAGACCGGTAATCCCCGATTTTCGCTGATTTATAATCGGATTGAGATAAAAAAAAAATGTCCAAAAATGTTTTTTGAGCCCTATGTGGTGTGAAATGTGAACTTCCCCCCTCCCCCTGAGTCGGAGATGGGGGGGGGGACTTTGAAATATTAAATGGGAACCCCTATTTTTTATTACAGATTTGGATTCTATGCTAAAAAATATTAGGTTTTTTTTTTCTATATTCGGCAAAACCATTTATTGAATTATATTTATTTCTTGCATCAAATGATAGATTGCGACATTTTTTACGTAGTCATCTCTTAAATAAGGCGCTGATTAAAGTCATTCGTAATTTTATGTCAGAAATAAAAAAAAAATAATTCTTTGTAAAAAAAAAATCGTAGGGTATATATTGCCTCTAAGGCTTCTTTGGAAAACAACTCAATTGGTGGAATGGCTGACTGAATAACGTCTGCGCCATGAATTAAAATTGTATGTGCTGGCGCAGGCATAGAATTTTACGTAAAGATTTGCTGTATCTGAGGCATATATTTCTAATCCCTCCACGTTGATCAAATTATCTCTAATCGTTTTAATAAATTAACATCAAAACCCGTAATATTTGCAGTTATTTTATAATTTAAAAAAAATCGACTTGCTGTGTTTCCATCAATCGTTGTTTCGTACTCAAGTTTCATAACATCAACTAAAGTTTAATTTATTCTGAATATTATGTTTCTCGCGAATTTGCCACTTTTTAGGTTTAAACGACACACAATATGTAGAAGACAATTCAAGCATCTGATCCATGCATGTAAGGACGAAATTCCGTACTCATATCCACTTTAATTTTTTTGTAGTTTTTAGTTCTTCTAAATTGTTCATATTTTTTTGGGGGTGGCTCCTCATATTCCACAAGTCTTAGAAGAGTTTGTAATTACACTGAAAGTTATTCCATTGATCATTGGTAATTTAAAAGAGTGATGTATAACTATATTCATTTGGTTACACATTATGTTTGTTGAAATCTAGTCATTTTGAAAAGAGAGTTAAAAAAAATAATTAAAATTGTTGACTGCACATCTATAGGCTAATGTTAATTACATTCTCAGCGTTTGATTTATTATATATTATTAAAATTGAAGAAATTTTTATTTGGTAGTGAAAGCGCCGGGAAATCCGTGGCTATCTTCACATCGGTAAAGTTGGCGACATCAGTTTCATCAAGGTTGGTCGCAAAGATGTTTGTTGAAATCTCATTTTCTATTTCAGTAGCTATACTCTTGGTTAAATCGCTAGTTTCTTTCTGATAATTCAAATCGTGTATAAAAAGGTGCATTTAAAACGGCGGACAAACAAAATTTGCAAATGGTTAAAAATTTATTTACCTTCACCATGACAACGATCTTTATATTAACAATTTTAGTAAACAGCTAACTTCAGTTGAACAGTGGCCTAAAGCGCTCATGGATTTTTCCATCTTAATTCATTCTCGAAATTTGTGTCGATTCAATGGTCGTGCAAACAAATAAAATTTATCCGGCCAAATGAAACCTTTTGTGATACAAGATTTTAATAGGCCTACAAAATTTTGTAGATGAGGGCCTCACAACGTCATCGTTTTTGGAGGCTATTGAGTTAAAGAGTTACCGAACTTCTAGAAAATACAAGTGCACCCGTTTGTGAAATTTCTTTGCTTTCAGCAAATACCGGTTCGTACATGAAGTCGTCTGAGCTTCCACCGTAACCGCATTTGTGAATAAAGGTGAGATCGCCGCCAATGTTTGTCAATTTTGTAGATTCTATTGATTTTGCTCATCTTGTAATTTAACTTCGGCAGTGGTCTCGATAATTTTAATACTGTGTTCTTCGGGATCTTAATTTTTCCCTAGAATGCATTAATTTATAGGAGTGCTTCGTAAATGTGCCATCTATATGCTTCTACAGGCTTCCTTGGGATGTATTATTTGGTTACTTCGGTGCCTGTTTAATCCTTGTGGCTCTTTTGGGCGAAGTAGACGTAATGTCTTCTATTATTTAGTAGAATTTCTTTGGCCACTTGATCGTAAACTGGACTAAATACCACCGGCGAGAAGTTAGTCATAAATTTCCAGCCACGAATTCGGCCGGAAACTCCACCATCGCATTTTTTCAATTATTTATTTCTATGAAATAAACTTGAAATAATAAATAATAATTCATTCACATTTCTCTATAGTCCTATTTAATTCAAATAATAAAATTTAAACTCGATATGTCTGAACGTTTCATCAACAAATAATTGTTTTGGATGTTAATTTGTGGCGCAACCATCGGCTATAATAGCTGAATCGTCCACTGTGCGCCGTCCTGTTGAAACCAACTATCGGCCAGGTCTTCCTCTTCAATCGTGAAGAATAAAAAGTCAGTTAACAGGGCACGATAACGATCGCCATTGACTGTTAGTGCGACTCCTTGTTCATTTTCAAAAAATATTGGCCTATGATGCTTTTGTACCATATTCCACACCATACCCACATGGAAATTTTGCTTGTTCGAAAAAGATTGTTTCAAGTAAAAATGCTCATCTTTTTCTATCTAAACTGTGGGCCGCGGCGCTGCGGCTGGGCCTCGAAAATAAGGTCTCAACTACGCGCTTCTCTTCTGCCTTCTGCCTCGTGCTATCAGTTCACCACCTACGGTATTAAACGGGGCCTGCCCAAGGTGCCGAATGTCCAAAGTGCCGAATTGGTATTTTGCCCAAAGTGCCGAATTTCATACTACCGACCATGTCCAAAATGCCGAACGACGCCAAGCGATGTCGCATTGTTCGTAAACAAAGCGTCGGAACCGAATGCTAATCGGCACTTTGATCATTCGGCAGAATGTCTTCGTACGCACCTACGAATGCCGAATGTACACCCTCATGCATGTTCCTAATGTGCGAAAATAATTTTTGATAATACAAGTTTATCAATGGAAAGTAGATAGTTAATAGTCAATGCGAGTACGTAATTCTATAACCCTCGACATTTCTGTAAATCATCTGGAACTTACACCGCCAATCAATCAATTATTGGCCGTGTTCCCGAAGCAAGAAGATCCGCTTCAACAATGATCTCCCTAAGAGAAATTTTCCTTATCAAAAAATGAAACTATCAAATACCTGGAACACACCATTCCCAACCTGATAGAGTTCTGCACACATAAGTTCACAGAAGGAAAATCAATCTGTAAAGGCTTAACCGAAAGGAAATCTCCGTTCTTCAACCTTCAAAACAAAATTCCATTCTCCAAGTTTCTGAACAATTATCCTGTACTCCGCTGAAATTGGGTCCCTTCCTCTAAAATTGTACAAAAGGACCGCATCATCAACGACTATGAGTGCCAATCTTCAACTCCCGGGAATGCCAAAAACCTAAGGGATGAAGGGTAATCTATTGATTACCATGCATACTTATCCACTCACTATAATCTTCCAGGCACACTTACATTTCCTCGGTATTTTTTAGTTATCTTAACCCTTTCGCAGCTACAGACGCATATTTACGATCCGCTCCTGCGTACCTGTACTGCTATTGCCGGATATATACGTATGCATTTTGCCAAATTCATTTTGTATAAAAATTAAGGATACCTAAATTACACCTTTTAGTTCTTTAATTTTTCACAAACAATTCGCATGCTGTTAACGTATTCATGCGTTCTCGCTAGATGCCGTTGCTGTTGACTTTCCAGGCCAATCTAACGCCGCACCACAGGCACGCGAGTGTTTTTCTAACGCCGCAGTGAAAGGGTTAAGTAACGCGGTTCTCTAAGATTAAGACATAATCATTCGTTCTATAATTTAATTTTATTGTAACCGCCCTAGAATAAAGTTGTATTTTTAATCAAATAATGATTTCAATACTTTGTGCGGCAGAATTAGATTAATCGGCGCAGTTGGTAGGATTTTCGGGAAAAAATTTTGCCGATACTTCATGCAGAAATAAAAAAAAACAAGCAGTTTTGAAACGAAAAACCTTTTGCAGTTTACAAAAGCAATAACGTCACGTAAACTCTGTAAATTCTAAACGGCTTTGAATTTCACCGTGTGTTTTTAAGAGTTATTTTAAGGTAGTTAAAAAAAATATTTTTTCAACATTTTACAATGAACGACCTCCGCAGTAGGGCTTTGTTGAAGTGAGTAACACCTTTATTGTTAGTTTCAAATCAAATTTCAAACTAATAATAAATAAATAAAAATTCACTGCGGCTACAATTTTTGTGTGACTCCATAATAGGCCACAGATTAATATTAATCTGTGATCGATACCAAAAAACTTTTATTTACGCCAAGTACGACGAAGTTGCAATTCGATAGAATTCTATTCCGCCAAATACGGAAATCCACGACGGGACACATATGTCCCGTAACGCAGTGAACATTTTAAGAAGGAAATATTAAGGTAGGTGAATTGGATTTACTGTTATCTAACCAGCTTAGATAAGTCTACAAGATCAACTAACAGAATATCAACAACATATTTCCTAAGTAAACATAAACTTCACACACTTCCACTACTAACTCCTATTAAATACACAACTCTGGCGTTATTTTCGAACTTAACGTGTTTCCACCTCGCTGCGGGAATGCATAATTTTGCTTAAATAACTGGCGGTTATGTAATAATCTGGCGATGAATGTCCTTATTCTCGCCGTGCTCTTGAATGGGACTTCCATATCTCTCTTCCTTTCCTTCCTTCCGCAATATAAAGTGGGTCAAATTTTCTTCTTGACTACTGAAAATATGTGCGGGAGGATGTGTGTGTGTGTGCCAAGAAAAATCGATGTTGGTGCTCCGAAATATGCACGCCCTTTCCGTATACGTTTTCACTTAGTTAAATTAAAACAATGCCAACGACGATTTATTAATGTCAGCTGCATGTGAATCATATTTACGACTTTTGTTTACTATTTAATATATCATTCGATTAATACAGTCTTTTTTGTTTATTATTCGTGATAATGTTTCACATTGATTGAATTAGGTTACATGGATTTTTACAGTGATTGATTATCGTTTAATTTTGTATGAAGACTTGATGAGGAGCGTTCGAAACTGTCGCGGGCTGATGGAGGAAAGAAAGTGTCAGTACTATTACAAAAAGTAATAAATTGTCGGAAGAATACGGCTATTGTCAGCTGAATAATTATTGATTATAAAAGTTAAAAACCTCTCAGCCGCCAAAGAATATAGACATATATATATATATATATATATATATATATATATATATATATATATATATATATATAATTGCGAAAAGGATAATTCTTGAGCTGTATTTTTGAAAAATGTGCAAACATATATGGGAGAGCAGAAGACTGGGACGCGTTTCATCGTTATTACGAATCATCAGCCAGTCATATCTGCAACCTCACACACATGTTTGCACATTTTGGAAGTGATATTTATGCGGTCTGGATGGACGGTGCCGCTGGAAATCGTATTCGCAACTATACGAGTAATTGGTTATTGAGAGAGTGTGTCCAATTGTTCTATTCTACAATAATGCTGGAAGAATCTCCACGGGCAACTGTATCAGAACGTAGGAAAGGTCTTCTCAATAACAATTCTATTGTAGAATAGAACAATTGGACACACTCTCTCAATAACCAATTACTCGTATAGTTGCGAATACGATTTCCAGCGGCACCGTCCATCCAGACCGCATAAATATCACTTCCAAAATGTGCAAACATGTGTGTGAGGTTGCAGATATGACTGGCTGATGATTCGTAATAACGATGAAACGCGTCCCAGTCTTCTGCTCTCCCATATATGTTTGCACATTTTTCAAAAATACAGCTCAAGAATTATCCTTTTCGCAATTCCATATTTTCAAAGTCATCCCACCCTCAATATATATATATATATATATATATATATATATATATATATATATATATATATACAGTACGTTTTTTATCGTGGGCCATAGGATTTTACATGTTAAAAATTATACCTTGTTTTAATGCATATTTCAACATATAATTTTAAAGCAAATTTTAGTTAGTAATAAATCAATTACTTTTCCACATGATGCGCTTAATTAGATTACCTTAAACATGTTTTATTCCATTAAAAAATTAAATTAATTCACTAATCAATCTGACATTTCAGAAATTCAAGGTACTTTGATTATGTTTGCTCAGTTATTTATTTTAAATAATTTCATTTTTTAATGGAATAAAACATGTTTAAATTATTCTGACTAGCGCATCATGTAGAAAAATAATTGATTTATATTACTAACTAAAATTTCCTTCAAAATTTTATGATAAAATATACATTAATACAAGGTATAATTTTTAACATATAAAATCCTATGGCCCACGATAAAATATATATATATATATATATATATGCTGGAGGGAAGTAACGGTCGTACTTGTTGGAGAATAGTAAAAAAATCGAAGAAAAATCCTCGTATCAGGGAATCCTGATTTTTTCAAGTCTAGAATCCCATTCTGAACACTTTTTGGTTATAAAAATTATTTGTGTGACTTACAGAAACTGAGACAAGCAAAATTTCTTTTGACGTAAATCGTTCGTACAACTGCTGGAAACGCCGAAAAACGATTAAATTTAATTTTTCTTCAAAAATTTATTTTTGTATTTTTTCAAGTCTAGAATCACATTCTAAAAATAGTGTTCATAAAAATTATTTGTGAGACTTACAGAAACTGAAAACGATTAAATTTATATTTTCTTCAATAATTAATTTTTATATTTTTTCAAGTCTAGAATCCCATTCTGAACACTATTTGGTTATAAAAATTATTTATGAGACTTACAGAAACTGAGACAAGCAAAATTTCTTTTGATGTAAATCGTTCGTACAGCTGCTGGAAACGCCGAAAACGATTAAATTTAATTTTTCTTCAAAAATGTATTATTATTATATTATTATTTATTAGCTTTTTTTTAACGCTAATTATACTTTTTATTAATTGTAGCGTCACCCTGATGAAGCAAATAAAGATTTGCGAAAGCTCGGTATATGATAAATAGATGACTTATTAACACACTTTTTGGTCGGATTCCCTGATACGAGGACTTTTCTTCGAAAAAATTTGTTACTATATATATATATATATATATATATATATATATATATATATATATATAAGGTGTCTAAAAAAGACACCACCAAAATGATATGGTGTATTCCTGAGACAAAAAAAGAGCAAATTAACTAAATTTATCTATATGAAAAATTACATACTTTCCAAGATACAGCAAGTCAAAGTTTAAGATTTTTAAAATATTTTAATCTATATCTCAAAAATGGCAGATGAGAATGATTTGTTTATTTTTTTCTGACAACTACATTAGGTGTATTACATTGTTTGAAAATTTCAAGAAATTTCTTCAAGTACAAAGGTGCTCCGGAGGACATGCTGTTTACATTATTACATAGAACTTTTTTGTTCTTCATATTTTTTACGATTTAAATTTTTTTTCAATGCAACTCATCACTTTTAAAGAATTTATAACTCTTAAAGTTTTTTTGTTTACGCCTTATTTTTAATAAAAAAAATAAAAAAGAACTTATTGTTCATTGTTTAATTGCGCTCGTCCTGCAAGAAAAGTCTTAAAAATAACTATAATCCAAAAACTGCTTCGATTTTAATATATCAAATTATTTAACAAATTACAAAAATTGTTCAAAATGACCCTCATAAAAAAAAATCACAGTACACATTGTATGCGCGCACGCGTCGCGTCGATGCGCTTCAGCCACCGGCGATATTTCGGTCACCACCACTCAACGTGTTAACCAGTTTTACTTAAATTGAAAGTTTTAATTGTACTGACACACGTTTTCAACGAATTGAGACCCGCCTACTTAGATTATTTCATCTTTAACACGAAATTTTCCAAAAACAATAAGTTCTTTTTTATTTTTTTCTGTTAAAAATAAGACGTAAACAAAAAAACTTTAAGAGTTATAAATTCCTTAAAAGTGACGAGTTGCATTGAAAAAAATATTGAATCGTAAAAAATGTGAAGAACAAAAAAGTTCTATGTAATAATGTAAACAGCATGTCCTCTGGAGCACCTTTCTACTTGAAGAAATTTCTTGAAATTTTTAAACAATGTAGTACACCTAATGTAGTTGTCAGAAAAAAATAAACAAATCATTCTCATCTGCCATTTTCGAGATATAGATTAAAACAATTTAAAAATCTAAAACTTTGACATGCTGTATCTTGGAAAGTATGTAATTTTTCATATAGATAAATTTAGTTAATTTGCTTGTTTTTTGTCTCAGGAATACACCATATCATTTTTGTGGTGTCTTTTTTAGACACCTTGCTATATCTAATATATAAAATTTTCGTGTCACAGTGTTTGTAACAAAACTCCTTCGAAACGGCTTGACCGATTCTTATGAAATTTTGTGTGTATATTGAGCAGGTCTGAGAATAGGACGTAAACTATTTTTAATACCCCTAAATGATAGGAGTGGTCCACCGCAAATTTTTTATTTTTATTTTTTGGACAAAATTTTTTATTTTTATTTTTTTTATGATTCGGCATTAAAAAATACATACAACCCTAAATTTTCACCCTTCTACCACCAACCCCTATTTTTTAATAGCGATTTTAGTACTTTAATAATTTTCTACTCTCGGCGATCGACCGCTCGATCAGTTATTCCTTTTTCATTGTTTGCGCCGACGGTTATTAATGGGTTTTAATGGGCTTACCCTGTAGATTCGTATCGATAAATGTAAATAAATAAGTAGCTGAAATTATAAAAAAAAAATATAAACAAAATATTAACAGCAAATGCTGCACTGAACTCAATTGCAACACTTGTATCCGATGAACAATTAAGTCGGCTTTAAATACATACATTGGTGATAACGATTGATTTATAATACGCGCGCCATCTCTTGGTGGTTGGAATGTCGCTCGCGGTGGTGTTACGAATTAAAATATTCTGCGGAAGATTCTGTGCGCGGTTGAGAATTTTTTTGTAATAGTTTTGCCATTTAGTTCAAATTCGTTGATTATTAAAAAAAATTATGAATTTTTGAAGCAATAATTGCATGTTAGAGCGATCATGAATTTCAAAAATTAAAAAAAATATATTTCAACTGGCGATACATGTTTTTATTAGTAACAATACACTTCTTACATTCTTTAGCTTTAATAATTTTGTTATTTAGTTCAAATCCGTTGATTATTAAAAAAGTTATGAATTTTTGAAGCAATAATTGCACGTTAAAGCGATTATGAATTTCAAAAATTCTAAAAAAATATTTCAACTGGCGATACATGTTTTTATTAGTAACAATACACTTCTTACATTCTTTAACTTTAATGATTTTGTTATTTAGTTCAAATCCGTTGATTATTAAAATAGTTATGAATTTTTGAAGCAATAATTGCACGTTAAAGCGATTATGAATTTCAAAAATTCTAAAAAAATATTTCAACTGGCGATACATGTTTTTATTAGTAACAATACACTTCTTACATTCTTTAACTTTAATTATTTTGTTATTTAGTTTAAATCCGTTTATTATTAAAAAAGTTATGAATTTTTGAAGCATTAATTGCACGTTAAAGCAATTATGAATTTTAAAAATTATAAAAAAAATATTTCAACTGCCGATACATGTTTTTATTATTAACAATACACTTCTTACATTCTTAAGCTTTAATAATTTTGTTATTTAGTTCAAATCCGTTGATTATTAAAAAAGTTATGAATTTTTGAAGCAATAATTGCACGTTAAAGCGATCATGAATTTCAAAAATTCGAAAAAAAATATTTCAACTAGTGATAGATGTTTTTATTATTAACAATACACTTCTTACATTCTTAAGCTTTAATAATTTTGTTATTTAGTTCAAATCCGTTGATTATTAAAAAAGTTATGAATTTTTGAAGCAATAATTGCACGTTAAAGCGATCATGAATTTCAAAAATTCGAAAAAAAATATTTCAACTAGCGATAGATGTTTTTATTATTAACAATACACTTCTTACATTCTTAAGCTTTAATAATTTTGTTATTTAGTTCAAATCTGTTGATTATTAAAAAAGTTATGAATTTTTGAAGCAATAATTGCACGTTAAAGAGATCATGAATTTAAAAAATTCGAAAAAAATATTTCAACTGGCGATAGATGTTATTATTATTAACAATACACTTCTTACACTCTTAAGCTTTAATAATTTTGTTATTTAGTTCAAATCCGTTGATTATTAAAAAAGTTATGAATTTTTGAAGCAATCATTGCACGTTAAAGCGATCATAAATTTTGAAAATTCTAAAAAAAAATATTTCAACTGGCGATACATGTTTTTATTAGTAACAATACACTTCTTACATTCTTTAACTTTAATGATTTTCTTATTTAGTTCAAATCCGTTGATTATTAAAAAAGTTATGAATTTTTGAAGCAATAATTGCACGTTAAAGCGATTATGAATTTCAAAAATTCTAAAAAAATATTTCGACTTGCGATACATGTTTTTATTAGTAACAATACACTTCTTACATTCTTTAACTTTAATGATTTTGTTATTTAGTTCAAATCCGTTAATTATTAAAAAAGTTATGAATTTTTGAAGCAATAATTGCACGTTAAAGCGATCATGAATTTCAAAAATTCGAAAAAAAATATTTCAACTGGCGATAGATGTTTTTATTATTAACAATACACTTCTTACATTCTTAAGCTTTAATAATTTTGTTATTTAGTTCAAATCCGTTGATTATTAAAAAAAATATGAATTTTTGAAGCAATAATTGCACGTTAAAGCGATCGTGAATTTCAAAAATTAGAGCCTAAACCGTTTTCGGCCATTATCGTCACCACTTTATTTGCTTAATTTCAATGGGCCACACACAGACGACGGCGCAGCGCAGTGGAGCCGTCGTTTGTCACCAGTAATAAGCTACATATTGACGACGGCGCTTCACAGCGGAGCCGTCGTTCGTCACCAGTTACTTTGCTTGATTTTAAAGGACTACGCACGGACGACGGCGCAGCGCAGTAGTTACTTTGCTCAATTCATGATTATGGTATCGATTTTAATACGTTGGCAGAAAATAAAACGAAGAATGTTGTGTATCATAGAGCATTACAACAATAAACACTATGTTTTTGAATATTTTCTTTTTATGAATTATACCAATTCGAATTCAATATTCATAGTTAAGACAGGACAACGTCTGTTGGGTCAGCTAGTATATATATATATATATATATATATATATATATATATATATATAAATAAATACATATTTAAAATGTAGCAGAGAAACATATAATATGTTTCAGTTTAATTAGTTCAGTTGATTGTATTGAACAATCTCTGTAAGTGCCCTCGTGTAACTAATTTAGAAGGAACCCTTTGGCGGACGAGCTTGTACCAATTAAAAATTAATTACAACGATGCAATTTTCTCTGTGGAGCAGGAACACGAAGGGCCGTGGTCCAGGATTAAAGGAAATCAATAATAACTCGCTACTATTTCTTTAAACCGGCATTGGCTTTGAACGTGAAGTCTTAATTGGAAACCTTGAGGATGTTTCTGTAGATGAAATAATGTTCAAATTTATTACTCATAATGATAAAATACGGAGAAATCTAATATAATTTCATATTCGTTATTGGGGTGTGGCGAGGGGGCCAGTGTATACATTTTCGTAGCAATCGGAACAACAAGAAAAATAAAATTATTTTTGTTGGTGGATTAAAACGAGCAAGGTTGTTAAACTAATGCTTGTCAATCAAACGTAATTTCATATTTGTTATTGGAGTGTAAAGAAGGCCAAGTGCATAAATTTTCGTAGCACTTTTACCGGATAATTCAACTCGTGTATTTAAAACGGCGGACAAAAAAATGGTTAAAAAATTATTTACCTTCACCATGACAACGACCTCTATATTAAAATTTTTAGTTAACAGTTCACTTCAGTTGAACAGGGGCGGTTCGTGTCACTTCTGAGTACCTATGCGGTGAAATATAATTCAAAGCCGTTTCGGACACGCTTCCACGTGAAATTTTTGTCACGATTTTCATTCTGATCCATGTATCAGTTTTCAGTTAAGTAAGTGTTGTCTTTTCACCTTTTACGTGCATTTGCAATTAAAGCCGATGATAGCGAGATGTCTCAAGCGTACGGTAGCGCTGCCACGATGCGTGAAATGTAGAATTCGATTGCATTTAATATCCATCTTGTTCTATCATCTTCTAATAGTATGGAATAATAATATAAATAATTTTTCCATCTCAATTCATTCTCGAAATTTGTGTCGATTCAATGGCTCGTGCAAACAAATAAAATTTAATTCAAATAAAAACGAATAACTTTGTTGGTATCACTTTATTAACTTGGAGTAGTTACTATAGTTTCGACAATTTTAGCTTGTCATTTTCAATGATAGTTTGATAATGACAAGCTGAAATTGTCGAAACTACAGTAACTACTCCAAGTTAATAAAGTGGTACCAAAAAAATATTCGTTTTATTTGAATTATTCAAAATGTATCACGAAGTGAAACCCTCCACAATTACTTATTTAAATAAAATTTATCCGACCAAATTCTAACTTCTTGTGGTATTACCCCCGATTACAACTAGCTTATCAATAAAAAATAATTTCATATTTGTCATTGGGGCATAGAGAATGTCTTTTTTATGGTATACTTAATTTCATAAGACATAATTTATGATATAAATTGCTCATTTTAAATTTTACGGGTATTTAAATTGTAAAAATTTATCACAGCATAAACGCAACTTTATAGTGAGCCTCGCGTCGATATTTTTTGTAATGAATACATTAAATGGAAGTGTTAATTACATTTGCGAAATTACACATTTTATGGAGGAGGCTTCTTGGTAAAAGTAATTTTTATCATTTTATGTAAATTTTCTTTTGGAGAGGGAAGTGCTAATAAATGCGGCAATAAGATAGAGTAGATGTAAATTCATTGGGCTTGGTCGCCAATGCTCTTCGTTTTATTAAAAGCACCGAAGGGAATTAATTACAGTGTGTTCTTTAATCAATACCGCTGTTAACGTACAAACCTTCATTGCAAAGTCTCGTTTCAAATTTCTCGTCGGAAAATAAACTGTTGCTCGAGCAAACCGAAGTCAAATAATTTTAAGCGTTGGGCACACCGGAGCGACCACGATCGCGATAGCGATAGCGATGGCGATATAACCCGACCTGTGTTAATCAAATGTACCCGCACACACCAGTTGCGATACATTAGCGATAGAAGCGACTTGTGATGTGCTCCGACACACTCGGCGTTTTAGTGTCGCGGTGTATTTGCATTAAGTACACGTCTTAGCGCGAGTTTTGCTGCCGCTGGAGCGTTTCGATTCTAGAGCTTAAACAGTAGCCAAACACGACCGAGCTCAAGGTCATTTGTGGTAACCATCTTAAAAAGGTTAATCCTGTTTTTAACTGATAGTTTGGATCGCGTGTTTATGATCGGCCAAAGACTTTGTTGACCGCGAGCTTGATTTGTTTGGCCCAGTTTAGGTGGTTGTCGAGGATGATGTCCAGGTATGTTACTTGGTCGCGGAATTGGCGTGTTCGCGAATTTAAGTGCGAGATGATCAGGGGGCTTCATGCACGGTCTTGCTTTTGTCGGGGTTAGGCATCGACGAAGTTAGTGTATATCAGAATAATTTCCTCTATATTCTAAAGGAATATAGTCTCGGAAAAATGTTGCTCTCTGATTGGCTGGGCAGGCTCAACTAGTGCTTCCTGCGGCGGCCTTCGGTAACATTACCCGCTCCCTTATCCGGCTTTACTTTTGTTCTTAAGTGATCTGTATTTTAATATTTTTGTTTCATCAGGAATGCACTTTGGATTTAAAAAAGTAATTTGTTTTGTTTCAGGTTTAATAAGGTGCATGTTGTGGATTTCGAAGTGTCCTATTTTAAAATTATTATGTAACTTATCTACACTCCTGTACGTTATTTTATATTCACTGTTAAAATGAAGACTGTGTAGCCTGAAAACAGAAATTTTATGAAATTAAATAATTGCATTTAAAGAAAAATCGATTACTCTTCACATTTTCGCGCTCCTTGAGCGGTACCGCCGATATCTTGGCAATCTGTAAAGCACAAAAGCCTTTTGTTGGTATTGTCGACGGCCAGCACTATTGAAAGCTCGAGTTTGTCATTCACTTTAATGCACACAAATCCGCCAGCCGGAAAAATGTACGTGCCATCCATGCAAATTTAATTTTTCAGTTTAAAATTGCAAGACAAACATTGCCTTGTTCATCTGTACAAATACGTTAGATGGATTCGTGTTTGTCTATTTATTTTCTTTGCGCAAAACTACTATATTATCAACGGGTTTAAACGTTTGTTATGATGGCGAAGGGCAATATATATAATGGAGCGACAAGGCGGAAAATGTGTCCCATTAAGGTATCTAGGGCGTAATGAGTACAATAACGCCCCTGGTCGACGGTGTACAACCCGAGGGCCACCGGCCCGAGGGATGTACAGTCAGAGAAAATACAAATGCGAAACTCGATCGGCCAGGGAATGCTGCCGCATGTCGGTGCTTAGTTCGGTCCAAACTTAAAATACAATTATGAGGTAATAAAATGTACAAGCCTGGTTCACTTCTCGCCCTTAAGCGATCGACTGACGGCAAATTTTATTTCGTTATATGATTTCTATCAGTGATTTTTTCATCTTCCAATTTTTGGTGCGTCATCTTCAAAAATTCGAATAACTAAAATGTTTATTTTGATATTTTTTTAATATATTTATCAACAATTGAACAGTAATTTTATATAAAATTATTGGTAATATTTTAGTAGTAATTTTTTTTTCAGTTTCGTATAAATATGTTACCCCATTTTTGCCAAGATATGACCTTGAAAAATAAGATTTTATTTTTTTAATCACTAAAAATTATTATAATAATTATAATAATTTTTTAAGTTCAACCTTTTTTTTGCCCTTTCTAACCTTGAAAAAATTTACTAAATTTGATAAAAATATTTATGATTTTTTTCAGATTTTTATAGTGGTTAAAAACAAAAATCTATTTTTCGAGGGTTTCATGGTCATATCTTAACAAAAAAAATTGGGTTGTTTATACGAAACTGAAAAAAAATTAATACTGAAATACTAATAATAATTTTACATAAAATGACTGTTGTTAACTGTTGATAATTATACAAAAAATATCGTAAAAATATTAGTTATTCGAATTTTTGAAGTTGTCACACCAAACGTTGGAAGATGAAAAAATCACATAGATAGTATTTATTGATAGCAATCATATGACGAAATAAAATTTTAAATTACACTTTTTCAAGACTTTTAAGCATTTTTTGGGGACAATTTTTTTAGGTACTCTTAGGACTCTTTGGCATTTTTTCCAGTACTCTTTTTGGCATTTTTTCAGTTCACTTTTTCAAGACTTTTTAGCATTTTTTTGGGACAATTTATTTTGGACTCTTGAGACTCTGGCATTTTTTTCAAGACAATTTTTTCCAGTACTTCTTTTGGCATTTTATTCAGGATAATTTTTTCTAGTACTCTTTTTGGAATTTTATTCAGGGCAATTTTTTCCAGTACTCTTTTTGGCATTTTTTTTAGTTCACTTTTTCAAGACTTTTTAGCATTTTTTTGGGACAATTTATTTTTGGACTCTTGAGACTCTAGCATTTTTTTCAAGACAATTTTTTCCAGTACTTCTTTTGGCATTTTATTCAGGATAATTTTTTCTAGTACTCTTTTTGGAATTTTATTCAGTACAATTTTTTCCAGTACTCTTTTTGGCATTTTTTTTAGTTCACTTTTTCAAGACTTTTTAGCATTTTTTGGGGACAATTTTTTTTAGTACTCTTAAGACTCTTTGGCATTTTTTCCAAGACAATTTTTTCCAGTACTTTTTTTTGGCATTTTTTTTTAGTTCACTTTTTCAAGACTTTTTAACATTTTTTTGGGACAATTTTTTTTAGGACCAAGACTCTGACATTTTTTCCAAGGCAATTTATTCCAGTACTCTATTTGGAATTTTATTTAGGACAATTTTTCCAGTACTCTTTTTGGCATTTTTTCAGTTCACTTTTTCAAGACTTTTTAGCATTTTTTTGGGACAATTTATTTTTGGACTCTTGAGACTCTGGCATTTTTTCAAGACAATTTTTTCCAGTACTTCTTTTGGCATTTTATTCAGGATAATTTTTTCTAGTACTCTTTTTGGAATTTTATTCAGGACAATTTTTTCCAGTACTCTTTTTGGAATTTTATTCAGGACAATTTTTTCCAGTACTCTTTTTGGCATTTTTTTTAGTTCACTTTTTCAAGACTTTTTAGCATTTTTTGGGGACAATTTTTTTTAGTACTCTTAAGACTCTTTGGCATTTTTTCCAAGACAATTTTTTCCAGTACTTTTTTTTGACATTTTGTTCAGGACAATTTTTTCCAGTACTCTTTTTGGCATTTTGTTTAGTTCACTTTTTCAAGACTTTTCAACATTTTTTTGGGACTTTTTTTTTAGTACTCTTAAGACTCTTTGGCATTTTTTCCAAGACAATTTTTTCCAGTACTCTTTTTGGCATTTTTTCAGTTCAGTTTTTCAAGACTTTTTAGCATTTTTTCGGGACAATTTTTTTTTTTACTTTTGAGACTCTGGCATTTTTTTCAAGACAATTTTTTATAGTACTTTTTTGGCATTTTATTCAGGACAGTTTTTTCCAGTACTCTTTTTGGCATTTTTTCAGTTCACTTTTTCAAGACTTTTTAGCAATTTTTTGGGATAATTTTTTTTTGACTCTTGAGACTCTGTCATTTTTTTCAAGACAATTTTTTCCAGTACTTTTTTTGGAATTTTATTCAGGACAATTTTTTCCAGTACTCTTTTTGACATTTTTTCTTAGTTTACTTTTTCAAGACTTTTTAGCATTCTTTTGGGACAATTTTTTTTTTGACTCTTGAGACTCCGGCATTTTTTTCAAGACAATTTTTTCCAGTACTTCTTTTGGCATTTTATTTAGGACAATTTTTTCTAGTACTCTTTTTGGAATTTTATTCAGGACAATTTTTTCCAGTACTCTTTTTGGCATTTTTTCAGTTCACTTTTTCAAGACTTTTTAGCATTTTTTGGGATAATTTTATTTTTACTCTTGAGACTCTGGCATTTTTTTCAAGACCATTTTTTCCAGTACTTTTTTTGGAATTTTATTCAGGACAATTTTTTCCAGTACTCTTTTTGGCATTTTTTCTTAGTTCACTTTTTCAAGACTTTTTAGCATTTTTTGGGGACAATTTTTTTTAGTACTCTTAAGACACTTTGGCATTTTTTCCAAGACAATTTTTTCCAGTACTCTTTTTGGCATTTTCTTTAAACAAATTTTTTCGTAATAATAACGTTTAATGACCTTGACAAAATTCACCTAATTTGGTATTTGGGTCAATAATGTATGTGATTTTTTCAGATTTTTAAAATAATTTTTTAGTGGTTAAAAAATTATGTTTGAAATAATCTTATTTTGGGGATTCCCGGGTCATGTAGGGTTTTTTTTTTGATATACGGCTACTTTGGTTTAAGGGAACATCTAATGATATTTTCATATTTATTTAAAAATCTGTGTCGGGAGGCATTTTGACCATCTTATCTCGGGATACCCTTTTATTACCTCATAAATGGATTTTAAGCAGGAACGGGATTCGACCGAACTAAGCACCGACATGCGGCAGCATCCCTCGCCGATCGAGTTTCGCATTTGTATTTTCTCTGACTGTACATCGACCTTGGGCGTTTTGCTCATAACGCCCGTGGTGCCTTCAACGTTGTATGTCATACTTGTAGTTTAAACTATTTTATACTATTTTGTGACAGATTGTCGCGTCGAAAGCCGCGCCGCGCAGATGTCTACGGCGTTCGCACGCTTGATTTGCGTTTGGCGAGTTGCTGACAGTCGATCTGTTGATAATTACCATAAGCGGGCGTTATAGAAATAACGCCCCAGAACGTTATTTGTCATTTAATATACGTTGTTTCCAAGCCATTATGATTTCAATAATAAACAAGTATGACATAAAAAAAATATTGGGTTATACAGGCCTACATCGAGTCCTATTTGGCGATTAGAAATTTTAATATACGAGGCTGGCTTCGTCTCCGCTTCGCTGCGACATCGATGGCGTGGGCCTGCAAAACTTATTTTCTACGAGGGCTAAAAAATTGAAGTGGGAAATGGATTTCCATGAAGCTGATACGTGTTGCAAGTTGTTGTTTACATATCGACGTGCGGAAAACAGCGTTTGCACGCCGGAGAACAATTTATTATGTAATACACACTGGTAAATATTAATATCAGTTTAAAACAAAGGCTGGTTTTAACTACAAAAAGTATTCTTTTGTATAAAAAAGATCAATAATACTCCCTCGTGCGTTTAATTAATGGAAACATAATCAAACATTCCATAACATCAAATTCTCGTCACGCGAGAGCGCCTTTCCTCGGGTTCAAGGAAATAACTTCCCCGACGAAGACACTAAATGCAATTATTTCGTCTGGTGGGCATCCATGCTTGACTCTACTTCCCACCACAAATTAAACCGTATCTCTCGAATAAAACGACGATTCAGATAAGCACAATTAATTTCCACAGTAAACTATTCCCCGATTCTAGATATCACTTGAGCCCTTCTTCTTCCACGTCGAGAGGGAAAATTTCACGAACTTTTCCCACTGACACGAAGCTAATTAACGAGATAAAAGCATTGCGTAAATTTAATTGGTTTGTTTGGTGGACTGTTTTTCTTTTACGAGAAATGTTTATAATTAGATGGTGATGTGAAAAATATTAAATGTATGTTTATCATTAGAAAGGACCGTATGAATTAAGAATATACACAATTTGTATCCTATAATTACGTAAAAAAAATGATTAGTTCACGGTAGAGATGGGCGAAATGAAAAAATCAAATGAAAAAAATGTCCTCACTTACAAAAATGTGTGTCAGTGTGTACTAACTTCACTAATTCTGAGTCTCTCATTTCAACACAAGTCCCTTGTGTATAGTAACTTCAATGTATGTGAAGTTGGCAATATTTCTAACAATATCCCGGCGCATTCACCATGTAGAGAAATAAATAATTTTCCTTGGTATCACCTTCAAAAAGTACAGTAGTTTATTGACATGGTTGATATTGTTATAAAAAAATATTAATTATTCATTTGGGATATGTACCTTTGGCCAATTTGGTCCTTTATTCAAATTTTTCGATGCAGATGTGACATAAAAGTTTATTGCTGGGTGGTTTCCAGATGGAAATCCCAGATTTTGTCCACAGGAAATATTTTAAAGAATTCGGCAGACAAAATTCAGACCAAAATTCCTCTTTTCGTTTCTGCGATCCTGATACCAAATCGTAAAATTTGATGAAATTTTTTAAATAATTTGGCAGACAAAATTCAGACCAAAATTCCTCTTTTCGTTTCTGCGATCCTGATACCAAATCGTAAAATTTGTTAAAATTTTTAAAGAATTCGGCTGACAAAATTCAGACCAAAATTCCTCTTTTCGTTTCTGCGATCCTGATACCAAATCGTAAAATTTGATGAAATTTTTTAAATAATTTGGCAGACAAAATTCAGACCAAAATTCCTCTTTTCGTTTCTGCGATCCTGATACCAAATCGTAAAATTTGATAAATTTTTTTAAATAATTTGGCAGACAAAATTCAGACCAAAATTCCTCTTTTCGTTCCTGTGATCCTGATACCAAATCGTAAAATTTGATGAAAATTTTTGAAGAATTCGGCAGACAAAATTCAGACCTAAATTCCTCTTTTCGTTTCTGCGATCCTGATACCAAATCGTAAAATTTGTTGAAAATTTTTAAAGAATTTGGCAGACAAAATTCATGCCAAAATTCCTCTTTTCGTTTCTGTGATCCTGATACCAAATCGTAAAATTTTGATTAAAATTTTTGAAGAATTCGGCAGACAAAATTCAGACCAAAATTCCTCTTTTCGTTTCTGTGATCCTGATAGCAAATCGTAAAATTTGATGAAAATTTTTGAAGAATTCGGCAGACAAAATTCAGACCAAAATTCCTCTTTTCGTTTCTGCGATCCTGATACCAAATCGTAAAATTTGATGAAATTTTTTAAATAATTTGGCAGACAAAATTCAGACCAAAATTCCTCTTTTCGTTTCTGCGATCCTGATACCAAATCGTAAAATTTGATGAAATTTTTTAAATAATTTGGCAGACAAAATTCAGACCAAAATTCCTCTTTTCGTTCCTGTGATCCTGATACCAAATCGTAAAATTTGATGAAAATTTTTGAAGAATTCGGCAGACAAAATTCAGACCAAAATTCCTCTTTTCGTTTTTGCGATCCTGATACCAAATCATAAAATTTGTTAAAATTTTTAAAGAATTCGGCAGACAAAATTCAGACCAAAATTCCTCTTTTCGTTTCTGCGATCCTGATACCAAATCGTAAAATTTGATGAAAAATTTTAAAGAATTCGGCAGACAAAATTCAGACCAAAATTCCTCTTTTCGTTTCTGCGATCCTGATACCAAATCGTGAAATTTGATGAAAATTTTTTAAAGAATTTGGCAGACCAAAGTTCCTCTTTTCGTTTCTGCGATCCTGATACCAAATCGTAAAATTTGATGAAAAATTTTAAAGAATTCGGCAGACAAAATTTAGACCAAAATTCCTCTTTTCGTTTCTGCGATCCTGATACCAAATCGTAAAATTTGATGAAAAATTTTAAAGAATTCGGCAGACAAAATTCAGACTAAAATTCCTCTTTTCGTTTCTGCGATCCTGATACCAAATCGTAAAATTTGATGAAAAATTTTAAAGAATTCGGCAGACAAAATTCAGACTAAAATTCCTCTTTTCGTTTCTGCGATCCTGATACCAAATCGTAAAATTTGATGAAAAATTTTAAAGAATTTGGCAGACAAAATTCAGACCAAAATTCCTCTTTTCGTTTCTGCGATCCTGATACCAAATCGTAAAATTTGATGAAAAATTTTAAAGAATTTGGCAGACAAAATTCAGACCAAAATTCCTCTTTTCGTTTCTGCGATCCTGATACCAAATCGTAAAATTTGATGAAAAATTTTAAAGAATTCGGCAGACAAAATTCAGACCAAAATTCCTCTTTTCGTTTCTGCGATCCTGATACCAAATCGTAAAATTTGATGAAAAATTTTAAAGAATTCGGCAGACAAAATTCAGACTAAAATTCCTCTTTTCGTTTCTGCGATCCTGATACCAAATCGTAAAATTTGATGAAAAATTTTAAAGAATTCGGCAGACAAAATTCAGACCAAAATTCCTCTTTTCGTTTCTGCGATCCTGATACCAAATCGTAAAATTTGATGAAAAATTTTAAAGAATTCGGCAGACAAAATTTAGACCAAAATTCCTTTTTTTCGTTTCTGTGATCCTGATACCAAATCGTGAAATTTGATGAAAATTTTTTAAAGAATTTGGCAGACCAAAGTTCCTCTTTTCGTTTCTGCGATCCTGATACCAAATCGTAAAATTTGATGAAAAATTTTTAAGAATTCGGCAGACATTTTCAGACCAAAATTTCTCTTTTCGTTTCTGCGATCCTGATACCAAATCGTAAAATTTTGATTAAAATTTTTGAAGAATTCGGCAGACAAAATTCAAACCAAAATTCCTCTTTTCGTTTCTGTGATCCTGATACCAAATCGTAAAATTTGTTGAAATTTTTTAAAGAATTTGGCAGACAAAATTCAGACCAAAGTTCCTCTTTTCGTTTCTGCGATCCTGATACCAAATCGTAAAATTTTGATTAAAATTTTTAAAGAATTCGGCAGACAAAATTCAGACCAAAATTCCTCTTTTCGTTTCTGTGATCCTGATACCAAATCGTAAAATTTTGATTAAAATTTTTGAAGAATTCAGCAGACAAAATTCAGACCAAAATTCCTCTTTTCGTTTCTGCGATCCTGATACCAAATCGTAAAATTTGATGAAAATTTTTGAAGAATTTGGCAGACAAAATTCAGATCAAAATTCCTCTTTTCGTTTCTGTGATCCTGATACCAAATCGTAAAATTTTGATTAAAATTTTTAAAGAATTCGGCAGACAAAATTCAGACCAAAATTCCTCTTTTCGTTTCTGTGATCCTGATACCAAATCGTAAAATTTGTTGAAAATTTTTGAAGAATTCGGCAGACAAAATTCAGATCAAAATTCCTCTTTTCGTTTCTGTGATCCTGATACCAAATCGTAAAATTTTGATTAAAATTTTTAAAGAATTCGGCAGACAAAATTCAGACCAAAATTCCTCTTTTCGTTTCTGTGATCCTGATACCAAATCGTAAAATTTGTTGAAAATTTTTGAAGAATTCGGCAGACAAAATTCAGATCAAAATTCCTCTTTTCGTTTCTGTGATCCTGATACCAAATCGTAAAATTTTGATTAAAATTTTTAAAGAATTCGGCAGACAAAATTCAGACCAAAATTCCTCTTTTCGTTTCTGTGATCCTGATACCAAATCGTAAAATTTTGATTAAAATTTTTGAAGAATTCAGCAGACAAAATTCAGACCAAAATTCCTCTTTTCGTTTCTGCGATCCTGATACCAAATCGTAAAATTTGATGAAATTTTTTAAATAATTTGGCAGACAAAATTCAGACCAAAATTCCTCTTTTCGTTCCTGTGATCCTGATACCAAATCGTAAAATTTGATGAAATTTTTTAAATAATTTGGCAGACAAAATTCAGACCAAAATTCCTCTTTTCGTTTCTGCGATCCTGATACCAAATCGTAAAATTTGATAAAAATTTTTAAATAATTTGGCAGACAAAATTCAGACCAAAATTCCTCTTTTCGTTTCTGCGATCCTGATACCAAATCGTAAAATTTGATGAAAAATTTTAAAGAATTCGGCAGACAAAATTCAGACTAAAATTCCTCTTTTCGTTTCTGCGATCCTGATACCAAATCGTAAAATTTGATGAAAAATTTTAAAGAATTCGGCAGACAAAATTCAGACCAAAATTCCTCTTTTCGTTTCTGCGATCCTGATACCAAATCGTGAAATTTGATGAAAATTTTTTAAAGAATTTGGCAGACCAAAGTTCCTCTTTTCGTTTCTGCGATCCTGATACCAAATCGTAAAATTTGATGAAAAATTTTAAAGAATTCGGCAGACAAAATTTAGACCAAAATTCCTCTTTTCGTTTCTGCGATCCTGATACCAAATCGTAAAATTTGATGAAAAATTTTAAAGAATTCGGCAGACAAAATTCAGACTAAAATTCCTCTTTTCGTTTCTGCGATCCTGATACCAAATCGTAAAATTTGATGAAAAATTTTAAAGAATTCGGCAGACAAAATTCAGACCAAAATTCCTCTTTTCGTTTCTGCGATCCTGATACCAAATCGTGAAATTTGATGAAAATTTTTTAAAGAATTTGGCAGACCAAAGTTCCTCTTTTCGTTTCTGCGATCCTGATACCAAATCGTAAAATTTGATGAAAAATTTTAAAGAATTCGGCAGACAAAATTTAGACCAAAATTCCTCTTTTCGTTTCTGTGATCCTGATACCAAATCGTAAAATTTTGATTAAAATTTTTGAAGAATTCAGCAGACAAAATTCAGACCAAAATTCCTCTTTTCGTTTCTGCGATCCTGATACCAAATCGTAAAATTTGATGAAATTTTTTAAATAATTTGGCAGACAAAATTCAGACCAAAATTCCTCTTTTCGTTCCTGTGATCCTGATACCAAATCGTAAAATTTGATGAAATTTTTTAAATAATTTGGCAGACAAAATTCAGACCAAAATTCCTCTTTTCGTTTCTGCGATCCTGATACCAAATCGTAAAATTTGATAAAAATTTTTAAATAATTTGGCAGACAAAATTCAGACCAAAATTCCTCTTTTCGTTTCTGCGATCCTGATACCAAATCGTAAAATTTGATGAAAAATTTTAAAGAATTCGGCAGACAAAATTCAGACTAAAATTCCTCTTTTCGTTTCTGCGATCCTGATACCAAATCGTAAAATTTGATGAAAAATTTTAAAGAATTCGGCAGACAAAATTCAGACCAAAATTCCTCTTTTCGTTTCTGCGATCCTGATACCAAATCGTGAAATTTGATGAAAATTTTTTAAAGAATTTGGCAGACCAAAGTTCCTCTTTTCGTTTCTGCGATCCTGATACCAAATCGTAAAATTTGATGAAAAATTTTAAAGAATTCGGCAGACAAAATTTAGACCAAAATTCCTCTTTTCGTTTCTGCGATCCTGATACCAAATCGTAAAATTTGATGAAAAATTTTAAAGAATTCGGCAGACAAAATTCAGACTAAAATTCCTCTTTTCGTTTCTGCGATCCTGATACCAAATCGTAAAATTTGATGAAAAATTTTAAAGAATTCGGCAGACAAAATTCAGACTAAAATTCCTCTTTTCGTTTCTGCGATCCTGATACCAAATCGTAAAATTTGATGAAAAATTTTAAAGAATTCGGCAGACAAAATTCAGACCAAAATTCCTCTTTTCGTTTCTGCGATCCTGATACCAAATCGTGAAATTTGATGAAAATTTTTTAAAGAATTTGGCAGACCAAAGTTCCTCTTTTCGTTTCTGCGATCCTGATACCAAATCGTAAAATTTGATGAAAAATTTTAAAGAATTCGGCAGACAAAATTTAGACCAAAATTCCTCTTTTCGTTTCTGCGATCCTGATACCAAATCGTAAAATTTGATGAAAAATTTTAAAGAATTCGGCAGACAAAATTCAGACTAAAATTCCTCTTTTCGTTTCTGCGATCCTGATACCAAATCGTAAAATTTGATGAAAAATTTTAAAGAATTCGGCAGACAAAATTCAGACCAAAATTCCTCTTTTCGTTTCTGCGATCCTGATACCAAATCGTGAAATTTGATGAAAATTTTTTAAAGAATTTGGCAGACCAAAGTTCCTCTTTTCGTTTCTGCGATCCTGATACCAAATCGTAAAATTTGATGAAAAATTTTAAAGAATTCGGCAGACAAAATTTAGACCAAAATTCCTCTTTTCGTTTCTGCGATCCTGATACCAAATCGTAAAATTTGATGAAAAATTTTAAAGAATTCGGCAGACAAAATTCAGACTAAAATTCCTCTTTTCGTTTCTGCGATCCTGATACCAAATCGTAAAATTTGATTAAAATTTTTAAAGAATTCGGCAGACAAAATTCAGACTAAAATTCCTCTTTTCGTTTCTGCGATCCTGATACCAAATCGTAAAATTTGATGAAAAATTTTAAAGAATTTGGCAGACAAAATTCAGACCAAAATTCCTCTTTTCGTTTCTGCGATCCTGATACCAAATCGTAAAATTTGATGAAAAATTTTAAAGAATTTGGCAGACAAAATTCAGACCAAAATTCCTCTTTTCGTTTCTGCGATCCTGATACCAAATCGTAAAATTTGATGAAAAATTTTAAAGAATTCGGCAGACAAAATTCAGACTAAAATTCCTCTTTTCGTTTCTGCGATCCTGATACCAAATCGTAAAATTTGATGAAAAATTTTAAAGATTTCGGCAGACAAAATTCAGACCAAAATTCCTCTTTTCGTTTCTGCGATCCTGATACCAAATCGTAAAATTTGATGAAAAATTTTAAAGAATTCGGCAGACAAAATTTAGACCAAAATTCCTTTTTTTCGTTTCTGTGATCCTGATACCAAATCGTGAAATTTGATGAAAATTTTTTAAAGAATTTGGCAGACCAAAGTTCCTCTTTTCGTTTCTGCGATCCTGATACCAAATCGTAAAATTTGATGAAAAATTTTTAAGAATTCGGCAGACATTTTCAGACCAAAATTTCTCTTTTCGTTTCTGCGATCCTGATACCAAATCGTAAAATTTTGATTAAAATTTTTGAAGAATTCGGCAGACAAAATTCAAACCAAAATTCCTCTTTTCGTTTCTGTGATCCTGATACCAAATCGTAAAATTTGTTGAAATTTTTTAAAGAATTTGGCAGACAAAATTCAGACCAAAGTTCCTCTTTTCGTTTCTGCGATCCTGATACCAAATCGTAAAATTTTGATTAAAATTTTTAAAGAATTCGGCAGACAAAATTCAGACCAAAATTCCTCTTTTCGTTTCTGTGATCCTGATACCAAATCGTAAAATTTTGATTAAAATTTTTGAAGAATTCAGCAGACAAAATTCAGACCAAAATTCCTCTTTTCGTTTCTGCGATCCTGATACCAAATCGTAAAATTTGATGAAAATTTTTGAAGAATTTGGCAGACAAAATTCAGATCAAAATTCCTCTTTTCGTTTCTGTGATCCTGATACCAAATCGTAAAATTTTGATTAAAATTTTTAAAGAATTCGGCAGACAAAATTCAGACCAAAATTCCTCTTTTCGTTTCTGTGATCCTGATACCAAATCGTAAAATTTGTTGAAAATTTTTGAAGAATTCGGCAGACAAAATTCAGATCAAAATTCCTCTTTTCGTTTCTGTGATCCTGATACCAAATCGTAAAATTTTGATTAAAATTTTTAAAGAATTCGGCAGACAAAATTCAGACCAAAATTCCTCTTTTCGTTTCTGTGATCCTGATACCAAATCGTAAAATTTGTTGAAAATTTTTGAAGAATTCGGCAGACAAAATTCAGATCAAAATTCCTCTTTTCGTTTCTGTGATCCTGATACCAAATCGTAAAATTTTGATTAAAATTTTTAAAGAATTCGGCAGACAAAATTCAGACCAAAATTCCTCTTTTCGTTTCTGTGATCCTGATACCAAATCGTAAAATTTGTTGAAAATTTTTGAAGAATTCGGCAGACAAAATTCAGATCAAAATTCCTCTTTTCGTTTCTGTGATCCTGATACCAAATCGTAAAATTTTGATTAAAATTTTTAAAGAATTCGGCAGACAAAATTCAGACCAAAATTCCTCTTTTCGTTTCTGTGATCCTGATACCAAATCGTAAAATTTTGATTAAAATTTTTGAAGAATTCAGCAGACAAAATTCAGACCAAAATTCCTCTTTTCGTTTCTGCGATCCTGATACCAAATCGTAAAATTTGATGAAAATTTTTGAAGAATTTGGCAGACAAAATTCAGACAAAAATTCCTCTTTTCGTTTCTGTGATCCTGATACCAAATCGTAAAATTTTGATTAAAATTTTTGAAGAATTCGGCAGACAAAATTCAGACTAAAATTCCTCTTTTCGTTTCTGCGATCCTGATACCAAATCGTAAAATTCGATGAAAAATTTTAAAGAATTCGGCAGATAAAATTCAGACTAAAATTCCTCTTTTCGTTTCTGCGATCCTGATACCAAATCGTAAAATTCGATGAAAAATTTTAAAGAATTCGGCAGATAAAATTCAGACTAAAATTCCTCTTTTCGTTTCTGCGATCCTGATACCAAATCGTAAAATTTGTTAAAATTTTTAAAGAATTCGGCAGACAAAATTCAGACAAAAATTCCTCTTTTCGTTTCTGTGATCCTGATACCAAATCGTAAAATTTTGATTAAAATTTTTGAAGAATTCGGCAGACAAAATTCAGACAAAAAATCCTCTTTTCGTTTCTGCGATCCTGATACCAAATCGTAAAATTTGTTAAAATTTTTAAAGAATTCGGCAGACAAAATTCAGACCAAAATTCCTCTTTTCGTTTCTGTGATCCTGATACCAAATCGTAAAATTTGTTAAAATTTTTAAAGAATTCGGCAGACAAAATTCAGACAAAAATTCCTCTTTTCGTTTCTGTGATCCTGATACCAAATCGTAAAATTTTGATTAAAATTTTTGAAGAATTCGGCAGACAAAATTCAGACCAAAATTCCTCTTTTCGTTTCTGCGATCCTGATACCAAATCGTAAAATTCGATGAAAAATTTTAAAGAATTCGCCAGATAAAATTCAGACTAAAATTCCTCTTTTCGTTTCTGCGATCCTGATACCAAATCGTAAAATTTGTTAAAATTTTTAAAGAATTCGGCAGACAAAATTCAGACAAAAATTCCTCTTTTCGTTTCTGTGATCCTGATACCAAATCGTAAAATTTTGATTAAAATTTTTGAAGAATTCGGCAGACAAAATTCAGACAAAAAATCCTCTTTTCGTTTCTGCGATCCTGATACCAAATCGTAAAATTTTGATTAAAATTTTTGAAGAATTCGGCAGACAAAATTCAGACCAAAATTCCTCTTTTCGTTTCTGTGATCCTGATACCAAATCGTAAAATTTTGATTAAAATTTTTGAAGAATTCGGCAGACAAAATTCAGACAAAAAATCCTCTTTTCGTTTCTGCGATCCTGATACCAAATCGTAAAATTTTGATTAAAATTTTTGAAGAATTCGGCAGACAAAATTCAAACCAAAATTCCTCTTTTCGTTTCTGTGATCCTGATACCAAATCGTAAAATTTGTTGAAATTTTTTAAAGAATTTGGCAGACAAAATTCAGACCAAAGTTCCTCTTTTCGTTTCTGCGATCCTGATACCAAATCGTAAAATTTTGATTAAAATTTTTAAAGAATTCGGCAGACAAAATTCAGACTAAAATTCCTCTTTTCGTTTCTGTGATCCTGATACCAAATCGTAAAATTTTGATTAAAATTTTTGAAGAATTCAGCAGACAAAATTCAGACCAAAATTCCTCTTTTCGTTTCTGCGATCCTGATACCAAATCGTAAAATTTGATGAAAATTTTTGAAGAATTTGGCAGACAAAATTCAGATCAAAATTCCTCTTTTCGTTTCTGTGATCCTGATACCAAATCGTAAAATTTTGATTAAAATTTTTAAAGAATTCGGCAGACAAAATTCAGACCAAAATTCCTCTTTTCGTTTCTGTGATCCTGATACCAAATCGTAAAATTTGTTGAAAATTTTTAAAGAATTCGGCAGACAAAATTCAGATCAAAATTCCTCTTTTCGTTTCTGTGATCCTGATACCAAATCGTAAAATTTTGATTAAAATTTTTAAAGAATTCGGCAGACAAAATTCAGACCAAAATTCCTCTTTTCGTTTCTGTGATCCTGATACCAAATCGTAAAATTTGTTGAAAATTTTTGAAGAATTCGGCAGACAAAATTCAGATCAAAATTCCTCTTTTCGTTTCTGTGATCCTGATACCAAATCGTAAAATTTTGATTAAAATTTTTAAAGAATTCGGCAGACAAAATTCAGACCAAAATTCCTCTTTTCGTTTCTGTGATCCTGATACCAAATCGTAAAATTTGTTGAAAATTTTTGAAGAATTCGGCAGACAAAATTCAGATCAAAATTCCTCTTTTCGTTTCTGTGATCCTGATACCAAATCGTAAAATTTTGATTAAAATTTTTAAAGAATTCGGCAGACAAAATTCAGACCAAAATTCCTCTTTTCGTTTCTGTGATCCTGATACCAAATCGTAAAATTTTGATTAAAATTTTTGAAGAATTCAGCAGACAAAATTCAGACCAAAATTCCTCTTTTCGTTTCTGCGATCCTGATACCAAATCGTAAAATTTGATGAAAATTTTTGAAGAATTTGGCAGACAAAATTCAGACAAAAATTCCTCTTTTCGTTTCTGTGATCCTGATACCAAATCGTAAAATTTTGATTAAAATTTTTGAAGAATTCGGCAGACAAAATTCAGACCAAAATTCCTCTTTTCGTTTCTGCGATCCTGATACCAAATCGTAAAATTCGATGAAAAATTTTAAAGAATTCGGCAGATAAAATTCAGACTAAAATTCCTCTTTTCGTTTCTGCGATCCTGATACCAAATCGTAAAATTCGATGAAAAATTTTAAAGAATTCGGCAGATAAAATTCAGACTAAAATTCCTCTTTTCGTTTCTGCGATCCTGATACCAAATCGTAAAATTTGTTAAAATTTTTAAAGAATTCGGCAGACAAAATTCAGACAAAAATTCCTCTTTTCGTTTCTGTGATCCTGATACCAAATCGTAAAATTTTGATTAAAATTTTTGAAGAATTCGGCAGACAAAATTCAGACAAAAAATCCTCTTTTCGTTTCTGCGATCCTGATACCAAATCGTAAAATTTTGATTAAAATTTTTGAAGAATTCGGCAGACAAAATTCAGACCAAAATTCCTCTTTTCGTTTCTGTGATCCTGATACCAAATCGTAAAATTTTGATTAAAATTTTTGAAGAATTCGGCAGACAAAATTCAGTCCAAAATTCCTCTTTTCGTTTCTGTGATCCTGATACCAAATCGTAAAATTTTGATTAAAATTTTTGAAGAATTCGGCAGACAAAATTCAGACCTAAATTCCTCTTTTCGTTTCTGCGATCCTGATACCAAATCATAAAATTTTGATTAAAATTTTTGAAGAATTCGGCAGACAAAATTCAGTCCAAAATTCCTCTTTTCGTTTCTGTGATCCTGATACCAAATCGTAAAATTTTGATTAAAATTTTTGAAGAATTCGGCAGACAAAATTCAGTCCAAAATTCCTCTTTTCGTTTCTGTGATCCTGATACCAAATCATAAAATTTTGATTAAAATTTTTGAAGAATTCGGCAGACAAAATTCAGACCAAAATTCCTCTTTTCGTTTCTGTGATCCTGATACCAAATCGTAAAATTTTGATTAAAATTTTTGAAGAATTCGGCAGACAAAATTCAGACCTAAATTCCTCTTTTCGTTTCTGCGATCCTGATACCAAATCATAAAATTTTGATTAAAATTTTTGAAGAATTCGGCAGACAAAATTCAGTCCAAAATTCCTCTTTTCGTTTCTGTGATCCTGATACCAAATCGTAAAATTTTGATTAAAATTTTTGAAGAATTCGGCAAACAAAATTCAGTCCAAAATTCCTCTTTTCGTTTCTGTGATCCTGATACCAAATCATAAAATTTTGATTAAAATTTTTGAAGAATTCGGCAGACAAAATTCAGACCAAAATTCCTCTTTTCGTTTCTGTGATCCTGATACCAAATCGTAAAATTTGTTAAAATTTTTAAAGAATTTGGCAGACAAAATTCAGACCAAAATTCCTCTTTTCGTTTCTGTGATCCTGATACCAAATCGTAAAATTTGTTAAAATTTTTAAAGAATTTGGCAGACAAAATTCAGACCAAAATTCCTCTTTTCGTTTCTGTGATCCTGATACCAAATCGTAAAATTTGTTAAAATTTTTAAAGAATTTGGCAGACAAAATTCAGACCAAAATTCCTCTTTCCGTTTCTGTGATCCTGATACCAAATCGTAAAATTTTGATTAAAATTTTTAAAGAATTCAGCAGACAAAATTCAGACCAAAATTCCTCTTTTCGTTTCTGTGATCCTGATACCAAATCGTAAAATTTTGATTAAAATTTTTGAAGAATTCGGCAGACAAAATTCAGACCTAAATTCCTCTTTTCGTTTCTGCGATCCTGATACCAAATCATAAAATTTTGATTAAAATTTTTGAAGAATTCGGCAGACAAAATTCAGTCCAAAATTCCTCTTTTCGTTTCTGTGATCCTGATACCAAATCGTAAAATTTTGATTAAAATTTTTGAAGAATTCGGCAGACAAAATTCAGTCCAAAATTCCTCTTTTCGTTTCTGTGATCCTGATACCAAATCATAAAATTTTGATTAAAATTTTTGAAGAATTCGGCAGACAAAATTCAGACCAAAATTCCTCTTTTCGTTTCTGTGATCCTGATACCAAATCGTAAAATTTTGATTAAAATTTTTGAAGAATTCGGCAGACAAAATTCAGACCTAAATTCCTCTTTTCGTTTCTGCGATCCTGATACCAAATCATAAAATTTTGATTAAAATTTTTGAAGAATTCGGCAGACAAAATTCAGTCCAAAATTCCTCTTTTCGTTTCTGTGATCCTGATACCAAATCGTAAAATTTTGATTAAAATTTTTGAAGAATTCGGCAAACAAAATTCAGTCCAAAATTCCTCTTTTCGTTTCTGTGATCCTGATACCAAATCATAAAATTTTGATTAAAATTTTTGAAGAATTCGGCAGACAAAATTCAGACCAAAATTCCTCTTTTCGTTTCTGTGATCCTGATACCAAATCGTAAAATTTGTTAAAATTTTTAAAGAATTTGGCAGACAAAATTCAGACCAAAATTCCTCTTTTCGTTTCTGTGATCCTGATACCAAATCGTAAAATTTGTTAAAATTTTTAAAGAATTTGGCAGACAAAATTCAGACCAAAATTCCTCTTTTCGTTTCTGTGATCCTGATACCAAATCGTAAAATTTGTTAAAATTTTTAAAGAATTTGGCAGACAAAATTTAGACCAAAATTCCTCTTTCCGTTTCTGTGATCCTGATACCAAATCGTAAAATTTTGATTAAAATTTTTAAAGAATTCAGCAGACAAAATTCAGACCAAAATTCCTCTTTTCGTTTCTGTGATCCTGATACCAAATCGTAAAATTTTGATTAAAATTTTTAAAGAATTCAGCAGACAAACTTCAGACCAAAATTCCTCTTTTCGTTTCTGTGATCCTGATACCAAATCGTAAAATTTTGATTAAAATTTTTAAAGAATTCAGCAGACAAAATTCAGACCAAAATTCCTCTTTTCGTTTCTGTGATCCTGATACCAAATCGTAAAATTTTGATTAAAATTTTTAAAGAATTCGGCAGACAAAATTCAGACCAAAATTCCTCTTTTCGTTTCTGTGATCCTGATACCAAATCGTAAAATTTGTTGAAAATTTTTGAAGAATTCGGCAGACAAAATTCAGACCAAAATTCCTCTTTTCGTTTCTGTGATCCTGATACCAAATCGTAAAATTTTGATTAAAATTTTTAAAGAATTTGGCAGACAAAATTCAGACCAAAATTCCTCTTTTCGTTTCTGTGATCCTGATACCAAATCGTAAAATTTGTTAAAATTTTTAAAGAATTCGGCAGACAAAATTCAGACCAAAATTCCTCTTTTCGTTTCTGTGATCCTGATACCAAATCGTAAAATTTGTTAAAATTTTTAAAGAATTTGGCAGACAAAATTCAGACCAAAATTCCTCTTTTCGTTTCTGTGATCCTGATACCAAATCGTAAAATTTTGATTAAAATTTTTAAAGAATTCAGCAGACAAAATTCAGACCAAAATTCCTCTTTTCGTTTCTGTGATCCTGATACCAAATCGTAAAATTTTGATTAAAATTTTTAAAGAATTCGGCAGACAAAATTCAGACCAAAATTCCTCTTTTCGTTTCTGCGATCCTGATACCAAATCGTAAAATTTTGATTAAAATTTTTGAAGAATTCGGCAGACAAAATTCAGACCAAAATTCCTCTTTTCGTTTCTGCGATCCTGATACCAAATCGTAAAATTTGTTGAAAATTTTTGAAGAATTCGGCAGACAAAATTCAGATCAAAATTCCTCTTTTCGTTTCTGTGATCCTGATACCAAATCGTAAAATTTTGATTAAAATTTTTGAAGAATTCGGCAGACAAAATTCAGACCAAAATTCCTCTTTTCGTTTCTGCGATCCTGATACCAAATCGTAAAATTTGTTGAAAATTTTTGAAGAATTCGGCAGACAAAATTCAGATCAAAATTCCTCTTTTCGTTTCTGTGATCCTGATACCAAATCGTAAAATTTTGATTAAAATTTTTGAAGAATTCGGCAGACAAAATTCAGACCAAAATTCCTCTTTTCGTTTCTGCGATCCTGATACCAAATCGTAAAATTTTGATTAAAATTTTTGAAGAATTCGGCAGACAAAATTCAGACCAAAATTCCTCTTTTCGTTTCTGTGATCCTGATACCAAATCGTAAAATTTGATGAAAATTTTTGAAGAATTCGGCAGACAATATTCAGACCAAAATTCCTCTTTTCGTTTCTGTGATCCTGATACCAAATCGTAAAATTTTGATTAAAATTTTTAAAGAATTCGGCAGACAAAATTCAGACCAAAATTCCTCTTTTCGTTTCTGTGATCCTGATACCAAATCGTAAAATTTGTTGAAAATTTTTGAAGAATTCGGCAGACAAAATTCAGACCAAAATTCCTCTTTTCGTTTCTGTGATCCTGATACCAAATCGTAAAATTTGATGAAAATTTTTGAAGAATTCGGCAGACAAAATTCAGACCAAAATTCCTCTTTTCGTTTCTGTGATCCTGATACCAAATCGTAAAATTTGTTGAAAATTTTTGAAGAATTCGGCAGACAAAATTCAGACCAAAATTCCTCTTTTCGTTTCTGTGATCCTGATACCAAATCGTAAAATTTGTTGAAAATTTTTGAAGAATTCGGCAGACAAAATTCAGACCAAAATTCCTCTTTTCGTTTCTGTGATCCTGATACCAAATCGTAAAATTTGTTGAAAATTTTTGAAGAATTCGGCAGACAAAATTCAGACCAAAATTCCTCTTTTCGTTTCTGTGATCCTGATACCAAATCGTAAAATTTGATGAAAATTTTTGAAGAATTCGGCAGACAAAATTCAGACCAAAATTCCTCTTTTCGTTTCTGTGATCCTGATACCAAATCGTAAAATTTGTTGAAAATTTTTGAAGAATTCGGCAGACAAAATTCAGACCAAAATTCCTCTTTTCGTTTCTGTGATCCTGATACCAAATCGTAAAATTTTGATTAAAATTTTTAAAGAATTCAGCAGACAAAATTCAGACCAAAATTCCTCTTTTCGTTTCTGTGATCCTGATACCAAATCGTAAAATTTTGATTAAAATTTTTAAAGAATTCGGCAGACAAAATTCAGACCAAAATTCCTCTTTTCGTTTCTGCGATCCTGATACCAAATCGTAAAATTTGTTGAAAATTTTTGAAGAATTCGGCAGACAAAATTCAGATCAAAATTCCTCTTTTCGTTTCTGCGATCCTGATACCAAATCGTAAAATTTTGATTAAAATTTTTAAAGAATTCGGCAGACAAAATTCAGACCAAAATTCCTCTTTTCGTTTCTGTGATCCTGATACCAAATCGTAAAATTTTGATTAAAATTTTTAAAGAATTCGGCAGACAAAATTCAGACCAAAATTCCTCTTTTCGTTTCTGTGATCCTGATACCAAATCGTAAAATTTGATGAAAATTTTTGAAGAATTCGGCAGACAAAATTCAGACCAAAATTCCTCTTTTCGTTTCTGTGATCCTGATACCAAATCGTAAAATTTGTTAAAATTTTTAAAGAATTTGGCAGACAAAATTCAGACCAAAATTCCTCTTTTCGTTTCTGTGATCCTGATACCAAATCGTAAAATTTGTTAAAATTTTTAAAGAATTTGGCAGACAAAATTTAGACCAAAATTCCTCTTTCCGTTTCTGTGATCCTGATACCAAATCGTAAAATTTTGATTAAAATTTTTAAAGAATTCAGCAGACAAAATTCAGACCAAAATTCCTCTTTTCGTTTCTGTGATCCTGATACCAAATCGTAAAATTTTGATTAAAATTTTTAAAGAATTCAGCAGACAAACTTCAGACCAAAATTCCTCTTTTCGTTTGTGTGATCCTGATACCAAATCGTAAAATTTTGATTAAAATTTTTAAAGAATTCAGCAGACAAAATTCAGACCAAAATTCCTCTTTTCGTTTCTGTGATCCTGATACCAAATCGTAAAATTTTGATTAAAATTTTTAAAGAATTCGGCAGACAAAATTCAGACCAAAATTCCTCTTTTCGTTTCTGTGATCCTGATACCAAATCGTAAAATTTGTTGAAAATTTTTGAAGAATTCGGCAGACAAAATTCAGACCAAAATTCCTCTTTTCGTTTCTGTGATCCTGATACCAAATCGTAAAATTTTGATTAAAATTTTTAAAGAATTTGGCAGACAAAATTCAGACCAAAATTCCTCTTTTCGTTTCTGTGATCCTGATACCAAATCGTAAAATTTGTTAAAATTTTTAAAGAATTCGGCAGACAAAATTCAGACCAAAATTCCTCTTTTCGTTTCTGTGATCCTGATACCAAATCGTAAAATTTGTTAAAATTTTTAAAGAATTTGGCAGACAAAATTCAGACCAAAATTCCTCTTTTCGTTTCTGTGATCCTGATACCAAATCGTAAAATTTTGATTAAAATTTTTAAAGAATTCAGCAGACAAAATTCAGACCAAAATTCCTCTTTTCGTTTCTGTGATCCTGATACCAAATCGTAAAATTTTGATTAAAATTTTTAAAGAATTCGGCAGACAAAATTCAGACCAAAATTCCTCTTTTCGTTTCTGCGATCCTGATACCAAATCGTAAAATTTTGATTAAAATTTTTGAAGAATTCGGCAGACAAAATTCAGACCAAAATTCCTCTTTTCGTTTCTGCGATCCTGATACCAAATCGTAAAATTTGTTGAAAATTTTTGAAGAATTCGGCAGACAAAATTCAGATCAAAATTCCTCTTTTCGTTTCTGTGATCCTGATACCAAATCGTAAAATTTTGATTAAAATTTTTGAAGAATTCGGCAGACAAAATTCAGACCAAAATTCCTCTTTTCGTTTCTGCGATCCTGATACCAAATCGTAAAATTTGTTGAAAATTTTTGAAGAATTCGGCAGACAAAATTCAGATCAAAATTCCTCTTTTCGTTTCTGTGATCCTGATACCAAATCGTAAAATTTTGATTAAAATTTTTGAAGAATTCGGCAGACAAAATTCAGACCAAAATTCCTCTTTTCGTTTCTGCGATCCTGATACCAAATCGTAAAATTTTGATTAAAATTTTTGAAGAATTCGGCAGACAAAATTCAGACCAAAATTCCTCTTTTCGTTTCTGTGATCCTGATACCAAATCGTAAAATTTGATGAAAATTTTTGAAGAATTCGGCAGACAATATTCAGACCAAAATTCCTCTTTTCGTTTCTGTGATCCTGATACCAAATCGTAAAATTTTGATTAAAATTTTTAAAGAATTCGGCAGACAAAATTCAGACCAAAATTCCTCTTTTCGTTTCTGTGATCCTGATACCAAATCGTAAAATTTGTTGAAAATTTTTGAAGAATTCGGCAGACAAAATTCAGACCAAAATTCCTCTTTTCGTTTCTGTGATCCTGATACCAAATCGTAAAATTTGATGAAAATTTTTGAAGAATTCGGCAGACAAAATTCAGACCAAAATTCCTCTTTTCGTTTCTGTGATCCTGATACCAAATCGTAAAATTTGTTGAAAATTTTTGAAGAATTCGGCAGACAAAATTCAGACCAAAATTCCTCTTTTCGTTTCTGTGATCCTGATACCAAATCGTAAAATTTGTTGAAAATTTTTGAAGAATTCGGCAGACAAAATTCAGACCAAAATTCCTCTTTTCGTTTCTGTGATCCTGATACCAAATCGTAAAATTTTGATTAAAATTTTTAAAGAATTCGGCAGACAAAATTCAGACCAAAATTCCTCTTTTCGTTTCTGTGATCCTGATACCAAATCGTAAAATTTGTTGAAAATTTTTGAAGAATTCGGCAGACAAAATTCAGACCAAAATTCCTCTTTTCGTTTCTGTGATCCTGATACCAAATCGTAAAATTTGATGAAAATTTTTGAAGAATTCGGCAGACAAAATTCAGACCAAAATTCCTCTTTTCGTTTCTGTGATCCTGATACCAAATCGTAAAATTTTGATTAAAATTTTTAAAGAATTCAGCAGACAAAATTCAGACCAAAATTCCTCTTTTCGTTTCTGTGATCCTGATACCAAATCGTAAAATTTTGATTAAAATTTTTAAAGAATTCGGCAGACAAAATTCAGACCAAAATTCCTCTTTTCGTTTCTGCGATCCTGATACCAAATCGTAAAATTTGTTGAAAATTTTTGAAGAATTCGGCAGACAAAATTCAGATCAAAATTCCTCTTTTCGTTTCTGCGATCCTGATACCAAATCGTAAAATTTTGATTAAAATTTTTAAAGAATTCGGCAGACAAAATTCAGACCAAAATTCCTCTTTTCGTTTCTGTGATCCTGATACCAAATCGTAAAATTTGTTGAAAATTTTTGAAGAATTCGGCAGACAAAATTCAGATCAAAATTCCTCTTTTCGTTTCTGTGATCCTGATACCAAATCGTAAAATTTTGATTAAAATTTTTGAAGAATTCAGCAGACAAAATTCAGACCAAAATTCCTCTTTTCGTTTCTGCGATCCTGATACCAAATCGTAAAATTTTGATTAAAATTTTTGAAGAATTCGGCAGGCAAAATTCAGACCAAAATTCCTCTTTTCGTTTCTGTGATCCTGATACCAAATCGTAAAATTTGATGAAAATTTTTGAAGAATTCGGCAGACAATATTCAGACCAAAATTCCTCTTTTCGTTTCTGTGATCCTGATACCAAATCGTAAAATTTTGATTAAAATTTTTAAAGAATTCGGCAGACAAAATTCAGACCAAAATTCCTCTTTTCGTTTCTGTGATCCTGATATCAAATCGTAAAATTTGTTGAAAATTTTTGAAGAATTCGGCAGACAAAATTCAGACCAAAATTCCTCTTTTCGTTTCTGTGATCCTGATACCAAATCGTAAAATTTGATGAAAATTTTTGAAGAATTCGGCAGACAAAATTCAGACCAAAATTCCTCTTTTCGTTTCTGTGATCCTGATACCAAATCGTAAAATTTGTTGAAAATTTTTGAAGAATTCGGCAGACAAAATTCAGACCAAAATTCCTCTTTTCGTTTCTGTGATCCTGATACCTAATCGTAAATTTTTTCGAAATTATTTAGGGTCGACATCCTGAACAGAAAATTTTCGATCGATTTTTGAAGTGAAAAATAAGTCTTCTGATAATTTTGGCTTAAATTTTTCAATATTTTATTATGTTTAAACACATTCATTCATTCATTCATTCATTCATTGACAAAGAAGAACCTTAGAATTAGTTAGTTTTGATGGCCCTTAAAAGGGCCGTTGTTTTCGGGTTGTTTTCGGGGGCGGGGCGCCCAGAATTTAGCGTTGTCATATCTCTAGAAGATGTTGGTGTGGTCGACCATCTTCTCCAGGGAGCCGGTTTCTCTTGACGGTTATAAATACCTCTTGCTTCTTCTTATCCAGTCAGTCTGTGTAATTCTTGGATGCGTTTTCAATTATTTTATTGTCACAAATATTAAGGTAGGATAAGGGTATTAGGTTTTATTTATTTAATTCAGCAAGGCTTACAAAAATATCCACCTGAAAATGGTTAAAAAACGTTGACCGGAGTTTTAGTCGTAGACAAAATAATTTTAACTTATACTTTAAGTTGCATTTAACTAAATGCAATAAAGTCCAATTTTCGAAATCAAATCATATCAAGTTGAACACACATAAAAATACACATGAACACACACAACATTTTTTGTACGCATTTTTTCGTGAGTATCACTATGTGAAGAAAAATGGCGAAAATGATCAAATGACAAAAACTTTTTTTCTGAAAATAATTACTTTACATGCTTTTTCCCGTCATTAAGAACCGTCATGAATTTTTTAAATATTTCTGATATCAAACATTTTTACTTGCATTTTTTCCCGAGTAATACCATGGAAAAAATTATGAAAACTCTGATATTTATTTGTAGCAATTTGTAGAACACTTTCTCACTCTGCGGAAACTTTACCCCTAGGTGACGCGAGATTTTAGTTGGGCTATACGTGTTGGCATTGTCTGATCCGTTAAATAAAAAATCAATTATTTTCGGGGTGATTGAAAAAAAAAATAACATTTCACACTAGGGTCCATGGATATTGTTTTCATTTATTTATTTCATTTCGAATAAATACAATTTATAACAAACATAGATCGAGGCTGAATTCCCTAGCTGGCTAAGATAATCATCCTCGTTTCTTATCAACCAACTTTCCTTTAAGAAAAAAAATAAAACAATACACATTCATTCATCAAAATGTGAAAAGTTGTTTGTAATGGAACGGGAGAAAGGAAACGAAATATGTTTGCAGGGGGAAATGTGAGTGTAAAACGTTGTTAAAGTGCTGCAACATAAATCCACTCGGAAAACTAGAGTTCGCAGTGAAAAGAAACGGCTAATGCAATTGTACTTAAATCTTAAGCGTTAGTTATATAATATTTGTAATCTATAATAGTAAAATGAAACTAAAAGGTAGAAACGCCATAGTGGCGGAATCTATTGCCTGAATGCTGTACTGAACCTCCGTTATTGTTATATTTGCCGCCGCTGGCAATGTCCATATCTTGTAGGTGTTAAAGCCACCCGGATTTGGTTCAGTACAGCATTCAGGCAATAGATACCGCCACTTTGGCGTTTCTACCTTTAACGGTGTTCGGAATACTTATATTCCAATAGTAATCTCCGTTTCCCCATCAGCAACCAACTACACTGATGAGACCTGAAAAGTTGAAACGGGTCTGTAGGTGTTCTGATGGGGGAACAATACTTAATGTTTAAAATGAAACTATAAACTCTCTCGAAAAATGATCAACAATGAAATTATTAGAAGCTTTCGGAATGTGGATTTACATACGCATTTTAAGAAAATATTCGGTGGACAGAGTAACGAACCTTGAGGTACTAGCAAAACGATACATACATAAATTTTAAGAAACCCATTTATTAGAGACAAACACATAATAAAATAATGCAGATACCAAATTTACACGGACAACAAATAATACATTAAATATCTTACATTACATTTCAAGAAATCATCAAGCAATTTTAAGATTAATAATTATTTACATGTTTAAAGTTTATTTATTTAGTCCCTATACACAATTATCTGTAAGACTAGTTCAACACCATTAAACTCAATTAAAAGGAGTGTCACACAATATGAATTTACAGTACATGAAATAAAACATAACTTAACAAATCATACATAAAAAAATACAGTGGGTAAACGAGCAAGTTAAGAAAATATTCACGGATACAGCTATTTTTTTTTTTAATTTGAGTTTACACACATTACAGATTTTTTTTACAACCTACATAAGTTTTACAAAGGCTACAAAATAACTCTACTAAATTCTTTAATTTTATAGTTTACATAATTCATGTTGGGTCGGTGAGTCATGTCATATGACAGGTTCAGTTGAATCAGAAACCTTCGTGAAACTAGAGTTACTAGAGTTACCTTGACAACTTTTGCGCTGATTCTGTTATTAACATTTAATGACTTTAAAATACACCAAAGTCGCGTTGAAATAAGCTGAGTTTATTGTACAGTGTGCAAAATAAAATTTAATATTTCTACCTAATATGGCAACATCGTACCAACTGTCAGACGCCTTGATTGACCGACCCAACTGTAATAATAAATATTTTCTCAAACTTTGACCACATCGCTCCAACTATCAGACGTTTTGATTGACCAATCCATCTGTAGCTACAAATATTTCCCAGTAATTTGGCAACATGGCTTCAACTATCAGCTGCCTTGATTTACCGACCGAACTGTAAATACAAATACCTACGTAATTTTGTAACATCGACTCAACTATCAGACGCCTTGATTGACCAATGCATCTGTAGCTACAAATATTTCCCAGCAATTTGGCAACATGGCTTCAACCATCAGATGCCTTGATTGGCCGACCCAACTGTAAATACAAATACTTAGGAAATTTGGCAACATCGAGCCAAATATCAGACGCCTTGATTGACCAATCCATCTGTAGCTACAAATTGTTCCGCGCGATTTGGCAATTTAGCTTCAACCATCAGATGCCTTGATTGGCCGACCCAACTGTAAATACAAATTCCCACGTAATTTGCAACGTCGACCCAACTATCAAATGCCATGATTGACCAATCTCTCTGTAACTACAAATATTTCCTCAAAATTTGGCTAACGGCTTCAACTGTCAGACACTATGATTGACCGACCCAACTTCAAACCACAAATATTAGAATATCCACAGACTGTACAAATTATTTAAACCAATTGAATGAAGAAACAACACTTTTAGACAATAATCTCTTCATGTCCAACGAATGCGCTCAGGCAGCTAAGACCTCAAAGATGGTAGAAAAGTACTTTAGAGTTAAAAAGTTTATTCAATTGGCGTTACTTTAGGACTACACGTTATCTACAAAGAGTTCTAATACATCAACTAAACACCGAAGAAATTAACACGCTTCAGCCACTACCAGAAGTTGGTTAAACCAAAAATGATTAAAAGATTCATTTCTATATCGTATCATTCGATTGCTTCTATCTTCATACTTCAGTGAGAGTTCAGTTTAAGGTGAGAAAAAACAAAGAAGAATTTCTGGCTTTAAAAAACATCCTAAATTAGGTGACGATAGAGTAATATTACATCAGTACCATCAGGCTGTTGCATTCCTACTCAAAAGAAACCAAACGATACCTGAGAAGATAGAAGAGAAGACTTTAGAGAATATATCTAAAATTGCAGTCGAGGAACTGAAGATGCCGTAAAGATAGAGTGTGACTAGAGTGAGATGAGATAATTCAAAGAAGAATTCCAGTAACAATTGTGCCTGAAGAATCGCCAAATTAGATGACGATTAAACCATGGTAAATGTACCATCACGCTGTTGAATTCGGGTTCAAAAGAGACCAAATGGTATCTAAGAAGATTCATGGGATGACGATAGAAAATTTATCAAAATTCGCAGCAGATTTTTTAGAGGAATTGAACAGGCCGAACAGATACAGAGTTTGATAATTCAAAGAAGAACTGATTGCTATAGAGTTTAATGCACCATTATATTTACTAGCAGCACCGAAGAACCAGTTATGACTCGACTTGAAAAAAACAAAGATCCAGAGTCCAGAAGACACAGCTGGAGCTGATCGAGGAATAGAGAACGTGGAAGAATATGTACGAGGTGCTACCCAAAATATACGAGAATTTCATTGTCAACCCAGTAGCAATTTGACATTCCGCCGCTAGATGTCTCGAGGTACTGCAGCACGAAGTTGCGTCATCTTTGGCGCATGCAGTTGTGAGTTGTAGTGGTGCGTGTCAGTACGTGTTTCGGTGCTTCTGCGAATTGTCAAATCGGTAACAGGAAGGAGTAACGGATTTGCATCAAATTCTGTTGAAAACTGCAGCTGAAACCCAGTGCATTTGGCGAGAGTGCACTGACAAACATATGAGAGGTTTAAGCGCTTCAAGGAAAGCCGAGAATCTGTGGAAGATGACAAATATTCTGGTCGACCTTGAACATGCACAACACCGGAAATGATCATGAAAGTGCGTGATGTTTGTAACAGACTAGGGCTGGGTACGGTACATGTCAACGAATTCTAGCCGATGAACTGAACATGTTGAACAAGTTGAATCGACCAGCGAAAGCTCAGAATTTAGACGTGCACTGAGTTGCAACAAACAATCTTATCCACAGTAGTAACAGGTGATAAATTTTAGGTCTACGGCTATGACCCTGAAACGAAACAACAAGCCCCACAATGGAAGACGCCATCTTCTCCAAGGCCGAAAAGAGCGCGACAAGTTCGCAGCAGCATCAAGTCAATGCTGATAATTTTTTTCGTCATTCGGGGAATCGAGTTTGTTCCACCTGTACGATCACGCTGTTGCGTGACCAAATGGTATCTGAGAATATTCATGGGATGACGATAGAAAATGTATCAAAAACCGCAGCAGATTATTTTGAGGAATTGAACAGGCCGAACAGATACAGAGTTTTAAATTCAAAGAAGAACTGATGGCTGTAGAGTCAGATGTAGACGCAGTTTAATGCACCAATATATTTAGTAGCAGCACCGAAGAACCAGCAGAGATTTTGCTATGACTCGACTTGACAAAAACAAAAATCCAGAATCCACAGCTGGAGACACAAATGATCATGGAATAGAGAACGTTGAAGAATACATACGAGGCGCTACCCAAAATATCCGAGAATTTAATTGTCAAACCAGTAGCAGTTCGACATTCCGCCGCTAGATGTCGTGAGGTATACGTCTTAGCTACTACGGTACAAAGTTGGGTCATTTTTGGCGCATGCAGTGAGGGCGCGTTTCAGTGCTTCTGCGAATTGTCAAATGGATAACATGACGGAGTAACAGATTTGCATCAAATTCTGTTTCAAGTCGAAGAAAACTGCATGCTGGCTGAGGCATTTGGTGAAAGTGCACTGAGTCAACCAAGAACATTTGAGTGGTTTAAGCGCTTCAAGGAAAGCCGAGAATCTGAGGAAGATGACAAATATCACTGGAAGTGATCATGAAAGTGTGTGACGTGATGCACGAAGACAGAAGGCAGATAATTCACGATATTTGTAACAAATTTGGGCTGTCTTACGGTACATGTCAACGAATTCTAGCCGATGAACTGAACATGAGACGAATTGCTGCGAAGTTGAATCGACCAGCGAAACCTCAGAATTTAGACGTGCACTGAGTTGCAACAAATAGTTGTCCAAACGTCTTCTCCACAGTCATAACAGGTGTTCTTCGGTCTACGGTTATGGCCCTGAAACGAAACAGCGAGCACCACAATGGAAGACGCCATCTTCTCCAAGGACGAAAAAAGCCCGACCAGTTCGTAACAACATCGTCAATGCTAATATTTTTTTTCGATATTCGGGGAATTATGCTTAAGGAGTTCGTTCCAGCTGGTCAGACTGCCAACGGGCGGTTTTGAGTCGAGTGAGGGATAATGTTCGGCGCAAATGGCCAGAGTTGTGGAAAAAGAAAGACTGGTGCACCATAACAACGCACCTGCGCACACCTCTCTCTTTGTGAGAGAATTCCTGGCCAAAAACAACATGGAAACGGTCCTCCACTCTTCCTAGTCGGCAAACCCAGCCTCGTGCGACTTGTACCTGTTCCCGAAGATACAAATCGCGTTGAAACGGCGATGTTTTGACAATGAAGTCAAAAGACATCGAAGTGGAATCGCAACGGGTCACTCGTTGTGAGGGAATTCCTGGTCAAGAACAACATGCCAACGGTCCTCCACCCTTCCTACTCGGCAGATCTAGCCCCGTGCGACTTGTACATGTTGCAGGAGATGAAAATCGCATTGAAACCCCGACGTTATTACAATGAAGTCAAAAGACATCCAAGCGGAATCGCAACGGGTCGCTCGTTGTGAGGGAATTCCCGGCCAAGAACAACATGCCAACGGTCCTCCACCCTTCCTTCTCGGCAGATCTAGCCCCGTGCGACTTGTACCTGTTTGCGAAGATGAAAATCGCGTTGAAAGGGCGACGTTTTGACAATGAAGTCAAAAGACATTCAAGTGGAATAGCAATGGGTCGCTCGTTGTGAGGGAATTCCTGGCCAAAATCAACATGGCAGCGGTCCTCCACCCTTCCTACTCGCCAGATCTAGCCCCGTGCGACTTGTACCTGTTTGCGAAGATGAAAATCGCGTTGAAAGGGCGAAGTTTTGGCAATGAAGTCAAAAGACATCCGAGTGGAATCGCTACGGGTCCTGAACACCCTTCACTCTGCGGACTTCCAGGAATGCTTAAAAAATGGGAACAACGCTTGGATCGTTGGGTACATGTCAGATGTGACTACTTTGAAGGTGACGGTGGAGATTAAGATGGAAGTATAGTTTTCTGGATATTTCGGCCATGCTATAAAACTGGAAAAATACAACCAAACCGCCCAAATCAACAGAAGGAGACGAATGAATTGGGCAGCGTCCAGCCAACTGGGCTTTATCCTAAAAAGATATACCGGTAGGATTGAAGAAACAAGTTTTCGTAGAGGATATTAGCGGGTACGAAGCCAGGAAGTGATCCCGGAAGTGTTACCGGAAGTACATTCGGTTTCCGTTTCTGGTTTTCCAGCGGACTGGTAACTGTTATTCCTAGACAGTTATTTAAGAACAGTTTGCTGTTAATAGAAGACAGTTAACAGCTTCCTGTCTTGCAATAACAGCTGGCTGTCTGCTACTTGTCTCCTAATAATAGCTGACTGTCTGCTACGTGTCTTCTAATAACAGCTCACTGTCTCCTAATAATAGCTCACTGTCTCCTAATAATAGCTGACTGTCTCTTTAGCTGACTGTCTTGCAATAACAGCTGATTGTCTCCTAATAATAGCTACCTGCTTCCTAATAACAACTGACTGTCTTGGAATAACAGCCGACTGCTTCCTAATAACAGCTACCTGTATCCTAATAATCATTTTGATTTCGAATTTTTAATTTCCCGCCTGAAACCAACAAACTGGAAATCTCAACTGGAAAAGGCAATCGGAAATCATAAAACCGGAAACGGAACCGGGTCGTATTACCTGTCTTCTAATAACAGCCGACGGTCTCCTAATAACAGCTGACTGTCTTGGAATAACAGCTGACTGTCTACCTGTTTCCTAATAATAATTGACTGTCTTGGAACAACAGCTGACTGCTTCCTAATAACAGCTACCTGTATCCTAATAACCATTTTGATTTCTAATTTTGAATTTCCCGCCAAAATCCAACAAACCGGAAACCTCAACTGGAGAAAAGGCAACCGGAAGACCACGACCAGAAATCACAAAACCGGAAACGTGGGTTGTATTTCCGGGCTTCCGAGCTTTGTACCGGCTAATATCCTCTACTGGTCTTCGATATTTGCATGTTATCAGTTATATGGTATAGAGAACATGCCTTTCACAACAAGGAACATGAACATACTAATATGTACTCAGCGAGCGATGGAACATGGAACATTTGGTGTAATCTGTAAAGGCCACATAAGAAATGGAGAAATCCGTAGAAAAATTCGATGATTGATGTTGCGGAACATTTTGCCGAACTTAAGTGGAACTGCATGAGACACTTCGCCAGACATGAATTGGCTCAAGTTATCCACTGTTGCCTGAGAAGAACAAACATCCAAGAAGAGATGGCTAGACGATATAGAGGAAGTCGCAGGAAATAGATGCCACAAGTTAGACATGCATGGAAGTTATTAAGGAAGGTCTACGTGCAGAAGTGGACATCAATTGACTGAAGAAGAAGAAGAAGAATATACCATCAGGCTATTTCATCTATGCTTAGAAGAGATCAAATAAAATGAGAATGAGAAGATTCTGAAGAAAGGACGATGGAAGGTACAAGCCAAAAAAATTGTTAGAGGAACTTGAAAAGGCCTGAAAGATATATCAAAATTAGGTTGTCAGATTAATTATATTCATCTATTCTCAAGAGAGATGAAATGAAACGCTAGAAGACACTATGAAAGACGGTGAAAGATAACAAAAATCGAAGCCAAAAAATTTGTTCGAGGAACTGAAGAGGTCAGAAAAATATATCAAAATTAGCAGATATACATTTCTGGGTGTCGGACTAATAATAGTCATCTATGCCTAAAAGAGATTAAATGAAATGCGAGAAGATACTGGGAAAGACGGTTGAAGATTTAAAAGAGCTAAAAAATTTGTTCGAGGAACTGAAAAGAGTGAAGAAGAAGAAGAAGAAGAATACCATCAGGCTATTTCATCTATGCTGAGGAGAGATCAAATGAAATGCGAGAAGATTCTGAAGGAACGACGATGAAAAGTATAAGCCAAAGGAACTGAAGAGGCCGGAAAGATATATCAAAATTATCAGAAATACAGTTTTGGGTGTCGGATTAATTATAATCATCTATGCTCAAGAGAGATGAAATGAAACGCCAGAAGATACTACGAAAGATGGTGGAAGACAACAAAAATCAAAGCCAAAAAATGTGTTCGAGGAACTGAAGAGGCCGGAAAGATACATCATAATTAGCAGAAATACAGTTTTGGGTGTCGGATTAATTATGATCATGCTGAAGAGAGATAAAGTGAAACACCAAAAGATACTATGAAAGAAGAAAAAAATCGAAGCCAAGAAATTTGTTCGAGGAACTGAAGAGATCAGAAAAATATATCAAAATTAGCAGATATACATTTTTGGCCGTCGGACTAATAATAGTCATCTATGCTTAAAAGATATTAAATGAAATGCGAGAAGATACTGGGAAAAACGGTGGAAGATTTAACAAAAATCGAAGCCTAAAACTTTGTTCGAGGAACTGAAGAGGCCCGAAAAATACATCAAAATTAGGAGAAATACATTTTTGGGTGTCGGATTAATTATGATCATGCTCAAGAGAGATGAAATGAAACGCTATGAGGTTCTACGAAAGACGACAAAAATCGAAGCCAAGAAATTTGCTCGAGGAACTGAAGAGATCAGAAAAATATATCAAAATTAGCAGATACACATTTTTGGGTGTCGGACTAATAATAGTCATCTATGCTTAAAAGAGATGAAATGAAATGCGAGAAGATACTGGGAAATACGGTTGAAGATTTAACAAAATTCGAAGCCAAAAAAATTGTTCGAGGAACTGAAGAGGCCGGAAAGATACATCAAAATTAGCGGAAATACATTTTTGGGTATCGGATTAATTATGATCATCTATGCTCAAGAGAGATGAAGTGAAACGCCAGAAGATACTACGAAAGACGACAAAAATCGAAGCCAAGAAATTTGCTCGAGGAACTGAAGAGATCAGAAAAATATGTCAAAATTAGCAAGTAAATATTTTTGGGTGTCTAATAATGGACTAATAATAGTCATCTATGCTTAAGCGAGATGAAATAAAATGCGAGAAGATACTACGAAAGACGGTGGAAGACAACAAAAATCGAAGCCAAAAAAATTGTTCGAGGAACTGAAGAGGCCGGAAAGATACATCAAAATGATCAGAAATACAGTTTTGGGTGTCGGATTAATTATGATCATCGATGTTCAAGAGAGATGAAGTGAAACGCCAGAAGATACTATGGAAGACGACAAAAATCGAAGCCAAGAAATTTGCTCGAGGAACTGAAGAGATCAGAAAAATATATCAAAATTAGCAGATGTACATTTATGGCCGTCGGACTAATAATAGTCATCTATGCTTAAAAGAGATGAAATGAAATGCGAGAAGATACTGGGAAAGACGGTTGAAGATTTAACAAAATTCGAAGCCAAAAAATTTGTTCGATGAACTGAAGAGGTCGGAAAGATACATCAAAATTAGCAGAAATACAGTTTTGCGTGTCGGATTAATTATGATCATGCTGAAGAGAGATAAAGTGAAACACCAGAAGATACTACGAAAGACGACAAAAATCGAAACCAAGAAATTTGCTCGAGGAACTGAAGAGATCAGAAAAATATATCAAAATTAGCAGATATTCATTTTTGGCCGTCGGACTAATAATAGTCAACTATGCTTAAAAGAGATGAAATGAAATGCGAGAAGATACTGGGAAAGACGGTTGAAGATTTAACAAAATTCGAAGCCAAAAAATGTGTTCGAGGAACTGAAGAGGCCGGAAAGATAAATCAAAAGTAGCAGAAATACAGTTTTGGGTGTCGGATTAATTATGATCATCTATGCTCAAGAGAGATGAAGTGAAACGCCAGAAGATACTACGAAAGACGACAAAAATCGAAACCAAGAAATTTGCTCGAGGAACTGAAGAGATCAGAAAATATATCAAAATTAGCAGATATTCATTTTTGGCCGTCGGACTAATAATAGTCAACTATGCTTAAAAGAGATGAAATGAAATGCGAGAAGATACTGGGAAAGATGGTTGAAGATTTAACAAAATTTTAAGCTAAAAAATGTGTTCGAGGAACTGAAGAGGCCGAAAAGATATATCAAAAGTAGCAGAAATACAGTTTTGGGTGTCGGATTAATTATGATCATCTATGCTCAAGAGAGATGAAGTGAAACGCCAGAAGATACTACGAAAGACGACAAAAATCGAAACCAAGAAATTTGCTCGAGGAACTGAAGAGATCAGAAAATATATCAAAATTAGCAGATATTCATTTTTGGCCGTCGGACTAATAATAGTCAACTATGCTTAAAAGAGATGAAATGAAATGCGAGAAGATACTGGGAAAGATGGTTGAAGATTTAACAAAATTTTAAGCTAAAAAATGTGTTCGAGGAACTGAAGAGGCCGAAAAGATATATCAAAAGTAGCAGAAATACAGTTTTGGGTGTCGGATTAATTATGATCATGCTGAAGAGAGATAAAGTGAAACACCAGAAGATACTACGAAAGACAACAAAAATCGAAACCAAGAAATTTGCTCGAGGAACTGAAGAGATCAGAAAAATATATCAAAATTAGCAGATACACATTTTTGGCCGTCGGACTAATAGTAGTCATCTATGCTTAGAAAAGATGAAATGAAATGCGAGAAGATACTGGGAGATGGTTGAAGATTTAACAAAATTCGAAGCCAAAAAAATTGTTAGAGGAACTGAAGAGACTGAAGAAGAAGAATAAGAAGAAGAAGAATACCACCAGGCTATTTCATCTATGCTCAGGAGAGATCAAATGAAATGCGAGAAGATTCTGAAGGAAAGACGATGAAAAGTACAAGCCAAAAAATTGTTAGAGTAACTAAAGCGGCCGGAAAGATCCATCAAAATTAGCAGAAATACAGTTTTGGGTGTCGGATTAATTATGATCATCGATGCTTAAGAGAGATGAAATGAAACGCCAGAAGATACTACGAAATACGGTGGAAGACGACAAAAATCGAAGCCAAAAAAATTGTTCGAGGAACTGAAGAGATCAGAAAAATATATCAAAATTAGCAGATATACATTTTTGGTCGTCGGACTAATAATAGTCATCTATGCTTAAAAGAGATGAAATGAAATGCGAGAAGATACTGGAAGAGGGTTGAAGATTTAACAAAATTTGAAGCCAAAAAATTTGTTCGAGGAACTGAAGAGGCCGGAAAGATACATCAAAATTAGCAAAAATACTTTTTGAGTGTTTTATGTTGTATTAATAATAATAATAATAAAATATTTTAATGGTGGATTATGCTATATTTTTACTTCCCAATAAACAAATTGCTCCGATTTTTATTTTTAATAATTTACAGTAAGCTCCCTTGAGTGGCGCGCCGAAAAAGAATGCAAATCAATACGAAGATGCTTTTGAACATTTTTTATTTACAAAGGAAGACCCGCACATTCAATTATGTTGCGTAGAGGAAGGGGGAGACAGTGCGGTCCGATAATCACAGCAACACTGTTAAAGTGTTAAATTTATGCGGCGAGACAATTCAAATCGGCATTTGAAAAAATATCTCTCCGGTCAACTATGTGAAGTGTGTGGTATCGTATTAGAGGATAGAGTAGAATTACGCAAACATCGTTAGTTTGATGATGCTCACCCTGCGGAATTGAGTGGCGCGGCAACCGCAGATAAGCGAATTCCGCGGATATTCGGCAAAAGACGCAAATCAACACGAAAAAGCTTTTGAACATTTTTTTTTTTTATTATAGGCAGCCTCATACATGCAATTATATTATGTGGAGAACGAACGGATAGGGGGCCGCCCAGTGCCGGCGATCACAGCAAAACACTCTTGAAATGTTAAATTTGTGCGGACAGACAATTTAATTCGGCATTTGAAAAAATATCACTCCGATCAGCATTTATTTGAAGTGCATGGTGTTATATAAGAGGGTGGAGTAGAACTGCGCAATCGACTTTTTCTTGATTTTGCAGGAGATTTTAGGAAATTTACGTGGGCAGCCAATTTTAGTCGATATTTGAAAAAATATCACTCAGATCAGCGACTATGTGAAGTGTGTGGTGTCATATTACAGGGTGGATTATTGAGCAAACATCGTTGTCTTGATGATGATAGATTGCAGGAGATTTGAAGGGAGTCACAACATCTTCGGTGTGATGCAGAAGATTTTACTACCACTCCATCATACGTTAATCATCTGCGAACACAACGCCGTCTTTATAGTGCAGTAGAGCCCCTGGAGAATGGTGCCGTGAGGAATGCATAAGCATTCAAGAGCCGGATCGCCAGTTACAGGATTCCATCAACCCAGGCGGTGCCAATGACCTTCCACACTAGAGACATGGGTAACTCATGAGTGAGTCGATTCTAAGAGTGTACTAATTGGAATGAGTGACTCAGTGCCGAATCGCCAGTCACCGGATTCTTTCATCCCAGGCGGTGCCAATGATCTTCCACACTAGAGACATGGGTAACTCATGAGTGAGTCGATTCTAAGAGTCCACGAATAAGAATGAGTGACTCAGTGCCCAATCGCCAGTCACCGGATTCTTTATCCCAGGCGGTACCGATGACCTTGCTTAATTGACTTCCACACTGGAGACATAGGTAACTCACGAGTGAGTTGATTCATTGTAATGAGTGGTAAGAGGCACGAATGTTTGTTAAAGTTTTTGTTGGCGTGCTAAAATATACATTTTTGTAGATGAGGATTTTTTTTTGCTGTTCAACATTGTAAGGGGAAGATAATCGACTCTTTTTAACAATGATTCGACTCTTTGCAAGTAAACAAGTTCAACAGCAAGCAAACTATACATTTTTTGAAGTGAGGACTCTTTCTCACGAGTCGATTATCAGAAAAAGAGTACTTTAGCATCTCTATTCCACACTCACCTTAAAAGGTTGTCCCTCTAGAAAGAAGAAAAAAAAATATCGGGAGTTTACTGTACTTTATACAAAGGCACCTTCAAATATTTAATGTTTAATGATGATATTAAAATACCCACTTCTTAAACGGTAAACATCCACATCTACATTTTACAATCAAGAATTATTAACATGCGAAATTCATTTTGTGTGATTTATCTTCTCTATAACTTAACTGCTTGAGAATAAATTTAAAATTGATTAAGAAATAAATACAATTTCGTTGTTTAAATCCATTAAAAAAAAAACATTTAATTCCCCGCAATTTCATAAGGCTCAAACTCCATATCGTCCAACTTCTTAGCCTTGGGCTTGACTTTGTTATCAAAATTGTGGTAATCGTAAGTAATTTTTTGCGGCGCCTTCGTGTACGTAATCCCCGAGTACGTCTTATCCTCCTTCATCTCGCCCCACTGCACCAGCCTCTTCCCCTGCTTCATCTCCTCGGCGATAATCTTCGGCGAAGACTTCTCCTTGATATTCTCGTTAACGGCGTTCTTATCCAGTTCCTTCTTCGAATGCGATTTCAGGTTAATCGTCGCCTTCTCTATGTACTCATTCTGTTTTTTCAGGTTGTGCTCTTGAATAAGTTCCTTTTGCTTGTTGATGAATTTGTTGCGGTAGTCGGAGAGGTTTTTCGTCCCCACCAGCTCCAACCGGCTGCTGCAGCTGTTCGACTTTAACAGCTTGAATTTCACGCCCTGGTAGGTTTCGTTGTCGGACGGTTTGTTGTTCTCGATGAAGGTGACGCTCTTGATCCGGTTCTCCTGCGAGTTTCTCCTGCAGCTGCACTCCGCCCGGCGTTTCTGGTTCTGGATTTCGTCCATTATGGCTTTGGTCATGGTGATGGATTTTCCGTTGCGTTTGTTGAGGACTCTGCCTCCGTAATACGTGACCGAGGTGCCGCACTCGCGGATTTTTTCTAAAATATCTTCACTCACGTACTGATCGCAGCACATATCGTTATCCAGGGTTTCGAAGAAGTTCTCGTTGCTTCCGCATTCTGAAATATTCGATGAGTTGGAGTCCGTCGCCGAGCATCTGTCTTTATCCGGATCCACTGTTCGGTACTGGACGGTTTGTTTGGTGATGGTTTCCAGATTTTTGGAGCTGTGCGAGCGCGGAAGAGCACCTTCGAACATTAACCTCACTTGTTTGACGGTGTCCGGGTTGGGTAGCTCATCATCGTTAACCTCCCTGTTAACCCGGATCGGGTGGTAAAAAAAGTGCCTTCGCAATCCCGAACTTTCACTACTCTCTGGCGGCTTTCCCGGTTTTCTTATGAACTGCGTTATGTTTCTAGTCGCCTTTGGCTTATTCGTTCCAATGTATTGCACGTTAGTGCGGATCGGTTCAATTATCACTATGTTGTTATCAATCAACAACTCTTGAAAGGAATAGTCTTGTAGGTACTGCATCAAACCGTCAAACTGCGACTCCTTCTCGCAATTCGCGAAAATCTTCTTTTGAAACAGATCCGATTTCATAACTCGGTATCTGATGTGATCGAATTCCTGCTCCGAACTGACACTCTTCATCGGCGTTGCCCTTTTATGCTTCTGCAACTGAAGTTTGTTTGTCGCCTTCGTAACTTTTTTCTCCGCACGCTGTACCTGTGGTTTGGTATTGTTTATTTTCTTCTCTTCCGGTTTTGTTTCTTCGATTTCGATGCTGCTGGGATTGAGGCTTTCGTACTGGCAGCTGGTCTCGCGTTCGAAAAACGGGTTCTCCAGGATGCCCCTGCGTTCGCATTTCTCGGCGTTCTTTTCGAAGATCTGTTTGGTGATTTGGACCATGCTCGGCTGTTTCTCTGGTTTCTCCTCGGGTGGTTCGAATTTTTTCTTTACCTCTTCTACCTTTGTGTGTACTCCTACCTGCAAGAAACAAAGAATGTGTGATTAGTATAGAAGTTATGTATCGTGTTGCATTAATAAAACAAATCCAAAAGAACGGTGATGAAATTTCAAATTAATCAAAAATAATTGAAAGTAAATTCTACCGCAGAATTTAGTATCGAATCGATAAAATCGGATAAACGTGTTCTTAGTTAGCAAGTGGCAAAAGAATATTTGCGTTTAAACGTGTTTTTCCTCGTTTAAACATGTTGACGTTCAAACGGGTATAATAATAATAATAATAATAATAATAGTGTTTATTGTGCTAGAATATTTACAAAGAAATATGTACACTCGTCAAAAAAATATATAGGTTATAATATAACATGCTTATTTCAAAAGGTATAATTTAAAAACTCATCAACTTTGAACGGACTTATTGCTAGAAGTAGCTGTTTTATGTAACATTTATAGCGGTCAAAATTTAAATTTTTTATTTGTGATGGTAAACAATTATAAAATTTAATACCAAAATAGTTAACACCGCCTCTGGTTCGTTTTATTTGCGTTTAAACGTGTTTTCTTCGTTTAAACGTGTTGACGAAAATCGTTTCATATAGAAACCCAGCAAATATCGGTTTTAAAGTTTGTTTGTTTATATCAAACGTCGTATTTTACAATATATTCTGATCTTTTTATTATTATTACTATGTTTCTGGTAGTTGAAAAAAAAATAAAAAATAACTATTATTTGGTACACCTTGATAAATAAATAGTTTCTCGAGAACCGTTCGAAATGTTAGGATCCGAAGTTTGAAGGATCAAACCCCCTATAGACCAGCTGGTTCCTCTGTAAACCGGATGTATAAAAATGTTGAGATTCTTTCGAAATGCCAGAAAACTCAAAAACTCCTAATATTTTTTTTATTTTTGGCCTGGCAATTTTTATCACAATATTTATTCTTTGTGCAGTTTTATAAGTTCAGAGAACTCAAATCAAAACTCATAGAATTACACAAAAAATAAAAATTGTAAAGCAAAGACCAAAAGGCCTAAATTTTTTTTAAGAACTCTGAGTATGTATTCTGGCTATAATTGATGGGTGATTTGCTTGAACTCAGAGTTCTAAAGAAAACTCCAATGAAAAAATGCGAATTTAATAGCCTTTGTTATAAGAGTTTTCTACATTTCTACAGAACTTTTTGAGTACAACGCAGAACTCAATTTAGAACTCGAAACTTTCGCAAATAATAAATATTGTTTTAAAAATATTAAGAGTTCCATGCGTTCTAAGTATGCATTCTGGCTGACACACAGAACTCAAATCAGAACTCAGAAGTATGCAACAAATAAATATGTGATAAAAATTTTAAAATTCGAAAATATTAAGAATTCCATGAGTTCTGAATATATATTCTGGCTCTAATTGTGGTGATTTTGTTGAACTCAACGAGTTCCATAAAAAAAAGATTTTTTTACAGAATGTTTTGAGTACAAGACAAAACTCAACTCAGTACCAAGCAACAAATAAATATTTGATAAAAATTTCGAACTTCAAAAATATTAAGAGTTCCATTAGTTCTATGCATTTTAACTCTAATTGACGGGTGATTTTGTTGAACTCAGCGAGTTCTATAAAAAAAAAAGAATTTTCTACAGAACGTTTTGAGTACAAGACAGAATTCAACTCAGTACTAAGCAACAAATAAATATTTGATAAAAATTTCAAAGTTCAAAAATGTTAAGAGTTTCATTAGTTCTACACATTTTAACTCTAATTGACAGGTGATTTTGTTGAACTCAACGAGTTCTATAAAAAAAGAATTTTCTACAGAACGTTTTGAGTACAAGACAGAACTCAACTCAGTACTAAGCAACAAATAAATATTTGATAAAAATTTCAAAGTTCAAAAATGTTAAGAGTTCCATTAGTTCTATACATTTTAACTCCAATTATCGGTTGATTTTATTGAACTCAATGAGTTCTATAAAAAAAAAGAATTTTCTACTTTTGAGTTCAAGACAGAACTCAACTCAGTACTAAGCAACAAATAAATATTTGATTAAAAATTTCAAAGTTCAAAAATATTAAGAGTTCCATTAGTTCTATGCATTTTAACTCTAATTGACGGGTGATTTTGTTGAACTCAACGAGCTCTATAAAAAAAATAATTTTCTACAGAACGTTTTGAGTACTAGGCAGAACTCAACTCGGTACTAAGCAACAAATAAATACTTGATAAAAATTTCAAAGTTCAAAAATTTTAAGAGTTCCTTTAATTCTACACATTTTAACTCTAATTGACGGTTGATTTTGTTGAACTCAACGAGTTCTATAAAAACAAAGAATTTTCTACAGAAAGTTTTGAGTACAAGACAGAACTCAACTCAGTACTAAGCAACAAATAAATATTTCTTAAAAATTGCAAAGTTCAAAAATGTTAAGAGTTTCATTAGTTCTATGCATTTTAACTCTAATTGACGGGTGATTTTGTTGAACTTAAAGAGTTCTATAAAAGAGAAATAATTTTCTACAGAACGTTTTGAGTACAAGACAGAACTCAACTCAGTACTAAGCAACAAATAAATATTTGATAAAAATTTCAAAGTTCAAAAATATTAAGAGTTCCATTAGTTCTATGCATTTTAACTCTAATTGACGGGTGATTTTGTTGAACTCAACGAGTTCTATAAAAGAAAATAATTTTCTACAGAACGTTTTGAGTACAAGACAGAACTCAACTCAGTACTAAGCAACAAATAAATATTTGATAAAAATTTCAAAGTTCAAAAATATTAAGAGTTCCATTAGTTTTATGCATTTTAACTCTAATTTACGGGTGATTTTGTTGAACTCAATGAGTTCTATAAACAAAAAGAATCAGTAATCAGAACTCCGAGTTCTAATTTAGAGTTCTTAGAACTATAGTTATTTGGGTTCTTAAAGCTCTAGTACCATGAGTTCTTATTCAGAGTTCTCAGAACTATAGTTCTCTGTATTCTCAGAGCTCTAGTTCTGTGAGTTCTGATTTGAGTTTTTAGAGTTCTAGTTCGAAGACCAGTTAATTTACTCAGAATTCATAGAACTATCGTTATATGGGTTCTCAGAGCTCTGGTACTATGAGTCCTTATTTAGAGTTCTCGGAACCATAGTTCTCTGTATTCTCAGAGCTCTAGTTTTGTGAGTTCTGATTTGAGTTCTTAGAGTTCTAGTTCGAAGACCAGTTAATTTACTCAGAATTCATAAAACTATCGTTAAATGGGTTCTCAGAGCTCTACTACTATGAGTTCTTATTTAGAGTTCTCAGAACTATAGTTCTCTGTATTTTCAGAGCTCTAGTTCTGTGAGTTCTGATTTGAGTTCTTAGAGTTCTAGTTCGAAGACCAGTTAATTTACTCAGAATTCATAGAACTATCGTTATATGGGTTCTCAGAGCTCTAGTACTATGAGTTCTTATTTAGAGTTCTCAGAACTATAGTTCTCTGTATTCTCAGAGCTCTAGTTCTATGAGTTCTGATTTGAGTTCTTAGAGTTCTAGTTCGGAGACCAATTAATTTACTCAGAATTCATAGAAATATCGTTATATGGGTTCTCAGAACTCATTGAGTTCAACAAAATCTCTCTTCAATTAGATACTCAGAACTCTAATTTTTTTTTTATATTTTAGACTCTGAAAGTTTTATTACAGTATTTTTTTTTAAAGAACAACATTTTCTGCGAAGTTCTATGAGTTCTGAGAACTCAATTCAGAACTCATAGAACTTCGCAGAAAATGTTGTTCTTTTTTGCATGACTGTGCGTTCCGATTTGAGTTCTGTGTTCTAGAAGAGTTTAAATAATCGACATTTTCCAGTTCTGAGAACTCTAATCAGAACTCATAGAATTACACAAGAAATAAATATTGTAATAAAAATTTCAAAGTCCAAAAGGCAAAAAAAAATGAAAGTTCTATGAGTTTAAAATAATCGACATTTTCCAGTTCTATAAATTCTGAGAACTCTAATCAGAACTCATAGAATTACACAAGAAATTAATATTGTAATAAAAAATTGATAGTACTTCTAGATACGTCATAATAAATTGAGAAATATTTTCAGAACTCTACATTGGCGGGTTCAGAATTATTCGATTACAATCTTAAGACTGCTCAATTTTGCAGAACTCTTTTCTGAAAGTTGACAGTGCCTGTAGATACATCAAAATGAATTGAGAACTTTATTAAGAACTCAACATTGGGGTGTTCAGAACTATTCGACTTCAAGGGTAAGAAGCCGAGTAAAGTTTGCACTCCATTTTCCAAAAATTCAACTCAATTTTGCAGAACTATTTTCTGAAAGCTCAATTTTGCAGAACTCTAAAAGCTGATAGTACTACTAGATACATCAAGATAATTAGAGAACTCTTTTCAGAACTATATTTGGGTGCCAATTTGACACCCCACATCAGCAGAGTGGGGCAGAACTTTGTAATTTTGTAATTGCGCAAATTTCTCGCTGAATAAAAAATTTTAAAACGATTAGCACAACCTTAAAAATTTCCAAATAAATAAAAATAAATTAACTTTTACGCAGAATGGAAAATTATGTATAAAAAATTGGTTCAAAATTATTACAGTGTTGAGGTGCATCAAGCTTGCACCCCATTTCCAAAAATTTCTGACGGCGCAATTTTGCAGAACTCTTATTTGGCAGTTGATGGATACATCAAAATTAATTGAGAACTCTATTTAGAACTCTACGTTGGGGTACCAACTTGACATCTTAGCAAAGCTTTGTAATTTTAGAATTGTGTAAATTTCACACCAGATTATCAGCGAAAAGCAGTACACCTATTCTTCAACTAATAATCCAAAGCAGAGCAAGAAGCCATCAAAAACAATTTTAGTTGAAGAACAGTTTGGATAAAGCTCTAGTTCTATGAGTTATGATTTGAGTTTTTAGAGTTCGTGTTCGAAGACCAGTTAATTTGCTCGGAATTAGTTATATGGGTTCTCAGAGCTCCAGGACTATGAGTTCTTATTTAGAGTTCTCAGAACTATAGTTCTCTGTATTCTCAGAGCTCTGGTTCTGTGAGTTCTGATTTGAGTTCTTAGAGTTCTAGTTCGAAGACCAATTAATTTACTCAGAATTCATAGAACTATCGTTGTATGGGTTCTTAGAGCTCAAGTACTATGAGTTCTTATTCAGAGTTCTCAGAACTGTAGTTCTCTGTTTTCTCAGAGCTCTAGTTCTATGAGTTCTGATTTGAGTTCTTAGAGTTCTAGTTCGAAGACCTGTTAATTTACTCAGAATTCGTAGAACTATCGTTACATCGGTTCTCAGAGTTCTAGTACTATGAGTTCTTGTTGAGAGTTCTTAGAACTATAGTTCTCTAAATTCTCAGAGCTCTAGTTCTGTGAGTTTTGATTTGAGTTCTTAGAGTTCTAGTTAGAAGACCAGTTAATTTACTCAGAATTCATAGAACTTTTAAGAAGATTGCTTTTTGAACTGAAAAGAAATGCCGTTTGAACTTTTTTATCACAATATTATTTTTTTATAGAATTACATAAAGAATAAAAAATGTGATAAAAAGAGTTCAAACGGCGAGTTCTATGAATTCTAAGTGAATTAAATGTTCTTCGAACATCCGGTTGGTTACATCAAACCCTTCTTCAACTGAAATAGGTTTCGATGGCTTTTTGCTCTCTTTTGAATTATGGTTTTTCGCTGATAATTTTGTCAAGGAAGGAAGACAAAAAATATATCAAAAGTTCTATAGTTTTGAGTATCTTTTCTGAACATAATCAATGAGTTCAATAATTCGATTGTATAAACAAATTCGATAAAATCACGATTTATAGCATTTCTTGTTAACTAAAATTGACTGTACCAGAAGATACGTCCCGAACGAAGAAAATTTGATTAAAGCCTTAAGAACTAGATTAATACATTTAACCACTTACTATCTTGCATTTTTGTTCCTTGCCCTCGCCATCTTCTTTAACCGGATCAGATTTTTCCTTATTATCATTAATAATGTTCCCCCAATAATTCCTCATATTATGGATCTTCTCCTGGTACTCTTTGTTAAGTTCAATATCCCCCATTTTCTCGACGTTCGTGTCCTCTATAATCACCTCGACTTCCTTATCACGTTGGTACAGATCCTCCGAACTGATTTCCTCCCCGTTTACGATGATTTTATTAATCTTCGTTTCCGGTTTGCTGGTGTTATCCTCGTCCGATAACTGCTTATCGTTGTTTAGAGTGTCCTTGAGATTCTTAACAGCGTCCAGAAAGTTCCTCTCGCGCTCCTCCTGCGGCTGTTTTTGCTTCTTCGACTTGTGCGATGATTTTGGTATTTTCGAAATCTTAAGCTCGAAGTCTACCGGGATGGAACTGTGCGCGGTTACATCGAAATGGTTTCCGATGTTTACGATGAAGCGGTTGGCGGGGATGTCCGCGGGAGATTTTGTTAACTTGCTCTCGCACTTGCGTAGTTTTCGATCGATTTTCTCGCACTTTTGCAGGTTTTTGCTGACGGTGATGTCGGGCAGGGAGAAGTATTGATTTTCCACTAAATTACTGGAGGATGTCTTCTTCACCGACGACTTGTTCTTGTCTTTATCGCCGTTGAACGCGCGCGATATCCGCTTCGATAGGAAATTCTGCAGCGGCTTTTTCGATCCCTTCTGCGTTTCCAGAAACTCCTTCAGGTAGTTGTGGCTGTGCTTCTTGGCCTCCTTGGGGGACCCGTCCTCGGATTCCGAAGGACCAACGGATTTCTCGTCCGAAACGCTGACCACGGTCTTGTACTCCTCGGAGTTGTCGACTCCTTGCACCTGTATCGAGGTTTTTATCGGCGCCGACTCTCCGGTGCCCTCCAGTTCTGCGGTGGGTGGAGCTATGTCGGTAACCAAAGGTATTTCGTCATATATAGGATTCGCTTCTATATTTGAGAAATCAGATTTACACCCGTAAACGTTCTCTTTGTCGTTATCGTTGTTGATAATTTTAGAGATTTCCTCGTTCTCCAGCTCCGCGCCCTCGCAATTGCTGTTGTTCTCAGAACTGGTCTTCTCCACTGGCTCGTAATATTTCGGGTCGTAATCCGATAAGCTGGAATCCGAATCGTAATCCCCGTTCGAAGCGTAATTCGGGAGGCTTCTGGGTTTACCGCTGTAATAGTTTTCGATCTCGGGCGAGTAAGGAGTGTTGCCCCTTATAGTTCTCGGTTTACTTTTCTGGTAGTAATTACCATCGTACAGCGTGTTTTTCGTGAAGACTATATTCTCATCGTACGAGATGTTCTCGGGTTGGTCCAGCTTGCTCTGCCTGAATTTACCGCCCCTCTTTAGATGCGGGCTGTCCTTGTTGGTCAAGACGTGTTCGTTGCTCGCCACCGTCTCGTTTAAAGAAACGTTATCCGTGAAGGAGAGGTCCGTGTCGCATTTACTATCGGGGTAATAGTTGGGTAGACTCAGACCCACGTCGGGGTAAGTTAGATTCTCGTTAGAGACGGCGTAGGATGTTTTGTTGTGGAAATTCGAGTCGAGGCTATCGATCTCCTCCCCGGTCTGCGGCGGCTGGTAGCTGTTCAGGTAGATGAAGGGGGAGTCTTCTTCCTCCTCTTGGTGGCGATGTTTGTGGCCGGTGGATGGACAGTGTTGCGGCACCGCTTGCTCCCCCGCCACGCTCGATTTGCGCCTTAAGAGGCTGCGCTCGCTGATGTACAAGCTCTCCTGACTGAGTCCACGTATCAACGATCTGAAATTCAAAAATTGTTGCGTGAATATATTTTTTTGATCGTGCAAAACGCCCGCGTATTATTCGATAATCCAATTTACTTGATATATAGAATAATAAATTGTCCGTCACAACGGCTCCGCGTTTTAAACTACCATCATTTTGTTTACGAGGTTATAAAAAACGTGCACGTCCGGAATTATAATACAGACAATGCATCAAGTTGTCATAAGTATAAAACATTAATGATATGTGTTACGTGAATTTTACAAACGTATCAAATGCTTTTATTTTGAAATCGCAATATAAATAAGAGAAATCGTTATTAACCCTTGTCCAAAGCCAAGTCATATTTGTGACAGCAAATTTTTTTTTAACGTCGGCTTCAAGGCCGTCTGCCACAGCCTGATGTATTCGCGACAATAAAAATATTCTCGCAAGACGACGACGGCATGAATTAAATTTCCAGTTCCCGGCCCATCCACCATAAAATCAATTGATAAATGAGCTCATTTTGTTTTTCTTATTGCTTTTTTATAACCTACCTCGTTAGCTATGGGTTAAAAATAGTATTATCTGTTAGACAGAAAAATTGCAAATTTGATTGCAGAAAATGAATCGGTTCTCTGGAATGAACGTCTACGAGCCGGTTCAGAGAAAAAAAACGGTTCTAATAATAGATTAGCTCTCTTGGGATCCAGCATAAACTGTTATAAATTTTATGAACCTCGAAATTTAAGTGGTACAAGGTGTGAACGGTATATCTTTATGCCAAAATGAACATCATATAACGAATAAGTTTTTTCGAAGAAAAAAATTTACTTGTATTTTCTGTCTTGTATTATTGCAATAAGGAATGGCGACGTGCTAAATCGATACATCGGCTCCGTCACATTGAAGTTTAGAGTGGAAATATAACAGTAAGAAGGAGATAGTATTGTAAAAAAGAAGACAGATAAACAGAGCTGAATAAGGTCAGTAATAGTTAATAGTAAAATTAGATTATTGAGCAGAAAACATCGATAAAGCGAAGTGAGGTTAAGAAAGAAAACACGGCAAATTGTCCTCCGAGGGATCGACCCAGTGGCGGTTTCAAGGGAGGGGGGAGTAATCGGGTAATTACCGAAGAATTTTTCGCGCTTACCAATTTTTATTTTTAAAAATTACTGATTTTCCATATTCCAACAAATAATATAACCGGTAAATTTTTCCAACGCTCTAAAACGTTGGAAAATGATAGGGAGATTTCACGGAACAGGTGTATAAGAGCGGAAGCACCAGTTTATTTATCTATTTTTAATTCATTTCGAACGGAGAAAGTAAGAATAATAAAAGTTGGTCAAAAAATGCATTAAAAAGTTTTAAGAAAAATCGAAAATAATCATTCAAGCTCTCCCGGCACCTAAAATTGGCTACAAAAATCACTCTTGTTTTTTTTTATAATTGGCTTAAGCCTGGCCTTGGTATTAATCACCATTGGCCACTCTTTGATTTAAAAACCATTTTAAAAATTGAAAAAACAACAAAATTTAAATCAACTGACGCAAAAAATCCAAAATTCAGACAAATTAAGTAATTCCTTAAACATAAATGCCGCAGACTATATTTTCTAGATAAATATCAAAGCAAGTTAATTTTATCTTTCCCATATTTAAATTAAAACCCACTAAAACAAAAAAATATGAAATTAAATAAATGACCTACATTTAATACAAAAACCTTGAAAATACAGTCTGAAAAAATAAAAAATTAGGTTGCAGAGTCTAAAATAAAGGTCAAAAAAATCAAATACTTGGACCAAAAAAATTAGAAAATATTAGCAAAAAAATTTAAAAAATGCTCATAACTATGACCAAAAAAATTAGAAAATATTAGCAAATTTTTTTAAAATGCTTATAACTATTACCAATTAAAGTTAAAAATCTAAAATATACGCTAAACAAAAAATGGCTCATAAAAATCAATAATTAAGGTAAAAAAACTAAAATATAAGTAAAAAAAATCGAAAATTTTAACCATTTATTCAAAACTCTATCCTGAACATTTTTTGTCAAAAATCAAAAATATTTAGAGAAAACTATCGAAAATTTGGAAAGATCTAAGGTAATTTATTTGTGCTAAGACCATACGGTTTACACAAGTCATGTACATATCTAAAATATGGGCAAAAAATGCACCAAAAAAAATTAGAATCCCAGTAAAATCAATTTGCCATTTTAAATAGCGAAAATTACTCCTTAGCTCAAAATAAGTTTCCAAAATCAAAAATTTAGACCAAAAATCGAAAATTCAAAAATGCAGATTAAAATATAGTGATGTGGCCATCATGTTACTTTCTCCGACTTGATGGTATCATATACATTTATATTTACGTTTTCACGGTTTATTGAAATCATATTTTAAATGTATATCGAGCGTTGCTTAAACTCGGGTGAAACTGACGTTTAAAATGTCAAAATTATGAAAGATGGAATAGTATATTCTGTAACAAGGTTAGAATGGAAATTCGATGCGAGTGGAATATTTCGAGCGCGAGCCGTGAGGCGAGCGCGAGGAACCACGAGCATCTGAATTTCCATTCTTACCGAGTATCAGACTATACTTTCTCCTCGACCAGATCAAATAGACTAATAAAATAATGAACACAAATAACTTACGTTTTATCACGTTTGTGGTTATGTTTATAGTATTTTGACAATTGTGATATCCAAGGCTAATTGTTTTATTCGAAACGATGTGAGAATATTCATTCTCTCCCTTGTTATGGAATGAATTACATGCAAAACGCATAAGCGCATAGTGTTTTGTTCCATAACAAGAGTGAGAATGTGTACGTTCTATAATCAAAATTGATTTCAGATTGCTTAAATTCTATGGGGGTCGTGGAGAAAAATTATACTTCAAATTTAAAAACTGGGTTTACTCAAAAACTAACGAGATTTCGAAAAAAACTTATTCTTTAAAAGTTGTTCATTTTGGCAATCTCTCCAATTATTATTCACAAAAATTTGCTGTAACTATTATCGCTCTATAATTATAAACCAAAATAAATAATACACTCTTCTCGAATAGCAATGATTTTATGAAAAATATTTTCTAGCAAAAGATGTTCATTTTTTTGTTGTCTTCAATGTTTGTTTAAATGTTTTTGTAATATTTTTCATATTTAAGAAAATATTGGCAAAAAACAAAAAACAGTTAAGGTAAACACCCACTTCCGGTGTACGAAATTTTACCAAAAGCTTTTCAGTTCTTCGGATTATCAAATAAGACTTATGTTCAAAGTTTCACATCAATTGCTCTATTAGTTTTTGAGATACAGCGCGCACAGACACACACACAGCCACACACACAGTCACAAACAAATGTTTTCCAGAAATTGTTGAAATGGCATCTAGGGACCCCAAAACGGATATTTCCGTAAAAAAATTTTTTGGAAACAAAATCACGATCACAATACTTTTTCGTACTTCGTTACGGAGAAAGTAAAAACTAGATACGCAAAGAAAAGGTGGCACAAAGACGATTCTAGTAATGAATAAGGACAAGCCCAAGAATCAAAAACAAATAAAAATCAGAAAAGGGTCATGGGAAAAAATGAAGAACTGGTGGAAGAAATGATAAAACAAGAAATAGAAATACCAGGAATAACAGAAACAAAAAAGAAAGGCTACGGAATAGAAGACTGGCTGAAGCGGACAGGAGTACCCGAAACGAAGAGAGCGAAAGGAGGTGTAGGAGTAATAATATCACCAGAAAGGATGAAGGATATAATTAAAGAAAAACATATAAACGAAAGAATAGTAACAATAGATATAAATCTTGTTGAAAATGAAACATGGTCAATGATAATAGCATACGGGCCAAACGAAGACGCAAGGAAAGAAGAGCAAGATAAATACTATGAAAGAGTACAACAGGAAATAGATGAGGGAACAGAAAATATAATGATAATCAGAGATCTGAATGAAAGGGTAGGAAGACAGAACAATGGAATAGAAGAGATAATGGAAAAAGAAGGAGAAGAAATGAAGAACAACAATGGTGAAAGAATCATCCGATTACTAGTGGTAACCAACACAAAATTCAAACACAAAAGAATTCACAAATTCGCAAGAAGACAAATTTCAAGAAAAGAAAAATCAATTACAGACTATTACCTAGTCAACAGAAATAACTGGAATAAAATAAAGAATGTAAGAGTTTCAAGACAGGCGGAAATAGGAAGTGACCATCACCTACTATGGATGGACATGAAATGGAATGGAATTAAAATAAAACCGGATGAAAGGAGGAAAATAGTAAAAGTGAAGATAAAATCATACAAACTGAAAGAAACGCAAATACAAGAGAAATGCCAAGACATATTACAAAGAAAATTCGAAGAGGAAGGCAAGAGTTCAGACATAGAAGGAAAACATAATTTTTCATCTACCTGATGAAGACACTGTGTGGTTAAACAATTGTCGTAGAATAATAAAATTAATTTGAAACCATACACTGTGTTAGTGTTTTATTAAATGATACCATGGAGTTTCAACAAGTAACAGCCTCATCGATCCAATAATAGAAGGAAAATGGGAAAGATTTAAAAGAATTATACAAGAAGCGAAATAGGAAATAAAGGAATGAAAAAAACAAATTGGTGGAACCAAGAAGTAAAAAAAAACAGATAAAAAAATGGATAAAATATTTACAATCCAAAAGGACAGAAGATTACGAAGAATATAAAGAAAAGAAGAAGGGAAGTGAAAAGAAGAATAAAAGAAGCAAAACAAGAGTCATGTACAAAATTTGGAAATGAAATGAATGATAACTTTAAACAGAACCAAAAATTATTCTATGGAACATTAAAGCAACTAAAAAGGAAGAAAGAACACAATATGATGAACATTAAAGACAAAAACGGAACAGTACCAACAAATGAAGACAAGATAATGGAAAGATGAGAGACAAGATTTAAGGACAGATGAAATGGAAGAAATAACTGAAGAAGAAGTAAACGATGCCATTAAAAAATTAAGAATGGAAAGGCAACAGGAATAGACGAGATAACACCAGAAATGATAAAGTACATGGGAAACGAGGAAGTAAAACAAATAACAGAATTCTGGCCACCTTAAAATTTTCAAAAAATCGATTTTTTTCCGTTAGAGATACCAAAATTCGCAAGAGACATCAAATGTAGAGGGGAGCTAGTTCTACAAAACTCTATGAAAATTCGATCGAAAAAAATCGATTTTTTTCCGTTCCTATAATGAAGACCAAACCTTTAGCTACAATTAAAGCCGTCATCCGTGCTAAGATTCCAAAAAAATGATAAAGTTACAGTTATTCTTAGGTACAACTTCGCGGCGCACCGCTGAGCGGATGATGCGCGGTTTGGCAAGCAGCTTTGACCTGCATGGCTATTTATCAACACTTGTCCTATTGTTGGCTTTTCCGCGTTTCCCTGTTTACAGACACGGAATTTTGAACTTTCTGTCTATTGGAAATAAGACGATCTGCATTTTTGAGTTGAATTACTACGCTACATACTCCTAAACGCAAGACCCCCAAAGTGAGAGATCTCAAAAACTGTAACTGGTAGAGAGTTGAAATTTTCATGAAAAATCACAAATAATTCAAGAACCCGACTATTGAAATTTCAATTCGCTCCGACTCTTCAAAAAAAGGGTTGCCAACCCCTCAAAAAAATGTTTTTCCAATTTTTATTTTTTTCCTGATAGACCCGGGTCTCCTCTTGGCGACCGCGAAATCCGCGATTTTCTAAGTTATCTAATTACTACGGGGTGATTTTTTGAAAATCGATTTTTGACGATGCAGAGGTTTACGCTAAAACTTTCACATGACTGGATTTTTGAGCTGGAAAACTATGACTAGGCTCAAAAAATTCCCAATGCACTGGGACACAAAAGTTACTAGAGGAAATTGGGGTGCGACCTGCGGTTGCAATCCCTCAGCCATTTTTTAAAAAAATCACATTTCGGACGCTTACGGAAAAAAAAGGCGCGCTTGCCCTTACGACTACGACTTTAATTTTCACAGAGTTTTGAAGAACTAGCTCCCCTCTACATTTTATGTCTTTTACGAATTTTTAATATCTCTAACCCTCGAGGAATTATTCAAAGAAAACCACCCCTGATTTCAATAAAAAAATTCTAGAGCGGCCATTTTTAATCTCACGTGACAAATTTAAACGGCATGCTATTCAGAATTGTATTTTGCGTCGAAATGTGGAGCTATGTTTTTCGTTCACGATCTACGGCTGTTTTTCGATTGTTTTCCGGTTTTTTTTCTCAAATTTTTTATTTTTTTTTTCGAAAATTAAAAATTCGACGACGGCATATCAGTCGTCTATTTAATCCGTATCAAACATCCCCATAAAGTTTAACGATCATATTTTTAGTTTTCGAGATATGTCGTTGTATACGGAACAGGGAAGCGAAATTTAGCAGCGGGGCACTATTTTTTTTTGTCCGATCGGAAATCTGATTACACCACCGGTGTATAAAAATTTTTGTAGTGATCAGAACAAAAAAATCCTACGCTACATTTCAGTCATTCTCTTCAAGAAGAAGCTGCTGTTTTTTTTTTTTGTTGATCCGTTCTCGAGATTTCTTGCCTGCAAGGTACGCACATGTGCAAAAATCAATCAATTCCATTGAAAATTATGGAGTATGTACATTTTTTTTAGAATAAACCTATTTTTCAAGCCGACAAGGCATAACTCAGGTTTATTGAAAAATTACTTTTTGTTGTCTTTACGTTTTTCTACGAAAAATTGTTCCCCTTACTCATTTATGCTAAAAATAATATGAAAACATATTTGATAGATGGCGCTTCGCGATATTCGTAAAATATTTTTTCGCTTGTCGCCACATGTGGCGACCAAGGCGTGAAGAGGTTAACAGAGAGGAGATAACAACAAACACAAAAATTGAAATTGTTAAAAAAAGTGATTAGACCAACACTAACATATAGTAGCGAATCATGGACAATGTCGAAGAAACAGATAGGAAGAATTAACGCAATCGAGATGAGATTTATAAGGAAAATTGCAAACAAAACAAGAAAAGATAGAAGAAGAAACGATACCCACAGGAGAAACCTACAAATAAAACCAATTTAGGAGAAAATAATAGAAGGACAAATGAGATGGTACGGAGACATCAATAGAATAAATGAAGAAAGATTAACCAAAATATGAGACAAGAACAACAGCAAAAAAAAATAGGGGAAGACCAAGAAAAGAATGGAACAGCGTGATAAAAGAAGAGGCGGCAAAAAGGGGGAACATAAGGATGGAGGTGAAAGTTGTGACGAGGGATAGGAATAAATGGAGAGAGTATTATAAAAGATAATTATGTAACATCGATGTGAAGATAGCCACCGATTTTTCAGCCATGTATTTCCCGGCGCATCCACCACCGAATGAAATTCGAAAGAAATGGATAGGGTATTATAAAAGATAATTATGTAACACCGATGTAAAGATAGTCACGGATTTTTCAGCCATGCATTTCCCGGCGCGGCCACCACCGAATAAAATTTCTTCTATTTTAATGATTTTTGATAAATCAAACGCTGAGAATGTAATTACCATAAGCCTATAGATGTACAGCCAATCCACAATTTCAATGATTTTTTTCTCGAATAAAAAAATTATAAACAATTTTACTCAAAATTTAATCGTTTAAGTCGACTCTTATCTACACGATGTTGTTAAAAATTTGAATTTGACACGCGTCAAATAGTGCCATTTTGGCCTTTCAAAGTTTGCCATATTATACTTATGGTTTGGGTAGACCCGCGAAAAAAAAATCATAAAAAATTTATAAACAATTTTACCCAAAATTTCATGCGTTAAATCGTTTAAGTAGACTCTAATCTACACGTTGTTGTTAAAAAATTGAATTTGACACGCGTCAAATAGTGCCATTTTGGCCTTTGAAAGTTTGCCATATTATATATATGGTTTGGGTGGACCCGCGAAAAAAATTCATAAAAAAGTTATTAACAATTTTACCAAAAATTTAATCGTTTAAATCGTTTAAGTAGACTCTTATCTACACGTTGTTGTTAAAAAAATAAATTTGAAACGCGTCCAAACCGTGCCATATTGGACTTTGAATTCTGGTCATTTTAAAAAGGGAGTTCGCGTGGTCTCGAGAAATAATAATTGAAATTGTGGATTGACTGTACATCTATAGGCTTATGTTAATTACATTCTTAGCGTTTGATTTATCATAAATCATTAATATAAAAAAAAATCGGTGTAAATTCTTAACGTTTGATTTATCATGAATCATTAACATTAAAAAAATCAATGGTGGACGCACCGGGAAATCCGTGGCTGAAAAATCCGTGGCTATCTTCACATAGGTTTATGTAACGCCCTACACTGTAATAGTAGAAAGGGCGAAGAAATAAATAAATAAATTATTGCAATAAAATATTCCATATTATTTGCCACACACTAGAAATCATTTATTATAAGAAACCAAGTTTATGTTAATAATTTTTTTCCACGATAAATATTTCAACAAAGCCATCTTGGACATTTTTGGATTCACAAAAATAATCACTATACCAAGTTTTATGTTAATAATTTTTTTCTTTCTCTAATGAACATCAAAGTCAACATGTTGCACATTTTTAGATTCAGAAAAATAATCTCCAACAGCGTAAATTAAAGAACTAATACGCAGGTAATTGATAAAGAAGTTGAGACTAGCGCTGAAACGAAATTTGATTTAAAAAAAAAAAAAAAATAGGGCATCTTTGTAGAACTTTTGGAACCATTCGATTTATTTTTCTTTTTGAATAAATTCGGTCAATAAATAAAGGTGGTATGACTAACGGCCACACCCTCAATATATTTTATACCGGAATTCGAGTTTTTAGATATGAATACATTTATTGTGCTTTTTTATATCGACAAACTCTTTGAAAAGTCCGTGGCTATCTTCACATAGGTTTATGTAACGCCCTACACTGTAATAGTAGAAAGGGCGAAGGAATAAATAAATAAATGAATAAATTATTGCAATAAAATATTCCATATTATTTGCCACACACTAGAAATCATTTATTATAAGAAACCAAGTTTATGTTAATAATTTTTTTCCACGATAAATATTTCAACAAAGCCATCTTGGACATTTTTGGATTCAAAAAAATAATCAGTAAACCAAGTTCTATGTTAATAATTGTTTTTTTTTTCTCTAATGAACATCAAAGTCAACATGCTGCACATTTTTAGATTCAGAAAAATAATCTACAATAGCGGAAATTAAAAAACCAATACGTAGGTAATTGATAAAGAAATTGAAACTAGCGCTGAAACGAAAGTTCTTGGAACCATTCGATTTATTTTTATTTTGATTAAATTCGGTCAATAAATAAAGGTGGTATGACTAGCGGCCACACCCTCAATAAATTTTATACCGGAATTCGAGTTTTTAGATATGAATACATTTATTGTGCTTTTTATATCGGCAAACTCTATTTTTTTTTTTTAATGAAGCTTTCACTATAGTCTGTTCACGATACACATAGAGTTGTAAAATCGCCCACAATCGCCATTTGTTGTGAGCAAAAGTCTGATTTACACTATGTAAATTTATTTAAACAGAGCTAGTAATTTTCCCAACAACCTTAGAAATATTAAGTATAGATTCCTTGGTGGACACTGCTTCGCACGGCATCGTTTTGATGAAGATAGAGCCATTATAATGAAACAAGCAGAAAGGTACTCGATCGCAAACAGACGCTAATAGCTAACACAATACAATGAGGCAATCAGCTGACGATCGCGTCAACCATTTGCATTCGTACTGCGTGATTTGGACGTGCGGATTTCCCGCAATTTTTCGAATCGGCCAGTAAGAATGATGCGTTGGCGATTGTGGGCGTTTTTACAACTTTACGTGTACCGTGGACAGACTATAGGAATAATTCTGTTGCAGTATGTGTCGAGAAATTTCCTAAAGCTGACACCATGACATTGCACAAATTGTATTAGAAAAAGTATTCTGTCCTCCAGTTTGTTCAAAAAAATAGATGTCGAATTTTCGAACAATAAAATTACCGTCAGATATAAAATTTATTTCACGACAGCATAAATATATCCTTCTGAATTGCAGGCTTTGTCAGTTTCAACCTTGTTGATTATAACTTTGACGTAATCAATTAAAAGACACGTGAAGCGATTAATTCTCCAAATAAAAAAAGTCCCCCCAGCGTTAAACTCATTAAAACTTACCTATCTCTACTCGAGTATCGATCAATCAACTTAGCCCTCGGTATGAGTTGCGACCTCCTGTTCCTGGTGGCGCTGGGAATTTCCAAGTTCGTGAAGACGTCCTCTCGGGAGATGGCCAAACTGCGGCTCCTCCTGAGCGTCGACTCCAGCTGTCCCGAGTCGCCCAGGGGATTGCTGGACACGTTCTCCAAACTGCCCTGCAGGAGTTTATCCTTGTGGCGTTTCGTGTAGGTCTGGTCGTTTCTGGACGTTGACCCCCTTCTCGATTGGCCCTTCTCTTTGGCGGAGGAGCCGGGAGCGCGCGTGTTTGCGCTGCTTTCCCGGTCTAACCTGGAAATAGGGTCACATGAGCGAAGAAGGGTGCACGTTTGCGTCTTTATTTCAAGCGATTGTTTATTCAATATTTATGGTTTGCTTTTACCCTTTGAAAGCAAAATAAAAAACGTCGTCTATAGGTATGCGAATTTTAATTTATATTCATGCCCTGTTATTATTAATTGCTTTTTAATTAATAAAAATATTTATATTCGTACTTGAAGTTTCTATTTCGTTATACACCGGTATTTATGTTACACAAACAAAGTAAAAGTTTTTTTTTTATTTTGCGTCTAAAACGCCGAGTGCTTTTATAATTTAATTTTTCAAGGTTGGCACCGTTGAAATTCAGAACCGTCAACCTGTGCAAAATTTTCGGCGAGACAGTTTTGAGACATCACATGTGCGTAAATCGCAAATTTTCTAAATATGCATGGGTGCTTTTTTTAATTTAGAAATGGAATAAAAGGGGCAAAATATGAAAAACACAGTGAAAAACTCGTTCATAAGGCCTTTTTTCGCACTTGTCCATTAGAAAACTCCTCGCCACGCTCGTCGTTTTCTAAACTTGGACGCGTGTGAAAAAATCGCGCCAATTGAACTCGTTTTTTAATATACTATTAATATGATTAATTAATTTCTCACTTAACCCATGGTGAAACATAATTATATAATTTGATTAATTAAAACACTTAAATCAGTGAAACAAAACCAAGTGTTTTAATTAATCAAATACTATTAATAATTATGTATACGTTTTCTTTAACACGTTGACCGCTTTGTCAGTCACCGGTGACTGACAATGTAGACAATGTAGTATTCAAATGGACAACGTCAGTCACCAATGACTGACGGTGAGGACCTACTTTAAACTTACTATTTAGCGCTGTCAGTCACGAGTTAAATTAAATAAGCATATTCTTACACATTTTATAAAATAAAACTTTTTTTGACATTTTACAAACAACTTATTGGCAACCAATGTGAACAAACTTCGTTAATTAAATTTAAATGCAGTGGAGTTTTAATTATTGCTATTCTAGCCCTACTAACTTCTTTTTTTTTCTTGACATCAGTCTAATGTTCTTAGTTCGAAAGACGAGTTTGGGAGAACTTTAAGTCTTCATTAAAGTTTGCTCAACTAACACCTGCCAAATGCCTTAATGCATTTGTGATTGAGCCACCGGTGCGGAGGAGTGGGAAATAACCATCAATGGTGGGTGAGGCATTAATTCCCACACGGAGGGGACATTTACTGCGGTTTTCGCGTTATGTACGTTCTGATAACACATTGTATCAAATAATGGGGTAATAAGGATCGCGTTGAAAGAATATATATGACAGGAATGTAGGTTTATGCTTATCGTATAATTTGATGGTGATGCATTGAAAATTATGTTTTAAGACCGCCGAGAAGTTAGCCATAAATTTCCAGTTACTAATTCGCCCGGCGCATTCACCATAGTGATATTTACTTAAAATACATTTAAAGTATTGAAGAATTTCATTAAATAATAATTCGTTCGTATTAGTAATTCGAACAAAAAAACCAAAATTTGTTCTGTCCGAATTCGCATGGTGTATACAAGTAAATTTATTATTAAAAAAAAAATCGACTTTTTTGCAAAAATTGAGTAGTAGTCAACATCATGAATAAATAAAAAGAATAGAACACTTGATTTTTTTTTGTAAAATTAGCTCAAAATATCAAAATTTCACCTTTTTGATTCTTTCGCCTCCAAATGTGTAATATTATTTTTTTTAAATTCACAACTGTCTGACGCATTCAATTTTAATGATTAGCACTTCAAAATGTAGCAAATTTGAGATAATTTAATAAAGTATTTTTTTTTGAATTAACTAAATTTGTCAAAATTGCACTTTTTTTACTCAAAAATTGTAATTTTTATTTGTGAAAATGCACAGCTGGCAAACGCGTTGTTCGATTTTAATGTTGTTTACGTCAAAATGTAGCAAATTTAGAGTAATATAACAAAGGATTTTTTTTTATGAAGTGAAATTGACAAAATTACACTTTTTCTAACTCTTAGGGTTCCAAAATTGTGATCTTGATTTTTAAAAATGCACAACTGCAGAACGCGATATGCGATTATAACGATTTTTACGTCAAAATTTAGTAAAGCATTAAAAAAATTATGTAAAATACCTAAAAAATTCACTTTTGTCGACTACCAGACAAATGACATTTATCAACTGTCAATCGGCATATTTATGAACTGCTCAAAACGACATTTGTTAACTGTGAAAAATGCTATTTATTAACTGTCAAAAATAAGATTTATCAACTGCCAAACATAGCATTCATTAACTACCAAAAATGTCATTTATCAATTGTCAAACGTGATTTTAGTTCACTACCAAAAATGACATTTGCTAACTGTTAAAAATGATCATTTATGACATTTACCAACTGTCAAACATAGCATTCATTAACTTTACTCTTAAAAATGACATTTGTTAACCGTTAAAAATGATGTTTATCAACTGTTTAAAATGTCATTTATCAACAATAAAACGTGACATGTATTTACTGGCAAACATTAAATTTATCATCTGTCAAACGTGGCATTTATTAACTGCCAAAAATACCATTATTCAACTGTCAAACGTGACATTTATTAACTGCAAAAAATGACATTTGTTTACTGTCAAAAATGAATTGTATCAAATATGATGATATATCGCACTAAGGCAAACATTAAATTTATCAACTGTCAAACGTGGCATTTATTAACTGCCAAAAATGCCATTTATCAACTGTCAAACGTGACATTTATTAACTGCCAAAAATGACATTTGTTAACTGTCAAAAATGAATTGTATCAACAATGATGATATCTCGCACTAAGGCAAACATTAAATTTATCAACTGTCAAACGTGGCATTTATTAACTGCCAAAAATGTCATTTATCCACTGTCAAACGTGACATTTACAACTGCCAAAAATGACATTTGTTTACTGTCCAAAATAAATTGTATCAACCATGATGATATATCGCACTAAGGCAAACATTAAATTTATCAACTGTCAAACGTGGCATTTATTAACTGCCAAAAATGCCATTTATCAACTGTCAAACGTGACATTTATTAACTGCCAAAAAATACATTTGTTAACTGTCAAAAATGAATTATTGTATCAACAATGATGATATCTCGCACTAAGGCAAACATTAAATTTATCAACTGTCAAACGTGGCATTTATTAGCTGCCAAAAATGTCATTTATCCACTGTCAAACGTGACATTTACTAACTGCCAAAAATGACATTTGTTTACTGTCAAAAATAAATTGTATCAACCATGATGATATATCGCACTAAGGCAAACATTAAATTTATCAACTGTCAAACGTGGCATTTATTAACTGCCAAAAATGCCATTTATCAACTGTCAAGCGTGACATTTATTAACTGCCAAAAATGACATTTGTTAACTGTCAAAAATGAATTGTATCAACAATGATGATATCTCGCACTAAGGCAAACATTAAATTTATCAACCGTCAATCGTGGCATTTAATAACTGCCAAAGAAATGACATTTATCAACTATCAAACCAATTACGATTTTCTTTTTCTAAAATTAATTAAAAATGTTGAACTTTTTTCCGCCTCTTTGTGTGATGTGATGTTGATTTCTGAAAATGCACAATTCTCATCGCGTTGTTCGATTTTAGTTACTACTACGTCAAAAAGTAATAAATTCAACGTATTAGGTTTTTTTTTTAATTAACTAAAATTAACAAAATTACAGTTTCTCTAACTCTTAGAATTTCAAAATTGTGATTTTTGTATTAAAACAAGTTTATGTAAAATTAGCTAAATTAGTCAAAATTTCACACAAAATCGTCATCTTAGTTTTTGAGAATGCTGCTCAAAGCGTTGTTTGATTTCAACGATTTGTAGCAAATTTTGAATAATTTAAAGGGGTATTAAAACGTTTTCTGTAAAATTAACTAAATATGTGTTGGTGTAGTGGGTACAGGCGAGTGCTTGTGCCGGTTGCACCGTGTGGTTTCGAATCCCAGCCCGGCCGAAAGATTTTTCGGGGATCGAGAAGTATTCGGTCGGGTCCATGGTTGTTGTGTATACGTCTGACATTATTCATTTATTCATCCCAAAAATTCAAAATACAACATTACATATTCGATGTGACTGAATGAACATGCCTAAGTCAAAAAAAAAAACTAAATATGTCAATTACTTACTGTTCCAAAATTGTAATCTTGATTTTCGAAAACTCACAACTACTAAACGCATTGTTTGATTTTAATGATTTTTATGTCAAAATGCAGCAAATTTAGAATAATTTAATATGGTATTAAAATATTTTTTTGAAATATAAACTGAAGATGTCAAAATTGCATAAATTTTCGACTACATTAAAAAAAATAAAAAATATGTCAATTGCACTCTTATTATTCCAAAATTGTAATCTTAATTTTTGAAAACTCACAACTCGATTTTTATTTTTAATTTCGAATCCGTTAGAAGAAATTGAGAAATCTTTTATATCAAAGAATAACCAGTTCAAAATTATTTTGAGAAAGGTGCACAATATTTTCTGATTAAATTAACACTTGCTTAGTATTAAAGTAAAAACACTTTTTAATTTTCAAAAACTTTTATTGTTGATTGTTGAAATTACACACTAAGAAATGTTTTTGAAAAAAAAAGTATTCGTACTTTAATACTTAGCAAGCGATATGAATTTTCAACGGATAACAGCCTCATCAATTAATATAGTAAAATTAACGTAAAATGCCACAATCACGATTTTTTTAAGTGCCTTGCCTTCAAATTTGCAAAAATCTAGAAATGGTGCGAACACAGTTTTTCTGAGAAATCAGTTTGAAATGAATTTTGAGTAATTTTATAAAGTTTCAAGTCGATAGCAATTGTTTTTATATTTATTTTGGGTCAACTAAATTGTTTCATTTTTTTTTCAATTGTACACTCCGACCGCATAAAAATTTTCAAAAATCTAGAAATGGTACGAATATAGTTTTTTCAAGAAATCAATTTGCAATTAATTTTGAGTAATTTTGGAAAGTTTTAAGTCGATAGCAATTGTTTTCATCTATATTTTGAATCTTTAAAATTGGTTCAAATTTTTACAATTTTACACACCGAGCATATCATAATTTCAAAAACTGTAGAAATGGCGCAAATATGGTTTTTTAAGAAATTAATTTGGAATAAATTTTGAGTAAATTTGGAAAGTTTAAAGTCGATAGCAATTGTTTTTATATTTATTTGAGTCTCCAAAATTCGTTCAATTTTTTTTTCAATTTTACACTGCGACCACATCAAAATTAAAAAAAATCCAGTAACGTTATGAATGTGGCATTTTAAGAAATCAATTTCGAATGAATTTTGAGTAATTTTGGAAAGTTTCAAGTCGATAGCAATTGTTTTTATATTTAATTTGTGTCTCCAAAATTCGTTCATTTTTTTTTTCAATTTTACACTGCGACCACATCAAAATTTCCAAAAATCTAGAAATGGCGCGAACACAGTTTTTCTAAGAAATCAATTTGGAATGAATTTTGAGTAGTTTTGGAAAGTTTTAAGTCGATAGCAATTGTTTTTATATTTATTTTGGGTCAACTAAATGTTGTTAAATTTTTTTCAATTTTACACTCCGACCGCATAAAAATTTTCAAAAATGTAGAATTGGTGCGAATATAGTTTTTTTAGGAAACCAATTTGGAATGAATTTTGAGTAATATTGGAAAGTTTCAAGTCGATAGCAATTGTTTTCATATTTATTTTGAGTCTCCAAAATTGATTCAAATTTTTACAATTTTACACAATGAGCATGGAGCAATGGCGCGAATATAGTTTTTTTTTAATCAATTTGGAATGAATTTTGAGTCATTTTTGAAAGTTTCGAGACGATAGCAATTGTTTTTATATTTATTTTGGTACTATTTTCTATAACTTCACACTCTGATCACATCAAAATTTCGAGAAATCTAGAAATGATGCGAATACAGTTTTTTTTTAAGAAATCAATGTGTAATAATTTTGAGTAATTTTGGAAACTTTCAGGAAAATTTCAAGTCGATAGCAATTGTTTTTATATTTATTTAGGGTCTCCAAAATTGGTTCAATTTTTTTGTTCAATTTTACACTGACCGCATAAAAATTTCCAAAAATCTAGAAATGGTGCGAATATAATTTTTTTAAAGAAATTAATTTGGAATTAATTTTGAGTAATTTTTCAAAGTTTCAAGTCGATAGCAATTGTTTTTATATTTATTTTGGGTCACCAAAATTGGTTCTATTTTTAATAACTTTACACACCAAGCACATTTAAATTTTCAAAAATCCAGTAATGTTATGAATGTGGCATTTTAAGATATCAATTTTGAATAAATTTTGAACGATTTTGGAAAGTTTCAAGTCGATAGCAATTGTTTTCATATTTATTTTGGGTCACCAAAATTGGTTCTATTTTTAATAACTTTACACACCAAGCACATTTAAATTTTCAAAAATCCAGTAATGTTATGAATGTGGCATTTTAAGATATCAATTTTGAATAAATTTTGAACGATTTTGGAAAGTTTCAAGTCGATGGCAATTGTTTTTATATTTAATTTGCGTCTCTAAAATTGGTTCTAGTTTTTTTTTTCAATTTTACACTTCGATCATATCAAAATTTCCAAAAATCTAGAAATGGTGCGAGTACAGTTTTTCTTAACGAAATCAATTTGGAATAAATTTTGAGTAATTTTTCAAGTCTCAAGTCGAGGGGTTAAGCACTTAAATATGATTTTCATATTGACATACCCAACTAATAACCAATTTCAGGTAACGGGAACAACAAGCCAGGTATATCTTCTTTCCCGTTCCAGTTATCGTTACAGTTCCCGTGTTGTTGTGAAGCTGTTGCTTAGCACAGCTGACTCACAATGGAGAGGGCCGCGAGGTTCTCTCTCTACCACGCGGGTGATTTCCGACCAATGAGAAGCCTCTGAGGCTCGCCTCCAATATCGGAATGACAACGAATGCGATATATGTAAACTGTATGGAGGCATATTAAGTTGCATAAATTCCGGGTGGGCGCGCTAACTCTAATCATTACAAATCGGGAACATTCCGTTAAAACATCCATTTATAGTCGATTATCAATATTAAAGTCAATACGGAAGAAATTTATTGAAAAAATTTATATTTTTATAATATAGGAAATTAATGGTGAGGCACCTGCCTCCCCTGACGAGCCGCCACTGGCTTTTTCGTTATAAATATTACATACGAATTTCCGGTTATTCTAGAACGACGCCCAAATAATTTTTCCACTGAGGCAACGCCATTTGTTTTTTAATATTTATATCTCCATCTGCTTAATAATATGCGGTTGAAATTTAATTTGTACTAAAGAAATTTAATGTTACTACCAACAAAAAGGTAGCCAAGAATTTCCAGCAATATATTTCCTGGCGAATCCACCAGAAGTATGCAACGCATTTTTAATTTTGTTAATGCAGTGCCTTTCTGCATAAGGAAAAAATGGCGATGTAGCCATCATGTTACTTTCTACGATTTGATAGTATACTAGTTATTTATATTTATACTTTCATGGTTTATTATATACACAAATTTTAATTTGATTTGAAAAGGCTATCGTAAGAAAAAAAATATTATGGTAAATTTATTTCCTCTCCAAGAGCTTCATCCTCCAAATATTCCACTATGTTACTATTTGCTGATTTATTCAATGAAGTGAGTGTGGTACATATTGTTCCATTGATGGAAAGGTAACACATCCAAACAACCTTAATTTTTCTACCATATAATAAAATATTTATTTTGCAAAAGTTGTGCCAATTTTTGTACGTTGTTACACAACACCTTCAAACTTTAAAAATTACCGGCTAAAGGCATTAGCCTGGACTGTAATGTGTTAACACGTTCACTGTCTGTGTCCGATTAAACTTATTGCTAGTCAAAGCCGACGCTTGCCTGTGAGGTTTAATATCAAAGAATGTATCACGCACCTGGTGCGTGGTCGGCCTCGCTTTAAAACTAATACCAGTGGTCGACAGTAAATGTGTTAAATAACTATTGGGACAAACTGTTCCTTCTTTCTTACCGCCGCAGTGCGCTGTCAATTGCACCACATAGGATCTGGCAATTTTAAAATCTAAACATACAAAGTTGGCTCAGGCCTTTGTCAAAAAAGTCAAAAAAGAAAACATACAAAGTACAACTAATTAAATAATTGAATATATTGATGACAGTAAATTAATAATTTCTTGTAAGTACTGCAATACAACACGTAATATGCATATCTCGTTAACTATAATAATAAAATTGCTGTCAACATATTTATTTGTGATTTGAGTGAGTATATCACCTCAAACTAATGAGTTTACTATTACGTCTTTCCGTCGCAATAAATAACGCTCAACTTAAAGCTCGTACATAATAGTAAGTGCGACCGGCTTAGACGTAGATCATCATTTTCCGATTTACTAACCACGAAATCGCATTAGAGCCCTTGACCCCCTATCCACCTTCATCCATCATGGGTCTGTCGGCTTATCACATATTTCATATCAAAAGCAGCTATCCCTAAGTGCCCACAAGTGGACCGTCTCACTTATCTTTCTCGCAAGACCTAAATTTATTTATACTTGGATTATTCATGTGTACGGTGTTTAAAAACGCGATAGCTGGTTGGTCTATAAATATTAATAGAAGATAGTAGTTATAGTTAGATCAATGGATCTTTGCGCGTGCGTCATTACTGAAGACTGAGTTTTCTCGCCTTCGACGATATACGTACACACATTATTGCGTCTAATTTAACTTATCGTAGAGAGAGTAAACGCATGAAAATGTTGTCGGAGCTAAGTTCAGATATCTATGACGTGCACGCAAAGATCCATCGATCAAAGTATCGTGTGAGCCACAAAATTTTGTTTGAGAGTTGGCTGTGAGATAAATGAGGTATGTCGTATATTATTATTATTATTAATAATAATAGTAATAATAATACAGTTTTATTCACGTTGCTGCTAAATACAGATGTGATACGTCAACAAATATAAATAATTACGTCACGAGACTAGAATTAGATTTAAAAAAAATGAATTAATCTCAGACATGACTGCTATGTTTCTCTCTCTTTTAAGCATGGCCAACTCAGAAACAAATTCTATGGCTCACACCTTATATTAGAGACGTTAAATGCGCCGTGACTCCTTTTATTTTATTTTATTTTAATATTAAAATACAGTTTTCCTCGATTTTATTGTTGTTGCACGGCTGATTTTTTCTATGCAACATTGGTTAACGTGTCATTGTTTCGCGGTACATTCGACCTCAAACCGGTCTCGGTTCGCAAACGATCTAAATTCTGGTAATGTAGTGTTTTACTGAAACCGCAAACAGACCATTATTATGCAAATGCGGTTTGGCAATCGGAGGCAACCGACAGTAATGAAATTCCGCGAATGCACTTTTATTTTAATCAAATGATAATTAAATTCACAATGCGATAAAATATGTATTTACAGGTGAAACCATTGTGTATCGCTTTTTAATTGTTTTGGTAAAATAATTGAATTCGGTAGAACGAACAATAAACAATATGTGTTATCGAAATGTATATATTTGCATACAAACCTTTTTTTATATTAAATTTAACACAATAAAGAATTAATTAGTGGGCCAAATAGTGGTTTCTTTTTAAAAATTAAAAAATTATGAAAAATATAAATAACACCAATCTGATCAAGAACTAAAGGTTTTCAATGATGATGAAATTATAATTGAAGAAAATTGAAGAAATAAAGTCAAAATAGAATGTTTTGACTAACAAAAAATAAGGCTCAGTGTTTTTTTTTAAGAAATAAACAAAGAATATGAACAAAGATTAATCTAGAACTAATAAAGGCTACGAATAATTACGAAAATACAATTGAAGAAAATTAAAGAAATAAAGTCAAAACATCATTTTTTCTCGAAAAAAAAATAAGATTCAGTGTTTTTTTCAAGAAATAAACACCAACGATGAATTAAGACAAGTCAAGAACTAAATTTTTTCTATGATTATGAAAATATAATTTAAGAAAATTGAAGAAATAAAGTCAAAACATCATTTTTTTTCGAAAAAAAATAAGATTCAGTGTTTTTTTTAAGAAATAAACACCAACGAAGAATTAAGACAAATCAAGAACTAATTGTTTTCTATGATTATGAAAATCGAATTGAAGAAAATTGAAGAAATAAAGTCAAAACATCATTTTTTCTCGAAAAAAATAAGATTCAGTGTTTTTTTAAGAAATAAACACCAACGATGAATTAACACAAATCAAGAACTAAATGTTTTCTATGATTATGAAAATCTAATTGAAGAAAATTGAAGAAATAAAGTCAAAACATCATTTTTTCTCGAAAAAAAAAAATCAGATTCAGTGTTTTTTTAAGAAATAAACACCAACGATGAATTAAGACAAATCAAAATTAAATGTTTTCTATGATTATGAATGAAAATCTAATTGAAGAAAATTGAAGAAATAAAGTCAAAACATCATTTTTTCTCGAAAAAAAAGAAGATTCAGTGTTTTTTTTTAAGAAATAAACACCAACGATTAATTAACACAAATCAAGAACTAAATGTTTTCTATGATTATGAAAATCTAATTGAAGAAAATTGAAGAAATAAAGTCAAAACATCATTTTTTCTCGAAAAAAAAATCAGATTCATTGTTTTTTTTTTAAGAAATAAACACCAACGATGAATTAAGACAAATCAAGAAGTAAATGTTTTCTATGATTATGAAAATCTAATTGAAGAAAATTGAAGAAATAATGTGAAAATATATTTTTTTCACGAATAAGATTCTGTGTTTTTTTTTTTAAGAAGTAAACACCTTGTATGCAGCAAAAATAACAGTATTTTTGTAAATTTAAAAATTATAATTTTCTTAAAAAATAATTCAAATCGAGAAAACATATGAATTATGTTAAATAAATGATACATCTATAATTTAGCAAGTTTTATTCATTTTCTAAGCACCCTGTATATTTTTTCTACATTTCTAAACTTCATTCGAGTTTTTGAATGTACATCATAATTTGAAAAAATCATAACTTCCTTAAAAAAAAACAAGTGAATTATATCAAATAAAAGATACATCTATAAATAAAGTTTTTAGAATTTCCTGAGCACCCTATATATATTTTTTTTTGTATTTTTAAACCTCACCCGAGTTTTTGTATGTTTGCATCATTAATTGAAAAAAAAATCATAACTTTCTTTAAAATTGATTCAAATTAAGAAAACTAATAAATTGTGTTAAATTAATGATACATCTATGAATTACCTAGTTCTCAAATTTTTCTGGACAGCCTGTATATTTTTTCTACATTTTCAAACCTCACCCAAATTTTTGTTACAATTCCAGTTTAGAAAAATCATACTTTTCTTAAAAAGTGACTCAAATTAAGAGAACAAATGAATTGTGTTAAATTAGTGATACATCTATGAATTACCTGGTTGTCAATTTTTTCTGAACAGCCTGTATATTTTTTCTATATTTTCAAACCTCACCCAAATTTCTGTACTGTTAAAATTCTAATTTAGAAAAATCATAATTTTCTTAAAAAGTGACTCAAATTAAGAAAACAAATGAATTGTGTTAAATTAATGATACATCTATGAATTACCTAGTTCTCAAATTGTTCTGAACACCCTGTTTATTTTTTCTACATTTTCAAACCTCACCCAAATTTTTGTACTGTTACAATTCCAATTTAGAAAAATCATAATTTTCTTAAAAAGTGACTCGAATTAAGAAAACAAATGAATTATGTTAAATTAATAATTCATCTATTAATAACCTAGTTCTCAAATTTGTCTGAACACCCTGTATATTTTTTCTACATTTTCAAACCTCACCAAAATTTTTGTATTGTTACAATTCCAATTTAGAAAAATCATAACTTTCTTAAAAAGTGACGCAAATTAAGAAAACAAATGAATTGTGTTAAATTAATGATACATCTATGAATTACCTAGTTCTCAAATTTTTCTGAACACTGTATATTTTTTCTACATTTTCAAACCTCACACAAATTTTTGTATTGTTACAATTCCATTATAGAAAAATCATAATTTTCTTAAAAAGTGACTCAAATTAAGAAAACAGATCAATTGTGTTAAATTACTGATACATCTATGACTTACCTAGTTCTCAAATGTTTCTGAGCACCCTGTATATTTTTTTCATATTTTCAAAACCTCACCCAATTATTTGTTTTATTACAAATCCAATTTAGAAAAATCATAACTTTCATAAAAAGTTATTTAAATTAAAAAAACAAATGGATTGTGTTAAATCAATGATATATCTATAAATTAGTAGGTTCTTAGAATTTTCTTAGCACTCTGTATATTTTTTCCTCAATTTTAAACCTCGCTCGAGTTTTTTTTCATCACTATTTAAAAAACAACACAACTTTCTTAAAAAGTGATTTAAATATAAAAAAATAAATAAATTGAATTAAATCAATATAAATTTGCAGGTTTCTAGAATTTTCTGAGCATCCTCTATATTTTTTCTACATTTTTAAACCGAGTATTGTATTATTACACGTTTGACTTAAAAACATCACAATTCTTGTAAAACGTAATTCAAGCAGAAGAAACAACTAAATTATGTTAAATAAAGAATATATCTGCAAAATGTCAAGTTTTCAGAATTTTTTGAACACCCTGTATACTTTTTTCATATTTTTAAACGGTAACTTAATATTTGCAACTTTGCAACGTTAATTAAAAAATGGTGATGTGGCCATCATGTTACTTTCTCCGACTTGATGGTATCATAGTCATTTATATTTACGTTTTCATGGTTTATGTTCAATTGAAATCATATTTTAAATGTACATCGGGCGTTGTGTAAACTCGGATGAAACTGACGTTTAAAACGTCAAAATTATGAAAGAAAAATTATACTTCAAATTCAAAAACTCGGTTTCCTCAAAAACCAACGAGATTTCGAAAAAAACTTATTCTTTAAAAGTTGTTCATTTTAGTATTCTCTGCAATTATAATTCACACAAATTTGCTGCAACTATTATCGTTTCATAATTATAAACAAAAATTGAAGAAAAAATAATTTTTTTTTTCTCGAAAAGCAATGATTTTATGAAAAATATTTTCAAGTAAAAGATGTTCATTTTGTGGTTGTCTTCAATGTTTGTTTAAATGTTTTTGTGATATTTTTTATATTTAAGAAAAAATTGGCAAAAAACAAAAAACAGTTAAGGCAAACACCCACTTCCGGTGTACGAAATTTTACCAAAAGCTTTTCAGTTCTTCGGATTATCAAATAAGACGTATGTTCAAAGTTTCATATCAATTTCTGTAATAGTTTTTGAGATACAGCGCACACAGACAGACACACACACACACAGACACAAAATTTTTTTTTTCCAGAAATTGTTGAAATGGCATCTAGGGACCCCAAAACGGATATTTCCGTAAAAAAAAATTTTGAAAAAAAAATCACGATCACAATACTTTCTCGTACTTCGCAACGGAGAAAGTAAAAAATATCATAACTCTTTTGAAACGTGTTTTGGTTTGTAAAAACAAACAAATTATGATAAAACAATAACGCATCTTTGATAGGACAACTTGTAAGAGTTTTCACAATTCCTTGTATACATTTTTTGTTTACATTTTTATATTCAACACCTTAAGTTTTACACCGTTAATTAAAAAAAATCACAAGTGTTGGAAAAAATAATTTATATTGGTAAATTAATAACACCTCTGGGAAATGACACGTTTTCAGGATTTTTAGAATACCCTGTATATTTTTTCTATATTTATTAAACCCGTTTTCTCACCTTTACATTTTTAACTCGATAACTAAGGGAACAACTGAATTGTAATTATTGAATAATTTCTTGATAAAAATAAAGTAAAATAAAAACATTATTTTGAAGATTTATGGTGGAAGAAAACAATATTGTTCGTTTTACAAAAAAATATTTTTGAAGAAACCAAGGGATTTTATAAAAAATTAGCATTAAAAAAATAAGCAACTTTATTTTTGAAGAATCCAAAAATTTCTATTCAGAAAAAGAAGAAATACACGACTTTTTTTTCTTTTAATCGCGTTTTCTATACAAAAAAGGTAGCTTTTTGAAGAAATAAACAACTTGAAGATAATATTTTTTTGAAGAAACACAAATTTTCTATTCAGAGAAATTTTGAAGAAACGAACGTCTCATGGACAACATTTCTTCAAATCACGAATTTTCTCTGCAAAGAAAGGAAGGTCTTTGAAGAAATAAACAACTTGAAGACAGTATTTTTTTGGAAGAAATTAAAATTTTCTATTCAGTGAGTTTTTGAAGAAATAAACAGCCTTATAGGCAACTATATGCATTAAATTATAAGTTTTTTATACGAAACATCTTGTAGATAACAACTTTCTTTTTGAAGAAACCAAAATTTTTTATTCAGAAAAAGAAGAAATAAACGACTTTTTGTTTTCTTTGAATCACGTTTTCTATGCAAAAAATGAAGCTTTTTGAAGAAATAAGCAACTTGCAGATAACATTTTTTTGAAGAAACGAACATTTTCTATTCACAGAAATTTTGAAGAAATGAACGTCTCGTAGACAACATTTTTCTTCAAATTACGAATTTTCTCTGCAAAGAAAGGAAGGTCTTTGAAGAAATAAACAACTCGAAGACAGTATTTTTTGGAAGAAATTCAAATTTTCAATTCAGTGAAATTTTGAAGAAACACACGGCCTTATAGGCAACTTTCTGCATTAAATTATAAGTTTTATATACGAAACATCTTGTAGATAACAACTTTCTTTAAAAAAAAAACAAAATTTTCTATTCAGAAAAAGAAGAAATAAACGACATTTTTCAATAAACAGTGTGATATTAACTAAGTAAAAATGTGTTTTATGTAACTAAAAATGTATCACGAAGTAAGTGCCGCCAACCTCAATCAGACATTTTTTTCTTTGAATCACGTTTTCTGTACAGAAAAAGGAAGCTTTTAAATCATAAGTTTTATATACGAAACATCTTGTAGATAACAACTTTCTTTTTGAAGAAACCAAAATGTTCTATTCAGAGAAGGAAGAAATAAACGACTTTTTTTTCTTTGAATCACGTTTTTTTTTACAAAAAGAAAACTCTTTGACGAAAATAAAAAATATTTTTTTGAAGAAACGAATATTTTTTATTCAGAAAATTTTTGAGGAAACGAACCTCTTGTAGATAACATCTTTCTTTACATTTCGAATTTTCTCCACAAAGAAAGGAAGATCTTCGAAGAAATTAACAACAATATTTTTTTGAAGAAACAATTTTCAATTCATAGAAAAGCATTTTTAAACAAACAATCATTTTGTAAACAACTTTCCGCTTTAAATTACAAGTTTTATATTCAAGAAAGGAAACTTTTTGAAGAAATAAAACAATATTTTTTGAAGAAACGAACATTTTCTATTCACAGTATTTTTGAAGAAACAAACGTCTTGTATCTTCAAATGACAAGATTTTTGAAGAAATAAAAAGCTTTGTATTTATTTTCTATTTTTGTTTAATTTTTTAAGATTTCTTAAATTTGTTTATTCTTTTGCTTTAATTTTCTGCATTTTAAAGTTTTAATTTAATTTCAAGTTAATGGTAAAAAATTTGTTTATTTCTCCTATGTTTTTGAGATATTCAAGTTTTTTTTTTATAATCTGGCTTACGATACTTCCGTACTGTTTTTTTCGGAACAAAAAAATAATTTGTTTTTTCAAACTTCATTTGAAATTAATGGAAGCATGTGCGATTTAAAAAAATGTTCAAGACACAAAAATTGATTGCAGTGGACACAAATAATAAAAACTATTTTCTCACATCTACAAAAAGTTTTAAAAGTAAATTTTTCGTACATTTTGAAATATACCGGGATCGGTGACATTATTTGTACAATCAATTTTTATGTCCATTTTTTAAATCGCACATAACATTAATTTTAAATGATGTTAGAAAAAACAAATAATTTTTTTGTTCCGAAAAAAACAGTACGGAAGTATTGTAAGCCAGATCATAAAAAAAAACTTATATCAATGAATATCTCAAAAATATGGGACAAATAAACAAATTTTTCAGATAACAGTTATTTAGATTAATTAGCAGAAAAAGATTGTGTAATAAAATATTGCAGTTTCTATAAAAAAAAAGATGACCTTGGTCTGACCTTGCTAATGCTAACCATCAAGACTCAAATATCGCCACTAAATGTGCCTTCTCAAACCTTAAAACTTTTGTCTGAAACACTTTTTTTCATTAAATATTCGACCGGTTCCAGGGACATCGCCATTTTCTTAAATGCAAATTTAGAGGCTATAACTTTCAGAACGTCCTATTGGCATCATAACATTTCTGCATAAAGCTTGAATCGAAAACGGTGAATCACCTGGGGACCTTCCCTTGTAAGTGCTAAATGAAAAAAATAGTTTATTACATACCGAGTCGGGAAACACCGATTAACCACTGGAATTATATTCCTGGGAGGTATGTATACTATTTTATTCACAAAGTGGTACACCAATCATAAATCGGACCCTAAAATCGTAAGGTCGTACATTGTGAAACGTCAAACATCATAGTAACCTAAATTTAAGTCTAGTTTTATGTTGTCGTTTTGCAAGGGAACTGATCGATAAGTGTCTGTTGAGTAATACACAAAATAACACCATGTTTCCATGACACGAATGATATCACCCTACATTTTGTTGGGATTATTGTTGTTCGGAAATTCCAGTAATCAGCCAATAAAACATTCATGTTACCTTGGCTAATATCCCATCCATTAGGCGGGCGTTACGCTGTGTTTATAGGACGCGTGGGCGGGTCAAGAAATCAATAAATACTTCTCCTTCACGATGGGAAATTAACTGTAATCCCGCATTCATCAGGTGTTTATGAATAAAACGGGGAACTATGTGTTTACCGAAACGTGTATAACAGGCCAATCAAGTGGGCGCTGTATCTCAAAAACTAATAAAGATTTTCAAATCAAACTTTGAATGAAGGCTTTATATGATAATCTGAAGAATTAAAAAGCATTTTTTTAAATTTTGAAATCCGAAAATGTTGTTGTATTTTCTTAACACGTTTACCGCTTTGTGACTGACACCGAAGTATTCCAATGGGGCCACGTCAGTCACCGGTGACTGACAGTGAGTACCTACTTTAAATTTACTATTAGCGAAAAAATGCATCAAAATGAATTAAATAAGCATATTCTTACTCATTTTATAAAATAAAACTTAAAAAAAAAGAAAACATTTTTTGACATTTTACAAAAAAACGTGTTGGCAGCCAATGTGTTAATCCTTTGAGTCCTGCGATCGCGCTGTTGAGCTTTTTTGTTGGACCTCTTCGCAATCGATAAAGACTTTTTTTTCAACCGTGTGCTTCCAACGACCCCTGGAACCCAAAGCGTTAACTGATAATTTTCATTCTTTACTTATTCTTGGTTTGAAATAGCGTCAGAAATTATTTGCTTCGTACATCCAATAACTGCACCATTAAGAATGTAATGCAATTTAATTGTGCGAAAGTCTATCAATGGAAAATATGTAACGGAACGGGAACGCGGAAATCTTCGGTCCGATTTGCAAATTAAATGCATAATTCAGGAAGAGACGTTTTTTCGCATAAATCATGGCGTTCTGATGGCGGGGAAATTGGGTCGGCCGGAGCGGCCGGGAATCCGGGCGGACTTAAATAATTAACGGTTTCTACAAGTGGCACGTCTCGGACGAAGTGGAGGCAAATGAAAAGAGGCGCTCTTTACGGCCGTGCGCTCTTTGTGTACCAAGGGTGAGGGCAATTAAGGGCGTTTTACCGCCGTGATAAGAAGATGAGGAATGGTTATGTAATGCATACTTTAGAACTATTACCAGGATACGGTAAAGTTTACCTCCGCAAACAAAGCTTTAGTAATAACGAGACTTCGCCGTTGGAGGAGATTTTAATTAAATCATTCGAAACGCTTTGTTTGCGCCGACATGAATTTTATTTCCAAGTTGAAATTTGCATCGTTGGTAATCCTCTACGCGGACTTGTTTTTATCTCCAGTAGTAATGAATCCTGAGGAGGGCATGAATGTCTAATTAAAGTACAATTTCATTTATAGTTGGTGATTTATAATAGATAAAAAATATTCAAATATGAATCATGTATTATTTCACCTTAAATTAGTATGTGATTCTGGATCCTTTGCTAGGGCGGAAAGTACTGCTTACCGCGCTAGGTCAATTCGTAAAGAGATTCCACATATAAACATATTGCAGTTTCAAATTTCACGACGTAAAAATATTGCGTATGATTGAGTATTGATAAATATTCATGCCTTGTGCGTCATGTCGCCTGAAGTTGATGTAGGATTATGAAGATAGAATGAAAGAAGGACAACAATTGATGAAGGAATGAAGAAAGCATTGCTTTTGGAAAGGAAAATCAATAATAATTTCAACAGGAGTATTGAGAAGTTCCTTTTCCGCTTTCGCTACAAAAATTCTTACTCGCCTACATGACTTCAAAAAAACCCAAAAAAGAAGTGTCCAACAATCTTGTAAATCGCCAAAATGCGAGATGAGGCTTGGGAACCCTGGACGTAGAATATCCATTGTTAGTCATACTGTATGTGCGGTTGCACCATCCTGCTAGAACCACATATTCTCCAAGTGTAAATATACAAAAATCACTATGACGAAGTACCACGTCGATGTAGAGGATATAGTCTTTACTAACAAATGATCAAGAATGTTTGGTTTGATTCAAACTTTCCAATGAAAAATCTAATGAGTTTCTTAGCGCCAAGTATATCGTAGAGTAACTTTGCCAGAAACGTGCGCCGTGTATTCAATTTAATTTGAGCAGTAAAATCTGATTTAGTGAAAATTTTAGTAGGGCTGAGTGTTTAGTGTAAATGGTTCTTATGATTAGCGCTTATTTACATGGCGGCCTTGTAGGCAGAAATGGGGGAGCAAACCCTCCACGCACACTAATTGGCAAAGGGAGTGAATGGACTTATATTTCTACAAAAGGATTTAATCGTGCTTAATATTAAGAGGATTGTCATGCTTAATGATCAAAAAGAATTACTATAAACTTTTAATCATGTTTCATAATCAATATAACAATGGGATTTATAGTGCAGAAAAAAATTACAATGGAAATGAATAAAATTAGAATCCTCTATTTATTCCAATAGTTTTAAGTATAAAAACTCATTATTTAAAATGAAAATTACAAATTTAAATCCATTAAAAACATCAAATGTATACCGAGAGTTTTCAGCCATGAATCCGGCGCATCCACCATTTTCCCTTTGGTAAATTTCCATGTTATCTTTACTAATTTACAGAAAATAGATTAAAATTTATAATTAATCAAATTCCTGCAGTGCCATATTAATAACAATAAGCTTTTAACTTGAGATTTACCCCAACATCTATCGAAACATCAATTTTCAAAAAATCAAAATCGTTAGGCGTACTTTAGGTTCGACATTTTCGGCCACAAATGTTCTATGGGGCTTTGTTTACAATATTTAAGCTTAAAAAAATGACACATATTCTTCGTTTTTGTTTAAATAATTATTCACCTAGACACTTTTACGAAATTTCGTCTATTTTCAAAAAATCAAAAGTCATCGTTAGTTCTAATTTAGGTTTGATATTTACAGCCACAAATGTAGGGCTTTGTTTACAATATTTAGGCTTAAAAAATGACACATATTCTTCGTTTTTGTTTAAATAATTATTTACCTAGACACTTTTTTGAAATTTCGTCTACTTTCAAAAAATCAAAAGTCATCGTTAGTTCTAATTTAGGTTTGATATTTTCGGCCACAAATGTTCTATGGGGCTTTGTTTACAATATTTAGGCTTAGAACAATGACACATATTCTTCGTTTTTGTTTAAATAATTATTTACCTAGACACTTTTTTGAAATTTCGTCTATTGTCAAAAAAATCAAAAGTCATCGTTAGTTCTAATTTAGGTTTGATATTTACAGCCACAAATGTCCTATAGGGCTTTGTTTACAATATTTAGGCTTAAAAAAATGACACATATTCTTCGTTTTTGTTTAAATAATTATTTACCTAGACACTTTTTTGAAATTTCGTCTATTTAAAAAAAAAATCAAAAGTCATCGTTAGTTCTAATTTAGGTTTGATATTTTCGGCCACAAATGTTCTATAAGGCTTTGTTAAGTTAACAATATTTAGGATTAAAAAAATGACACATATTCTTCGTTTTTGTTTAAATAATTATTTACCTAGACACTTTTACGAAATTTCGTCTATTTTCAAAAAAATCAAAAGTCATAGTTAGGCCTAGTTTAGGTTCGATATTTTCAGCCACAAATGTTTTATGAGGCTTCGTTTACAATATTTAAGCTTAAAAGAATGACAGATATTGGTCATTTTTGTTTAAATAATTATTTACCTAGACACATTTTTGAAATTTTGTCTATTTTCAAAAAATCAAAAGTCATCGTTAGTTCTAATTTAGGTTTGATATTTTCGGCAACAAATGTTATATGGGGCTTTGTTTACAATATTTAGGCTTAAAACAATGACACATATTCTTCGTTTTTGTTTAAATAATTATTTACCTAGACACTTTTTTGAAATTTCGTCTATTTTCAAAAAAATCAAAAGTCATAGTTAGGCCTAGTTTAGGTTCGATATTTTCAGCCACAAATGTTTTATGGTGCTTTGTTTACAATATTAAAGCTTAAAAGAATTATACATATTGTTCATTTTTGTTTAAATAATTATTTACCTAGACACTTTTACGAAATTTCGTCTATTTTCAAAAAATCAAAAGTCATCGTTAGTTCTAATTTAGGTTTGATATTTTCGGCCACAAATGTTCCATGGGGCTTTGTTTACAATATTTAGGCTTAAAACAATGACACATATTCTTCGTTTTTGTTGTCGTCGAAAGTGAATTAATTATATTGTAAATTTGTACTAATTATCAAAATGGTGTAAAATGTTATTTAATAATATATCTTACTATTAACACTTTAAGAATAGTAAAAATAAAATACCGACGTTTATTCGCTACGAAAACGAATTATTGTACGTATGTTCGCTTATGGTGAATGCGCCGGGATCACAATTTGCCGCATTTACAATAAGCCATAAAATAAATATAATAACTGTTTATACTGCGGTGTTTTTAATTACAAATAATATAAATATATGAATAATAAATAAAATTAATATAAATTCTACAATAGAAATAATTCGTGTTACTATTTAATGACAAATCTAATCAGTTAATTCGCTTTAACTGCTTTTTTTCGTTTTATATGCAAGTTAATGTTTAATTGTCACATTTAATAAAATTCATGAAGTTATTGAAAATACTATATACCAGTGAAATTATTGTTTAAACTTGCGTCGGCAGTTTATTTTTTATAGAATCAGTTTTACAAAATGTTTAATACTTTCCTTCTGGAAAGCTACTTTCGAAATATTGCACGCTTGGCAAATGAAGAATGATCGCATGTGTAGAAGAATTAGAAATCGTTTTTGTTATTCAAATTTATTCAACAGAAATACGGTGTTTCAAAAAGATATAAATTGCAATCGCCCATGAAATGAAATGCGTATTTCTCTGATTAAACATTCAGACAGCTAACGTCAAAAATATTGACCATTGTGCAAAAAAGCGCTAATCAGCGACATGCGTATTGAATTCATAGATGACTGCGATTAATTGAATAAAAAAATGTAAACCAAATAAGCAATTGATTCGTCCTATCGCAATAGGTGGGAAATATCAACTTTTTACTTTCTCCGTTACGAAGTACGAGAAAGTATTGTGATCGTGATTTTTTTTTCAAAATTTTTTTTTGCGGAATTATCCGTTTTGGGGTCCCTAGATGCCAATTCAACAATTTCTGGAAAAAAAAAATTTGTGTCTGTGTGTGTGTGTGTGTGTCTGTCTGTGTGTGTGTCTGTCTGTGTGCGCTGTATCTTAAAAACTAATAGAGCAATTGATATGAAACTTTGAACATACGTCTTATTTAATAATCTGAAGAACTGAAAAGCTTTTGGTAAAATTTCGTACACCGAAAGTGGGTGTTTACCTTAACTGTTTTTTGTTTTTTGCCAATTTTTTTTTAAATATGAAAAATATCACAAAAATATTTAAACAAACATTGAAGACAACAAATAAATGAACATCTTTTGCTTGAAAACATTTTTCATAAAATCATTGCTATTCGAGAAAAAAAATTATTAATTTTTTTTCAATTTTTGGTTTATAATTATGAAACGATAATAGTTACAGCAAATTTGTGTGAATAATAATTGTAGAGAATACCAAAATGAACAACTTCTAAAGAATAAGTTTTTTTCGAAATCTCGTTAGTTTTTGAGTAAACCGAGTTTCTGAATTTGAAGTATAATTTTTCCATGTTTCATAATTTTGACGTTTTAAACGTCAGTTTCATCCGAGTTTACGCAACGCTCGTACATTTAAAATATGATTTCAATAAACCATGAAAACGTAAATATAAATGGCTATGATACCATCAAGTCGGAGAAAGTAACATGATGGCCACATCACCATTTTTTTAATTTCTTTTTGAAATGCACTGTATAACCTTAGTCACATGTAAATGCTGATGTCACATCCAACACGAATTTCAAAACATAAAAATTTAATGGCCTTCTAGAGAATACATGTATTCCAAAATATGGTAGAAGATAAATCTATATTTTATAGAAACAACTTACGTTATAAACTGCCATATCTTCCTGTTTACAAAACAATTTTTTTAATTACAATATCTTGAAAATTGATTGAGTTGTGCTATTTTAAAAACCGTCAGGTGACGCTCAGACATTAGCTGTCACTTCTATCAGTCATTTTAGTTGTTGTCGCAGAAATTGTTTGCCTAAATAAAGAAAATCAAATATTCATTAAACATTTGTTTCACTATGACAATTTATCAGCAGGAAAGATTGTGAACAAATGCCCACAAAAGGGTTGGTTATTTTCAAATATGAAAAATGACATTTCTACTGCCAAAAAAGACCATTTCAAAATATGAAAACTGACGATTTCTAAACGTAAAGTACGTATTTCTACATGAAAAAAATAGCTATTTTCAAATGTCAAAAAGGACAATTTCTTACTGTCAAAAAGACCATGTCAAAATATTATAACTGACGATTTCTAAACATAAAATATGATCATTTCTAAATGCCAAAAATCCCTATTTTCAATTGTCAAAAATGACCAATATAATAAGTATCACAACTGACGATTTCTAAACATAAAATATGATCATTTCCAAGTGCCAAAAAATGGCTATTTAAAAATGTCAAAAATGACCAATAATAAATATTAAAACAGACGATTTCTAAACATGAAATATGATCATTTCCAAGTGCCAAAAAATGGCTATTTCCAAATGTCAAAAATGACCAATAATAAATATTAAAACTGAAGATTTCTAAACATAAAATATGATGGTATCTAAATGCCAAAAATGGCTATTTTCAAATGTCAAAAATAAGCAATAATAAATATTAAAACTGATGATGTCTAAACATAAAACATGATAATTTCTAAATGCCAAAAATGGCTATTCTCAAATATGAAAAATGACAATTTCTTACTGTCAAAAAAGACCATTTCAAAATATGGTAACTGACGATTTCTTTGCGTAAAGTATGATTATTTCTAAATGCCAAAAATTGCTATTTTCAAATGTAAAAAAATGACAATTTCTTACTGTCAAAAATAACCTCTTTAAAATATTAAAGCTAATGATTTTTAAAATCATTAAATATGATCATTTATAAATTTCAAAATGGCTATTTATAAATGTCAAAAATGATATTTTTTTACTGTCAAAAATGACATTTTTTACAGTCACAAATGATCATTTCTAAATGTTAAAAATTACAATTTCTAAATGTCAAAAATGATTTTTTTATAAATGTCAAAAATGATAATTTATTAATTTCAAAAATTACAATTTCTTACGGTCAAAAACGACAATTTTTAAATGTAAAGAATTATTACTGTCAAAAATGACCATTTCTAAATATCAAAAATAACAATTTCTTACTAGCAAAAATGACAATTCTTAAATGTCAAAAATTAGAATTTCTTATTGTAATTTTCATACTGGGTGACACAGGGATCTGTAAAGCCCCATAAACCATATTTATGAGTTCTTGATGTGTACAATTCATTTTTACAGTAAATTGTTTCCAATAACATGGAATGCCTCAGAATTATTACCAGAAGCCAACTTAATACTTAAATTTCTTGAGAAAAATGTTTTTACTGATAAAATTCCTTAATATTTCATTATACAAACTGAATATCATAGGAAAACTTATCAAACATACTATGCAAATAATTTTTATAACAAAAAAGTGTTCAGAATGTGATTCTGGACTCGAAAAAAAACGAAAATAAATTTTTGAAGAAAAATTAAATTTAATCGTTTTTCGGCGTTTCCAGCAGTTGTCCGAACGATTTACATCAAAAGAAATTTTGCTTGTCTCAGTTTCTGTAAGTCTCACAAATAATTTTTATAACAAAATAGTGTTCAGAATGTGATTCAAGACTTGAAAAAATACAAAAATTAATTTTTGAAGAAAATATAAATTTAATCGTTTTTAGTTTCTGTAAGTCTCACAAATAATTTTTAAAAACAAATAGTGTTCAGAATGGGATTCTAGACTCAAAAAAAAAAAACGAAAATAAATTTTTGAAGAAAAATTAAATTTAATCGTTTTTCGGCGTTTCCAGCAGTTGTCCGAACGATTTACATCAAAAGAAATTTTGCTTGTCTCAGTTTCTGTAAGTCTCACAAATAATTTTTATAACAAAATAGTGTTCAGAATGTGATTCTGGACTCGAAAAAAAACGAAAATAAATTTTTGAAGAAAAATTAAATTTAATCGTTTTTCTGCGTTTCCAGCAGTTGTCCGAACGATTTACATCAAAAGAAAATTTGCTTGTCTCAGTTTCCGTAGGTCTCACAAATAATTTTTATAACAAAATAGTGCTCAGAATGTGATTCTGGACTCGAAAAAAAAAGAAAATAAATTTTTGAAGAAAAATTAAATTTAATCGTTTTTCGGCGTTTCCAGCAGTTGTCCGAACGATTTACATCAAAAGAAATTTTGCTTGTCTCAGTTTCTGTTAGTCTCACAAATAATTTTTATAACAAAATAGTGCTCAGAATGTGATTCTGGACTCGAAAAAAAACGAAAATAAATTTTTGAAGAAAAATTAAATTTAATCGTTTTTCGGCGTTTCCAGCAGTTGTCCGAACGATTTACATCAAAAGAAATTTTGCTTGTCTCAGTTTCCGTAGGTCTCACAAATAATTTTTATAACAAAATAGTGCTCAGAATGTGATTCTGGACTCGAAAAAAAAAGAAAATAAATTTTTGAAGAAAAATTAAATTTAATCGTTTTTCGGCGTTTCCAGCAGTTGTCCGAACGATTTACATCAAAAGAAATTTTGCTTGTCTCAGTTTCCGTAGGTCTCACAAATAATTTTTATAACAAAATAGTGCTCAGAATGTGATTCTGGACTCGAAAAAAAAAGAAAATAAATTTTTGAAGAAAAATTAAATTTAATCGTTTTTCGGCGTTTCCAGCAGTTGTCCGAACGATTTACATCAAAAGAAATTTTGCTTGTCTCAGTTTCTGTTAGTCTCACAAATAATTTTTATAACAAAATAGTGTTCAGAATGTGATTCTGGACTCGAAAAAAAACGAAAATAAATTTTTGAAGAAAAATTAAATTTAATCGTTTTTCTGCGTTTCCAGCAGTTGTCCGAACGATTTACATCAAAAGAAAATTTGCTTGTCTCAGTTTCCGTAGGTCTCACAAATAATTTTTATAACAAAATAGTGCTCAGAATGTGATTCTGGACTCGAAAAAAAAAAGAAAATAAATTTTTGAAGAAAAATTAAATTTAATCGTTTTTCGGCGTTTCCAGCAGTTGTCCGAACGATTTACATCAAAAGAAATTTTGCTTGTCTCAGTTTCTGTTAGTCTCACAAATAATTTTTATAACAAAATAGTGTTCAGAATGTGATTCTGGACTCGAAAAAAAACGAAAATAAATTTTTGAAGAAAAATTAAATTTAATCGTTTTTCGGCGTTTCCAGCAGTTGTCCGAACGATTTACAGCAAGATATATAGGGTGTCCCATTAAAAAAATAGTTATCTATTGTTTTGCGTATGTTGACACTATGTGTCAAAATATAATCAAAACCGATGTGTACTATTCTTGATGATGTGGAAAATTCTTTAGTGTATAAGAAATTACGCTATCTTTGCTAGAAACGCTTTTGCAATGTTTTCAATGTGAACATGTTTTTGCCACAAATTTGCCCATAACTAACCAACCGTCCATAATAGACCCATACTATCTTATATTAGTTTTATCAGATTCTCAAGAGGGTTGAAAATAAAGTATAAAATATGGGGTGTTCCATCAAACATAACTTTGTTCTGTTATTTATACTGGGACACCCTGTACAAAAACACAACTTTGTTCGGTTATTTATACTAGGACACCCTGTACATATTTTTAAAATATGTAGAATGGGCGTGGGTACTAGTTTATGAAAAATAGAAGTCAATATCTCAAATAGCAAATAAGTTATGGGGCTTTTGGTGATACCTGGGTCACCCGGTATATGTGAAAAATGGTGTCACTAGAGAACATAAACCCAAAAGAAAATTATCAGTGTGCGCCGGGTATTGATGGATCTACGAGACAGCGTTTTTGGTTTATGCGTTCCAAAATTCCCTAAACACTCTTAAAAGTCGGCAGTAAAATGAATTAAGAGCTTTCTCATTATGGGCAAGGTTGTATTAAATATGTACAATTTGTGGATTTAGTTACCAATCATCAAAAATTCGCTGAAGATATTGATCTTTACTGTTGAATACACAAAAGAACCATCTAAAATATAACTTTAGAACAAGAACATATTTTTGTTACGGTACATTAATGTCATAAATTTTACACTTGTTTCATGTTTGAGTTCAATAAATAATTATAATGACTAACAAATATTTATACTTGACTATAGTCAAACCATCTGTGAATAAACCCTTCAACATCTCATTAACTGATGATATTAACAATCCGATATGGTTCAGGCCATTACAGTAGCCGGAAAGGCCACTTGTAAATGATGAATAAGCATATTGCAATTATCACTTGCATTCACAACGATAATGGCACGAACAGACAAACAGAAGCCCCATTCCGGCTCATTACAATAAATTCTGCTCGAGACAGTTCTCTCCATAAAGGTCCATTTTACATGAGCGAAACGCTAAAATGTGAATTATTTATTCTGTATGCGCTTTGTGTATCCACACAGGGCATCATTATTACTGCGGATATTGTAATATAAATCTGTGCGAAAATTAACACTGCAGTGATTATATTCTCAATAATATGTATTAAATTCAGTTTAAGGGTCGCGGTGGCCTAGTGGGTAGAGGTACTGTCCCTTGGCCTCTTGAACACGGGTTCAAATCCCGTCTGGGCGGTCACTTTTTCTGAACGAGAAATGATCGTGTACATCCATGGAGGTATAGTGTTTGTTTCATCATTTTCATAATAAGAATATTGATTTACAAATCGGGTCTGGGCGGCCACGCCGATTTCCTATTTTAGGGCTACTTTTAACCCACCACAAAACGAAACAATACATGTTAGAGCGGTCACGGCCACCTAGATGCAAGATTACATTTTAGAAAAAAATCGGGGGTAATTTTTTGTCAAACAAAAAATTGATTTGTATGTGAAATAATCCAAAAATAAAACAATATACAGGGTGTTGTATTTATTCAAAATTGAAGTTACTTCTAGTGAAACCAACAGAGCAACAAAAGTTTTTGTATGACCAGCAAACTCCAATTTGCTTTTAGTGTAAAATGTAATACTTATTTGATCATGATAATTCAATGCGTGCACTGATTATTTTTTGGCTATCGGCCCGAGGTCTTTCAACCCATTAATACTAATTAATTGAATTTATTTAATGCTTTTACAACAAGTGACGGTTTCCAATTTCAATTAAAATCATGTCATATACGAAAATGAATTTCACTAATTCCGAGCAAATACAACTGTAATTATTTTCAACAAATAAATTCGTAATCATATATTTCGAATGCAAACATTTTAAACAAAGTACGCTTTATAGTATTTTTAAGTTAAATACTTGAAATGGTTCACAATTAATTATTTTAACACTTACATATTGGTAATTCATATTGCTAGCGATAGTAATATGAAATAGATATTAATTCTACCAAATACAAAATTTCTTGAAAATGCCGCAATAAGATGAAACTAGTCGAGTTTTTATTTGGTAGAATTAATATCAATTTCATATTATATATACAACATCTTTATTTACAGAAATAAAAAGTACAATGCAGTATGTGAGTAAAAGAACGATAGACAGTATAACAATTTTTCCTGTTCATTATTTCATATTACTATTCTGGATTACAAGTATTTGGGTTTAAACGTAAACTAGTACTGTTTTGGATGAACTATTTTGCATTCGGTGGGGGCAATGGGTGAAAGAGTCGTTGTTTGAAAATGGAAACAGTGTTGGAAGTTATTAACCAGCCACGAATAGTTCGCAATTTGCATGGCTTGGCCGGATTTACGAGTCGGGAGTTGCTGAATTTAAAGGAAATTGTATTCCGCATTTTCCCAGGCTACTGGATAATCACTCGCTTACCTCATTGTGTTAGGGATTTGCATACTATGGCTCGGTAATACAATGTAATTAAGAAATATTCTACGAGCCTGTTCACATATTAGAACTAATTTCACTGAATCCACTCAGATTTTTTCTGATTCTCAAAACACGAAGCGATCAATAAAACCTAAAACTCTTGCAAAACATGAATAGTGCGGCCTATTTGCTTATTTGGTTGCCTAAAGACAATTAATATATTTTTTATTGATGATCCTTGGTCTACGTTGTGTGATTTTTTACATCGTGATGAGCTGAGCTTGTCAAAATAATAGGAAATGTAAATACTTTATTTGGTTGTAGATATATTAAAATAATAAACACAGTCCACTTAGACTTATGATTTTTTTCTGATTATCGAAATATAGGCGCGTGTTGTCGAAGCAATTCATAAAACTCAAATCTTACAAATATTGAGTACAACTACCAGAAACTGTCAATTTTTCAACTGTCAAAAAATAGTGATTTTTAACTGGCAGAAATGGTGATTTCAAGTAGTGGTCAAAACATTGATTTCAACTGCCAGAAATTGTGATTTTAAACTGTTAAAAATGGTGATTTCTAACTGGCAGAAATAGTGATTTTTAACTATTAGAAATAGTGATTTTAAACTGACAAAAATTGTGTCAAACGCAGTGATTTCAACTGCCAGAAATAGTGATTAACTAGTGAATTTCAACTGTCAAAAATAATCATATTTAATGTCAAAAGTGAGGATTTTTAATTGTCGGAAATGTCGATTTTTAACTGTAAGAAATAGTGATTTTTAACTGTCAAAAAATTGTGATTCTTAACTGACGGAGATGGTGTCAATAATAGTGATTTTAACTGCCAGAAATGGTGATTTTAAACTGTCAAAAATGGTGATTTTCGACGGTCAAAGACAATGGTTTTCAACTGTCAAAAATAATGATATATAATATCAAAAAAATGAGGATTTTTAAATGCAGAAATGTCAATTTTAAACTGTCAGAAATAGTGATTTTTAACTGTCAAAAACAGTGATTTTTAACTGACAGAGATGTTGTCAAAAACAGTGATAACAACTGCCAGAAATAGTGATTTTAAACTCTTAAAATTGGTGATTTTCAACTGTCAAAAATAATGATATTTAATATTAAAAATGGGGATTTTTAAATGGCAGAAATGTAGATTTTTAATTGTAAGGAAAAAGTGATCTTTTACTGTCAACAAATAATGATTTTTAACTAACCGAGATGGTGTCAAAAGCAGTGATTTCAACTGCTAGAAATAGTGATTTTAAACTGTAAAAAATGGTGATTTTCAACTGTTACAAATACTGGTTTTCAACTGTCAAAAATAATTAGATTTAATATCAAAAATTAGAATTTTTAAAAGTCAGAAATGTCGATTTTTAACTGTAAGAAGTAGTGATTTTTAACTCAAAAATAGTGATTTTTAACTGTCAAATATAGTGATTCAGAACTGACAGAGATGGTGTCAAAAACAGTAATTCCAACTGCCTGAAATAGTGATTTTAAACTGGTAAAATTGGTGATTTTCAACTGTCAAAAATAATGATATTTAATATTAAAAATGAGGATTTTTAAATGTCAGAAATGTCGATTTTTAACTGTCAGAAAAAGTAATTTTTAACTGTCGAAACAATAATGATTTTTAACTGACCGAGATGGTGTCAAAAGCAGTGATTTAAACTGCTTGAAATAGTGATTTTAAACTGTAAAAAATGGTGATTTTCAACTGTCAAAAATACTAGTTTTCAACTGTCAAAAATAATCATATTTAATATAAAAAATGAGGATTTTTAATTGTCGAAAATGTCGATTTTTAACTGTAAGAAATAGTGATTTTTAACTGACGGAGATGGTGTCAACAATAGTGATTTCAACTGCCAGAAATGGTGATTTTAAATGGTCAAAAATGGTGATTTTCAACGGTCAAACACAGTGGTTTTCAACTGTCAAAAATAATGATATATAATATCAAAAAAATGAGGATTTTTAAATGTCAAAAATGTCAATTTTAAACTGACAGAGATGGTGTCAAAAACAGTGATTTTAACTGCCAGAAATAGTGATGTTTTAAACCATCAAAAATGCTGATTTTCAACTGCCAAAAACAATGGTATTTAATATAAAAATTGAGGATTTTTAAAAGTCAGAAATTTCGATTTTTAACTGTCAGAAATAAAGATTTTTAACAGTCAAAAATAGTGATTTTTAACCGACAGAAAAGTTGTCAAAAACAGTGATTTTAACTTCCAGAAATAATGATTTTAAACTGTAAAAAAATGGTGATTTCTACATGGCAGAACTAGTGATTGTAAGCCGCCAAACAGTGATTTTAACTGCCAAAATTAGTCATTTAAACTGTCAAAAAATGGTGATTTTCAACTATCAATAATAGCGATTTTCAACTGTCAAAAATAATAATTTTAAACTTTCTATAGTAGTGATGTTCAACTGGCAAAAATGAAATTTTCAGCTGTCAAAAATAATGCTATTTAACTATCTAAAATTAAGACTTTTATCTGCCAGAAATATCGATTTTCAGCTGTCAATTTTTTTTTAACTGGCAGAAATATTAATTTTAGGCTGTCAAAAACAATGATTTCAACTACCGAAAATAGTGATTTTAAGCTGTAAAAAATTGTGATTTTCAACTGTCAAAAAAAAAGTTAACTGGCAGAAATAGTAATTTGAAGCTGTCAAAAACAGTGATTTTAACTACCACAAATAGTGATTTTAGGCTGTAAAAAATGGTGATTTTCAACTGTCAAAAGTGCTAATTTCCAACTGTTAAAAATAATTATTCTAAACCGGGGGTCTCCAAACTACGGCCCGCGACCTCATTGAGTCCGGCCCGCGGCAAGCGTTACATTTTCCGCAAATGTCACATTTTAAAATTCTATAACGATTTTTTTGGTATAGGTTTTGAAATTTGTTATAAAATTGATTATATCTTGGCCTAGTAGGTTATGAAGAATTGTATATATAGCCGGCAATGGAAAAGGTCGGAGAATAATATAATTCTGATTTTCAACTGACAGTAATTGTGATTTCAACGGTTAACATGGTGATTTTCAGCTGTCAAAATGGTGATTTTCAACTCTATCATTAGAAATAGTGATTTGTAACTGCCAAAACAGTGATTTTCAACTGCCAGACTTAGTGATTTTCAAATGTCAAAAATAGTGATTTTTAACTGTCAAAAATATTGATTTTCAACTGGCAGAAATAGTGATTTTAATCTGTCAAAAACTTTGATTTAAACTGCCAAAAATTGTCATTTTTAATTGCCAAAAACAATGATTTTCAACTTCAAAAATAATAATAATATTATGATTTATTTTCAAATGTCAAAAGTTGTGATTTTCAACAGTCAAAATGGTGATTTTCAACAGTCAAAATGGTGATTTTCAACTCTATCATAAATGGTGATTTGTAACTGCAAAAACAGTGATTTTCAACTGCCAGAATTAGTGATTTTCAAATGTCAAAAATAGTGATTTTTAACTGTTAAAGATATTGATTTTCAACTGGGAGAAATAGTGATTTTAATTATGTCAAAAACTGTAATTTAAACTGCCAAAAATGGTCATTTTTAATTGCCAAAAATAATGATTTTCAACTGTTAAAAAATAATAATAATATTATGATTTATTTTTAAATGCCAAAAGTTGTGATTTTCAACAGTCAAAATGGTGATTTTCAACAGTCAACATGGTGATGTTCAACAGTCAAAACGGTGATTCTCAACTCTATCAGAAATAGTGATTTTTTACTGCCAAAACAGTGATTTTCAACTGCCAGAATTATTGTTTTTCAAATGTGAAAAATAGTGATTTTAATCTGCCAAATACTGTGATTTAAACTGCCAAAAATAGTCATTTTTAATTGCCAAAAACAGTGATTTTCAACTGTTAAAAAATAATAATAATATTATGATTTATTTTCAAATGTCTAAAGTTGTGATTTTCAACAGTCAAAATGGTGATTTTTAATTCAATCAGGAATAGTGATTTGTATCTGCCAAAACAGTGATTTTCAACTGCCAAACTTAGTGATTTTCAAATGTCAAAAATAGTGATTTTGAACTGTCAAACATATTGATTTTCAACTGGCAGAAATAGTGATTTTAATCTGTCAAAAACTGTGATTTAAACTGCCAAAAATGGTCATTTTTAATTGCCAAAAACAATGATTTTCAACTGTTAAAAAATAATAATAATATTATGATTTATTTTCAAATGTCAAAAGTTGTGATTTTCCACCGTCAAAATGGTGATTTGCAACAGTCAAAATGGTGATTTTCAACTCTATCAGAAATAGTGGTTTGTACCTGCCAAAACAGTGATTTTCAACTGCCGGAATTAGTGATTTTCAAATGTCAAAATAGTGATTTTAAACTGGCAAAAATATTGATTTTTAACTGGCAGAAATAGTGATTTTAATCTGTCAAAAACTGTGATTTAAACTGCCAAAAATAGTCATTTTTAATTGGCAAAAACAGTGATTTTCAACTGTTGAAAAATAATAATAATATTATGATTTATTTTAAAATGTTAAAAGTTGTGATTTTCAACAGTCAAAATGGTGATTTCCAACAGTCACAATGGTGATTTTCAACTCTATTAGAAATAGTGATTTGTATCTGCGAAGACAGTGATTTTCAACTGCCAGACTTAGTGATTTTCAAATGTCAAAAATAGTGATTTTCAACTGTCAAAATTATTGGTTTTCTCCTGGCAGAAATAGTGATTTTAATCTACCAAACACTGTAATGTAAACTGCCAAAAATGGTCATTTTTGATTGCCAAAAACAGTGATTTTCAACTGTTAAAAAATAATAACAATATGTACTATGATTTATTTTCAAATGTCAAAAGTTGTGATTTTCAACAGTCAAAATGGTGATTTGTAACAGTCAAAATGGTGATTTGCAACAGTCAAAATGGTGATTTTCAACTCTATCAGAAATAGTGATTTAAAACTGCCAAAATAGTGATTTTTAAGTGCCAGATTTAGTGATTTTCAAATGTAATAAATAGTGATTTTTAACTGTCGAAAATATTGACGCACCTTCTTTCTTTTTGTATTATTTTGTTAATTTAAGGGAGAATAAGGTATTTATTATTATTATTACTAATGTTGCATTTTATATAAATACCTATAAATATTTCTTGAAGTAATTTTGCTAATGAAAAATTCAATTTTTGTCCGACATGATAAATTCAATTTTGAGTGACTATTTCATCGACGTTTGCAAAGCTAATTAATTAAATTCGTAAACGTACAACATAATGGGGTATTCGTGTCAACGTTCATGCAAATCATCTAGACAAAAATAATGTCTGTGGAGTATTATGTCAATAAAAGGTTTTCACCAACCCGTGCAGCAGCCATGATTGATTGGGCACGGATTTCCAATTTCTTTCCGCTCGTCAAATGACTAAGTGGGTCAGAACTTCTGCATCGGCATTAAGGCAAAAAGAAAAATCATTGAAAACCGAGTAATTCTCAAAATTAAAAAAATACAACGATTAATAACATAAGCCTATAAATGATGTATTATGCAATATCCAAATATTGTGGCTATCATGTAACTTCAACTCCAATTTCATGGCATATATTTATTAAGTTTAGAAAGTGGTACTTTATTTTGTAAGAGGGTGGTTTTTAGAACGACGGCGAAGACACTTTTAAAACGCAATAAAAACATTCATAATGTCTTGGCTTATTTTAAATTTTAATCGAGTGTTACAGGATCTGATGATTCTGAGAATTGTAAAAATCATGAAAAATTATATTTCTATAATTGTTGATTAGAAAGCGGCACTTTATTTTGAGGGTGATTTGCGGAACGACTGTGAAGGCACTTTTAACACGCAATCAGGGCCACGCTAAGCGGGGGTATTAGGGGTGCCCAGCACCCGGGCGGCAAGTATTGGGGGCGGCAGGCCTTAAGACACGCCTAAATTTACATCGAGTGTTGCAGGATCTGATGACACTGACATTAGAATTGTATAAATCATGAAAAATTATATTTAAAATTCTAATAATCTTTACAGTCAGTTTACTCAAAAACTAATGAAATTTCGAGAGAGAAAAAAAAAACGTCGATGCATCTAAAATAATTTTCCTTTACTTTCCAAATTATTATTACATAAAATAACATCGCTGCCATTATCTCCACACTTTCATGTCACTCCCCACCTCTGTAACAACAACAAGGGAAATCAGTAACATTACTCAAAACGAGTGCACAATTCCATCACCGCGGCTCGAAAGTGCGTTCTGGCTCATTTTAACTTAATCACCCGCGAGTTTCTATTTGTATGATAATTTAATTCATATAAATGTGTGAAATCTTGTTATGACACCGCGACAAAGTGTCTTAATTTGCAAAGCAGCCGTGACGGACTTGGTCACGTGCCGCGCGCGTTTGTTCGGCGGATTAAGAAGTGTCGTGGAAAGTTAAACCACCTTGCCCGAGTCGCGATCAGCGTATTCAAGCAGAGCATGAAATTGCTAATTGCGTTATAAAATAATGCTCAGGACGTTACAATGTCGTCCTGGATCGGTCTTTATTGCGACGTTCGAGGTCGGTGTGGATACTTCGAATTTGGTTTTACATACGAATCCGGGAATTATGTTTATCATTTTAGAATTATTTAGTGGTAATGATAAGATTTAAAAAAAGTAGTTTTAAAATTCAAAAATAATAAATATTTATTAGAATTTGTTATGTTGGTAGGTTCTACTTCGCTTTACGTGCTTTTATATGGAATTTGTTTGTATAACACTTTGATTTATTCGTGTGACTGCAGTCATACAATAAATAAATAAGTAAAAAGTGTTTTATTCCATATTTATTACAAAGAAATAATTCTGAATCTCAAAAAAAAGTTACAAATATTATTTAGCAGTCAATAGTCACTATTAAGCTAAGCGCACATTTGTCGGTATCGGACGGACGGCACACATCGGATAAAATTGCTTAACACAGTTGTAAACGAGTCGAGCAATTTAATCCGATGCGTGCCGTCCGTCCGATTCCGTCAAGTGTGCGCTTAGCTTTAGGCGGCTTCTATAAATGATTTACAGGTTTTTCGTTAAATTTTAACCCTCTATGTCACAAGCTGCCCCAGTATTTATGGAAACTGCCTTATTGATATTATGTATAAATTTATTTTTTCGAGTCTGCTATTTAAATATTTAGAATTCAAGTTCTCTAGAATCCTTGTTGCAATTTAATGATTTTATTGATGTGCCATAAACCGGAAAGTCCATTTGAAATTGAGAATTTCTTTTAATCGAAATATTGTCATTAGCAGACCGTGCAAATACAACCGAATCCATTCCGGGCAATTAGCGAAGCCAGGCACACTTTGCATTGTTTACTCAAATAATCGGCCGTTTGCAATCAGCGGCTCGATTCTCATCGATATAATTTGCGTAGTTAGTAACGCGATCTAATTTAAATAATTCCCAGGATGATTGGTAAACTGTTCAGAGTAGCAACAATGGACCCAGTAATTTATTTTAAAAAGCGTGTTGGTAAATACAAATTGCAAAACTGTGACTGGTGATTTAAGAATAATCATTAAAAAAGGCGATATATGTATATACCGTGTCTTTATATTTCGATGCTTACCATTGATATCTCGGTTATCAGAAGATATAGAACAACGGTTAAATTGTGGATATTTTGTGGAATTCAAACCCAGAAAAAAATAATTTCTCCCCAAGTCGCAGAAATCCACATATCGCGATATAAATCTCCATTTATGACAAAGTTTGCAATCAGCCATAACTAAATAAAAATTCCTATTCTTATCACTAATAAAGGTACTTTCATAATCAAAAGTCGAAAAATGGTGATGTGGCCATCATGTTACTTTCTCCGACTTGATGGTATCATTTATATTTACGCTTTCATGGTTTATTTTCAATTTGAATCATACATTTAATGTACATCGAGCGCTTTGTAAACTCGGATGAAACTGACGTTTAAAACGTCAAAATTATGAAACATGGAAAAATTATACTTTAAATTCAAAAATTCAGTTTACTCAAAAACTAAAGGGATTTCGAAAAAACTTATTCTTTGTAAGTTGTTCATTTTAGCATTCTCTACAATTATTATTAACAAAAATTTGCTGTAACTATTATCGTTTTATAACTATAAACCAACAATTTAAAAGAAAATCAATTTTTTTCTCGAATAAAAATTATTTTATGAAAAATATTTTCAAGCAAAAGATGTGCATTTCTTTGTCGTCCTCAAAATTTGTTTAAATGTTTTTGTGATAGTTTTCATTTTTAAGAAAATATTGACAAAAAACAAAAAACAGTTAAGGTAAACACCCACTTCCGATGTACGAAATTTAACCAAAAGCTTTTCAGTTCTTCAGATTATCAAATAAGACGGATGTTTAAAGTTTCATATCAATTGCTCTATTAGTTTTTGAGATACTGAAAAACTGAAATTTCTCATTAACAACAAAGTGTTATTTTCGAAAAGTAATGTAAACACGAAGTTAATTTTTACCATAATTGTTGATAATGTTATAACGCGCGGTGTCAGAAATTTTCATAATTTTTCATCGAAAAAGAACGGAGACATTAATTAATTTAAATCGGTTGTTTTCCCAATTCATGATATTTTAACCATTTTCTAACTAATTGAACGAAAACAAAATGTTTGTAATATATCACTCCTAACATTAGAGTAGTATCTTTCATGTGATATCAAGATAACAACATTCTATTGTTAAATAATTGAGTTAACCACTATTAAAAATGTGCCATTTTTGAAATTTCAAACGCTTGCGACAGCGAGATAGACAGACTGAAGCCTCTCGCCCCCTTCCGCCTCGTGTAACCCAACAAAGTGCAGAGCGAGAATACGCGAGGAATAAAATAATAAAAATTTGCGTGTCTACAAAAATTCAGGCGGACATTAGCAATTAAAAAAAATAAAAACATAACCGTATGTACCAAATTAAGGACCAGCTGGAGGTATGAGGAAAAGACGTGTGCCTTTTAAATTTATATACCGATGTCGATAATGAATTAATTCTGAGTTTGTAGATGTAACATAAGTGAACTTTTGGTGGTTAGATTTTTGTTTAAATTTAATTTAAGTTTAAACAAAAAACCAATTTAAATTGAATTTAAACAATGGGTCACTTATGATACATGAACCCAGAATTTAGAGACAATTTAAATTATGTAAAAATTTATAGGGTGTTCCATTTTAAATAAAAAGTTACGGTAATTTCCGGTTTAACCGGAAATGGAATTTTTATTAAAAGTCCACATGTTGACATGCCTATTATTTTATATTCAGGACTTATTTTCGTACTTTATTGAGGTCTTCATCATGTCTTTTCCAAGGTCTATTTTCGAGGACTTTTTTTAAGTCTTTGGGATTTTTTTTCAGGACAATCTTCTTCGGAACTCTTTTTTTTTGGGTCTTTTTTGAGGGACTTTTTGAAAAAAAAATTAATTACATTTTACTGTCTTCATCAGGCCTTTTCCAAGGTCTATTTTTTAGAACTTTTTTAAAGTCTTTGGGATTTTTTTTTTCAGGACAATCTTCTTCAGAACTCTTTTTTGGGGTCTTTTTTGTGGGACTTTTTGAAGATTTTTTTAATTACATTTTACTGTCTTCATCAGGCCTTTTCCAAGATCTATTTTCCAGAACTTTTTTTAAGTATTTGGGATTTTTTTTCAGGACAATCTTCTTTTTTTGGGTCTTTTTTGTGAGACTTTTTGAAGATTTTTTAAATTACATTTTACTGTCTTCATCAGGCCTTTTCCAAGGTCTATTTTCCAGAACTTGTTTTAAGTCTTTGGGATTTTTTTTCAGGACAATCTTCTTCAGAACTCATTTTTTGGGTCTTTTTTGTGGGAATTTTTGAAGATTTTTTAAATTACATTTTACTGTCTTCATCAGGCCTTTTCCAAGGTCTATTTTTCAGAAGTTTTTTTAAGTCTTTGGGATTTTTTTTTCAGGACAATCTTCTTCAAAACTCTTTTTTTGGGTCTTTTTTGTGGGACTTTTTTAAATTACGTTTTATAGCATTCTTCTAATTAATTTTTTTTAGGATTCTTTAAATTACATTTACATTTTTAAGGACTTTATTTATTTTATTTATTATTTTTAAAACTTTATTTAGTGATCTTTTATAAAACTTTTTTCAGGTTCTCTTTCAGGACAAATTTTAACTTTTTCAGGATTTTTTTCTCAAAACTTCTTCAAGATATTTTTTCAGAGCTGTTTTTAGAACAATTTTTATTTTCCAATATTTTTTTTAGGTATTTTAAGATTTTTTAAAGATATTATTTTGAGGACTCTTCTTTTAAAATTTTCCTCCAACTTTTTGTCGGAACCTTTTTTAGGGTCATTTTCATTTTTTCAAGGCCTCTTTCTAGACTTTTTTCGGAATTTTTTAGGACTATTTCTGTCCGAAGTTTTTTTAGGACATTTTCTTCGGGACTTCTATACAAATTTCAACTTTTTCAGTACTTTTTTCCAGGATTTCTTGATTATTTTAAGGACTGTTTTTATGACCTTTTTGGGGACTTTATTTAAATACTTTTTCAGGATTTTTCTTCAGAATTTTTTGTCAGGACTTTATTTTCAAAACTTTTTTTCAGGGTCATTTTTCATTTTTTCAAGGCCTCTTTCTAGACTTTTTTCGGAACCTTTTTAAGGATTTTTTTGGGACTATTTTTGTCGGAAGTATTTTTTGGACATTTTCTTCGGGACTTTTATACAAATTTCAACTTTATCAGTACTATTTTCGAGGACTTCTTGATTATTTTAAGGACTGTTTTTATGACCTTTTTGGGGACTTTTTAAAATACATTTTTTCAGGAAATTTGTTTAGAATTTTTTGTCAGGACTTTATTTTCAAAACTTTTTTTCAGGGTCATCTTTCATTTTTTCAAGGACTCTTTCTAGACTTTTTTTGGAACCTTTGTAAGGAATTTTTTGGGACTATTTTTGTCGTTTTTTAGGACATTTTCTTCGGGACTTTTATACAAATTTCAACTTTTTCAGTACTTTCTTCCAGGACTTCTTGATTATTTTAAGGACTGTTTTTATGACCTTTTTGGGGTCTGTTTTTAAATACTTTTTTCAGGATTTTTGTCAGGACTTTATTTTCAAAACTTTTTTCAGCACTTTTTTCAAGATTCTTTTTCAATACTGTTTTCCAACTATCTTATGGGACATTTGTTCAGAAGCGTTTATTTGGGACATTTTTATGATTTTCATGATTTTTTTATCTTTTATACTCTCTTTCAGGACTATTTTCAGGCCTTTTTCAGGATTTTTGAATAAATTTTTTTAGGTCTTTTTAAAGGCTTTTTTCAGGTGTTATCAAAGGCCTTTTTTTCAGGACTTTTCTTTTTTTTTTTGGGTGTCAGGACAATTTTTTATAGAATTACCTATTATACTTTCTTTCAGGATGATTTTCATGTCTTTTTCAGGATTTTTAAATGCCTTTTTTCAGGTCTTTTTAAAGACATTTTTACAAGTCTTATCAAAGGCTTTTTCAGGACTTTTCTTTTTTCTTTTTGGGTGTCAGGACATTATTTTATAGAATTACCTATTATACTTTTTTTCAGGATGATTTTCAGGCCATTTTCAGGATTTTTAAATACCTTTTTTCAGGTCTTCTTAAAGGATTTTTTCAGGTGTTATCAAAGGCCTTTTTTCAGGACTTTTCTTTTTTTTATTTTGGATGTCAGGACAATTTTTTGTAGAACTTTTTTTAGGACTTTATCAGGTTTGTTTTGTTTTTAAGGATTTGTTTTCTCGACTTTTCTAAGGACGTGTTTTATCAGAACTAGAACTGGGTAACTGACGAGTGAGTCGGCTAAATGAGTCGAGGAGTCAAGTGACTCATTATGAGTCATGAAGTTTTATAAGTGAGGACCTTTTTACTATCTCCGATACGAAGTACGAGAAAGTATTGTGATCGTGATTTTATTTTCAAAAATTTCTATAAATGTTTTTTTTGTGTCTGCGTGTGCGCGTGTGTTTCAAAAACTAATAGAGCAATTGATATGAAACTTTGAACGTACGTCTTATTTGATAATCTTTTTTCAGCACTTTTTTCAAGATTCTTTTTCAATACTGTTTTTCAAGACTTTCTTATAGGACTTTTGTTCAGAAGCATTTATTTGGGACTTTTTTATGATTTTCATGATTTTTTATCTATTATACTTTCTTTCAGGACTATTTTCAGGCCTTTTCAGGATTTTTAAATGCCTTTTTTCAGATCTTTTTGAAGGCGTTTTTTCAGGTCTTATCCAAGGGTTTTTTTTCTTTTTGGGTGTCAGGACAATTTTTTATAAAACTTTTTTTAGGACTTTATCAGGTTTGTTTTAAGGATTTGTTTTCTCGACAAGTGAGTCGACTAAAAGAGTCGAGGAGTCAAGTGACTCATTATGAGTCATGAAATTTTATACGTGAGGACCTTTATACTTTCTCCGTTACGAGAAAGTATTGTGATCGTGATTTTTTTTTTCAATTTTTTTTTACGGAAATGTCCGTCTTAGGGTCCTTAGATGTCATTTCAACAATTTCTAGAAAAACAATTTTTGTGTCTGTGTGTGTCTGTGTGTGCTGTGTGTGTAGCTGTGTGTCTGCCTGTGCGCGCTCTGTCTGTGAGAAGCGAAAATCGTTATTTATAGGTTAGATAAAATGTGACAGTTGTCAAAATTAGATTATTTTAGCAACCTACCTTTCTTTCTTGTATATTTTCCATGTGAGAAGCCCCAATTCACTTTGAAAAAAAATGTGTGTGTGGGCCTCTGTGTGTACAGGACGGCAAATGTAACTTGCCGTTGCGCAGTGGCAAAATTGTGGGCGTAAATGAATAGTGCACGCGAAGAATATGTGCTTGCTTATTACAGAGACTGTACTGCCGGCTGTAGAGAGAGAGCTTTCGCTTGCTCTCTGCGCATCTGGCCAACTTACATTTGCCGTCCTGTACTGTGTGTGTGTGTCTGCTGTGTGTCTGAGCGCGCTGTATCTCAAAAACTAATAGAGCTATTGATATGAAACTTTGAGCATATGTCTTATTTGATAATCTGAAGAACTGGAAAGCTTTTGGTAAAATGTCGTACACCGGAAGTGGGCGTTTATCTTAACTGTTTTTTGTTTTTTGCCAATATTTTCTTGAAAATGAAAAATTGTAGTAGTTCTACGAGAAAATGTGACGTGTATTGTGACATTGTAGTATGTGACGTTTATTGTGACATTTCATCATGAGATCCATTGGCTGAAGGACACAGTTATGATTTGACAAATCACAATACGATCGGGCATAAATTAAATTTTTAATTACATAACGTACATTTTATATTATAATACGTATAATTATACCACTTGCACACCATAATCTTCATGCGCTTGGGAAGCGAACACACAATGAGCAACTTTTGTTTATTGTACTTCGGTAACAACCATAAATCACACATATAATTAATTAATAAATTGCAAAAGGTGATCTCGCATCCATAAAGATGCGCGCATTATAATTAACTTGATGATGGATGGTGCACCAACCCCCGAAAAATGAAGTAGAAATTAGCTGCAGTTTCGCTCATTAATTAAGTTTTGGTGGTAATTAAGGGAGTTTATGGCAAGAGCTGTTGCTACGGGATGAGCAAAGGAGGGGTATATAAATTGTGGCTTCGATAAAGGTACACTAATTCGGATTAAGTGCAAAAACATTCTTAATTATTTGTTAAATGTACGTGGTATAAATTTCAATAATGTAATGGCGCTCATACTGAAATTTATTCGTGGTACTTAAATTGAAAATTGAAGTCATTTAATATTATTCAGAAATATGATAATAAGGTGTGAGCCACAGAATTTTGTTTCTAAGTTGGCTATGCCTGAGAAAGAGAAACATAGCAGTCATGTCTGAGATTAATTCATTTTTTTAAATCTAATTCAATTCATTTATCTCACAGCCAACTCCGAAATAAAATTTTGTGGCTCACACGATATAATCACACATTTCGCACTTCTCTTAGTTCAGGTATGTTATTTTAATATTATTTTTAAGTTATATTGTTAATGTTATTACCATTATTATTATTATCATTATGCAAATAAAGCCATTTATTATTATTAATAGGTTTTAATATTTACGGTTTATGAAATTTTCAAGATAAATTTATAGACATAGACTATGATTTATTTTTTTATTAAGATTAATCTCAGATTACACAAAGAGGATTTTCCATGGAAAAACATTGTAAAACAAAATAAATGAAAAAAAATTACTAACCAAAGCCAGAAAAAAAAAAACAAAAAAATCCCAACGCCAGCAATAAATTTTCACGACACAAACTTCACAGTGTCACTCCGTCTCTCTCTTTCTCTCTGCTTTGTTTTATTACACCCACGTACACAAACCGTCCACACGGGAGATAATACCTGACTGAACAATTTCACATAGTAAACGCGAAACGTCGTCGTCCTTGTCTGTCGGTGTTGTGTTGTTCTCCCGTCTGGTGGATTCACGTGAAATTTTCGGTGGGAAAACACGAGACCACAACAAACGCTCAATACTCGCTTCCATGACTAATTACGCGTCGTATATTAAATAATATCTGAAAATCATCATCCGGTTTCATCTGGTCCGCTGTAATAATCAGCGGTGCGTTAATGCTGGGAGGTGAATTGGTATTGTTTGAAATTTTCGACCCTCATAAACCTTTTATTGCATGGAATAAAAGTTTCTATAATTAAAGTGTAAAAGTTGAAAAATGCATTCAACGATTTGAAAAATTCTAAAAAAATGATCAGACAAGGAATTAATTTCAAAACCTGAAGATATCTTAGTAAATAATGTATTTTTAATTTCCCGTTAAAACAACTGCCAAATTTTGAAACGAAACAAAGCAGCAACGCTCCAAACTTAAAATGTAAAAGTTGAAAAATGCATTCAACGATTTGAAAAATTGTAAATAAAATGATAAGACAAGGAATTAATTTTAAAACCTGAAGATATCTTAATAAACAATGCATTTTTAATTTCCCGTTAAAACAACTACCAAATTTTGGAACGAAACAAGACGGCAACGCTGCAAACTTAAAATGGAAAAGTTGAAAAATGCATTCAACGATTTGAAAAATTGTAAAAAAAATGATCAGACTAGGAATTAATTTCAAAACCTGAAGATATCTTAATAAATAATGTATTTTTAATTTCCCGTTAAAACAACTGCCAAATTTTGGAACGAAACAACACAGCAACACTTCAAACTTAAAATGTAAAAGTTGAAAAATGCATTCAACGATTTGAAAAATTGTAAAAAATATTGACCTTTTCGATTTTTTATGTTATCACGTAGTAGTAGCTATTCTAAGTAACTTCAGAATATTTCGAGCTTTGAGCAATTGTTTTTTTTTTATTTTTTACCGAATTTAAAAAATGCAACTTCAGAAAAAACAAACGGACGTTGAATAATTGCGATTATCTTAGAATTTAGTGTATTGACCTTTTAGAATTTTTATGTTTTCACGTAGTAGTAACTATTCTAAGTAACTTCAGAATATTTCGAGCTTGTAGCAATTGTTTTTCTATTTTTTACCGAATTTAAAAATGCAACTTCAGAAAAAACAAACGGACGTTGAATAATTGCGATTATCTTAGAATTTAGAGTATTGACCTTTTAGAATTTTTATGTTATCACTTAGTAGTAACTATTCTAAGTAACTTCAGAATATTTCGAGCTTGTAGCAATTGTTTTTCTATTTTTTACCGAATTTAAAAATGCAACTTCAGAAAAAACAAACGGACGTTGAATAATTGCGATTATCTTAGAATGTAGAGTATTGACCTTTTAGAATTTTTATGTTATCACGTAGTAGTAACTATTCTAAGTAACTTCAGAATATTTCGAGCTTGTAGCAATTGTTTTTCTATTTTTTACCGAATTTAAAAATGCAACTTCAGAAAAAAACAAACGGACGTTGAATAATTGCGATTATCTTAGAATTTAGAGTATTGACCTTTTAGAATTTTTATGTTATCACTTAGTAGTAACTATTCTAAGTAACTTCAGAATATTTCGAGCTTGTAGCAATTGTTTTTCTATTTTTTACCGAATTTAAAAATGCAACTTCAGAAAAAACAAACGGACGTTGAATAATTGCGATTATCTTAGAATTTAGAGTATTGACCTTTTAGAATTTTTATGTTATCACGTAGTAGTAACTATTCTAAGTAACTTCAGAATATTTCGAGCTTGTAGCAATTGTTTTTCTATTTTTTACCGAATTTAAAAATGCAACTTCAGAAAAAACAAACAGACGTTGAATAATTGCGATTATCTTGGAATGTAGAGTATTGACCTTTTAGAATTTTTATGTTATCGCGTAGTAGTAACTATTCTAAGTAACTTCAGAATATTTCGAGCTTGTAGCAATTGTTTTTCTATTTTTTACCGAATTTAAAAATGCAACTTCAGAAAAAACAAACGGACGTTGAATAATTGCGATTATCTTAGAATTTAGAGGATTGACCTTTTAGAATTTTTATGTTATCACGTAGTAGTAACTATTCTAAGTAACTTTGGAATACTTCAAGCTTGTAGCAATTGTTTTTCTATTTTTTACCGAATTTAAAAAATGCAACTTCAGAAAAAACAAACGGACGTTGAATAATTGCGATTATGTTAGAATTTAGGGTATTGACCTTTTAGAATTTTTATGGTATCACGTAGTAGTAACTATTCTAAGTAACTTCAGAATATTTCGAGCTTGTAGCAATTGTTTTTCAATTTTTTACCGAATTTAAAGAAAAGCAACTTCAGAAAAAACAAATGGACGTTGAATAATTGCGATTAACTTAGAATTTAGAGTATTGACCTTTTAGAATTTTTATGTTATCACGTAGTGGTAACTATTCTAAGTAACTTCAGAATATTTCGAGCTTGTAGCAATTGTTTTTCTATTTTTTACCGAATTTAAAAAATGCAACTTCAGAAAAAAACTAGCGGACGTTGAATAATTGCGATTATCTTAGAATTTTGAGTATTGACCTTTTAGAATGTTTATGTTATCACGTAGTAGTAACTATTCTAAGTAACTTTAGAATATTTCGAGCTTGTAGCAATTGTTTTTCTATTTTTTACCGAATTTAAAAATGCAACTTCAGAAAAAACAAACGGACGTTGAATAATTGCGATTATCTTAGAATTTAGAGGATTGACCTTTTAGAATTTTTATGTTATCACGTAGTAGTAACTATTCTAAGTAACTTTGGAATACTTCAAGCTTGTAGCAATTGTTTTTCTATTTTTTACCGAATTTAAAAAATGCAACTTCAGAAAAAACAAACGGACGTTGAATAATTGCGATTATGTTAGAATTTAGGGTATTGACCTTTTAGAATTTTTATGGTATCACGTAGTAGTAACTATTCTAAGTAACTTCAGAATATTTCGAGCTTGTAGCAATTGTTTTTCAATTTTTTACCGAATTTAAAGAAAAGCAACTTCAGAAAAAACAAACGGACGTTGAATAATTGCGATTATCTTAGAATTTAGAGGATTGACCTTTTAGAATTTTTATGTTATCACGTAGTAGTAACTATTCTAAGTAACTTTGGAATACTTCAAGCTTGTAGCAATTGTTTTTCTATTTTTTACCGAATTTAAAAAATGCAACTTCAGAAAAAACAAACGGACGTTGAATAATTGCGATTATCTTAGAATTTAGGGTATTGACCTTTTAGAATTTTTATGGTATCACGTAGTAGTAACTATTCTAAGTAACTTCAGAATATTTCGAGCTTGTAGCAATTGTTTTTCAATTTTTTACCGAATTTAAAGAAAAGCAACTTCAGAAAAAACAAATGGACGTTGAATAATTGCGATTATCTTAGAATTTAGGGTATTGACCTTTTAGAATTTTTATGTTATCACGTAGTGGTAACTATTCTAAGTAACTTCAGAATATTTCGAGCTTGTAGCAATTGTTTTTCTATTTTTTACCGAATTTAAAAAATGCAACTTCAGAAAAAAACTAGCGGACGTTGAATAATTGCGATTATCTTAGAATTTTGAGTATTGACCTTTTAGAATGTTTATGTTATCACGTAGTAGTAACTATTCTAAGTAACTTTAGAATATTTCGAGCTTATAGCAATTGTTTTTCTATTTTTACCGAATTTAAAAATTGTAACTTCAGAAAAAACAAACGGACGTTGAATAATTGCGATTATCTTAGAATTTAGATTATTGACCTTTTAGAATTTTTATGTTATCTCGTAGCAATAACTATTCTAAGTAACTTCAGAATATTTTAAGCTTGTAGCAATTGTTTTTCTATTTTTTACCGAATTTGAAAAATGCAACTTCCGAAAAAAACAAACGGACGTTGAATTGCGATTATCTTAGAATTTAGAGTATTGACCTTTTAGAATTTTTGTGTTATCACGTAGTAGTAACTATTCTAAGTAACTTCAGAATATTTTGAGCTTATAGCAATTGTTTTTCTATTTTTTACCGAATTTAAAAAAGCAACTTCAGAAAAAAAGTAGACGTTGAATAATTGCGATTATCTTAGAATTTGGAGTATTGACCTTTTAGAATTTTTATGTTATCACGTATTAGTAACTATTCTAACTTCAGAATATTCTGAGCTTGTAGCAATTGTTTTTGTATTTTTTACTGAATTAAAAGAAAACTACTTTCAGATGCGATTATCTCAGAATTTGAAGAGATGTTTTATATTTTTTAGGGTATTACGTAAAATAAAAATTAAGTCATTCCTAATTAAGTTCGCTTTTTATTCATGGGAAGAATATTTAGCACATAATTTTACGTGAACTGTCGATTATGCGCCAGTACTTATTTACTTTTAGTAACTTTGTGTAATTTATTTTTTTCTATCTAAGACCTATGTAAACATATGTGTTAGCACCAATAAATACTAACAGCATCTATACTGTATACCTGTTTGTACCAATTGTTTTTCTAAATTTCTTTAACTGAATTTGAGAACATGCAATGAGAAATGGCCCTTTAGCCTTGAGCGTCCACTTGGATTCTGCATTATTGCTACACATGAAGTTTCAGTAGTCAATTTGTATTCTGTGTAGTTGTCAGTATTTTAATTTAATTTTTCTAAACTGAAGCGCCATCTCTTGACTACTGCAAGAAAGTCAAGTGCTTTAAAATGAACGAATTATATTGGAATTTTGTTCGCCAATAATTTTCACGGCAACAATACTTTCTCCAAAGTAAATCTAATGCTGGATCCTGAAAATATAATTTTTTGTTTGTTTTCATCGCAGTGATTTACCTAATTAATAAAATCGAACAAGGCCTCCACTCGATGCTAAATGACCATCTTCACCTTCAGTAAGATCCCTCAACTGCATTCAAACGATCTAATCTCAACCATACCAAAAAAATACAGAAAAATAACAAAGGCCGCGGTTATAACATCATCATCAGCAACACGTACTTTAACCTTCCAGTCTCCATTCTTGTGAGACATGTTATTTTTTTTTTATTACGACGTGATAAACGCAACGCTCGTTACCTTCTTCACTCTTGACCAACAACCGTATAAGTAGACAAAATTTAAAAAAATAATAACACGAGCGATTTTTTAAACAATCAATATTAAACTAATAAATAATTTTGGATACACGTTTTCCTATTTTTTCTGTAATGTTACGAAAAATGGGGTATAGAAAAATATACTCGAAAAATCGCGAAAAACTCGATTTTTCAAACCGTCGTAACTTGGTTCAATTTGGTCGAAAATCGATGAATCTTTCAGTTTGGGAAAGATTCAAGTTTTATCTTTAAGAATGTGTAGTTGATTTTGACCCCAAGTCCAACCCACCCCCCGTAACAACGCGATGGAAAAAAAATGTTTGTGATGTAAAAAATTGTCCAACTTTGACAAGCTGTACCATGCGCAAAAAAAATCGGCGGGAAATTTCATCACAATGGCAGAAGAATTTCATCAATTTCCTTCAAATGCCTTAAAAATTCGAGTCGTTTCGATGATTTGGAGCAAAGTTATGAATTAAAAAAACATTTTATCCCTTCAAAATCCTACCAATAATTTTAACTGGCTTGAACAAATATATCGAAACCTTATTACACTTAAAAGAAATTAAATTTATTAATATTTGCGAGCATGGTGTATCTATCCTAATATTGCTAGAAGCAATTATTTTGTGATACAAAGGAAGGAAGCTTCAATAAAACGCACACTGTGTATTCGTGTGAGCACAAAGTGCATTTGTCGAAAGTTCCTTATTTCCCTTTTTCTTATTCATTAAAAAGAAAACAACAAAAAAAAGTCAATTATTACATTTAAAAAAATTTAGTTATCCTCCATAACGACCGTAATTGTTTCTAATGACCACTTCTTGTAATTGTTCTTCTCGTACGGGAAACGAGAGGCCATGTGATGCGTGATTATGTTAAATAAGTATTGTATTATCTTATTACGTTATTTATGTAATCCAAGGTCTCATTCTTTTTATTTACTCGTAATATTTGGCATTGATTCGTGTGTGTATGCTTGGTGAGTGCTCATAAATATCATATTGTGATTGTGACTGAATCATCTTTAAGTGGGCGTGAAAGTACCAGCAAAAAGTGTGTTATCACGATGTAATTAAACGGTTACGTTTACTTCCTTGTTATTAAATGTATTATCTATTAAAGAATTGAGAGAAACTATGTAATGCTTTTTTTATTGTTTCAGGTATGTACAAAGGAAGAGGGGGATGAAAATCGATTTTCGTGTCGAGGAAATTGCGAAAAATGGAAATACGAATAGTTTTCGTTAAAATAAGGTCAGATCGTTTTATGCGGATTTATTTATATTATTATTGCCATTTATATTCATTTTGTACTTAATATACCTTGTATGAAGTTATGTATATCAAGAAATACTGACAAATTAATTTTGTATTTAATATTGTATATGGGGTGCTCAGAGGAAAAATGGACCAAGTCGATAAAATTCTTTGTTAAGTCATCAAGCCTTAAAGAGGCTACTTTATTAATTTGCAACAAAATGTAGACAAAAATTACAAACAAAATCGCTTATTATAAATGAAAGAAATTTGTGACTTGAATCATTGCTCTACGTAGATCGTACTAATGTGTACTGTGAGTGTGTTATCGACGAAATTAAAAAAATGGACTTGATCCACTACTCTTCTGAGCACCCCATATAACATAGTCACTAAATATCGAGGCCGAAAGACCTTAGTCTTGTTTGTATAAAAATTAAATAAAAAATGTAATCATGTAAATAAGCTGCCAATAAAGTTAATGTATGTACAGTGATTGTAAAAAGTATTCGTACACGGAAAATTTCTTCGAAAAAGTTCTTATTTTTAGAAAATGAACTTCAATTAACAATCTGTTAATAGTGTATATTATACATAATATATTTCTCGTCAATATTGTAACAAAGAGAATATAAAATTTTGAATACATCGTCTTTATATTCAACAATAATTAAAACTTATATTAATTCACCGCGGAGAAAATATTGAGAAACCGCAAACGTACAAATGTACAAACGACTTCAAACTAATAACTGAGCATAATTGTTCTGGGAAAAAGTTAAGATCGTCACCAAAGCATGAAAACGTTAATAAAAGGTCAGAAAACCGATTTTGAATCTGTGGGGTGCGGGAGATTTCGGTTAAAAAAATATTTCAGACAAAAGATTGATATTTTTTCCCCAAAAATCTGAATCCGTCGAGAAAAATGGGGGTTGCTAATTAACATTTTAAAGTCACCCTCACCCCTTCGCGAGGGATGGTTTAGTATCCAAAGGATTCGCAACTCGTAACCAAGCAACTTTTGTACCAAACTTTTTTTTTTTAAACCTACCCCCGGGGAAATATTGACCCGTTGCCGACTTTCTGCGCACCCGGTATAAGTATTTAATTACGAAAAAAAAAACACAAAAGTTTAAAGTACAAACTCAATTTGAGACTTTAGTAACGCTTGTTGAAAGAAGTTATATCGTCACTGCTATAATGATTGCAAAAATAATGACTAGATTGGAATTTGATAAATTGCAATTTGCGATCTAATTCTTTATCTAAGTATTATGTTGGTAATTATCAAAAATAAAAATTCCCATTAGTTACTTGTATACTCTTGATGATGTGGTGTAATTAACTAGATGTTTAGTTTTGGCAACAAGGAAAATTTATTAAATTCTGGGACTAAAAACGAAAAATATTTCGTTCGTTTCTGATCCTTCCGATCGAGACGAAAACGAAATTTTTCATCTTTGATCTTTAGATTTCTCACACAAAAATTTCACTTGCAAAAATTGAGTTTTTAAACAAAATTAAGCAGATTTGGTGGCAATTTGAAAATATGAAGGTCTCATTACTCAGTCCTGACTTTTGTTTTTGAAGACTTATAATGGTGACATTAAAAAAAAACGAGGACCTTTGGTTGGTTTAGACATTAAGGTGACTCACTGAGTAGATGAGTCGACTCTTTTAAACGAATCAGATGTTCATAAAGCGAGTACTATTTTTTGGTCTTCGCTTTATTTAATAGAAATTTTGAAATAACTATGAATTTTGGAGAAACCGAGGACCTTTTTTTGGTCTTCGCTTTATTTAATAGAAATTTTGAAGTAATAATGAATTTTGGGGAAACCGCGGACCTTTTTTTGGTCTTTGCTTTTATTTGCTTTTCGCCTCCATATAATTGATCGAGGTGTTGAAGATGATGGATCACTCGCTCGTAACTGAGTCATGTAACTCAAAAGAGCTGCTTTACCGACTCGACTCTATTAACTGAACTAGTGAAGGAGATCCCAGAAATAAGTCATTTTGCCGAACACTATTGCGTGGCGGAAGACATCGCAAGTAAAAGAATTGAGAAACTTCTGCTAAAAAGTAACTTCAAATAGATGCTACTACGTGATTACATAAAAACCGCAAAATACCCTCTCCCTTAATTACAACATCATAGTGTTAATTCCAAAGAAACATTTCCAAATGTCTTTTAACAGAACTAAAGTTACTTGAAGTAGATGCTACTACATGATTACATCAAAATCGCAAAACACCCCCTTTTTGAATTACAAAATAACCCCACTTAAGCGCCATAGTGTTAATTCCAAAGAAACATTTTTTGAATTTCCGTTAAGAAAAATTTAAAACCAATATCCATAAGCATGAAACTTTCTCACATTACTTAGAGTAGAGGCTACTTCGCGATTTCATAGAAATCTCAAAATATCCCTTCACTAAATTACAAGATAATTGTATTAGAACATCTTTGTGTTAATATCAAAGTTACATTTTTTTGAAATTCGGCTAAAAAATGAAAACTATTTGCTGCAAGAATGAAACATTCTGAAGTTACTTCAAATAGATTCTACTACGTGATTACATAAAAATCGCAAAATACCTCCTCCCTTAATTACAAAATAATCCCACTTATAAACGACATAATTTTTATTCCAAAGTTACATTTTTTAAATGCTTTTAAAAAAATATTAAAAACAATGGCCGTAAGAATAAAACTTTCTAACATTACTTAGAATAGATGCTAATCCGCGATTTCATAAAAATCCCGAAATATCCCTTTCGTTAATTACAAGATAATCCTACCGGAACATCCTTGTATTAATTTCGAAGTTACATTTTTGAAATTCGAAAATATTTGCTACAACTATAAAACTTTCTAAGGTACTTTAAATAAATGCTACTACGTGATTCCCTAAAAATCCCAAAACCCCCTTCCTCAATTACCAGATAATCCCACTTAAACGCTTTAGTGTTAATTCCGAAGTAAGATTTTTTATATTCTGATAAAAAAAATGTAAAACAATGGTAATAAGCATGCATTTTTTATGACTTATAGTAGATGCTACTACACGATTTAAAAAAATCCCAAATTATTCTTTCCCTCAATTACAAGATAATCATTTTTATTACTATATTATAAACAATATTAATAATGTTTTGATATTCGGCTAAAAAAATTCGGCTTGAAAATATTTACTACAAGAATAATACTTTCTGAAGTTACTTTAAATAGATGCATAATTCCATAAAGATCCCTAAATACCACCTTCCTCAATTACAAGATAATCCCACGTACACGCCTTTGTGTTCATTCCGAAGTAATATTTTTTTCAAATTCCGTTAAAAATAATTAAAAAACAATGACAACAAGCCAATAATGACTTTAAATAGATGCTTCCTGATGTGTGGATAACTATTATTTGGGGTTTATGACTATAACCTTGATACAAATGATACTACGTGATTTCTTTTACTATCAGTTTCCGACATAAACTATGAGGTGTTTGTGTTTTAACGAAGACACTCTAAAAAAATGCTAAGAACCATAAAAACCGGTTTTAGAAAATCGTTTTCGATCTTGGACGACAAATTTTAAAACCGTTTTCGTTTCCGTTTTCGTTCTTGTAAAAATTTTGGTTAACTTCGTTTTAGTCTCTGATTAAATTCTGATCTAGTCGTTGTTTTTAGAACATAGTAGTAGCGGTGGCATTGCGTTGTCAGCAAAGGTGAGAATATTGTCTTAAAATTCTAAAATACACTGGTGGAAAAAAAATGAAACACTTGAAATTCGTAAAATTTTGACCATTTTCAAACTCGGCGTATTTTCAATCGATTTTGATGAATCTTTGAGAGCGAAAAGCTTTGAAGTGTCTTCTTTAAAATCATGCATGCGAAATTAAGCGTAAGCCCTCCCGCCCCCCTCTGGCGCCACAGTGAAAAAAGAAGTTTTTTTTGGAGACCATGTCCAACTTTGACGATGTCTACGGAGTTGGAAAAATTTTGTCGATTCGATCCACCATAAAGACATTAAAATTTGATCAATTCCCTATGCAGAACTCAAAGAACGAAGTTCCTAAGACGATTTGGCACCAAATTACTGGTGTTTGAAAAAAGTGCATTTTGAGTTTTTTCGCACATAACTCAGCGACTGTTTCATTTTTTTTTCCACCAATATTAATTAAGGACATCAATATTAAGTCTCTATGTAATATCATTAATGCAACAATTAAAAAGAGCGGGACTCGGATAAAAACCCTGTGGCACATCGGAAGTAGCAACGAAAGTGTTCGATTTAAATACTTAATTAATTCAAGTGATGAGGAAAATCTAATTGAATATAACTTAGACAATAAAATGTTGCGATCTATTTTATCGAATGCCTTCGATAAATCTGTATAAACAAATTCAACTTGGACCTGGCGATCTAAATATTTATTAAAATTCGGCTAAAATGTTTTTTGAAACCTTTGCTATAAGGATAAAACTATTCCAATCGATACATGATTCTATAAAAATTTAAAAAAAACATTCCATTTCCGGATTACAAGGTAATCACACTTGAACGTTTGTTCATTCTATTTCTTTTAATTCGTCTAATAAAATTGAAAAACATTTGCTACAAGAAGAAAACTTTTGAAGGGACACAAGGCGAGCGCTTGTGACGGTTGCTCCGCGTGCCGTGTGGGTTCGAATCCCAGCCCGGCCAAGAGATTTTTCGGAGATCGAGAAGTATTCGCTCGGGTCCATGGTTGTTGTTTATACGTCTGACATTATTCATTTATTCATTTGTTCATTTATTCATCCAAAAATTAAAAATACATAATTAAAATAGTCGATGTGACTGAATGGCTCATGCCCAAGTCAAAAAAAAAACTTTTAAAAGTTATCTTAAATAGATGCTTTTACGGGATTCCATAAATAATTCCAAAATATCCCTTGACTAAATTACAAGATAATCGTACTGGAACATCGTTGTTATTTTTTAAAATTCCTCTAAAAGAATGGAAACTATTTCCTACAAGAATAAAAAAATTATAATAACCTAGAATAGATGCTACTACGAGGTTTCTTAAAAATCCCAAAATATTCCTTGGAAAATTTACAAGATAATCCTCTTGGAACATCTTTGTGTTGATTTCAATTATATTTTTTTTTAAATTCGGCTAAAAAATTGGAAACTATTTCCTATAAGGACTAAATTTTCTGACGTTACTTCAAATAGATGCTACTGTGTGATTACATAAAAATCGCAAAATACTCCTTTCCTTAATTACAAGTTAATCCCACCTAAACGGCATAGTGTTAATTCGAAAATAACATTTTTTTAAATTTTCTTAAAAAAAAAGAAAAACGACGGCAACTAACTTAAAACATTTTATAATGACTTAGAGAAGATGGTACTACGAGATTTCATAAAAATCCTAAAATATCCCCTGTCTAAATTACAATATAATCCTACTGGAACATCTTCGTGTTCATTTTAAAGTTACATTTACTGAGATTTGGCTAAAAAAATTGAAAACTTTTTGCTACAAGAATAAAATTTTCTGAAGTTACTTCAAATAAATGCTCGGAAAATACTTTCTGTTTTAATTACAAGATAATCTCACTTAAACGCCATAGTGTTAATTCCAAAGTATTTTTTTTAATTTCCTTTAAAAAATGGATAAACAATGGCTAAAAGATTAACATTTTTTATAACGACTTAGAATAGATGTTATTATGATATTTAATTAAAATCCTAAAACACCCCTTCTGTAAATTATAAAATAATCCTACTACAACATCTTTGGGTTAATTCAACGTAACATTTTTGAAATTCCGCTGAAATAATTTAAAACTATTTGCTACACAAACAGAATTTTCTGAAGTTACTTCAAACAGATGCTACGATGTGATTACATAAAAATCGCACAATACCTCCTTCCTTAATTACAAGATAATTCTACTGGAACGTACTTGTTTTAATTTCAAAAGGCTAAAAAAATTAAAAATATTCGCTACAAGAATTATTCTGAAGAGAGATTAAATAAATGCTACTATGTCATTTCATAAAAATCTCAAAATACCCCTTCTCTCAATTTCAAAATAATCCTACTTAAACGCCATAGTTTTCATTGCAAAGTAATATTTTTTTAATTTCCGTTAAAAAAAATTGAAAAACAAGGGCAACAAGCTTCAAACTTTTTATAATGACTTAGAATAGATACTACTACGAGATTTCATAAGAATCCTAAAATATCCCGCCACTAAATTACAAGATAACTCTGCTGAAACGTGCTTGTGTTAATTTCAAAGATATTTATGGAACTCGTCTAAAAATTTTGCTACAATAATGAAACCTTCTGAAGAAAGTTGAAATAGATGCTACTACGTGATCATAAAAATGTTAAATTATGGATATTAACCCCTTTCGGTTAATTACGTTTTTTCGTTCCGTTTTCAGTCCCTGATAAAATTCTGATCTAGTCGTTATTTTTAGATCATAGTAGTAGCGGTGGCATTGGGTTGTCAGCAAAGGTAAGAATGTTGTCTTAAAATCCTAAAATATATCATTTGAGGTGCAAAGTGAGATATTTTTGGAATAAGTGGACTGACATCATAAAATGATTAATGTCCTGTTTAAAGCGCTTGGCGCCTGCATTTAAGTCTTGCACCGCTGCGCTGAGCGTATTAATAACATAAATTGGCGTGCAATATTTTATCTATTAAACATATGTAATATTAATGTGGCAATAATAAATGATCTTAGTTACCTTATTCTTTGAACATCGCAGAAAAAAATATAAAAAGAGCAGGAAAAATTCCATAAAAAATTATCCTTAATGTCTGACGTATTGCTTATTCAAAATCAATTTGATTTTTGTAAATTCGACAATTTTTAATAGAGATACGGATTTTTGAAAATTTCAATTTTAATTTTTTGAGCACCTGAACAAAAACATCGCAGAAATAAATATAAAAAATACAGGAAAAATTCGATAAAAAATCATGCTCAATGGCCGAAGTAACGCTTATTCAAAGTCAATTTGGTTTTTGTAAATTTAATAATTTTCAATAGAGATATGGATTTTTGAAAAATTTCGTTTAAATTTTTTGAGCACTTTAACAAAAACATCGCAGAAGAAAATATAAAACATGCAGGCAAAATTCTATAAAAAATGATCCTCAATGGCCGGAGTACTGCTTATTCACAATTTGTTTGGTTTTTGTAAATTCAACCATTTTCAATAGAGATATGGATTTTTGAAAACTGTTGTTTTAATTTTTTGAGCACCTTAACAAAAACATCGCAGAAAAAAATATAAAAAATGCAGGAAAAATTCCATAAAATATCATCCTCAATGGCCGAAGTAACGTTTATTCAAAATTCGTTTGGCTTTTGTAAATTCAACCATTTTCAATAGAGATACGGATTTTTGAAAATTTCAATTTTATTTTTTTGAGCACCTGAACAAAAACATCGCAGAAAAAAATATTAAAAACGCAGCAAAAATTCCATAAAAAATCATCCTCAATGGCCGAAGTACCGCTTATTCAAAATTTGTTTCGTTTTTGTAAATTCAACTATTTTCAATAGAGATATGGATTTTTGAAAATTGTTGTTTTAATTTTTTGAGCACCTGAACAAAAACATCGCAGAAAAAAATATAAAAAACGCAGGAAAAATTCCATAAAAAATCATCCTCAATGGCCGAAGTAAAGCTTCATCAAAATCAATTTGGTTTTTGTGAATTCAACCATTTTCAATAGAGATATGGATTTTTGAAAAAAATCGTTTAAATTTTTTGAGCACTTTATCAAAAACATAGCAGAAGAAAATATAAAAGCGCAGGAATAATTCCATAAAAAATCATCCTCAATGGCCGAAGTATCGCTTATTCAAAATCAATTTCGTTTTTGTAATTTCAACAATTTTCAATAGAGATACGGATTTTTAAAAATTTTAATTTTAATTTTTTGAGCACCTGAACAAAAACATCGAAGAAAAAAATATAAAAGCGCAGGAAAAATTCCATAAAAAATCATCCTCAATGGCCGAAGTATCGCTTAATCAAAATCAATTTGGTTTTTGTAAATTCAACCATTTTCAAAAGAAATACGGATTTTTGAAGATTTTTGTTTTAATTTGTTTGAGCACCTGAAAAAAGGAGGAGTATTGTTTTTATATTTTTTTCAATTCATGAAGTTTGCAATTTCAAAATTGGCTTCGTGGTATTATTTCAAAATGTCTGTTTAGATATTCGCACTGAATCTTAAATTAAAATTAATTTTCAGTTATTTTGGGTTTATCATTTATAGCAATTGCTTTTATATATTTCTTTTTCAGTTGATGAAAATCGTAATTTGAAAATGAACCTAAGATTATATGAGAATATACAGTATTGAATATAAAATAATATTTAGAAATGCTATTCTGTATTGTCTTCTTACAATCACGGTTGATTTTAAGGAGCAATCACAGTTTAAATAGCAGTGATTTTTAGTAGCAGTGATTTTAAGTAGCGGTGATTTTAAGTAGTAGTGATTTTAAGTAGCAGTGAAATTCGCCTATTGGTAACAGTAACGACCTGTGATTTTTCAATACTAGTGAAAAATCACAGGTACGTGGAATATCGTTTCAATTACAAAAGAATTATTACAGGTATACAAATTTGCTGGTTAGATGATTAAAATATATTCAAACAAGGATAATTTAGAATCAGGAAAAATTCAATGAAAATCTGATATTGACTTTATTACTAACCATTATTGAGCAAAGTTTTCTGAGGTTACTTTAAATAACGGTTACTTAATAACGGTTGAAATAACTAATTATTTTGTAGTAACATTAACTATTATAACCGTTACTGGAAAATAACCGTTATCTCATCACTAATAGCCACGCTTTACTGAGCAAAAATCACTCAACTATTTGTCGTTTACTCGTATTAAAATTATTGATATTTGTTCGTATCTCAGCAGTCATACTAAATAAATTATCTGTTGCATCAACCTACAATTTCTCAACGAGATATCCCATTGTCGTTGGTCATCACCACAACACTATGATTCACACACAGTAGCATCGACAAACGACATGAAAAAAAGGTAACTGTATTACAAAGAACACTCGTACATACATAAAATTCATATGATCAGATCTCCGGATATCCTGTGTGGACCTGCACATTCAGGCACGTTCAGACATGCACCGATGCGGCATAATTACCGGAATGGAATCCCCTGCGTCACTTTCACATTCGAAAGGGCCGACATTTGCCGACGGCATGATTCCTGCTCAAACAAAACGATTACATTAATTTAGGGCGAAACGTACGAACACACAGAGGCACATTGCCATGTTGAATTGTCTTTCGAACTCGCGGTGCAACGTTTTATTGCCGTAAAAGATGAATGTCATCTGCTGTTGATTGATGATTTCGTGAGTAATGGGTCTGTCAGAAATGATTAATTAATTTCTTGGGGTGGTTTATGATCTAGATAGCTGTTACTTTTATGTGTAAGTATAATTTAAAAGGGTCTTCGCTTCGTCGATTTATTTTAATTTTAAAAGTAATTGGACAAAAAATATCTCTCAGAAATTGTTCATTCATTATTTGATATGAGGTATTAATATAATGTTAAATTATTTAATTTGCAATTGCAAATGTGTAAATCGTGTAAAATTGTATGAATAGTGTAACATTCTTCTGAGAGATATTGAACCTGCAACCTCCGGATTGCTAGCCTGGAGGACTTTTGGCGAACTCGAGACGAACAGGGTAAAATCCGTTAATGTTACGCGCACAGCCTAACAACATTGGGCGAACAGGTTATTGGGTGATCGCGAGCTGTTCGCGAGCGCCGGTGGATACGCACCTTTACGCAACAATCTGCGCTGCGAATGTTCCGTAATGCTGCTTAGGTTAACTCTTAAATATCTACATTTATTTTTAGTTGAGCTAAAATGAATTGTTGCACTTAAATATCCGCTTTGCGAGTATTGCACTTACGAAATAGCTCCAGTTTAAATAAAAATACAATGAGTAAGAAAAGAGAAATAATGAAAGGGACCACGAAAGCCTCGTTAAAATGTTTGTCCAGAAATATTGCTTGTGAATACATATTTATATTTTACTTCTTTTCGATATTAATAAAATACATTTCCGAGTAAAGATGGAAACATTTTATGTGGAAAGTTTAATTTTATCGAAAGACCAGCGCTGTAAGGGTTGTTATAAAGTTTGGGGCGAGTGGTGCAGTAAAAACATGGAGACGGGCGTTGTAGGAAGTTGTAAAGCATGGCTGTAATCCAAATGATTTACTTCAATATTATTACGGTGCTTTGGCTGCACACAAACAATGTTAATTATGCTGAGTATGCAGCCAACACTAATTCCATCGTGCCATTGAAATTAGTTGAGATTAGTCGAAATCCGATGTCGGCCCAGATTATTTTCTTAAAATATAATAATTTGGGAGTTGTATAGAATTATTTCAGAATTTTTAAACAATTTCAACTATTTTTTATTTATTTTAGAAAATGCTCAATTTTGAACGCAATTAAAAAATGCATGTTTAACAATAAACAGTTATAGCCCATTAAAAAATGGTTGGAATTTAAAAAGTTGATTATATTCTTGAAATATAAAAATGTGGGAGTTGTGTAGAATTATTTCAGAATTTTTAAACAATTTCTACTATTTTTTATTTATTTTAGAAAATGCTCAATTTTGAACGCAATTAAAAAATGCATGTTTAACAATAAACCGTTACAGCCCATTAAAAAATGGTTGGAATTTAAGAAGTTGATTATATTCTTAAAATATAATAATTTGGGAGTTGTGTAGAATTATTTCAGAATTTTTAAACAATTTCTACTATTTTCTATTTATTTTAGAAAATTCTGAATTTTTTAACGTAATTAAAAAATGCATGTTTAACAATAAACAGTTATAGCCCATTAAAAAATGGTTCGAATTTATGAAGTTGATTATATTCTTAAAATATAAAAATGTGGAAGTTGTGTAGAATTATTTCAGAATTTTTAAACAATTTGTACTATTTTTTATTTATTTTAGAAAATGCGCAATTTTTACCGCAAATAAAAATGCATGTTTAACAACGAACAGTTATAGCCCATTAAAAAATGGTTGGAATTTAAGAAGTTGATTATATTCCTAAAATATAAAAATGTAGGAGTTGTGTAGAATTATTTCAGAATTTTTAAACAATTTTTACTATTTTTCATTTATTTTAGAAAATGCTCTATTTTTAACGCAATTAAAAAATGCATGTTTAACAACGAACAATTATAACCCATTAAAAAATAGTTGGAATTTAAGAAGTTGATTATATTCTTAAAATATAAAGACGTGGGAGTTGTGTGGAATTATTTCAGAATTTTTAAACACTTTCTTCTATTTTTTTATTTATTTTAGAAAATGCTCAATTTTCAACGCAATTAAAAAATGCATGTTTAACAATAAACAGTTATAGTCCATTAAAAAATTGTTACAATTTAAGAAGTTGATTATATTCTTAAAATATAAAAACGTGGGAGTTGTGTAGAATTATTTCAGAATTTTGAAACAATTTCTACTATTTTTAATTTATTTTAGAAAATGCTCAATTTTTAACGCAATTAAAAAATGGATGTTTAACAATAAACAGTTATAGCCGATTAAAAAATTGTTAGAATTTAAGAAGTTGATTATATTCTTAAAATATAAAAATGTGGGAGTTGTGTAGAATTATTTCAGAATTTTTAAACAATTTCTACTATTTTTTATTTATTTTAGAAAATGCCCAGTTTTGAACGCAATTAAAAAATGCATGTTTAAGAATGAACAGTTATAGCCCATTATAAAATGGTTGGAATTTAAGAAGTTGATTATATTCTTAAAATATAAAAATTCGGGAGTTGTGTAGAATTATTTCAGAATTTTTAAACAATTTCTACTATTTTTTTATTTATTTTAGAAAATGCTCAATTTTGAACGCAATTAAAAAATACATGTTTAACAATAAACCGTTACAGCCCATTAAATAATGGTTGGAATTTAAGAAGTTGATTATATTCTTAAAATACAAAAATGTGGGAGTTGTGTAGAATTATTTCAGTATTTTTAAACAATTTCTACTATTTTTTATTTATTTTAGAAAGTGCTCAATTTTTAACGCAATTAAAAAATGCATGTTTAACAATAAACAGTTATAGCCCATTAAAAAATGGTCGGAATTTAATAAGTTGATTATATTCTTAAAATATAAAAATGTGGGAGTTGTGTGGAATTATTTCTGAATTTTTAAACAATTTCTACTATTTTCTATTTATTTTAGAAAATGCTCAATTTTGAACGCAATTAAAAAATGCATGTTTAACAATAAACAGTTATAGCTTATTAAAAAATGGTTGGAATTTAAGAAGTTGATTATATTCTTAAAATATAAAAATGTGGGAGTTGTGTGGAATTATTTCAGAATTTTTAAACGATTTCTACTATTTTTTATTTATTTTAGAAAATGCTCAATTTTTAACGCAATTAAAAAATGCATGTTTAACAATAAACAGTTATAGCCCATTAAAAAATGGTTGGAATTTAAGAAGTTGATTATATTCTTAAAATACAAAAATGTGGGAGTTGTGTAGAATTATTTCAGAATTTTTAAACAATTTGAACTATTTTTTATTTATTTTAGAAAGTGCTCAATTTTTAACGCAATTAAAAAATGCATGTTTAACAATAAACAGTTAGAGCCCTTTAAAAAATTGTTAGAATTTAAAAAGTTGATTATATTCTTAAAATATAAAAATATGGGAGTTATGTAGAATTATTTCAGTATTTTTAAACAATTTCTACTATTTTTTATTTATTTTAGAAAATGCTCAATTTTTAACGCAATTAAAAAATGCATGTTTAACAATAAACAGTTATAGCCCATTAAAAAATGGTTGGAATTTAAGAAGTTGATTATATTCTTAAAATATAAAAATGTGGAAGTTGTGTAGAATTTTCTACAATTTTTTATTTATTTTAGAAAATGCTTAATTTTAAACGCAATTAAAAAATGCGTGTTTAACAACTAACAGTTATAGCTCATTAAAAAATGATTGGAATTTAAGAAGTTGATTATATTCTTAAAATATAAAAATGCGGGAGTTGTGTAGAATTATTTCAGGATTTTTAAACAATTTCTACTGTTTTTTTATTTATTTTAGAAAATGCTCAATTTGAACGCAATTAAAAAGTGCGTGTTTAACAACGAACAGTTATAACACATAAAAAAATTATTCGAACTTAGGAAGTTGATTATATTCTTAAAACATAATATTGTGGGAGTTGTGTAGAATTATTTCAGAATTTTTAAACAATTTCTACTATTTTTACATACATACATCAACATCTTTATTCAGACACTTACATATATAGTATACACAGTAACGTTTTATTTATATACAAGTTTGTTAGTATGTCTCTGTCTGGGCTATCGACCTTAGGTCTTTCTGCCCTACTATTTTTATTTATTTTAGAAAATGCGCAATTTTTAACACAATTAAAAAATGCATGTTTAACAACGAACGGTTATAGCCCATTAAAAAATGGTTGGAATTTAAGAAGTTGATTATATTCTTAAAATATAAGAATGTGGGAGTTGCATAGAATTATTTCAGAATTTTTGAACAATTTCTACTATTTTTTATTTATTCAAAAAAATGCTCAATTTTAAACGCAATTTTAAAAAAGCAATTGCCACACACTTTAAATTTTCTAAAGCTATAATACTTTATTTCACATTCGGCGAAAGAAAAAAATGCTAGAAAATCAAAACTTACAAAAAAGGAAAATCCTTTCGAGGCGTTTTGGCGGTTAAGATATAACCTAGATGATGATTCGTTGCTTCACTCGGATTGATGGAAGAGCACAAACACCAACACACACACACACACACACACACACACACATACACACAAATCCTGAAGATGTATCACAACACAACGGGCACTAAAACTTTCGAAAAATAAATATTCTGAACCAGAACGCACACATTCTTTGCGACCGCGAACTGCAGACTGAATTGTCATCAACAGGTACGCCGCGGATTGGTGATAAGAATTTAAACTTGTTCTGGGCGAGAGAGAAAAAAACGAATATTTTGATTATCTTCAATCGCCCGGGGCGGATTAAAAACTGCTCGAATTCTTACACGGACGTTGAGATAAGTTGTAGAACGTTAGAAACAACGTTTAACAACGAACAGTTATAACCCATTAAAACATGGCTGAAATTTAAGAAGTTGATTATATTCTTAAAACATAAAAATGTAGGAGTTGTGTAGAATTATTTCAGAATTTTTAAACAATTTCTACTATTTTTTATTTATTTTAGAAAATGCTCAATTTTGAACGCAATTAAAAAATGCTTGTTTAACAACTAACAGTTATAGCCCATTAAAAATGGTTGGAATTTAAGAACTTGATTATATTCTTAAAATATAAAGATGTGGGAGTTGTGTAGAATTATTTCAGAAATTTTAAACAATTTCTACTATTTTTTATGTATTTTAGAAAATGCTAAATTTTTAACGCAATTAAAAATGCATGTTTAACAACGAACAGTTATAGCCCATTAAAAAAATGGTTGGAATTTAAGAACTTGATTATATGCTTAAAATATAAATATGTAGGAGTTGTGTAGAATTATTTCAGAATTTTTAAACAATTTCTACTATTTTTTATGTATTTTACAAAATGCTCAATTTTTAACGCAATTAAAAATGCATGTTTAACAACGAACAGTTATAGTCCATTAAAAAATGGTTGGAATTTAAGAAGTTGATTATATTATTAAAATATAGAAATGTGGAAGTTGTGTAAAATTATCTTAGAATTTTTACACAATTTCTACTATTTTTTATTTATTTTAGAAAATGCTCAATTTTTAACGCAATTAAAAAATGCATGTTTAACAATGAACAGTTATAGCCCATAAAAAAATGGTTGGAATTTAAGGAATTGATTATATTCTTAAAATATAAAGACGTGGGAGCTGTATAGAATTATTTCAGAATTTTTAAACAATTTCTACTATTTTTTATTTATTTTAGAAAATGCTCAATTTGGAACGCAATTAAAAAATGCATGTTTAACAACGAACAGTTATAACCAGTGGTGACTCGTGGAACGTGTTTTAAGAATTAATTAAAAATTCTTGCTGAAACTACAAGTAGTGCTATGGCTGCTTGGCTCTATATAACGAGCCGCCACTGGTTGGAAGTAATTATGAAATAAGAATTCGTAAGTATTGGTAAAATATAATAATTATTTGACTATGATAATTCAATGTGTGTATTGATTCTTTATTGACTGTCGACCCGAGGTCGATCGGCTTGATTATTATTTAACTGTGATCTTTCTTAATGTGTTTTCGTCCTCGAGTCGCCTTAACAAATATGGACCCGCTGATTGGAATAATATTCCTGAGTACACATTGAAAAACAAATATAAATAGTGGTATGTGGGATTAGTAAGAAAGAATAAACATTGTATAAATATTGTCAAAATATTCTGGTCAATTGCCTGTTGAGTGTCTCAATAAATGTATTGTCTCTCTCTAAATCAAATATTTTTTTCCTACTTTTGTTTAACACTTTCGCTGCCGACGTTACGGCCCGTAGTTACTCGAGAAGCCGACTAAAACCAACTCGTTGGTTCTACACATGTTCTGCCATCGGCACCACGCGATAACTCCCGATGGCATAACGTGTGCCCTGCGGCAGCGAACGTGTTGATAATGGAATTATTTTCACATCAACAACTGTTTAATAATGGACTTATTGTCACATCCATAACTGTTTAATAATGGACTTATTATCACATCCACAACTGTATAATAATGGACGTTATTGTTAAACATTTTTTTCCCATTGTTAAACTGTTTTTGGTGAAATTTTCAGGTGTTATTATCTTAGAATTTGGAGAAGAAATGTTATAGAATTATTATGGTATTATATAGTAGCATCTATTCTGACTATCTCCTGAAAGTTTTGTGTTTGAAGCAATTGTTTTTCTATTTTTTTTATCGAATTAAAGAAAAAATGTAACTACCGAAAGAACAAACAGGCTTTCAGGTGTAATTATCTTAGAATTTGGAGAAGACATGTTATAGAATTATTGTGGTATTATATAGTAGCATCTATTCTGACTATCTCCTGAAAGTTTTGTGTTTCAAGCAATTGTTTTTCTATTTTTTTTATCGAATTAAAGAAAAAAATGTAACTGCCGAAAGAACAAACAGGCTTTCAGGTGTAATTATCTCAGAATTTTGAGAATAAATGTTATAGAATTATTATGGTATTATACAGCAGCATCTATTCTGACTATCTCCTGAAAGCTTTGTGTTTCAAGCAATTGTTTTTCTATTTTTTTTTTTATCGAATTAAAGAAAAAAATGTAACTACCGAAAGAACAAGGCTTTCGGGTGTTATTATCTCAGAATTTGGAGAAGAAATGTTATAGAATTATTATGGTATTGTATAGTAGCATCTATTCTGACTATCTTCTGAAAGTTTAGTGTTTCAAGCAATTGTTCTTCTATTTTTTTTTTCTCGAATTAAAGAAAAAATGTAACTACCGAAAGAACAAACAGGCTTTCAGGTGTTATTATCTCAGAATTTGGAGAAGAAATGTTATAGAATTATTATGGTATTATATAGTAGCATCTATTCTGACTATCTCCTGAAAGTTTTGTGTTTCAAGCAATTGTATTTCTATTTTTTTTTTATCGAATTAAAGAAAAAATGTAACTACCGAAAGAACAAACAGGCTTTCAAGTGTAATTATCTCAGAATTTGGAGGAGAAATGTTATAGAATTATTATGGTATTATATAGCAGCATCTATTCTGACTATCTCCTGAAAGTTTTGTGTTTCAAGCAATTGTTTTTCTATTTTTTTTATCGAATTAAAGAAAAAAATGTAACTGCCGAAAGAACAAACAGGCTTTCAGGTGTAATTATCTCAGAATTTTGAGAATAAATGTTATAGAATTATTATGGTATTATACAGCAGCATCTATTCTGACTATCTCCTGAAAGCTTTGTGTTTCAAGCAATTGTTTTTCTATTTTTTTTTTATCGAATTAAAGAAAAAAATGTAACTACCGAAAGAACAAGGCTTTCAGGTGTTATTATCTCAGAATTTGGAGAAGAAATGTTATAGAATTATTATGGTATTGTATAGTAGCATCTATTCTGACTATCTTCTGAAAGTTTTGTGTTTCAAGCAATTGTTCTTCTATTTTTTTTTCTCGAATTAAAGAAAAAATGTAACTACCGAAAGAACAAACAGGCTTTCAGGTGTTATTATCTCAGAATTTGGAGAAGAAATGTTATAGAATTATTATGGTATTATATAGTAGCATCTATTCTGACTATCTCCTGAAAGTTTTGTGTTTTAAGCAATTGTTTTTCTATTTTGTTTTATCGAATTAAAGAGAAAATGTAACTACCGAAAGAACAAACAGGCTTTCAGGTGTTATTATCTCAGAATTTGGAGAAGAAATGTTATAGAATTATTATGGTATTATATAGCAGCATCTATTCTGACTATATCCTGAAAGTTTTGTGTTTCAAGCAATTGTTTTTCTATTTTTTTATCGAATTAAAGAAGAAATGTAACTACCGAAAGAACAAACAGGCTTTCAGGTGTTATTATCTCAGAATTTGGAGAAGAAATGTTGTGGAATTATTATGGTATTATATAGCAGCATCTATTCTGACTATTTCCTGCAAGTTTTGTCTTTCAATCAATTGTTTTTCTATTTTTTTATCGAATTAAAGAAAAAATGTAACTACCGAAAGAACAAACAGGCTTTCAGGTGTTATTATCTCAGAATTTGGAGAAGAAATGTTATGGAATTATTATGGTATTATATAGCAGTATCTATTCTAACTATTTCCTGCAAGTTTTGTGTTTCAGGCAATTGTTTTTCTATTTTTTTTATCGAATTAAAGAAAAAATGTAACTACCGAAAGAACAAACAGGCTTTCAGGTATAATTATCTCAGAATTTTTAGAAGAAATGTTTTAGAATTATAATGGTATTATATGGTAGCATCTATTCTGACTATCTTCTGAAAGTTTTGTGTTTCAAGCAATTGTTTTTCTATTTTTTTTTTTTCGAATTAAAGAAAAAATGTAACTACCGAAAGAACAAACAGGCTTTCAGGTGTTATTATCTCGGAATTTGGAGAAGAAATGTTATAGAATTATTATGGTATTATATAGCAGCATCTATTCTGACTATCTCCTGAAAGTTTTGTGTTTCAAGCAATTGTTTTTCTATTTTTTTTTTCGAATTAAAGAAAAAATGTAATTACCGAAAGAACAAACAGGCTTTCAGGTGCTAATTATCTTAGAATTTGGAAAAGAAATGTGATAGAATTATTATGGTATTATATGGTGGCATCTATTCTGACTATCTCCTGAAAGTTTTGTGTTTCAAGGAATTGTTTTTCTATTTTTCTTTATCGAATTAAAGAGAAAATGTAACTACCGAAAGAACAAACAAGCTTTCAGGTGTAATTATTTCAGAATTTGGAGAAGAAATGTTTTAGAATTATTATGGTATTATATAGCAGCATCTATTCTGACTATCTCCTGAAAGTTTTGTGTTTCAAGCAATTGTTTTTCCATTTTTTTTATCGAATTAAAGAGAAAATGTAACTACCGAAAGAACAAACAAGCTTTCAGGTGTAATTATTTCAGAATTTGGAGAAGAAATGTTTTAGAATTATTATGGTATTATATAGTAGCATCTATTCTGACTATCTCCTGAAAGTTTTATGTTTCAAGCAATTGTTCTTCTATATTTTTTTTATCGAATTATAGAAAAAATTTAACTACCGAAAGAACAAACAGGCTTTCAGGCGTTATTATCTTAGAATTTGGAGAAGAAATGTTATAGAATTATTATGGTATTATATAGTAGCATCTATTCTGATTATCTCCTGGAAGTTTTGTGTTTCTAGCAATTTTTTTTTCTATGTTTTTGATCGAATTAAAGAAAAAATGTAACCACCAAAAGAACAAACAGGCTTTCAAGAGTAATTATCTCAGAATTTGGAGAAGAACTGTTATAGAATTATTATGGTATTATATAGCAGCATCTATTCGGACTATCTCCTGAAAGTTTTGTGTTTCTAGCAATTGTTTTTCTATTTTTTTTTATCTGTGTTTTTAGAATATTTTTAAAATCCTTGCTGAACTTGAAATTGGAAGTAGTGCCATGGCTCCTTGGCATTACATAACGAACCGCTTCTGCTATTGTCAGAAACAAATGATTACACTTTTTTTTCCCTTCTATTTTTAGCTCATGCTAATACCATCCGTTCGATATCTAATATATGGGGGCAAAATCCACCCCCTACCTCCTCCCACCTCCCTGAATTCCATCTAAATTATTCAACCTCCGGCGAGACCCCCTTCACCAATTATCCGTAACATCAAATGACATTTTGTCTTTCAATATCGCGCTCGTTACGTTTTCATTCCGCCAGTTGTACAGTTTCCGCCCTCGGCCTAGTTCCCCGGAAACGTGAAATATCGCGGCACGTATATTCCGGAAGGAGTTGCTCTTTCCCTTTCATTCCCTTCCCCCCTCCAGACAATTAGTTTTCTTTTCGAAATTTCTACAACCGGACAATGGGTAATATAACGAAGGGATTTCGCCCGTTTTGAAACTGACCAGCCAATTCATTACGAACAACAATGCCCATCCATAAATTTCGAGATAATCCCATTCGAACAGAGCGTGAAATTGTGGAAAAATTCTAAAATTTCAACGACTTGAAAAAAATATAATAATAATTGCCATCGACTTGAAATTTCGAAACGGTATTCAAAGTTTATTCAAGATTATAATCCCATACAAATTTGTGGACACCCCATCCCTAAATTTCGATATAATCCCATTCAAACAGACCGTGAAATTGTGGAAAAATTCTAAAATTTCAACGACTTGAAAAAAATATAATAAAAATTGCCATCGACTTGAAATTTCGAAACGGTATTCCAAGTTTATTCAAGATTATGATCCCATACAAATTTGTGGCCACCCCATCCCTAAATGTAGAAATAATCCCATTCAAACAGTGCGTGAAATTGTGGAAAAATTCTAAAAATTCAACGACTTGAAAAAAATATAATAAAAATTGCCATCGACTTGAAATTTCGAAACGGTATTCAACGTTTATTCAAGATTATGATCCCATACAAATTTGTGGACACCCCATCTCTAAATTTCGAGATAATCCCATTCAAACAGTGCGTGAAATTGTGGAAAAATTCTAAAATTTCAACGACTTGAAAAAATATAACAAAAATTGCCATCGACTTCAAATTCCGAAACGGTATTCAAAGTTTATTCAAGATTATGGTCCTATACAAATTTGTGGACAAACCATCCCTAAATTTCGAGATAATCTCATACGAACAGAGTGTCAAATTGTGGAAAAATTCTAAAATTTCAACAACTTGAAAAAATATAATAGAAATTGCCATCGACTTAAAATTTCAAAACGGTATTCAAAATTTATTCAAGATTATGATCCCATACGAATTTGTGGACACCCCATCCATAAATTTCGAGATAATCCCATTCGAAAGAAGCGTGAAATTGTGGAAAAATTCTAAAATTTCAACGACTTGAAAAAATATAATAAAAATTGCCATCGATTTGAAATTTCAAAACTGTATTCAAAATTTATTCAAGATTATGATCCCATACGAATTTGTTGACACCCCATCCCTAAATTTGGAGATAATCCCATTCGAACAGAGGGTAGAAATGGAGGAAAAATTGCGTAATTTCAGCGACTCGAAAATAATATAAAAACAATGACCATCACCTTAAAATTTCATAAGTCAATTCAGAATCATTTAGTGTTAGTGATTCCATAAGAATCTCTAAACACCCCATACCTAAATTTCGAAATAATCCCATTCGAACAAAACATAATATTTTGGAAAAAATCAAAAGTTTCAATCACTTGAAAAATATTGCCTTCGACTTGAAATTTCACAATTGAATTCAAAATTGATTCAACATAATGATTGCATAGAAATTTGCAGACACCCCATTCCTAAATTTAGAACTGAGCGTTCAGTTGTGGAAACAAACAATAGTTTCAGCGACTAAAAAAAAACATATGAAAACAATTGCAGTCGACTTGAAATTTCATAAATATGTTCCATACTTAACAAGAATTATACTTCTACAATAAACTGTGAACAATCGCTTCCTTAATTTCTACAAAATCCAACTCGAACAGAGCGTGAAAAATTGTAAAAAAATGCAATAATTTCGGCGGCCTAAAAAAATATGAAAACAATTAGCATCGACTTGAAATTTCATAAATCTTCTTAAAATTTATTCGGAATTATGATTCTATAAAAAAACTTTTAACAACCCTCTCCTTAATTTCAAAATAATCCTATTCAAAAATAGTGCGAAATTGTAAAAAATAATTTTGGCGTCCTAAAAATATATATAAAATCAATTTCCATCAACTTGGAAATTTCATAAATCCATTCAAAATTCATCGGAAATACGATTCCATACAAATCTCTAGATACCTTATACCTAAATTTCGAGATAATACCATTAGAACAGAGCGTGGAATTGTGGAGAAAATTTAAAAAAAAATTCTACGACTTGAAAAAACTATAAATAAAACTATTTGCCATCGATTTGAAAAGTCACCACACTTTTCAAAATTTATTGAAAATTATAATTCCACATAAATCAGGGGACACCTCATCCCTAAGTTTTGAAATAATCACATTCGAACAAGGAAAAATACAATAAGCGACTCGAAAAAATAATAACAAAAAAAAATATATAAAAATAATTACCATCTTGAATTTTCATAAATGCATTCAAAATGTATTCAAAATTATAATCCTATAAAAAAAACTGTGAACAACCCTTTCCTTAATTTCTACTTAGTCACATTCGAACAGAAGGTGAAATTATAAAAATAATAATTTCGGCAATTACCATCGACTTGAAATTTTACAAATTTATTTAAAATCTATTCGGGGTAACAATTGTTTAAATATTATAAACACCCTATCCTCAAATTTTGAGAAAATTCCATTCGAACAGAGCGGAACATTGTGGAACAGTACAATAATTTCGATAATGTGAAAAAAATACAAAAACACTTGAAATTTTACAAATGTATTCAAAAATTCATTCGGAATTGCAATCCATAAAAATCTGTAAACACTCCTTTCCTGAATTTCGAGATAATCCCATTTAAACAGAGCGTAGAATTTTGAAAAAAATACGAAAATTTTAGCGACTTGAAAACAAAATATAAAAAAAAATGCTCGACTTGAAATTTCATAATTCTATTCAAAATTTATTCCGGACTATGGTTCTTAAAAAAAACTGTGAACAACCCTTCTCTTAATTTCTACACAATCCCATTCTAACAAAGCGTGACATTGTAAAAAAATGCAATAATTTTGGTGCCCTAAAAGAAATTATAAAAACAATTGCCATCGACTTGAAATTTTACAAATATATTTGAAATTTATTCGAGATAATGATTCAGTAAAAACTGTAAACACTCTTTTCCCAAATTTTGAAAAGAGCGTAAAATTATGGAATAGAAAAATAATTTCGGTGACTTCAAAAAATATAATAAGAATTGCCATCAACTTAAAAATTTCACAAATCTATTCAAAATTCATTAATTGTTTATTTACAATATATTATTACGCCAGAAATAGTATGTAAATGTTTTACACAATCTCCAGTGCATTTTGTTATGCCATAAGTGGAAAAATTGGCCGGAAATTATAAATTCGCAACTGTTTTGTTCGCAATGCATTTGTAGAATTTCCCGGTTATACCTAACTTAAGGCTCCACCGGGCATCTAATCCACCCTTCCACCCTTCACGAATTAACGGAAAATATATTCCAAGCCGTCCTGCTGATTTCACTCCCGGAAAAATATCCTCCTTCAGTTCTAATTATGAGCTGAACTACAGGGAATATTTAATTTCCTCCTCAATCTTGCAGGATCTTACTCCTTCAAACGGAATATTTCCACTGGGAAAGTGTGTATTAATAAAAATACTACGAGTATATTTGAACTAACAAAATACACAATCCTCAATCTCTTAAATAACATTGCCTTCTGCTGCAAGGACGTCGTTTCAAAATTGAAATTTAATAAATTAATATCCAGTGTATTATTTGCCAAGCATTGTTCATAGAATTAATTACTACTTTTCAAATTATTTAACAATACTTGCTGGAATTATTAATTTTCAGTTATACAGATTTTTATATTATTTAAAGTGTAATACAGGGTGTTTCTAAGGGTGTTTTTCAGCAAAGATGAAGGGAGGTTTTTCATATATTTTTTTTTGTTTAGGGTTACAAAAATCGTCAAAGTGCCATTTTATTAGAAACCGTGATCTCCTAAATTTTATTCTTCTAAATTCTTCCATAGTGGATATATGAAATAAAAACTTTTAAGGGGCTGCAACTTGGAGAGGCAGTAGTTTTAAACAAAAAAATATTTGGAAGGTTTCCCTTAATTTTTACTGAAAAAATTACCCTTTAAAATCTTCCGCATCAGTTTAGAAACACCCTGTATATCTGAATTATATCCTGATTTTTTTGTGACGGAATGTATTATTACTTTGTACGTTTATTTGTTCTATTCTGCAATGAATACTCAAAAAATTATTAGGACTGAATTTCGTTTGCTATGCATTAATTGAAATTATTCCCCTCGACCTTAATTTAGGGCATCACCGGGCAGGCAATCCACCCTTCACGAATTAGCGGAAAATTTATTCCGAGCCGCCCTCCGAATTTAACTTCCGGAAAAAATGTCCACCTTCAACTGTAATTATGGACTGCAGGGAATATTTAATTCCTCAATTTTACGGAATCTTACAATTTGAAACGGAATATTTGAACTGAGAAATCATTCACTTTAGATTATAGTATATTTAGAAAATGTCCATATCACCTAAACGCCAGGGTGCAAAATACATTTTTTGAATAGCTATTTTCCAAAAAATACTATACATGAAGTTAATACACATTTCCCCTCGAATTTTTAAAAATGGTACAAGAAATGTTTGTTTTTATTAACGTGATACTTAGGAACTTAGTCACAAACACCTTGTATATTACTGGCAGAAAGGCAGAGTGAGAATTATAATGAGGGACAAATTTGAAAATGAAAATTATCTTTACTAATCGGGCAGAAAGACTTTGGTCGATAACAAACCTGTATAAATATAAAAAAACTTGTATGTATAGTTACTGAATACATATGTTCAATCACTGAAATTGTAGTTATTATATTTCATATGGTGAACGTGTCTTCATGATTATATGTTCATTGGTTATTCTAATGGATTTAAAATGTATTTTATTTTTGTTTTTAATGAAATAAATGGACTGCTGGATTTAGCTATAAACATTATTATTATTACTATTATTATATATGTATAGATTGTACAGACAAAAACACGGGGAAAGTCCCTTCAAGTGTTACCGACGAGAAGTTATCCATAAATTTCCAGCTACGGATTTACCCGGCGGATCCACCAAAAGGATACTAACAAAATTTAATTTTACTTTTGCTGTGCCTTTATAAAGGGTTTATTTAACAAATACAAACTGTCACAAAACAGTGGAAATGTCCAGAAACATTTTATTTCAATTTCGAACATTGTTGATCCGTGGCTGCCATTAAAAAAAGTACAAGTCCAAAAAGGCGCTGAATTTTTTTAATTTAAATTATGCATTTTATTTCTGAAAGTATATTTAGCAAATGCAAGCTGTAAAAAAACCGTGAAAATGTTAATGTTTTTTTTATAAGTATCAAGTGGCTGGGGCATACGTCCAAAAGGGCGCTGAAATGTTTTGATTTTTTTCATGCAGTATTTTACTGTATTGTAGTGATTATAGAGTTATCCATAATTAAATCTTCGTCTTTGTATGAAATAAAAATAAAATAATAATAAAATATGTGACGTTCTGAAAGTATATTTAACAGATATAAACTGTCAATTTTTTTTTAATCGAACAGATCGTTGATCCGTGGCTGGCAATTAAAAAATGTCCAAAAGCGTGCTAAAATGTTTAATTTTATTTCTGCAATGCCTTTCCAGAAGTATATTAAACAAATACAAACTGTCAAAAAAAAACGTGAAAATGTTAAGGAATATATTTCTTTTAAATCGAAGTGATCATTGATCCGCGGCTCGTATTTAATAAAACAGAAGTCCAAAAGGGCACTAAAAATGTTTAATTTTATGTTTGCAGTACCTTTACAGAAGTGTATTTAACAAATAGAAATTGACTAACAAGCGTGAACATGTTAAGAAAGATACTTTTTTTAATCGAACTGATTACACTGGGCAACAAAAAAAATATATTTTCTGTTGCATGAGATGTTTCAACTGATTCTGATTATTTTAACAGTGCTGATTTCAAATCTGAAATCAGTTGTCTCTTGCAAGCTACGGTTATCATGCAATTTGACATTTTATATTTTTCATTATTTCTGTGGTTTGATTTTAATCAAAAATGATGCTTTTGATAGCTGAAAAATACCATTTATATAGGTGGGTAGTGCCATTTTTGGCAAGTGAAAAATATCATTTTTAACAGCTGAAAAATTACATTTTTGACAGCTGAATAATACAATTCTTAATAGCTGAAAAATACCATGCTTGATAACAGCAACACTATTATTGACAATTGTATCATACCATTATTGTCAGCTGGAAAATACGATTTTTTGAAGCTGAAAATGCCATTTTTTACAATTAAAAAAATGTCAAAAAATGCTGCTTCTGGAGGCTGAAAAATGCCATTTTTATAAGTGGGAAATACCATTGTTGACAGCTGAAAAATATCATTTTTGACAGCTGAAAAATATCATTTTGACAGCTGAAAAATATAATATTTTACAGCTGAAAAATATCATTTTTGACAGCTGAAAAATATCGTTTTTGACAGCTGAAATATATCATTTTTGACAGTTGAATAATACACTTCTTAACAGCTGAAAACTACCATTTTCAACAGCTGAAATATACCATTGTTGACAACTGTAACAAATCATTATTGACAACTGTAACATATCATTATTGCCTGCTGAGAAATTCAATTTTTGACAATGTTTGACAACCTGAAAAATGCCTTTTTTGGCAATTAAAAGAAATGTCAAAAAATGCTGCTTTTGATAGCTGAAAAATGCCATGTTTACAGGTGGGAAGTACCATTGTTGACAGCTGAAAAATATTATTTTTTACAGCTGAAAAATATCGTTTTTGACTGCTGAAAAATATCGTTTTTGACAGCTGAAAAATATCGTTTTTGACAGCTGAAACATATCATTTTTGACAGTTGAATAATACACTTTTTAACAGATGAAAACTACCATTTTCAACAGCTGAAAAATACTGTTGTTGACAACTGCAACAAACCATTATTGACAACTGTAACATATCATTATTGCCTGCTAAGAAATTCAATTTTTGACTATAAAAAGGCAATGTTTGATAACCTGAAAAATGCCTTTTTGGCAATTAAAAGAAATTTCAAAAAATGCTGCTTTTGATAGCTGAAAATGCAATTTTTATAGGTGGGAAATACCATTGTTGACAGCTGAAAAATATCATTTTTGGCAGCTGAAAAATATCGTTTCTCACTGTTAAAAAGTATCGTTTTTGACTGCTGAAAAATATCATTTTTGACAGCTGAAATATATCATTTTTGACAGTTGAATAATACACTTCTTAACAGCTGAAAACTACCATTTTCAACAGCTGAAAAATACAAAAAAACCATTATTGACAACTGTAACATATCATTATTGCCCGCTAAGAAATACAATTTTTGATTACAAAAAGACAATGTTTGACAACCTGAAAAATGCTTTTTTTACAATTAAAAGAAATGTCAAAAAATGCTGCTTTTGATAGCTGAAAAATGCCATGTTTATTGGTGGGAAATACCATTGTTTACAGCTAAAAAATATCATTTTTGACAGCTGAAAAATATAATATTTGACAGCTGAAAAATATCATTTTTGACAGCTGAAAAATATCGTTTTTGACTGCTGAAAAAATCATTTTTTACAGCTGAAAAATATCGTTTTTGACAGCTGAAAAATATCGTTTTTGATAGCTGAACAATATCGTTTTTGACAGCTGAAATATATCATTTTTGACAGCTGAAAAATATCATTTTTGACAGCTGAAAAATATCGTTTTTGACTGCTGAAAAATGTCATTTTTAACAGCTGAAACATACCATTCTTAACAACTGCAACAAACCATTATTGACAACTGTAACAAACCATTATTGTTAGCTAAAAAGTACAATTTTTAACAACAAAAAAAAACAAGTTTTTACAGCTGAAAAATGCCATTTTGGCAATGAAAAAATATGACCGAATATGCTGCCTTTGATAGCTGAAATATACCATTTTTTATAGCTGAGAAATACGTTTTTTTAACAGCTGAAAAATACCATTATTAACACCTATAACATACCAGTATTATTAGCTAGAAAATACATTTTTCGACAACACAAAAAATACAATTTCTGACAGCTGTAAAATGCCATTTTTGCCAATTAAAAAATGTCAAAAAATGCTACTTTCAAAAGCTGAATAATACCATTTTTATAGGTGAGAAATACCTTTTTGACAGCTGAAAAGTACCATTTTTGACAACTGAAAAATATTATATTTAACAGTTGAATAATACTCTTCTTAACAGCTGAAAAATACCATTCTTGACAACTGCAACAAACGATTATTGACAACTGTAATAAACCCTTATTGCTAAAAAATACAATTTTTTGCAACAAAAAAACTACAAGCTTTGACAGCCGAAAATGCCATTTTTGACAATTAAGAAAAATGTCGAAAAATGCTGTTTTTGATAGCTGAAAAATAACATTTTTATAGGCGGGAAATCGCATTTTTTGACAGCTGAAAAATATCTTTTTTGACAGTTGAATAATACACTTCTTAACAGCTGAAAACTACCATTTTCAATAGCTGAAAAATACCATTGTTGACAACTGCAACAAACCATTATTGACAACTGTAACATATCATTAATGCCTGCTAAGAAATTCAATTTTTGACTACAAAAAGACAATGTTTGACAACCTGAAAAATGCCATTTTTTGACAATTAAAAAAATGTCGAAAAATGCTGTTTTTGATAGCTGAAAAATAACATTTTAATAGGTGACAAATACCTTTTTTGACATTAAAAAAAACATTTTTGACAACTGAAAAATATCTTTTTTGACATTTGAATAATACGCTTCTTAACAGCTGAAAAATACCATTTCTAAGTGCCGAAAAATGCCACTCTTGACAATTACAACAAACCATTATTGATAACTGTAACAAACCAGTATTGTTAGCTAAAAATATTATCTTTGACAACATAACAACATAAAGTACAATTTTTGACAGCTGAAAAATGCCATTTTTGAAAAATAAAAAATGTCGAAATTTTTTGATAGCTGAAAAATACCATTTGAATAGGTGAAAAACACCTTTTTTGACAGCTGAAAAATAACATTTTTGAAATCTGAAAAATATAATTTTCTACAGTTGAATAATACATTTCTTAACAGCTGAAAAGTACCATTTTTAATAGCTGAAACATACCATTCTTGTCAACAGAAACAAATCACAATTGTTAGCTAAAAATACAATTTTCTACAACAGAAAATGCAATTTTTGGCAGCTAAAAAATGTCATTTTTGACAATTAAAAAATCGAAAAATGCTGCTTTTGACAATCAATTCTTTACAGGTAAAAATACCATTCTTGACAACTGCTACAAACCATTATTGACAATTGCAACACACCATTATTGTCAGCTAAAAAATACAATTTTTGACAACAAAAGAAAGAAAGAAAGAACTATTTATCTTCCTAGACTAAAGTAATTGGCGAAAAAAAAGAATTAATTAAAAATTCTTGCTGCGCTTGAAACTGCAGGCAGTGCCATGGCTCCTTGACTCTATATAACGAGCCGCCCCTGGTTGCCAATACTAGAAACTTTAAAAAGAAACGGTAAAAATATCGCAAAATTTCAATATAAAAATGTATGTTATCAAATCTTTTCCGTGATTTTACACGGGAAAACGCTAATTGAACGAATTAAGATTTACGTCATTCGAGTTACAAGCGCTGACATTTAATTCTAAACTAAACCAATGATGCACTTATCTTTAAGACCTTTCCCCAATCCATAAAACCGTTCATCTTGCACGTCGCGGTCGTAAAAAAGTTCTTTCACGGCAGGAGCGTAATTCCTGCGAAGCGCCATAAAAAAAGTTCCATTACGTACCGGCCGTGTTAATTCATTTAATTTAACGTATTTTGGTTTCGGTAATTTCCGGTAATAAGTGGCCGAACGCTAATTAAATTATTTGTATTTTTCCCGATCTCGTGACTGCCCCGACAATTACCATTATTAACTAACAATCGCTAATTAGCGAATCGATAATACGCTCCATAAATTTGCGTGTTTTGCATGAGGTAATGGTTCGAGTAAAACGGCAGCCGGTTCTCTGTTTACCGGTTCGTGTGTTTGAACTATTTCATCTCGCTAAGTGGACGATGGTTCAACAAAATTTTATTTTATGACCTAACACGTTTTGTGCTTGTTTTATGTAATACATTTTATCGCATTGTAGCGGATTTTGATGTACTTTGTACAATTGCTTTTAATGACCAAAATCAGCTGTTATTTAAATTAATGATAGCTGTTTTTATTACAAGTGAGCAACGTGTATCATTTAAATCCGAAATTAGATGAGTGATCACGTATGCTAAACCTGTTTTTTACATTTTTGGTTTACATTCAAAATTATTTTTATCCAAAATCGTAACAATTTTTATAATCTTTGTCCGCCATTTTGTTTTTTTTTAATTTTTAATTTCAGATTATTAATCAGCGACCTCAAAAATCGCGAAATCCTCATTTTCATACAATTCATATTTTGGCCACATTTTCGGCATTTGGGATCACTGTACACTTCTTCAGATGAAGAAACTGAACTGAACTATCGGCCACAACTATTCAATTATTAATGAATTTGTATTATGCCAATAATAAATACCCCCTGGTCTATTACTAGCAAAAATTAAGATTACAAACGTTATCTCCTTATTTTAATACTTTTGGCTACTCAAGGGGCTAAAAATAACTAATTCCATCAACTCATGAGAGAAAGACCAAAATGTAAATTCCATTAAAAAATAGCGATATGGCAAAATTTAAGGGTAATTAATAAACAGGTTATGTTTCCTTTTTCATTTTAATCTCAAGCTCGGCTTTATCTGAAAACTAAAAGGTTGCGTTCAGCGTTTTAATGAGATTTATTCAAATTGGAAGTGTGCGTGTGCGGCCCTCCAAAATCTGATATTAAAAATTTAAATGCAGCGCTTTGCGGTACACGAGAGAGGACAATTTTTTAATGAAATTAATTCATTCGCAACGTATATTGAGCAATAACTTATTTCACTCGGCGAAGTGATCTCGGCTTATTAAGAAACGTTTAATTAAGTTAAGGCGGATTATTCGACTTTCCGTAATTAAAATTGCTGGGAAATAATCGGATTACCATTGCTTCATTAGTTAAAATACTTCACCGGAACATTTAGGTCATCTGTGAATTGTGGGTAATTGTAGTGATTGCATTCGTTAGGCTAAGTGCTGCCAGTTATTTACCTCCTAGAAATTCAGATGAAAAATAGCATTTTTGCGGAATTCTGAGATCAAAGTCGCCGAAAGGTTATTTTCTTAAAAATACCTTTCGACCCCTCGGAGGTGGTTTTTCAAAAATCTGCCAGAAATAACTAAGAAACTCAGGGAAGATTTAACGGGCGGAACAGAAACACCGGTATTTGGAAAATACGTATCAGTAAACCCCGCCCACCCTAACCATTTCATATGCGAGCACTTAGTCATGCGCTCGTCTTGCGTACTCGGAAGGAGGGCAATAAATGGTGAAAGTGCAAACATGATTTTATATTATTCAATGCCCTTTCCAAACCCTTCAATTAATCAATGTTAAACAAACGTGAATTGAACAAATATCATCCAATCTAAGAGGTGGGCAAATTCGAAGTATGTACAGTCAGAGAAAATACAAATGCGAAACCCGCTCGGCGAGGGAATGCTGCCGCATGTCGGTGCTTAGTTCGGTCGAAACCAGTCAGTCCCTGAATAAAATCCATTTATGAGGTAAAAAAAAAGGTATCCCGAGATAAGATGGTGAAAATGCCACCAGACACGGATTTTTAAATAAATATGAAAATATCATTAGTTGTGACCTTAACCAAAATAGTCGTTAGCCGTATATCAAAAAAACCCCGACATGACTCGGGAAGCCCCAAAATATGATGTTTTCAAATAAAAAAATTTTAACCACTAAAAAAAATCTGAAAAAATCACATATATTATTGATCGAAATACCAAATTAGATGAATTTTTCAAGGTCATTTTATATTTTTATAAATATATCAACAATTGAAATAAATTTAGGATAGATTGAAATATATAGGGTTATTCACGCTATACGGCACGGAATATTGTGGCCAAAATACGTGACTTTCAAAAAGTTTGACTTTAAGGATATATAGGGGTCTACTATGGTTACTTTTAATTAATTTCATATTATACAGGGTGTTCCAAACGCCCTAAAATATCAAAGTTGTGTTTTTTTTTAATGGAACACCCTGTATTTTAATAAAACCTTTAATAAAAGTATCGGATTAAAATCAAAATCTTGGATTTTATAGCAAAAATTTTGGGTTTAAGGTTCAAAACCATGAATTATATGGTCCAAATTTGAGATTTTACATGACATTCCTAGTTTATAATCCAAATTTTTGATTTTAGGACTCAAATTCTGCGTTTAAGGGTCAAAAACTTGGATTTTATGTTCCAAATGCCTGATTTTAAATGCAATTGATCAATTGAATCCAAATATTGGATTTTGGGTCTCAAGTTCTGCGTTTAGGGACCAGAAACTTGGATTTAAAGTTTCAAATTAGAGATTTTACATATAATTATCAAATTAAAATACAAACTTTGGATTTTTCAACACAAAGTTTGCGTTTAAAAACCATGGATTCTATGGTCCAAATTCAAGATGTTTATTAAAATTCTTGTATTATAATCCAAATTTTTAATTTAAGTCTCAAATTCTGCGTTTAGGGGCCAAAAACTTAGATTGAATATTTTAAATTTTGGATTTTACATATAATTATCAAATTAAAATCCAAATTTATAATTTTTGGTCACAAATTATGCGTTTAAGATCCAAAACCGTGGTTTAAAATGGAGAATTTTCATGAAATTCTTGGATTAGAATCCAGAATCAGTACAAAGTATTGTACTCAGCGAATTTTTTTAGATTGTTGACCTGTATATTCGATTTTTTTTTCTAAATTTTTGATTATTAGGCCCAAACATTATTTATTTTGGCCTAAAATTAATTGGTAAAATTTTCGACTGTTTGATCCGCATTTTTTATTTTTCCAGGCGAATTTTTAATTTTTAAATTTTTGAACCGTATTTTCGATCAAAATATTTTATCTTTGTATTTTTAATTTTTTTTAAATATTCTAAATATTCTTTATTTTGACCTAAATTTTCGATTTAATTGTCCAAATTTTTTATTCTTTGGTCCCCATTTTTTATTTTTCAGGCCAAAATTTTAATTCTAGTTCCAAATTTTCGATTTGATTTTGATTAAAATATCTATAACCTGAATTATTGATTTATATGCGAGATTTCTTCTTATTTTTTCCGGTATTTTCGAGTTTTATTTGTTGAAATTTTCGATTTTTTAGCCTGCATTTGTTATCTTTAGGGGCGAATTTTCTATGCAATGTCTAAATTTTCGACTTTCTGGACTACATTACAAATTTGTATTATTATTTTTTTAATCTTTTGACCTAAATTTTTCTTTACCAACTTCTGGATTTTATTGTCAAAATTTTTGATTTTTTGGTCCGCATTTTTGATTTTTCGTTTAGTCTGCGTTTATTATCTTTAGGTCCGAGTTTTCGACGTTTTGTCTAAATTTTCGACTTTTTGGCCAACATTGTAGATTTTTATTTTCTTTTATCTTTTGCCCCAAAATTTTCTTTATTTGCCTTGTTAAAATTTTTGTTTCCTTGGTCCACCATTTTTATTTTTATGCCAGAATGTTAGATATTTGGTAATTTTGTATCGAATATTTTAAATTTAAAGTCTGTTTTTTATCCAATATTTTAGATTTTTTAACTTGGATTATTGATTTCATTTTGTGATTTTTTTTTATTTTTTGGCTATTATTTCTGATCACAAACTTATTTTTGGCAAATTATTTTGCTTCTACCTAAGTTTTTAATTTTTTGTCTGCGTTTTTTATTTTTAGATCAGGATTCTTGATTCTTTGGCCCATATTTTACATTTCTGTATTTTCGATTTTTTTGTTCCAATTCTTTTTATTTTTCATTATTTTGACCAAAATATTCGATTGGTTTGTAGAAATTATCGATTTTTTGTCTGCATACGCCCGAGTTTTCGATGTTTTGTCTAAATTTTCACCAATTTTCGATTGTTTTGGTTTCAATTTTAGTCGACTTAAATTTTCGATTCGTTTGTTAAAAATCTTGATTTTTCGGTCTACCACTTTGACTTTTGGGTACGAATTTTAGATTTTAGCCCTTAATTTTTTATTTTTTTGTCCCATATTTTAGATTTTCTTAACTTATTGAGTTTATTGTGCGATTTTTCTAAATTTAAATTTTTGCTATTATTTTCGAATTTCTCGTTGGAACTTATTTTAAGCTAAAGAGAGTTATATTTGGTGCTGAAAATGGCAAATGATTTTTCTTTTGCTTGTATTTTCAATTTTTTGGTCTACATTTTTATTTTTAAACCAGGATTTTTTATTTTTTCGGCCGATATTTTAGATCTTAGGCGGTTTTGTTCCAAATTTTTGATTTTTTGGCCAAAATATTCGATTGGTCTTGGAAGATAAATTGTTCTTTGTTTCTTCAAAAAAAAGAGGGGGGGGGGGGTATTATATAAGTGACTCTACCATCAACATGTTCCATATAAGATATTTGAAATTTTAAAAAAAGAATCTAAACTCAACATAAACATACTGTTACTCTATTATTAATTTGATAAAATTTTGCTGCTCAATTGTTGACAAATATATACAAAATATCGTAAAAAGATTAGTTATTCAAATTTTTCAAGATGACGCACCAAACATTGAAAGAACATTCACTAAATAAAATTTTCCGTCATTTGATCGGTTCGGGGCGAAAAAAATGGTTAAACCTAATAAAAACATGAATACCCTAAATAACCTTTTATTTGGGTAAAAAATATATGTGAATTTTTCAGATTATAATAATAATTTTTGGTGGTTAAAAAAATAAAATCTTATTTTCGAGGGTTTCAAGGTCATATCTTGGCAAAAAATGGGATTATTTATACGAACCTGAAATAAAATTATTAATACCAAAATATTACCAATAATTTTAAATAAAATTACTCTTCAATTGATAAATATATAAAAAATATCAACGTAATGTAAAAATTTTAGTTATTCAAATTTTTGAAGATGACGCACCAAAAATTGGAAGATGAAAAAAATCACAGATATAGAGTCCGTCACTCGATCACTTAGGGGCGAGAAGGGAACTAGGCTTGTAAATTTGATTACCTCATAATTCTATTTTAAGCAGGGACTGACCGATTTCGACCGAACTAAGCACCGACATGCGGCAGCATTCTCTCGCTGAGCAAGTTTCGCATTTGTATTTTCTCTGACTGTACGGGAAATAGTTAAAGATAAATCAATTTAAAATCGAGACATCTAATTGTATATGCATATAACTCCGTAATTTGTTATTGTAAGTTAATCAATCTATCACACTTCCTAGACCATACCGCAACAATTCCAAATGTCCAAATGTTTTGTCTTTATCTTTATAAATATTCGAGTGGTATTGAATTAATTAAAAATTATAATTTTTGTAACTGCGTAATTGCCATTCTTATATGATCGATATATAAAATGCACTATGATCTGCTTCCTATAATAATGGTAAAAAAACTACATTGAAAACCATTTAAAACGCATAAGTTACCTTCACTGACACAAATTATATTCACCCAGCCCTGATAAGGCCATAAATTAGTCGATAATTTACTGCAAGTTTTTATTTTTATAATTACATTTCTTTGCTGTGACCATTAGCTAAATTTTTTATCGCGAGTACACACATTAAACAGCAACATCATTATCTTGATGGATGGTAATCAAACAGCACGGCATTTCTGATTGATACGTTCTTTCTCTTACGCCACAAACACACCCCCTCGATACATTCAAAACGTAACGGATGCGAATTGTTCGTGACGGTAAGTCGTTGCTCTTTAGCTCCTGTTTCTTGTTTATTATGGTTAAGAGAGCCCGTTCGCGAGGCCTGATTAATTGGTTAATTAATAATTAGCACGAGCGCGTGTGCTGAAGACGTAATAACCGACTTGTTAATTGTTTTCACACGAGCCGCGGAATTTATTCACCCATTTTTTACGTTCACCTCACTTTTAACGGTTTTTATTTCGTAGTCTAATTAATTATTAACGGATAGCAATTGCATTGATTGGAAGCGTAAATTTGATAATCGATACTGAGAATTCTTAGTTTGGCGATGACAAGCTGGATTTATCGTAATTTTGGTCATAAATATTTAATAAAGCGTCTTTATTGAGTCGTAAGTTTACCGTAAAATATTATTATTATGTAAGTGCACGCGAACCAAATAGCTTAGCATGATTTATAACGAATTTACATTTGCCGTCGCAATTTTACGAAATCGTTAAATGAATTGCTTAAATGTATTTTTTTCAATGAGGTACACTCGAGTGCAAAAAGTTAAAAATTAATATGAAACGCAAGGATTTAATCCTACAAAAATTCAGTTTACTTCACAAGACGTCGATCTTTAAAAATCCTTTTGGTTTTTGAATGTGCAACAATTTTAAGTCTATTTATGAATTTTTGAAAATGTATTTTTGCACTTGAGTGCAAAAAGTTAAAAATTAATTTGAAACGCAGCAATGAAATTCTACAAAAATTCAGTTCACTTCACAAGAAGTCGATCTTTCAAAATAATTTTGGTTTATGAATGTGCAGCAATTTTCAGTCGAGTTATGAATTTTTGAAAATGTATTTTTTTCAACGACGAACACTCGAGTGCAAAAAGTTAAAAATTAATTTAAAACGCCGGAATAAAATTCAACAAAAATTCAAATCACTTTACAAGACGTCGATCTTTTAAAATAATTTTGGTTTTTGAATGTGCAGCAACACTCGAGTTCAAAAATTAAAAATTAATATGAAACGCAGGGATTTAATCCTACAAAAATTCAGTTTACTTCACAAGACGTCGATCTTTCAAAATAATTTTGGTTTTTGAATGTGCAGCAACTTTCAGTCGAGTTATGAATTTTTTTAAATTTATTTTTTTTTTCAATGACGAACACGCGAGTGCAAAAAATTAAAAATGAATTTGAAACGCTGCAATAAAATTCTACAAAAATTCAGTTCCCTTCACAAGACGTCGATCATTCAAAATAATTTTGGTTTTTGAAAGTGCAGCAATTTTCAGTCGAGTTATGAATTTTTGAAAATGTATTTTTTTTTCAACGACAACACTCGAGTGCAAGAAGTTAAAAATTAATTTGAAACGCAGGGATAGAATCTTACAAAAATTCAGTTCACTTCACAAAACGTCGATCAATTTTGGTTTTTGAAAGTGCAGCAATTTTCAGTCGAGTTACCAATTTTTGAATTTTTTTTTTCAACGTCGAAAATTAATTAGTCGTGCGTAACTGTCCCGCTAATCGTTTTACGAACTAAAAAAAGACATACGGCTTTTTGTTTATAATCTATTTGGACGATTTTTTTTTAATTTTCACGATATGTTATAATGTCTAACATGACTTTATTTATTGTAGTCTTAAGCATCTCTCGATTTACAGATTTATAAAATTATTTCGTATTTAAATTATACAGTACGTTTCAAAAAGAAATTAATCGCAGTTGTTTATCAATTTAAATGGCCTTGCCTTTGATTTAATGTATCGTGTGAACCACAAAATTTTGCTTTAGAGTTGGCTGTGAGATAAATGAGGTATGTCGCAGTCATGAGACTTGAATTATATTTAAAAAAATGAATTAATCTCAGACATTACTGCTTTGTGTCTCTCTCTCTTTCTCAGGCATGGCCAACTCGGAAACAAAATTCTGTGGCTCACACCTTATAACTGAAATACAAAAAATAGAAGAAGGCTTTTATCGTAACTAATATTTTACTTCAGCGCGAAATTCATGGAAAGCTTGCAAGAAGTACCTCCACTCCCCTTTCTCTTATTTAACGCAATTGCGATAATACGATTCCAAGGAATTTGCACAATAATCAACATTTTTGACGTTTACTGTCGCGCTTTGAATGACAACTACGAAAGTTTAATCAGAAAAATGCATTTTAACATAAAGACGACTGCGATTCATTTCTTTTTGGAACACACCGTATATTGTAACAATCTTTCGCATATAAAATATTATGCTTTGTTCTTAAATATTACGCTACTGTATTGATTTTCTATCAGCATCCTACGTATATAATAGACAGGGCGGATATCGAGTATCCAATTATTATAAAATTAATTATACATCATCATTTCTCCTTGTTTATTCAATGAACGTAGCGTTGGATTTTTTCATAGAGCAGATAATTACATCGTAAAAAATCTCTCACACTCGCAATTTTCTACATAATAACTTGGGGCAGATCGGGTTTATCATTAGGGGAGTGAGAGCTGTTTTTCACATTTTTTTTGTATTTTTATCGGGCGCCCTGAAGCACTTCAATTCGCCAATTTTTCAGTAGTGTTTTTTTTTGAAAAATTAGTTTGCCTCTTTATAGTAGTCATTATAATTTTTAAATAGTTTTAAAACGACATTCGTTTAGCCATAAAATTCAACCACGAATCCGGCGCATCCACCATTTTTACATTTACTAAGTTTCTATCTCTACTGATTTACTGAAAGTTGATAAAAATAGCAGTGATGCTATAGTAATAATAGTAAGCATTTTTCTACCGACTATGATAAATTTTCAAAAAATCAAAAGTCATGGTTAGGCCTAGTTTAGGTTCGATATTTTTACCCACAGATGTTCTAACGGGCTTTATTAATAGTATTAAGTAATAAGAAAATGACAAATATTTTTAATTTTTTTATATTTTAATATTTTTTTTAACTTAACACTTTTATGAAATTTGGTCAATTATCAAAAAAATTAAAATCTTTGTTAGGCCTAATTTAAGTTTGATATTTTTGGCCAAAAATGTTCTAACGAGCTTTATTAATTATATTGAAGTTATAAAAATTGACACATATTTTTCATTTTTGTTTAAATAATTTTTTAACTGAACACTTTTACGAAATTTGGTCAATTTTCAAAAAATCTAAAGTTTAGGTTTGATATTTATCATATACTTGTTTCTCATTGATCACTTAGTGAAACATTATGTTAATATAAAGGTTTAAAATTAAAATTCACTTGATTTTTTCACGATTAAATTGATTTATTTTCAACTAGTTTAGGCTTAGTGCCATTTTCAAGAATGGTGCCCTTATTACCGATCGTCACCTTATTTATATAATCCACAAATTTTGTTTGTACATCATTCTTAAAAATGGCATTGAGCTGACATCGGTTGAAAATAAATCAATTTAATCGTGAAGCAGACCAAGTGAATTTTAATTTTAAACCTAAATTTTAATATTTTGGCCACCAATGTTCTAACGAGCTTTATTAATAATATTGAAGCGATAAAACTTTTATGAAATTTGGTCATTTTTCAAAAAATCAAAAGTTGTTAAGCCTAGATTAGATTTGATATTTTTTGCTACAAAGGTTATAACGGGATTTATTAATTATATTAAGTAATAAAAAAATTCCACATATTTTTAATTTTCCTTTAAATCATTTTTCAACTTTACATTTTTATTAAATTTGGTCAATTAAAAAAAAATCAAAAGTCATTAGGCCTAGATTAGGTTTGATATTTTCGACCACAAATGTTCTAACAATCTTTGTCAATAATATTAAGTAATAAAAATGACTTATATTTTGCATTTTCCTTTAAAAAAAAATTATCTTTCCACTTTTATGAAATTTGGTCAATTTTCAAAAAATTAAGTTATTGTTAGGCCTTGATTAGATTTGATATTTTTGGCTACAAAGGTTATATATTAATAATATTAAGTTATGAAAAAATTACACATATTTTTAATTTTCCTTCAAATCATTTTTAACTTGACACTTTTATGAAATTTTGTCAATTTTCAAAAAATCAAAAGACATGTTAGGCCTACCTACCGATATTTTCTGCCACAAATGTTTAAACGGGGTTGATTAATAATATTAAGTAATAAGAAAGGATACGTATTCTTCATTTTTGTTTACATAATTTTTTAACTTAACACCTACAAATTTGGTCAATTTACAAAAATCAAAGCCATCCTTAAAAAAAAAAAAAATTACATTACATTAGAAATCTCTTTATAGCGTTAAATCACGGATAAAGCAATTATTGACAACTTCTGTTGAAGCCTTATACCAGTGATGATGACACGCATGTCAGTGCTGACACGCGAGTTCATTTTTGGTGACACGCATCTTCAAAGATAAAAAAATTTAGAATTCAAATATTTGTCTTTCATAACGGCCAGAGTTGGTTATTAATAATAATATTATTACTTACGTTAATAATAATTAATAATTAACAAAATTATAATTAATTAATACAAAAATAATAAATATTTATATTTTTTTTTAGTCTTTACTTTTGTGATTTGTGGCACGCCACGAAAATTATGTTTCGATTTTTCAAAATTTTGACACACCGAGCTCTAAACGTTCACCATCACTGCCTTATACCATTATTATTCCTAGTGGTGCATGCATCCTTCGTGCGAAATTTTAATCAGTTTTAAATGCTGACATAGCTGTTTAATCAGTTTTAAATGCTGACATATTGATTTCGTTGTTTTTTTTTTGATGTTTGTAAAGTGCGGGAAAATTAAAATCGGATTGTAGACGGATTATGTCTCCGAACATTTGTTCTCATAAAAGCAGATACTAAGGTCATGTGCTGACCAGGACATCACACCAAAGTCGAAGTTGGAACAAATGCTTAATAGCAGTGGACCAATCGGGGGCCTCGAGGTACCACGCCTCCACGCAACAATTATCGCAAAATAATCGCGACTGGACTAATCAACATCAACATTTCATTGTATTTGTAAAATTAATTCTTAATTTTTAATTGTTATGCAATGTATTTTTAATTCAAAAAATGTCGAAGAGCAAAAAACTCCTCGCCTACAAAACATTTTCACCAACTATAAAGCTTCTTCATTCTTAGAAGAGTCTACTTTCAATCCTTTCAAATTTTTAAGAGCAATAAAAAATGCCTTCATCAACAATTTTTTTTCATTTCAACACGCTGACAAATTGCTATTTCTCCTTTATTTAATAAAATATTTTAGTGATTTTTATTGATTTGTGTTTATTAATTTTACGCAAATACTTATAAGGATGGAATTTTAATTTGGATTAATATTTGCAAAATAGAAATTATGCTAGAAAACAATAAATCCTACAAGTGCTTTATAATTATATCTAGTATACGCTCAAAAAATTGCAAAATTTTTGGACCATAAATAGAATAGTATATTCTACAACAACAATATTCTCCACTCGCATCCGATTTGCATTCTAACCGAGTAGCAGACTATACTTTCTCTACGACCATGAGACAAACTAAATAAATCATTTAATTACATATTTATAGTATTTTGACAATTGTGGCAATATTCATAACAATGTGAGAATATTCATTCTGTAACAAGTGTGAGAATGTGTATGTTCTATGATTAAAATTGATTTTAGAATACTTAAATTCTACAGTGGTCGTTGAGAAAAGTTTTTAATGCGGAATCGGTGAAGTTGATAAGATTATGATAAATGTGAATTTATTTAATACGGTTTATTTGGATTTATTGCTTTACTTTCTTTCGTCTAGGAAGTATAATATGCTGTTTCAGATAAATAATAATGTAAGTATGGAATTTTTTACAAGGATTATGTCATTAGCGTATTTTCCATTTGTATTCTTTCATTTTTTTTGTGGCAAAGACTATTTTCAAAAGTCCACAATGCGTTGTAGTTAAAAAAAAAAACGAAACTTTCCATGGTTTTGCAAGGACTACACAGTAGAAACAAATGATCTTTTTATAAGTTAACTTGCTTCTACTCAAAAGTCTTTGTAAAAACACATCTTGTAGGTTACAAAAGTTTTTTTTTTCAATTATTGGTAATTTTTTTAGATAATGAAACACTTTTACCTTTAGATTTAGGTATATTTATCAGTAGAAAAAAAAAACTATTCAGATTAATTATGTACTAGCATGTAGTAACTGTCGAAACCACAATAAATACCGAATATATGCAATTTTTACCCATTTTATTATTTTGTTGATAATTAGTACTCTTATTTAGGTAACTGAGTAAGTAGACACGATTTTTGTAATGTTTTGTTGGGATATGCGTTGTCTACACAGAAGAGAAAATATTAGGTTTATCATTAAGAACTAGTTCAATAGCAGCTCAAACCTGGTTCAACCTTAAATTCAGTAATTTCGAGTTGTTCAATATCAGCTTAAACTTAGTTAAACGTGCTCTTCAATTATAGTTTAAAGGATGAGTTTACTTCCTAAAACCGCAAAGTTTTATTTAATAAAAACTAATGCATTTTCACCAAAAAAGAGTTTTTAATTTTTTTTAAGTTTTAAACTGACATTATCTGACTCTTAGTAACCACACCTTAGTAGTGGGAGGCTGAAATATTTTTTTAAGCACTCGTGAATTGAAAACTTTTTATTTAACTTTATTTTGACAAAATGAAATTGTTAAATTATATCAATTTTTTTGGGTAAGCTCGGCTTAAACTACTATTGAACAACTGGCGATAAGAGCTTTAAATATGGGCGAAACTGGCACTGGTGAAAAATACAGATTTCCACTATCGCCATTCTTTATTTCCTAATATACTCCTCTCTGTATTACAAGATATTATTTTTAGAAGTTTTGATTGTGTGTCCCCGTTTGGAACAAAAATCAATTTCATTCAATTTTTGTGTAAATTCAAAAAGTTTTATCATTGGAAAATGCTTACCTGGCTTCTTGACTGCAAGTGCACCCTCGTTACGTGAAGCACTTGCTCGGCACGTATGCGTTTTCCGCTTGTTTATTGAATTTTCCGCACGAACACAATCGCCCCCCCTCCACACACTTTTGCTTGCTTATTGCGTTTTAATTACATTTTGGTTTGTTTTGCATGAATTTACAGGTCGGCTGAAAAGATGCCTCTTCCCCGACAGCTGCAAAATCTATTACCAATTTGCTGGTAAGTAATGCACAACATTTATATTCGAAATTAAGTTTAAATTTAAGTCATGTGGAAATTATATATTATTCTAAGGTAATAAAAAAAAATGTATTCTGGTATAAATTAAACTTGAGTTTTCCCATTTTGCGCCCACAATGAAACGGTTAACCCACACAAAACAATATTTAAAATTACTCCGAGGGCCTCGTAGTCGTGGGTTCGAATCCCATCCGTGCGGTCACTTTTTCAGAACGAAGAAGTGGCCGTGCGGGTCCAGGGATGTCTAGTGTGTGTACCCCATATTCATGAATGATTATATAAAAAATCTAGAAATCAATGTACTCACTTAATTGACGGAATGGACCAGTTTCCTATACCATAAAAAAAATTACTCCGAGTTCTATAACAGCCTGATACAATTTGCTTTTTCAAAGTTGGTAGCTTGAAGTGTCATAATGCCACACATCAAATGCTGACGCTATTTTCTAGTTTTTTTCAAGCGGGGTTTATAAAATACTTTCTTCTGCGAATTTTTGATGAAGTTTAATAAAAAAAGTGCAATACAAAATTGGCAACAATGTTAAACTTCAAACCAAAATTTCAAATATCATGTCAGTGTTACCAGCTCGTTAAAACGAATGGACGGTTTAAAATATTTACGCTCATTTTAATTGACAGAAAGGTTGCAATTAACTGTCAAATAAAATAAGAGTTAATCTAAATTATTAAATTGCAATAATTCCCTGGAAGGCAAGTATTTCTGGGCAGAAAAAAAAACCGTTAAAATGTCAACAAAATCGACAACAAAATTTTGACCAAGGACGAAAACAACAGAAAAATTTGCGAGAGAGCCCTTCAAAGCAAAACGTGTAATTTTCAGTTGCGAAAATTTCTTAAATTCGTAAGAAAATTGTAAAAACGGTCAAAAAATTCTAGAAAAATTATTTTAAACTAATAAATAATTGCTCTCTAAGAATAAACTCTGCTGTAGGAGCGTTTGTGGCTTTTAGAGGAGTTAGAGCCCTTCGAAGCAAAGCGTGTCAATTTTAGTTGCGAATTTTTTTTTTAAATTCGTAATAAAATAGCAAAAACAGACAAAAAATTCTAGAAAAATTATTTTCAACGAACAAATCATTGCTCTTCAAGAATAAACTGTGCTGTAGGAGCGTTTGTGGCTTTTAGAGGAGTTAGAGCCCTTCGAAGGAAAGCGTGTAATTTTCAGTTGCGAAAATTTCTTAAATTCGTAAGAAAATAGTAAAAACCGCAAAATAATTCTAGAAAAATTATTTTCAACTAATAAATTATTGCTCTTTAAGAATAAACTGTGCTGTAGGGGCGTTTGTGGCTTTTAGAGGAGTTGGAGCCCTTCGAAGCAAAACGAGTAATTTTCAGTTGCGAACATTTCTTAAATTCGTAAGAAAATTGTAAAAACGGTCAATAATTCTAGAAAAATTATTTTCAACCAATAAATCATTGCTCTTTAAGAATAAACTCTGCTGTAAGGGCGTTTGTGGCTTTTAGAGGAGTTGGAGCCCTTCGAAGCAAAACGTGTAATTTTCAGTTGCGAAAATTTCTTAAATTCGTAAGAAAATTGTAAAAACGGTCAAAAATTCTAGAAAAATTATTTTCAACTAATAAATCATAGCGTTTTAAGAATAAACTCTGCTGTAAGGGCGTTTGTGGTTTTTAGAGGAGTTAGAGCCCTTCGGAGCAAAACGTGTAATTTTCAGTTGCAAAAATTTCTTAAATTCGTAAGAAAATAGAAAAAACTGTCAAAAAATTCTAGAAAAATTATTTTCAACCAATAAATCATTGCTCTTTAAGAATAAACTCTGCTGTAAGGGCGTTTGTGGCTTTTAGAGGAGTTAGAGCCCTTCGAAGCAAAGCGTGTAATTTTCAGTTGTTAAAATTTCTTAAATTCGTAAGAAAATAGTAAAAACCGCAAAAAAATTCTAGAGAAATTATTTTCAACCAATAAAGCCTTGCTCTTTAAGAATTAACACTGCTGTAAGGGCGCTTGTGGCTTTTAGAGAAGTTGGAGCCCTTCGAAGCCAAACGTGTAATTTTCAGTTGCGAAAATTTCTTAAATTCGTAAGAAAATAGCAAAAACCGTCAAAAAATTCTACAAAAATTATTTTCAACTAATAAATCATAGCGTTTTAAGAATAATTTCGGCTGTATGGGCGTTTGTGGTTTTTAGAGGAGTTAGAGCCCTTCGAAGCAAAGCGTGTAATTTTCAGTTGCGAAAATTTCTTAAATTTGTAAGAAAATAGTAAAAACTGTCAAAAATTCTGGAAAAGTTATTTTCAATTAATAAATCATTGCTCTTTAAGAATAAACTCTGCTGTAAGGGCGTTTGTGGTTTTTAGAGGAGTTAGAGCCCTTCGAAGCAAAACGTGCAATTTTCAGTTGCGAAAATTTCTTAAATTCGTAAGAAAATAGTAAAAACGGTAAAAAAATTCTAGAAAAATTATTTTTAACTAATAAATCATTGCTCTTTAAGAATAAACTCTGCTGTAGGAGCGTTTGTGGCTTTTAGAGGATTTAGAGCCCATCGAAGCAAAGCGTGTAATTTTCAGTTGATAAAAATTCTTAAATTCCAAAATACAGGGTGTCCGAAAGGATTTTACTGTTTCAAGGTGCATGAATTTTGAAACACCCTGTATAGACACAAAAAAATATTTGTTGCAAAATTTTTCTGGAAAGGGTGTCATAAAATTATAAACCAAATAATTGAATTTCTGTACAAAAATGTATTAATTATAATAGTTAGTTAGTTACTAAACCTTTATTAAAACCTGGTTTTATACAGGGTTTTAAAGGGCAATTGACTAAAGTCTTTCAGCCCGTTTAACCATACATTCTGAACATCTTACAATATTTAATTTGTGATACATTTGGTGTTAGTACTACCGCTTAATTTTAATTATTTGACGTGTTAGTAGAACAAAAAAAAAAAAACGCATCAATTATAAAAATCAATCAATCTTTAGCATTTGTAAATAATTATAAGGTGTGTCTTCTGGAAATTTGAATTTCCTAGGCCGGTTATTGCTGGGAGTTATTATTTTTGCAAGGTTATCGATTTCCGTATTATTGGCGAGCTTCGTGGACAATTTCAGTAATCTTTCGTTGAAAGGTTGAACACCTGTTTCTTCGTAAAGCAATTCATTGGTAATTATAATATTTTTTAACATTTAGCTTATTCATTAGTTTGGTACAGTATAAAATTTGTTTTTTGAGTGTTTAAAATTAGTCTATTTTTTTAGACACCTGTCCTCAATTGAGGTAATAGTTTTTAACGGTACTTCTATTAGGTGAATGTGACAGGCGCAGGTAAAAATATGACATTCTTCCATTATGTAAAAAAAAAAATAATAAACGTTTATTGTACTTTCTAAGTACATAATAAATACAATGGTCATCGACCGGAGTCTTTCAGCCAGTAAAAAAAAAATCTTTTTTTTTTCTTGCAATTAAAAATTTGACTTTTGGCCAATTAATCAATCTCTAGAAACACCAATTCACTATCGTGACGCTAGCGTTTATTTTGACTTCCATCAGTGAATGAATTGAAAAAGAATATTGATTAAGCACATGCAGATTGAACCTTAATCAAATTTCGAGGGTGGATTTTTTTTTCGTGTCAATTCGACCTGATGCATTGCGGATGTTGGGCTAACTCGATTCTGGGCCGCGTTTGGGATGAGTTCAATTTTATTTCATTTTTCGCGTTTGCTTTACAGGAAGTTAAATGTCACGTTTGAATAAATTATTTTGGACCAAAGGTGCAGTGTTTGTGACAAGTTAAAATTGCATGCAGCTTGAGCGTTCGTAATTAGATCAGCATGCATGCGCACGTGAAGTGCAGCTAGAGTTTAATTTAAAAAAAAATACAAATGTTTACGTAAATGTGTTATTGCTGCACTAATTATAAATGTTATATACCAGCGGTTTGTTGTAATCACATGCAATTGTTACAAAATTTAGTGATATGATGTATGGAGTTTTTCACAGAATCAATATCTCGAGTCAATTTGGAGTCATTTTGGAAAATTTCAAGTCGATGGCAATTGTTTTTGTATTTTTTTCAAGTCGCCGGAATTATTGAAATTTTTCACAAATCCTCGCTCTAATCACATGCAATTGTTACAAAATCTAGTGATGTGATGTATGGATTTTTTCACAAAATCAATATCTTGAGTAAATTTGGAGTCATTTTGGAAAATTTCAACTCGATGGCAATTGTTTTTGTATTTTTTTTAAGTCGCCGAAGTTATTGCAATTTTTCACAGATCCTCGCTCTAATCACATGCAATTGTTACAAAATCTAGTGATGTGATGTATGGAGTTTTTCACAGAATCAATATCTCGAGTAAATTTGGAGTCATTTTGGAAAATTTCAAGTCGATGGCAATTGTTTTTGTATTTTTTTCAAGTCGCCGAAATTATTGAAATTTTTCACAAAACCTCGCTCTAATTACATGCAATTGTTACAAAATCTAGTAATGTGATGTATGGAGTTTTTCACAGAATCAATATTTCGAGTAAATTTGGAGTCATTTTGGAAAATTTCAAGTCTATGGCAATTGTTTTTGTATTTTTTTTCAAGTCGCCGAAATTATTGAAATTTTTCACAGATCCTCGCTCTAATCACATGCAGTTGTTACAAAATCTAGTGATGTGATGTATGGAGTTTTGCACAGAATCAATATCTCGAGTAAATTTAGAGTCATTTTGGAAAACTTCAAGTCGATGGCAATTGTTTTTGTATTTTTTTCAAGTCGCCAAAATTATTTAAATTTTTCACAAATCCTCACTCTAATCACATGCAATTGTTACAAAATCTAGTGATGTGATGTATGGAGTTTTTCACAGAATCAATATCTCGAGTAAATTTGGAGTCATTTTGGAAAATTTCAAGTCGATGGCAATTGTTTTTGTATTTTTTTCAAGTCACCGAAATTATTAAAAATTTTCACAGATCCTCGCTCTAATCACATGCAATTGTTACAAAATCTAGTGATGTGATGTATGGAGTTTTTCATAGAATCAATATTTCGAGTAAATTTGGAGTCATTTTGGAAAATTTCAAGTCGATGGCAATTTTTTTTTGTATTTTGTTCAAGTCGCCGAAATTATTGCAATTTTTCACAGATCCTCGCTCTAATCACATGCAATTGTTACAAAATCTAGTGATGCGATGTATGGAGTTTTTCACAGAATCAATATCTCGAGTAAATTTGGAGTCATTTTGGAAAATTTCAAGTCGATGGCAATTGTTTTTGTATTTTTTTCAAGTCGCCGAAATTATTGAAATTTTTCATAAATCCACGCTCTAATCACATGCAATTGTTACAAAATCTAGTGAGGTGATGTATGGAGTTTTTCACAGAATCAATATCTCGAGTAAATTTGGAGTCATTTTGGAAAATTTCAAGTCGATGGCAATTGTTTTTGTATTTTTTTCAAGTCGCCGAAATTATTGAAATTTTTCACAAATCCACGCTCTAATCACATGCAATTGTTACGAAATCTAGTGATGTGATGTATGGAGTTTTTCACAGAATCAATTTCTCGAGTAGATTTGGAGTAATTTTAGAAAATTTCAAGTCGGTGGCAATTGTTTTTGTATTTTTTGCTAGTCGCCGAAATTATTGAAATTTTTCACAGATCCTCGCTCTAATCACATGCAATTGTTACAAAATCTAGTGATGTGATGTATGGAGTTTTTCACAGAATTAATATCTTGAGTAAATTTGGAGTCATTTTGGAAAATTTCAAGTCGATGGCAATTGTTTTTGTATTTTTTTCAAGTCGCCGAAATTATTGAAATTTTTCACAGATCCTCGCTATAATCACATGCAATTGTTACAAAATCTAGTGATGTGATCTATGGAGTTTTTCACAGAATCAATATCTCGAGTACATTTGGAGTCATTTTGGAAAATTCCAAGTCGATGGCAATTGTTTTTGTATTTTTTTCAAGTCGCCGAAATTATTGAAATTTTTCACAGATCCTCGCTCTAATCACATGCAATTGTTACAAAATCTAGTGATGTGATGTATGGAGTTTTTCACAGAATCAATATCTCATCCCAAATTGAATACATAAATAATAACCTTGTCGTGACTGAATGGCTCATGCCTAAGTCAAAAATAACACGTTTTTTTTATAATCTATTATTAAATTTTTATCTATAAAGGAATCGAATTAAATTTAGTAAATTATAAAACAATGTTAAATACCATGGTTTTGTTGTAATTTGTTATTTAATTTTTATCTATAAAGGAATCGTAATTAAATTTTGTATATTTTACTACTAAATAAAGGAAACTTTTAAATTAAATATAATATTTATCTAATTATATTTAAAATTGCATATACTTACTTTGATCAATTTTCTGAATGTATTTAAATACCTGACGTGGTGGTTGTATTACATATGCAACCAATTATTCATGGAAATGTAAACGCGGAAGTACAACTCGCATTAATAGGAAGGTAAACATTCCTCCCGGATTCTAGCTTTGCCTGCCGGATAGGTATGCGTTCCGGAAAATATCCCGGAATTAACAATTCGTTGATCACAAAAATAAACTTGTTTCTGTAGTATTTCCGCGTACGGTTCGTATTACTTTCGGAAACTGGCGCGCATTTATTCAGAATGAAACTAATTAGGACAAAATACGGTGCAATACTTCAAGCAACGAAATAGAAATGCGATGAAAAAAAAGTTAAGCTAATATCGGGTATTCCGACACTGGGCAAATGTGTCTATTCATTCGCAATGGCCTTAATATATTTACATTACCCAGTTTTTCTCCATTCTTTTTGTGGCCTGAAATGTCACCACAAAGCACAAATCACCCACTGTGTGTCATCCTGAAGAGGAAACGAAAACAGTTTCCTATGCCAGGCCTCGTTTATCGAGTAGGAAAAAGCAGCGTAAGCAATTTTTCCTAATATTCCCCAAAAGACCGAAGGACGGAAACAGTTTATGTCCAATCTGTTCAAGAACTTCCCAAAGTATTGCCAATACATTTTTTTTTATTTGCACGTATAGTAAATTCGCATATAAGATTTTGTTACTCGGATTTAGCCCTTAGTTAACGGGCTGGTTTATAAAAGTCGCAATCATTCCTTTAAATAACTCTAAAATGAGCGCATTTATTTATTGGTTTTATGGTGGATGCGCCGGGAACTTAAAACTTACGTCATCGCACTAGGATCGATCGATCTTACTAGAATATTTTTTATTGTCACGGTCTTTGAACTTACGGGAATGTTTTTTTTCTCGTGAATACGGTGTCATTGTTAGGGTTAAAATGGCGTTAATTAAATTTTTCATATAAAGCTGTGTGTGAACGTTTTTTTTTAAACGAAGACTTACTGCTTAATTATTCATAATGCCACTGAATGTAAAAGTTCACAATTAATTCGTTTGACCAAGTGATAAATGTTGAATTGTCTCGTTTTAGCCTGAAGGATTGTTCATGTTCTCTTAATCTAAATTTAAAGAGCTCGTGGCCTTAACTTTCTTCCAGTGAATAATCATGCTTAACTCACGTAGTTTGTACAATATTTTATCCATTTTTGACGGAATAATATTAATAAATCAATTATAGTTGATGTTTAAATGTCACCGTCATGCCTGACAAATAATAAAGTGAAATAAAAAGTTTTCAACTCACTAGTGCTGTTTTAAGTGTTTACTAAAAATTAGATAAAGTCAGTTTAAAGCGTAAAAATTGGATAATAGTTATTTATTATACGAATTTGGAATGTACGTAATCAGTCCCGCAAGAAAAATTTTAAGTAATTTTCTTAAGGGACTAATGAGTAATTCCACACGAGTATAATACAACATTTTCTGTAATTGCATTAAATATTGAAATAGTGTTTTAAAAAAATTGACAAGAAACTTTGACGTACGTGGTGTCAATTTAAATTATTTCAAAAATCTTATGAAGGATCTATGTATTCTATATTATGTAAGTCCGAATTATTCTCTCACTCAGAGGGGAATGAACAACATTACATCCCTTACATCCCTCAAATGACCACAGTTATTCGCTTATTACACCAGATTTTGAATAAAAGAATTTTATCGGGGGTAATACCATAAGAGGTTAGAATTTGGCCGGATAAATTTTATTTGTTTGCACGAGCCATCGAAGCGACAATCGAGAATGAATTGAGATGGAAAAATCCAGGAGCACTTTAGCGCCGTTGAAATGATATTTATAATTATTGTTTTGTATAATTATACAAGGTGTTCAATTCAAGTGAAGACATTGAAATATCCCGAAAACTACACATTGAATAAAAAAACAATTGTAATTAAAATGTGTTCGCCTCGGAGGGAGATATCTAATGATATGAAACTCGACCCACTACCCTCAACCCCCTAGGGGGTAGGGGGTGAGAAATAGAAAAGTTAAATAGGAACCCCCATTTTTTGCACGGATTAGAACACTCCGGGAAAAAATAAGAAAGTTTTATCTGAAATTTTTTTTTGTATTCGTGACAGACGACGCTCGAATCGACAAAATTAAAAATTGGCAAATTAATTGAAAAATGGGGATTCGTAAAATAAGGTTCCCTATGCTGCTGAGAAATAATGCGACGTGCTGGGAGAAATGTAAAACACTGTCTTAGACTGTCAAATCTCCTTCTATCTATTCCCACCTCTCCCGCCAGAAATTAGGAAACCAGCTGAGCGTTTAATGACCGGTGCACTTATTTCAGACCCACATAAAAGAGCAGACGCCAAGTGCACCAATATAAAAATGTTTATTTCATACTATTAGAACATGATAGAACAAGATAGATATTTAATGCAATCCAATTCTATAATTCACACATCGTGGCAGCGCTACCGTACGCTTGCGACATCTCGCTGCCGAAGTACGAAATATTGTCACCGGCTTTAATTGCAAATGTACGTAACTAAAAGGTGAAAGGACAATACTTCCTTAACTAATACATGGATCGGAATGAAAATCGTGAAAAAATTTCACGTGCAAGCGTGTCCGAAATGGATTTCAATTATATTTCACCGCAGAGGTATTCAGAACTGACACAAACTGCCCCTGTTCAACTGAAGTTACATGTTTACGAACATTCTTAATATAAAGATCGTTGTCATGGTGAAGGTAAATATTTTTTTAACCATTTGCAAATTTTTTTGTCCGCCGTTTTAAATGCACCTTTTTATACATGAGTTGAATTATCTATGAAATACCCTTTAATTAGAAAATAAATTTATAAATGCTGAGTTTTTCAAAAAATTTAATTATCTACCACGAAAATAAACTTGAATTGAATGAAATTGAACAAAAAAATCTTCAGAAAATAAATACTTATATGATGAAATTTCTCAAAAATTTTAATATATTCACAAAATGTCTACCTTTAACATAAACTTTGATTTTTGAAAATGTGTCAATTTCTGCTTTCATTTTTAAAAATTATTTTTTTAAGTTGTCGAATATTCGAACAAAGAAAAATAGAAAGAAAAAAACACTGATATAATTGAATTCCTTTAAAACTCTAATATACTCATAATACATTTACCTTTAACATTAACTTAGATTTTTGAAGATATGTTATGAATTTTTGAAAATGAACGTTTTAATTTGTCGATCACGACACAAAAAATAAAATAAAAACTGATATGATAGGATTTCTTAAATATTTTAGTATACAGGGTGTTTCAAATTCGAGGCTCACCATGGGGATCTCGCTTATTAGAAGAGATAGAGGGTATGTTTAAATTTGGCACTTTTGCAGAATTTTATGCTGATTAATAATCCACTGCAAAAAATTACTTAAATTGTTTTGTTTTTGAGTTAAGTCAAAAAAACTGAAAAAACTAATTTTCGTTATTTGAGGTGATATTTAAAAACGGTTTTTAGTCTTTGAAAGACTTAATTTTGCAGAGGCTACTTTTTCGCCCTTGCTTAATTTTTCTTCTGCAACAAGAGAATACCTAAGATTTAATTTCTGGAAGAATTTGTCATAAATGATGTTCTACCTAATATTAAATATATTATGTTACTGACAATCTGCTTTAAAAGTTGGACTTACCTGAAGAAAAACAAAAATAACAGTAACCACATTTTCTTGTATGGTTTTTGAAAATTCAAGGAGAAATGATGTCTGTCCAACTTTAAAGAACGCTTCAATTTATAAGAAGAAAAGCTCCAATATTTTTACTAGAAATAAAATCGGCGCACGTTGGAAGTTGAAAGCTTTTATTGATTACAAAAACCGTTGCCAAAGTCTTCTTCATGTTGGCAGCTAAGTCCAACGTTAAGGTATACGTACAACGCTTGTGAACTAAACAGTCTTTAATTTATATGAAGAAAAGTTCCAATATCTTCACTAATAATAAAATCGGCGCACATTGGAAGTAGAGAGCTTTTGTTGATTACAAAAACCGTTGTCAAAATATTGTTCGTGTTGGCAGCTCAGTCCAACATTAAGGTATACGTAAGAATTAAGCAATCTTCAATGTTCATAAGCAAAAGCACCAATATCTTCACAAGACACGAAATGCTGCACCTTGAAAAATTAAAGTTTTTATTAATTGTAGTCATTTGAAGAAACCATTGTTAAAATGTTATTCACGTTGTCAAGTCTGTCTAACTTTTAAGGAACGCTTTTGAATTATAAACAGTCATTAATGTATATGAAGAAAAGTTCCAATTTCTTCACTAGAAATTAAATCGGCGCACGTTGGAAGTTGAAAGCTTTTGTTGATTACAAAAACCGTTGTCAAAGTCTTGTTCGTGTTGGCAGCTAAGTCCAACGTTAAGGTATACGTAAGAATTAAGCAGTCTTCAAAAGCACCAATTTCTTTACTAGACACAAAACGCTGCACCTTGGAAAATGAAAGTGTTTATTAATTGCAGTCATTTGAAGAAACCATTGTTAAAATGTTATTCACGTTGACAAGTCTGTCCAACTTTAAGGAACGCTTTTGAATTGAACAGTCTTCAATTTATATGAAGAAAAGCTCCAATATCTTTACTAGAAATAAAATCGGCGCACGTTAGAAGTTGAAAGCTTTTGTTGATTATGAAAACCGTTGCCAAAGATTTGTTCGTGTTGGCCAACGTTAAGGTATATGTAAGAATTAAACAGCCTTCAATGCTCATAAGCAAAAGCACCAATATCTTCACTAGACACAAAACGCTGCACCTTGGAAAATGAAAGTTTTTATTAATTGCAGTCATTTGAAGAAACTATTGTTAAAATGTTATTCACGTCTGTCCAACTTTAAGGAACGCTTTTGAATTAAACAGTCTTTAATTTATATGAAGAAAAGTTCCAATATCTTCACTAGAAATAAAATCGGCGTACCTTGAAAGTTGATTACAAACAGCGTTGTCGACATCTTATTCATATTGACAGCTAAGTTCAACTGTATGGTAATAGAAATCCGTTATAGAAATCGATACAAAAATACATGAGTACATATAATGACAATAAAACTGAAACATGACTTTTGCTTTTTCTTTTTATTTTCGTCTTTTAATTTTTCACTGATTTTCAAATTTTAGCGGAACAGTTTTTCTAAGTACACGGAGCACCAGTGTTCCGCTGAACACCGGTTTAGTACCACTGGTAGCAGTGAGTATAGCCTATTCGGTGGAATCTGGCGGCCGAGGTCGTAAAACGGTCGGTCCGCCCTGACGAAGAAAAGGTATTGGTGGTTCATCTAATTGCATCCCAGTCCTTCGCTCCTATTGGTATACGCACTGTTACGACAGTACTTCTCAACAAACATTGGTTTGAGATAAAAAATATTACGTCCCCTACATACCGAGCTCCGACCCTCTTTTACGACCACAGCCGCCAGATTCCGGAGAACGGGCTATACAAACAAATTGCGAGTACTAAACATTTAAATATTTTCTCCTTGCCAGAAATTTTTATCGCCTTTACTATATCAGAGCCCTAAGACATAATTGTTTTCGGGAGTTGGTAGTTACCTTGACAATTGCCCTCATTTACTTACTCACCAATGAAATCGAATAACGTTGATGAGATGATCCAATAAAATTCTAATTACGATGCGTAACAGACCACGCTCTATGTTATGCATGGCAATTAACCCTGGGTGGTATCTAATCAGATAATCTCTCATGTTGGTATTGCCTAGCAACGCGTTGGTTCATTTTCTATAGCGTATAAAACGTCAGTTATTGCCGGACTTTTAAGCAGTTTGCTCCTGAATTCGATCTGTTTGTATTTTCGGGTGAAGTGTTAGTGCTTTCATCAGTAATAGTATTCACGTGCATTTCCCAAAATCTTGGTAAGCTCATTTTTACTACAATTATTGTGGCGCAGATTAATACACGTTTGACACTTGGTGTCACTAAATTTAACTTTTCAAATTATGAAGTGTGAACTTTCTGTTCGGCCAATTGTCTTCCCGAATCTAACTCGTGACTGATTTTTCCTAGGCAATTATTAGCGTCTGGATCACTCTTGCTTGTTGCTTCTAGAAAATCGGCACTCCTGCTTCGCAGTCGTGCCGATTTTCGTCGCAACAAGCAATCGTGATCCTGCCGCTAATAATTGCCGGCAAAATCATAGGCACTCGTTATATTACTGTTGATTATACCCACGACCCTTTTAATTCCCTCGTTAGGAGATCTGAGGTCAATGTCGAGTTGAAAGTGGGGTTGTTATTTAATCTTTTATTGATTTACGATTTAAAAATTTATATGTAAGAGCCATCATTTTGCTGGAAGGCGGGGGAATTACCTTGATTATGTCACCCCCTCACCCTCGCCCATACTTTTTCATATTTCTATATTAACAAATTAAATTTGATTTTAAAGATTTGTAATCCCGATTTATAATATAAATTCAATAAAACGAAATATATTTAATGCTTTCTGCAACAAGTAAGATTGTTTTTAATTTGTATATAAATTTAAATTTATTTTATTGCAACTGTGTATTACAAAATTTAAAGGGACCATCGACAAAGTCCTTGAGCCTAATCTCGATTTTTTTTTAACGCAATCGCGTTATCTATAAATGTATCCAAATATGTATTTGCTCGGTTTTTCTTTTAAATTTACGCTTACTCTTCAGCCAACTGTGTTCCTAATTATAGAGTTTCTGTTTTGGAAGTGTAAGGGAGAGAACTCTGAACTAACTAATTGAAGCTAGCTCAGGAGTGTCTGATGTAATTTAGGGGACTATTTGGCAAGTCTTGTGCACGTGTTCTGGCGGTAAAAGTAAATTAATCCCTGGAATTTGCAATTTTAATTTCGTTGTATGTTTACATGTTGGAATGCTCGAGATTTCCTCAAGAATTATCTTTCGTTTTACTACGTTGCCCAAACAAATTAGTATATTAAAAAACGAGTTGAATAAGCGCGATTTTTTCGCATGCGTTCAAGTCGTTTTCTAATGGACAAGTGCGAAAAAAGGCCTTATGAACGAGTTTTTTACAGTATTTTTTCTATTATCTATTATCTACTATTATCTACATATTTTGAAAATTGTATGGTTGTTGGTAGCACTGATAATTGACATTTCAATTTGAAATTAGTTTACGATTTCCACACACAATCTCAAAATTATCTCGCCGAAAATTTAGCACAGGTTGACGGCTCTGAAATTAAGCAAATACAAAATATAAATATTAGCGGGCCAAAATTAGATCCTTGCGGAACACCATTCGTATTGAAATATTAACATAACTTTTTTATTTAAGAGTTTAACCGAAAAAATATTTCAAATAAAGTTTGTTAGGTTAGATGTGCTTTATACAAACATCGCATTGAATTGTTCCTACGTATAAGCTCAATGATGTACAACTTATTTTTTTTTTACGATGTTAGCTTTTGATCTTATTTACATTTACTTCGCGTGTTGGATAATATAAAATAAATAATTGATCGTCGATTTTTTGCTCTTATTTACAACTATACTATATATACAACAATATTTCTTGAACGGAGTTTGACGAATTTTCCTTACTAACTCTTTTTATATAGAGTAAACATTTTTACCAATAATATTTTCTCGAATCACTTATCAGCAGTTTTCAGAAATACTTTCCGCGAAACTTAATTAATATTAATCATGCACGTCGAGTAGCCACCACCGATTAACCGTCTACAGCTGTCAAACCGGTTCCGCTCCGAGCGCGGCTGGCCTTGGAATCGACGAGAGCGGTTTATTGCTGCCGAGTTGCCTTGCCGTACGCACGCCAGTTTCGTTCGTAATGGTTTTTAGAAATACCTAAATTTCATGTTCAGCAAACGCAGAGAAATGAGCGAAGTTTGGAAATATTTCGAACGCTGCGACGACAAGGAGAGCAAACATGTCCTGTGCACGCTCTGCAAGTCCAAGTTGAAATTCTCCAGCAGCACTTCGGTCATGTGGAATCACCTGAAGTGCAAACACGCCTCTTGTGCTGTACTCAATAAAATTGGTGGTAGCAAAAGGTAGGTAATGATTTCCATCCTGTAATTTATTGTATCGTTTATTGTTTAACATTCTGGGTAAGGCAATTTTAATTGAAATATATTTTCTTAATTATTTTTTAATAGGGATTTAATAAATTTGGTCCAACTGGTTATCGACCCGGTGGTCCTTTTGTATCGGTTAATTTATATCACATTTATTATGTGCAATTAAAAGTATTGATTAGTTTTTAATAGGGATTTAATAAATTTGGTCCAACTGGTTATCTACCCGGTGGTCCTTTTGTATCAGTTAATTTATATCATATTTATTATGTGCAATTAAAAGTATTGGCTAGTTTATAATAGCGATTTAATAAATTTGGTCCAACTGGTTATCTACCCGGCGGCCCTTTTGTATCGGTTACTTTATATCAAATGTGCAATTAAAAGTATTGATTAGTTACATACAATCAAGTAGATGTATAATTTAATCATACGTTGAGTAAGCATGTTCACACTTTTAATCCAATTATTTCGCAAATAATCAATTTAAGTTAAATGAAGGGGGAAGTTACAATTTTCATTCAAATTAGACACCGGTATTATGCAATTAAATAAAACAATCCAGGAGAATGTCGTAAATTCGTATATTTGGTTTTTTTTGTGCTTACAAATTAGTTATTATCGTTAGTCGATTAAGTGTTTTTTGGCGCTTGAGATGAAATCGGCGCGGAAAATTCAAATTTAAACTCTGCAAAATTAAAAAAAATACCAAAATCGGCTCGAGTGGTTGGTTCACACAAGCAGGAAGTGACCTTGAAAACTGAAATCGAAAATGGCAATACTGTGCGCGCAAAACTGTTGCCAACCCGGTAAATCTAGGGAGAATTTTGTGGCGGGAAATTCGAATCTGGGAGAGCTTCAACTCAAAATAGGGTGTTTATGGCGGGAAATTCAAATTTGAACGCTGCAAAATTAAAAAAAAATACCAGAATCGGCTCGAGTAGCTACTTCACACAAGCAGGAAATACCCTTCAAAACTGAAATTGAAAATGGCAATACTTATTCAAGTCTAGAATCCCATTCTGAACACTATTTGGTTATAAAAATTATTTGTGAGACTTACAGAAACTGAGACAAGCAAAATTTTTTTTGATGTAAATCGTTCGGACAACCGCTGGAAATGCCGAAAAACGATTAAATTTAATTTTTCTTCAAAAATTTATTTTTGTATTTTTTTAAGTCTAGAATCACATTCTGAACACTACTGCGCAAAACTGTTGCCAACCCGGTAAATCTGGGGAGAATTTTGTGGCGGGAAATTCGAATCTGGGAGAACTTCAACTCAAAATAGGATGTTTTATGGCGGAAAATTCAAATTTGAACTCTGCAAAATTAAAAAAATTACCAAAATCGGCTCGAGTGGCTGGTTCGCACAAGCAGGAAGTGACCTTGAAAACTGAAATTGAAAATGGCAATTCTGTGCGCGCAAAACTGTTGCCAACCCGGTAAATCTGGGGAGAATTTTGTGGCGGGAAATTCGAATCTGGGAGAACTTCAACTCAAAATAGGATGTTTTATGGCGGGAAATTCAAATTTGAACTCTGCAAAATTAAAAAATTACAAAAATCGGCTCGAGTGGCTAAATCACACAAACAGGAAGTGACCTAGAAAACTGAAATTGAAAATGGCAATACTGTGCGCGCTAAACTGTTGCCAACCCGGTAAATCTGGGGAGAATATTGTGGCGGGAAATTCGAATCTGGGAGAACTTCAACTCAAAATAGGGTGTTTTATGGCGGAAAATTCAAATTTGAACTCTGCAAAATTAAAAAATTACAAAAATTGGCTGAGTGGCTGAATCATACAAACAGGAAGTGGCCTAGAAAACTGAAATTGAAAATGGCAATACTGTGCGCGCAAAATTGTTGCCAACCCAGTAAATCTGGGGAGAATTTTGTGGCGGGAAATTCGAATCTGGGAGAACTTCAACTCAAAATAGGAGGTTTTATGGCGGAAAATTCAAATTTGAACTCTGCAAAATTAAAAAAATTACCAAAATCGGCTCGAGTGGTTGGTTCACACAAGCAGGAAGTGATCTTAAAAACCGAAATTGAAAATGGCAATACTGTGCGCGCAAAACTGTTGCCAACCCGGTAAATCTAGGGAGAATTTTGTGGCGGGAAATTCGAATCTGGGAGAACTTCAACTCAAAATAGGGTGTTTTATGGCGGGAAATTCAAAATTGAACTCTGCAAAATTAAAAAATTACAAAAATCGGCTCGAGTGGCTGAATCACACAAACAGGAAGTGACCTAGAAAACTGAAATTGAAAATGGCAATACTGTGCGCGCTAAACTGTTACCAACCCGGTAAATCTAGGGAGAATTTTGTGGCGGGAAATTCGAATCTGGGAGAACTTCAACTTTATTGGTGTTTTATGGCGGGAAATTTAAATTTGAACTCTGCAGAATTACGCCTCAATAAGTATAATATTACCAAAAGCGTCTCGAGTTGCTAGTTCGCCTGACCGAACAAGTCTTCGCATGCAAAGGCTTAACAACTGTTCTTGACTTATCGTACTACCAGATAAATCAAATTTGAAAATAACTAAATGTAAAAATGAATTACGGGGTGTCCCATTTTAAATTGCCACCCCAAATATCTCGAAAATAAAAAAATAAAAAATGTTTCAGATAAAAGTTGTAGGGTTCGGAGGGGGACATATGCTGTTGACCTTGAAAATGACCTTGGCGTTAATTTTCAAGGTCAAACGAAGGTCAACTTTCATTTTTCAAACAGAGACCCCTATTTTTTTGCGGGATCGTATTCCACGGGAAAAAATACAAACTTTGGCAAAAAATGTTTCAGATAAAAGTTGTAGGGTTCGGAGGGGGGCATATGCCGTTGATCTTGAAAATGACCTTGGCGTTAATTTTCAAGGTCAAACGAAAGTCAACTTTCATTTTTCAAACGGAGGCCCCTATTTTTTTGCGGGATCGTATTCTACGGGAAAAAATACAAACTTTTTGTAGGAAACGTTTTTAAAGTAGATAAAGATAGGTTACGACTAGTTTAGTTATACATTTATTGACAGAAGTATACGTAGCTACAAATTGACATTTAAAATACTAGATTTGTGTATTGACAGAAGTATACATAGCAACAAATTGACATTTAGAATACTAGATTTGTGGATAGTATTTATAACAGGCTCACTAGAGTATTTTTAATTACTTGGGATGCCAATGTAGGATTTTTTTAAGGTTGGTTATGTACAGGGTCGGCTCAACGCGGTAAACAGTCGATCCGTTGCACCAGGGCTCTTCCCGCGAGGGGCCAAAATGATATAAAACTCATGTAACTTTTTTTGAATTGATGGCACACCAGGGATGATCCTCAATTTTTACTGTTTTCAATAAATTTTGGCATTGTCTAGAATTTTCATTTCATAATTATAGAGCAAATAATTTGAACTTCCGTTATCTTCAATATTTATAGTACGCGCCCAAAGTATGGAATATATTCAGTAAAACCGAAATAATATATTTTTGGAAAAAATCCTTTCTTTTATAAAAATACACATTTTTGCATGAAAGTCGATTTTCAGTCGTCATTTGTTTTTGAGTTATGACGTCCGCCATTTTGTTTTTAAATGGCAACCCCCTATTTTTGTTCTTGATTTTGAGAGATCTTCTCATTGTCGAACTGGCAGTATAAAAATATTGCCATCTTACAAGAGAAATTTTTCGAGTAAATGACAATTGAATGTGATAACTTGATATTTAGAGTTCTTGCAAAATGACCTTATTTCAGCGCTTTTTTTCCAAAACAAAAATGATGTTGACCTTCCATATAATCATATAATACAATATGGTTTTAGCAAGACGGCGCATCCCCGCAATAGGCGTTTTTTTTCTGGAACAAGTAGAAATTCTTCCTGAACATTTTGAATATTTTCCAGGCTAATTCTGCGCATTCATCTCTCTCGCGGGCTATTCTATCGGTCCTCATCTGCCAATCCACCTATTCGTAAAGCAATTGTCAATAAACACGCCTAGTGCGGGGGTACGCCGTCTTGCTGAAACCATGATTGTATGGAAGCTCAAGATCATTTTTGTTTGGAAAAAAAAAAAACGCTGGAACAAGGTCATTTTACAAAAACTCTAAATATCAAGTTGTCACCTTCGATTGTCATTTACTCGAAAAATTTCTTATGTAAGATAGCAATATTTTTACACTGCCAGTTCGACAATGAGAAGACCTTTCAAAATCAAGAACAAAAATAGGGGGTTGCCATTTAAAAACAAAATGGCGGACGTCATAACTCAAAAACAAGTGACGACTGAAAATCGATTTTCGTGCAAAAATGTGTATTTTTATTAAAAAAATCGACCTGTTCGAGGATTTTTTCCAAAAATATTTTATTTCGGTTTTACTGAATATATTCCATACTTCAAGCGCGCACTGTTTAAAGATTTTTGTAACATTATTACAATTTAGGAAGAAATTAAAGAAAGACAAATAACGGTCAAGGTAAACTTCCGGTTTTCAAAATTTTATCAAAAGTTTTTCAATTTTTTAGAATATCAAATAAAAGCCTGAATTTAAAGTTTTATTTTAAAATTATCTACAGACTGACATTTTTTTTGAAATGGTCAGAATCGCTTTCGACTTTTTCAAGACTCTCTTCAGGACTTTGGAAGGACTTATTTTAGGACTATCCTTCGGGACTCTTTTTAGGACGTCTTTCAGGATTTTTTAAATGACATTTATTTCTGGTGTTTTATATGAAGACTAAATTTTTCAGCAATTTTTTTGCAGCACTTTCTTCACGACTCTTTTTCACAACTTTTTAACACGACTCTTTTTTCAAGACTTTATTTCTAAAACTGTTTCTTCAGGACTTTTTTCGGGAAATTTTTTTGTCAGAACTCTTTTTTAGGACATTCTTTTAGGACTGTATTTCTGGTCTTTTTGAAGGACCTGTTTTTCAAGACATTTTTTGTCAGGACTCTTTTTCAGGACTTTTTTCAAGACTTTCTTGTTTGGGACTTTTATTAGGTTTTTTAGCACTTTTTAATTAATTAGATCTATTTTTAGAAATATTTCTCAGGACTTTCTTGTTCAGGGCTTTTATTCGGTTTTTTTTATTATAGTTCTCTGTTATCTTCAATATTTATATAAAGATTTTTGTAACATTATTGCAACTTAGGAAAAAAATAAAGAAAGACAAATAACGGTCAAGGTAAACTTCCGGTTTTCAAAATTTTACCAAAAGCTTTTTAGTTCTTTAGATTATCGAATAAAAGGCTGAATTTAAAGTTTTATTTCAAACTTATCTACAGACTGACCTTTTTTTAAATGGTCAGAATCATCTTCGACTTTTTCAAGACATTCTTCGGGACTTTGGAAGGACTTATTTTAGGACTATCCTTCGGGATTCTTTTCGGTCGTCTTTCAGAATTTTTTAAACGTCATTTATTTCTGGTGTTTTATATGAAGACTTAATTTTTCAGGAATTTTTTTGCAGCACTTTTTTCACGATTTTTTTTCACAACTTTTTAACAGGACTCTTTTTTCAAGACTTTATTTCTAAAACTGTTTCTTCAGGACTTTTTTTCGGGACATTTTTTTGTCAGAACTCTTTTTTAGGACATTCTTTTAGGACTGTATTTCTGGTCTTTTTGAAGGACCTGTTTTTCAAGACATTTTTTGTCAGGACTCTTTTTCAGGACTTTTTTCAAGACTTTCTTGTTTGGGACTTTTATTAGGCTTTTAGCACTTTTTAATTAATTAGATCTATTTTTAGAAATATTTCTCAGGACTTTCTTGTTCAGGGCTTTTATTCGGTTTTTTATTATAGTTCTCTGTTATCTTCAATATTTATATAAAGATTTTTATAACTTAGGAAAAAATTAAAGAAAGACAAATAACGGTCAAGGTAAACTTCCGGTTTTCAAAATTTCACCAAAAGCTTTTTAGTTCTTTAGATTATCGAATAAAAGCCTGAATTTAAAGTTTTATTTCAAAGTTATCTACAGACTGACATTTTTTAGAAATGGTCAGAATCGTCTTCGACTTTTTCAAGACATTCTTCGGGACTTTGGAAGGACTTATTTTAGGACTATCCTTCGGGATTCTTTTCGGACGTCTTTCAGGATTTTTTAAGGACATTTATTTCTAGTGTTTTATATGAAGACTTAATTTTTCAGCAATTTTTTTGCAGTACTTTTATCACGACTCTTTTTCACAATTTTTTAACAGGACTCTTTTTTCAAGACTTTATTTCCAAAACTGTTTCTCCAGGACTTTTTTTCAGGACATTTTTTTGTCAGAACTCTTTTTTAGGGCATTCTTTTGGACTTTATTTCGGGTCTTTTTGAAGGAGCTGTTTTTCAAGACATTTTTTGCCAGGACACTTTTTTCAGGACTTTTTATCAGGAGTTTTTTCAAGACTTTCTTGTTCAGGACTTTTATTAGGTTTTTTAGGACTTTTTAATTAGATTTATTTTTAGAAATCTTTTTTAGGACTTTCTTGTTCAGGCCTTTTGTTCGGTTTTTTTGGACTTTTTAATCAGGACTATTTTTCTGAAATCCATTTCGAAACTTTCTTGGTCAGGACTTTTATGAGATTTTTTTTAGGAGTTTTTACTAGAAATCTTTTTCAGGACTTTTTTAGCATCTTTGTTTTTAGTTTTTCTGTAAACTTACGGTAAAGATTATTAGAATTTGTAACATATTTTGTAATTTTTACCTTTCATAATTTTGACGTTTCAAACGTCATTACCATTCGATCACGTGAAACGCTGTATCTCAAAAACTAATAGAGCAATTGATATGAAACTTTTAACATACGTCTTATTTGATTATCCGAAGAACTGAAAAGCTTTTTGTAAAATTTTGTACACCGGAAGTGGGCGTTTACCTTAACGGTTTTTTTTTGTTTTTTGCCAATATTTTCTTAAATATGAAAAATATCACAAAAACATTTAAATAAACTTTGAAGACATGAACAGCTTTTGCTTGAAAACATTTTTCATTAAATCATTTTTTTCGATGTATTATTATTATTTTTTTTTTTTGGTTTATAATTATAAAACGATAATAGTTACAGCAAATTTATGTTAATAATAATTGTAGAGAATGCTAGAATGCAACTTATAAATAATAAGTTTTTTCTGAAGTATAATTTTTCCATCTTTCATAATTTTAACGTTTTAAACGTCAGTTTCATCCGAGTTTACACAACGCTCGATGTACATTTAAAATATGATTTAAATTGAAAATAAACTATGAAAGCGTAAATATAAATGATACCATCAAGTCAGAGAAAGTAACATGATGGTCACATCACCATTTTTTTGGATTTTTTTTAAGAAATTATATTTTCAATTTGTTTATTTGTTATTACTGTTTTTGATGTCGTTTATTTTTTTCTGCTAATTTATTTCCCACATTTGCAATGTACAAATTTAAATCGTTGGCTACAACTGCATTGTCAGTTTCGTCGGTCCAATTCTCTTTGCGTATTTCCTTTATTTGAATTTTTATAGCGTTATTATTGAATGGCAATTTTTCGATGTAACTCATTTCAACGGATAACGCGAATGACCTTAGCTATCGATACGCCTTCATCCCGAAATTAATTCAACGGATAAAAATGGCGTAAATCAACGTTATTACCGTAACGAGTTAAAAACCTCGAAGCGGAACGAAAACCGAAACACGGTGAAACGATAAACCGCAACGGCACAAATATCCGTTCGAACCGGTTCCGCTTCGCGCGTTTTCCGCTTTAAAGCCGTTGACAGCGTTTGTTTGTGCTGGGCTGCGTTACCGTTCGCACGTATAAAATCTAATTCCAAGTTGACACTCGAAACACCGAAAGATGAGCGAAGTTTGGAAATACTACGAACGCCACAATACCGAAGATATGAAATACGTGCAGTGCAGCATTTGTACCACCAGGTTGAAATATACGGGCAGCACTTCGGTCATGTGGAATCACCTGAAGTGTAAACATTCTTCCTGCTCAATATTAAATAAGAATGGTAGAAAAAGGTATGTAATCAAGGTGGTGTTTCAAATTATGTAATGTAAATATTAAATATTAAACACCTACAGACCGGTTTCGACCTTTCAGGTTTCATCAGTGTAGTTAGTTGCTGATGGGGAATTGAAGATGACTATTAGAATATACGTATTCCAAACACCGTTAAAGGTAGAAACGCCGAGGTGGCGGAATCTTGGTTCAGTACAGCATCCAGGTAATAGATTCCGCCACTTCGACGTTTCTACCTTTATATGTAATGTAAAATTTGCGTTCGGTCAATTGTTTTCTCGAATCTAACTCTTGACTAGAGGTGGGAGAAATGACTTTTTGTTAGGAGGCGATTCTTGACCCAGCTATGGTCTGGTAGATGGCGCGGAGGCAATAAATGTGATTGAACTTTGAACTAAAGAAATATTGTTAAAACACTAACGTACCATGAATAAACACACATATCTTGGTAGAAGAAATGTATTTGTAAATTTTTAAATTGCACATTACTACACCTAATTTCATACAAGGATATACGCACGAGTTGTGCATATATCGTTGCAAACTCTTTTCATTGAGACAACTCTCTAAAAGAAGTCATTTTGCCCATGTCTACTCTTGACTGATTTTTTCTTTTTTGACCCTAACAAGCAGTCAAGTGATCTTGATGATAATAATTGCTGGCAAAATCATAGTCACTAGTTAGATTACTGTTGCTGTTGATTAATAGAATATTTCATAACAAGGGACGAAAGAGGCTAGAGAGAGAAGGCGAAGCGCAGCAAATACACAAGAAATGCGATGTCGCACTTTTGCTGGAGTTATATTTACGGCACTTAGAAAACTACAAAGGCAACAACACCTTACTGCACAAATTTGACAATTTAGCTCGAGAGAATTATATTATTTGCCAAATCATCTTCAAATGTCACCATCTAGTGTATATGAGTGCCATTAAGACTTTTAAAAGGAATGAAAACACGTTTTACCATTAAAAGCGGGTTAAGAGCGTTTTTTAATATGATTTAACTTTTCTGACAAATTTTTGATACTCTTTTTTTGTTAATATATACATCATGTACATGACACATGATATGAATATGATATATAAAGGGTGTCCCAACAAGAGCGCCGGATTTAAATTTGCCGCCACTTTGTTAATACAAGTTATACGGTGATTTTTTTTTGACAGTTGTCACCTACAGACCGCGCTATTTAAGAATATGGAGAAGTATTCACACGAACAACGTTTAATTATTGTGAAAACACATTACAAAAGTGGTGAAACTTTTGCGAAAACAGTACGTCAAGTTTTCGGTCGCAATAATGCGCCAAATGAATCGACAGTGAGGCGTTTAATTACAAAATTTGAGACCAAATTTACGCTGATGGATCAAAAGACCTTTGTTCGTCGCCGTCCTTGTCGGTCACTTAAAAATATAGCCACAGTAAGTAAATCTGTGGCCGAGAATCCAGGAACTTCCATTCGGCATCGTGGTCAAGAATTAAACATTTCCAGAAGCACTATGCAACGAATTTTTGTAAAAGATCTGCATTTGCACGCGTACAATGTTCAATTGGTGCAAGAAATCAGGCCAAGGGACCACGCGTAGCGCCGTGGATTTGCTGATTGGGTCAAATTAATGCGGATTTTTCGAAGAACATCATTTTTTCAGATGAAGCACATTTTCAACTCGACGGATACGTAAATAAGCAAAACTGTCGGATTTGGGGTGCTGACAATCCTTGTGTGATACTCAAACAACCAATGCATCCACCGCCAGTAACTGTTTGGTGTGCATTTTGGGCTGGCGGAGTGATTGGGCCGTATTTCTTTTAAAATTCGGCTGGAAATGCGCTAACTGTTAATGGTTTGCGGTATCGCGAAATGTTAACAGAGTTTTTGTGGCCAGAATTGGATGTAATTGATTTGGAAGACATTTTTTTCCAACAAGACGGTGCGATCTGCCAAGTTGCCAAGTTTCCAGGCCGTGTCATTTCTCGATTTGGCGATCAACATTGGCCACCAAGATCGTGCGATCTAACATCGATGGACTTTTTTCTTTGGGGCTATGTGAAGGAAAAGGTGTATGCGAATAGGGCTGAAACAGTTGAACATCTTAAAGAGGAAATACGGCGTTATTGGTGAAATACAGCCACATTTATGCGAAAACGTTATTCAAAATTTCAACAAAAGAATAACCCTCTGCAAGAGGTTTCGTGGTGGCCATTTGCCTGATGTTGTATTTCACGTTTAATCAGAACAATTTCTTTATGTTGAAATAAAAATGTTTGCTTAATTAACAAAATAAATGTGTTTTTCATTAAAGTTAAATCCGGCGCTCTTGTTGGAACACCCTTTATTATGGAAGACAATACAAGTAACTAGTGATACTTAAGATAACAAGAAGATAATGCACAAATTAAGGGTATTACACATATTTACTACAACTTGCATTAGTACATTAATTCAATTAATTAGGAGATTATTCGTCTTCCGAAAAATCTTCTGAAGAACCCGATGAAAATTCAGAACCGTCTTCATCATCAGGAAGTAATAGGTCTACGGTCCCTTTCAGAAAAGGTGTAGACTCTTTTCTTGGTGCTCCCCTTAGACTTGTTATTAACGGATCTGGTGTGAGCAGAAGGCGATTAAGTACATCTATGTTACAAGTTTCTCTAGAACATTTTCTGGCATACCCAAGCCGACATGACCGGAGGTATTTGTTTCAGGCTTCAATAACTTCTTCTGACAGTTGACCAATAGGAAGCAGTACTTTTTCGATTATGGTTGGGCCGTGCATCAAAATCTTGTGAAGTGTTGGTGTCATTGGATGCCAACAATATAAACTGACATAAAGTTTAACTGTACCTGTCGCATAACCAGCAAAATTTTTTACATTAATTTTATAGCCGCTTCTAAAATAACTTTGGAGCGATAAACAAGTGCAACATCAAGGCCAGTTATTTTAGCCGACATTGTTGGGTTTGGAAAGAATCGTCTGCTGGTATTCCCGTCATTAGTATTACCGAAGCCTGGCTTTGGAACATCCACAATAAGTCCCATTTTTAGTCTGAAATCGTCTTGAATCTTTGTTTTGCGTCCTCTATATGTAAGTCCGTCGTCTTCATTTCTTATTTACCACTTTTTTAAGGAAAGTTTGTATGAGATATGGAGCAAGTAGTATGACATACCAAAATTTAATGCATTTTCTTGAACTTCCTTTGATTTAGAAAGGTCGTTGAACTCTTTTGAAGTTGCTTCACATATGTAGCACTTCATCGTTGATTTGGTATATGCTACAGCATTGCATACTTTTGCATCAATTATTGCCAGCAATCATGTATGTTTGATAAGCATAGGCCTACAACCTTCTATATTTGTCACTGATGAAGAATGCATTTTACATTGAATACGATCTATTTCGTCTCTTGTTATGTTTGCGGTTTCTTCTTCAGTAGCGGGGGGAAGATAGCGTAGGATTTTGCCAAATTACTTCTCTTGATTCTGTGCAGCTTACTACTTGTAATGTTACTGTAAAATAATACAATCTGACTCCGCCATATTGTTAAAACTTTGCTTGTATTGAGTTTGCCGTGACCCATCACACCCCCATTTCACTGTTAACTCCACGTTTCGGCACTGACTTTCCTCCCTTTGGCGCAGAACTTCATCTAAACACAAAATTAATCGTGAAGCTGTATGATCTAACAATGCCTATAAATCAATTTCTGTGACTGTCTGGTCTTCTAGTCCTGGGTAACAATCCGTAATTTTTGTAAAATGGAATACCAAGGAAAAACAGATTTCTTACAACTTCTAATAGTTTCGTATTGCTTTCTAGTTAATCCTGCTTCCACAAACATAGAAAGAGCACGTATCGGTGACAGTTTTTCTTAATTTTTTTTATCACTTAATGCATAAGCAGTTTTATATTTTTTTGCACGGCTCGGAGACTTTGAGATTTCCTGAAGTAGTTTTGACGCTCCTCTATTACCGGAAGCAAACATTAACTTCTCGGTAGCAAAAAGCGGTTTTTCTGGCTCAACTGTTTCCCGAAGTACTTTTGTTTTTCTCATCTTGCTGCGGTCACTAGATTCAGAGAAATACTTGTCTGGTCTTCCTGTTTTAGAAGATCCTATTCTGCTTTCCGTTGTCACACATGAGATTCTGAATGTTCCCTGAAGCCGCTGATGATTTTGTGTCAGGAAATATTCGCTACTTCTGCTAGCATCGATGCACTTTTTTTAAAATTCGCGTTTAAGGCGAAAAAAGTTGCGTTTTATTGCTTTACGCTATTCTATGCAATTTTCTTGCGATAATAAGTTATCCTCTAGATGTTACAATTTCTTGTTTATGTCACTGTCTGGGCACTCTTGCATGACCTTGTTAAGGTATGTACGCGTCAATAATTTGATTCCTGATGCCCCTAGAAAGAATGAAATGCTTTGGTTGAACAGTTGAAAAACTGTATATGTATATTTTTACTTTCTCCGTTACGATGTACGAGAAAGTATTGTGATCGTGATTTTTTTCAAATTTTTTTTTACGGAAATATCCATTTTGGGGTTCTTAGAAACCATTTCAAAAATTTGTGGAATTTTTTTTTGTGTCCGTGTGTGTTTGCGCGCTCTATCGCAAAAACTAATAGAGCAATTGATATGAAACTTTGAACATACGTCTTATTTGATAATTCGAAGAACTGAAAAGCTTTTGGTAACATTTGGTACACCGGAAGTGGGTGTTTAGTTTACCTTAACTTTTTTTTTGTTTTTTTGCCAATATCTTCTTAAATATGAATAATATCACAAAAACATTTAAACAAACATTGAAAACAACAAATAAATGAACATCATTACTTGAAAATATTTTGAATAAAATCATTGCTATTCGAAAAAAAACATCATTAATTTTTTGTTTTTTTTTGTTTTATAATTATGCAACGATAATAGTTACAGCAAATTTATGTGAATAATAATTATAGAGAATATCAAAATGAACAACTTCTGAAGAATAAGTTTTTTTTCGAAATCTCATTATTTTTGAGTAAACCGAGTATAATTTCTCCATCTTTCATAATTTTGACGTTTTAAACGTCAGTTTTGTCCGAGTTTACGCAACGATGTACATTTTAAATATGATTTCAATTAACCATGAAAACGTAAATATAAATGGCTATGATACCATCAAGTCGGAGAAAGTAACATGATGGCCACGTCGCCATTTTTTGAATTGCATATATGTTTGTTGTCTCTGGCCGGTCAATAAATATTTGGTAAAACATCATCGGAATCTGAGGACATTAATGAGCATCTTCGTCATTATTCTTAGATGGAGTGAAAACAATGTTTGGCGGTAAAAACTGATTTTTCGTCGAAGCCACTTTCCTTTTTTTTTTTTCTTTTTGGTTATTGATTTTCGCTACAACCAGCGCACTAACGGCATATGTTCTTAATTTTCTTCTTTATTTTCATGTCCATCATCTGACTTTTCTTTAATGCCGATTTTCAAACGAGTTACGAATTTTTGAAAATTTCTTTGACCATTAAAAAGAAAAAATCCAAAAAATATGTACCGTGAAGAATAAATTCTAAAAAAAATATATTCAATTTTTAAAATACCGCTTTTCCAGAGGCACTTTTGTTTTCAAAGTTTTATACATTTTAGAATGAGATGCGAATTTTTGAAACTTTTGATTTTCGCGTTGTTGAACATTTGGCACGTATCAGTGAAAATAATTCATTAAAAATATAAACCGCCTAAAATAAATTCTGGAAAAATTGTATTAATGACTAAAATATCACTCTTTAAAATTGACGTTTGTTTTCTAAAATACACCAATTTTTAAATGAGTTACGAATTTTTGAAAATTTCTTTTTTCCATTTGTTGAACATTTGAGAAAAAAAATCCAAGAAAATATGCACCGTGAAGAATAAATTCTAAAAAAATTATATTCATTACGACTTTTTGAAAATTTGATAAAAAAAACGTGATAAAGATCAGAAAGATCCTTTTTATTACCATCAAATCGAGGAAAGTTACATGATGCCCTCCCTCAGTTAATTGGATGGTAGGATACTGACCAACCTTCCACCTCGTTTTGATTAAATTTTAACAATCCCAAATTTTTCGCAAATCAAATGCGCCAAATGGTGGGCTGGAAATATTCATTTTCATTATCCTTTCGTTCACATACCAGTCAACATAAAATCGATATTTGGTTTTGTATGGTCAATATTTTTACTTACCAAATTAATTTTTGAAGCTGTCAGCATCAATTTTGCGCAACTGTAAAATAACTGCCATTTAAACTAATAAATGTTCAAAAGCTATCGAATTTACCCATGAATTTCTTTAAAAATCCTTATAAATGCGCCATCTAGTGATTACAAGGAAAAGTACTGATTGGCACGGTAAGTAAATCCCCGTAAATGTTATGGAAACAAATTCCACCGATAAGGCCGAAAGGGTAAAGAGAATAATAGAGAGAAATTGTGTAAACTTTTTAAGATAAGGAGCTGGAATTAAATTGAAGATGTTTTCTATAGCTATGATCAAAATCGTATAGTAAAACCAAAATTTAAATCAATATTTAATTGCAATAATCGATCACGTTAACCTTTAATTCTAATAATATTCTATCACGTGAGCCACAAAATTTTGTTTCAGAGTTGGCTGTGAGAAATATGAGATTAGTCGCATATTATTAGATTTAAAAAAAAAATGACTGCTATGTTTCTCTCTGTCAGGCATGGCCAACTCGGAAACAAAATTCTCTGGCTCACACCTTTCAAACTATTATTTATTTTAGATTATTGGATACGCCTACAGAATCCAGACAAAGCCTTCAACAAAAACAAACCGAAAACCTGCCCGAAACAGCGATCACTGAATTCCAAATGCTGCAATTATCGCAGCTACCGCAAATACTAGACGAACCGCCAAAAAAGAAATTCATATACCACCCAGAACCATACCACGCAGAATCGTACCACCACGATGATACCCAAGAAACACCGCAAGACACCCAAACATCATCCATCGCCAAAATGCTCATCGAAGATCTCCTCCCCGTATCGACAATCGAAGGCACCGGCTTCAAGTCACTGTCCTTATCCTTAAAAACCGAATACAACTTACCCACAAGAAACGAAATCAAATCACAAATACAGTACCTGTACGAGGTGGAGAAGTTACGCATAGAAAATGTTATCTTAAAAACCCAACACGTCTCACTAACGACGGATTGTTGGAAGGACGCAGAGGGTGATACCATCGTCACCGTCGGTCTTCAAGCTCTCACGAAAGATTGGAACAGGATGGAGTACACGTTGCATTCACAGTTTCTGGGAGACCTAAAAGATGTTGTTGATTCCGTAATCGATTCATGGGATCTACGTTACAAAGTTTTAGCGGTCGTGCATGATAATCCGTATGGAATTGTGAAGTCCTTCAAGAGCTCCCGCGAGATTGAGAAGAACGTGTGCTGCTTTGGTTACTTGCTGAATAAATCTTTAAATGTTGGATTTAGCATGAACGCGGAAAAATTGATACAAGTCTGCATTGCGATCATTGAAAGGATTCTACACGTGGAAAAAGCGAACACTGCTTTTGTTGAAGCGCAGAATCTTCAGCAGTTAAGGAATGATAAATTGTTTCGGGGTGATGGAAAAAAATGGATTTCCGTTTACACCATGTTCGAGAAGTTGATTGAACAACGCAGGGCGGTCAGTGCCGTTTTGTTGAATAAAAACATCTTCATGAAGAGTGAAGAGTGCGCTTATGAATTATCCGAGAATGATTGGGCTTTAATGGAAAATCTCAAGAACACAATCTGCCCTTTCGTGTTATCCACCGATCTTCTAAAATCAGACAAAACCCCCACGTTATCAATGGTCAATCCCTTAATATCAACCTTAATCGATAACTTCCTGCAAATCCAAATCGGCGACTGCGATGACATTCGCTACTTCAAATCAACAGTGACTCGCGAGCTGAAAACAAGCTTCAATTTAGACAACGGCGTCGCCAGTCTTTCAGACCTTTGCACGTTCTTCGACCCGAGATACAAGAACTACCAGCGCACCGAGGGTCTATCGTCCAAGGTCGTTAACCTCGTCGAATGCCTAATTTCCGTGATCATCCCAGACTCGGATATGAAGAGGACGGAAACGCTCGTGGATTTCCTGTTTCCCAGGGAGGTCGCCTGCAAGCAGGAGAGCGAGATAGACATGTACGTGAACGAGGTGGAGATAAATAAGAATATGTGTCCGCTGCAGTGGTGGCAATATAACGAGCACCGGTTTCCGTTCGTCGCGAAACTGGCGAGCAAGTATTTGAGTATACCGGCCACGTCCGTGCTTCCGCAGAGGGTGTTCGGGGCGAGGGGGGACGGGGTCGGTTTGAAGAGGGCGGGTCTTGAGAAAAGCTTTGCTAATATGATGATTTTCCTGCATGATAATGTGAAGAAGTAAAATGATTATATAATTTGTTTATTTCGGTCTAATTTTCTTAATACCTTACTTTGATTAATTTACTACCAAATCGGTACCTACGACGAAAACTTTTCATGACACAAATCCAGTGCAACCACCATTTCCTTTCTCACTTTTCATTTTTTTAGCGGAGGATTTTGGTATGGAGGAATTCGACGCAGTCAATTAGACCTATGAAGCAAATATCTTCCACGGGTCGTTATCTACCCTACTTTTCACGAAAATCCCATTATTCTCCATTTATGTCCACTGCGAAATCTGCATATCTCGCAGATGTGATTCATCCGAACAAGCGTCTCGCAATATTTATTTTACGAGGATGGCGTGAGGAAAAGCTGGCATTTCTCGAATTGCGTAAATATTTAACAGTCTGTTGTAAAGAAGCTCGTCAATTACGGATCATTTATTCATTTATGACCTAATGCTTAAAACAAGTTAATTTATAAGTAAGCGTTTATTTAATGGAAAGTGTATTATGTATTACATTATTTTAGGAAGTCAAGACTTTAGAATGTTAATGTTCTTGATAAACAATTGCATTTTCATTGAGGCTTTCATCACGACGACGATTGGATTTCATCTATCCTGCTGTGAAAAGCAATTGCTTTGCTTTGGCAGTGCCCGAGTAAGGAAAGTAATTTTCTTTGAGATATGAATATCACGTCTGAGGCTAGATTGAGAGTCTGTGTTAATATTTGAACTACTAAATTAGCTTTTCATAGTAACTTATTGAGCGACTTTCATTATAATGTTCGTTAGTTTTTATTAGTTTTGCCTCGAGGGAAGGAAAATTAAGGGGAGTGCTTCTATTAGATATAAGAAGGTTATTAGTGTCTACTAACTAGTCTTTAGTATGCTATTAGCATTTATTGTAGGTATAGTGCAGTTTTAAGCTATATTAAGCTTCAGGCAGTTTAATATATGACAAGTCTTGAACTTCATATTTGTCCTCTTTTCTTACAAAATAAAATTCACAATATTACAAAACAAATAAATTAGAGGCAACCTCACTTGTTGCAGAAAGCATGAAATAAATTTAAATAAAAAAATACAGATGAAGGCTCATCTTACCCCGAACCATCCCTGAAAGTTTCAACTCTCTGATATAAATAGAAAAAAATAAATCACTAAAAGAAGAAAAACGAAAAACCGGGTGACGCGCTCTGGAAGGGTAGGGGGTGTTTTAAAATTTTTGAAAAAAATGCAGATGAAGGCTCATCTTACCCCGAACCTCTCCTTAAAGTTTCAACTCTCCGATATAAATAGAAAAAAATACGTCCTCGAAAGAAATAAAAATGTCTAGGGTGAGTCAAATAACGCGCTCTGGAGGGCCGGGGGGTGTTCGGAAGGTTCTGAAAAAATTAGGCATCACAGCTCGCCTCACCCCTTACCTACCCTGAGAGTTTCATCTCTTCGATTTCCATAGAAAAAAATACGTCCCCCAAAGTGCGCGAAAAGGTAAACAAGGGGGCGTGGCCTGATTGGGGCAAAAATTCAAAAATCGGCCATCGAGCGTCCCTTTGTAATCGATTTTAATTACTGAAAAACTTGGTCGCCACCCTCCGGCTTGGTCGCCTACCGACTTCTAAACCGGCGCGTCTTGATGTTTTTTTCGATTTTTAAAAATTCTCCCAGGGGGCTCTGCGGTTTTAGAGGGGCGGGAGTAGTCGGGATCGACTCGATCGGCAATTGTCTATTAGAAACCGTCAAAAAATTTCGACCGTACTTTAAAACGTACCCCCAAGGGGTGGCCTCCACCCCTTGGGGGTGGGGGTTGATTACCAAAATCTAATAATTTTCTTCATTTAGCGCCCTCTATACGTCTGCAAAATTTCAACTCTCTACGACTTCTGGTTTCGGAGGGTCACATTTTCGCCAGTTGCAATTCAAGTTAAAACTACTTTTAGGTAAAATTGTCCTGTTTAAAAAATTTTGAAAAAATTTCCAACGCAAGCCGGTTATATCCGCCGGCATCCCTGAAATTTTCAGCTTTTCAATTTGAAAAGAAAAAAATAAATCACTAAAAGAAGAAAAACGAAAAATTGGGTGACGCACCTTGGAAGGGTAGGGGTGTTCGGAAGGTTCTGAAAAAATTAGGGATCATGGCTCGTCTCACCCCCCGCCTACCCTGAAAGTTTCATCTCTTCGATTTCCATAGAAAAAAATACGTCCTCGAAAATACGCCGAAAAGAAAAAAAGGGGGCGTGGCCTGATTGGGGCAAAAATTCAAAAATTGGGCACCGAGCGTCCCTTTGAAATCGATTTTAATTTCTAAAAAATACGGCCGCCACCCTTCCGCTCCGTCGCCGATATATTAATATTTAATATATTAATTTCTTGCTGTAAGCCCTTTAATTGTCCAATCTACAAAAAAATCAACATTTGCTCCTTTTTCTCCTTTACTCTCGTCAATCCTTATTTTAGCTAGAGGATCTCAAAATCGATGGCCAATTAGACAAATCTACACTACTACTATAAATAGCTGGAATTATGATTCTTATCAAATAATGCAAAACTAGTAAATCTTTCTGGGCTCGGAATGTCCTATTAATTTCTCGGCGAATATTTTACTTTTCTATAGACTGGGAGAACAATTGGATTTTTTTGCGAATTTTATAAAAAGCAATTCCACAATCCACTTAACATATTTATTCATTCCAAACTCCTCCTTGACGGCCCCAACTGGAAAACTTATAATTGGCATTTTACAAGTCACTCGGAGGTTTTTGTTACATTACTCTCGCGAAAAGATATAAAGCAAATTCACTCATATTTTAAACTTGCTAAATTGAATAATTTATTTTTGAGGTTTGAAAAAAAATCATTTTTAAATGGAATTATTTTATTTTCACTTTGAATGGCTGTTGAAATCAACAATAAAAATTTATATTTTGCAGTTTGAAAGATAGACACTTAAAAAAAACATACTGGGTTGACGATAGTGGTGCCACCTTTGTTCGATTGTAAGTATTTAATAATCTATCCTCGCACTGCCGAATTATATGCAGTCTGGAGGGTCGTAAATCTGTAAACAATTTGTCAAACTTCCTGGTAGTCACAAGTTGCCTGCATAGTATCAAATTGATTCGTAGCGGCTGATAGACTTTGTAGTTAAAATATGTGTCTCTAAGATGAAAATATTTTTGGGTATGATTTTCCAAAGGAAAATTTCATTTGTGTTTCGCTTTCGGGATTTTTTTTCATCATAATGAATTTCCAGCACTACACACCAAGAAATAATTTATTCGGAGAAATTGTATGGACTAATTGATGACAATCTGTTGGTCCGATTCATGTTTAGCCGTTTATTTTCTTTGGGCACGCTTTATGGAAGAATCATTAAATCCATAGAACTGATTTTTTTTTAAATTATTTTATATAAACAAGAATAAAAAATATGCATGTGGCCATCATGTCACTTTCTATGACTTGATGATATACAAAGGATTTTTTCTGATATTTTGAATTTGGAAAAGCTCACTATAAGTTGTTTATTATAGCATTCCTTGCATTTTTTTTGCATACATTTGATCATTTCATAATTATTGTCAAAAAAGTAGAAAATTTTCAATTTTCAAGCAGTTATTATTAAGCGGATATTTCCGTTAAAATTTCGAATTCGAAAAAAATCACGAAAACAATACTTTCTCGTACTTCTTACAAATTCCACTAGAGTTTCTACTATCTACTAGACGAAAAAATAAGACACTAAATGTACATGTCATTCTACTGGATTGGTTAGAAATTCTGCTCGTATCATATGCAACCATAAGTACGAATTTGTACGCCGGGCAACAGTACATAGCGAGAAATAATAATTTCAATTTCGAAACTGTGCATTTAATCAACTATTTAATACTTATAAATATGCTAGCGTCTTTTATATAATCAATAAATTAATGGATTTTTGAAAAAAAAACTAACCCTTTTTTTGCAATTTTTTGTACTATTACTGTACTAGGCTGAAAGACCTCTGGTCAATTGCCTGTTGAGGTCATTTGTAAAAGTGTCTCAATAAATGTATTCTCTCTCTCTCTCTCTCTCTCTCTCTCTCTCTCTCTATCTCTCTCAATAAAATATTAACTTAAAAAATTATTAATTACATAAGACGCATAACAAACCTGAGCCTTGGGTTTCTAATATAATAATCGTTCATTATGTATTAAATGTTTGCATTAATAAAATATTGTAGAATATAGTCCGTGAAGTTCTTCCCATTATTTGGATCAATCCTATCATTTGTAATTAAAAGCGTATTTCGGGCAAACTTGCGCCATTCAAAGTTTGGCGGACGCATTAAATTCGCGGGTGAAAGTTGGAACGGAAGGAAATTGTCCCCAAATTATTCCATAACTTCTCAAACTCGATTTACCCCAAACAGAAAAGGGAGACGCAGCCAAAAAAAAAATGGTGATGTGGCCATCATGTTACTTTCTCCGACCTGATGGTATCATTTATATTTATGCTTTCATGGTTTATTTTCAATTTAAATGTACATCTAGTGGATGAAACTGACGTTTAAAACGTCAAAATTATGAAAGATGGAAAAATTATACTTCAAATTTAAAAATTTAGTTTACTCAAAAACTAAAGCGATTTCGAAAAAATCTTATTCTTTATAAGATGTTCATTTTGACATTCTCTACAATTATTATTAACATATATTTTCTGTAACTATTATCGTTTTATAATTATAAGCAAAAAATAAAAAATACATTTTTTTCTCGAATAAAAATGGTTTTATGAAAAATATTTTCAAACAAAAGATGTTCATTTATTTGTTGTCTTCAATATTTGTTGAAATATTTTTGTGATATTTTTCATATTTAAGAAAATATTGGAGAAAAACAAAAAATGGTTAAGGTAAACGCCCACTTCCGGTGTACGGAATTTTACCAAAAGCTTGTCAGTTCTTCGGATTATCAAATAAGACGTATATTGAAAGTTTCATATCAATTGGTCTATTCGTTTTTGAGATACAGCGCGCACATACACACACAGTAAAAAAAAACATTTCCAGAAATTGTTAAAATGGCATCTAGGGACCCCAAAACGGATATTTCCGTAAAAAAAAATTTGAAAAAAAAATCACGATCACAATACTTTCTCGTACTTCGTAACACAGAAAGTAAAAATTGGAACCACTTGTGTTATCATACCATTTCGTCCGAGCCAGCGTCCTTGAAAAGTAGCATCAATATACTCAGTAACTCATGAGAGGGTGCACCATCTTGTTACCACCATAATTTACGCGGAATGGAATAAATTCGAATTTATGAATTAAAAGATGGACTTTTAACATACTATTTAGTTACATTGCATTGTAGATAAAGCCTTTGTTGTACATAAGATAAATGCACTCGCTTAATATATTTCATTTAATTAAAAGGGATTTAAATTAACCATTAAGGAAAATGTATTATTCCTAAATTCACGTAAAAACCACATCTATGCTGCTGCGTCTAGTGTAATATATGGGTTACTTGTTCGAATACGGCTTGAATATATTATGTAATGGCCCGTGAATAATAATTGCATTGTTGGGAGTGAGAATTACTGTCGGTACTTAAAACGGCCACTTACAAATTACAGTCATTTGCGGCGGTGAGTGAGGAAAATAGCGTTAATTTATGGAAAAAAGGTTACAGGGGCAGTGCGTGTCTTGCGTCGAGGAGTGTGTTTTATGTAAATTTTCATTTTTTAAATTTAATGTTGTATAATTTATATTTGTGTAATTGATGTTTCTAAGCAAGTCATCGCGCAAATATTATATTTTTCAACGTATAGCAACAGTTATTCCAGAATAACTACACGCAAGTATTTACCACTTGGATGTCGTGCCGCCCTCGTCGGAGTAAGTGCATGAGAACTGGTGAAGTTCAGCATAATTTATAATGTAGTTATCGACATTGTCGTTCACTTTAGTTATCCGTTCGATCTGGATCACTTTAGAAAGTTGAACGTCGTTAACGCGATTACCAACGACTCGGTTATTTTGGCGCGGTATAAAAAGTTATGTTTGTACCCCTGCCGACTAGATATTCTAGACATAACCTACGTATTTTGGTATGGATTATACCAGTGATTCCCAAAGTGGGCGCCACCGCCCCCTGGTGGGTGCTGCAGCAATTCAGGGGGGCGCTGATGGCGTGTAAACACCGAAGAATTTCCGCAGTTACAAGAACTGATGAAAGTAACTGCAAATGATTCAATAAATAGTTTCATAATTTCAAAATTCAATGTTTCTATTTTACGAAATTCTTCTTTACTATTAATTGCTATCAACATTAAAAAAAAAATTAATTTCTAAGGGGCGCTAAGTAATATTTTTTCTGGAAAGGGGGCGGTAGGGCAAAGAAGTTTGGGAACCACTGGATTATACCAATATACAAACAGGGTGTTGAATTGCAAAGCTGGCCATAGGGATTTACATGTAAAATTTAAAATGTGCTAATTTTGCCCCCCTAATTATTTGACATTATTTGCCTTCTTACATTATTTTTAAAGCTCTTTATTTGGTACCTTACTCAATCATTTCTGTAGAGTATTTACCGCGATATCTGCAAAAAACTTTGCAATTATTTTGAATTAAAAATAAAGGTTTGCCATGAAATCATAATGGCCGATATTTCATTTTGTTCTAAAAAGTGACGTTTGCTGTCGCATTACGATTAACAATCGGCCGTGTATTCTACACAAGAAAAAGTATTTTTGATTATTAAATGTAAGAAGTGAACGACGTGATTTGGCTAGTATTGAATTTTTGGAGAAGGCAATACCCAGCAAGTAAAAGTAGTATTCAACGAGTTTTAAAAATAATGTAAAATAAAGTAAGTAAACCGGGCCCATCCACCACCTTTCGTTCACATTAAACTTAAGCTTCAGGACACTGTTTTAGTGAAGTAATTTTTTGGTCGTTTCGCATAGAAAAGGATACAAATAATACAAATACAAAATAATAAGTTTAATAAAACACACTTTTACTTAATTAATATCACACTGTTTAAACAGTGTGATATTAACTAAGTAAAAGTGTGTTTTATTTAAATAAAAATGTATCACGAAGTGCCGCCAACCTCAATCAGTTAATAAGTTTAAGTTAAACAATGCAACCAGTAGAATCTAAAATGAAGCTTTTACGTGTGCAAATAAGTAATCGGTATCGTCAAATGGATGACATTTCGGATTCAAAATTTTTCACAAAAAACACCTCGAAACGAATATTTTTGTAGGGTATAGCCGAATAAGATGGTCAAAAGTGCCCCCAAAGCAAATCAATAATCGCGATGACTGGATGAAAGATAATTAAAAATGCCGTCGATTGCTCGAAATTTCAGCCTCCTGAAGCAATTCGTTGTCGAGATATGACTGAAAACGTGAATTTTGCGTTTTATTTTTTTTCTCGTTTTCTATGGCACGAATCAAGCGAAACCACGTCTACCCAAAACAAAAAAAAATACTTCTCTCAGTATTTATTTGGCGCCAAATTCAAATAGAAAAATGAAGTAAAAGTTTTCAAATTTCATTTTTGCAGTGAAGGCATTCGAGGACTGTCTCAGTTTTTTTTTTCTGTAAATGTGTTTTACCAAATTCTATAACATACATTTTTTCAGAATTTTAAACAGTGTGGAAGATAGTTTAAATAATTAAAAACCACTTTTACCACCTTAAACATTTGAATTTCGCGCCAAAATTGTGATAAAAAAAAGTTACTTTTTGTGAAATGATTACTTTTTTAATTAGAGAAATACACTTCACAGAAATAACTTTTTTATCACAATTTTGGCGCGAAATTCAAATTTCGTAAAAGTGTTTTTTAATTATTTTAACTATCTTCCACACTGTCTGAAATTCTGAAAAAAATATATGTTATAGAATTTGGTAAAACACATTTGCAGAAAAAAAAGAGACAGTCCTCGAATACCTTCACTGCAAAAATGAATTTTGAAAACTTTTACTTCATTTTTCTATTTGAATTTGGCGCCAAAAAAATTGAAAAAAAATACTGAGAGAAGTATTTTTTTTTGTTTTGGGTAGACGTGGTTTTAGCTTGATTCGTGCCATAGAAAACGAGAAAAAAAAAATAAAACGTAAAATTCACGTTTTCAGTAATGTCTCGACAACGAATTGCTTCAGGAGGCTGAAATTTCCAGCAATCAACGGCATTTTTAATTATCCTTCATCCAGTCATCGCGATTATTGATTTGCTTTAGGGGCACTTTTGACCATCTTATTCGGCTATATCCTTTCCACTTTGTACGGAGAATGTAAATAAAGCAATGCCCATCATAAAATTAATTGCTGGCACATACAATATTGTGGAAGCTCTAGAAAGAATAACTTCTAAATTAATTTATTTTTGTTTTGTTTCAGGTGAGTTCTTTCGCTTGAATGCGGCCATTGGTGTAAGGTAACATTTTACATTATATTTTATTTTCAATACATAAATTTCCCATTATTCAAAGCGGTTGTAGTGGACTTTTTTTCTTATATTTAAGCATACATTAACAAACTAAAAATCCACACTGTCCGTTCTTTCCCTGCAGCCATCAGACTTCGAACATCTTCAATATATTTTACAACGCCCCGCGGCTTACATAAATATTTGCCGCAACCTTTCGCAAAACTGCATGCACAGTTTTCATAAAGTACATAAAAATAAAGTGAGTTCCATGTTCAGCGTTAAAAATAATCGATTTATCAGGTGGTTGCTTCTCTAACGGAAGAATTTCTATTATGTAAACACTGGTTCCAACAATGCACGTGATTTACACATCCTACGACAGATTTTATATTGCACTCACCGCAAATCATATGCCATTCCAGGATTTTACTGCCATTCCCAATGATGGAGGATGCATTGACCTTGCTTCTTTCGTATTAGACATGGTGTGCGATTTTCTTAAGGCACTGAGAAATTTAACAGTGGAATGTTAGACAATGTAGTAGACTCTCGATGTTTATTATTATTAATTATTGATTGTATCTAAGAGGTCAGAGAGCGCTAATTCCATGCAAATATCAGAATTACAATAATAATTATAATCTTTATTTAGTGCTATCAGATTTACTTTAAGTCGGAGATATCTTAAATAAATTAAATGTATTTTTAAGCTAAGACAACATGAGTTAAATATGTAAATTCACTTTTGACACGGTTTGGCATATGAATATTTCCTGTTAATACCGCAGCATCTAATTATCCAAATACACAATTTCTTTTCCAACAAATCCTGTCAATTGAAATTCGACGAAAACTTTCTGATTCATTCACAATCCTACAATTGGTTCCTCAAGGTTCTCTTTTATCGCCCCTCCTATACAAAATATTTTGTCATAACATTCACAATCCCGACCCTTCATATTTGAATCCAACACAATATTCCTTGCTTTTTGCCGATGATACCGCTTTTATTACTCATGCTCGAGTGGTGCTCGATAATTTTTTCAAATCTTGTTTGACTATCCAAGCTCGGTGCTCCAAATGGAGCATTCAAATTCACCGTCATCCATCCCACCTATATATTACCAACTCTCCTTTAACATATTGGCTGTCCACATAAGAAGAAAATGTCATCCCCCATGTGCCCAGATAAAAATAAATAAATATAAGAAAATTGAATTTTTAGTATTCTTTGGGTTTAGAAGGAACGAAATCAAATATTCTTTTTGCAAAAATAATTGAATTTACTTTAATAAAAGAGAGGACCGTGCAATAAGGGTGATACTCACGGCACCAAGGTGAACCGCCAACGAGCATCACCGGTGATGCTCACGGCAGCTATTGTGTCCTGTTGCCTTGTCTATTAAGAATAAAATTAAAATAAGGAATCGCCTTATGTCCAAAAATATGGACATGGTACAGCATTCGGGCAATAGATTCCGCCACTATGGCGTTTCTACCTTTAACGGTGTTTGGAATACTTATATTCCAATAGTAATCTCCGTTTCCTCATCAGCAACTAACCACATTGATGGGACCTGAAAGGTCGAAACCGGTCTGTAGGTGTTCTGATGGGGGAACAATATTTAATGTTTACAATTTTCATTTTATTAGCTTGTGTTTTTTTTATTTTAATGCTTCCAATAATTTAATTTCTAGATCAAAATAATGTCGTACTGAAAACAAGAACCACGCATCGCATAAAAGATACAAAAGAAAATTGAACAGAGAACTTGAAAAAGGGTATTATGTAGAAAAAGGCTTAAAACCAAAACTTTATCAACTCAACCATGTCCTTGCAGTGCCATTTAAACGAACGAAAGAAAAGAATTTTTCAAAAATTATACAAAATGAATTGGTCACTAAAAAATATTTTTTTGCAAGGCCTGATTAAAGTTGTAAACAAAAATCGGACTTATACTAACACTAAAAGCTCTTGTCGGTCTAAAATTCGTATCTACATATTACAAGATGAAAGAGGCTAGACCAAATTGTCTGCAAAACCTTCTTTAAGAAAACGTTGTTACAGCGTTGAGTGAAAAAAATCTAAAAAAATATGAAACACCAAAATAAAATTATGCAAAAATTAGAAGGCTGTATTCTATCAAAATAATTTAGGTTTTTTAAAAAAGTCCAATTTAAAAAAAAAATTATGAATGTTTAAAAAAATTCTGGAAGCGTTGAGTGAAAAAAATCGAAAAAAAAATATTGAAAGCGCAAAATAAAATTATGCAAAAATTAGAAGGCTGTATTCTATCAAAATAATTTAAGTTTTTCAAAATGTTCCAATTTTCAAAAAAGTTATGAATGTTTAAATAAAATTGTGAAAGCGTTGAGTGAAAAAAAATTGTAGAAGCGTTAAGTGAATAAATAAAATAAAAAATATATGAAACATCGAAATAAAATTATGCAAAAATTAGAGGCAACCGAGGAGGATGTATTTTATCAAAATAATTTTTGTTTTTCAAAATATTCTAATTTTCAAAAAAGTTATGAATGTTTAAAAAAAATGTGGAAGCGTTGAGTGAAAAAATAGAAAAAAATATGAAACGCCGAAATAAAATTATGCAAAAATTAAAAGGCTGTATTCTATCAAAATAATTTTAGTTTTCAAAATATTCCAATTAAAATTACGTTAGCCCTCAAACGTCAAGTTGGGTATAGCTGTGACTAATGGGCTAGGTAAACATATACCTCACAATAAATCAAAATCGGATAATACTAAAGTCTGTTCATATCCAAGAGACAGTAAGTGTAAAAAACGCCGGCTGCTTGTGGAGTTCTCGCCGGATTTACTTTGTATTTTGTGCCCGTCGACTGCAGAGCGCGCCGTGCATTTTGTAAGTGGGCGCGCGCTGTACTGTGCGACCCTGTGCAATCGCACCGTTCACGTGATTGTGTTTACACTTACTGCCTCTATTTCCCTTCCTATGTATCCCATTACTGCCGTCGAGATACCGAAAGAAAATCTTTCTCACTAACATGACAATAATGTACAAAGAATACAAAATAAAATGTTTAGAAAATTCCAAGTACTATCTCAGTTCATGTTTCGACATATTTTTAATACAAGATTCAACCTACATGTTCAATACTTGTCAAAAATATGATTCCCTGGATGCGACCATCCAGAATCCGAAATCGCAAAATGATACAAAATGTGCCATGCGCGACCTAGAACTCCTTCAAAAGAAGGCAGTTAAAGAGATTCAATACAAGTCTTAGACTTTGACCTATAAAAAGCCTTACCGACGATATTAACCACTTTATAAGAGACAATTACGGACATCTAATTTAGGGGTAACAAATAAGGGATGCATGTGTATTTGGAGTAAGGATTGTGCTTCCACGAGACCTCAAGAAATTGCTTCATGCTTATTTGCGCATTTCAATATGTGCCTTATGTATCATTAAACACATTCATGAAAACCCTATAATTTGTATAATAAAAATTGTGATAAGCGATATTATTAAAGCAATATGTTAAAATTAAAAAAAACACCCTTGAAGAAAATACTGAGCATGTAATTCTATACATTGATGCATGTGGTGGTCAAAATCGCAGTATAAAAATGTTAAGTTATTATCTACAAAATAGCAAACCTATAAAAATAATAGACCAATTTTTGGTTTATTTCGGGGCATGGATTCATCTGCCGCGATCAAGATTTCGGTATAATTGAAGGAGAAAAAGAATGATGATTGGATAATGAGCAAAAAAGAAAAATCCAAAATTTGTCGTCACAAAAATGACAAAAAAGAAAACATGATCAACAGCCAAATATCAGAGGATAGCATCACTAAACGAAAAGTTACAACACCTGGAGAAAAAATCGCATGGTTGAAAATAGAGGTCCTAATAATTCGAAGCTTCGTAACTCCGAAGATTCCGAAGAAACGAAAATCAAAGTTTCGAAAATTTGAAATTTTCGAAGAACCGAAGTTTCGAAATTATTACGATACCAAAACCGTAAACAGTTAGTGATTTGAACTTTTATGTAATTTCGAAATGTTTACCTCCAGACTAAACATAAGTGGCTGTAATAATAAATTAATATTAGGTATAAAATAATAACTACAATTTCTACAATATAAGTTTTGAAATAATTCGATATAAATTAACTTTTTCAGTTGTCAATATTTTAGTCATACAATAATATCTTTAAACAAAACTATCTCCAAGTACAAATTTAAAAAAATGGTGATGTGGCCATCATGTTACTTTCTCCGACTTGATGGTATCATTTATATTTCCGCTTTCGTGGTTTATTTTCAATTTAAATTATATTTTAAATGTACATCGAGCGTTTTGTAGACTCGGATGAAACTGACGTTTAAAACGTCAAAATTATGAAAGATGGAAAATTTATACTTCAAATTCATAAACTCAGTTTCACAATACTTTTTCGCACTTCGTAACGGAGAAAGTAAACATTTGGTTTGTATTTTGCACTGTGAACCATCAATTCCGAAATTGAATACATTGGCTGCGATGAATGTAATAATAGTATATTATTAAACGAGTGAGAAAGTTGGCCATTGCCACGAGGGTGAAGTTTGCGACACGAGCCATAGGCGAGTGTTGCAATTTACCCGAGTGGCAATGGCCAACTTGTTCACGAGTTTAATACTATACTTTTTCGCATCATATTAAATAATTACCTACAGATTTTTCTGTTTGTATTAAATTATAACGAATCATTTTTCTATTTGGAAATTGCCGAAGTTCGCTGACAAAAAACGAATCGTATTTGATTGGAAGTCACCCGTTGGGCAATGAAATTGCTATCATTTGATTGGACGTCACCTGTTGGGCAATGAAATTGCTATTATTTGATTGGACGTCACCTGTGGAGAAAATGATTCGGCCGAATAATGGACAACTTTCTCAATCAAAAACGATTTAACAACGTTTATATTATTTAATAAGATGCGAAAAAATAAATTCTCTGCCATTAACATTTTTTCTTATTAATTACTTTTTCAAAAACTGCCTGCTCTGATAAAACTTCGGAACATCGAAAACTAAACTAAAAAAAATCAAAGCCTAGAATTTTCGAATTTTCGAGACGTCGAAACTTCAATCTTCGAAGATCTTCGAACTTTCGAAAACGAAATCTTTGAAAGAAAAATTCTATCCCTAGTTAAAAATGCAACAGCCTAAAAATATTCATTAAGTATTCTGTTAATCCTGATGTATTGTTTAACGATGTAGATCTGACCAAAAAAATGAAAGGGCGACCGAAACTATGGTTTCCTAAAGAATTAAGTGTGGTGTATCCGAATGGATGACCAATCACAGATACAAAAAATGGTGATATGTTACTTTCTTCGACTTGATGGTATCATTTATATTTACGCTTTCATGGTTTATTTTCAATTTAAATTATATTTTAAATGTACATCGAGCGTTTTGTAGACTCGGATGAAACTGACGTTTAAAACGTCAAAATTATAAAAGATGGAAAAATTATACTTCAAATTCAAAATCTTAGTTTACTCAAAAACTAGAGCGATTTAGAAAAAAACTTATTCTGTATAAGTTGTTTATTTTGGCATTCTCTGCGATTATCAATTATTATTAACATAAATTTGCTGTAACTATTATCGTTTTATAATTATAAACTAAAACTTAAAAAAAATCTCAAATAATATTTTTTTTTTTATGCAAAATATTTTCAAACTACAGATGTTCATTTCTGTGTTGTCTTCAATATTTGTTTTAATGTTCTTGTGGTATTTTTCACATTTAAAAAAATATTGGAGAAAAACAGAAAACGGTTAAGGTAAACGTCCACTTCCGGTGTACGAAATTTTACAAAAAGCTTTTTAGTTCTTCGGATTATTAAATAAAACGTATGTTCAAAGTTTCATATTAATTGCTTTGTTTGTTTTTGAGATCACAGACACATAGACACACATACAGACATACACACAGGCACACACACACACACACACACACACACACACACACACACACACACACACACACACACACACACACACACACACACACACACACACACACAGCTAACACACACACACAGACACTATAAAACATTCCAGAAATTGTTGAAATGGCATCTAGGCACCCCAAAACGGATATTTCCGTAAAACAAAATTTGAAAAAAAATCACGATCACAATACTTTCTCTTACTTCGTAACGGAGAAAGTAAAAATAGATCTGATTGGCTTATTAAAATATTTTCTTCCGCAAAATGATCAGTTTTATTTGTCAAACGGAAGTATTGACGGATGTATTTAAACAAACAATTCTGTTATATGTATGTAAAATTACACCGTGGTTTGAAAAATAAATAAAAAAACATAAATAGGGTGTTCTATTTGAAATAGAATGATACCGAAAGTGCATCTAAATTTTTGGATGACCAGTAAACTGCAACCTTAATAACCCTTTTAAATTTCAAATCGACATCTCAAATAATAGATGGAGCCGTCTTCGTGCGACACTCGTTTTAGGTACTCGTACTCTTCGTATTTAATCCACGAATGGCTGGTCTTGTGAAAAATGCGACCATAGTAATTTGGCCAGAGCGGCAAATGGTCACGCAACCAACTTAATTTTTATTCACTTGGATTGGCCCAGTTGAGAATGTCGCCAGTCTGTTTCTAGCTTAGAAATATCAATTGTTTTCTAGTATGTCTACTATATCTAAGTGGTCAATTTGAAGTCAATTGTACGAGTGATAATGTTTTTTGCGAAATTTTAAAATCCTTAGATGCAAATTTCGCTTTCTCTAATTCAAGTTTCGAATGTCTCCATTTTGTTTCTAACTTAAAAATGTGAATTGTTTTCTAGAATGTCAAAAATGCATTATTTTTTAATTAGTTTTAGAAATTTTTAAGAAAATTCCACGATTGATAATGTTTTTACTATATTTATAATCCCCAGATGTAAATTTCGCTTTCTCGAATTCAAAAGTCGCCGTTTTATTTCTAGCTAAAAATTTTACCAATTGTTTCCTAATGTATTAAAAATGTATCATTACTAAGTAGTTTTGGAAATTTTGAAAATAATTCCAAAAGCGATAATTTTTTTAGCATTTATTGTTTATGGTGGAGGCGTCTACTTTGTTATACATGTTGTAAATATAATAAAAACACTTTTACTTTATGTTTTGATAATGGCAAGTTGAGTTGCCGAAACTATAGTCAACAATAAAAATCCGTGTTATACCAACAAAGTAAAAGTGTTTTTATTATATTTTTAGAATTTTCCTTATTTCAAGATGAAAATTTCGCTTCCGCATATTCAAGTTTTGACTGTCGCCATATTGTTTATAGCTTAAAAATATCAAAATAATTATGTAGTATGTAGAAAATGAATTATTTCTAAGCAGTTTTGGAAATTTTGAAGATAATTCCACGAGTAATAAAGCTTGTATAATTATTCTAATCCCAACATGCAAATTTTTCTTACTCGAATTAATAATAATATTAATACATTTATTAGCGGTACATCGCCCTTGAAAAATACAAAATAACTGAAATATACATTTCTAAGAAATAAAGTAATCTGAATCTTTTTGAAAATGTATTTTTTTCAATAACGAACACTCGAGAGCAAAAAATTAAAAATTAATATAAAACAGAAGGATAAAATCCTACAAAAATTCAGATTACTTCACAAGCCGTCGATCTTTTAACATAATTTTGGTTTTTGAATGTGCAGCAATTTTCAGTCGAGTTATGAATTTCTGAAAATGTATTTTCTTCAATGTCGAACTCTCGAGCGCAAAAATTAAAAATTAATATGAAACGCGGGAAAAAATTCTACAAAAATTCAAATTACTCTACACGACGTTGACCTTTCAAAATAATGTTGGTTTTTGAATATGCAGCAATTTTTGGTCGAGTTATGAATTTTTGAAAATGTATTTTTTTCAATGTCGCAATTTCGAATGCAACATTAATATGAAAAATAACTACATACAAAATACTACAAAAATTCAATTCACTTCACAAGACGTCGATCTTTCAAAATAATTGAGGCTTTTGAATCTGCAGCAATTTTCAGACGAGTTACGAATTTTTGAAAATGTATTTTTATCAATGACGAGCACTCGAGAGCAAAAATTGAAAATGAATATGAAACGAATTTTTACAGCACCCTGTATATTTATTAATAATTAACATATTTTTTGTATTACACAGTTTCACTAGTGCGTAATTACTTTATAACTCGAGTTAGGTACTATACTTTATCTACAACCATACCTTTATTGGCTTAAAATAAGGACAATTTAATTTTCATCTATAATATCCCTAATGCGTCAAATATTACCGATCATTAAAAGGAAAAGTATTCTATTTCTTAATTATTTCATCTTCATCTTGGGGCGATCAACCAGTTAGACATGAATGCACGGCTTATTATAATACATCCCAAAAAAGGGCTCACTACCTGCTTGGGCCAAAAATTTAAAATTCGATCCGGTGGGCACGTGCCCGCAAGTTTGACATTTTTACGACCGCCTGGTGATTATTACCGACCGCAATAAACCCAAGGGCATGCCGCCTACTCTGGACATTTTTAGCGGCTCCTCTTTAGGTGGATTGGATAAAGGATTCTATCTTGAAATCTATTTCTGGCGATCGCATCAAGTTTTTTATCTTTCACAATTTGAGGCAAATACAAGAAATTATCCAACCTAATTAACAACTAATAGGGTTCAAGCTAGCCAGCGCGTTGGCAAAAACGATGCAACGTTGGAATATTCATCAATTAGATGGTTTTTGCAAGACGGTGCACCCGGTTATTTAGTTCATAAACATGAAGCAATAAAATTCTGAATAAAATCAACGAAGATTTATTTGTAGAGCCTTATAAAATCCCAAACGAATGCCATATTTTTCTAATTAAAATAAATCAATATTATCTCTTCGTTACACACCAATTGGTCCAGAATAATATGAACGCGATAGAATTTTAAATACATGTTTTTGCGTCGTGAGCGATGAAAATAATATTTTCACATAGGGTACACAAATACCGTACAAATATCATACATACTGCAAGCGTAACAAGTTAGATTTATTTGTATGAGGACCACATACGAATGCAGATAAATCCAATTTAAACGGTCTGGTCGGAAATGATGCGCTTTTAAAAATGCGTTTTCTCTAAATTTCATTTCACCCATTTATTACAGACCGTAAATTTCAGTGCAGCTTTAGCTGCATTCGTGTGCACATGCAATTGATAAACTGACCGCCAGCGTAAACTGCACCGAAGCTAAGCTACGTGAAGTAATGAAAGCAATAAAGTCACATCATGATAGGATTGCGAAAGCAACGTATTTATAGGGCGCTTGGATGTATCAACAATCCATTTAATGGTGCAGCCATTGTAGTGGTATCAATGGAACGTAAAATGTTCAATAAATTAAGGCATGTCGATACTATTTGTAACACCCAGTTGAGCTGCTGCTGCACACAATGTACTGTTTTACTTTACAGGTTTGTACCCTTGGTCTTTGAATTCACACCAAAATTACAGATTTTTTTTCAAACGGGCAGTAATAGGCTGTTGGAACACGCAAATGATCAACATTTTTGATGTTAACTGTCTGAATGATAACTATTTATCAGAGACAATGCGTATTTCAATTCATAGGCGACTACAATAAATTTCTTTCTTCGCCAAATAGTCAACATTTTTGTTTGTTAACTGTCTGAATGACAAATATTTGTCAGTCAGAGACAATGCGTATTTCAATTAATAGGCGACTACAATAAATTTCTTTCTTCGCCAAATGGTCAACATTTTTTATGTTAACTGTCTGAATGACAAATATTTATCAGAGACAATGCGTATTTCAATTAATAGGCGACTGCGATACATTTCTTTCTTCGCCAAATGGTCAACAGTTTTGATATTAACTGTTTGATAACTGTCTAATAACGTATTTAAATTCATAGGCGACTGCGATCAATGTCTTTCTTCGCGTTGCATATTAAAATAATTCTAGATATTCGTTAAAATGAGTTAGTATTAGCTTTTTAATGATTTATTTTTGAATTCAGATTGCCACGTGCGAACCAATTTTAGTTCACTCTGACAGATACTAACAATTCACTTTACGGACGTATTTTCAAGTTTACTATTTCTTTTCATCGGAGCATTCTGATGTGATCAGATACAAGGATATTGATCAGTATAGTATTTATTTATGCATAATAAGTTCTTTAGATTTAATCATGAAACACCTTTCGCGGTTATCCCTATCGCGTATCTACGTATGCAACCGCATGCATGCGTTGATGTGCATGCAGTTGCCTATGATAATAAGAATACCCGCTGCGTTGCGCTGTTTGAAATTAGTGCAATCCACATTTTTATTCAGGATTTTTTTGTATATAACCACGGTAGTATTAGTGCTTGGAAATGTATACATGATCGTTTACTCCAGCATAATTAATTTCTGTTTTAATTAAATCCGCCCGGTGTTATATTATCAATAATTAATGTAATTCATGCCAAGTGGATCGATATCGAAACATCAAAGGCCCGCATCCGCCTTTCGGATGTACACAAAATCAACAATTGTTCAAGCGCCACTGCCACAGCCTGTTTATTTGTAAACATGTAAAATAATTTGTTTTATAAATCAATTTGAATTGCAGATTACATCCATCGATCGCCTCTTTTCAAAAAATTCGAATGCAATACGTGCAATTGCGAGTTGTAACGGTGCATTCGTGTTCGATTTTTTCATGGTAACCTGGTTACGTTTTGGTTAGTTTGCATTAATATTTAAAAATATAAAATATTGGCCGAAAGACCGCAGGTCGCTACCCAAATTGGCTTCCACTTGAAAATAATGTATTGTTTTATAAAATTAATGTGCATTAATGTCAATTTTTGCCAAACAAATGTATGTATAAAACAGTGGCGGCTCGTGGAACATGTTGATGGTAGAGCCAATTATACAAAATACCACCCCCCGCCATTTTTGAAGAAAGAACGACTTATCTTCCTAGACCAAAGTAACTGGCGAAAAAGTGTTTTAAGAATTGATTAAAAATTCTTGCTGAGCTTGAAACTACAGGTAGTGCCATGGTTCCATGGCTCTATATAACGAGCCGCCCCTGGTATAAAATATTGACTGCAACGAGTTTCAAGCTCGAGGAGCCCAAAACCATTCCAGCAACAAAATCCTTTAAATCAACATTAGCCCGAATTGCGTTATTAAATCACCATTTTTCATTCGCCAAATCTGTTTGTTGTAATTAAATCGCGACGGCTTAATTACGATTTGCGACGGGACTATCGATACCACACTAACTGTACAAACTGGCAATATAATCGGTAATTAGGCCAGCGCTGGCGATTAATAATAAATTTCACGACTCGGAAGTCCGATACACTAATTACATGAAATTATTCGGTGAACATGGCAAATCCCTTACAAAACCACAATCATGCTCACATGCCCACTTTCTAAAACTCACCGGCCAACTCCAATGGGTCATTGTCTAACTCACAATATGGTGCCTCGGTTTTATAATGTTTAATTCATCAAAAAAGGCCACTTGGTAAACTTTAAATAATGACAAAGTTAAATTTCCTTGAATACCTAATTTTAAAGCCTTCTGATTTTAAGAGCGTTTATTTTTATGTTATTAAGAGAGATTTGGTATCATTTTACAAAAGAACAAAATACATCAAGAACTGATCATTTCTGATGTACGTGGATGATTTTAAATTATATCGTGTTGTTGATTCAATAAATTCAAATCGTCCACAAACATCAGAAATTTGCAGTTCTTAATATATTTCTATATATCATTTATAAAGGATATTGGTCCGAGGTGAAATCCTTGCGGAACCCCAGATTTCAATCAATTTTGATGTATATTCATTTATAATAATAATAATAATCATCATCATCATTTACTACACGTAGGCCATCATATACTGAACAAAATTCAGCAAAGAAGCACATGTTTTGTGGTAGATGTGAACGTCACTCTGACTCGTGTCCTGTCCTGTATAAAACTGTATGTAACCATCTTATTCCAGATAATTCCTTCAAATCAATAAATTAAAAAAATCAGTGTTACAGCCACAACTGTTAAGTTTATTTTTTTATTCTGTATGTTTATTCGAACATCGTTTATACATTCCATTAAATAATTGTTGGTATCAATGTATTTAATTCAAATTAAACACCGTCCATTAAATGATTCGAATTAATGCTTTAGACACAAGTGTGAAGTAATAAGTGCTGACCTGTAAATATTACTTCTAGTAGTGCAAACATTGACAGATGTCTACCACAAAATCGTTAATCCATTCCATCTGGATAATAACCTGTCCGCATGAGAGGATTCTGGTGAGAAAAGAAATTATGACTCAACCTTGTTACATCAATTTCCAATGGAATAATAAAATTGGTTTCTAATTAATAATCGTAATATAATTCATGTTATGATCCATTGTTAAATATTTAAAATTTATATGTACATATACAGAGTTTTTTTCGATGTTCTCTATGTGGATCTCGAAAACTATAAGAGATAAAGAAACGGTTAAATGGGCAAATAAGTGCAGTTTTACGAGTCCAATAAAATAATACTTTCAAAGTTTTCAAAAAGTGAAGGGTAACTAATATTTAAAAAAATGTAAAAAGTGTCAATCTTTTAAAATAAAATATCTCGGTTATTATCACAGATAGAAAAAAAACTGTAAAGGACAAGGTTGTAGATAATTTTACGCAGCTTAATAAAATAAATTGAGAAAATTTTTAAAGCCATTATTTTTCGAGATACGACACAAACTTACATTTGTTTTAATGGAAACCATAGTCGGCTATGACCTCATTCGAAAGACTATTTTTTTCTCTTTAATCCGATGTCATATATGACATAGTATAGTATCACACTGTTTATTTATTAGTGACTGCAGTTTCGATCAAACGACCCTATTATTATTTTGATAATTAAAGAATTATCATACTTTATGTTGTTTTTGACAACTTTGTTTATTTCTATAAAAATAATAACTACAATATTTTGTTGCTATTATAAACAACTGCAATTTTTTTACTTTCATCTTTTTCATGGCTAACATATAGTAAAATTTCACATGATAAACTTTACAAATATTAAAAAATATCATATTTCACTCTAAAAAAATAAAATCAGTATACTCCACAAATTTTTAAAATTTAAGTACTTAAATAATATACTTTAAACTTTTGAGAAATATATTATTGTTCACTTTAAAAAAAAATCTATAAGATCAGTATACTTCACAAATATTTAGAATTTAAGGATAATCAAGAAATTTTACTTTTCATTTTAAAGCGACTTATGACGCTTTTAATTTAGAAAAGTAAAATTTCACATGATAAAGTTTGAACATTTGAAAAAATATTATATTTCACTTTAAAAAAATTCAATAAAATTGGCGTACTCCTCGAATGTTCAGAATTTAAGGATAATTAAGAATTTTTTTTTAAACAACTTATGACGTTTTAAATTTGGAAAAGTAAAATGTTACATGATGGACGCTAAAAATGTCAAAAATTAATTCTTAATAAAATCAATAAAATAAGTAAGTCAATAAAATACTCCACAAATGTTTAGAATTTAAGCATAATCAAGAAATTTTACACTTACTTAATTTTGAAACGACTTATGAAGATTTCAATTTGGAAAAGTAAAATTTCACATAATAAACTTTCAAAATCTGGAAAAGAAATTATATTTCACTCTAATATACACCACAAGTGTTTAGAATTTAAGAATATTCAAGTAATTTCAGTCTAATTTAAATTCGAAGCGATTTATGACTTTTTAAATTTGGAAAAGTAAAATTTCACATGAAAACTTTAAAATTTGTTAAAAAAAATTAAATTTCACTCTAAAAAAATTTAATAATATCTGTATACTCCACAAATATTTGGAATTTAGGGATAATGAAGAAATTTTACTTAAACTTAATTTTCAAACGACCTATTACGTTTTTAATTTGGAAAAGTAACATTTCACATGAAAGACTTGAAAAATTAAAATTAAAATAAACTTCACTCTAAAAAAAATCAATAAAATTAGCATACTCCTCAAATGTTTAGAATTTAAGGATATTCAAGAAATCTTACTCTAATTTAATTTCGAAATGGTTAATGACTTTCACATTATAAACTTAAAAAAATTGAAATAAATTTTAAATTTCACTCTAAAAAAATTCAATAAAATCAGTATATCTTACAAATGTTTATAATTGAAGGACATTCAAGGAATTTTACTTAATTTAAAACCGTATCATTATTCTTTTAAATTTTAAAAATGAAAATATTACATGATAAACTTTAAAATAAAAAAAAAACGTTTAAATTTTACCCTAAAAAAAATCAATAAAATTAGTATACTCCACAAATGCTTAAAATTTAAGGATGTTTAAGAAATTTCACTCTAATTTAACTTCGAAATGATTTGTGACTTTTTTAATTTGGAAATGTAAAATTTCATATGATAAATTTAAAAAAATTGAAAAAAATATTAAATTTCACTTTGGAAAATTCTATCAAATCAGTGTAATCCAAAAATGTTTAGAATTTAGGGATAATCAAGAAATTTTACTCCAACATAATTTTAAAACGACTTATGACGTTTTCAATTTGGAAAAGTAAAATTTCACATGATAAACTTTAAAATTTGTGAAATAAAATTAAATTTCACTATAATCAATAAAATTTAGGCTGAAAGACCTCTGGTCAATTGCCTGTTGCGGTCATTTGTAAAAGTGTCTCAATAAATGTATTGTCTCTCTCTCTCTCTCAATAAAATTAGTATACTCTATAAAAGATTTGAGTTTAAGGATATTATTAATATCGATACGATTTATGACTTTTCAAATTTGGAAACGTAGAATTTCACATGATAAACTTTAGAATTTGTAAAAAAAAATTAAATATCATTCTAAAAAATTCAATAAAATCAGTATACTCATGAAAGATTAATCATTTCAAAAAAAATCAATAAAATTAATATACTCCACAAATATTTATAATTTTAGGACATTCAAGGAATTTTAAACTTAATTTTGAAACGTGTTATTATTCTGTTAAATTTGAAAAATTTAAGTTAACTTTCAAAATTTAAAAAAATGATTAAATTTTACCCTAAAAAATTCAATAAATGATTAGAATTTAAGGATATTCAAGAAATTTTACTCTAACTTAATTTTGAATCGAATTATGACTTTTTACAAAATCTCATGGTAAATATAAAAAATTTAAAAAAATTGTAAATCTCACTCTAAAAAAATCAATAAAATCTGCAATTTCTACAAATGTTTAGAATGTAAGGATATTGACAAAAAATGTAATCTAACTTAATTTTAAAATGACTTATGACGTTTTAAATTTGGAAAACTGAAAATTCATTCAAATATGAAACATGTTTTATTAAAATTACCTGCCTCTAGTATGAAATAATTATAATTACCGGTAAGTGTAATTATTTAAGTGTTATTAATCACATGGACCAAACGAAGCGGTTTGTATTAATAATTTCCGGTAATATTAATAAAAACGGGATTTATTACACGAATAAAAAAAAGATTAAACTGTATTATTAAGCACACAATCGTACAACTTCTTCCTTTAGGTATATATTTTTTTAAGTCAATAACAACAGAGCCATGGGCCCGAACAAAATAACAGAAAAAAATGGTGATGTGGCCATCATGTTACTTTCTCCGACTTGATGGTATCATAGCCATTTATATTTACGTTTTCATGGTTTATTTTCAGTTGAAATCATATTTTAAATGTACATCGAACGTTGTGTAAACTTGAATAAAACTGACGTTTAAAACGTCAAAATTATGAAAGATGGAAAAATTATACTTCTAATTTAAAAACTCAGTTTACTCAAAAACTAAAATGATTTCGAAAAAAACTTATTCTTTATAAGTTGTTCATTTTAGCATTATCTACAATTATTATTAACATAAATGTGCTGTAACTATGATTGTTTTATAATTATAAACTAAAAATTAAAAAAATAATAATAAATCTCTTTCTCGAACAAAAATGATTTTATGAAAAATGTTTTCAAGCAAAAGATGTTCATTTTTCTGTTGTCTTCAAAGTTTGTTTAAATGTTTTTGTGATATTTTTCATATTTAAGAAAATATTGGCAGAAAACAAAAAACAGTTAAGGTAAACGCCCACTTCCGGTGTACGAAATTTTACCAAAAGCTTTTCAGTTCTTCAGATTATCAAATAAGACGTATTTTCAAAGTTTCATAACAATTGCTTTATTAGTTTTTGAGATACTGCGCGCGCAGACACACACACACACACAAATTTTTCTTTTTTCAGAAATTGTTGAAATGGCATCTAGGGATCCCAAAACGGATATTTCCGTAAAAAAAATTTAAAAAAAATCACCTATAGTTCATCCGTTGAGAGCTGACGGTGACTCATGCATTTTCGTACTAAGAATTGCTTTACATTTTATATCTATCTTTTTCTATCATGTACGAAACAGTATGAAATAAAAGACGAAACGTGTGTCTGCGTGTTAAAGAATAGGGCAGCGTAGACGTAGGTCTAAGCATACGCATGACTCTTGACACGCTTCATATAAACACACAAAACACGCGAGCGCCACGTCAAATAACATAACCGTAAAAAGTTTGCGTGAGAATTTTTAAATATCCCGCCAATGAAAATCAGCGCGGCACCAAATTTTCTAACGGACATACGTTTACTTAAATCTTGATTCATGCAATTTTAAGCGATGAGTCACAGGCAGCTCTCATCGGCCCGACTATATCACAATACTTTTTCGTATTTCGTAAGGGAGAAAGCAAAAATAAGTCTTTTGCGAGATATCTAGTTAGCGACGCATTTTTCAAAAAAAAAACAATAAGCTCGTAAAACTGCAATTATTTACCCGAATTAATCGTCTCTATTTTTTCACTAGTTTCCGAGATCCTCATACTAAACATCGGAAATACCCACCCTGTATATGACCTTCTTAGTTTTACAAAACAGTAACACAATTTTCGATACAACCAAATATTATAGGTCCATACGATTATTTATTTCCACCCCAAATAATTTCTATTATAAAAAAAACGATAAGAAAATCCATATTTTTGTAAATAAATTCAGTCGAATAATTTCGGCGTCCCATACACCGACAAAATACCCATATATTCGACAGCATTATTTAATTGAAGTTAGTTATATATTATTATTATTTTTACTTTCTTCGTATAAAGTATGAGAAAGTTGTTTTTTGTGTTATATTGTAAATAATGAGTATCTTGTTATTTGAAGGAAAAATATCAGTTTCACAGCTTGAAAACCTCTCTCTATTGTTCAGATTCATTCTGCACCATTAACATTTGTGTATTATTACATAAGTACTAAATTTTAATTTGATAAATCGGCATTGATTCCCCCAACTATTTTTCACATCGACGATCAATTACAGTAGCTTCGCATACAAATAGAAACTATACCAGTGCAATTTCCTTCAATATCTAATCGAAACATTCAAATGTAAGGCAGCAGCTATCAGATTACAGACTGACACGCCTCCGGTATGAAAGCTATTATATTAACAGCCAATACATCAAAGCGTCCACTTCAAATGTATGGCACCAATATCAACAAAATTGAATTTCGTGTGATAATATTATCGATTGATAGAGTTAATTTCCCAACCGGGCGAGCAAATGTGTTTCAACATATAAATTCGATTTGTTTACTTTTAATATCCTGCTGTGAATGCGCAGGAAATTAAATCCGTGACGATTCTTAGTAAATGAAATGTTTTATTTCCAATAAAAATATTTTAATCAAAAATAATGTTTGTATATAGAATATAATCTACAGAATACAAATTTGAAATAAAAAATATATAATTCTATGTGAAATGTGGAAGTTGCTGTATAATAGTTGATGAAAAAAAAGTGCGAGAAAAAAATATATTTTACATGTTGGACTTATGTTAATAACATGCTAAAGTGTCTTAATAGTATATTATGCAACAAGTGTTATAAACGGCACTTTAGTCACGAGTTAATTAGGCACGAGCGGAGCGTAGCGGAGCGAGTGTTTAATAACGAGGGTTCATTTATTATTTTTTTTATTTTGACAGATTATTGATAAGTGACAACTAACTTGATTTTGAGTTTCAATTGATTTTAGCGATTTAAAAATCTGTAGCTAACTTCAGCCCATAACTAAAACGCACAAAGTCACAGTTTGTCAAGGTGTATTTAAAGAATCACTTAGCGTCATGGAAACATATGCGATAAATGACGTTTTAGAGGTGGGAGTAGAAAAATTTTAAAAAGTATATAATCACCTGATTTTTGAGGCGTTTTAACTATGGGCTTTCAATTAAACTGCTGTAACTTTTTATTTAGCCAGAAAATACATTGCAAATAAAATCATATTATCCCACCGTGATCTGTGTATTCGAGTTGGTTTGGATTTTTTTTTATGCTAGAAGTTCGGTGTTGAGAATTAAATTAGTTTAAATAGTTGTTTATTGTACGTTAAATCCATATTTGTCACTAACTTTCCTATGGAAGATAGCGCAAATTGATATATTTTGAAATTTATCTGACCGCGATCTGAGTATTAGAGATGATTTGGAAATATTTGTTCTTTTCTATGATAGAAGTTCGGTGTTCCGAATTAAATTTGTTTAAATGGTAGTTTAATGTATGGTGAATCCAAATTTGTTGCTAAATTTTCCACAAGAGTGGCGAAAATTGATATATTTTGTGATTTATCCAACCGCGATCTGAGATTTGTCGTTGGTTTGGATTTTTGCTTTCAATGACCGAAGTTCGGTGTTCCGAATTTTATATTTTTCTTAAACAGCAAAAAAATGTGTGCTGCATCTGAATATGTTTTAATTTTTTTAAATTTGAATAGGTGCACATTTTTTTTTTTTTTAAGGAAGGATGGTTGACGGGAATTCGAGTTCGAGGAAGTGCGGATGATTTGGAATTGGCGTAAGCATCTAGCTATTCGGCCACTAACAATAATTAAGTTTTTGAGATTTGATTTTTAATAATGAATGGAACATACACTATACATCCCGCATGGCCACTTCTTCGTTCCGAAAAAGTGACCGCACAGATGGGATTCGAACCCACGACCACGAGGCCCGTGAGTAGGAGCTCTACTCACTAGGCCACCGCGGCCCCCTAGGTGCACATTGATTTTTTTTTTAAATTTTATTATTTAAAGGTGCCATAAAAAATATTAGGGATTGAAAATTTGGATGCTTTTATGAAAATTTGTTAATTCAATGTGTCTTTACTCTAAAGTAAAATTAGTCGATTTTCCTTGAAACTGTTCAGAAATAATGAGGTTTGAAATCTATGGCTAACTTCGTACCCTTGAATTATCAAGACTGCGAACAATTTTTGCGCGGGAAATTTAAACTAATTTTTAAACTATATAGAAAACACGTATTATTATTCAAATATTGCATAAAGAGTTGCAAAAACAAATCAAACTGTTTCTGTAAATACATATTTATTTTTTGCCTGGGACAAAGTTGTTGTACATGACATAAAACTGTCACCGAAACCGTACCAATAAAAAGAGCATCTCCCAGCGGGAGCTGCCGGAATACTCCCAGGAAGGATCCATAAAACGTACCTGGATAACTGGATAATATCGCCGCTCTTTCCGTTCGTCGGGATAATCCCGTGCGAGGTATAAGGGAATAGTGGAGAATCCTTTAAATTCGTTCGATTCCGGAATTAAATGGGGCTAAACTTGTCTTCCTAACATGTCCGGAGAGGTTAAGAAAAAGGTTAACGAAGAGAATTAGAAGAGATCTCTGATTTTCTACGTAGCACAAATATTGACTTTTTAAAAGGTGAGCAGGACCAACAACTTAATTAAAATAGCATACACAGGACTGAAGATATTGTTAATGCATATGTTCAATCGTAAAATAATCACATTAATGCATGGAATTTAATTGAAATTGTATGCAACCAAGTACACAAGGTGCCAGTGACACAGCTTAAAGCATTACGAATGAAGTTAGATTAATTAAATTGAAGACGGTTTCACAAAATTACGTTCGTTTACCTTTGTCTTCATTTAATAATTGCTGATAATTTGAAAACTTGTATTCTTTTAATGTCTTATAAATCAAAGATGAACTTATTTGAAACTGTACTGCAATAACTCTTAAGGATGATATGGGATGCCGTTCTACGTAACATAAAATGCCGAGTTTCTTCCCTTCCGTTAAAATGTGACTTCTTTTAGTCCTTTCACTGTGAAAATTACGCACGCAGCCAGTATTGTCGAAATTATGGACAATTTTAAAAATTGATCCGATGGATGGAAGTTGTTTGCAACGTGAAAACAAACTGCTGTTTCCGCTTTCATACCAATTAATTATTTTTATTCTTTCTTCGGTGGTGTAAAACATTTTTATCAACACAATTTTGACAATGAAATAAAACTGAGTAAGTATGGTTGCCTACATATGAATGCGTTGATGTGATTATTTTACGATTGAACATAGGCATTCACAATCATATCTTCAGAGTTTAAATAAAAGCCCAGAATATTGAAAATCAACAACTTGTTTAAATGATATTTGCATACAGTAAAGACGATCGTTACATCGTCTACATCTATAAGCTTTACATAAAGTGGAATATAAATATGCCAAGAAATATTTTAAAAAAAATTGGATGTGGCCACCATGTAACTGTTACAATTATTTTCGTTTAAGTTTTCGGCAGCTTGTAAAGTGTGGGGCGTAACAGTGTAATTGATTCGAGTCTATGGAAGGTGATTTTTCAGATTTTGATAAAAACTTATAGCGCAATATATTATGAGTAAATGTGGATAATTTGGTGTTTTTTTTTCGAATTATGGCTTGGAAAATCTGCGATCACAGGAGCTCAAGCGTGATTATTTCAAAAGAATGTTTACAGATTTTTATAAAACCATAAATCGTTGTACCTTTTAAGTTCATTATAATAGTTCTAAGTTTGTTGCAAATGTTTTCCTATTTTTTGATGGCTTGAAAAAATCCGCCGCACAATTAGAATGTAGATTGTTGAAGATTGATTATTTCAAAATTTAACGAGTATATTTTTACAGAAACTTAAAGCGCAATTTATTTTGAGTAGATTAGAAAAGTTTCAATTTTTTCAGGCATGTTGAAAAATGCCGGAACGCAGGTTTGAAATGTGGTGCGTTCTAGCGCAATTATTTCAAAATCCAGGAAGGGGTGTTTCGAGTTTTTTTTTTACAAAAGTGCAGTTTATTTTTAAAAAATCTTTAAAAAAAAAGTTTGTTGCAATTTTCATTTATTTATTTTTTTACGACTTAAAAAGTGTCTGACCACTGATTCAAAATGAAATATAGAGTGTTCAAGAGTGATTGTTTCGAAATCTAGGGAAGATGTTTGTGCAGATTTCTATAAATCTTTAAACACAATAATAATGATAATAATAATATATATTTTTTTCTCTCTTAAATTAACAAAATAAAACATAGGGAAGAATTTGCGTCACAGAAAGACAAGTAATGCAATCTATTTTAAGTAAATATTTAACTGTTTGAAGCTCAGCACGATTTTTTTTTATAACTACGAAAATGGCCGCAGAATTTAAATGTGATGTGTTCAAATGTTAATTATTGTGAAACCTATGAAAGGCGTGTTTGTGGATCTTAAGGATCTTAAAGGAAAATCTATTTCGAGTAAATTTTGTAGGTTTGGAGTTTGTCGCAATTCCTCTACAATTTTTTGAGATTTTTGAAAATGCCCGACCGTAGAATTGAACACCCCTTGGTTCAAGTACAATTATAATGAAATCTAGGGAGAGTTGTGTACAGATTATTATAAAAGCCTGAAGCGGTATAATTGTATTTTGGGTAAATTTTTTGCAAATGGTTTCATTTTTTTGGCGCCTTGGAAAATGCCCGATCGCAGCATGGAAATGTATTTCAGAATCCAGAAAAGATATTTAGGCAGAATTTTTTAGAAGCTTGAAGCGAAATCTATTTTGAATGCATTTTGAAAGTTAAGAGTTTATTGCAATTGTTTCGCTATTTTTGTTAACGATTTGAAAAAAAAACTGCAATTATTTTGAAATCTAAGAAAAAAATTGTTCGCAGATTTTTATAAAAGGTAAAAGGCGATATATTTTGAGTGAGTTTGAACACTTTGAACTTTGTTGTAAAATGTTTAATTTTTTGTCGTCTTGGTACATCACCAGAATGAAAATGTGAGTTTATTCAAGTTTGATCATTGAAATATAGCAAAGTGGCGTTCGCAGATTTTAATAGAATCTTCAAGCGAAATTAATTTTGAGTGTATTTGAAAAGTTTCGAATTAAAAAAAAAATTCTGTGACTTAAAAAATTCCCGACCGCAGAATGGAAATGCAAGATGTTCAAGTGTGATTATTTCGGTATCTAGGAAATACATTTAATCAGATTTTTGTAAAACTTGGAGCGAAGTTAATTGTTTCGCTATTTTTTTAACGATTTGGAAAATGTCCGAATGTAGAATTGAACGAAGTTGTGTTCGAATGCAATTATTGTGAAGCCTAGGAAAGAGTTATGTGCATATTCCTATAAAAGCTTGAAGCGCAATGTATTTTAACTAGATTTTAACACTTTGAACTTTTTTTGCAAATAGATTCATATTTTTTTGCGGCTTGGAAAATGTCCAACCGTAGAATTAAAACGCGAGGTGATCAAGTGTGATTATTTTGAAAAACAGTAATGTGGCGTTTAAATATTTTAATAGAAACTTGAAGCGGAATCAATTTTAAGTGTATTTGGAAAGTTTAGAATTTTTTGCAATTGTTTTTCAATTTTTTTCGGCGACTAGGAAAATGCCCGACCGCAGAATTAAGATGTTAGGTGTTCAAATGTGATTATTTTCAAATATAGCAAAGTGGCGTTCACAGATTTTTACAGAAACTTAAAGCGGAATCAATTCTGAGTGTATTTGGAAAGTTTGGAATGTTTTGAAATTGTTTTTCTATTTTTTTCTTGCCGACTTGGGAAATGCCCGACCGCAGAATTAAAATGCGAGGTGTTCAAGTGTGATTATTTTGAAATATAGCCAAGTAGCTTTCACAGATTTTACTAGAAACTTAAAGCGGAATCAATTTTGAGTGTATTTTGAAAGTTTTGAGTTTTTTGAAATTGTTTTTCTATTTTTTTTGGCGACTTGTAACATGCCCGACCGCGAAATGGAAATTGGTATGATCATTTTGGAATGTGGGAAAGATGTTTCGGAAGATTTTTCAGAAGCTTAGAGCGAAATCTATTTGCTGTTTTTTTAACGATTTGGAAAACGTCCGACCGAGGAATTGGACCAAGGGTTGTTCGAGTGCTATTATTATGAAACCTAGGAAAGACTTGTCTGCAGATTTTTGTGAAAGCTTAAACCGCAATGTATTTTGAGTAAATTTGAACATTTTGAACTTTGTTGCAAATGGTTTCATATTTTTTTGGCGCCTTGGAAAATGTACAACCGCTGAATAAAAATGTGAGGTGTTCAAGTGTGATCATTTTGAAATATGGCAAAGTGGCGTTCACAGATTTTAATAGAAACTTAAAGCGGGATCAATTTTGAGTATATTTGGAAAGTTTGGAATTGTTTTAAATACATTGGCATTTAAAAAGTAATTGTTTATTTATGTAATGAAATGATGATAAGCATTGACACTTGCATGTTTCAAACTTTTTATTATATTTTCTACTGTTGGCTATTATTATTATTATTATGTTTTTAAAAGTTTGGAGTTTGTAGAAATTGTTTTGAAATTTTTTTTTGGTGACTTGGAAAATATCCGACTTCGTAATTGAAATGCTAGATGTTCAAGTATTATTATTCGGAATCTAGGAAAGGTGCGTTGGCAGATTTTTGTAGAAGCTTAGAGTGAAATCATTTTGGAAGTTGAAAGAATTTAATGCAACTGTTTTTGTATTTTTTTTTCTCACAGCTCGAAAAATGTCTGACCGCAAATTTTAGCCCAAATGTTAATTCATGTATCTGTGTCGCCGATAGACAGAGGAACAAACATTTTTCAAAAGTGGTCTAGGTGACCTCTGTTGAAATTCCGAATTCGAAAAAAATCACGAAAACAATACTTTCTCGTAGATGCCAGCATATTTCAATTATTATTTATATTTATTTTATTAGCAAAAATTCTGAAGAAGCAGTTATCCAGTAGGAGGTTCATTTATAAACATAAATAAAGGAGCAATTAATCACTAAACAGCTGCTGTTTTGATCGCGCAGACTTACAGTTAATTACCGTAAAGATTCAAATCGACCGGCTCTGTTTTAATTGGTGGCCTTTTATAATTGAAAAAGAAAGCAAAAAAAAGAGTCCGATTTGGTGAAATGCTTCCCCTATTACGTCCTAAATGGCGCACTAAACATAATTGCGCCTGCACGCTCTTCTGCACTTTACTGAAGATTACGACCGCGAAATACGATTACGAAATTTGATATCGTTTGTACACGATCACTGTATATAATATAATTGGCATAATCGTTAAATTTGAGTGTTAATTAAGGTGAAAATATGCATGAGGCTAACAGTTTGATAAGGTTTGGATAATGTTGTTATTGTGTATTAAAGCTGATTCCATTATACTGGGTGATGATGATGGAAGTAATCCAAATTCTCCTATACAGGTGATGTAATGATAAACCCGAGTGATACATTATGGGCCAACTCGGTCACCACGTTGATTAACATAGATTAAGTAAAACAAGTCGGCCATTCTCTGTATAAAACTTTGCGTAATATTCCAAATTTGTCCGAATAGGATAAAACTAGTCTCAATAAAGTGAAAAATACGTGTTTTAATTCAATGTAATATTACATTTTTTTAACAAAACATTATGTTTGTAAACAGTGGCGGCTCGTGGAACATGTTGATGGTACAGCCACTTAAACATGTATCTTTGTTAAATGATCCAAGTCTCATGATTCGCGTTTCGGGGAAGTACAAACGTTTTTTTCGCGTTATCCGTTCTTAACGATTAAAAATTCTTGCTTAGCTTGAAACTACAGGTAGTGCCATGGCTCCTTGGCTCTATATAACGAGCCGCCCCTGCTTGTAAATATGAGTAACTGCAATCTTTCGATCTACGTGTAAAATATCCTGTGCAAAATGCAATAAAATTCCGTTAGGATTTGTCTTTTCTTTTCCACACAAACGCTGTTTCAACAAAAGGTATTAACATTTCTTTGAGACCTCTGCAAACAAAAATGTGCATTAAACCTCTCATACAATTCAATTTCCATTCTGAGATCACGAGACCGAAAAGTAGGCGACGGAATTCCTTTTGATGTCGCAGTAAAATAAAATCTATCTTGAAATAACAGTTTTATTACACTTAATAAACGGATGTATAATGTTTATTAAGATCCAACGCAACAATACTTCGATTATTTTATTAAACTATGTGGAAAAAGCAAAAGCTACAAAATATGTAGACATGCTCGAATTAATCTATTGTTGTAGAGGTTTATTTTAATTATTACCCACAGTTGCATTGTGAAATTCACATTTGGAATTTACTGAAGTAAATAATATCAGACCGCCATAAATATAGTCATCCGACTGTGGCTTTCTGAGCCGCATGCGGCTCTTCGTTTAGAATTGAAATCCTTTTTTTAATTATTTCAGAAGTTTTCCCGCGAATTTTGTTAAATTGACTAAGTAAGTGAAGTTGTGCGTAGTCGCTTTGATAGTAGCTCTTCGGTGAACCTGTAATACTTGAATTAATTGATTTACTTTTCTATTCATCAATTTCTAGGCTTCTTTTTTTAATTTAAAAACTATTCTTGATCGTTGAAATTTTTTTATAAACCATTGAAAAATTTGTATTCAAATATTGAGAAAATACTTATTTTTGTATTAAGTGTGCAAAATACATATTTTTTTGCGTATGAGAATGACCTCACGATCGAGACAAAAAAGTCATTCGAATGCGCCTATTTCGTACTCGTAATACAAAAAATGTAAAAATAAGGATATTAAAGATTTAGGTAAAAATATACCCACAGTAAAAAAATGAAAATATATCCCACGCGGTCAAGAATACTGGTATATATCCGAAAACTAAGTTTTGAAAAAAACTGGTTTAAGCATTTTTAAACTCCACACTCAAACAAAAATTATTGCGTACAAATTATTGTTTCAAATTTGCACTCGGTAAAATGATACATTAAATAACTATGCCTCTAGCATTTGCCAAGTCACTCTAGTAAAAAAAACTGTATTGTATCGATCAGCATAAATTATTTATAAAAACCTTAAGATGTACCAGGGCTCTTCCTTGGATTTAGTTATAGAAATGGTAATAACATTGACATACATTTTCTTTCAGATTTCTTATCTTTCGTAACTGTTAGATTTGTATAAAAATCTTTACAAGCTGCTGGAATGAGTAAACCATTCAATAGGAACATGACATCTTTCTTCTTGTTTTGGGCAATCCCACAAAATTGGCCGTATGCTGGTGAGTCCCAGTTTCGATCTTCTTCTCGATGGAGGTGTCGTTTTCAGTGGTTCTTTTCGGCGTCGTCCTTGAGCTACTTCTTCTTTTTGTAGGAGAGTGGCCAGTTATCAGCTCAGCCACAGGAATTTCTTTGAATACATCAATGTTACTAATGTAGGTTCTTGATGAAATTAATTTTAGTATGAATGTAAGCTATTAATTTAAGTATTTTTTTGTAAAAAGGAGATTTTTCTGTTAATAAACTTTATTATTATTATTATTATCATCTTTGAAAGAGAGTTTGTAAAAGAAAGACAGGGGAGTTTCCTGTATAATTTTTATTGCTATAATATCATTGAACACTACTCGTTCTCTAACACGATTCACGTTAAAATTTTCTCTCACATGTTTCTACAATGACTTGAAATCCATGAACTCAAAAACCGATTTTTCAGACCATTATTCCTCCCAGTGTGCGATATTTTTTCATATGTGTAAAAATGTCGATTTCATAGAGTAACATTTTTCATGTGTGAAAAATGGTTTCCTTGGTGATTTTTTAACGATTTTTTGGCAAATGGCAAACTTCGCAGTTTGATAACCATACGCCAATGTCACCTTTTTCTGTTTGTTTTTTACCGTAGAAAAAAAAACTGTTCTGAACGGTTAAAAGATTTGTGAACCATTGATGTAATTCAAAATAAAATGTTTTGAACCGTTGAAAAAACTGTTTTTTCGTATTAAACCTTTATATTTTTGATCGTTCTTGAATATTTTTTTTTCTTTTTAAATCACAACTCTAACGACGGATTCCCCGGGTTCGTTTTACTTCTTTTTCTAGTAGAAAAAGAACTTTTCTGAATGGTTGAAAGATTTTTGAACCATTGATGAAACGTTTTACCCGTTCAAAATAAAATGTTTTGCACCGTTGAAAACACTGTTTTTAGCCGTTAAATAAAAAAATGTAAAACAAACCAAAAATTTCACAGACGGGAGAGAAATTCGAGTTTTTCGCTGTCGAAATCGCGAAAGAAATATTTCTCTTCCAAAAGAGAAAAAGTTTTTAAACCGTTGGTAAACTGTTTTTAGCCGTCAAAAATAAACTGTTTTGAACCGTTGAAAAAACTGCCTTTAACCGTTGAAAACAACAATTTAACTGATGACGGTGGAAAACAATTTTTTTTTACAAACGAAATTAGAGGTGAGCAGACAGTTTCGGTTCTTCGCAAGGAGCGCTCAGGAATCGGTTCGCACAAAAGGAACCGCGGTTCCTCTGCTCTTTAATATATAATTGGCTTTTTCTTCAAGAGTGAAAACCTGCGGAGACTTCATGCGGTTCCAAGAGAAGTTAACTGCGAAAATTTCATGCGGTTCACTTGACTATCTGCACGAGCTTCATGCGGTTCCTGGTATCAACCGTATGAAGTTTCCGTAGATAACTTCAAGAGGTTCAAACCTCGAAATGCATGGAGTTTCCGCGGTAACTTCATGCGGTCCCTCGTGCAGGTGGTGTTCCCGTTGAGAACCGCTTGAAGTTATCTGCGGAAACTTCATGTGGATCTCGTGAATTTCTTTAAGCCCAGAATTAAATTTTGAATTTTAAATGAAAATTCGGAAACGTTTAATCAAATGCAACATTTTTTTCCAGGTTCTTGACGGCTTTAAGTCAAAATTTGTTTTTTTTTATGTTGTCACTAAGTCAAATTTTGATACTCATTAGTCATTTTAGAAACTTAACGACTTTTAAGTCAAAATTAGTCGTTTTTTGACGTTTGACATTTCAAGTCAAATTTCGACATTAGTTTGAACATAAAGTCTTGTAACTTTAATTCAATTTGGCATATTTTCTAGAAGCTTAACGACTCTAAGTCAAAATTAGACTTTTCTCTTGACGCTTGCTGACTTGAAATCAAATTTACACATTTATTTGGACATAAAGTCTTTTAACTTTAATTAAATTTGACATTGTTACAAATTACAAAATTAGTCGTTTTTCTTGATGTTTATTAACTTTAAGTGAAATTTCGACATTATTTTTTTTGCAATGCCCTTATTTTAGGGGACAGCTACGGATTTCCGTTAAATGTTAAATAATAAATATAAGAAAAAATCGTCACGGCTTTTTGACAGTTTGTAATTGTTAACTGTAATTGCAGGAAGGCATTTCGAAAATAACATATTTTTTTTGCAATGCCCTTTTTGAGTTACGATTTTTTTAAACACCACTCGTGGATTAATGAGCTGTTAGATGTTTTTTTTCTATTTTCGTGGCTTTTTGACGGTTTGTGTTTGTTAAACACTCCCTCAGAAAGGGACTGCATGTATAAAATTTAGAAATCGCAATTTTGGTAGATGCGCCGAGAAATCTATGGTTGGAATTTTTATGGCTAACTTATATATTGCAGTTGTGGCCACACTGGAACTTATTTCTGACAATTTGGTATATAACTGTAGAAGAGACCCGCGAACCGCTCCGAGGAACCGGTTCACTCAAGTAAGTGAACCGGTTCGGAACCGTTCCCGTTTCTCCCATCTCTAGTCGAAATCTCGAAAGAAATAATATCGATTTCTCAGCTGTCGAAATAGTGAGAGAAATAACATTTTTCTCCCTGCTAGGTTACATTATTTATTTTAACCGTCACGGGTGATGGCGTTTTTTTCTAAAACCTAACCCAGAAAAATGGCATCAAAATATCCCCTTTGTGAAAAAAATAGTATATATACCTCGGGAGAGAATGCTATTTTTCCCTTGGTGCGTTGTATACCTCGGGCTTTTGCTCTCGGGATACAAATTTGCACCACAGGAAAAATCTCGCATTTCTTCTCCGTTGATAAACCGTTAAAAATAAACTATTTTGAACCGTTGAAAAACTGTTTGAATAAAACATTAACTGCTGACTTTAGGAAACATATTTTTTCACGAACGGGCGAGAAATTTGAGTTTTTCGCTGTCGAAATCGTGAAAGAAATACATTTTCTTTTCCCAGGGAGAGATAGATTTTTAAACCATTGATAAACTGTTTCTAACCGTTCAAAATAGACTGGTTTGAACCGTTGAAAAAACTGTTTTTAACCATTGAATAAAACAATTTAACTGTTAGCTGTAGAAAACATTTTTTTTGACAAATGAGACAGAAATTCAAGTTTTTCACTGTCGAAATCTTGGAAGACATAATATTTCTCTTTCTAGGAAGAGGAAGATTTTTAAACCGCTGATAAACTGTTTCTAGCCGTCAGAAATATTATGTTTTGAATCGTTGAAAAAGGTATTTTAACAGTTGAATAAAACAATGTAACTGCTGACGGTTGAAAGCAATTTTTTTCACAAACGGGAGAGAAATTCTGGTTCTTCGCTGTCGAAATCGTAAAAGAAATCATATTTCTCTCCCTAGGGAGAGAGATTTTGAAACCGCTGATAAACTGTTGAAAATAAACTGTTTTGAACCGTTGAAAAACAGTTAGAAAATAATTTTTTTCACTAACGGGAGATAAATGTATGTATTTTTTAGCATATAACATATTATTATATACCATGCGCTCTTCTGACCGGTGTACGCTGTCGAACTAGCACCAATAAACCTACTTAACCCTTGGAAAAAACTTATTAACTGTTGAAAAAACGGTTCTTAAAAAAACTGTTCTTGACCGTTGAAAAAACTGTTTTCAACTATTAAAAAACTGGAGAACAAAGTATTTAGTGATGCTTATATCGTCTTCTTCGACTTCAGCTTGTGATATTTTTATATATATTTATTAATAATTATCAACTTGTGGCTTAGATCTTTTAGACCTGGTGAGTGGTAGATTATGTAAAAATTGATTCAGATTGGGTATTTTTAATGTGGATACATATAAAAGTCTTCATGTAACGTTAACAAATTGCAGTGTGATCGGCCTAATGAAAGCGTTTATAAATGAAACCGCAATCAATAATCTCGATTTAATTAAAGCCCTTCAATGATGGCTGAAAATAAATCATTATTCGTGTTGATGTAATAACGTTGACCCTTAGCTGACATGGTTATTAAAATTAGCGTCCAGTATCTCCTTCATACGGTCGAAATCGATTGGACAGTTACCAAACAGGGGATGTAATACCCAGACAAGTATTAAGTAAATTATAGCAAAGTTGGTCCAGCATTTCATTTAGTCATCAGTTTTAGTTCCGTTTCAATTCACTACCTTTTAGTATCTATGCGGTTTTTGATTCTTTTTTTTCTTGAAAAATTCGATCTATAAGTTCATTTCAAGTGTAATATTCTTAATATTATCTTCTATTGATTTTATCAATAATTCTGTAAGGTGCTCTTTTAATCTAATTGACGGAAGCGAAAATATCGTGCTGAGAAGATCAAAAGAAATCGAAAATAGTCCGCAGTTGTCGATGACGGGGTGAGAGTCATTCATGTTTACTAAGCTTTAATTTTCAAATACTTAATATCCACATAATTAACTTCCATTGTAACTGTATAATAAATCGCTCATTGAAACAACAAAACATTTTGATTGCTATTTTTGAAAAACGTCAAAGATATGGCTGTAATACAGTGATGAATTGGCCGACAGTTCGTGTTCGGAATTCTATCTAATAGAAAAAAAAATAGCGTCATGCAATGAAAATGAGAAAATAAATTGTGTTACAGGACGGCTTGTTCTCGCCTCCGGAGGCGACCTTCACGCCCTAATTGTATCAAATGAAACGGAAAGAAGAATCGCCCTGCAAATGGCGCCTACAACTGTTGGAAACACGACGAAACTTTCCAAGGGCGATTGAACGTATGCCGTGCAGTATCGTTCGAGATTAAATCAAATCAAGGGAAAAGTTCCCCCCTATTGCTATCGGATGTTATTAAGAAAGTATTATTGCCTTTGGTACGCGTTTTATTCGGCAACGACCAGCTGCCCTGATATAAGTTTTTTATTTATTCATTTATTAACTAAAGAAAAAGCAATCAGAACTATGAAGATTAAAAAAAATATTCAGAAAAATGCATTTAATAAATTACATATTTCGAAAAGGAAGTTTTTTTTGTGAAAGGGATCTGAACTTAAATAAAAGTGAATATGTTTTGAAGTAAGGAAATGCCCATACTCCAAAACAGAAATAAGATGAATTAATTTTTCAAATTTTGTTAAATATCTTCTTAATGACAGGTAATAAAAATAAGATGAATTAATTTTTCAAATTTTGTTAAATATCTTCTTAATGACAGGTAATAAAAATTAGAAATTTGGCACACATGTGTAACTTGATATTCTCTTTAAGAATAGTGATAAAAAAAATTAGGGTTGCCAATAAAAAAATAGTCGATGACGTCATATCTCAAATTTGGGACAAGCTGTATAAAACTTTATTACATCAAAAAGAGTGCAATTTAAAATACTAATCAACCTGTCCATGAATATTTCCGAGAAATAAACTCTCTTTGATTTACTGAATCTATTCCAAGACCACCCTGTATATTCACCTGCCATCAGTTAGACAAGAGTATTATCTCGTGGAAATATTTACAAAACTCTTACTCATACAATGCGGTTCGGTTGATTAAAGGGTTTCCTTTGTGCAAACAGCGTGGAGTCTTTAGTGTTTATTCAAGTTCTAAAAATTCTCCTCCTTTGTCTCTGCCCTACGCCTAGGTAAGATAATATCTCCATCAAACTTCCTGCGCAACGTGGATAAACATATCACACCTTCTCGAAGGTTTTTTTTAAATCATATATTTAATGGATTTTAATTTAACGTCATTAGTAATTATAATACTCAGATAAGGGCAGTAATTAAATAAGTGTTTTTTTTTACTATTATTTACCTTTTCTTTATAAAAAAAATATTAGGTAGTTTTCTTGGTATGCTTAATTCTGTCCTAATTAAGTCTACCAACGTGTAGACTTGAGGGCTGATAGTAGAAAAGGCATGTAATTAACGTGTGTGAAGTTAGCAATAGATTTTAAAATTCATTTTTTGCCATAAAAATGTACATTTTCCAAAAACCTTCTATAAGCAGGGTGGGGTTACTACTAAAGAATACACATGAACCTCCCCCACCCCAAAATTTCAACCCCCTACAATTTTTCACACTATATTAAAAAAAATCTCTTTTTTGCTAACTTCGATGACTGATAAGAAAATGCTGAAAACATGTAATTATTCTACATACTTAGACCTACTAATACAAAAAATAAAAAAAACGTTCCGGCCCCTAGATCATGTCATGTCTAGATTGTTTATAATTTTTTAACTTTTTTATGGCGGTCACCGAACTTTGAAAAAAACTAGAGTTAATGTGACGGCGCATACATTTTTGGAGAGTGTGTCGGATTGTTTATTTTTTTTTCAAAGTGATCAATGGGCCGGCACGTTTATTTTATTTCTCCATTTGTTAGGCCTGTATGTCTAAATTATTTATAAATTTTTAACTTTTTTATGGCGATCACCGAACTTTGAAAAAAACTACAGTTAATGTGACGGCGCATACATTTTTAGAGAGTGTGTCGGATTGTTTATTTTTTTTCAAAGTGATCAATGGGCCGGCACGTTTATTTTATTTCTCCATTTGGTAGGCCTGTATGTCTAGATTGTTTATAAATTTTTAACTTTTTGATGGCGGTCACCGAACTTTGAAAAAAACAACAGTTAATGTGACGGCGCATACATTTTTGGAGAGTGTGTCGGATTGTTTATTTTTTTTTCAAAGTGATCAATGGGCCGGCACGTTTATTTTATTTCTCCATTTGGTAGGCCTGTATGTCTAGATTGTTTATAAATTTTTAACTTTTTTATGGCGGTCACCGAACTTTGAAAAAAACAACAGGTAATGTGACGGCGCATACATTTTTGGAGAGTGTGTCGGATTGTTTATTTTTTTTCAAAGTGATTAAGGGGCCGGCACGTTTATTTTATTTCTCCATTTGTTAGGCCTGTATGACTAGATTATTTATAAATTTTTAACTTTTTTATGGCGGTCACCGAACTTTGAAAAAAACAACAGTTAATGTGACGGCGCATACATTTTTGGAGAGTGTGTCGGATTGTTTATTTTTTTTCAAAGTGATCAATGGGCCGGCACGTTTTTTTTATTTCTCCATTTGTTAGGCCTGTATGTCTAGATTGTTTATAAATTTTTAGCTTTTTTATGGCGGCCACCGAACTTTGAAAAAAACTTCAGTTAATGTGACGGCGCATACATTTTTGGAGAGTGTGTCGGATTGTTTATTTTTTTTCAAAGTGATCAATGGGCCGAACGTTTTTTTTATTTCTCCATTTGTTAGGCCTGTATGTCTAGATTGTTTATAAATTTTTAACTTTTTTATGGCGGTCACCGAACTTTGAAAAAAACTAGAGTTAATGTGACGGCGCATACATTTTCGGAGAGTGTGTCGGATTGTTTATTTTTTTTCAAAGTGATCATTGGGCCGGCACGTTTATTTTATTTCTCCATTTGTTAGGCCTATATGTCTAGATTGTTTATACATTTTTAACTTTTTTATGGCGGTCACCGAACTTTGAAGAAAACTACAGGTAATGTGACGGCGCATACATTTTTGGAGAGTGTGTCGGATTGTTTATTTTTTTTCAAAGTGATTAAGGGGCCGGCACGTTTATTTTATTTCTCCATTTGTTAGGCCTATATGTCTAGATTGTTTATAAATTTTTAACTTTTTTACGGCGGTCACCGAACTTTGAAAAAACTACAGGTAATGTGACGGCGCATACATTTTTGGAGTGTGTCGGATTGTTTATTTTTTTTTCAAAGTGATCAAGGGGCCGGCACGTTTTTTTTTATTTCTCCTGTTGTTAGGCCTGTATATCTAGATTGTTTTTGAATTTTTTACTTTTTCGAGACGGACATTTTTATGGCAAAAAATGAATTTTAAAATCTATTGCTGAAATCTATTGCTAACTTCACACCCGTATGTAATTATATAAATAATATCCACCAACCTCTATTTGCCCTCTGCATCTTTAATGCGTAGCTTGTGTCTCGTCTCCTAACACCTTACTGCTCCGAATTTGCGCATTTTCACTAACTACACCACTGTATTAGTTCCCCGCACTTATGGTTACACATTTATCACATAATTCACAAGCAAAACTAAGATTTGTTTGCACTGTGTACGATTTTAATTGAGAGATGCAAATTAAGACGTGCGCGCTTCGTAAAATGGCGTTGCACTGTGGCCTGCAGACATGCGCACTCGATGCAATATTGAGAAATACACTCACGCGGGTATGAGTCATCAACAAACGAAGCACTGCGCGGCGGCTTGATCGATTATTATGAAGCGCGAACAAGTCGATTCAATTTTTAACTTGAGCGAGAGGCCCCTTAAGGGGCAGACTCAAAACCAGGTTTACTATGTGTTTTTTTGTAAACTAGCCGACTTATAAAACGATGTAAACGTACACAAAAATGCGAATTTTATGTTCTTTTCTTGTCGACATCATCAAGCAGTGGCGTAACTACAGATTTTGCCCTCGAGCAACTAGCATGAAAGCGCCATCTTACTTCCCGAAATACATTAGTTCATACTTATAAGAATATTGAACAAATCGGAGATGGTATCAAGAATGCTTTTAAAATGATGAAGTGTTTAAAATTTCCATCTGAAATCAACGTAAATTTTCGAGTCAAAACATAAAATCGATTTTGTTTCTAAATTATGTAACTGTTGAACGCGTTGTTAGATTTTGATGATTTAAACGTGACAATGTAACGAATTTTACACATTTTAAAAAACTATTGGAAAATTTTCATCTTGAATCAACGCAAGTTGCCAAAATCGCAAAATTTCAAAGTCATAGCTAAACATTTTTTTTTTATTTCAAACTGCCCAACGTGTTGTTGGATTTTGATTATTTAAACGTGAAAATGTAGCGAATTTAACACATTATTAAAAATCTTTGGAAAATGTTCATCTTAAATCAATGCAAATTGTCAAAATCGCAAATTTTTAAATCAAAACGAAAAAATCGTATTTTTTTAAATCATATAACTGTTGAACACGTTGTTGGATTTCGATGTTTTAAATTCGAAAATATAGCGAATTTAACACTTTTTCAAAAAATCATTGGAAAATTTCTTCCTTAAATCAATGCAAATTGTGAAAATCGCAAATTTTTAAAACAAAACAAGAAATCGTATTTTTTTTTAAATTATATAACTGTTGAACGCGTTGTTAGATTTTGATGATTTAGACGTGAAAATGTAGCGAATTTAATACGTTTTGAAAAATCATTGTAAAATTTCCATCTTAAATCAACGCAAATTGTCAAAATCGCAAATTTTCGAGTCAAAACATAAAATCGATTTTGTTTCTAAATTATGTAACTGTTGAACGCGTTGTTAGATTTTGATGATTTAAACGTGAAAATGTAACGAATTTTACACATTTTAAAAAACTATTGGAAAATTTTCATCTTGAATCAACGCAAATTGCCAAAATCGCAAAATTTCAAAGTCATAGCTAATTTTTTTTTTTAATTCCAAACTGCCGAACGTGTTGTTGGATTTTGATTATTTAAACGTGAAAATGTAGCGAATTTAACACATTATTAAAAATCTTTGGAAAATATTCATCTTAAATCAATGCAAATTATCAAAATCGCAAATTTTTAAATCAAAACGAAAAAATCGTATTTTTTTAAATCATATAACTGTTGAACACGTTGTTGGATTTCGATGTTTTAAATTCGAAAATATAGCGAATTTAACACTTTTTAAAAAAATCATTGGAAAATTTCTCCCTTAAATCAATGCAAATTGTGAAAATCGCAAATTTTTAAAACAAAACAAGAAATCGTATATTTTAAATTATATAACTGTTGAACGCGTTGTTAGATTTTTATGATTTAGACGTGAAAATGTAGCGAATTTAATACGTTTAGAAAAATCATTGTAAAATTTCCATTTTAAATCAACGCAAATTGTCAAAAACGCAAATTTTCAAGTCAAACATTTTTTTTTTTAATTACGTAACTGCTGCACGTGTTGTTAGATTTTGATGATTTAAACGTGAAAATGTAACGAATTTTACACATTTTAAAAAACTATTGGAACATTTTCATCTTGAATCAACGCAAGTTGCCAAAATCGCAAAATTTCAAAGTCATAGCTAAACATTTTTTTTTTTATTTCAAACTGCCCAACGTGTTGTTGGATTTTGATTATTTAAACGTGAAAATGTAGCGAATTTAACACATTATTAAAAATCTTTGGAAAATGTTCATCTCAAATCAATGCAAATTGTCAAAATCGCAAATTTTTAAATCAAAACGAAAAAATCGTATTTTTTTAAATCATATAACTGTTGAACACGTTGTTGGATTTCGATGTTTTAAATTCGAAAATATAGCGAATTTAACACTTTTTAAAAAAATCATTAAAAAATTTCACCCTTAAATCAATGCACATCGTCAAAATCGCAAATTTTTCAAGTCAAAACAATTTTTTTTTAATTACGTAACTGCTGCACGTATTGTTAAATTTTGATGATTTAAACGTGAACATGTAGCGAATTTTAAAATAATACGTTTTGAAAAATAATTGTAAAATTTCCACTTTAAATCAACGCAAATTGCCAAAATCTCAATTTTTTTAAATCAAAAGAAAAAATCTTTTTATAAATTACCTAACTTCGTAAGCGTACAAATCGTTAATTGGATGGACTGTTTTCATGAAAATTTTCAGAATTTTTCATCAACTCGTTCGTTAGTAAAAAAAGTGTTTAAAAAATCGATTAAAAAACTTTTGGAAATTATTTAGGGTTTAAATGAAAAATGGGTCAAATATGTAATTGAGTGGACTATTTTCAAATTTGTTTCAGAATTTTTCATCCACTTGTTCGTCAGTAAAAAAATAATGTTTAAAAAATCGATTTTAAAAATTTTTGGTATATTTTAGTATCTAAATGGCTTACGATGACCTTGAAAAAAAATTTATCAAATGTGTAATTGGGTGGACTATTTTCATGAATTTTTTTAGAATTTTTCATCCACTCGTTCAGTAAAAAAATAATTTTAAAATAACCGATTTAAAAACTTTTGGAATTTTTCTAGTAACTAAATGACCTTGAATGACTGGGAAAAATTAATCAAATGAGTAATTGAGTGGACTATTTTTATGAATTTGTTCAGAATTTTTCATCCGCTCGTTGGCCACTATAAAAATAATGATTAAAAATCGATTTAAAAAGTTATGTTTGAAAAATCGATTTAAAACCTTTTAATTTTTTTTTAGTATCGGAAGAACTTTGAATTACTCAAATGGTTAATTGGGTGGACTATTTTCATGAATTTTTTCTGAATTTTTCATTCGCTCGTTGGCCACTATAAAAATAATAATTAAAAAATCGATTTAAAAAGTTATGTTTGAAAAATCGATTTAAAACCTATTAATTTTTTTTTAGTATCGAAAGAATCTTGAATGACCTTGGAAAAATTGCTCAAATGGTTAATTGAGTGGACTGTTTTCATGAATTTTTTCTGATTTTTTCATCCGCTCGTTGGCCACTATAAAAATAATGATTAAAAAATTGATTTAAAAAGTTATGTTTGAAAAATCGATTTAAAACCTTTTAATTTTTTTTTAGTATCGGAAGAACTTTGAATTACTCAAATGGTTAATTGGGTGGACTATTTTCATGAATTTTTTCTGAATTTTTCATTCGTTCGTTGGCCACTATACAAATAATGATTAAAAAATCGATTTAAAAAGTTATGTTTGAAAAATCGATTTAAAACCTTTTAATTTTTTTTTAGTATCGAAAGAACCTTGAATGACCTTGGAAAAATTGCTCAAATGGTTAATTGGGTGGACTATTTTCATGAATTTTTTCTGAATTTTTCATCCACTCGTTCGACAGTATAAAAATAATGATTAAAAATCGATTTTTTTCAATGTCGAAATAACCTTGAATAACCTTGGGAAAAATTTGTCAAACTATTTTCACAATTTTTTTTAGCATTTTTCATCCACTCGTTCGTCAGAAAAAAGTAATGTTTATAAAACCGATTTAAAAACTTTTGGATTTTTTTCATTATGGTCGGTCCTTTAATTACTTTGGAAAAACTGGCCAAATTGAGCAATTGATATGAAATTTTGAATATAAGTCTTATTTGATAATCCGAAGAACTGAAAAGCTTTCGGTAAAATTTCGTACACCGGAAATGGGCTTTTTGTTTTCTTCCAATTTTTTTTTAAATATAAGAAATATCACAAAAAACATTTAAACAAATATTGAAGACAACAAAAAAGTGAACATGTTTTGTTTGAAAATATTTTTCGTAAAATCATTGCTATTCGAAATTTTTTTTTTTCATTTTTGGCTTATAATTATGAAACGATAATAGTTACAGCAAATTTATGTTAATAATAATTGTAGAGCATACCAAAATGAATAACTTATAAAGAATAAGTTTCTTTCTAAATCTCTTTGGTTTTTGAGTAAACTGGCCATTTTCATCTTTAATAATTTTTACGTCCGATTCTACAAAACATCGAGCGTTTTAAAAATGATTTTAATTGAAAGCGTAAATATAAATGGCTATGATACCATCAAGTCGGAGAAAGTAACATGATGGCCACATCACCATTTTTTGTGGAATTTTATCTGCACGATTTATATTTATTTCTATTTTATTACTTTCTCCGTTACGAAGTACGAGAAAGTATTGTGATCATAAAAATTTTTTCAATTTTTTTTAACGGAAACATCCGTTTTGGGGTACGATTTATATTTATTTCTATTTTTTTTACTTTCTCCGTTACGAAGTACGGGAAAGTATTGTGATCATAAAAAAATTTTCAATTTTTGTTTTAACGGAAACATCCGTTTTGGGGTCCCTTGATGCCATTTCAACAATTTCTGGGAAAAAAAATTGTGTCTCTGTGTGTCTGTATGTCTGTGCGCGTTGTATCTCAAAAACTAATAGAGTAATTAATATGAAACTTTGAACATAAGTCTTATTTGATAATCCGAAGAATTGGAAAGCTTTTGGTAAAATTTCGTACACCGGAAGTGGGAGTTTACCTTAACCGTTTTTTTGTTCTTTTATCATTCTTAAATATGAAAAGTATTACAAAAACATTTAAATAAATATTGAAGACAACGAAGAAACTTTTTTTTATAAAATCATTGTTTTTCGAAAAAAAAAAATTAATCATTAAACGGTAATAGTTACATCAAATTTATATATTATAAATAATAGTTGTAGAAAATGCCAAAATGAACAACTTATAAAGAATCTCTTTATAGTTTTTGAGTAAACTGACCATTAGATTTAAAGTATAATTTCATATTTTTGACGTTTCAAACTTCTTATCCCCCGATTCTGCAACACGTTTGATGTAAATTTATATTAAAAATAAACCTTGAAAGTACGAGTATAAATATACATAGCCTTTACACCATCAAATCGGAGAAAGTAACATCACCATTTTTATCAATCCATTAATCAACACTTTAATCAACACTTCCCTTCACCGTCTCTTATTTTTTTAGTACACGCTCTTGATTAAAGGGTAAATTTTCCGTAAATAAAGCAACCATTTATGTTTACTTTAGTTTAATTTTGTTATGTATCTTTAACTCTGTTATTTATATACGAATGCCAACTATTTCAGCACAACATATAACATTTTATATCTTTAACTTTATTTATATACGAATGCCGCAATTTCTCAGCAACATAAATATTTAACGTACACCAAACATTAATTTGTATTACCGCGCATCCTAAACGGAATATTACTATTTACCCCACATACCTTCTTTTTCTCTGACCCATGCCTTTGGTAGTATTTTCATCGACCAGCCACAGAGCGTCCTCCGCCTCGTGGATGAACTCCCGCCGGTCATTCTCGGGGATGCTCTGTCCGGCTCCTATTTTGAAGCACTCGCAAAAAAAAAACTCAACAAACACCTGCTTAAGCAAACTTAAGCAAACACAGCCACACGCGCACCGTCTCCAATTATCACGGATGATTAATCAATCAAATCAAATTTTACCGGCTCGAGCTCGACGCGAATTTACCAGAAGAGAGACCTCAGCAAGACTCAATAACACACTGACTGTTCGCGTTGCACACTCTCTTCAATCTTCAATGAGTGTATTAATTAATGGTATAACGTTTTCTTCTATGCTTTCTGCACTGGGGATTATATGGAATAACGGGCTGATGTTAAAATACATAGATGTACGCCCGAGAGTATGTATTTATTGTAATTTGGCTTTAATTGATATGTAACACGAGCCTGGTTGCTCTTTGCGTTTATTATTATTATACGCGCCGTCACTTAACTGTTTATTGTTGCCAATTAAATATGTGCGAGTTTCTACTGTTGAAATGGAAAATGCAGATTTGTGTGATTTAAGTGTTTTTAGCTTTGCACTTTTCCATTACTTGGAATATATTTTCTCTTAATGGAAAAAATATTATAAATGGAAAATTTTCGAATTTTAACGGAAATGTCTTTTTTGGGGTACCTAGCTGCGATTTCAGCAATTTTTGGAAAGAAAATACTTGTAATGTTACTTTCTCCGATTTAATAAAACTTTTTATTATTGCCTGTCTACACAAATTTTTCTATTTAGCTGAATGTACTTTTCTGAACACTTAAGTCCACTTGCACCGCAGGTACTTAAACGTGGTTAAGGGGTAAGGCTACTCCAGAATTTTCAAGATATCAATTTATTTATTTTTTTATTAATATGTTTGTTGCCTTAAGGCCTTAAGAATAAGAAAACTAATATTTCATAGCCCGGAGAAATCTCAAAGAAGTCGTTTTCAAAGATTTTGCCAAGGCACCCTTCTGCGGGTTCTAAGTTCTTTTCGGCCGATTTAGCGCTCTTGAATTTCAAATTGGGCGAAACGAAATCTTTAATAATTCTATTAAACTTTTAAAGGTGACTTTTAGGATACATTATCTAGTGGATAGCGTACGGATTTTGTAATGAGTTATAAACAATTATTTTTTTATTATGAACAATTTTTCGTGAAATTTTTGGGTGAAAAATTAACTTTTTTTAAATGTGCTCCAAGAAAACAAGAAAATTTCGAAAATGCATTGTTTTTAGATGTATTTAGCGATTTTGGAGCTAATTCCTCAAGTGATGAATTTTGTACACTTTTTCAAATCGTTGACTGCAGTTTTCGTCTCTTCCAAGTCAAGTTTTAAGCGTTGTGGTTTTGTTTTCAGCTGGGATTTTTCAATTGTTTTAACGGGATTTCGAAAATGCATTGTTTTTAGATGTATTTAGCGATTTTGAAGGTAATTCCTCAAGTGATGAATTTTGTACTATTTTGCAAATCGTTGCCTGCAATATTCGTCTCTTCCAAGTCAAGTTCTAAGCGTTGTGGTTTTGTTTCCAGCTGGGATTTTTTAATTTTTTTATCGGAATTTTGAAAACGCATTGTTTTTAGATGTATTTAGCGATTTTGAAGGTAATTCCTCAAGTGATGAATTTTGTACAATTTTTCAAATCGTTGCCTGCAATTTTCGTCTCTTCCAATTCAAGTTTTAAGCGTTGTGGTTTTGTTTCCAGCTGGGATTTTTTAATTTTTTTATCAGAATTTTGAAAACGCATTGTTTTTAGATGTATTTAGCGATTTTGAAGGTAATTCCTCAAGTGATGAATTTTGTACAATTTTTCAAATCGTTGCCTGCAATTTTCGTCTCTTCCAATTCAAGTTTTAAGCGTTGTGGTTTTGTTTTCAGCTGGGATTTTCCAATTGTTTTAACGGGATTTCGAAAATGCATTGTTTTTAGATGTATTTAGCGATTTTGGAGGTAATTCCACAAGTGATGAATTTTGTACAATTTTTCAAATCGTTGCCTGCAATTTTCGTCTCTTCCAATTCAAGTTTTAAGCGTTGTGGTTTTGTTTCCAGCTGGGATTTTTTAATTTTTTTATCAGAATTTTGAAAACGCATTGTTTTTAGATGTATTTAGCGATTTTGAAGGTAATTCCTCAAGTGATGAATTTTGTACAATTTTGCAAATCGTTGCCTGCAATATTCGTCTCTTCCAAGTCAAGTTCTAAGCGTTGTGGTTTTGTTTCCAGCTGGGATTTTTTAATTGTTTTATCGGAATTTTGAAAATGCATTGTTTTTCGATGTATTTATCAATTTTGGAGCTAATTCCACAAGTGGTGAATTTTGTACAATTTTTCAAATCGTTGCCTGCAATTTTCGTCTCTTCCAAGTCAAGTTTTAAGCGTTGTGGTTTTGTTTCCAGCTGGGATTTTTTAATTTTTTTATCGGAATTTTGAAAACGCATTGTTTTTAGATGTATTTAGCGATTTTGAAGGTAATTCCTCAAGTGATGAATTTTGTACAATTTTTCAAATCGTTGCCTGCAATTTTCGTCTCTTCCAATTCAAGTTTTAAGCGTTGTGGTTTTGTTTTCAGCTGGGATTTTCCAATTGTTTTAACGGGATTTCGAAAATGCATTGTTTTTAGATGTATTTAGCGATTTTGGAGGTAATTCCACAAGTGATGAATTTTGTACAATTTTTCAAATCGTTGCCTGCAATTTTCGTCTCTTCCAAGTCAAGTTTTAAGCGTTGTGGTTTTGTTTCCAGCTGGGATTTTTTAATTGTTTTATCGGAATTTTGAAAATGCATTGTTTTTCGATGTATTTATCGATTTTGGAGCTAATTCCACAAGTGGTGAATTTTGTACAATTTTTCAAATCATTGCCTGCAATTTTCGTCTCTTCCAAGTCAAGTTTTAAGCGTTGTGGTTTTGTTTTCAGCTTGGGTTTTTCAATTGTTTTAACGGGATTTCGAAAATGCATTGTTTTTAGATGTATTCAGCGATTTTGGAGGTAATTCCTCAAGTGATGAATTTTGTACAATTTTTCAAATCATTGCCTGCAATTTTCGTCTCTTCCAAGTCAAGTTTTAAGCGTTGTGGTTTTGTTTTCAGCTGAGATTTTTCAATTGTTATTACGGGATTTCAAAAATGCATTGTTTCTAGATGTATCTAGGGATTTTGGAGGTAATTCCTCACGTGATGAATTTTGTACAATTTTTCAAATCGTTGCCTGCAATTTTCGTCTCTTCCAAGTCAAGTTTTAAGCGTTGTGGTTTTGTTTTCAGCTGGGAATTTTTAATTTTTTTATCGGAATTTTGAAAACGCATTGTTTTTAGATGTATTTAGCGATTTCGGAGCTAATTCCTCAAGTGATGAATTTTGTACAATTTTGCAAATCGTTGCCTGCAATTTTCGTCTCTTCCAAGTCAAGTTTTAAGCGTTGTGATTTTGTTTTCAACTGGGAATTTTCAATTGTTTTAGCGGGATTTCGAAAATGCATTGTTTTTAGATGTACTTATCGATTTTGGAGGTAATTCCTCAAGTGATGAATTTTGTACAATTTTTCAAATCGTTGCCTGCAATTTTCGTCTCTTCCAAGTCAAGTTTTAAGCGTTGTGGTTTTGTTTTCAGCTTGGATTCTTCAATTGTTTTAACGGGATTTCGAAAATGCATTGTTTTTAGATGTTTTTAGCGATTTTGGAGGTAATTCCTCAAATGATGAATTTTGTACAATTTTTCAAATCGTTGCCTGCAATTTTCGTCTCTTCCAAGTCAAGTTTTAAGCGTTGTGGTTTTGTTTTCAGCTTGGATTTTTCAATTGTTTTAACGGGATTTCGAAAATGCATTGTTTTTAGATGTATTCAGCGATTTTGGAGGTAATTCCTCAAGTGATGAATTTTGTACAATTTTTCAAATCGTTGCCTGCAATTTTCGTCTCTTCCAAGTCAAGTTTTAAGCGTTGTGGTTTTGTTTTCAGCTGGGAATTTTCAATTGTTATAACGGCATTTTGAAAATGCATTGTTTTTAGATGTATTTAGCGATTTTGGAGCTAATTCCTCAAGTGGTGAATTTTGTACAATTTTTCAAATCGTTGCCTGCAATTTTCGTCTCTTCCAAGTCAAGTTTTAAGCGTTGTGGTTTTGTTTTCAGCTTGGATTTTTCAATTGTTTTAACGGGATTTCGAAAATGCATTGTTTTTAGATGTATTCAGCGATTTTGGAGGTAATTCCTCAAGTGATGAATTTTGTACAATTTTTCAAATCGTTGCCTGCAATTTTCGTCTCTTCCAAGTCAAGTTTTAAGCGTTGTGGTTTTGTTTTCAGCTGAGATTTTTCAATTGTTATTACGGGATTTCAAAAATGCATTGTTTTTAGATGTATCTAGGGATTTTGGAGGTAATTCCTCACGTGATGAATTTTGTACAATTTTTCAAATCGTTGCCTGCAATTTTCGTCTCTTCCAAGTCAAGTTTTAAGCGTTGTGGTTTTGTTTTCAGCTGGGAATTTTTAATTTTTTTATCGGAATTTTGAAAACGCATTGTTTTTAGATGTATTTAGCGATTTCGGAGCTAATTCTTCAAGTGATGAATTTTGTACAATTTTTTAAATCGTTGCCTGCAATTTTCGTCTCTTCCAAGTCAAGTTTTAAGCGTTGAGGTTTTGTTTTCAGCTGGGATTTTTCAATTGTTTTAACGGGATTTCGAAAATGCATTGTTTTTAGATGTATTTAGCGATTTTGGAGGTAATTCCTCAAGTGATGAATTTTGTACAATTTTTCAAATCGTTGCCTGCAATTTTCGTCTCTTCCAAGTCAATTTTTAAGCGTTGTGGTTTTGTTTCCAGCTGGGATTTTTTAATTGTTTTAACGGAATTTTAAAAACGCATTGTTTTTAGATGTATTTAGCGATTTTGGAGGTAATTCCTCAAGTGATGAATTTTGTACAATTTTTCAAATCGTTGCCTGCAATTTTCGTCTCTTCCAAGTCAAGTTTTAAGCGTTGTGGTTTTGTTTTCAGCTGGGATTTTTCAATTGTTTTAACGGGATTTTGAAAATACATTGTTTTTAGATGTATTTAGCAATTTTCGAGTTAATTCCTCAAGTGATAATCTAAAGAACTGAAAAAACTGCTGTTCGAAGTAAAAATTGAAACTGAAAAATACGGCTGTACAGGTGGAGAATATCTCCGTAAAATCGTCAATTTGCGATAAAACCTTAAACCTTATCAAAAAATGGCAAAATTTATTTACAATTTGTAAGAAATCTGAACTTTAGGGAATAAAATTTGTGTCGAATAAGAAACATTGACTGAAAACGTTCGTCTATAATTATATAACGAATGAAACTGTAACATAATTGTTTTCATTTTGAAAGTAACTACAAAATCGGTGAGATTGCGACAATGACTATATGTAGAGCCAAGGCTACTGAAAACCTTAACCGTTTTATTTGTTTTCTCCAATAATTTTTTACATATGAATGATATTACAAAACATTTAAACAATTATTAAAGAAAACGAAGAAAGTAACATCTTTTGCTAATAAATATATTTTTTTTAATTAATGCTTTTGAAGAAAAAATATTTTTGGTCTATTAATTAATTATGAAATGGTAATAGTTACATCAAATTTATATCAACAATAATTGCCGAGAAGGCCGAAAATAATTACTTATAAAGAATACGTGTTTTTTCCACAACTACCTATTAATGCGTTGATGTGATTATTTTACGATTGAACATAGGCATTAACAATAAAATGTTTAGAGTTCAAATAAAAGCCCTTTTTAAACTATTTTTTCACAAACGAGATATTCTAAGAGTAAATAAAGGGTATTTAATTTTAAATATTATTCTTGTGTGTTTATAATGTAATAAAATTGCTTACAATTATGTTACTGGTTTTTAACTTACAAATTATCCGTCGTATTTATTTATTTATTTATCTAACATAAACGGGAAAAATCCAATACAAAAACGAAAATAATGTAAATTATAGAACGAAAATGATCATTTTAATTCATTTTGGCAAACGAGGTAAAATTCAAATGATTTGCACCAGCGCAAAATTAAATAAAAGCTGAAAATTACTAATCACGAGTCCCATAAAACCCAACGATGTGAATGTGAAACATTCCGGCAATGCGGTTTTATTGTCTGGTGATTTATCGTTCGTCCGAAACTTTTTTTATTCATATTTATGTCTTGCGCTTTCCCGTCCGGCATCGAAATATATCTTTGCGGAAATGATTGATTACTTACGTAATGCAGCATCTTGAGTGGTAAAAATGTGGCTCCCGTCGGTTTTAATCCGGAGTGGTTTTCCCATGGCTGGAATATTCCTTGAGTACTTTATAGAGTGCTGTTTGGGCTCCAACTAGACACGCAATGCGCCGTTAAATTAGTCACTTGAAATATGCTCGAGTTCTTCGTTTTCTCATTCTGTCCGTGTCTTGAAAATATGTTTTCCTGCTTTTAAGATTCCGAGAACGGTATTAATAGTTGTGCTATTTAGTGATAATTTGACAAATTCAATTAAAATCTTTTGTAAAGACGAAAATTAGCCTGAATATATGAATTTTCAACCTTTTCGTGACTCTGAAAAATTAAATCTTTCTGCATCTGCAACAATTGAGGTTTTCTCAAGTTTAATTCAATTTTTTGTTAACTATTGATGATTAATAATAATAACTTTTTTACAACGTTACATAAAGTATAGTTAAATAAATGTAAGAGACGCGTTTTAGTTAAAAAATCTTGAGGTCATCTGCATACATCAACAATTCGCATTGCAAAAAAAAATCCTGTATGTCATTAGCAAACAAAATAATCAGTAGCGGGCCACAATGGGAACCTTGAGGTACACCCGAGGTGACATTTATGATTATAGAAAAAAAATATAGAAAAAAAAATCCAAGTCCTTTTCCTTTTCCGTTGAAAATATTTTAAGATTTGATACAACTTCCAATAATACATCATGATATAATTTGTTAAATGCCTTAGAAAAGTTAGTATATATAACATCACTCTACCTATGATTAGAATCCGTTTTAGTTGAAAAGCAAATGGAGACAAACCGCCCATCAATAATATAAGGCAAAAATGTTTTATTTTATAGGAATTACGTAATGAAATTGCACTATAAACGTGGTAAACAAGACACGATTGTTAGAATTTCGCAGATTACAGTGCGACAATTGTTTCAACGCACGACGAAAAAAATCATCGCGACTATTCACATTAAATTACTATTAACAAACGATGTGAACGAATATAATTGCTCATTCTCAGCTGTCGCTTACGAAAAAGCGGATCGTACATGTTCAGACCAATAACAGTTACCCAATGACTACGAAGTGAGTGCGATCGATAAATATTAACTTGTTAAAATTGATGCGGTCTCCTCCATGCAGCAAACGCCATTAGTGGAGAAGAATCTGTGTTTCTGGGTTAAATACATATTCAGCAAATGTTGCGGCAGAATATATTCGTAATTTCCTCTATTGAGTAATTGTCACTTAATATCTCATTAGGTAATTATTAATCATGTCCATAGAAAGCGCCAGTAGGAAGGAATAATGGTTGTTGAAGATAATGATCAAGACTGTAATTTGGTTAAAATTCAATCTTGCCCAAACAAAAATTAAATACATTTAATTAAATTTTTGGTTGACTTGGACTCTTGTATATTTTGAAAATGCTAGACCCATGTAAACCTGGCAAAAGGATCTTGTCTACAGCCAATCAGGTATCTAGTTTTACGGAATCGATTATATTATTTTTGTACTTTTTTTATGCGAACAGAGATAAAGGTTCAAAAAAATACTAAATTTCGATGACTTGAAAAAAGTATAAAAACAGTTCCAATCGACTTAAAACTTTCTAGATTTACCCAAAACTCATTCAAAATTATGATTCTGCAAGAACCTCTAAAGATCCTATCTCTAGATTTAAAGAGAGAAGCGTGAGGTTTAAAAAATGTTATTGGCTTTAAAAAATTATAGAAACAACTGCTAGCGACTTAAAATTGTTTGAATTCACTATAAACACATTTATAATTAAGATTCTTCAAAAATCAACACCTAGATTTCGAAATAATCTTATGTGAACAGAGCGTACGGAAAACATCTTGATGAATACATTTTGACGACTTAAAAGAAATTTAAAAAAACAATTGCTAGCGACTTAAAAGTTTCAAAATTTACGAACAACACAATCATAATTAAGATTATGGAAAAATCTCCTAAAGACTCCTACTTACAAGTTTAGAAAACTTAACAGAACACATTTTGAAAATAAAAAAAAACAATTGCTAGCGACTTAAAACTTCAAAAATTTACTATCAACACATTCATAATTAAGATTCTGCAAAAATCTTCAAATGCTCTTACCCAGGAAATAATCTCATGTGAACAGATCTTGATGAATGCATTTTGATGGCTTAAAAAAAATAAAAAACAATTGCTAGCGACTTAAACTTTTTAAATTTACCAACAACACAATCATAATTAAGATTCTGCAAAAATTTTCAAACTCTTACCTAGATTTCGAAATAATCTCATGTGAATGAAACGTCAGATTGAGAAAGCCTAACATCTTGATGAATGCATTTTAATGATTCAAAAAATAAAAAAGAACCTAAAATGTTCAAAATTTACCAACAACTCTTCGATAATTAAGATTCTGTTAGAACACTTTTACCTAGACTTCGAAATAATCTCATGTGAACAGAGCGGAAGGTTCAAAAACTTGACAACTTGATGAATACATTTTGATGACTCGAATAAATTAATTAAAAAACAATTGCTGGCGACTTAAAAATTTACTACAAACATATTTAGAATAAGGATTCTGCAAAAAGCTACAAACATCTAGATTTTTAAAGAGTCCTCTGCAAACAAAGCATGAGAATTGTTAACATTTTATTGGCTTGAAATTAATATAAAACATTTGCCATCAACTTTAAACACTCCAGATTTACCTAAACAGTATGTAGAAGGATAATTCTGCATAATCTTAAAAACACCTCATGCCTAGGCATTTAGAGTTTTTTTTTTGCATACTAAGCGTCTTTTTGATAAACTAATTAAAACCACTTAACTGGTTTTAAAAAATATATAAAAACGACTTAAACTTTCTAAATTTACTCAAGCGTATTCAAAATTATTGTTCTGCAAAAAACCTGGATAACCAACTTCTTCTGCTAATGTTAAAACAAATTGAAAAAAATATTCAAGGCTTGAAACGAATATAAAAACAACTGCCATCGACTTAACACTCTCCAGATTTACCTAAACAGCATTTAGAAAGATGATTCTGCATAATCCCAAAAACATACCATGGGATTTTGAGTACATTTTTTGAAAACTAAGCACCTTTTTGATAAAATAATTTAAAAAAATTTAAAAACAATTACACACAATTATGAAAACAAAATTTTTCAAAAATCCATATCTCTATTAAAAACTGTCGAATTTACAAAAACCAAATTGATTTTGAATAAGCGATACTTTGGTCACTCAGGATGATTTTTTATGGAATTTTTTCTGCGTTTTTTATATTTTTTTCTGCGATGTTTTTGTTCAGGTGCTCAAACAATTTAAACAAAAATTTTCAAAAATCCATATCTCTATTGAAAATTGTTGAATTTACAAAAACCAAATTTGTCTTGAATAAGCGATACTTTGGCCACTGAGGATGATTTTTATGAAATTTTTTCTGCGTTTTTATATTTTTTTCTGCGATTTTTTTGTTCGGATGCTCAAAAATTAAAATAAAAATTTTCAAAAATCCATATCCTATTAAAAATTGTTGAATTTACAAAAAACAAATTGGTTTTGAATAAGCAATACTTTGGCCACTGAGAATGATTTTTTATGGAATTTTTTCTGCGTTTTTATATTTTTTCTGTAATTTTTTTGTACAGATGCTCAAAAAATTAAAACAAACATTTTCAAAAATCTATATCTCTATTGAAAAATGTAGGATTTACAAAAATCAAATTGATTTTGAATAAGAGATACTTCGGCCACTGAGCCGAATTTTTCCTCCGTTTTTTATATTTTTTTTGCGATGTTTTTGTTCAGGTGCACAAAAAATTCAAACAAAATTTTTCAAAAAACCATATTTCTATTGAAAATTGTTGAATTTACAAAAACCAAATTGATTTTTAATAAACGATACTTCGGCCAGTGAGGATGATTTTTTATGGAATTTTTACTGCGTTTTTTATATTTTTTTCTGCGATGTTTTTGTGATCTTGGTCACAGTTTAAAATGACTGATATGAGAAAGTAGCAATCACAGGTAGCAACGTGATTCAAAAGTAGCAGTTTTGCCCATCTCTGATATTGAGCTAGCTTACAACCGGATATACAACATGTTTTCTGGCATTTTTCGCACTCTTCTTGGTTATTTAAGTTCGATTGAGATAGTCCATAGCAGTTTGGCCGAGAACTGTGATCTCGAATCGAATTAAGTTGATCTTATCACCGCGTGAAAACGCAAAAACCTTGATAACCTTCTGTTAGGGTTGTAATAAATTTAAACAAAATTATTCATGGCTTGAAACAAATATAAAAATAATTGCAATTGACTTAAAACTCCATGAATTTACTCAAAACAAATTCAAATTATTCTATAAAAATATAATAAAAATGTGTACTTCCCCTTGAACAGAGTGTAAGGTTGAATAAAAATCACCTTTTAAAACATTTAAAACAACTATTAAAAATTTGTTAATAAAACTTGCGCCGTACAATTACAGCGAATTCTTTCAAAGTGATATTTAGTTAATCGAATGTTCTTTTTTTTCTCTGTTTCTAGATTGTAAGTTATTCAATGTATGTATTGTCGGCCTGTGTAAAACGTACGTTAAAACACCAATAATAAATAAATACATATAATTTGATAGTTGAAAATGCAAAAGCAATTGATAACGAGTTGAAACTTCCAAAATTTACTAACACACCTATAATAAGATTCTACAAAATCCTACAAACACTCCTTTCCAAGGTTTTGAAATAGTATTAAAGGAAAGGTTGAAGAAAATTGATAAAGGTTTAGTGTCTTAAAAAGCAATTGCCATCGACTCTGAAATTTTCCAAATTTACTCAAAACGCATTCAGATTTATAATTCTGCGAATACCTTGAAACATCCCATTCCTGGATTTCGATACTGTTCCCTTGCTAACGGAGAGTAAGGATGAAGAAAATTGAAACATATTATTGGCTTGAGAAAAATTTTAAAAATAATTAATATCGATTTGAAACTTTACAAATTTACTGAACACATTAATAATCAAGATTCTGCAAAATTATGTAAACATACTCTCTCTAAATTAATTTGAAAATTTTAACACACATATTAACTACTGTATCATTCAATATTCGTCGTGGCACTAGCCATGAAAGTAGTTGTTTCGGTAGATGATTTGTTAATTGTAGTCTCCTAGAGACTCTTAAATTGTAGAAGACGAAAAGTATCATTTTTTTCATTTTATTACACCCTCTCTAGTTTTTAAAATCGTCCGATGTGAACAGAGTGGTTGAAAAAAATAGACATCTTGAACACTTAAAAAATAACTAAACAATTACTACGAACTTCAATTTTTGTTTTATTTACTTAAAACGTATTCTCTATTATGATTATGCAAAAACATATGAATACAGAGATTTCTAGATTTAGAATCTCGTGCAAACACAGCAAATGGTTGTAAAAATTTGAAAATATTTTGGTGGCGTGAAAGAAATGTGAAAACATTTGCATCGACTTCGAACCATTCTATTTTACTCAAAGCACATTCAGAATTATGATTTTGCAAAAATCTACAAATACCCCATCCTTCGATAGCGATATAATGCCTGCAAAAAAAGGTAAGGTGAAAGAACTGTTTTCTAAGTTTTGATGTTATTGTGTAATAATTACATCGAAAATGTCAGATATCTAGAATTTTGGGGTTGAAATCAGATATAAATCAAATCAGAAAAATTAAAGTACGATATTTATTTTTTTGTAATAAGTAATTCTGAAGAAATTATATTTCCAAGACAATAAAACGCTCTCTGGCCGTGCAACAATTATCGTAAGACATGGCTAACTGGCCTACAACGAGATTCGAACGGGATTCGTGAGCCGCTAATTAGATGTAATTTTAATTGGTCTAATTTTCACGCAGCGCGGGATTTAATTGCGAGGTAAAATCAATATTTTATAATTGTCCATCATGCAATATCTGCTTCTGGTTTGGTCTATTTTATTTTAAATTGCTTTGAACTAATTCGCTGGACTGATAGATTTTAAATGTCAATCAGTGGTCATTATTATATGAAGGTGAATTAGTAAACGTACGTATTTGGTATTGTGTGTTGATATAATTTAACCTCAATTGAATCAAATATCAACCAACAAAAAAAATTATAATTGTTTTGCAACCATTTGACCTAAATATGGATGCTCTCCGTAGATGTATTGAGCAATTGAATTAATTGTTCGCTAAAAATGTTTTGAACTTCATATATATTACAATCTGTTTATAATTCAGAATTGAAAAAGAATATGTTATTATCGACTATTCAAAAATTTCATACAAAATTTTCTATAACGATGATCAACTGGTGTGTTTAGTTAGCAATATATTTCAAATTAGTGTTTATGCAAGATTTTATAGATATATCTTGTTTGTAGCAGCAATACAATGTTTGTTTAAATCGGATGCACTGATTGTGAGATATACTTGTAATCGATTCTATCATGTAACTTTCTCCGATTTGATGGTTTAATAGGTATTTATGATAAAAGTGATACTTTGTTTGGTGAGTAGGAAGTTTGCGGAATGATGGTTTATTTATCAATTTAAATGGTTTTTAAAATGTGCATCGAGCGTTCTGCTGAATCAGATGATACTGACGTTTGAAACGTCAAAATTATGAAAGATGAAATTTACTAAATTCCAATCATGAGACAACAAATTTTGCACACTCACCCGTATGCGCACAATCGCGCGTGTTTACAAAAATCTTGAAAACACCTTCCGGGGCGATAAGACAGATATTTACGGAAAACATTTTATTGAGCAAATGTTCATGAACACAATACAGTCAGATAAGAATGTCGAAAATAGTTGGCAGCACATTTTCTAATAATCCCAATAATATTGGCTGTCTGGAATTCTTCAATGAAGTGCAGTGTACATTTTGTTAATTTTGACATTTTATGATTTTTTTAAAAATAGATTTGTGTGTTTTTATCTGCCCTTTTTGCCTATTTTAAACATTAGCAGTTTCTTCTAGAACTGATGATCACTACTAATAATACATTTAAGATTTATCTGATTTATTTAAATTTCAGGGTTTTCCATGCCAAAATTCCCATTCTTAGTGACGCCACTGAATTTCTGTTAGTTTTAAAAGCTGCCAACTATTTTCGACTTTTTGATCTCTCGGTACTTTCTCGTACTTCAAACTTTTTGAATATAAAGATCGTCTACATCCAAAACATCAACTTCAAAAATCGGTTAGCAAATCACGATAATTGTTGTAACGGCTTCATTTTCAAAAATATTCCGATGACACCATCAGTCCAAAAACACTAATTGTGGATAAAGGGGTTGTTGTTGACTATTTCCCTCGGTTTTTTACAGCCCCAGATGTTGACAGCTTAATGACGTAAATTGTCATCGTAAAAGATTTCCCTGAAATAAATAAGACAGACATGGTCAAAATATTGCTTGAATAGCAAGAGTTTGAAGCTTTAGATAACGCCATGAGTTGGAAGAAACACATTGTGCACTGAGTAAAAATGGTTGTATTTGATGTAATTTATAGTTTTAATGTATTATTATATCAGCAGGACATGCAACGCTTAATATATAAATAAATAAATAACCAATAAGGTGAAAATATGCGTCATTATTTTCATGAAAAAAATTCTGCCAGTTTTAGTTCTTTAATTAGACTTTTGTAAGCTTTAAGACCAAAATCTTAGTGCAAAATACTTTCAGATGCGGCAGCAATATTTTGGAAAATTGAAATTTCCTGCTGCAAAATATGTAAAAATTCCAGTGGATCAGAAGAAAGAAATCGTTTGTGGGAAGGAGATCCAAAAAACAGAAACTCTTGTTAGAATACACGGTTAAAGTTCACGACCATTGGCATTGGTCTTTTGCTCAATAATAAATGTACAAAATGAAATTAGTTCCACCAAAAATATGTCTACATATGAATTATAGACTCAAAAAGCAATCGACAAGGTACGGCACGATGAACTTATCGAAGATCCAAAAAAGGATATACGTAACGTATCATCCAGGATATTTACTGGCACCAAAAAGGAGTCCTTAAACTAAAAGGAGAGGAATCAAAAGAATTGAGGATAAAAAGGGGTGCCCGTCAAGGTTGTAAATGATTTTTAGCGTGTACTCGGAGAGAATCTTCAGAAACGCCCCTACAAGATGTAGAAATGGGCGTTAGATAACTAAGATAAACAGGTATTATCTTAGTTATCTATTTATAATTGTATACAGGGTTACAAAGTCGATGCAAAAAATTCTCAAAATTCTTTCAAAAATATTCAAACTGACATGCTAATTTTTTTGCTATTTTAGCTGGCTGATATTTTAAAACAGAAATTGATTATTTTCTGATGAAAAATAATGTCCTAAATAAGGAAAGGTCATTTTCCCGCTGCCATGAAATGAACTATTTAATATTTTAAAAGTCGTCCTAGATATGATGACCGATATCATTCAAGAGAGGATCAGTTTTTCTGGTCAAAGGTAATAATTAACAATAACAGAATGGTCAAACAAACACAAAAGAATCTCTCCCATCCAAGGCCGGGATTCTGTTCTTGAATAATTCATGCCACCATCCCATTACGCAAAAATCCTCTGGAGGGTTTTATGCATTACCACATGTAAATATTAATTAGTTCTGATTTTCATTCAGGCTCCATGAAAGAAACGCGTTGAATAATTCCCCGGTTAAATATGTCATCCAAGCTCGGAAGGAAGCAATGAGATACCGAGGAAAGGATCAATACACCACCATACATACATTCAAGTGAACTTTATTAAAGATGTATCTGCATTAACCAACACGACAGCCGAGACCTATCCAATTAAGCAAGTTATATGAACTACTCGCATTACCAGGCTGGAGGTATCACATTAAACGTAGCCCTGAATAAAGTTACATTTTTCTCTAAAAGCGGTAGCATTTAATGAAGATCAAGCAATATAATTAATTATTTATAATAATAATCATTTCTGCAATGCTGATTAAAGAATAACTTTCAATGTTTTTTTTACGACTGATCTTCCAATTGGGATAACTTTCAAACTTGCGTGAGCCAACAGTAAACGTGTTAAAGTTACTTATTGTTAGTAAAATTTGATTAACATAGGGAGGGGTGCGTAATGGCATATACACTGTGTGCATAAAGTAAGGAATAAATTCGATTAAAATTCAGGGCATTTTCTTTGAGAGAAATTCTGGGACACGTGTATTATTATTTTTAATGCGCATTTTTTGAGGTAAAATTTAAATGTACAGGGCGTCCCAAAATCGAGATACGACCCCTAAGTTAAAATTTTCAAATGTGAACCCCCATTTTTTGTTGCATTTATGGATTCTACGTAAAATTCTGAGTATTTTTCATGTAGCATACCCCATATCGATATTCAGCTGTTTTCGAAGAAATATCGTTAAGAAAAGCACTACTACTATTTTATTTCTGGTAAAAGATAACACGGTTTCATCAAAATATTGGAATTAATAAGCAAAAATCATTATTTACTTGATTAAATGATTTTTCCTTATTAATTCCAATGTTTCGATGAAACCATGTTATCTTTTACCAGAAATAAAATAGTAGTGCTTTTTTAAACGCCATTTCTTCGAAAACGGCTGAATATCGACATGGGGTATGCTACATGAAAAATACTCAGAATTTTACGTAGAATCCATAAATGCAACAAAAAATGGGGGTTCACATTTGAAAATTTTAACTTAGGGGTCGTATCTTAAATTTGGGACACCCTGTATATTTGAATTTTACCTCAAAAAATGCGCGTTAAAAAATAATAATACACGTGTTCAAACATTTTTCTGAAAGAAAATGCCCTGAATTTTAATTGAATTTATTCCTTACTTTATGTGCACAGTGTATATTTGATTTTTATTTTTATTGTTAATTTCTTATTGCTTGTATTTTTAGGAGACATCTTGTTTACAAAAAATAAAAAATAAGATGTCTCTTCTCTACAAGCTTAAAGCTTCGAGAATATGGAACTTTCATTTGCTAAAGATACGAATTTACATTTTTTTTGTTACTGTATTGTCACTATTGTACTCATCTGTGGTAAATAAATGGTTCATTATTATTATTAATATTATCCAAAATGGAAAGTTATATTATACATATATTTTGATGATGTTACCGACAAAATACGTTGTTACTGCATTTCAGTTAAGTCCATTGTTAATTAAACATGGACCTTTGTAAAGATAAACAAGTAATGTAATTAACATTTACATTTAATAAATGTTATATTTAACTTGTATAATAAAGCAAATTTATAGCATACGTGAGTGGGGTGAATGTGCATTAGCTTTCATAATTACTTTATAAGCAATTTCAGTTTTACTGCTACGGACTCTCGAGTTTTCGCAATGAGAAAATTAATTTGAATATTTTTAAATAATCCCACTAAGTGAATATAACGGCAATAGTAGTTTTTTTTTGTTTATTTTTAATTTTAATGAAGGGTGGGTTTATAGTTCGTGCAATAAAAAATGGATGTGCCAACTTTTAGATCCGGTGCATACTTTTCTGGGGACATTACCGCATAAAACGGCAGTAAAAGCGGAAAACATTAAAAAGGCAAAACGACGCTCCCGCCATAAATACGTGAACGTTAGAGTACGAAGAACATTACGCGTATTTCAGTTCATGGAAGTCACAAGGTGATGACTTTATTACAAATTAAAATAAGTTTGACCAAGTGCTAAATCAGAAACTAAACAAGAAACAACGATTAAAATAATTTAAGGTTCAAAAAATAATCCAAAACCAAAGGTGCTTCAGCGGGATTATATTGCTTATATTATAAATATTATTTGCTAACAATATATACGAAGAATTTCAACCATTATTTGTTACCAAATAATATTCATTCCATTATATTTACAACTTCGTAAAAAAGGAAATAGTATATTATTAAACGTGTGAGAAAGTTTGCCATTGCCACGAGGGTGAAGTTTGCAACACGAGCCGTAGGGGAGTGTTGACATTCATTAGAGTGGCAATGGCCAACTTGCTCACGAGTTTAATACTATACTTTTTCGCATCATATTAAATAATTACCTAAAGATTTTTATGTTTGTATTAAATTATAATGAATAATTTTTCTATTTTGAAATTGCGGCAGTTCGCTGACAAAAAACGAATCGTAACCATAGTAACAACTAAACTGTTGGGCAATGAAAACGCTATCATTTGATTGGACGTCACCTGTTGGGCAATGAAACTGCTATCATTTGATTGACCTGTGGAGAAAATGATTCGGCCGAATAATGGACAACTTTCTCAATCAAAAACGATTTAACAGCGTTTATATCTTTTAATAAGATGCGAAAAAATCATTTCTTATATTATTAATAGTAAATATATTACATATCAACAAGTGATTTCAAACCATGATTCAATCAATTCATTTACCCCTGTTCAAACATCGGTGCCAATTTAAATTTATAAATGAACGCATTAATTAGTTAATAATCAGAAGGTAATAATTTATGTATTGTAATTTATTTAAACTTCACACAATGAGGTGACAATTCGTAATTTTGCATATCAATCGTAGTCTACTTTGAAATAATATCGTTCGTCTACATGCAAATCGCATAATCCACTAGAAATTATTATCTGGTATTGATTAGAAAACGTGACCAGAATATTAAATGAATTATTACATTCAGCGGCAAGAATCGCTTGCTGAATATATATTATACCTCATCGTACAGTTAATCAATACGTTATAAGTTAATTTCTGAGAAATATTATAAAAATATCATGTTATAAAAGCTGTCATGATAAATAAAATATTTTTTTTTCTTTTGACCTTTAAAAATAAGCTTGGAATCTGTTCGTAACTTCTCTTAAGAATAAGATAAATATTGTCAAAATTGACAGTTTCCAATTATTTTGCTCAAAGTGTCATCCTGTAGGTACAATTAGAGATATAAATCGTATTTTTATTATCTTTTTCTTAAGAGAAGTTACAAACAGATCTTAAGATGTATTCTAGAGGTCAAAATTTTACAAATATTTTATTTTTTTGAAAACTAATATAGAAGTGTACTTATGTTGCTACAAAATATACTGAAGGAAAAAAAAATGAAACACTTAAAATTCGTGAAATTTCGACCATTTTCAAACCGCCATAACTCGGCGTATTTTCAATCGATTTTGATAAATCTTTGAGAACGAAAAACTTTGAAGTGTCTTCTTTAAAGAACTTAAAGGTAACCCCTTCCGCAGCCCTTTAGCTCCCCTGTAAAAAAAAAGTTTTTTTTTTTTAAACCATGTCCAACTTTGAAGATGTCTGCGGAGTTGGAAAAATTTTGTAGACTCGATCTACCATAAAGGCTTTAAAATTTGATCAATTCCCTATGCAGGACTCAAAAAACGAAGTTCCTACGACGATTTGGCACCAAGTTATGGGTGCATTTTAGGTCAGAAAAGGCTCATTAAAACGATCTTTGTAGGGTCGAAAAAAATGTGAGCCCAACTCACCACCATTCGTCCATTTTTCTATCCGTCCAATAAAAACAAACAAATTACACTGACGGAAAAAATGAAACACTTGAGATTTGTAAAAATTTAGGTAATTTTCAAATGGCCATAACTCGGCTTTTATCCAACCGATTTCGACGGTCTTTTGAGAAATCAAAAGCAAAATGTGTCTTCTTTGAGAGGGTTTATCCCCCACTCAAAGAGAGGGCTCTACGCCCCTCCAAACGAACAAATAAAAAGACCACAAAATGCATTTTTTTCAAACACCCATAACTTTCTGCCAAATTGACGTGTGAACTTAGTTCTTGAGTCCTGCACAGGTAATTGAACACATTTCAATGCCCTTTTAGTGGATCGAGTCGACACACTTTATCCAACTCGGTACACGTTGCTAAAGTTGGACGTTTTTTTGCCCAAAAAACGTGTTGTTTTGTTCAGGGATTGAAGGGTCTGAAAAGGGATCATTCCAATCTGAGTTTATCCCCTTAAAGTAGGGCCAAAATGAGATTTTTTCCCGAAAGAATCGTCAAATTTTGTTAAAAAGTCGCTGAATTATGTGCGAAAACCCTCAAAATGCACTGTTTTTTCAAACACCCATAACTTGGTGCCAAATCGTCGTAGGAACTTCGTTCTTCGAGTACTGCATAGGGAATTGATCAAATTTTAATGCCTTTATGGTGGATCGAGTCGACAAAATTTTTCGAACTCCGTAGACATCGTCAAAGTTCGACATGGTTTCCTGAAAACACATTTTTTTTTCACAGGGGTGCTTGAGGGGGTGGAACGGGTTACGCTTAAGTTCGCATGCATGACCTTGAAGAAGACACTTCAAAGTTTTTCGCCCTTAAATATTCATCAAAATCGATTGAAAATGCGCGGTTTGAAAATGGTCGAAATTTCACGAATTCCAAGTGTTTCATTTTTTTTCCACCAGCGTTTATTGAAATTTAAACGAGGAATCCAAAAATATAATCATATTCAGGGTGTTTCATTTAAAATAACAAATTTAACGGTAGAACCGGAAGAGATAAAAAATTGAAAATATTTTACACGAGGAGAACCGTGTGACGAGGATTTTTTTCAAATTTTGAGTATAACGTCAACCCCGTAAACTTTAACGAACGGTTTATCGTGGACATACTGCATATTTTGGTCTTCCAATTTTTAAGTTGGTATTTCGGAACAGCGATTTGTAAATTATTTATAATATAAATCATATTTTTATGCAACCAAATTTGCTCTTCTATTTTTGGTCCCAAGTTCAGAAAGCGTCATTAAATGTCTCTCAAATTCTGAGGAGGGCAACAGATTTGAAATTATTTTTTTCTACGTCCGTTATAAAATGTACAGTTTTTTTCATTAATTTGGATTCATAATATATGTGATTCCTGAACCCTGCAAACAGCGTGAAAAAAGTGCCATAACGGTTCATTTTTTCACTCTTTTGCGTAAAAAAAAGTGCCGCAGCGGTTCATTTTTTAACGCTACTATAAAATTGTTTGCGCAAAGTGTGTCATGAATGCTTCGCGACACGCCGCGAGTTCCGCCAATAAATGTCAAACATTCGTTTCCGATCAAGAAAACTTGATGATTATTATTTTCTTCATTTCAAAAAAGTTTTATTACTTATAAAAATTACTTAAGTTTTTATCGAATTTATTTAAAGTTACGGACGTAGAAAAAATTTTGTATGAAACTCGAGAGTAAAGCAACTTTACTCACTTGTTGCATAAATAACTATTTTGTGCTAAACTAAAAATGTAGATTGAACAAATCATATAACATAAATAAATAAATACACTATTTTACGTATTGTGTTTGCAACAATAAAGACAATTTATTATTATTATTATTTGTATTTGTTGTGTGAACATGAATTTCCACACTACTTCCTGTTTACCGAAAGTTTACGATTATAGTCGAAGCGCGGCGCAACTTTTAATTACTTCGTTAATTAATAAGTTACAAAAGTTTACTGCTAATTGCAATGGACGGATTATGGGTGCGGACAAGTTCTGGTTCTAAATCAGAAAAGATTAAAACTATCGTGATTATAAGACGTAATATAATTTTAAAAAAAAATTAGTATTAAAGTTGTGGAAAATGGTGTTTTATTTTAAAGGAAAAAAACTTTAATATAGACAGTTAGCATAAAATCGCGCATCATAAGGACCAAATAATAGAATCTACAAAATATGTAATAATATTAACCTTATAGGACATTAACCTTTTTACTTTCTCGGTACGAAATACTCTAAAAAACTGCTTTCGTAAAAATTTCCTAATTCTAAATTTCAAAAAAGTGTCCATCTTGAGATTTAAAAAAAAATTAAGATTTTTTTAAATAAAGAAATTAAAAGTTGTTCGTACAATTTCATAAAAAAAAAGGGAGTGTCAACTTCCGGTGACCAGATCGATGCCAGTGGAAATCTGGCCAACACAGGATTTATTCTGCCTTGTTGTGGGGGTCGTGTTCCAAAATTGATTTATTTAAGTAATATTTTAACACACGCTCAATCATTGTTTTAATTTTAAATTTTTAGTTGGCGAACATTGACATTTTTCATAATAAGCGTGCCGAAGCGAGAGTTATATGATTTTATTTTTTTAACACTTAATTTAGGGTTATGTTCCGAACGTTATTTGTCATAAGAATAGTTTAGTGTATGCAACAGATGGGCAGACAGTTTAGGAACCTCTTCAACGAACCGGTTCTTAGCAAAGAACGCTCAGGAACCGGTTCGGAAAAAAGGAACCGCGGTTCCTCAGTTCCGCAATACGCAATATACAAGAGGGAGCCACTCTTCAAAAGTGCAAACTGGATGCGTACCTCTACCAACCGTATTGCCTACCTATTAATGCGTTGAGGTGATGTATGAAGTTTTTTACAGAATCAATATTTCGAATCAATTTGGAGTCATTTTGGTAAATTTCAAGTCGATGGCAATTGTTTTTGTATTTTTTTCAAGTCGCCGGAATTATTGAAATTTCTCACAGATCCTCGCTCTGATCACATGCAATTGTTACAAAATCTAGTGATGTTATGTATGCAGTTTTTCACAGAATCAATATCTCGAGTAAATTTAGAGTCATTTTGGAAAATTTCAAGTCGATGGCAATTGTTTTTGTATTTTTTCAAGTCACCGGAATTATTGAAATTTTTGACAGATCCTCGCTCTAATCACATGCAATCGTTACAAAATCTAGTAATGTGATGTATGGAGTTTTTCAAATAATTAATATCTGGAATGAATTTGGAGTTATTTTGGAAAATTTCAAGTCGATAGCAGTTGTTTTTGTATTTTTTTCAAGTCGCCGGAATTATTGAAATTTTTCACAGATCCTCGCTCTAATCACATGCAATTGTTACAAAATCTAGTGATGTGATGTATGGAGTTTTTCACAGAATCAATATCTCGAATGAATTTGGGGTCATTTTGGAAAATTTCAAGTTGATAGCAATTGTTTTTGTATTTTTTTCAAGTCGCCGGATTTATTGAAATTTTTCACAGATCCTCGCTCTAATCACATGCAATTGTTACAAAATCTAGTGATGTGATGTATGGAGTTTTTCACAGAATCAATATCTCGAATGAATTTGGAGTCATTTTGGAAAATTTCAAGTCGATGGCAATTGTTTTTGTATTTTTTTCAAGTCGCCGGATTTATTGAAATTTTTCACAGATCCTCGCTCTAATCACATGCAATTGTTACAAAATCTAGTGATGTGATGTATGGAGATCTTCACAGAATCAATATCTCTAATGAATTTGGAGTCATTTAAAAAAATTTCAAGTCGATGGCAATTGTTTTTGTATTTTTTTTCAAGTCGCCGGAATTATTGAATTTTTTCACAGATCCTCGCTCTAATCACATGCAATTGTTACAAAATCTAGTGATGTGATGTATGGAGTTTTTTATAGAATCAATATTTAGAATGAATTTGGAGTAATTTTGGAAAATTTCAAGTCGATGGTAATTGTTTTTGTATTTTTTTCAAGTCGCCGAAATTATTGAAATTTTTCACAGATCCTCGCTCTAATCACATGCAATTGTTACAAAATCTAGTGATGTGATGTATGGAGTTTTTCACAGAATCAATATCTGGAACGAATTTGGAGTCATTTTGGAAAATTTCAAGCCGATAGCAATTGTTTTTGTATTTTTTTCAAGTCGCCGGAATTATTGAAATTTTTCACAGATCCTCGCTCTAATCATATGCAATTGTTACAAAATCTAGTGATGTGATGTATGGAGTTTTTCACAGAATGAAATCTCAAATGAATGTGGAGTCATTTTGGAAAATTTCAAGTCGATGGCAATTGTTTTTGTATTTTTTTCAAGTCGCCGAAATTATTGAAATTTTTCACAGATCCTCGCTCTAATCACATGCAATTGTTACAAAATCTAGTGATGTGATGTATGGAGTTTTTCACAGAATCAATATCTGGAACAAATTTGGAGTCATTTTGGAAAATTTCAAGTCGATGGCAATTGTTTTTGTATTTTTTTCAAGTCGCCGGAATTATTGAAATTTTTCACAGATCCTCGCTCTAATCACATGCAATTGTTAGAAAATCTAGTTATGTGATGTATGGAGTTTTTCACAGAATCAATATCTCGAATGAATTTGGAGTAATTTTGGAAAATTTCAAGTCGATGGTAATTGTTTTTGTATTTTTTTCAAGTCGCCGGATTTATTGAAATTTTTCACAGATCCTCGCTCTAATCACATGCAATTGTTACAAAATCTAGTGATGTGATGTATGGAGTTTTTCACAGAATCAATATCTTGAATGAATTTGGAGTAATTTTGGAAAATTTCAAGTCGGTGGCAATTGTTTTTGTATTTTTTTCAAGTCGCCGGAATTATTTAAATTTTTCACAGATCCTCGCTGTAATCACATGCAATTGTTACAAAATCTAGTGATGTGATGTATGGAGTTTTTCACAGAATTAATATCTCGAATGAATTTGGGGTCATTTTGGAAAATTTCAAGTCGATGGCAATTGTTTTTGTATTTTTTTCAAGTCGCCGGATTTATTGAAATTTTTCACAGATCCTCGCTCTAATCACATGCAATTGTTACAAAATCTAGTGATGTGATGTATGGAGATCTTCACAGAATCAATATCTCTAATGAATTTGGAGTCATTTAAAAAAATTTCAAGTCGATGGCAATTGTTTTTGTATTTTTTTTCAAGTCGCCGGAATTATTGAATTTTTTCACAGATCCTCGCTCTAATCACATGCAATTGTTACAAAATCTAGTGATGTGATGTATGGAGTTTTTCACAGAATCAATATTTAGAATGAATTTGGAGTAATTTTGGAAAATTTCAAGTCGATGGTAATTGTTTTTGTATTTTTTTCAAGTCGCCGAAATTATTGAAATTTTTCACAGATCCTCGCTCTAATCACATGCAATTGTTACAAAATCTAGTGATGTGATGTATGGAGTTTTTCACAGAATCAATATCTGGAACGAATTTGGAGTCATTTTGGAAAATTTCAAGTCGATAGCAATTGTTTTTGTATTTTTTTCAAGTCGCCGGAATTATTGAAATTTTTCACAGATCCTCGCTCTAATCACATGCAATTGTTACAAAATCTAGTGATGTGATGTATGGAGTTTTTCACAGAATCAATATCTCGAATGAATTTGGGGTCATTTTGGAAAATTTCAAGTTGATAGCAATTGTTTTTGTATTTTTTTCAAGTCGCCGGATTTATTGAAATTTTTCACAGATCCTCGCTCTAATCACATGCAATTGTTACAAAATCTAGTGATGTGATGTATGGAGTTTTTCACAGAATCAATATCTGGAACAAATTTGGAGTCATTTTGGAAAATTTCAAGTCGATGGCAATTGTTTTTGTATTTTTTTCAAGTCGCCGGAATTATTGAAATTTTTCACAGATCCTCGCTCTAATCACATGCAATTGTTAGAAAATCTAGTTATGTGATGTATGGAGTTTTTCACAGAATCAATATCTCGAATGAATTTGGAGTAATTTTGGAAAATTTCAAGTCGATGGTAATTGTTTTTGTATTTTTTTCAAGTCGCCGGATTTATTGAAATTTTTCACAGATCCTCGCTCTAATCACATGCAATTGTTACAAAATCTAGTGATGTGATGTATGGAGCTTTTCACAGAATCAATATCTTGAATGAATTTGGAGTAATTTTGGAAAATTTCAAGTCGGTGGCAATTGTTTTTGTATTTTTTTCAAGTCGCCGGAATTATTTAAATTTTTCACAGATCCTCGCTGTAATCACATGCAATTGTTACAAAATCTAGTGATGTGATGTATGGAGTTTTTCACAGAATTAATATCTCGAATGAATTTGGAGTCATTTTGGAAAATTTCAAGTCGATGGCAATTGTTTTTGTATTTTTTTCAAGTCGCCGGAATTATTGAATTTTTTCACAGATCCTCGCTCTAATCACATGCAATTGTTACAAAATCTAGTGATGTGATGTATGGAGTTTTTCACATAATCAATATCTCGAATGAATTTGGAGTCATTTTGGAAAATTTCAAGTCCATGGCAATTGTTTTTGTATTTTTTTTTAAGTCTCCGGAATTATTGATATTTTTCACAGATCCTCGCTCTAATCACATGCAATTGTTACAAAATCTAGTGATGTGATGTATGGAGTTTTTCACAGAATTAATATCTCGAATTAATTTGGAGCAATTTTGGAAAATTTCAAGTCGATGGCAATTGTTTTTGTATTTTTTTCAAGTCGCCGGAATTATTGAAATTTTTCACAGATCCTCGCTCTAATCACATGTAATTGTTACAAAATCTAGTGATGTGATGTATGGAGTTTTTCACAGAATCAATATCTCGAATAAATTTGGAGATATTTTGGAAAATTTCAAGTCGATGGCAATTGTTTTTGTATTTTTTTCAAGTCGCCGGAATTATTGAAATTTTTCACAGATCCTCGCTCTAATCACATGCAATTGTTACAAAATCTAGTGATGTGATGTATGGAGTTTTTCACAGAATCAATATCTCGAATGAATTTGGAGTCATTTTGGAAAATTTCAAGTCGATGGCAATTGTTTTTGTATTTTTTTCAAGTCGCCGGAATTATTGAATTTTTTCACAGATCCTCGCTCTAATCACATGCAATTGTTACAAAATCTAGTGATGTGATGTATGGAGTTTTTCACAGAATCAAGATCTTGAATGAATTTGGGGTAATTTTGGAAAATTTCAAGTCGATGGCAATTGTTTTTGTATTTTTTTCAAGTCGCCGGAATTATTGAAATTTTTCACAGATCCTCGCTCTAATCACATGCAATTGTTACAAAATATAGTGATGTGATGTATGGAGTTTTTCACACAATCAATATCTCGAATGAATTTGGAGTCATTTTGGAAAATTTCAAGTCGATGGCAATTGTTTTTGTATTTTTTTCAGGTCGCCAGAATTATTGAAATTTTTTACAGATCCTCGCTCTAATCACATGCAATTGTTGCAAAATCTAGTGATGTGATGTATGGAGTTTTTCACAGAGTTAATATCTCGAATGAATTTGGAGTCATTTTGGAAAATTTCAAGTCGATGGCAATTGTTTTTGAATTTTTTTCAAGTCGCCGGAATTATTGAAATTTTTCACAGATCCTCGCTCTAATCACATGCAATTGTTACAAAATCTAGTGATGTGATGTATGGAGTTTTTCACAGAATCAATATCTCGAATGAATTTGGAGTAGTTTTGGAAAATTTCAAGTCGATGGCAATTGTTTTTGTATTTTTTTCAAGTCGCCGGAATTATTGAAATTTTTCACAGATCCTCGCTCTAATCACATACAATTGTTGCAAAATCTAGTGATGTGATGTATGGAGTTTTTCTCGAATAAATTTGGAGTCATTTTGGAAAATTTCAAGTCGATGGCAATTGTTTTTGTATTTTTTTCAGGTCGCCAGAATTATTGAAATTTTTTACAGATCCTCGCTCTAATCACATACAATTGTTGCAAAATCTAGTGATGTGATGTATGGAGTTTTTCTCGAATGAATTTGGAGTCATTTTGGAAAATTTCAAGTCGATGGCAATTGTTTTTGTATTTTTTTCAAGTCGCCGGAATGATTGAAATTTTTCACAGATCCTCGCTCTAATCACATGCAATTGTTACAAAATCTAATGATGTGATGTATGGAGTTTTTCACAGAATCAATATCTCAAGTAAATTTGGAGTAATTTTGGAAAATTTGAAGTCGATGGCAATTATTTTTGTTTTTTTTTCAAGTCGCCGAAATTATTGAAATTATTATATATTAAAGAAATCGCTCGGATGTTTATCTGCCCCAACAAATTTGTCACTTATAATCTTCGCGTGATGCATTATTTTTAATTTGCGAAAAATCAACGAATAATAATTAATTCCAAATTCGTAACGTACCAAATAAAACAGTTACCAATTATTTCGTCGGAAACGGTAACACGAATATCGCATTTTAATGTATTCCCCGGCCAAAGAAGACGCATAAATATTTTTCACATTAGCCACATAATTTCGACACACTTGTTCCGTCACAGTCTAATTCCCTTCCCGCTCATCGTTATTATATTTACCTGAAACTTTTCCCTCCGTACTATTTATTCTGCGGAAAGAGTAAATGTATACAGTAGGAATTAGCGCATTATCCAAAGAAAATAAATTTTTACACTAATTGCAACTAATAAGTGTCATGAAAGCCTACTTAAACACTTACATACGTCTCGTCTCGCACTATTAGGATAATTATATTCAACTAAGACATTCGCTGTTTGTGTGGTTATGAATTATTCAAGCTCATCTTTTAATAATTGCTGATATGTATTAAGCTACGCGCACACTTGCCGGAATCGGACGGGCGGCACGCATCGGAAAAAATTGCTTAACACAGTTGTAAACGAATCAACGCACATTTATCCGTTCCATGCCGTACCGTTGAGAATTCTGACGAACGAGGTATAACTGATAAGAAGAAGAAAGTAATTCAAATTGATGAATATATAATAATCCTTAGCATTATTATTACTTCAATACGACATGTTATTTATGATTCAAAAATAATTCTTTACGGCTGAAACTAATTGCCCGCAGATATAATTAATAGACATGAATAAATATGACACGTATCAACCTGTAGAATGAAAGCACCGCATTCCATGGGAATGAAAGCATTTTAGTGAACCGGAAAACACGAAACATCCACAAGAATCGAGTGGACTGCATGCGATATTCGCACGTGCAAAATGGGGAGAATTTTTATTGCGGTCCTCGGGTGACTTGGCATGTAGGTGAACGCGTCCCCCGGTGAAATGTCAGCCGTATTCACGCTATTTACAACCCCTACGCAGATTAAATTAGAAGTGTTATTAATGCGATGGGATCCTTGCGGCAAAAGCGTCCGTCGGACCCTGTTTAACCATGCACCCTTTGTGTTTACCATGGAAATTATTTCTCACACCTCTCCTCTATCTACCGCAAGTCAGCAATCTGTTTACTTGAAAAGTTTCCTGTGTGTAAATGTCTTAGTTCTAAGATAAACTTGTTTTAGAGAATGAATATACATTATCTATAGGTAACTAAACTAAAAACAATTGCCACCGACTTTAAACTTTCAAAATTTACTCAAAACACATTCTGCTTTATGATTCCGTAAAGTTCCTGAAATACCCCTTCACTAGTTTTAGAGATAATAATCCAAAAACACAGTTTTTGTTCGTGCTGGAGTCGCTCGCTTTCCGATGCTTTGAAAAAATATAAAAACAATTGCCAGCGACTTGAAACTTTCAACATTTACTCAAAACACATTCTGCTTTATGATTCCGTAAAGTTCCTGAAACACCCCTTCACTAGTTTTAGAGATAATAATACGAAAACACAGTTTTTGTTCGTGCTGGAGTCGCTCGCTTTCCGATGCTTTGAAAAAATATAAAAACAATTGCCAGCGACTTGAAACTTTCAACATTTACTCAAAACACATTCTGCTTTATGATTCCGTAAAGTTCCTGAAACACCCCTTCACTAGTTTTAGAGATAATAATACGAAAACATAGTTTTTGTTCGTGCTGGAGTCGCTCGCTTTCCGATGCTTTGAAAAAATATAAAAACAATTGCCAGCGACTTGAAACTTTCAAAATTTACTCAAAACACATTCTGCTTTATGATTCCGTAAAGTTCCTGAAACACCCCTTCACTAGTTTTGGAGATAAAACGAAAACACAGTTTTTGTTCGTGCTGGAGTTGCTCGCTTTCCGATGCTTTGAAAAAATATTAAAACAATTGCCAACGACTTGAAACTTTTAAAATGTACTCAAAACACATTCTGCTTTATGATTCCGTAAAGTTCCTGAAACACCCCTTCACAAGTTTTGGAGATAATAACACGAAAACACAGTTTTTGTTCGTGCTGGAGTTGCTCGCTTTCCGATGCTTTGAAAAAATATAAAAACAATTGCCAGCGACTTGAAACTTTCAAAATTTACTCAAAACACATTCTGCTTAATGATTCCGTAAAGTTCCTGAAACACGCCTTCACTAGTTTTAGAGATAATAATACGAAAACACAGTTTTTGTTCGTGCTGGAGTTGCTCGCTTTCCGATGCTTTGAATGAATATAAAAACAATTGCCAGCGACTTGAAACTTTCAACATTTACGCAAAACACATTCTGCTTTATGATTCCGTAAAGTTCCTGAAACACCCCTTCACTAGTTTTGGAGATAATGATACGAAAACACAGTTTGTGTTCGTGCTGGAGTTGCTCGCTTTCCGATGCTTTGAAAAAATATAAAAACAATTGCCAGCGATTTGAAACTTTCAACATTTACTCAAAACACATTCTGCTTTATGATTCCGTAAAGTTACTGAAACACCTCTTGACTAGTTTTGGGGATAATGATATGTAAACACAGTTTTTGTTCGTGTTGGAGTTGCTCGCTTTCCGATGCTCTGAAAAAATATAAAAACAATTGCCAGCGACTTAAAACTTTCAAAATTTACTCAACACACATTCTGCTTTATGATTCCTTAAAGTTCTTGAAACACTCGTTCACTTATTTTGGAGATAATGATACGAAAACACAGTTTTTGTTCGTGCCGGAATTGCTCGCTTTCCGATGCTTTGAAAAAATATAAAAACAATTGCCAGCGACTTGAAACTTTCAAAATTTACTCAAAACACATTCTGCTTTATGATTCCGTAAAATTCCTGAAACACCCCTTCACTAGTTTTGGAGATAATGATACGAAAACACAGTTTGTGTTCGTGCTGGAGTTGCTCGCTTTCCGATGCTCTGAAAAAATATAAAAACAATTGCCAGCGACTTGAAACTTTCAACATTTACTCAAAACACATTCTGCTTTATGATTCCGTAAAGTTCCTGAAACACCCCTTCACTAGTTTTAGAGATAATAATACGAAAACACAGTTTTTGTTCGTGCTGGAGTCGCTCGCTTTCCGATGCTTTGAAAAAATATAAAAACAATTGCCAGCGACTTGAAACTTTCAAAATTTACTGAAAACACATTCTGCTTTATGATTCCTTAAAGTTCCTGAAACACCCCTTCACTAGTTTTGGAGATAATGATACGAAAACACAGTTTGTGTTCGTGCTGGAGTTGCTCGCTTTCCGATGCTTTGAAAAAATATAAAAACAATTGCCAGCGACTTGAAACTTTCAAAATTTACTCAAAACACATTCTGCTTTATAATTCCGTAAAGTTCCTGAAACACCCCTTCACTAATTTTGGAGATAATGACACGAAGACACAGTTTTTGTTCGTGCTGGAGTTGCTCGCTTTCCGATGCTTTGAAAAAATATAAAAACAATTGCCAGCGACTTGAAACTTTCAAAATTTACTCAAAACACATTCTGCCTTATGATTCCGTAAAGTTCCTGAAACACCCCTTCACTAGTTTTGGAGATAATGATACGAAAACACAGTTTGTGTTCGTGCTGGAGTTGCTCGCTTTCCGATGCTTTGAAAAAATATAAAAACAATTGCCAGCGACTTGAAACTTTCAACATTTACTCAAAACACATTCTGCTTTATGATTCCGTAAAGTTCCTGAAACACCCCTTCACTAGTTTTAGAGATAATAATACGAAAACACAGTTTTTGTTCGTGCTGGAGTCGCTCGCTTTCCGATGCTTTGAAAAAATATAAAAACAATTGCCAGCGACTTGAAACTTTCAAAATTTACTGAAAACACATTCTGCTTTATGATTCCTTAAAGTTCCTGAAACACCCCTTCACAAGTTTTGGAGATAATGATACGAAAACACAGTTTGTGTTCGTGCTGGAGTTGCTCGCTTTCCGATGCTTTGAAAAAATATAAAAACAATTGCCAGCGACTTGAAACTTTCAAAATTTACTCAAAACACATTCTGCTTTATAATTCCGTAAAGTTCCTGAAACACCCCTTCACTAATTTTGGAGATAATGACACGAAGACACAGTTTTTGTTCGTGCTGGAGTTGCTCGCTTTCCGATGCTTTGAAAAAATATAAAAACAATTGCCAGCGACTTGAAACTTTCAAAATTTACTCAAAACACATTCTGCCTTATGATTCCGTAAAGTTCCTGAAACACCCCTTCACTAGTTTTGGAGATAATGATACGAAAACACAGTTTGTGTTCGTGCTGGAGTTGCTCGCTTTCCGATGCTTTGAAAAAATATAAAAACAATTGCCAGCGACTTGAAACTTTCAACATTTACTCAAAACACATTCTGCTTTATGATTCCGTAAAGTTCCTGAAACACCCCTTCACTAGTTTTAGAGATAATAATACGAAAACACAGTTTTTGTTCGTGCTGGAGTCGCTCGCTTTCCGATGCTTTGAAAAAATATAAAAACAATTGCCAGCGACTTGAAACTTTCAAAATTTACTGAAAACACATTCTGCTTTATGATTCCTTAAAGTTCCTGAAACACCCCTTCACAAGTTTTGGAGATAATGATACGAAAACACAGTTTGTGTTCGTGCTGGAGTTGCTCGTTTTCCGATGCTTTGAAAAAATATAAAAACAATTGCCAGCGACTTGAAACTTTCAAAATTTACTCAAAACACATTCTGCTTTATAATTCCGTAAAGTTCCTGAAACACCCCTTCACTAATTTTGGAGATAATGACACGAAAACACAGTTTTTGTTCGTGCTGGAGTTGCTCGCTTTCCGATGCTTTGAAAAAATATAAAAACAATTGCCAGCGACTTGAAACTTTCAAAATTTACTGAAAACACATTCTGCTTTATGATTCCTTAAAGTTCCTGAAACACCCCTTCACAAGTTTTGGAGATAATGATACGAAAACACAGTTTGTGTTCGTGCTGGAGTTGCTCGTTTTCCGATGCTTTGAAAAAATATAAAAACAATTGCCAGCGACTTGAAACTTTCAAAATTTACTCAAAACACATTCTGCTTTATAATTCCGTAAAGTTCCTGAAACACCCCTTCACTAATTTTGGAGATAATGACACGAAAACACAGTTTTTGTTCGTGCTGGAGTTGCTCGCTTTCCGATGCTTTGAAAAAATATAAAAACAATTGCCAGCGACTTGAAACTTTCAAAATTTACTGAAAACACATTCTGCTTTATGATTCCTTAAAGTTCCTGAAACACCCCTTCACAAGTTTTGGAGATAATGATTCGAAAACACAGTTTGTGTTCGTGCTGGAGTTGCTCGCTTTCCGATGCTTTGAAAAAATATAAAAACAATTGCCAGCGACTTGAAACTTTCAAAATTTACTCAAAACACATTCTGCCTTATGATTCCGTAAAGTTCCTGAAACACCCCTTCACTACTTTTGGAGATAATGATACGAAAACACAGTTTGTGTTCGTGCTGGAGTTGCTCGCTTTCCGATGCTTTGAAAAAATATAAAAACAATTGCCAGCGACTTGAAGCTTTCAAAATTTACTCAAAACACATTCTGCTTTATGATTCCTTAAAGTTCTTGAAACACTCGTTCACTAATTTTGGAGATAATGATACGAAAACACAGTTTTTGTTCGTGCCGGAATTGCTCGCTTTCCGATGCTTTGAAAAAATATTAAAACAATTGCCAACGACTTGAAACTTTCAAAATGTACTCAAAACACATTCTGCTTTATGATTCCGTAAAGTTCCTGAAACACCCCTTCACAAGTTTTGGAGATAATAACACGAAAACACAGTTTTTGTTCGTGCTGGAGTTGCTCGCTTTCCGATGCTTTGAAAAAATATAAAAACAATTGCCAGCGACTTGAAGCTTTCAAAATTTACTCAAAACACATTCTGCTTTATGATTCCTTAAAGTTCTTGAAACACTCGTTCACTAATTTTGGAGATAATGATACGAAAACACAGTTTTTGTTCGTGCTGGAGTTGCTCGCTTTCCGATGCTTTGAAAAAATATTAAAACAATTGCCAACGACTTGAAACTTTCAAAATGTACTTAAAACACATTCTGCTTTATGATTTCGTAAAGTTCCTGAAACACCTCTTCACTAATTTTGGAGATAATGACACGAAAACACAGTTTTTGTTCGTGCTGGAGTTGCTCGCTTTCCGATGCTTTGAAAAAATATAAAAACAACTGCCAGCGACTTGAAACTTTCAAAATTTACTCAAAACACATTCTGCTTTATGATTCCGTAAAGTTCCTGAAACACCCCTTCACTAGTTTTGGAGATAAAACGAAAACACAGTTTTTGTTCGTGCTGGAGTTGCTCGCTTTCCGATGCTTTGAAAAAATATAAAAACAATTGCCAGCGATTTGAAACTTTCAAAATTTACTCAAAACACATTCTGCTTTATGATTCCGTAAAGTTCCTGAAACACCCCTTCACTAGTTTTGGAGATAAAATGAAAACACAGTTTTTGTTCGTGCTGGAGTTGCTCGCTTTCCGATGCTTTGAAAAAATATAAAAACAACTGCCAGCGACTTGAAACTTTCAAAATTTACTCAAAACACATTCTGCTTTATGATTCCGTAAAGTTCCTGAAACACCCCTTCACTAGTTTTGGAGATAAAACGAAAACACAGTTTTTGTTCGTGCTGGAGTTGCTCGCTTTCCGATGCTTTGAAAAAATATAAAAACAATTGCCAGCGATTTGAAACTTTCAAAATTTACTCAAAACACCTTCTGCTTCATGATTCCGTAAAGTGCCTGAAACACCCCTTCACAAGTTTTGGAGATAATGATACGAAAACACAGTTTGTGTTCGTGCTGGAGTTGCTCGTTTTCCGATGCTTTGAAAAAATATAAAAACAATTGCCAGCGACTTGAAACTTTCAAAATTTACTCAAAACACATTCTGCTTTATAATTCCGTAAAGTTCCTGAAACACCCCTTCACTAATTTTGGAGATAATGACACGAAAACACAGTTTTTGTTCGTGCTGGAGTTGCTCGCTTTCCGATGCTTTGAAAAAATATAAAAACAATTGCCAGCGACTTGAAACTTTCAAAATTTACTCAAAACACATTCTGCTTAATGATTCCGTAAAGTTCCTGAAACACGCCTTCACTAGTTTTAGAGATAATAATACGAAAACACAGTTTTTGTTCGTGCTGGAGTTGCTCGCTTTCCGATGCTTTGAATGAATATAAAAACAATTGCCAGCGACTTGAAACTTTCAACATTTACGCAAAACACATTCTGCTTTATGATTCCGTAAAGTTCCTGAAACACCCCTTCACTAGTTTTGGAGATAATGATACGAAAACACAGTTTGTGTTCGTGCTGGAGTTGCTCGCTTTCCGATGCTTTGAAAAAATATAAAAACAATTGCCAGCGATTTGAAACTTTCAACATTTACTCAAAACACATTCTGCTTTATGATTCCGTAAAGTTACTGAAACACCTCTTGACTAGTTTTGGGGATAATGATATGTAAACACAGTTTTTGTTCGTGTTGGAGTTGCTCGCTTTCCGATGCTCTGAAAAAATATAAAAACAATTGCCAGCGACTTAAAACTTTCAAAATTTACTCAACACACATTCTGCTTTATGATTCCTTAAAGTTCTTGAAACACTCGTTCACTTATTTTGGAGATAATGATACGAAAACACAGTTTTTGTTCGTGCCGGAATTGCTCGCTTTCCGATGCTTTGAAAAAATATAAAAACAATTGCCAGCGACTTGAAACTTTCAAAATTTACTCAAAACACATTCTGCTTTATGATTCCGTAAAATTCCTGAAACACCCCTTCACTAGTTTTGGAGATAATGATACGAAAACACAGTTTGTGTTCGTGCTGGAGTTGCTCGCTTTCCGATGCTCTGAAAAAATATAAAAACAATTGCCAGCGACTTGAAACTTTCAAAATTTACTCAACACACATTCTGCTTTATGATTCCGTAAAGTTCCTGAAACACCCCTTCACTAGTTTTGGAGATAATGATACGAAAACACAGTTTGTGTTCGTGCTGGAGTTGCTCGCTTTCCGATGCTTTGAAAAAATATAAAAACAATTGCCAGCGACTTGAAACTTTCAAAATTTACTCAAAACTCATTCTGCCTTATGATTCCGTAAAGTTCCTGAAACACCCCTTCACTAGTTTTAGAGATAATGATACAAATATACCAAGTTTTATAAAAATTAAATCATGTTGATTTGACATCTCTTTCAATTGCTAATATTTTTATTCCCTAGAAAGTAGGAGTCAAGTGAATAAACAATTCGGCCAAATGTGTAATCGGTGAAATGGGAATATCCCATTTAATATAATTACAGTTAATTCCCTTATCTGGAGGTCATACACTAACTCCCATAACTGTTTCAGTTAAACTTGGCCATTGAAGACTAAATAAGGTCCAATTGCAAATTTTATGAAACGTTTCGAATGTCAGAGAATTATTTGAAATTTATAATTAAATTCATTGTACATCCTCTAACAAAACCATTCCCATCCAGAGCCCGTGCCTAATAAAACACAATATATATTTAAAAGCTTCGGAATAATAATGAGTATCGATTACCTTGCTCTTCGCAGGGCTGAAGCTGACATCTGATTTACGAGCTACAGCGGAATTGAAGTTCACAGAGCTATAACAATGCCCCACTGCGGGCCAACCTCATTCCTCTGTCCTGAATTTCACAAACAATTAATGGCGAGATAAGGGCAAATTCTATTACGACAAATTTTCATTTTTCCCCTTCGCTGGCACATAAAAACACGGAGGCGTGTGGTGTTGTAGATAATGCATTTACAACCCAGACTGTCAACAGAAAGAGGGTGCGGGCTGTATATTTTTGTTGAATACTAATTATAAACGTGTTACTGATGACCTTGGAAAAAAAATGGTTTATGATTATTGCTATATTTATAGTTTATGATGAAATCTTTAGGATTTCCTGAAAATAAAGTATGCGCTGGTAATAATTCTTCCTTCCAAAGAAAGTTTTCTAAAATGTGCACACCATTGATTCATTCGAACAATATTAATTGTAAGGTGTGAGCCACAGAGTTTTGTTGCTGAGTTGGCCATGGCTAAGAGAGAAATACAGCAGTCATGTCTGAGATAATTTTTTTTAATCTAATTCAATTGAACGAATCTAGTCCTATGACGTAATAATATGCGACATACCTCATTCATCTCACAGCCAGCTCTTAAACAAAATTTTGTGGCTCACACGATATGTAGTAGTAGTAATACAATTGATTTCACCTCTATACATGAGTTACAAATGACCATTGACCGAAATATTTCAGACTTTATAAATTAAATTCAATAAAACGAAATATAGCCTGAATATATGAATATTCAACCAGTTCGTAACTCTGCAAGCAAAATTAAGTAATTATTCTTAAATTATTTTATTTAAGTGTATAGTAATTATATAATGATTCCGTTAATAATAATAATAAACGTTTATTGTACTTACGAAATACATAATAAATACAATGGCTATCGACCGGAGTCCTTTAGCCAAGAATTACTTATTCCGTTATTGAGAAATAAAAACTATTTTCTACTTATATTACCACCATTCTATAATAAGAGATAATCGCTATTTCCAATGAATTTCTTTAAGACACTTTACGAGTACTACAAGTACCTCCTTAGGGCCACAATTTCATACTTGACGCACGCCAATTCTGATCATTTAAACATGGGTTTCTCCACCTAATCGATTCGATGGCAATCGGTTATTTCGTGTCGAGAATCACTAGCCTGGATAATCGTGATTCCGCCCCTCTGGAATGATGAGAGAAATTATTATGTTTGTCGGCTCTTACGTCGGCCCTTTGCCTTCTTTGCTTTGCGCTTTCCCGGCCAAGTAAGATAGAGGGCGCGAGGCTCTTCTTCGACAATCTGCACACATTTCTAAGTCCACTTTCTGGAAGTGGCTACACGCATTGCTGGCGATGCCGAGTGCTTTATAACCCTGTTTACACACAATGGTAACATAAAATATACTGTAGGATTTATATAAGGGCTATAAGTTTCCATAGAGTGGTTTTAACTGAAGAACATTGATTTCCTGGAGGAATTCAATAAATGATATGAGAGAAAATTATGTTGCTTTGCCCAATTCCCATATTTTGAAATAATTTATAACTTAGTTTTGTTCAAATAAGAATTGTTTTAATATTTTAGGTATTCCTACCTAATATTCCGATTTGAATGAAAATTATAAACAAAAATTACTTTTAAAAATCTGACATACGTGGACAGGCAAATTTCAGCTGATTAGCTTGATAATTTACCACATAATAATAGATGCGATAACAGAAAATCGATCATTAATGGGGTAGCTTGACATTACAACAATGTTTTGCATTGTCATAATCGATAACAGAAAAACGGTAATTAGGTGAGTAGCTTTTAAGGTTATAAAAACATGATGTTCATGACGTTACGTCACTGTCATTAAGTTTTAATTTTTACAATTACTCTTGTAGCAAACCAAACTATTCAGCTTGTAATAAACCATAACTTTTCCTGATCCTTATTATTATTTCATTCGATAAATTATCTACCCAAATATACCGCGAGCTTGGATGAATTATCAAAAACACATTTCTTTCGTACCTTTTACCTTTTAGTAATTCATCTCGACATAACATTTGTTGTCAACTGGTTATTGTCTCGTTAAATTACTAGGTAACAAGGTACTCAAAAAACGATTTTTTGATAATTAACCTCGATCTAGGTATATTACTACCCAAAATTGATTGATCTTAATTTATGTAAAAAGAAGTAGAAGTCCGACACATTTTGGTATACTACTGAAATAATTTACGAAAAGTCACTCACCGAGGCGTCAGGTTGATTAAAAGGTCCTACATATATTTCTCTTCAGACTTGCTAAAGATGTGCTTCCAAAATTCTATGAAAAAATCCCGCCCAGTAAAATATGCTAGTTTTGACAGTTAAACTACGCCAGTTTTGACTGGTTAAATTTTTTTCGGGCAAAATAATTACTCTACGCTCTTTTTCCTATCATTAATAATAATAATAATAATAATAATATATATTTATTTCCCAACAGATACACAGATCTAATAACAGGGAAAAGTTATCAAACATACCGACATATATAATAACATTTCAGAGACTAAATATTACATAAAATTGTACACAAGCATAATAACAATTTAGGCAATTTTGTGGTTACTAAAACAAATTCATTATAGTATTTGTAAAAAAAAACCGTATTAAGAACCGTCATGATTTTTTTCAGAATTTTCTGGGAACCAAAATTTGGTATAGAAAAATGGACGAAAATCATGATATGGCCAAATGACTTGTAATGTGCATCAAAATGTTCATAAAAGAACGTGCAATACGTGGTTAAATTTTCAGCCAAATCGTACTTGAAGTTTTCTCGTTTCGCGCTCTCAAAATGGGCACTTGTGAGTTGGCCAGAAATTTCGGTCAATTTTGGGAATTTTTTAGCGCGGTCTGACAAAATAGTTATGAATGATATGACACTAATTTATAGCTGCATTCTTGTAGAATCTATTACTTTTATTCCCAACCATCTACCATATCCACAAACCGAAATTCGTTTGTTTGAACAAGCTACTGTGCGTAGCCTCAATCTGCATGGTTTCGGTATTCGCTTCTCGTAAGGCCTCGTGTTAATTTTCAGTTGGTAAAAAATAGTAAAAAAAAAATTTTTCGCAAAAATAATTACTCTACGATCTCTTTCCCATCATTAAAATCCGCTATGATTTTTTTCAGAAGACATTTCACTAAATATGCTGATTTTGAAAATTAAACTATGCCAGTTTTGACTATTTCAAAATGTGGCATTTTTGACGACCAAAATAAGGCATTTTTTACTGTTAAAATTTACTATTGTTAACTGCTAAAATATGCCAATTTTGTCTGATAAAATATGCCACTTTTGACTAGTAAAATATACCACGTTTGACAATTAAAATATGTCAATTTTCACTGGCAAAATATGCCATTTTCGAGACTTAAACTATGCCAGTTTTGACTGGTAAAATATGCCATTTTCGAGAGTTAAACCATGCCAGTTTTGACTGGTAAAATATGCCACTTTTGACAATTAAAATATGTCAATTTTTACTGGCAAAATATGCCATTTTCTGCAGTTTAACAATGCCAGTTTTGACTGATAAAATATGCCACGTTTGACAGTTAAAATATGTTATTTTTGACAGTTAAAATATGCCATTTTCCACAGTTAAATTATGCCACTTTGGCAGTTAAATTATGCCAATTTTGACAGTTAAATTATGTCAATTTTGACTGACAAAAAATATGCCATTTTCGACAGTTAAACAATGCCAGTTTTGACTGGTAAAATATGCCACATTTGACAGTTAAAATATGTCAATTTTTACGGGTAAAATATGTCATTTTCGACAGTTAAACTGGGCCAGTTTAGACTGGTAAAATATGCCACTTTTGACAGTTAAAATATGTCAATTTGGACGGGTAAAATATGCCATTTTCGACAGTTCAATTATGCCAGTTTTGACTTGTTAAATATGCCACGTTTTACAGTTAAATTATGTCAATTTTGACTGGCAAAATATGTCATTTTCCACGGTTAGATTATGCCACTTTTGACAGTTAAATTATGCCAATTTTGACAGTTACATTATGTCCATTTTGACTGGAAAAATATGCCAGTTTCTACAGTTAAACAATGCCAGTTTTGACTGGTAAAATATGCCACTTTTGACAGTTAAAGTATGTCAATTTTGACAGGTAAAATATGTCAATTTTGACAGGTAAAATATGCCGTTTTCTACAGTTTAACAATGTCAGTTTTGATTGATAAAATATGCCACGTTTGACAGTTAAAATATATCAATTTTGACGGGTAAAATATGCTATTTTCGACAGTTAAACTGGGCCAGTTTTGACTGGTAAAATATGCCACTTTTGACAGTTAAAATATGTCAATTTTGACGGGTAAAATATGCCAGTTAAATTATGCCAGTTTTGACTTGTTAAATATGCCACGTTTTACAGTTAAAATATGTCAATTTTGACTGGCAAAATATGCCATTTTCCACAGTTAAATTATGCCACTTTTGACAGTTAAATTATGCCAATTTTGACAGTTACATTATGTCCATTTTGACTGGAAAAATATGCCAGTTTCTACAGTTAAACAATGCCAGTTTTGACTGGTAAAATATGCCACATTTGACAGTTAAAATATGTCAATTTTGACAGGTAAAATATGCCGTTTTCTACAGTTTAACAATGCCAGTTTTGATTGGTAAAATATGCCACGTTTGACAGTTAAAATATATCAATTTTGACGGGTAAAATATGCTATTTTCGACAGTTAAACTGGGCCAGTTTTGACTGGTAAAATATGCCACTTTTGACAGTTAAAATATGTCAATATGGACGGGTAAAATATGCCATTTTCGACAGTTAAATTATGCCAGTTTTGACTGGTAAAATATGCCACGTTTGACAATTAAAATATATCAATTTTGACTGGCAAAATATGCCATTTTCTACAGTTTAACAATGCCAGTTTTGACTGGTAAAATATGCCACGTTTGACAGTTAAAATATGTCAATTTTGACGGGTAAAATATGCCACGTTTGACAGTTAAAATATGTCAATTTTGACGGGTAAAATATGCCATTTTCGATAGTTAAACTGGGCCAGTTTTGACTTGTAAAATATGCCACTTTTGACAGTTAAAATATGTCAATTTGGACGGGTAAAATATGCCATTTTCGACAGTTAAACAATGCCAGTTTTGACTGGTAAAATATGCCACGTTTAACAGTTAAAATATGTCAATTTTGACTGGCAAAATATGCCATTTTCGAGAGTTAAATAATGCTACATTTGACAGTTTAAATTTGACAATTTTAACTGGTAAATACGCCATTTTCGACAGTTAAATTATGCCACTTTTGACAGTTTAAATATGTCAATTTTGACTGGCAAAATATGCATAGACAGAAACATGTTCTGAATGAAACACACACACACCACCGATATGTACTTGGGTTTTAAGGGGAGGTTCTCATGTAAAAAAATTTTTTTCGCATTTTCGGATAGGCTAAGTTGTCTGGAATGTTGGTGTGAAAGTGTTTTTTGACCCCCCCATTACAAAACTTTCTTTTGATCGAAGTATAGTCACCGCCGTCGTGAGACGGTAAGTTAAAAAAAAACACTTTTATCTAAATGTTGGACACAATTGGTCGATACATCATTTTTGGTCCGCCATACTGGATCCGCTATTTTGATTTTTACAAATCTAACTTCATATTAGTGTACAGCGACCGTGAAAACCCGTATATCTAAATTTTGATTGAAATTGGCCAATCCATCATTTTTGGTCCGCCATATTGGAGCCGCCATTTTGAATTTGACAAATCCAACTTCAGATTAGAGTTCAGCGACTATGACAACCGATTTATCTAAATTTTGGTTAAAATTGCAAAATTTGTTTAAAAAAAAAATCAAAATTTGCCTATTTTTTGTCACATGAGAACATTCCCTTAATGAGGATTTGTGAATAATCAACATTCTAAATATGTCTTGTATGACAAAAATATTTGCTCTTATTTGATTTGGAATATCTAAAGAACATGAATCAACAAATTTAATTTAAAATCAAGTGCACTAAACTACGACCTCTCCGATTTTTATTCAATCAAAACCTAAACAATTGCGGATACTCTTACAATTCGAAAATGAAATGAAAGTCCACTTGGGAACGGTCTGAATGCATTCAATTGAAAACGCGAGGCGCTAGGATACATCCGGAAAATGGAAGCCTTGAAAACTTTCCAGAAGTTTCACATTGTGCGAATTTCCCGAATCCATTTATCAATTACTCGCGCGAACTTTTCGGATCGTCGTGGAATTTCTGGCGTAACAGCGGAATATTCGATATTTCGGGGTGATACGAGATGATATTTTCGTGGAACAGGAGAACGGGAATTTAATATGGGAAAATAAAAGTTCGCTGTCAATTGATATTGGATTACCGTGCAGAGGGAAATGGATTTTTCGCACGTCCCCCTCATGAATCGAGTCGGCGTGTGAAGACTTCATTCGCAGTTTGGAAGCAGTTGTAATATCTTTAATATTTCAAGCTGTGATGTGAAATATGGAAATGTGAAATGTATTTCGGATGTGCCGTCTTTAGTTTATTTCAAACAGGAAGAATGTTCACATAAATTTTTATTTATGGTAATTAAGGTATCTAGAGCGTTATGAGTACAATAATGCCACAGGTCGACGGTGTGCAGCCTGAGGGATGTATGTCGACCGTGGGTGTTTTGCTCATTACGCCGGTGGTGCCTTCATCGTTTTGTCATATTTGTAGTTTAAATTTATCGAAGATTTTCTTATGCTATTTTCGATTGTCGCGTTGAAAGCCGCGCCGCGCAGATGTCTACGGCGTTCGCACGCTTGATTTGCGTTTGGCGAATTGTTGACAGCCGATCTGTTGATAATTACTATAAAAATAACGCCCTAGAGCGTTATTTGTCATTTAATATACGTTGTTTCCGTTGCCATTATGATTTCAATAATAAACAAGTTTGACATAAAAGTTGATAATAAACTGAAATTCACATATATTATTGTATTATCGATAATTCAAAAATGTATCTATGAACGATATTTAATTTTTAAATTAAAAGAAAAGCATTTCAATTGGAATAATAACATTCACATAAAATTAATAAAGGTGCCAGTTGGTATGTAAATTGCATTATGATTTAGTTACAAAACATTTTCATTACCTGAAATGGGAGTTCCATTTCCGGAGCGATTTCAATTTAAATTCCCCAATCGACTTCTCCCCCGTTACCAGCGAGCTTATTTTAGAAAAACTGCCACAGGGTGGTATTGATTTAATACCGTAATCCTACCATCGCAGATAATTAATGACAAGGCGAATCATTGATTACCGTTCAATTTAATTTATGGGAACATATATCAAATAATTTCGAAGGGGGTGAACGCTGCGGCAGTCGGATGATTAACTGTTTCTTATTTTATTTGCAGATGTGACGGTGGAGTACTTTCGAGGCCTGCCCCACATAACAGTTCCTCTGCCCAGTAGACGTGAACGTTGTAAGTTCACGCTGAAACCGATCACCAACAATGTGGGTGACCTTATTTCAATGCTCAAAACGGAAGACAAGGGGATCGACAGGGTGGTCGCCCTCTCGATGGAGGACACCAGGATAGCCGCTTCCAATAGCATAGAGAATCTACTCGATGAAGACTTTAAATTAGTTATTAACGATCACACTTACGTTGTGCGCACCCCGAAACAAACTAGGATAACCGGAGAAGAAGCGAGGAGGTAAGACATTTAGCTTTAACCCTTATCTAACGAATTCTGCAACAACAAAAATCCAATGTATTCGTGATAATAAAAATATTTTCGTAATATTCGGAGGTACATTTTAAGTTCCCGGCGCATCCACCATAAGATCAAATGACCACATTTTTGTTGTTGTTTAGTTGTAAAGTCATAAAATTAGCATGTGGGGGTTAATATTATAAATCCTATTTTGAAGTAGCTACAGGTTAAAGAAAATTTTTACAAAAGCCATGATGAATTCAAATAATTTCAAGGGCAGCGATTGTTCGTGCAATTTAAAATGATACAACGTTCGACGTTTTATAAAAAAAAATTATAAATCGTGTTATACCATTGTTGTCTTAATAATTCATTAAAATCCGTGAAGAAGTTTTCATGATAATTACGAAAATGTAGTCAAAATGCACGTTTTGAAAGCTACGATTTTTGACGAGAAATTCCAGAAAAACTAGTGATTAAGTCTTTTCAGATTTTTCAATTATTTTGATGTTACATGTGTCTGCAATGTTGTCTTAAAAATTCATTAAAATCCGTGAAGAGGTTTTGGTGAAAATTACGAAAATGCAGTCAAAGTGCACGTTTTAAAAGCTACGTTTTTTGACAAGAAATTTCGGAAAAACTAGCGACTAAGTCTTTTTAGATTCTTCAATTGTTTTATAGTTACACGTGTCTGCAATGTTGTCTTAAAAATTCATTAAAATCCGTGAAGAGGTTTTGGTGAAAATTACGAAAATGCAGTCAAAGTGCACGTTTTAAAAGCTACGTTTTTTGACAAGAAATTTCGGAAAAACTAGTGACTAAGTCTTTTTAGATTCTTCAATTGTTTTATAGTTACACTTGTTTGCAATGTTATCTTAAAAATTCATTAAAATCCGTGAAGAGGTTTTGGTGAAAATTACAAAAATGTAGTCAAAGTGCACGTTTTGAACGCTACGATTTTTGACAAGAAATTTCGGAAACACTAGTGACTAAGTCTTTTTAGATTCTTCAATTGTTTTATAGTTATACGTGTCTGCCATGTTGTCTTAAAAATTCATTAAAATCCGTGAAGAGGTTTTGGTGAAAATTACGAAAATGTAGTCAAAGTGCACGTTTTGAACGCTACGATTTTTGACAAGAAATTTCGGAAAAACTAGTGACTAAGTCATAGTTACACGTGTCTGTAATGTTGTCTTAAAAGTTCATTAAAATCCGTGAAGAGGTTTTGGTGAAAATTACGAAAATGTAGTCAAAGTGCACGTTTTGAAAGCTAAGATTTTTGACAAGAAATTTCGGAAAAACTAGTGACTAAGTCTTTTTAGATTCTTCAATTGTTTTATAGTTACACGTGTCTGCAATGTTGTCTTAAAAATTCATTAAAATCCGTGAAGAGGTTTTGGTGAAAATTACGAAAATGTAGTCAAAATGCACGTTTTGAAAGCTAAGATTTTTGACAAGAAATTTCGGAAAAACTAGTGACTAAGTCTTTTTAGATTCTTCAATTGTTTTATAGTTACACGTGTCTGCAATGTTGTCTTAAAAATTCATTAAAATCGGTGAAGAAGTTTTGGTGAAAATTACAAAAATGTAGTCAAAATGCACGTTTTGAAAGCTAAGATTTTTGACAAGAAATTTCGGAAAAACTAGTGACTAAGTATTTTTGGATTCTTTAATTGTTTTATAGTTACACGTGTCTGCAATGTTGTCTTAAAAATTCATTAAAATCCGTGAAGAGGTTTTGGTGAAAATTACGAAAATGTAGTCAAAGTGCACGTTTTGAAAGCTAAGATTTTTGACGAGGAATTCCGGAAAAACTAGTGACTAAGTCTTTTTAGATTCTTCAATTGTTCTATACTTACACTTGTTTGCAATGTTGTCTTAAAAATTCATTAAAATCCGTGAAGAGGTTTTGGTGGAAATTACGAAAATGTAGTCAAAGTGCACGTTTTGAAAGCTAAGATTTTTGACGAGGAATTCCGGAAAAACTAGTGACGGCCTTTTCGGATTTTCAATTGTTTTATAGTTACACGTGTCTGCAATGTTGTCTTAAAAATTCATTCAAATCCGTGAAGAGGTTTTGGTGGAAATTACGAAAATGTAATCAAAGCGCACGTTTTGAAAGTTGAGTTGAAATTTTTAAGACGAGGAGCAACATCACGATTTCCAACAACAAACAAAGTTACTTAAATTCTTTTTACCTCCACCAACGATGCACAACAACTGGGCGGGAGGTATAAATGGTTGACCACCCCTAGTTTAGAATTTTTAAGCCGAGGAGGAAAAAAAATTCATTGAAGACGGGAAACAAAACTTGAAATTTTTAAGGCGAGAAGCAAAAAAAACATATTCAACATCACGATTTCCAAAAACAAAGTTACAACAAAATTTTACTTTTACCAACGATCACAAGTGGGCGCTGTGTATAAGGTTGAGAATTTATGCAGCATCGAAAGTTTAACATTTGTAATTATGTAAAATGGCAACATATTACCTTCATTTTGGGCTAACAAAAACTTATTTTGGATGATTTTTGGTATTTTTAATTTTAATTTGAAAAACACCCGATTCCTCTGCCACACTGTCCATTTATTAAAACCTCTGCCGCACTATGAAGTCACGCTGCAAATTAATAAAGCAGACTAGTCTTGTAGGTTTTTCGGTAATTCGTCAGGCTTTTATGAAACCAAAGTTGGCATCAGTGACCTCTTGATAAATATTTTTATTTAAATATACACTGTGTACATAAAACAAGGAATAAATTCGATTAAAATTCAGGGTATTTTCTTTCAGAAAAATGCTCGGACACGTGTATTATTATTTTTTAACGCGCATTTTTTGAGATAAATTTCAAATGTACAGGGTGTCCCAAAATTGAGATACGACCCCTAAGTTAAAATTTTCAAATGTGAACCCCCATTTTTTGTTGCATTTATGGATTCTATGTAAAATTCTGAGTACCAGCACGCCTATGAGAAAAATGTAATTTTGCAGCAAGTTTTAGAATCTTAAAAAAATCTTCAGTGGAAACAAAATGGCGTCAGTTGAAAGTCAAAATTTTTAATTAGGAATTGCACAAAATCAGCTTCCGATCTGATAAATAATGCATCTACTGTTTTAGCCGGCTGTATCTCTTAAAATCGTTTCAGAAATAATCAGTCTTCAATATCCTGAAAGAATCTTGAAAAAATCTTTAGTGGGAACAAAATGGCGTCGGTTGAAAGTCAAAATTTAGAATTAGGAATTGCATAAAATCAGCTTCCGATCTGATAAATAATGCATCTACTGTTATAGCTAGCTGTAGCTGTTAAAATTCGCTTCAGAAATGATCAGTCTTTAATATCCTGAAAGAATCTTGAAAAAAATCTTCAGTGGGAACAAAATGGCGTCGGTTGAAAGTCAAAATTTTTAATTAGGAATTGCACAAAATCAGCTTCCGATCTGATAAATAATGCATCTACTGTTATAGCTAGCTGTAGCTGTTAAAATTCGCTTCAGAAATGATCAGTCTTTAATATTCTGAAAGAATCTTCAGGTGAAACAAAATGGCGTCGGTTGAAAGTCAAAATTTAGAATTAGGAATTTCACAAAATCAGCTTCCGATCTGATAAATAATGCATCTACTGTTTTAGCTGACTGTAGCTCTTAAAATTGTTTCAGAAATAATCAGTCTTCAATATCCTGAAAGAATCTTGAAAGAATCTTCAGTGGGAACAAAATGGCGTCGGTTGAAAGTCAAAATTTTTAATTAGGAATTGCACAAAATCAGCTTCCGATCTGATAAATAATGCATCTACTGTTATAGCTAGCTGTAGCTGTTAAAATTCGCTTCAGAAATGATCAGTCTTTAATATTCTGAAAGAATCTTCAGGTGAAACAAAATGGCGTCGGTTGAAAGTCAAAATTTAGAATTAGGAATTTCACAAAATCAGCTTCCGATCTGATAAATAATGCATCTACTGTTTTAGCTGACTGTAGCTCTTAAAATTGTTTCAGAAATAATCAGTCTTCAATATCCTGAAAGGATCTTGAAAGAATCTTCAGTGGGAACAAAATGGCGTCGGTTGAAAATAAAAATTTAGAATTAGGAATTGCATAAAATCAGCTTCCGATCTGATAAATAATGCATCTACTGTTTTAGCTGGCTGTAGCTCTTAAAATTGTTTCAGAAATAATCAGTCTTCAATATCCTGAAAGAATCTTGAAAAAATCTTCAGTGGGAACAAAATGGCGTCGGTTGAAAGTCAAAATTTTGAATTAGGAATTGCACAAAATCAGCTTCCGATCTGATAAATAATGCATCTACTGTTATAGCTAGCTGTAGCTGTTAAAATTCGCTTCAGAAATGATCAGTCTTTAATATTCTGAAAGAATCTTCAGGTGAAACAAAATGGCGTCGGTTGAAAATCAAAATTTTGAATCAGTAATCGCACAAAATTAGTTTACAATGTGATAAAAAACTGCATCTGCCATTTTAGCTGGCTGTAGCTATCAAAATCGTTCTATAAATGATCAGTCTTCAACATTTTAAAAGAATTTGAAAAAATCTTCAGTGGAAACAAAATGGCGTCGGTTCAAAGTCAAAAAATTTTCACACACTCTAGAAACATTTGTCTTTAATTTTGTATAAAATTTTCCAGGCTATTTACATTTGACCTAAATGCAGAAACTTCAATCTTCGAAGACTTTCAATGAATATTCGACTCTTCGAATCTTCGAAATTGGAAATCTTCCAAAACTCCAGCCCTACTTCCATTCTCTCCATATTTTTTCATGACTTTATCATGATTTCTGAATGAGACAGTGATTTAGATCTTCCAAGTACTTCACCAGAAATGGTAGTGGAGGTGCTAGATGGTTCATTTAATAGAGAAATACCGTGATATCAAAAAGTCGAAAATAGTTGACAGCATATTTTCTGAAAATCCCTATAATAATTTAAGTAAATTAAATTTTGTAAAAATATACAGTATGTTGCATTCGAAATAGAAAAGTTAAGGTAATTTCCGGTTAAACCGGAAATGGAATTTTGAATAAAAGTATGTTAATAACACCATCCTTAATTTCATAAAGATATATGTAAAAATGCAAAATTTTGGGGTCTACCAGAATTCAGTTACACCCGGTATTGGGAATGGACGATATTTCACGTACCTGTGATTTTTCACTAGTATTGAAAAATCACATGTCGTTACTGTTACTAATAGACAAATTTCACCGCTACTTAAAATCGCTGCTACTTAAAATAACTGCTACTTAAAATCACCGCTACTTAAAATCACTGCTACTTAAAATCACTGCTACTTAAAATAACTGCTACTTAAAATCACCGCTACTTAAAATCACTGCTACTTAAAAATTTTGAATTTTTGAAAAAATGCGCGTTAAAAAATAATAACACACGTGTCCGAGCATTTTTCTGAAAGAATTTTAATCGAATGTATTCCTTACTTTATGTACACAGTGTATACTTTGATGTAGTGGAGTTTTTTTTTTCAATATCATCATATCTAAAGTAAATTACTTATTTATTTATTTATGTAAATCTAACTCTTAATTATATTTTATAAAAAAAAAAAAACATCACAATGACAAATGATTCCACTTTCTTCTACATCCGCAAACATTTATTCCAATGTCTCGACTTCATCGCCCATCTCCAGTTGATAAAAAAAGTTCCTTCGTTTCTCTATTCGTCGCACGTAATATTTCCGATGGATTTAACTTTCCTGGGGAGACGTCTTTTTCCGAGAACCGCTCCAAATGAATAAACGCCGATGTGCGCTTCGGAGGAAAATCCCAATGAGCTAAATGTGCATATTGTCTTTGAGCCGGCTCGGCATTCTGGAGGTGCGATAAAAACGGGAAAAAAACACGTAGCGTTCATTAATGGACTTTCAAGAAATAACGAAGCGAGCTCTCGGCGGAAATCATTCGATTTCAGCATAAATGTCTGAGCTCGTCGAATGCTGCATTAAAAGGGATGTTTGCTTTTTCTTCGGCTCGTCCTTGTATAGAAAAATACGCTGCAGTCACTCTTATTACAAAATACTCGAGCAAAATGGAACGATCAAGTGGAGATAAATGTAGATGGCGATTGCGATACGCTAATGGATTTAAATAGTCATTTTATTTTATGAAAGTGTGTAGCAGAGTGCAATTAAATTAAATACGAATATGAAGATGATGGTTGCGACCGTTACCATGTGGTAGTCCATTGTCAGGTAACTTTGCTCGAAAGTTGTTCAATTCAAAGTTACCTAAATATAAATAACTAGAGCTCTACCAGTATCTCGGGGCGTATGGAGGTAAAGTCTGCACAGAGTGATAAAGTATTCAGAGACCGCGCGAGAACGCCACAAAAAACCTCCGCGTGGAGAATTGAATAGGCGTCCCCTCCCCCTCTGGCCACTGCGTAACACGCCTCGAGATACCGATACATACTCTACATACCAACAGCAGGTATGGAGAATGTAACTGTTTTTTTTTAATCGGGGCAAAACATCGGAAATGGCGGATGTATTGTGGGATCTGTTCCCACCAGGCCAACCCTTGAGCTCGATGAGGTAGCAGAGCATGAGACAGTAGTTGAATGGACGGAGATAAAAGTCTGGAGTGCAGCCAATAAAAAGGCACCTGCTTCGGCCGGCCTCCCACGGGATCTAATAAAGATTAAGAAGTAATGAATAGGTGCCTCAGAGAAGGCATCTTTACTGGCAGATGGAAGAGGTCGAGACCAGCCTTCATCCCCAAGCCAGGAAAGGATCCGTTCAGCACAAATATCTACAATCATCTCCCGCTCCTTGACTTCATCGCTGGAGAGGCTAGCCCTTAAATGCCTGGATGAAATGGTTAGAAGAGCCATTCAACAGTGAACGCGGTCGGAAGATCCAAACTGTAGCCAAGGAGGCCCACAGCGGACCGCTTCGGAGGTGGAAGCTCTGCGTGGTGTTGACACTTGATATAGGCAACCCATTCAACACACTACCATAGGGACGAATCGTACATGTGCTGCAATAAATAGAGACGCTCAATGGTAGAAGTGTTGAGCACGAGGCGGAAGGAGAGACTAAGACACTTGTGATGACTGGAGTCGGTCCTACGCCCGTTACTAGGGAATATCACAAACGACGGCATGCTGAGGCTCGACCACCCCGCAGGAGTGACCCCAGTAGCATTCGCAAATGACCCTTCACAGATTTTCAATTAAAGACAATACAGCCGGTAGAACACGCCGGTGACGTCGATCGGCCTCTCACTGGTGCAGGAGAAGATGTAAATAACCTGGCTTTCAACCAGAAGAGCGGGACCTATCTAGGGTACTACTTAAGAAGGATGGGATGTGCGGCCACAGTAACACAGTAAAGTATGTTCATTAAAAAAACCGAAAAACCGAAAACGAAAAAGTCATGGCACACTTGAGGTTTTTCTTAATGAACATACGATATATTGTTCAATACTACACCGCCCGGTGTGGGACGAGCAGAGACGTGCACTTCAGAAAGAGGTTGAGACCATCACATATGGGTCCTGACACCAGCCATGCTGGAATGTTATGGCAAAATTCTTGGCCAAGATATTGAAGAACACGTAGACTGCCTAAAATTGGAGGAGGCGACAAGGAGGATAACGACTGCATAAGGCCTAGGAGAAGAAGTCCCACATCCCCCCGTGAGAATGCCCAAGAGGTAAAGCCGGGAGGAACGGGATCTTACTAAGGTAGCAGAACATCAGCTGAGCCTCCCATTCAAAAGATAGTGGGAGATAAATAGACCCTGTGAAAACACTGGGCTATAAACCCTTCAGTGGGATCAAGTCTCTGAAAAAGTTACGCATGATACATTAAATCTAATTTTAAACCATTTTCAAACCGCCATAACTCGGCGTATTTTCAATCGATTTTGATGAATCTTTGAGGGAGAACACTTTGAAGTGTCTTCTTTAAAGTCTTGCATGCGAACTTAAGCATTACCTCGTCTGCCCCCTCTAGCGCCCATGTGAAAAAATATGTTTTTTCTTGAAACCATGCCCAACGTTAACGATATCTGCGGGCTTGGAAAAATTTTGTCGACTCAATCCACCATAAGTGCATTCAAATTTGATGAATTCCCTAGGCAGGACTAAAATAACGAAGTTCCTGCGACGATTTGGCACCAAGTTATGGATGTTTGAAAAAAAATGCATTTTGAAGTTTTTCTCACATAAAACTCGGTGACTTTTTAACCAAATTCGATGATTCTTTCGGGGAAAAATCCCATTTTGGCTCTACTTTAAGGGGGTAAACTCAGATTGGAATGATCCCTTTTCGTACCCTTCAACCCACGAAAAACACGGTTTGGGGCAAAAAACGTCCAACTTTGGCATCGTGTACCGAGTTGGAAAAAATGTATCGACTCGATCCACCAAAAGGGCATTAAAATGTGTTCAATTACCTGTGCAGGACTCAAATAACGAAGTTCCTACGACGATTTGGCTCAGAGTTATGAGTTTTTTCACCAGTATAGTTTGATTGATTTTGATTTCAAAAATTTCAGTTATTTTGCAATAATACGTATAATTAAGAAAACAATTGTCAAAATCAATCGCAATCACTGTCGCGATAATTATCGGATGATGTTTATTAGAAGTTTCTAGAAAAATAATAGCTCAAGGGCCTCGTGACACATTTTTACTTTTTTGGGACTAATTTTTCTCGAGCTCGAAATAAGTGGATCCGAACATACCAGCAGGCAATAAAAAAACCCTTCACGATAATTTTTGATATTCTTATTTCTGGCTTCCTGAGCATCTTCAGATAATTTACCGATTGATAACACGGCTGATTCTAGGCTGCAATATGTTAGGGCCTGACGGGATTTTTTCAAAAAGTCAAGGGTAACAAAAGACTGACAAAACGAAAGAAACAAAAAGAACCAAAATAAAAGATAAAATAATGAGGCTACAAAATTATACTTCTCGCGTAATATCACGTCAGTTTTCTAAGTGGTGGAAGACAAAAGGTTAAGTGGAAGAGCAGTAAGGGGTTACTACCTCACTGAACTTCGCCTACTCTGCCATGATATTTCTTTTATTTTTTTTTTCTCGCAATAAAGACAATTTATTATTATTATTATTAATAATAAGACCAGAAACTCTTATATAACATTCGATGGTATTTGGTGGACCCTTCCTAGTAAATTTAATTAAGACGAAATATAGCCAGAATATGTGAATATTCAATCGTGATCTCTACAAAAATAAGTCTTACTGAGACTATAAACAAATGGCTTATTGTTGCTAGTGTAACTTCCTAGTAGTTCACATCTCGCTTTATCTCTTTTCGAAGTAGTCGAAGAGGTTAGAATTTGGCCGGATAAATTTTATTTATTTACACGAGCCATTGAATCGACACAAATTTTGAGAATGAATGGAGATGGGAAAAATTTTGCCTAATCACATACTACAAGCCGCATGAAGTTAGGAGACCAAAACAGCTGATCGTTTAATCACCGATGCACTTATTTCCCAAGCACATAAAAGAGAAGACGCCAAGTACACTAATATATAAATGTTTATTTCATACTATTAGAACATGATAGAACAAGATGGATATTAAATGCAATCCATTCTAGAATTCACGCATCGTGGCAACGCTACCGTATGCACGCTTGAGGAATCTCGCGGCCGAAGTTCGAAATGTTGTCTCCGGATTTTAATTGCAAATGCAGTCAACTAAAAGGTGAAAGGACAATATTTCCTTAACTGATACATGGATGGGAATGAAAATCATGAAAAAAATGTCACCTGAAAGCGTGTCTGGAGCGGATTTCAATTTTATTTCACCGCATAGGTATTTAGAACTGACCCTATTCAACTGAACTTAGCTGTTTACGAAAATTGTTAATATAAAGATCATTGTCATGGTGAAGGTAAATAAATTTTTAACCATTTGCAATTTTTTTGTCCGCCTTTTTAAATGCAACATGAGTTGAATTTTCATTTACAAACAATCGGATTATGTCATCACGTCTCCATCGACAATCTCGGGGCGCCTCTTTATCTTTCTATTAGTACTTATGAGCGACAATACTTTATTTATATGTACTATTTCTAAGAGCTCACAAATATTACTTAAACATTTCGAAATACTCGCTTAAAGAATCGTGGAAGAAGATAGCCATTCTTCATTGTTTTGAAGAAATCGTTCTGATGTTCTTCTCCATTTAAGTTTGAACAACAGAAACTTTAAAGTTTTTCGATCGTCGACATGCATTTGAAAACAACATTTCATCTTTGTAGCAAAATGTCCTTTATCAATACGCGAGCATAAAATACAGAAACAATGCTACGTAATATTTAACAGAAACAGATCTCTCATTAAATAAGAAAAATTATTTACGCACAGAGCCTCTATTCGATATTGTAATTTTTGTAATTGCAAAAAATATGAAAATTCAATGTTACAATACAATAAGACACCCCGTGTATGGAAATTATCGATTAAAATCAGCTATATACTATTCTATTTTTCAAGGGCAGGTGGTCCCGAATCCCTGTTGTGTACCTCTGCTCTCGGCTTTGCTTACTCCAAACCTCACAACGACAGAGGCAGTGTCGGGCAGAATTTTCTTCAAAATTTCATTACAAAACATCGTAACCTAAGTGCTCAATATAAAAAATTCTTGGATCCCCGCGGATACACAACGTTTTTGACAATTTAGTAATTTTTTTTTAAGAGAATATTTATCTCTTTTTCATTAAACTATTCTAGTCTCCTGAAATTTGCGTTTTAGAGAAAACCCTTTAATTGGCATGCAAATTTAAACTTGTAAATCCTAGTGCATTGATAAAAAACGCACTGTACGTTTAGAACAATTGTTTGTAATGTTTACACACTAAATTTCCAATATCATACACTTTGATTATTTTTTTATTGATGCACTATTTTTTTTTATTTCAGGTTAGATGATATTAAGACTTTAGTCAGCCAATTGTACGAAGCTTTAAACGTCCAGGAGTACAACGTACAAAAGGAAAAGGACCTGACGACTCAATTAGAGGTATTACGGCAAGAACTTATGCCCTTGGAAGAGGTAAGTGCGCTCGTTAAATTTAATTTGAATTTTAGAGTGTTTGCGTATGCAATGTATTTACGTGGCTTTTGCATTGTACCTAAAGATCGAAAATACTTCGTTAACAGCTATGCGTGGGTTGTATACAGTTTCAGAAGTTAGGCAATAACTCATCATTTCCGCACCACAATACTGGGAATTTATATTTGTGATTCAAATAATATTTCTGCATACTGATGAAACAAATCATTTTTTTTGTTTGTTAAAATGTCGATACATGCTTTAGTTGAACATGTGTTTTTTTTGTATTTTAAGAAATTGAATCTGCGCGCACAGCAAAATGCACCGAATGCTTTCCTAACACAATGGGCATCAGTGTATGGGCTTAAAAAGTTAATGCACTCGTCGGTAGGTTTTATTAATTTACTAATTCGTTGCATGTTTAAAGTCTCTGCACACATTTAATTTAATTCCATGGAAAAGCTTGAAAGTTAAAACTTAATTGCATTGGTGTTCCAGTAGTTAGTCACTGTTAAATTTAATCTGAACTAGTGTTATAATTTTAGAATTATTTTATGAAGTTTAGTATGGTGTTTTCAGGGAATAAAGTGTGTCGATATGTGAATTTTTAATCAAAATTCCACTTGCGGTTCCACCGGAAATTACCTTAACTTTTCTATTTCAAATTGAACACCCTGTATATTTTTACATAATTTAATTCGTCTCTAAATTCTGAGTTTTTAAATGCATCATAAGTGAAGAACTGAAAAACTTTTGGTAAAATTTCGTTCACCAGAAGTTGGTGTTTACCTTAACTGATTTTTGTTTTTTTTCCAATATTTTTTTAACCCGCCAATGGTGACCCTGCTGGTCTGTGAGACCGTGTGTTAAAAAATTCGAATAACTTTATTCTCCGTTATTGTTTTTTTGTTGCAATTTCGAGTAGCTGCCGCATTGCAGAGCTTCAATTGATTAAATATTTTTGTTTTATTGTCAAAGAGGAAAAATTAAAGAAAAAACATGAACTATTAGTAACACGTTTTGAAAAATCTTCAGTTGAAAACCCCGGTGCGTGAGACCGGCGTCACCAATGGCGGGTTAAATATAAAAAATATCACAAAAGCATTTCAACAAATATTGAAGACAACAAAGAAATCAACAAACATTTGGGTTGATAATATTTTTCATAAAATCATTTTTATCCGAGAAACAAATTTATTAATTTTTTTTCGTATTTGTTTATAATTATAAAACGATAATAGTTACAGCAAATTTATGTTAATAATAATTGTAGAAAATGCCAAAATAAACAACTTATAAAGGATAGTCGCTTTAGTTTTTATATAAACTGAGTTTTTGAATTTGGATAATTTTGACGTTTTAAACGTCAGTTTCATCCGAGACTACAAAACGCTCGATATATATTTAAAATATGATTTAAATTAAAAATAAACCATAAATTAAATGATTCCATCAAGTCGGAGAGAGTGACACGATGGCCACATCGCCATTTTTTTAAAGATGAAAAATATCACAAAAACATTTCAACAAATATTTAAGACAACAAAGTAATTTTTCCAGGACAATTTTTTCAGAATATTTTCAGGTCTTTTTTAAAGACATTTTGAAAAGAAGTTTCTACGAGGATTTTTTTTAAGAACTTTGTTTCAGAACTTTTTTTTAGGACTCTTTAGAGGACTTTTTTCAACGCCTGTTGTTTTGAATGAAGACTATTTTTCAGGACTTTTTTCAGGACATTTTTTAATGTCTATTTATCAGGACTCTTTTTTCAAGATTTTATTTCCAGCACGGTTTCTCCAGGACTGTTTTTAATTGTATTAACAGGACCTTTTTTCAGGATTTTTACTTCTTGTTCAAGACTTTTTCTTAGTATTTTTTTCAACAACTTTTTCAGTATTTTCTTCATGACATTTCTTCAGAATATCTTTTTCACGACTTTTTTTGAATTTTTTTAGGACTTTTGTATCAGGACTTTTTCAGAATTTTCTTAGCACTTCTTTTTTTAGTTTCAGGAATTTTTGTTAGGACATTTTTTTGGCACTATTCTCAGGACTTTTTTTTATAGGACCCTATTTCAGGACTTCTTGCTTAGGACTTTTTTCAAGATTCTCACTTTTTTCAAGATTCTTTTTGGGGTATTTTTTTCAGGACAATTTCTTCCGAACTATTTCAAGACTTATTTTCAGTACTATTTTTTTACAGATTTAGGATATATTATCAAGACTCTTTTTCTGAACTTTTTTCAGTACTTATTTAGGACTATTTTGACTCTTTTTCATTCAAGTCATTTATTTCAGCTGTTTTGCATGAAGGCAATTTTTCAGAACTTTTATGCAGGACTTTTTATCAGGACATACTTTATTTCCAGCATTGTTTCTCCGGGAATTTTTTCGGGACTTTTTTAAGAACCCCTTGTTAAGAACAATTTCCAAGAACATTCATGGGTTAGTCAGGTTAGGTTTAATGATGGTATTAGTTGATGCTTAAATATTCAAACAAATATGTTAAATTTACAAAATATATACAAATATTTAGGAGAAAATTAGGAGAAAAAGAGAAACAAAAAAACGAAGACAAAGATATGGTGTACATACAGATTTTTCAGAATTTTCTTAATATTTTCAGGAATTTTTTTTTCACGGCCTTTTTTGAATTTTTTTATCGGGACTTTTTCAGAATATTTCTTTAACATTTTTTAGACTATTTTTATAACTTTTTATTTTAGGACATGTCTTCGGAAATATTTTTTTCGGGTCTTCTTCGCAAGACTTGTCTTCGGACTGTATTTTAAGACATTTTTTATAGGACTCTTTTTCAGGTCATTTTTCAAGACCCTTTTTGGGATTTTTGTTCAGAAAAATTTCTTTATGACATTTTACAAGGCTCTTTTCTCAGATTTTTTTTTAGGATTTCTTTAAAATATAATTTTCAGGATTCTTTTTCAAGACTCTTTGTACAGAACATTTTTTTAGGTTATTTTATCGGGACTCTTTTTCGAGACTTCTTTCAGGACTTTATTCAGGGGTTTTTTAGGACTTATTTAACCCTCTCTTTCAAAAATTGATTTTTGGAAATAAAAAAAAATATTTAATTCTAATTCAAGAAAATTAAATTAAAAAATTTCCCTATTTTCCCAGGAAACGAAATCATGACTCCAAATGGAGTCCTTGGGAAAATGGTACAAAAAAACTCAAAACACAGATTGCGTGTTAAAATACAGGACGCCATTTGGGATTTGCGGGAAAGAGAGAGTTAAGGACTTTCTTTCAAGACTTTTTTAGGACTCTTTTTCAGACCTTTGTTCAGTACACCTATTTCTGGTGTTTTATATGAAGTCTTTATTTTTCAAGACTTTCTTTCATAACTTTTTCATCAGGACTTTATTTCTGATCTTTTTGAAGGATCTGTTTTTCAAGACATTTTTTTTTTAGGACTTTGTTGTTCAGGACTTTAACTAGGTTTTTTTAGGACTTTATAATTGGGACGATTTTTAGAAATATTTTTCAGGATTTTCTCGTTCAGGACTTTTATTAGGTTTTTAGGACCTCTTAATCAGGACTATTTTAGAAATGTTTTTCAGAATTTTTGTTTGTTTTTTGAGTAAACTTACGGTTAAGATTATTAGAATTTGTCATTTTCATCGTTCATAATTTTGACGTTTCAAACGTCTTACTATTCGATCTTGCGAAACGCTCGATGAACCTTTAATAATTGATTATATATCAAGGGAGAGAAATGCGTGATTTTTCCCGAGGTGCAAATTTGTATCCCGAGGGCGAAAGCCTGAGGGATACAATATATAATAGCACAATAAAATAGCATTCTCTCCCGAGGTATATATACTATTTTTTCACAAAAATATTTTAAGAATAAAACGTTCGTTCGTAAAACCCAACGTAGAAAAAAAATCTGTCAGACGTGACAGTTAAAATAAATTATGGAACCTCGGATGAACATTTCCCTCCCTAGGGAGAGAAATGATTACTTCTCTCCCTATGGAGAGAAATGTTATTTCTCTCACGATTTCGAAGGCTGAGAAATCGACTTTCTCTCCCGTTTGATAAAAAAATTGATAATAGTTAAAAATAAACCATGAATGTATAAATACAAAATGATTATACCAGCAAATCTGAAAAAGTAACATGATGGCCACATCACCATTTTTATACTTGCAATATGGAAAGTCGCATCATTGTTACTTTCTAATGGAAAGTAAAGGAACTTTTTTGCATTAAAAAGTCACGGATATATCGGACAGTCATGAATAAATACAATTGGAAATTCATTATACGCAGACGATATTTCCATTATGCTTTCAAATCACCATTTAACACGGAATTCGTTAATTAAATTGTAAAAAGTATTGCGTGCATCTCTTCATTATATCTGTGCAAATTAATTAAATATGTCATACTAGATTATTGAACGGATAATACCAGTGTAACAATGGGACAACATTCTAGTGTACTAATCTAAAATTCTATTGTCCATTTATCTGCACCTTTATTTATTAAGCTTAATCTGATTACACGTAATGCAATTTTATTATTAAATAAAAGGACTAAATATTTAGGCTCGACTTGTTTCGCCGATAAACTAAAAATGAGACTATGATGATGAATTTTAATAATAATAATAATAATAATTCGTTTATTAACGGCAAACGCCTTTTTACATAAATAATATAATATTAATAGAATAGTACAATACAAGAATATAAATCAAGTGTATACATTAAAACCAATTAGACAACAAATAGCTATTAATATAACGACACTATTATGCGATTCATAATAATCGAGGATGTTACCTAAAACACGTCCGAGATTATAAATCGCAAATATTCGAGTTATATTCAAAGCTTTATCGTTTCATCGGTGCCGATGCCATGTAAATCAAATAAATAAATTTTGCCTGGCATATAAAAATATTTAAAATGATCATGTACAGAAAAGATTGACATACATGCCTTTAAAATATCTCCCATCAATTAAAATGAATTGAATTATTCTTCGAGTGTTACAGCACTTTCTCTTGAAATACTCTAACCAAGCTTTGTGTAGTCTTCAAATCGTTTTAAATTATAGTATTCGGCATTCCCATTTTATATTATCTCGTATTTCGTATCAAAAATCACTTTAGCCAGCAGCCTTATCTTTCATCCCCTGATGACCGCATTTTATCTTCTAACATTTTCAGTTGGAAAGCGCGAATGATAAATGCGATGCGCGCAGAACATAAAACTTATCTTGTCTGAAAAGTGGTGTGCATCAAGTAAGGGCGTTTCTGATAAATCTGCGAGCCAGAGATGAAAGAGTTAAAGTGTCCAAGTTGCTAGGCTATGAAATATCGACTAGGGAAATTCTAAATATATAAATGCGACCGTGAACTTTGTCAAATCCTCGACGACGGCGGATTACGAACTTAATGAAAATTGACTGAAAGCCAGAATGTTTCGAAGCGTATGGAGAATATTAAGGATATACATTTTGTGCATTATGGATGATAATTTTTTTGTTAACAAATACGTGCTGGTCATGTATTCTTATGATTTTGTAAATATCGAAATTATTATGTCACATACTTGTTTCTCATTGATCACTTGGTGAAACATTATGTTAATATAGGTTTATAAATTAAAATTCACTTAGTTTGTTTCACGATTAAATCGTTAATCGTGAAACAAACCAAATGAATTTTAATTTATAAACCTATATTGAAATTATTGTTTTAAGTGAGTCGTCTTAAGGGCTACCAACTATTTTCGACTCTTTGTTCTCTCGGGATATATTTTATTATCCATGGGAATGATTAGGATCGTTCGCTGAAATTTAAATCTGCGGCGGCTTTACTCCGAATCTCGGAAATACAGGGTTATTCAAAATGAAGGAACAGATTTCAAACATCTATTTCTTCCGAACTACAAAAGATAGAAGTACAATTCCAACGTTCCTGGAAAGAGAAGAGAAAAGTTCAATTTTTAATGCATTCAATATGAGCACCACAAACATCAAAACACTCGACATTTTCATTTGCAGATGCAACCATCGCACAGTGGGGCCAAATCCCAAAAGGCTGGCCAAAAGTCTAAAAATAAAGTTTCGATTCCGGGGATTTGAAGTGGTGGGTTTGTTTGAGTAATAACCCGAAGGTTGGATTATAGACTAGAGCGGGTCCTACACCTTATGCCTATTTTTATATTTGAGCTCGAATATGATCCTCGCTCGAGCAAGACGTGTCGTGTTCGGAGCCGAGTTTTGAACGCTTTATTCAGAAGGACACTAAAATTTTAAAAATGAATCAATTTCAAATCTAAAAAATGGATTAGACAGCTGGAACCAAGAAGAATATCATCACGCTGTACAAACTTTTTAGTAATAATTTATGTGATATCAATAAACAGATGACTTAAACGAAAACTACCGTAAAATTGCAACGGAAAATTTTAGAAAAGTAGAAAAAAGTTTAGGAGTTCTGTAGAGTTCTGCGACCAAATCTATTATACGTTGTAGATTCAACTATTGTTTAACGAAAACAACAAAAACCTGCTGCTATTAGCTGCTACTCTGCTATTGGTGCAAGTTTTTGTAGGACTATGATAGCAAACTTTTTTTGGGAGCAAATTGCTGGCTTGGATGTGGGCAACATCTGGTTCGAACAAGATGGGGCGACATGCCACACTAGCAACGAAAATATCGACTTATTGCGGTCAAAGTTCGAAAATCGTGTGGAGATGTGAATTGACCAGCAAGGAGCTGCGATTTGACGCCCATGGACTTTTATCTCTGGGGTGCCGTTAAAGAATGTTGTTATGCCAACGATCCAGCAACGATTGGCGATCTTAAAGTCAATATCCAAAATGCCATTGCTGAGATAGAGCCGCAGACGTTGGAAAAAGTTCTGAAAAATTGGGTCGAGAGATTGGACTATTGTAAGACCAGCCGTGGCAGCCACTTGACTGATGTCATATTCCATGTATAACCGGATACTCTTGGCTATAAAATAAATGCAAGATCATGAAATTCCATCTAGCCGTTTGTGTTTTATTAAGATTTCAAAAAGATTCCTTGCGATGGCCCACCCTTTACTTGCGGATGTGCAATCCCAATTGCAGTGGCACCGAACGTGTTAAATTTCTAATATCGTGATTTTCTTCAGTTAGTTTAGCTGATTGATTTACTTCCGATAGCTTTATAATACTGAAATCTTCAATTCAATCAAAGTGTTATAATATCGGCCCTTAGTATACATAACCTCGACGAAAACGGCTACGATGTTACTCCTTTTACCGTAATGAACAATTTCACAATTTTGCATTCGAAACTTTCAAGCCAAAGTCTTTTCCCCCTTTATCAAAAGACAAAATACAAAATCAGCAGTGCGAAAGCGGGATCCATTACGGGCTCACCCTTTTTGCAGATAAACACCACTTTGGTGTATTAAGGACATTTCGCAGTCAAACATGAAACTACTTCCTTCCGGTCAGCTCTGCTTCACAAACAAAAAGGGGGTAAATACCGAATGGAAAAAATCCCTTTGTAACCATCCTGCCCTTTCATCATTCTCGCCCAGTTCCATTCACAGCGAACTATGTTTTACAAAGGGGTATTACAGTTCACAATTGATTTAAATAAGTGAAAAAAAAATAATGATCAAATTTCATCATTTACGTTTTACAGAAAGGCATTATAATTCGCAATTGATTTAAATAAGTAAAAAAAAATAATTATCAATTGCCATCATTTATGTTTTACAGAGAGGCATTATAATTCGCAATTGATTTAAATAAGTGAAAAAAAATAATGATCAATTTTCATTATTCACCCAGTTCCAAATATATTTTATAGATCGTTATTACAATTCGCAATTGATTTACATGAGTGAAAAAAATAATTAAAATTACTTTTTATCGTTATTTCAAGGCAGTGAATTTTCATCATCAACGCAAAAACTACTCTCAGCATGAATTAATTAATTACTTTCGTGTAATTTGTGTAAGCGGATACCGTTATTAATTAGTGTCTGCGTTAGTTTAGCAATTGTGAAATGTCGTTTTTTTTCTTAATTGTCTAGGAACGGTTATCAATCGGAACTGTCTTAATTAAGCCGAAACGAACAATTAATGCAGCATTCAGGGCGTCCCTGAATGCAATCTCGTGCACGCTCGCTAAGGATATTAAACTGCCCTTTATGCGGCACGTGATGTGGCCTGCGGTCGAAGGAACTTTATAATTGCATGGTTTCCTTTATGTTGGGTTTAAGGAGGGACTGGTTATAATACATATTATATTCGATATTTGTTATAATATGCAAGATGATCACGAAGATTAAATTCCAACTTAGTTATAATAACTAGTTTTCCTAGGCTTAAGTTGATATATGTGAAATTGTTTTCTTAAATTTTTTTTTAAATTGATTTATTTTAATTTTTAATTTTTAATTTTTAATTTTTAATTTTTAATTTTTAATTTTTAATTTTTAATTTTTAATTTTTTAATTTTTGATTTTTAATTTTTAATTTAAAAAAAAATTGTTTTTAATTTTTAAATTGGTGACGGACGACGGCTCCGCTGCTCTGCGCCGTCGTCCGTGCGTAGCCTACTAAAATTGAGCAAAGTAACCGGTAACGAACGACGGCTCCGCTGCGCTGCGCCGTCGTCTGTGTGCGGCCCTTAAAAATCATTATTTACTTAATGAAATGATTTTTCCTTATTAAGTCCAATGTTTCGATGAAACCATGTTATCTTTTACCAGAAATAAAATAGTAGTAGTACGTTTTTAAGCGCCATTTCTTCGAAAACAGTTGAATATCGACATGGGGTATGCTACATAAAAAATACTCAGAATTTTACGTAGAATCCATAAATGCAACAAAAAATGGGGGTTCACATTTGAAAATTTTAACTTAGGGGTCGTATCTCGATTTTGGGACACCCTGTACATTTGAATTTTATCTTAAAAAATGCGCGTTAAAAAATAATAATACACGTGTCCAAGCATTTTTCTGAAAGAAAATGCCCTGAATTTTAATCGAATTTATTCCTTACTTTATGTACCCAATGTATAGACAAGTTCAATCGCTCTCAACTTTTTTGTGTTTCAAGTTATTTTAATTCCGGAAAATGGATTTTACGAGTAAAAGTGAATATATTTCAACTATATAAATTGTTTACAATAACATTTGCTTGTTACCTAAATATTGTAACATTAAGAATATCATGTTTTTATACCCTTCAGTTTAAAACGTCAACATTAAAATATTCATAAGTAAAAAGTCCCACGAGATCCCACTGTCAAACACGTTTTCTCATTTTTTTAGACCATTTGTTAACAGTATAGAATGGAAATCAGCCCCCCCTTGCCCATTTTTGTTTTGAATTGAATTTTATGTAAAAAGGTATGAATAATGCAATAATAATCATTATTATATATAATACACAAATCCATGTTGATCCTTGTCCAGTTAACTGAAAATAAACAAATATATGATATTTATTTGTCTTAATATAATCAGTTTATTAATTTAAGGTAATAATAAAAAATAAACCAATAATTAAAAATTAATATTTACAATAATGGATAATTACATTATTAGACAAATATAAACTATCTGATTATGCTTATTGAATTACTATCAATAATAATAATAATAGTAATAATAATATATCTTGTGAATGTATTGTCAGTTTATGAATTTACTGAAAACAAACGTGTTGTGTTTATTTGTATGAATGTAATAATTAAATTAATTGTAATATTTAAAAATAAATTGATAATTAATAAAGAAATAGTTGTATCGAATTCACAGGAAAGGTATCATCGGAAACTCTAGGAAAGGGATAGGTATTCCCAAGTATAAACTAAAACAGACAGAAACATTAAAATTGCCAACGAAACAATTAAAAACGTTGGACTCTGAACCTCTACAATTATTAAAAGCGGCCTGTTTTGAGATTCAAGGCAGTGACGATGAATCCGCGCATTCTTCCGATCAAAAATATTAAAATCTTTTATATTAACAAACATGTTTAGATATTTTATATTTTAATTATATATTTCACCTTAAAATATAAATTTATTAATTTGGATCCGCCATTTTGTTTTTAAATGTTTTAATTTCAGATTCTTAATTAGCGACCTTGAAAAGCGAAATTTTATGAAAATATGACAATTTTAAAAGTTTTTGTCCGCCATATTGGATCCGCCATTTTGTTTTTAAATATTTTAACTTCAAATTCCTAATCAGTGACCCCGGAAAAAACAATTTACAAATTTTCATACAATTCGGATAACGCTTTTATATTTTGGCCACATTTTCGGCGTTGTTAAAATTTCGGGGAACCCGTTTTTGGCTTTACCGGCACCGGAAATCTCAAAACACGTTTCAACCGAGCGAAAATACATTGAATTTTATTGAAACGTCACATAAAGTACCGAGCGCTTTCTATTGGTCGAAAAGCGGCCATATCTAAAATTCAGCCAATCGGGAAGATTTCCAAAATCCTCGCGCTTTTTGGAAAACTTTATTTTTTATCTCTAGATTCCGAAATGACAAAGCAACGAAACTTGGCAGTTTTGTAGTAAATGAACGGGGCTCCAATTTTTAAGGGAATTATTTTTGGGTGGGCGGCACAGGTACCGAGCTACATCGCGTCAAACTTGTTTTTTTATTCAACTGTTTTCGGAGCCAAAATTTTCAAAAAAGTACCCAATTCGAATTTGTAGAGCACGAAGACCTCCTTCGTGTCCGTGAATTTCAACTTTGGCAAGGCGATATTAACAGAGATTTGATTTTTCAAAAAAATCGATTATTTCAAATATTAATACCTGGAAAATGGGACAAAATTTCAAAAATCGGGTTCATCTTTTGTAAGACCTTATGAGATCTACAGAATGGTAAAAAAAAATCGAGGGCGATTCTTCAACTTGCAATCGACTTTTTTCAAAAATTAATAACTCGAAAATGGGGCAAAATTTCAAAAAACTGGTTCATCGTTTTGTAGGACCTTATGAGATCTAAAGAATGGTAAAAAAATCGAGGTCGATTATTCAACTTCCAATCGACTTTTTTTTTTAATTAATAACTCGAAAATGGGACAAAATGTCAAAAATCTGGTTCATCTTTTGTAGGACCTTATGAGATCTACAGAATGGTAAAAAAATCGAGGACGATTCTTCAACTTCCAATCTACTTTTTTCAAAAATTAATAACTCGAAAATGGGACAAAATTTAAAAAACTGGTTCATCGTTTTGTAGGACCTTGTGAGATCTAAAGAAGGTCGATTCTTCAACTTCCAGGGACGAGATGTCCATCGCGCTTGGCGCTTTCTTGACCGTTCCCCGCAAAAGAGGCGGAGTCAAAACAACGAAAAAGGCCTGGGCCGTAGCAGAATTCGGTCGGGTACCGGTGGAATTTTGAAAAAAAAAATTGCAAGCGGCCATTTTGATTTATTGAAAAGAAAGTAGGCCATGGACAGCCAAAATTTGATACATTCTTCCAAAGTGGAAACAATTCCGAGTAAAAACTGCCGAAATATGCCATTTTTTTCTTACGCGTTTAGTAAGTAGTAGAGGATAAAGTAACTTTATTCTATTCAGGGTGTTTCAAAACGAAATTAATCGCAGTCGCCTGTGAATTGTAATGCGCATGTCTCTGATTAACAAGTGTTAACATTTTTGACGTTATCTGTCTGAATGACACGGACTATGAATGTTTTATCAGACAGAGCTCGAATATATCCATTTAATAATTCATTGAAATGAAATGAGGACAAAGACTAAATATATCCAGGGACCTGCACGGCCATTTTTCGTGTTAAAAAAGTGACCGCCCGGACGGGACTCGAACCCGCACTAGCCGGGTTCAAAGGCCGGACCTCTACCCACTAGACCACCGCGAAATGAAATCGTTCGTTAATGAAAAATCGTTTATTAATGAAAAATCGTTCATTAATAGGGGTCATTAATAAACGATTTTTGATACATTTGGGTACATTAAAGTTAGCCATTCACGAACGGAAAAAGTTATAAATCGTGCTGTATTCCTGCCTAAACTAATAATGTTTTAGGAGCTTTGGTATATCCATCTCTAAAATGTGGGGATTCTTGTCTTACCTTATCTTAGATATTTTTAGTACTTACACTACTTGAATTACGCAGTTGTAATAGTCGTATTAGTGTCGTTAAAAAAGTTATAAATCGTGCCTTAGTATTTAATCGTGTAAAGCAATTACAACTAAATAATTACACAATGCAATTGGGCTGCAATCAAATAATTGAAATGGAATTGACCAAAACAGTAATTACAGTAATGGAACAAAGTATCATTAATCTATCCGTAGTCACTCTGACTCGGGGCGATTATTTCATCAGCAAATTAATTGCTCTTCAAACTTTTTTCCTTCGATCGGGCAGCAATTTCAGGGCTTCATTAAAACTTGACCTGGATAATCCCAAGTGTATTATTCCTTTTTTTGTGTTTACAAAGTTTCCAAATCTGCAGTGAAGAATAGATTTTGGGTAATTCAATTAAAAACAGAAAACATGTTGATGCGGCCAACGTGTAACTTTATTAGAATTGTTGCCATAATAGCTGATTATACAGGGTTAGTGAGAATTACCGGAAATAATTCTCCGACCGTAAAACAAGTTATCATTTAAATATATTTTTAATATACAATGTTCATTTTATTATGGAAATTTGTTAATATATTGTAAAAAATACAATATTTCTGGATGCATTTGGAAAATTTGAAGCTAAAATTCTGGCAGTCACTATTTTTTTTTTGAATTTTCTAAATCACAACATGCAAATTTCGATTTCCTAAAAACCAAGTTTCAAGTGCTGACATTTTGTTTCCAGTGGCGGTATATCGATCATTTTACAGTATATTAAATGTGCAATATTTCTGGATGGATTTAAGAAGTTTTGAAGCTAATTCTGGTAACTATGTTTTTAGAATTTTTTAAATCACAAGATGAAAATTTTGTTTTCCTAAAAATCAATTTTAGAGTGCTGACATTTTGTTTCCAATGGGGGTATATCGATTATTTTCCAGTATGTTAAAAACACTATATTTATGGATGGATTTGAGAAGTTTTAAGTTAATTCGGGCAATCACTATTTTTTTAGAATTTTCAAATCACAAAATGCAAATTATATTTTTCTAAAAATCAAGTTTCCAGTGTTGAAATTTTGTTTCCAGTGGGGGTATATCGATCATTTTCCAGTATGTTAAATATGAAATATTTCTGGATGGATTTGAGAAGTTTTGAAGATAAATCAGACACTCTTTGTTGATGCAATAGCTTCCAGCTTTAGTGCGTCGATTTCAAAAATTTAAAAATACGACAAAGTTTAATGGAGATATACACTTAAAAACCAATGTGAACCTTTTTTGCTTTCTAGTATGTCTTCAGGGCATATTGGATTTTTTTTAAGTGACGACTTTTTTTACTTTCTCCGTTACGAAATACGAGAAAGGATTGTGATCGTGAAAATTTTTTCAGTTTTTTTTACGGAAATATCCGTTTTGGGGTCCCTAGATTTCAATAATTTCTAGAATTTTTTTTTGTGTCTGTGTGTGTCTCTGCACGCTGTATCTAAAAAACTAATAGAGCATATGATATGAAACTTTGAACATAAGTCTTGTTTGATAATTCGAAGAAAAAAGAAAAGAAAGGCTTTTGGTAAAATTTCGTGCACCGGAAGTAGGTGCTTACCTTAACTGTTTTTTTTTGCAATATTTTTTTAAATATAAAAAATGTCACAAAAACATTTAAAGAAATATAGAAGGCAACAAAGAAATTAACATCTTTTGTTTGAAAATATTTTTCATAAAATCATTTTTATTCGAGTTCATTCATTTTTGGTTCATAATTATGAAACGATAATAGTTACAGCAAATTATTATGTTAATAAGAATGCAAAAATTAACAACTTATAAAGGATACGTTTTTTTCGAAATATCTTTAGTTTTTGAGTAAACTCAGTTTTTGATTTTGAAGTATAATTTTTCCATCTTTCACAATTCGCAGCCTACAAAACGTTCGATGTACAATTTGATTTAAATTAAAAATAAACCATGAAAGCGTAAATATAAATGACCACCATCAAGTCGAAGAAAGTAACATGATGCCCACATCACCATTTTTTTGTGGTTCTTTTCACATCAAAATGAGACGACATTTTAATTATTTTAGCTCTTCGCTTCATGAGGACTCGACTCTTTGTAAAGAAATTTTTGGAGGTGAGGATCTTCTTTGCTCTCTACTATGTTTGTGTCTTTACCGATTTACCGACGAGAAATTAGCCATAAAATTCCAGCCATATGTTCCCCGGCGCATCCACCAGTAAAATTTCACCATAATAATAATAATAGTTATTATTATTATTATTTATTCAAAAGATGGCACATCTACATGTTTATACACAATAAATGGAGACAAAATTGAAATGGTCAGTGGCGAAACAGGTACATTAAAGTAATTAATTGTACAGCAATTGGTTACAGTAATTTAATTTACACATACAATATTTTTAACTCATAAACAGTTTAATACCAACGCTTTTTGATTACTAAACTAAAGTTGAAATATTACATTATACATCATGTGCTACTGAACAATTGATTTGGCATTGATTTACATTGAGAATAATGGTCACATTTAAGTCCTGCTTAGCCCACCCAAAACGCGAAGTAGTGCTTAACTCGCAAGGATTTCGTTTGCAGCGTAAGCACGCAATCGCTAAGCCCCCCTTTAAGTTTCGCCTCCCATTTCGGAGGATTAAATATTTAAGGAAGAAGCATACGGATTCAGAGTTGTAAGAAATGTGCGCTCATATAGATTTAGAAATTATGCACCTGCATACTAAGAATTCAAATATGCCCAATAAGTGATGACACACTACAGGGTGCCCCAAATTAAGCAACACAGTATGGGTAACTTTTTATTATTAATGATAGTGATTTGGTTAAATAGGCAAAGTTGTGCAGTTTTATGTGATTCCTCAGATTTCGTCGAGTGACTAGAATAGATGTAGAATTAATTTGCGATCCTAATTCTGAAAAGGTTCAACAATATTTCAGATAATCAATGTAAAATAAATAAAATAATGTATGCTACTAGAAATAGATTAAAACAGACATTACATTTAGTAATGCAATATTTAATATCTAATAGAATATAAGAACTTTAGTTTAAAATCTAAGACACTGATACATTCTTCTAACATGAGCAGTGATGTATATAGAAGGGGTTACTGGGATATACCCCTTCCTGAAATTTGAAAGAATAATGTTTAACGAGTTTCCGAAAATTTTATTTTATTTTAAATTATTAGCTAATAAGAAGGGACCCCCAGAAAATAATTTCTATCTATGCGGCTGAACATGAGCTGAGCATGATTACTTTACTTTAAACATATTTTTTGAGTTATTAATCATAGTAATACCGTATGAACCAATGACTTTAAATTATTAAATTTTCAGAGCGTAGAATTTTAATTTAACTTAGTTCCATATTAAACTGATATATTGGTTATTATCTGCAAGAATTGAGGGAACAAATAGTCTCTAACAAATTTATAACTACTAAATTTTACACGGCCCACTGTTTCCACATATATTAAAGGCCCTATTACAATAAATCACCATCGTAAAGCACTTTTTATTCCCGCAGCGACAATAATATACATTACTACAACCGGAGTAGCATATTCAGAATTACCACAAACGTGACACACAGCAACAGATATTTTTCGTTCCTCTCTAAAATCAATAAAACCATGAGACAACTTTCACTTTCCCCAGAAGAACCGGAAAGAAAAAATACCGCTACGATATTTAACGCTTAACGACCCTCACCCCCTTGTCCATTCGAGTGCAAGATGTAGGGCATTCATTATTTCACCCCTAGATCAACTTGAATTGACATTTTGGCCAGTTTCCAGACTTTCCAGCAAAATTTATAAACGGGGAAAAGATAAATTCCCGCTTTTCGGTAAATAATGTTATTGCTTGCTCTTGGAAAATTATTAATTCCCTCCGTGCAGCCGGCTTCTACGTGCATCTGTTGCAGTAAATAACTTCCTGCAGTTTCGCCATTAGTTTGATTGAAAGGCGATTGAGCGGTTTCATGCTTGGTTCTTTTTTTCAATTGGGCGACGGAAATGCGAGTGGGTTTTTTTTTATGAAAAGCATAAAAATCCCACGACACTGGGTGATAAAAACGTATTGTTACGGCGCGCAAGGGCGGAATCCGCGTTTTAACAGTACGGGATGAACCGCGCCGTTTTACTGCTTACATAAAAAAGGGAGTAGTTTTCTATACGTGCAAATAATGAGATTTACATGTAAATTTTTATTAGGGTATGTCTTTATGTGTCGTTTGTTTGCAGATAGGTCAGCTCTTCCCCACACTCTAAATGTATTATTATATAATTTTTCAGGAATGAAATTGAAATGAGCCGGAATCGGCATTTAAATCGTATTTTACCGACCAAGCAGGAAACATGCGAAGTGCAAATTGGGTTGCATACAAATAACGTTTATATAGCGCCATTGAGAGCACCTAATCTAAAAGTTGCAAATATGATTTCAGATAGGTAATTTTATTACCTATAAAAGAGATAGCATCTCCGCAAATAAAATCCAAGTTCGTAATACAAAGATAACTGCTTTATTATGCAAAATGCAATTGTTGAGTGCTTAACCATCTATTTAAATCAATTTTACCAACTGTTCGCTTTCAAACTTCCCGCGCGAAAATGATTGGCAGCAGTGAAAGTTTCGCCAGAACATGGGCTAATATGAATAAATATTTTATATAAATAGGTATTATTACATACATTTAGTATACATTCCATACATTTTTTGCGTTTCTTATATTATAGGCGCATAATAATAATTATTCCTGATATGATAATCGCCGAATACAAGAAAACTATTGAGTTTAGGAACGGGGAACCCTTACATAATCTGAAAGATAATTGGATTCTACTTAAGAATACGTTACCCTATACAGGGTGTGCCATTTGAAAAAACGAAGTTATTCAACTTTATAAGTTGGGTTTTTCTACCGCATTTCTTTATCACCCTGTATAATTTTTTGCATGAAATCATGGTTGGCTCTATAGTTCGAACCTTCAACCAAATAATAGAAATGATTTTAAACGTTCAACGTCAATCACTGGGGCAAAAATAAAATTTCGCCCAGACCATGCATTTCAATAAATCTTCAAATATTTCGAAAACGGCAAACAATAGGTATAGGGAGTATTGGAGTAACTCACCTTTATTTGCTCCATATAATTAAAAAAAGACAAAAAATACAGGGTGTTCCATTTAAAAAACATAAGGTCTGTAACTTTGTTATGAGACACCTTGTATAAAATTAAATTTTTTAGAGCGTGCAGCTCACTATTATACACAACTTTTGTATAAAACATTTTTCGAAATTTTGAAAAATAAACACGTGATTGACCGTTCCCGGAGCTCTGAAATACCCTGTATAACAGGTGGAAGGACAATATTTACCTAACTGGCACAAGGATTGGAATGACAATCGTGAAAAATGTCCGGAACGGACGTAAATTATATTTCACCGCAGAGGTATTCAGAACTGAGACAAACTGCCACTGTTTAACTGAAGCTACCTGTTTACTAAAATTGTTATTATAGAGATCGTTGTCATGGTGAAGGTAAATACATTTTTATCCGTTTGCAAATTTTTTGTCCGCCTTTTTAAATGCACCTTTTTATACATGAGTTGAATTATCGAAAATATTAATGCAACGCGCGAGTGGCTTACTTTGAACCTATACATCTACTCAACTTAAAATAGTGGGGAGCCAAGGACAACGGTATTTTATGTAGGGAACGGTCTTTTATCGATTAGCCATAGCCAATAGATCCCAAATCTATATTTCGTTCTTCGACTGTTGGCCAGCTTTCGCTAAAATTCATCACTGTGCAATGGTGCAAAACTGATTTTTTTCTACTTTCTATTTATTTTTGCTAATATCACTGAACCGATTTCAATAAAATTTTAGAGTTATATAGGTGACTATTAAAGGCACCCAAGTAAGTAATAAAATATACAACATGTAATCTAAAAATATATATCATCACGTTTTTGGGACACTCGGTATAATCAAAAATATTTTTCTGAAATACGTCCTAGAATACAAGTAAAGTTTGCAAAATATCAAAATCCTAACTTAGCTAGTAACTCAGCTACAGCACACGTGAGAGAAATGCAGGACCCGGTGTGGTAATTCCGGTGAATGCGCCGGGCAAAACATGGTTATTATAATAATAAATAATAATGACAATTATAGATACAAATAGCTATTATTACAATTAGGGAAATATGAATAATATATTTCCCAAGGTTGGCTAGTTACTATGTATAGACAACCAAGGGAAATGTATTCATATTTCTCGTGTTGTAATCAATAGTTTTTTTCTGATTGACAGAATATTGTTCTGTAAATGGGAAAATATTGGATTGTAAATTTTTGAATTTATCGGATTGGTAACGTTGCTAAGGGTCTTGTTTGTAAATATCATGGTTGATTTGTTTTGGTGGTTGCGTTGTTTCATAAATTGGTGAAATGTCAAACTATGTGTTAACGCAAGCGACGAAAGACCGTGAATGTTTGGTTCCCGTAAAATCCAAAGCTGTAAAATCCATAAAGGATACCTTCCTAAGAAATCGGAGGTGTTGTCCCGAAAGCAATTAAAACAATTCTTGCGAGAAGCTCCTAATGACAATTGGTTGATGTCTATATTTCCCTAGGGAAATATAAGTGTGTTATGACATATCGTAACCAAGGCAATATTACTCAATATTGTTTCAATCAGAAAAAAAACATTTTGTTTTTCAAAGCCACCTTCAATTTTTATTTAATAAAATGATTATTGGAATAGTTGATAAAACGAGTTTTCTGCAAATAACTTTTATTTTATAGGGACGGTGTTTCTCAAACTTTCTACATCTATACAGGGTGTCCCATTTGAAATTTGTGGGAAACGTACAATAGGAAAACAAATATACAATTATACGTTTATCTTAATTAGACAATTAAATAACAAAATTCTCGTGCTAGAAAATGGTCATTGCTGAGCAGTTACAGGTGGATATCCTAGATTTTCTCGACAGTATTTGATAGCCATGATTGCTATTGTTATAAAAAAAAAAATTATTCATTTGGGATATGTACCTTTTGCCGTTTTGTCCCTAAATTTAGATTTTTCGATGCCGACATGATAAAACATGTTTATTGTTTATACAGGGTGTCCCGTTTTAAATTGCCCTCCTGACTTGTTTTCATGCCGAAAATAAAATACGAAAATGACCTATTTTTTTCAGCTCTCAAAGTGGTGTTCACTCTTAAGATATTAAGATACAGCAAACATACATACTTACACACACACAAGTATACACGCAGGCACACAAACAGACGCGCACACATACACACACAAGTACACACAGGAACACATTCAGGCACAGACAAAAAGACACAACTTTTTTTTAAATAAGTAATTGTGGAGGCTTTCACTTCGTGATACATTTTGAATAATGCAAATAAAACGAATAACTTTATTATTAATAAAGTGATACCAACAAAGTTATTCGTTTTATTTGAACAACTTTTTTTTCAGAAATCTTTAAAATCATATCTCAAAACGGATATAAAATATAAAATTGGAAATTTCTAGCACCCTTTCCGACTTATGTGCTAGCCACGGATTTCTGTTCAATATAAAAAAAAAATGGTGATGTGGCCATCATGTTACTTTCTCCGACTTAATGGTATCATTTATATTTACGCTTTCATGGTTTATGTTCAATTTAAATCATATTTTAAATGTACATCGAGCGATGCGTAAACTCGGATGAAACTGACGTTTAAAACGTCAAAATTATGAAAGATGGGAAAATTATACTTCAAATTCAAAAACTCAGTTTACTCAAAAACTAAAGGGATTTCGGAAAAAACTTATTCTTTATAAGTTGTTCATTTTAGCATTCTCTGCAATTATTATTAACGCAAATTTGCTGTAACTATTATCGTTTTATAATTATAAACCAAAAATTTAAAAAAAATAATAATTTTTTTTCTCGAATAAAAATGATTTCATAAAAAATGTTTTCAAGCAAAAGATGTTCATTTCTTTGTTATCTTCAAAGTTTGTTTAAATGTTTTTGTGATATTTTTCATATTTAAGAAAATATTGGCAAAAAACAAAAAACAGTTAAGGTAAACGCCCACTTCCGGTGTACGAAATTTTACCAAAAGCTTTTCAGTTCTTGAGGTTATCAAATAAGACGGATGTTCAAAGTTTCATATTAACTGCTGTATTAGTTTTGAGATACAGCGCGCACAGACAGACACACACACACGCACACACACACTAGTATTTCTTAAATACACTTCCTGAAAGGCACTGCAAAGTGAAGTAAAACATTTTTAACGCCCTTTTCAATTTATATGCCTACCACGGATTACAAATTTAAAATTAAACATTCTGTGAGCACTTTAGGTGGATTCGCCGGGCAACATGTGGCTGAAAATTCAACTTCTCGCTGGCTGTACAATTTACCTATTTAAGAGTAAAATCAATAGTTGCTGAAATATATATTTAATATGCTTGTTTGAGGTAATACTTGAGTATCGTATTATTATTAACAGTTACCTAATAAATTATGTATTCGCATCGTGATTCATTTTCAAAGGAGTATAGGATTATACACCTTTGAATCACAATAGTGTAAACACTAATTAGGTAGCTGTTTATGTAAATATGAAACAGAATAAACATGTTAACGCAAATTAAGATATTTCAGAGTTGGATAAGCTCAGATGTACGATGGCCGTGCATTAGCAGAATGATAAAATGTTACACCTGAAGATTCTCGTACGTTTATTTAACATTTTGCTAATTAAGAACAACAACAAAGTTTGTGCTTAATCATTTTGAATCCGGCCGCGTTAAGTATTTGTAAATATTGATCTCATAATTTATCAGGCGTTACTGTATGTATGTACATATTGTAAATAAATACTCCGGAATTAATGTCACCTCCAATGGCCTCTATTTGTAGAAGCTTAAAGTGAATAACGATGCTCTTGTGGGTACTTCGATTTCTTGTATATTTAATACAAAGCCCGACTTTGGGATTAATTTTATTGGATTCCACTGTATAGGCGAAATTTGCGGTCTTAACATTTTATTAATTGCTTATTACGTCATCAATTGAAAATTAAGAATAAAAGGAAAAATTAACGGTAATTAATTCTTACTTAAAAGAAGAGTAAGAGTTGATTTTAATTGCACTTACGGAATGTGAAACTGGTGGATGCGCCAGGCACAGAAAATGTTATTTTATCTAGTTTATAGTCGAACTTGGATATTAAGTATTGTTTACATACAAAACACATTTTAGTAAGAGTTTTGGCTATCTAATAAAAGGTTACCGTTTTTCTTCTTGGCTGATTTAGAGTACCAACATTTAAAAATGTAAATTATGACAATATCGATCTAATATTAGCATTACTTAATAGTATATTACATAACTAGAGTTGTAAGTAGCAAATTACGCGCAAGTGAAAGATATTGCGTACGAGCCGCGTAGCGGCGAGTAACGTAATTTCACGATCGCGTATTTGCGTTACAACTCGCGTTATGTACTATACTTTACCTTCGACCTTACATTTATTCGCTTAAACTAAAGACATATTGAAACTTAATCTTGTCAGGGTGACGTTTAAATTTGTATTAATTGCCGGTAATGGCAATGTAGGACGACTACCAACTAAACAAACGAATTACCCCTCGAACAATTTTCCATCGAATAATATATTGTCCAATACATTGATTGAACAAATTTAAGGATACGGATCGTTGTACTCACTCTGAAGTGTTAATCTACTTAGATACCGTTGCGATGGAAGTACCAATAAGGCATTGCGTGAAGTTTATTGTGTCGGTTGTTGTTTAACTAATAAGTTGTAATCTGACGTTTAAATGTCACTGTCACTTTTGATGTTTAAAGACAAACAGACGAATGCAGAGGGACTCGGCGGACATTAATTGTAATTGGCTAATAAGTATATAATATAGGGAGGTACATAAGTGGTAATAGTACATGTTACACATTTATGTACAACATTTAACATTTATATATGCTCTATATATTCGTAATGGGTCGCTTACGATTGGTGAAAACAGTTCGGTAATTCATCAATTACAAAGTGGGAGTAGGTAAAACATTTTAAACACATTATTACGGTTCCAGTTCTATTTTTCAATGCGTTCTAAGATTAAACATAAATAAAATAAATAAATAAATAAGTGGAAGAGCAGCATCTCAACTTAGCTAAACCGCGCCTGTCCTTAAATACACTATTTTATGTATTGTGTTTGCAACAATAAAGACAATTTATTATTATTATTATTATTATTAAATATATTACCTCGTAAATAGCTTAATATACTGTTACATCGCAGAAATAGCCATATTTAAACACTATCTTATTAATAAATTCCGAAACGGGATAAGATAACGACATGGGGTAGCGACCTAATAGATGCTTCGGCACGGAGGATATTCGAGGGAAAGTTTTCCGCAATCGCTGCCATAAATATTATGCCGCCGTAGAAATTAATTGCGGTCATTTCACATTTTAAGTAGAAGTCGTTCGTACGCTGTAGCTATTTAGTCGGTGTGTGTGTGTAAGCCGTAACATTACCGTGCTGTTAATATTAATTTTGGTTTTCTTGTTTCCAGCAAAAGACTCACTTAGACATGATCGCACAGAGGAAATCAGACTGGATGTCGTGGATAGGTCTCGGGCTGATGTCGGTGCAGTTCGGAATTTTAGCTAGATTAACCTGGTGGGAATACTCGTGGGATATTATGGAACCGGTCACTTATTTCGTTACCTATGGCACGGCCATGGCAGGATATGCGTATTTCGTGTTAACTAAACAAGTAAGTACTCGTTATAATAATTATCCAAATGTATTCTATGCAAACTATCAGTGACGGTTCGCGAGGTTTTTTCTGGTACGGACGAGGAACAAGAAGTGGTAATGCATATAGGTAGGGTTGGATGCAGAGACGGCTGGCTGCGTGAGCGCACCTATCTGTATTACCACCTCTTGTTCCTCGGCCGTACCAGAAAAAACCCCGCGAACCGTCACTGCAAACTCTATATTATCTGTGCGAATGTTATTACTAAGAAAACTGCTGTTACGGGGGTTTTATAAAGCGCAAGCCGCGACCGGACGATCTTCCGCTTCGTGTTCCCAGAGCATGGGGCAGGCTAGTTGGCTATTCGCGGGGAAGTTCATAGCATATGATTCAGTGGCGGCTCGTGAATCATGTTGATGGTAGAGCCACATATACAACATGCCCCCCCCCCCCCTCTTTTTTTAAATAACGATTAAACTTCCTAGACCGAATTAACTGGCGAAAAAATTCTTGAAACTACAGGTAGTGCCATGGCTCCTTGGCTGTATATAACGAGCCGCCCCTGCTTTCGAAAGCAAAATATACTACTTTTGACAGCTGAAAAATACAACTTTTGACAATTCAAGTGTTGAATAAAACTATTTTTATTAGCTTAAAAAATACTGTTCTTGATAGCTGAAACATATCATTGTTGACACACGAAAATACTATTTTTGAGAAAAAAAATACTATTTTTGACAGTTGGAAAATACTAATTTTCAACAGTCGAGGAATACCATTTTTGTCAGCCGAAACTAACCATTCCTGATACACGAAAAATACTCTTTTTGACAAAAAAATACTATTTTTGACAGTAAAAACTACTACTTTTGACAGCGAAATATACTATTTTTGACAGCTGAAAAATACAATTTTTGACAATTCAAAAATGTTGAACAAAACTAATTTTGTTAGCTGAAAAATACTGTTTTTGGCAGCTGAAACATATCATTGTTGACACACGAAAACCCTATTTTTGACAAAAAAAATACAATTTTTGACATTTGGAAAAAATTAATTTTCAACAGCCGAGAAATACCATTTTTGTCAGCTGAAAATAACCATTCCTGATACACAAAAATACTCTTTTTGACAAAAAAAATCTATTTTTGACAGTAAAAAAATACTACTTTTGGCAGCAAAGTATACTACTTTTGACAGCTGAAAAATACAATTTTCGACAATTCAAAAATGTTAAATAAAACTGTTTTTATTTTAGCTGAAAATACTGTTTTTGACAGCTGAAACATATCATTGTTGACACACGAAAAATACTGTCAAAAATAGTATTTTTGACAGTAAAAAATACTACTTTTGACAGCAAAATATACTACTTTTGACAGCTGAAAAATACCATTTTTGACAATTTAAAAATGTTGAATAAAACTGTTTTTTATTAGCTGAAAAATACTGTTTTTGACAGCTGAAATATATCATTGTTGACACACGAAAAATACTCTTTTTAACAAAAAAATGCAATTTTTGGCAGTAAAAAATACTACTTTTGACAGCAAAATATACTACTTTTGACAGCAAAATATACTACTTTTGACAGCTGAAAAATACAATTTTTGACAATTCAAAAATGTTGAATAAAACGGTTTTTATTAGCTGAAAAATACTGTTTTTGACAGCTGAAACATATCATTGTTGACACACGAAAAATACTATTTTTGACAAAAAAATACTATTCTTGACAGTTGGAAAATACTAATTTTCAACAGCCAGTCAATACCATTTTTGTCAGCTGAAACTAACCATTCCTGATACACGAAAAATACTCTTTTTGATAAAAAAAATACTATTTTTGACAGTAAAAAATACTACTTTTGACAGCAAAATATACTACTTTTGACAACTGAAAAATACAATTTTTGACAATTCAAAAATGTTGAATAAAACTGTTTTTATTAGTTGAAAAATACTGTTTTTAACAGCTGAAACATATCAATACAGACACACGAAAAATACCATTTTTGTCGAAAAAAATACCATTTTTGACGAAAAAAATACCATTTTTGACAGTTGGAAAATACTAATTTTCAACAGCCGAGGAATCCCATTTTTGGCAGCTGAAACTTATTATTCCTGACACACGAAAAATACTCTTTTTAACAAAAAAATACTATTTTTGACAGTAAAAAAGTACTAATTTTGACAGCGAAATATACTACTTTTGACGGCTAAAAAATACAATTTTCGACAATTCAAAAATGTTGAATAAAACTGTTTTTATCAGCTGAAAAATACTGTTTTTGACAGCTGAAACATATCATTGTTGACACAAGAAAAATACTTTTTGACAGTTGGAAAATTCTAATTTTCAACAGCCGAGGAATACCATTTTTATCAGCTGAAACTAACCATTCCTAATACTAATACACGAAAAATACTCTTTTTGACAAAAAAATACTATTTTTGACAGTAAATAATACTACTTTTGACAGCAAAATATACTACTTTTGACAGCTGAAAAATACAATTTTCGACAATTTAAAAATGTTGAATAAAACTGTTTTTATCAGCTGAAAAATACTGTTTTGACAGCTGAAACATATCATTGTTGACACACGAAAGATACTATTTTTGACAAAAAAATAGTATTTTTGACAGTAAAAAATACTACTTTTGACAGCAAAATATACTACTTTTGACAGCTGAAAAATACAATTTTTGACAATTTAAAAATGTCGAAAAAACTGTTTTTATTAGCTGAAAAATACTTTTTTTGACAGCTGAAACATATCATTGTTGACACCCGAAAAATACTCTTTGACAAAAAAATAGTATTTTTGACAGTAAAAAATACTACTTTTGACAGCAAAATACACTACTTTTGACAGCTGAAAAATACAATTTTTGACAGCTGAAAAATACAATTTTTGACAATTTAAAAATGTCGAAAAAAACTATTTTTACTAACTGAAAAATACTGTTTTTATCAGCTGAAACATAGCATATTTGGTACCATTTTCTACAACCTTAAAATACAACTCGAGGCAGCTGAAAAATACTATTTACAACAGCTGGGGATTTCCATTCTTGACAGCCGAAAAATACCATTCCCGACAGCTGAAACATACCGTTATTGGCAGTTAAAAGATACAATTTTTGACAACACAATTTATAGATTTTGACAGCTGAAATATACAGCTGATAGCTAAAAAATGCCATCTTCATAGGTGGGAAATACCATTTTTGGCAGCTGAAAAATATCATTTTTGACAGCTGAAACATTACATTTTTGACAGCTGAATAATACAATTTTTGAGAACAACAACACTATTATTGACTACTGTATCATACCATTATTGTCAGCTAAAAAATAGAAGTACAATTTTTGAAAGCTGAAAAATGCCATTTTTGACAATTAAAAAAAAGTCGAAAAATGCTGCTTTTGATAGCTGAAAAATGCCATTTTTGTAGGTGGGAAATACCATTGTTGACAGCTGAAAAATATAAATTTTGACAGCTGAAAAATATAATGTTTGACAACTGAAATATATCATTTTTGACAGCTGAAAAATATCGTTTTTGACAGCTGAAATATATCATTTTTGACAGCTGAAAAATATCGTTTTTGACAGCTGAAAAATATCATTTTTGACAGTTGAAAAATATCATTTTTGACAGTTGAAAAATATCATTTTTGACAGTTGAAAAATATCATTTTTGACAGTTGAAAAATATCATTTTTGACAGTTGAAAAATATCATTTTTGACAGCTGAAAAAAAAACTGAAAAATATCATTTTTGACAATTAAATAATACACTTCTTAACAGCTGAAAAAACAAAAATTACAAGTTTTTACAGCTGAAATGCCATTTTGACAATAAAAAAATGACCAAAAATGCTGCCTTTGAAGCTGAAAAATACCATTTTTATAGGTAAGAAATACCTTTTTGAGAGCTGAAAAGTACCATTTTTGACAACTGAAAAATATCATTCTTGACAACTGCAACAAACCATTATTGCCTGCTAAAAAATACAATTTTTGACAACACAAAAAATACAAGTTTTGACAGCTGAAAAATGCTATTTTTGACAGTTAAAAAATGTCGAAAAATGCTGCTTTTGATAGCTGAAAAAACATTTTTATGGGTTGTAATGGCATTTTTGACAACTGAAAAATATCATTTTTGACAGTTGAAAACTACCATGACGAAGCATACACTTGTCTTCAATGTCCGGTCTCACACGAGATATACACCGGCGGAGACACTGTCCCCAGTCTTGGAAGCAGCACTGAAAAGTTTCAACTTGTAGTGACATGTCGGTCACACTATGTTGAATGAAAGGCCCCAAAATTATTTTAAGATATTTTTCAATGTCGCGAAAAGAAAATGTCATCAGAAAAAGGACTGGGGAGCGACAGAGATGCTTTTTGAGGGGATGGAGATGGCAGTGAAGACACTTGTCTTCAATGTCCGGTCTCACATGAATCACCCTTTCTCTGAGCCTTTCAAGGACATCTTTGTAAAATACTTGGTTGACAGTTTATCCTGGAGGAACAAATTCTTTGTGCACAATATCCCTACTACCAAAAAAAAAATCAGCATTGTTTTGATCTTTGGATTGTACTCAAAAATCCAGGATTCATAACCCGATTAAAGAATTCATGGCCATTGGCAATCCTTTCAACAGGATCAACGCACACGTTTCTTCGATTGTCCTTTTGCTCAGTTGTGAGATTTTTTGTCACAAATCTTTCGGTCAAAATATGATGTACGGTGAAAGTATTTAAATTTAATTGGTCACTCATCATCCTTATTGTTAAGCGACGGCCTGATGTCACAAGAGCCCTCACACGTTCGTCGATTTCTTCAATTTTTGAAGTTGAAGGTCTCCCTGAGCGAGGGTGTTCTCGGGCTTCCAAAAATGATTTGTGACAGCAAAAAACTTGTGCTCTTGATAAAAAATGTTCCCCATAGGCCTGTTTCAACTTTTCAAACCGTACATTCCTGGGTTCCCCAAGTTTAAGACAAAACTTGATGGTATAACGTTGCTATAGCTTCCGCTGTTCCATTTTTGTAACACACAATAAAAACACAAAGTGCTCTACAAAATTACGGAGTTGAAACTCGGACTGAGCATCTGGAAAGGATGAACACACCTGTCTTGTGAAGTAGAATAACACAGCGTTGCCAGATCGCTCGCAGTGTTGTCACTAATTATTTTTCTCATACTCCTCGTATTTACTCACCTTGTTTACTACCTCTCACACAACTCTTTTAATTCATTCTTTAAATTTTTTTCTGACGGGACAATAATATCGGCCAATTGGCCGCTTACACAGTTAATTTCCATCACATTGGTGATAGATTTACTTTACCACTTCTTCTCTCTTAGGGCCTGCCCTATTTACTATTAATATTTCCAATTTTTCTCTTACAGGAATACGTATTGAAGGACGTGAAGGACCGCCAACAGCTGCTGACGATACACAAAAGGGCCAAAAAGGCCGGCTTAGACCTGACCCAGTACAATCAGTTAAAGGAACAAATCAACCTGTTGGAGAGGGACCTCTACAAACTGCAGAACCCTCTGAAGCTGCACCTGCCTAACAAGTCGGACCCCACGAAAACATCGACTGATGCCAAAGCGACCCAGTGATTCGTAGCGTAAATTTATTTATATACACACATTAGCGCGCCATTATTTATTACAAAAACAAACAAAACAAAAATTACATCATTATAGAGCCAGTTCGTTCGAGCAGTCGCCTTCATCTTCAGTTACGTGCACGAAGTAGCACACGTTTCAGCCTCCCCTTAATACAATTTTATTACATTTTATATATTTGTAATATCGAAATGAAAAAAAAAAGTTTTAATATTCTACGCCGTATTAAAAGTTTAAAAAAAAGTTTCGGCGCGTGGATTATTAAAACGCGTATACATATTGTAATTCTAGCTATAAAAATTGTTATTTACATTCAGGGATATTAGTACCTATTGTTCTTTTCTCGATAATCTTTGACCTTCCGCTTAGAGTAGATTTTCGTATTTAGAGGGATTTTAACGATGTGTAAATTGAGGTGAAAAAAAAATAACGATTTCGAGCACTAATCCGTCCTACGCTTTCAAGGCTTCTGCACACTTATTAAGAATCCGGACAGTATTTTAATCGTATCCTGGGGAGAGGATTGAAGACATCGAATTGTTTTTTTTTTCGTTCGTGCTTGATTTTAATAGGGTAAGGTTTACGGAATTGGAAATGAATAAATATATAAATAGATAGAGAACCAAATTCGAGTTAGTAGGCTAAGGAACGTGTTGCCTGAATTGTTTTTAAATTAAATTGTCATTTCTGTGTTTTTAAAATTCAATAATGATAACTGCGTTTTTGTGATATCGGCAGTTATCAGAGATCATTTTAAAGTTAGTAGTAACTATTTTTTAGGTTAATTTTATTGGTGTGAGGTTTGGAAGATTATTAAAAAAACATTAATTTATCGATTTCTTGCTTAACCCTTTCGGTCCTGGTGGTGGCAATTGCCACCGCAACATTTTATTATTTTTGCTGTTGATGTCACTTCGACAAAGCCTCACTAATTAATTCCTATACTAGTTAATCAAATTAGTTAAAATTTGGTATTGATGGTCTTAAGAAACTCCCCATCAATAGTAATTAACAAACAAAAATTTGTTTCAAATTTAAAAATCCAGGGCTGAAAGGGTTAAGAGGCAAAGAAATGTATTGATTGAATAGTTGTGTTTTTTTTTAAATGAATCACAATTGATTATTGTTATGTGATTACTATCGAGGAATGTTGAAAAATAATGATAATAAATGATAGCATTCAAGTTTTTTCAAAATACATAGTGATTAATAAATTTCTCTCCCTTTAACAAAAGTTATCGGAAATTATTCCGAGGTTACATTTATTGCGATAAAGTTAAGGTTATTAAAAACAAATATATAACAAAAAAAGGGCGATCGTACAAATTTTTTGTTTGTTTTTTTTGCATAGGCTCTGACCATTCAGCCACTAACAACAGCGACCGTGCAGATTTTATTTATTTAAATTATATGTTTAAAACAAGTTTGCTTTCTACGTTTAAATTTTAATTTGATTAAATTAAATTAAATCAGAAATCATTTCTATAATGTATTTTTTCCTGCGTGTCACAAACGATGGCGCGAAATTTGAAATATGATTGGTTAAAAATCGTTAATTTTACAATATACAATTTTTGCATTGTTATTTTATACATCACCGATTTGTAATCGATAAATCTTAAGCTTTGTGTTTGCTGTTTTGAGTATTTTATTTGATTCGTTATTTTGTTAGTTTTGTTTGTTCGCACTACAACAAAATTTTCTCAGTGTGAGTCAAGCTGGGACTAGCAGGAAAAAATATACTATAGATACATTTTTACGAGTCAAATTTGAACAATAAAAATAAAACATTTGGCCTGCATGTAACTTTCTCAAATTTTCAAGCAAAAAAGTTTTCGTAATATTTTTCAAATGAGAGGGGGCGTTCTAAATGAATGCATTTTGGATCGAAAAGAAAAGGGTCGGATGCATTTGATCCATATTTGACGTACGTGAGGTTATGACCTGGAGTATGTCAGGTGTGAGTAATCCAAAAGATGTGAGTTTCCAAAAAATTATTTCTTATAATTGATTTTAAAATTAACATATTTAAACACATAAAAAGAAAAACAATCTTCACCGACGGGACTTGATACAGAGACCACAGGATTACATGCGTGACAGCAGTTAGGGCTTCGTTCCCTTATCGCTGCGCCACGAACTTACAAACGTTAAAGGTAAATGTAGGCAAAGAAATTTTAAAAAAATGATTCTAAAACGAACACATTAAAATACATACAGATTGGTGGCGCGTACTAGGAACATAGGGCATGCACGACAGTCATGCGTTTACACTATTCTCCTTGATAATTTTGAATAAATAGGTGCACTGACAGTTTAGTTAACAAGTTTATTTTAGTTACAATGTATGAGTTGCTTGAGAAAATACTGGTTATCAAATGGATCTACAGCGGCAATTCAGTACGCCAAAGAAGAAATTTATTTTCTATTGCTTTTTCAATTAGTTCCAGAATTTTTGTCAACCGCAAAAAAGGCCTCAACCCAAAACTGAATACCAGGAACTTGAAGAATTAAGAATTTGTGCTGCTGCTTGCTTCCAGAAAGACTTCTGAACGGGTTAATTTGACCGTACTATCGTATTAAAGATTTTAAAGCAGAACGGATACCGTTCCAATAAATTTTCAAAACTTAAGAAACCTACCCCATCGATCAAATAAGGCGAATGGTTTTTTGTGAAGACGTAAAGGAGAAATCAAATAATAAGCCAAATTTTCTAAAGAACGTCAACCTTTCCAATAAATAGACGACACAATCGGTCAATTGCTCTTTGATGGTCCCGACATATCCCACGCAGACCTACCCCATCGATCAAATAAGGCGGATGCTCTTCTGTGAAGACCTAAAGGAGAAATCAAATAATAAGCCAAATTTTCTAAAGAACGTCAACCTTTCCAATAAACAGACGACACAATCAGTCAATTGCTCTTTGATGGTCCCGACATATCCCACGCAGACCTACCCCATTGGTCAAATAAGGCGAATGCTCTTTTGTGAAGACGTAAAGAAGAAATCAATTAATAAGCCAAATTTTCTAAAGAACGTCAACCTTTCCAATAAATAGACGACACGATCGGTCAATTGCTCGTTGATGGTCCCGACATATCCCACGCAGACCTACCCCATCGATCAAATAAGGTGAATGCTCTTTTGTGAAGACGTAAAGGAGAAATAAAATAATAAGCCAAATTTTCTAAAGAACGTCCGGTCAACCTTTCCAATAAATGGACGACACAATAGGTCAATTGCTCATTGATGGTCCCGACATATCCCACGCAGACCTACCCCATCGATCAAATAAGGCGGATGCTCTTTTGTGAAGACCTAAAGGAGAAATCAAATAATAAGCCAAATTTTCTAAAGAACGTCAACCTTTCCAATAAACAGACGACACAATCAGTCAATTGCTCATTGATGGTCCCGACATATCCCACGCAGACCTACCCCATCGATCAAATAAGGCGGATGCTCTTTTGTGAAGACCTAAAGGAGAAATCAAATAATAAGCCAAATTTTCTAAAGAACGTCAACCTTTCCAATAAATAGACAACACAATCGATCAATTGCTTGTTGATGGTCCCAACATATCCCACGCAGACCTACCCCATCGATCAAATAAGGTGGATGCTCTTTTGTGAAGACCTAAAGGAGAAATCAAATAATAAGCCAAATTTTCTAAAGAACGTCAACCTTTCCAATAAACAGACGACACAATCAGTCAATTGCTCATTGATGGTCCCGACATATCCCACGCAGACCTACCCCATCGATCAAATAAGGTGAATGCTCCTTTGTGAAGACGTAAAGGAGAAATCAAATAATAAGCCAAATTTTCTAAAGAACGTCAACCTTTCCAATAAATAGACGACACGATCGGTCAATTGCTTGTTGATGGTCCTGACATATCCGACACAGATATAATTGGGTACCATAATCCTGAATTGCCTTTCAGATCCATTTACTAATGTGTATTATCTCAAGCAACTAATATGTATTTATTGTAACAAAAATTTTGACAACTTAATAAACTGACAGCGCACTTATTTAAACAAAATTATCAAGTTGCATAGTGTAAACGTATGACTGTCGCGCATTGGCTATGTTCCTAGTAGCCGTCACCAATCTGTATACATATTTGTGAAAAAACAAATATGGCTTTTCACTAATGTAAAAGGTAAATGTACGCATAGAAATTTCAAAACAAATATTTACACGTGTGCCAAAGGCGGATCAAATCGGTGACTCATGCATCTGCTCGTCTCCTTGAAAGGTCACTTTCGCGAGGAATCTAAAGCCCGTTTTAGACGACGTTATTTTCTTGTACAAGAAAATTGTAGTCGAATATGTGATTAAAAAATATTAGCTAGTGCGAAATACGCATTTTTCATTATATATAATGGTACAAGAAAATAGTTCCGGATCATGCGCAGAATTAAAAAATTTTAAGTTGGTATAGAACATTTCGGTTTTAAACGCTGGAACTTATTGTGGTATTTCACATGTTTTACAACATACAGCAATGGATTCTCTTGATATACCTCAATAATGCTCTCGACTTCATCTCTTGTCCAAGTAGTCATCGTTAAAACGGCATAAACTCAACTCAGGTGCTAGAATTTTAGGTTATGTCGCAGATGAGCGATATAAATTCATTACATTTAAAATGCGCATGCTCGCATACTAGATCTAGGATGGAAATAGAGCGTCCTATTTTCATCCAATTTATTGTTCAAGATTTGATTTCTTGTATTACACGATACGAGAAAAAGGTATACAATTTTCTTGTACAAAAAAATTACGTCGTCTAAAACGGGCTTAAGACATATTTAATTCAGCAAGGGTAGTGTCCCATTCATACCATTTTGGACGTGCCTACCGATCAAAATTTCTCACAGCAGGATTTCGAGTGCTCTTTCTGCTTTTGAATTTTCAGTGGATCTTGACATTACACCAGCTGGGTCATTTACGCAAGAAGATCTAATTCAGCAAGGGCGATTCATTTCATACCCTTTTGAATGTGCCTTCCAATCAAAACTCCTCAAAGCAGGATTTCCAGTGCTCTTTCTGCTTTTAAATTTTCAGAGGATCTTGATATCACCTTGATTATCACCTTCAAGAAGGTAGGAATCATTTCTGAACTGATTTCGATGGATTCTGTACAGTGACGGTTTCAAGGGGGGGGGGGTTAAAAATTAAAATAATAACCGATATTCCATATTCCAAACAAATAATTTAACCGGTAAATTTTTCCAACGCATTAAAACGTTGGAAAAGGATAGGGAGATTTCACGGAACAGGTGTATTAGAGCGGAAGCACCAGTTTATTTATCTTTTTTTTCATTACCCCCCCTAGACTGGTTGGTTGGAAACGTCCTTGATTCTACAAGGTGTCTAAAAAAGACACCACCAAAATGATATGGTGTATTCCTGAGACAAAAAAAGAGCAAATTAACTAAATTTATCTATATGAAAAATTACATACCTTCCAAGATACAGCAAGTCAAAGTTTAAGATTTTTAAAATATTTTAATCTATATCTCGAAAATGGCAGATGAGAATGATTTGTTTATTTTTTTCTGACAACTAAATTAGGTGTACTACATTGTTTAAAAATTTCAAGAAATTTCTTCAAGTACAAAGGTGCTCCAGAGGACATGCTGTTTACATTATTACATAGAACTTTTTTGTTCTTCATATTTTTTGCGATTTAATATTTTTTTCAAAGCAACTCATAACTTTTAAAGAATTTATAACTCTTAAAGTTTTTTTGTTTACGCCTTATTTTTAACAAAAAAAAATAAAAAAGAACTTATTGTTCATTGTTTAATTGCGCTCGTCCTGCAAGAAAAGTCTTAAAAATAACTATAATCCAAAAACTGCTTTTATTTTAACATATTAAATTATTTAACAAATTACAAAAAATTCAAAATGACCCTCATAAAAAAAATCACAGTACACATTGTATGCGCGTGCGCGCGTCGCGTCGATGCGCTTCAGCCACCGGCGATACTTCGGTCACCCCCACTCAAAGTGTTAACCAGTTTTACTTAAATTGAAAGTTTTAATCGTACTGACACGTTTTCAACGAATTGACACCCGCCTACTTAGATTATTTTATTTTTTAACCCGAAATTTTCCAAAAACAATAAGTTTTTTTTATTTTTTTTTTGTTAAAAATAAGGCGTAAACAAAAAAACTTTAAGAGTTATAAATTCCTTAAAAGTGACGAGTTGCATTGAAAAAAATATTGAATCGTAAAAAATGTGAAGAACAAAAAAGTTGTATGTAATAATGTAAACAGCATGTCCTCTGGAGCACCTTTGTGCTTGAAGAAATTTCTTGAAATTTTTAAACAATGTAGTACACCTAATGTAGTTGTCAGAAAAAAATAAACAAATCATTCTCATTTGCCATTTTCGAGATATAGATTAAAACATTTTAAAAATCTAAAACTTTGACTTGCTGTATCTTGGAAAGTATGTAGTTTTTCATATAGATAAATTTAGTTAATTTGCTTGTTTTTTGTCTCAGGAATACACCATATCATTTTGGTGGTGTCTTTTTTAGACACCTTGTATATTGTTTCAAAACTCTGAATCTGAAGCAATGGGTTAAGTGGTTTTCGTGTGGATGGTTCTGTTCTTTAAGATGCTCCTACATCTCGAAGCTTTCCTCTTCTTTTAGTATGCGAAATATTTTCTGATTTGCGCATGTCCTTGTCATCTTAAACCAACTGGAAATAGAGTATAACATTCCTCCTCTCTGCCCGGTAAAGATCAGGATAGTTCTTTAAGGGGTATTGAGGACACGGGCGTGCCTTGTTGCACCTATGTCCTCAATTGCTCTTAAAGGGCCATCCTGACTTCGTAGCTTTCCTCGTCTTTTGATATGTGAAACATCTTCTGATTTGCACATGGGCTCTGGAGCGGATGGTTCTATTCTTTGAGGTACCGACACCTTTCTTGACCTCTTCCTTTGGTAAGGAAAACATCTTCTGATTTGTACAAATCGTCGTTTCTTGCCTGGAATGCTTGCAATTTACAGACTCAAACCAACCAAATAACATCGTAGAATGTAATTAGGAAGCATCGTGGGTTTGATTGCAACGTTAAATAGAGGTTCTCGATATTTTTTCTGTTGATATCTTCAACCACCTGGAAGTAGAGAAGGAACAATTCCCCTGTCTACCCACAGCCAATCGACGGAAAGATGAGAATAGTAACCAAATAACATCGTAGAATGTAATTAGGAAGCATCGTGGATTTGATTGCAACGTTAAATAGGGGTTCTCGAGATTTTCTCTGTTGATATCTTAAACCACCTGGAAGTAGAGAAGGAACAATTCCCCTGTCTACCCGTAGCCAGTAGACGGAAAAATGAGAATAGTCCATTAGGAGCAATTTAGAACTGGGTGCAAGAATCAGACGGGATCTGCGACAATGGGTTGTTCTACCTTACAGCCTTCCTCTTCTTTTGGTATGCGAATCTTCTGATTTACACATATCATCGCGTCTTGCCTCGGAAGCTTGCAATTTGCAGACTCAAATCAATACCGTAGCATGTACTTTCTGATCTTAAACCATCCCCTCTCTACCCGTAGCCAATAAGATCAGAATAGTCCATTAAGAGCAATTATGAGTGCAAAAATCAGACAGAATCTGCAGCAAAGGGTTGAGTGGCTCTAAAGTGGATTGTTTTATTCTTTGATGTGCTGATGCCTCCCTTGACCTCGCAGCCTTTCTCTTTTTTTTATTAAGTGAAATATCTTCTGATTTGCACATGAACTCTAGAGTGGATGGTTCTATTCTTTGACGTACCGACACCTACCTTGCAGTAGCGGTTTCAAGGGGGGGATTGGGTAATTACCCCCCCCAAGAATTTTTCGCTTATCAATTTTTATTGTTAAAAATTACCGATATTCCATATTCCAAACAAATAATATAGCCGGTAAATTTTTCCAACGCTTTAAAACGTTGGAAGAGGATAGAGAGATTTCACGGAACAAGTGTATGAGAGCGGAAGCACCAGTTTATTTATCTTCTTTTTTTTAATTACCTCTAGACTAGAAAACGCTGGAAACTCCCTTGCTTCCTTGACCTCGCAGCCTTCCTCTTCCTTTGGTATGCAAAACATCTTCTGATTTGCACATATCGTCGTTTCTTGCCTCGGATGCTTGCAATTTGCAGACTCGAACCAACCATATAACACCGCAGAATGTAATTAGAAAGTTTCGTGGTGTTTGCCTGCAACGTTAAATGGATGTTAACGGTCTCGCCCTCCTTTATGTTGTCATCTTAAACCAACAAGTAGAGAAGAAACAGTTCCCCTCTCTGCCCCTAGCCGATCCACGAAAAGGTCAGGATAGCCCTTCAAGGGCAATTGAGGACATGGGTGCAGGAATCAGAGGAAATCTGATGCAATAAGTTGATTGGCTCTTCTGTGAGGTGCTGGCGTCTTCGTTAGCCTCGCAGCCTTTCTCTTCTTTTGGTATGCACATTGCCTCGGATGCTTGCGATTTGCAGACTCAAACCAACCATAGAATACAGTAGAACTGCAACTAGTAAGCCTTGTGTTGTTTTGTCTGCACCGTTAAATGAAGATTTTCGACCTTCTTCATGTTGTCATTTTAAAACAACTGGAAGTAGAGAAGAAACAAATACCCTCTCTACCCGTAACCGATGCCCTTTAAGAGAAATTTAAGACATGGGCGCAAGAACCAAACGGCTTCACCACTTTTTTAGATTTTCACTTTGTCACTTATTCCTGCTATGAAAAAATCCTCTATTTGTAGATGCAAGAACCGTACATCTCCAAGCAACAGCTGTATAAATCCCCTCTCTACCCGTAACCGATGCCCTTTAAGAGAAATTTACGACGTGGGCGCAAGAACCAAACGGGTTCACCACTTTTTAGATTTTCACTTTGTCACTTATTCCTACAATGAAAAAATCCTCTTTCAGTAGTTGCAAGAACCGTACATCCAAGCAACAGCTATATAAAGGTGAGGAGCCGTATTGATGCAAGTGTGTTGAAACTCATATTCTTAATGGATTTGTTTCCACACGGATGTTTTTCAGGGCTTTGCAAAAGTTGGAAAATGACGACGTGAATTCAGCGTTTTTTCAAAACCTTTGGCCAAACACACTAATCTTTTTAGTTGATTGCAGTATGATTTTTAACGTCTACTTTATTGAACTGCATAGCTACATAACCTAATTTACCAATGTCACATCCGATAATACCCTTCGCATCTATCATAGCCCCGTTAAACACATTAATATATTACTATTATTATTATTGTTACTACTATCATAGAGGTAAACAAAGTGCAGTTATGGAGGTTGTACTTTAATTTCTCGGATTTGTTAGCGATAAAAAATTTAAAATTTTTGTTTACAATTTTGAATTGAAAATTATAAACAATAATTTTAATTTTTTTCTTTGTTAATTCTAGGAATTACTTGTAAAACATTATTTTTCAGAAATTTATCATTAAGGATTTGACAACGATGACATGCAAGCTCAGTATCTAAAATTCTCAATGCTTAATTTTCGTATGAACAACTTCTTTCCCTAAAATATTAAGGCAGTATTACCGTGTGACGACCGTTTTCCGAGCACAACTTGGTGAATTTTTCCCTCAGCATCTATCAGCAAAAAGTGAGGTTGTCTCAAAATTATTTATCAATCAAATATTTAAAACTTTCGTTCTAAAGATCGACGAGGAATCAACAAACCTGGATTTTTTGTTAACACTATTGGCTACAGCAGCAACATTCTCAATTGTTCTTGAGCGACGCACACGGTTTCGATTCTTCACATCACTAAGTTGACCCAACAGCTCAAATTGTTTAACCAGTTTTACTATTGCTGGCCGAGAAGGTGCTTCACGACAACCCAAAAGTGCTTTAGTTTAGCAAAATTTTCACCATTTCTGTAGTAAATTTTAATAATTTCAAAGCGTGCATCGTTGCATTTTTACTGAAGGCATAGTTTTCACTTGTCAAATGTCAAAAGGTGACAGCTGCCCAGATAACGGGCTTTTCAAAATGAAACCTCTTATTGGAAAACCCTTTATTTCAGTCTGTAAAGAAAAAAATAAAATAAAGACAAGTTGCAACTTTTAACTAATATATACTTCGAATTCTTCAATAATACTACTCCTAAAATAAATGCAAAATATTAATGTAACTTATCCCGTACCACCTACGACATTTTCAAAATCAAAAATTAAAAAAATTGTACCATGAAAATTTTTTCGATTTCTTATTAATTGTAAAATGTAATATTATAGTTTCGCAATGAAAGCACTATAAGTTTAAACTAAAGCAGAAAAGTGAAGAACATGAACCCAAATCACATTGTGTAGACGTACATTAAAAGTTCTTTTACTTTATTATTACCAACTGGAACATATCTGTACTTTTCTGGGAAAAGTTAAGTTAATTAGGGATTAGCATTTCTTATTTTTCTTCTTATTCCTTTTAAGTAGCGTTATAGAAATATATGTTTTTTGTAATTTTTTTTTTTTATTGGGAAAGTACAAGACCACCAGGCTGAAAAGTTCTCCTTTTTCCTAATTTTTATGTGCCGGCAAATCATTATTTGGCATACAAAGCAAGTAAGATAATTATCAAATTAGTTTACGCATGTACAATCCCAGGAAGTTTTTACATTAAGATAAAAACTGATTTAGACAAAGCAAACCACACCAATCCGTAAGGGTTAAAACAAACCAAACCAAAAACACTAGGTTTTACAATCTCCAAACCAATATGAACTAACATCTCTGAATCATTCAAGTACGACTACGTGTGAATTCCATATATCACTATACCCATTTACTATACGAAGTAGCGAGAATAAAAAAGAAACCATTGCACGACTTAAATGAATATAATCCTTCGCTAAGACGACCAATTAAATATGTAACTTTAAAGAAAAAGCTTACCCTATGATAGATTGGTATGGTTTAAACCCAAATTTGTTTTAACATGCAATGCACAATCGCTGTGATTTTGTATCCACAATACGCTAGTTAGTTCTTGAGAAAACAATCATTTTGCATGTTTCTAGGCTTTTATAAAATATGACGAAACCGAGTTTGGAGTTCCCCGCCTTTCGTTTACCATTTGCCGTTTCGTTTTGTAAATACGGATTCTTCGTTGTAGAAGTGCGCGGAACTCGAACTCGCTTGTATAAAATAATACATTAAAGAATTGTTAACTGTTAAGTAGATTATACTGGAAAAGCACACACTAATTACGGTGCCAATCGAATTTTTTATCAAATGAAAAACTCCAGAACATTTGTAGGCTATCTCTTCCAGATTGAGTATTTATGCAATGACTTGTTTGTGTTTTTCGGTTGGGGTATTTTTGAGTTACGTGAGGGTTGGTTTTAAGTAGATTTAAGCGTTGCTAGTTACTATTACTCTATAAATACTTTGTGATGTTAGATTTTTTCTTCAGACATTTAGTGTTCCAGTCATTGTATATTACCATTTGTACATATTTTAATCATAACTTGTAATTAAATTATGTAATAAATATACAATTGTTGCCAACATTTCATTTTGTTTTCATGTTCCGTTATTTTGTTACTCATAAAATTTGCTGCTTACACATTAAGGTAAGTAGATTAATACAAAAAATTGTGGACAATTTGATGGTACAATAGTTACTTATATTTATACTTTCATCGTTTATTTTCCATTTAAATCAATTTTAAATATACATAGAGCGGTTTGCAGTATCAGATGATACTGACGTTTAAAACTTCAAAATTAAAGATGGAAATAACAAAATATATTTCAAATTTTAATAGTGGGTTTGCTCAAAAACTGAAAAGATATCGAAAATGTTCTTCATTTTAGTATTCTAAATTGTCGGAATCGAAAATACAAATAGCCCAATTATAGCATAAAAATAAAAAACCCTGGCACAAAATAAGTTGCTGTCTAGGAACTCGAAAATTGTCACTAAAAAGTAAAAAAAATTCAGGTTAAAAAAAGTCAAAAATTAGTCCAAAAATTCGATTATAAAACTCAAAAATATGGATTAAAAAATCGAAAACTTTAAGAAATAGACTTGGATAAAAATAAAGAAATTTTAAGCCAAAAGATCAAACATTTAGACCAAAAAATATAGGCAAAAAAAAACAAAATCCAGGCCCAACAATAAAAAATGCAAACCAAAAAACCGAAAATTTTAACAAATAAATTAAACAATGAAGAAAACTCTGAAATTAGAAACAAAGTAATCGAAATTACAGGTCAAATTATAGTCCAAAAAATAAAATAATCCTGGTCTAAGATAAAAAATTGAAAATTCAAGCAAAAGAAAAATAATTTACTATTTTCAACCCCGAGAATAACTCTTTAGCATAAAATACGTTGTTGACCAGAAACTCGAAAATAGTGGCTAAAAAATAGAAAAAAAAAACGCTCCAGAAAAATAATAATTCAGATTAATAAATTTAAAATGAAAGGCAAAAAATCAAAAAATTTGGGACTTAAACTCAAAAATGTGGATCAAAAAATTTCTAACAAGCAAATAGATTCAGATAAAAATAGAGAAAATTCAGGCGAAAAGATCGAACATTTAGACCAAAAAAATCAAAAATACAGTTAAAAAATCTAAAATATAGGCAAAAAATCAAAAAATCAAAAAATTCGGGACTAATCCTCAAAAATGTTGATCAAAAAATTATAACAAGCAAATAGATTCAGATAAAAATAGAGAAAATTTAGGCGAAAAGATCAAACATTTAGACCAAAAAAATCAAAAATACAGTTCAAGAATCTAAAATATAGGCAAAAAATCAAAAAATTCGGGACTAATCCTCAAAAATGTGGATCAAAAAATTATAACAAGCAAATAGATTCAGATAAAAATAGAGAAAATTTAGGCGAAAAGATCGAACATTTAGACCAAAAAAATCAAAAATACAGTTCAAGAATCTAAAATATAGGCAAAAAATCAAAAAATTCGGGACTAATCCTCAAAAATGTAGATCAAAAAATTATAACAAGCAAATAGATTCAGATAAAAATAGAGAAAATTTAGGCGAAAAGATCAAACATTTAGACCAAAAAAATTTAAAATATAGGCAAAAAATCAAAATCCAGGCCTGGTAAAAAAATTAAAATCTAAATTAAAAATTTGCTCATAAAAATCAATAATTCAGGTTAAAAACCTAAAGTACAGAGAATGGACCAATGAAAATTCCCTGAAATTACCTGAAAATTAATAATTCAGGTAAAAAGATCTAAAATAAAAAGGACAAAAATCCAAAAATTTTGAATTAAAACTCAAAAAGGTGGACCAAAAATAGATTTAGATAAAAATAAAGAAAATGTTGGCCAAACATTTAGCAAAAAAAAAATTAAAATACAATTCAAAAATTTAAAATATTGGTAACACAATCAGAATACAGGCCTGATAAAAACAAAATTAAACTTAGAACAAAATAATCGAAAATACAGGTCAAATTATAGTCCAAAAAATACAAAATCCTGGCCAAAGATAAAAATGCAGGCAAAAAATAGAAAATTCAAGCAAAAAATAGACAAAAAAAATTTAAAATATGAGCAAAAAAATCAGAATCCAAGCCTGATAAAAACAAAACGAAATTTGGAACAAATTAATCGAAAACACAGACTAAATTATAGTCAAAAAACACAAAATCCTGATCTAACATGAAAATGCAGACCAAAAAAATAAAAAATTCAAGTAAAAAATAGACCAAAAAAAATAAAAATACAATTCAAAAATGTAAAATATGGGAAAAAAATCAGAATCCAAGCCTGATAAAAACAAAACGAAATTTGGAACAAAGTAATCGAAAACACAGACTAAATTATAGTCAAAAAACACAAAATCCTGATCTAAGTTAAAAATGCAGACCAAAAAATAGAAAATTCAAGCAAAAAATAGACAAAAAAAAATAAAAATACAATTCAAAAATTTAAAATATGGACAAAAAAGCCAGAATCCAGGTCTGATAAAAACAAAACGAAATTTGGAACAAAGTAATCGAAAATACAGACTAAATTATAGTACAAAAAACACAAAATCCTGGTCTGAGATAAAAATTCAGGACAAAAAAATATAAAATTCAAGCAAAAATAGACAAAAAAAAATAAAAATACAATTCAAAAATTTAAAATATGGGGAAAAAGGTCAGAATCCAGGCCTGATAAAAACAAAATGAAATTTGGAACAATGTAATCGAAAATACAGACTAAATTATAGTCAAAAAAACTGGTCTAAGATAAAAATGCAGGCAAAAAATAGAAAATTCAACCAAAAAAATAGATTCAAAAAAATAAAAATACGATTCAAAAATTTAAAACATGGACAAAAAATAGAATCCAGGCCTGATAAAAACAAAATGCGAACAAAAATTAAGTGTGCACAATCTAAATTAAAAATTTGCTCATAAAAAACAATAATTCAGGTTCAAAACCTAAAGTACAAAAAACAGACCAATAAAAATTCGCTTATTAAAATTAATAATTCAGGTAAAAAAAAACTCAAAAATTTAAACTACAAATCGAAAACTCGAGGCTAGAAATAAAAAATGCAGATAAAAAATCGAAAAAATGCAGACAAAAAATCGAGAATTTCAACAAACAAATCGAAAAATGAAGAATATTTGGGCCAAAAATTCTAAAATTTGTAACAAAATAATCGAAAATGCAGAATCTTGAAAATACAGGCAAAAAAAATCAGTCTGCACCATCTAAACTAAAAATAAAAAATTCAGACCAAAAAATCAAAAATTTCAACGAACAAATCGAAATATAAAAGATTGAAATTTGTAACAAAATAATCGAAAATACAAATAATACACAATTATAACAAACCCAAATTATAGTCTAAAAATTAAAAAAATCCTGACACAAAATAAGTTGCTGACCAGAAATTCGAAATTAGTGACTAACATGTAAAAAAAAACTCTCCTGAATAATAATAATCTAAAATGAAAAATTCGATCCTAAAACTCAAATGTGGATCAAAAAATCGAAAACTTTAACAAACAAATGGAGTTAGAAAAAAAATAAGTCGAAAAAATCAAACATTTAGACCTAAAAAATAGACAAAAAATCCAGGCCCAACAATAAAAAAATGCGAACAAAAAGATTCAATATTTACAAAAAACCGGTACCGATTTTTGTTTTTTTCAAAAAAAAAATGTAAATATGCAAAATGTAACAAAAACTTTTAAACAAACATTGAGACAACCAAGGAATGACCATCTTTTGTTTGAAAATATTTTTCATAAAATCAATATTGGGTGTTTACCGTAACCGTTTTTTGTTTTTCTCCGATATTTTTTTAAATAGGAAAAATAATACAAAAACATTAAAACAAACCTTAAAAACAAAAAAATTAGCATCTTTTTTAAATGTATTAATTTTTTTGTAATTATAATATGGGCTCGCCTCCGAGCCCCCAAATTTGAAGTTACGCCACTGTCCAGCAGGGATTATTATCGATCCCGTTCAACTCGGTGAAATATTATAGTTTGTCGTCGGCAAGGGCGTAAAATGCTTTAATGTATTAACTTGCTCATTTATACATAAATTTGCAGAGCGTCAACTTTCAGCCGTTGGTAAACCAAGGCAAAGCGTACACGCCACCGCAATCAATGATATCGATCGATAATGTATAAAGAAGCCCGAGCAAAATACTTGCAACGAACATTTCAAGTTTTTGCAACACTCTGTAGGCAGTGACTACTTTAAACCCAAGGATGGATAAAGCGAACTCAACTTACCCAACAACAACAACAACAACAAACGGAGCACAAAATTCACGACAACAATTAAGAAAGACGCTGCAAATGAACGCGCTGTTCGGAAAACGGCGAACGCCGCAACTAATAACTTTTTAGCGTAGTTGCCACGTTTACGTTAAATTAATTTCATTCAGGCATTTACGCTTAAATATGATTTCGCATACAAACAATTTATGGATTGGTGTACAAGTAAGAATGTGAAAACGATCATGATTATATAGAAAACTGTTTCAAAACTGAAAAACCAAGATTCCCCGTGCCGATGAGAAAACGTCACACATCGAACTTTAAATAAATTAATTTATGTTATTAAACTTAATAATTCTTTAATAGTAGGTAAGACCTACCTGCAGTGACGGTTCGCGGGGTTTTTTTCTGGTACGGCCGAGGAACAAGAGGTGGTAATACAGATAGGTAGGGTCAGTTGCAGAGACGGCTGGCTGCGTGAAATTTTGTAACGAGATTGCGGCTGTGTTTTATTGAAGTAATTAGCTCACCTCCTTGTCAATAAATGTCGTCATGCATATATTTCCAAATATAAAACGAAAATTTTCAAACTATGTATATAATTTTAAAAGGTGGTACTATGCGTGTACCATTGCCCCTCAAAGAGTTGAACTACATTTCTAAGAAATTAAACCATTTTTTTTTAATATTTTAAGAACTCATCAAACAAAATAACTACACAAATCAGTAACTAAACAAATCAACATGAATTAAACGACACAACTTTCCTTAGAACTGTTCTTGGATTCAAGCATCAAATCCTGAAGCTTATACACAACATTCTCATCATTAGCAGCACAGTTTCCATCACCCGAAGCCAAATTGTTGTTTTCCTTGCTCTCGGGAATCACATTCTCATTGCGCATTGTAAACACGGTTTTCTCACCTCCATGTCTTTCCTCCAAAATCGTACCAAGTGAATTGGTAGTCATTGAAACGGACGATGGCACAACGGATGCATTATTATTATCTTTTGCATCTTTAGTTTCGGGTACCTTTCTAGATTTACCCGATTGTAAGGTAATCGACTTTTCACAAATGCTGAATACACGACTGCAGGGTGAGGTTTTCGTATTCTTCACCAGAATTTGACTCCTGATATGATTGGCCTTATCACTTTCATTCCTAATGATCCCAAAAACTGATAGGAGATAGAATATTAACGTAAAGGCAACTGCGTGCACGCTTAGTATAACCATGGAGCAAATAAGCTGCCAAATATTGTGTTGGAAAGTATTCCAGATTTTCGGTAGAAACACAGCTATGAATCCGTTGATCACGTGAATAGAAACAATGTTGCCGTAGTCTTCCAGCGGTGATAAGTAGATCATTTTCGATGTTACGGTGAAAAGAATCGAACTCATTATTGCGATCAAGAAGGTCTTGGTAACAAAGTAACTATCAACACCGGATGATAGCATAACAAGAGCCGCGATTCCTCCTTGAAAGCACTGCAGCAACTCCCAATAGCTGCACTGTTCAGATTTCGATATGGAAAACACCGTCGAGATGCTGAGCGATACAGCGATCGCGCTGTTGATGGTGATCATGTAGAGAGTGTCCAAATTGGTGGGTAGGGATACTCCGATGATCCCAAAGGTGATTAAAAAGTAGCCCGTTATTACTATGCCGGGAAATCCGATTGATAGCGAAGATTCGTCCAAGTCTTTAAGGCGTAGCAAACGCCTGCCCAGAAATAGTGATCCGATCAGTGCCGCTAGACCAGAGGAGCAATGGATCACCACGCCGCCATTGTAATCGACGAAAGCGACGTCTGTGGATAAAATATAGCAACGTTTCATCCAGCCGTTAGTGGTCCAAGCCCAGTGCATTGTTATTGGTAGAATTATGCCGGAGTAAAATGAGTATACAATAATTGAAGCTTTGGTGTGTAATCGACCGGATAGCAAGGATGTGATGATGTGGGTGCCGACGAGACATGCGCAAACACCTGAAAACAATGTTTTTAATTATGATTTATATAGTAGCAATATGCATTTTTTAAATGAAATTTCAACCTCTAATTATTAACTTTTGTCTCAGTTGGAATTGTTGAAAAATTTATCAAAGTAAGATTTGCGCACTAATAACACAAAGATTTAATTCTTTTACAATTTGTTTTAACCCTTTCGGCCCTGGCAACATTTACATGTCTCTACTTACTATGAAAATCCATAATTTTGCTGTTTATCACTAGATGCCACTTCAACAAAGCCTCTAATTAATTCCTATACTAATTAATCAAATCAGTTCAAATTTGGCATTTATGGTCTTAAGATGCTCCCCATCAATAATAATTAACAAAAAAATGTTTTTCTTCAAATTTAAAAATCCAGGGCTGGAAGGGTTAATTTTGTATAAACTTGGTGGAAGGTCAATTATGAAAATTCATGACATATATTTTAATTCAAATTTTTAAAAGATAGCAACTGCTTTTGTCAGTAAATCGATGCCAAAGATCTTTGAAGCACTTGCACATAAATAACCCAATCAATTTTTTTAAATCGAACTAAAATTTAACTCTACCGAAGGGAGAATTAAAAAAATTCCTAACTTTTGCAAGGAGTAACGGCGAGGAAGATCAAATCCAAAGGACAACCTTAGCTACACGTAGTGCACCCTCCCGGAAAACTAATGAGGCTCACTCAAACGAGCATCTGCCGGGATAAACAATTTATTGTTGACTTCTGAAAGACTCTAATGTAGTTGTTGTCACCAATAAATATTCTATTATATTCTTGCTGGCCAACAGTTAAAGATGTGTCGGTAAGAGGGATAAGAACTCAGCGTGGACACAGGAGACAAGAGAAAGCCACTGTATTAAAGATCATCAGGGAAATCCTCACGGTTCTGAAATCGGTATGCCAGGTAACGAAGGAAGAGCTACGTATCACCATCAAGTAGCCTCAGAAACTTGATGGTGATACGTAGCTCTTCCTTCGTTGCCTGGCATACCGCTTCCAGAAGGCTCGTTGCAGGGAGTTCTACTCGGAGTTGGAGGCCGATCCTGTAGGATCATCACCTAGAAGCTGGGGATCAGGCCCCCTTGTACCTGAAGGCATGAAGTACATACCTGTACTGTTATCACCTGGACCGCATGCGAACCATCCCCCGACGACGCTGACCTCTTTACCGAAAAGGAGCTGCAGAAAGCCTCTGAAAAACTTCCCCTGAACCCGAAGGAAGGTGATCGTGTGGGAGAATCCGTTGCCACTGTTGTCCTGCATAAATCAGTGTCTCGGGGAAGGTGTGTGTTTTCGAAACCCTATAAGTTGGCCAGGTTGGTGCTGCTCTGGAAGAAGGACAAGAAGCAGGATCATCCGGGGGCATACAGGCCAATATGCCTGCTTGATGGCGGGGAAAAGATTATGGAAAGACTGACATGCGACAGACTCGAGGCAGCCTTCGAAACAATTTGGCTTCAGGAAGGGTAGGTTCATGGTGGAAGTGAAGAAGATGGCAAAAGGGGTCTACGGAGGTCTACTAAAGAAGAGTGGCATTATTTGACGGTAGCAATAGACGCCAAGAATTACTTAAACTCCCTCCCATGACCAGCGATTCTGGGACGCCTGGCCATCTCATGGGAATGATGAGGAGCTACCTGGTTTATCGGAGCGACCTGTTTAGTGTGAAGGAGATCAACAAGTTTAGCAAGAAGGCTCGTTGCAGGGAGTTTTACTCGGAGTTGGAGGCCGATGTATAGGGACGATCCTGTAGGATTATCATCTGGAAGCTGGGGATAAGGCCCCCTTCCGTGGAGGCTCTTGTACCTGAAGGCACGAAGGAGGTAGTACCTGTACTGTTATCACCTAGACCGCATGCGAACCATCCCCCGACTTTACCGAAGAGGAGTTGCAGAAAGCCTCTGAAAAGCTTCCCCAGGACCCGAAGGAAGGTGACTGTGCGGGAGAATCCGTTGCCACTGTTGTCCTGCATAAATCAGTGTCTCGGGGAAGGTGTGTGTTTTCGAAACCCTATAAGTTGGCCAGGTTGGTGCTGCTCTGGAAGAAGAGCAAGAAGCAGGATGATCCGGGGGCATACAGGCCAATATGCCTGCTTGATGGCGGGGGAAAGATTATGGAAAGACCGACATGCGACAGACTCGAGGCAGCCTTCGAAACAATTCGGCTTCAGGAAGGGTAGGTTCATGGTGGAAGTGAAGAAGACGGCCAAAGAGGTCTACGGAGGTCTACTAAAGAAGAGTGGCATTATTTGACGGTAGCAATAGACGTCAAGAATGACTTAAACTCCCTCCCATGACCAGCGATTCTGGGAGCCCTCGCCGAGAGGCAGACGCCTGGTCATCTCATGGGGATGATGAGGAGCTACCTGGTTGATCGGAGCGACCTATTTAGTGTGAAGGAGATCAACAAGTTTAGCAAGAAGGCTTGTTACCTTGGAGTTGAAGGCCGATGTATGTAGGATCATCACCTGGAAGCTGGGGATCAGGCCCCCTTTCGTGGAGGCTCTTGTACCTGAAGGCATGAAGTACATACCTGTACTGTTATCACCTGGACCATCGCAAAAAGCCTCTGAAAAGCTTCTCCAGGACCCGAAGGAAGGTGATCGTGTGGGAGAATCCGTTGCCACTATTGTCCTGCATAAATCAGTATCTCGGGGAAGGTTTGTTTTCGAAACCCTATAAGTTAGCCAGGTTGGTGCTGCTCTGGAAGAAGGGCAAGCAGCAGGATGATCCGGGGGCAATATTCCTGCTTGATGGCGAGGGAAAGTTTATGGAAAGACCGATATGCGACAGACTCGAGGCAGGCTTCGAAACAATTCGGCTTCAGGAAAGGTAGGTTCATGGTGGAAGTGAAGAAGATGGCAAAAGGGGTCTACGGAGGTCTACTAAAGAAGAGTGGCATTATTTGACGGTAGCAATAGACGTCAAGAATGACTTAAACTCCCTCCCATCACCAGCGATTCTGGGAGCCCTCGCCGAGAGGCAGATGCCTGGCCATCTCATGGGGATGATGAGGAGCTACCTGGTTGATCGGAGCGACCTGTTTAGTGTGAAGGAGATCAACAAGTTTAGCAAGAAGGCTTGTTGTAGGGAGTTCTACTCGGAGTATAGGGACGATCCTGTAGGATCATCACCTGGAAGCTTGGGATCAGGCCCCCTTCCGTAGAGGCTCTTGTACCTGAAGGCATGTAGGAGGTAGTACCTGTACTGTTATCATCTGGACCGCATGCGAACCATCCATTTGATAACCGCCTAAGTTTTATCGATCACATTGATAATATGTGTAATTCTGCAATGAAGACGTTGGGATTTATAATGCGAACTTCTAAATATTTCAGCAATGTGTTATTACTGCGAACCCTATATATATCTTTAGTGCGCAGTAAACTTGAATATGCTTCGATAATATGGTATCCATGTTACACTAGCAATACCTTAAAAGTCGAACGAATCCAAAGACGATTCCTAAAATTTCTATCTTTCAAAGCAGACGGTATCTACCCTGAACGAAATATAGATTATTGCCAATTATTATCTAAGCATAAATTTTCCTCTTTGTCATCGCGCCGTGATGAAAGCAGCGCTTCTTTTATGTTTAAAATAATTCATAACTTTATTGATAGTGCAGAACTTTTAGGTTTAATTAATTTCCAAATTCCTAGATTATCATCTAGAAATTGTAATACATTTGCTATCGTTTCCGTCAATACTAATATATTGGTTAAAGCTCCACTTAGCCACATGTGCCGAAATAGTGATAAGCTATTTCGTGATATATTTATTAATAACCGAAATCCGCCATAATATGTATCATATGTACTGCTCTATTGTTGATTGTTTTCTTTTAATTTAAGAATATGTTAGAATTAGTTACAATTTTACTCTTACTTTAAATACTGTAGTATTATATTTCTTTTTTTTTGTTGTTATCCCTGTATTGGATTCTTCCGTTGGGTAATAAAATTTATTATTATTATTATTATTATCCCCCAACGACGCTGACCTCTTTACCGAAGAGGAGCTGCAGAAAGCCTCTGAAAAGCTTCCCCAGGACCCGAAGGAAGGTGATTGTGCGGGAGAATCCGTTGCTACTGTTGTCCTGTCTCGGGGAAGGTATGTTTTCGAAACCCTACAAGTTGCCCAGGTTGGTGCTGCTCTGGAAGAAGGGCAAGAAGCAGGATGATCCGAGGATATACTGGCCAATATGCCTGCTTGATGGAGGGGGAAAAGATTATGGAAAGACCGACATGCGACAGGCTCGAGGCAGCCTTCGAAACAATTCGGCGTCAGGAAGGGTAGGTTCATGGTGGAAGTGAAGAAGATGGCCAAGGCAGTCTACGGAGGTCTACTAAATAAGAGTGGCATTATTTGACGGTAGCAATAGACGTCAAGAATGACAAACTCCCTCCCATGACTGTAGGTAGTTGTAGTAGGCAACCCATGTTACGGGAAGTTACCACAGATGACACCAGGTGTCGCAGTCGAGGCCGAGAACGCGAGTGTCTACAACGTCCTGTGTTAATAATAGTATATTATGCAACAAGTGTTATAAACGGCACTTTAGTCACGAGTTAATTAGGCACGAGCGGAGCGTAGCGGAGCGAGTGTTTAATAACGAGTGTCTAGAGAAGTTTATAACACGAATTGCATACTATACTTTTTCTACGACTATATTGGTAAAATTTTGAAATTATTTTATTATCTTAAATCAACATGGTAACTACATTATTATTAAATTAGTCTACTTGGGTAAATATACATCAACAGTTACGTTAAAGACATTATGGCAATTACTAAAGGAAATAATTGATTCTCCTAAATTTATTTGATGTTTTGTATTAGTTATTTGATTTAAGTTTAAAGTATTCCTTGGTTCATTTATTCATTTTTTATTTTGACAGATTATTGATAAGTGACAGCTAACTTGATTTTGAGTTTCAATTGATTTTAGCGATTTAAATATCTGGAGCTAACTTCAGCCCATGACTAAAATGCACAAAGTCACAGTTTGTCAAGGTGTATTTAAAGAGTCACTTATCGTCATGGAAACATATGCGATAAATGACGTTTTAGAGGTGGGAGTAGAAAAAGTAAATTAAACTAAAAATGGTATAAATCAAGTCACCACATGGCGCAGTCGGAATCAAGGTAAAATAATTAAATCAAAAAAAGTGCGATCTTACGGATTAGAAGAGGATGTCTAAGGATTACCGAGGAATACAGCCGATGAGCATGGCCGGTGATCAAGTGGCGAACTGGAAAACGTGGAGGAAACGGTTTGAAAATGATCTTATCGCGTCTAAAATCAATAAGAAAGGAGAAAATATACATTACATTGATGAGTAATGTTTCAATAAAATATACAGCACATTCAAATTCGCTGCGGGCGAAGAGAACAAGTTGTCAGTCTTAGTACAAAAATTTGAATCACACTTCAAACCTCGTTTAAATGTATCCTTTGAGAGGTACACATTCTTCATAAGCCGAAGGGGAGGCCGTGGAGCAGTTTGTTGTTGAATTGCGTAACAAAGCGCAGACGTGCAATTTTGGAACATTGGAAGACGAACTAGTCAAGGACGCTTTGATCCTTGGCATCAGGGACGAAGAGATAAGGGAAAAACTTCTTCAGGAGGAGAAACAGGACGTTGTAGGCACTCAACTGCTGCACAGTGTCCCTGAGACACCTCGTGTCATCTGTGGCAACTTCCCGTAACATGGATTGCCTACTACAACTACCTACAATGACCAGCGATTCTGGGAGCCCTCGCCGAGAGGCAGACGCCTGGCCATCTCATGGCGATGATGAGGAGCTACCTGGTTGATCGGAGCGACCTCTATAGTATGAAGGAGATCAACAGGATAAGGCGACATTCTAGGGCCTTTGTTGTGGAATGTTGTGTACGATGGTGTCTTCCGCTTGCTGCTATCACGGGGAGCAGATATTGTGGGATTCGTTGACGATATCCTAATAGTTGTCAGAGCAAGGGGCATCGTCACCTTGACGAGGGCGGCTCGTCAAACCATCGGTCAAGTTAATGACGTCGATAGGCCTACAAAGGCTTGAGTCCATCGAACTGCAGGCGCATCCGATTAAGGTGTTTGCCAACCTGCCATATCTGGAAGTTACACTGGAAGCGAATGTAAACGACATCATGGTTGAGGAGCGCGCGAGGGCTTATCGCGAGATTGCTGCGGGCAGGGAGAGATGAAACACCAAGCGGGAGTTTCTAGCTTAACAATTGAAGACATCGGAACAGAGGTGGAATATAGGCACCAAGGCTCTTCCCCGATTTAACACGTTGACCGCTGTGTCAGTCACCGGCGACTGACACTGAAGCACTCAAATAGGGGCACGGCAGTCACCGATGACTGACCGTGAGTACCTACTTTAAACTTACTATTTAGCGCTGTCAGTCACGAGTTCCGTGTTAATGGTTACTAGTATTGTTAGAGAGAAAGTTTGTGAGAGTGAGAGTGGGTAAATTAAAATAAGAGATAGCTTATTGTATTTCTAATTAGTAAAACAAGGATGACGAATTTTAACATGCCTTCAAATTTAACGCAATAGGGCTGAATGATTGATAACATCTCGAATATTTATAAACCTTTAGAACCTGACAAATACAACATACCATTTATTGCAGTTTCTATATCAGCATCATCTGAACCGAGCCACGTACCATATCCGAACAAACCCCTGTAGCAATAACTTCCGGAATATAATGGATACCCGATGGCCAGAAACGAGGTAATAGTAACTGCAACGTCGATAATGTTTTGGGATATAATGTTGTACACATTATCCGTTGGAAAGGTTCCTATTTGTACTATCAACGATCCGGCTCGCAGCAGAAGTACTACAAAAGAATCATTCAGAGTTTAACTTCTTCCTGGATTGAATACATACCCAGCAATAATTTCACGACTGGAACTGCTGTTAAATTTGTATCGCAAGGCGTAGACATCGTGCTGTTGTCAGACATCTTTAAATAAAAGGAAAAATGACGGAGAGTCATGTGTGGAAATTTGTTTCTGATCACTTGATTTTTGAAAACACAAATTCGTAAATGAAATCATTTGAAAATTATGAGGCTATATCAATAGACAAGGCGGATTATCCATAAGGCAATATAGGCAGTTGCCTAGGGGCGTTGATGGCTTGGGGCCGATGGCGCACAGTGGTCGATTCCCAATCCAACTGGACAAAAGTCCATTTTTGCTCCAATCCTTGGAACACAAACAAGGGTTTTACAATTGTTAGAAGTATCAAACCGTTTATTGTTGTTTCGACAAAAGAATTTCTTTGCAGAAATTCTGAAGCTTCTTGTAATGTTTCTATTGCTTGATTAGCTCAGTATGCATTTTGAAACGCAACATATGCAATATATTTCTCTTAAAATTGGATAAAAAATGTAATTCTTTTAATTATGAATTATGGGTAGTAACGCTCCCAAGAATCTAAATTTTATAAAGACTCAAGATATTCAGGCTATTTTTCGTCTTGATTAATTTTATCTAATTCATCTGCAATGAGTGAGGTTTAATCACTCCCAACAATCCTATATTTTAATTTGAATATTCCCGCGCTCTGCAGGAACCAGATGCTTTGCCTTCAATTGCTTTTCTTTGTACATATTATTTAGTAATTCCTTTACCAGACGTGTTTTCACCCCTCTTGTATTAAATGTTTCTACACACAGCATTTAATTCTTCTAGAAATTTACAAAATCAATATTATGGCTCGTCACGTTGGCAACGGTGAAATTTGTTTATCAGCCGGCGATTTTGACTTTTGCGTGCAGGAACACACCGTTTTAAATTCGAGAATCTTTTCGATTTCAATCACGAAATACAGGTAAAATGGCAATAGACGCGGAGAAACTCGAACATTTCGACACGCTGTTTCTGTCCATCGCCCAACACCACCCACAGGGCGCTTCGCAGGTGAGAACGTTTTCTAGAATGACCTGTTAACCTATAAAATAACATTACTTGTATTTTCAGCTTATGGACACTTTCGTCAGTTTCCTCGCGAGGAAAACCGATTTCTTCACCGGCGGCGGTGAAGGAGCATGGGAAAAAGTGAGTAGTACAGTTAAACATTTGGTGTCGCTTATTAAAAAGAGACAAACAATAATACGAGTTGCGGCAAAAGTTTAGCAGACGTTCTTGCTTTAACTGCAGTGATAATGTCTATAATACCTCAGCCACACTATGCTCCTCGCGCTGCTCATCGCTTTACTCCTCGCAACTACAGTGATAATATTTATAATGCCTTGGCCAAACTATGTTCCTCGTGCTGCTCATTACTCTACTCCTCGCGCTGCCGCGATCTCTGCCTACACACTGCTCTACTCGCGCAATTAATCGCAGCGCTCTGCATTAGGTCGTATGCGTTCATATTACCAGTCCTTTGACTCGCGCCCAAAAAAATGACAAAACACGGAGCAGTGGGAATGATGAGGAGCATGATGTGCGGCATGTCAAGTAATGTGCGCCCAAAAAACCGACAAAACACGGAGTAGTGGGAACGACGAGGAGCATGATGTGCGGCATGTCGAGTAATGTTGCTACACTACATCTCTGCCTTCTTTCCTCGCTATTCGACGAGTGTGTGGCAGGGGTATATTGATCAGCGCCAATCAAACGTAGGGTTTAAACAACTCGTCACTGATGATCAGGCGTTGCACTTCGCCATCGATTATCGATCGATTTACCTTGACAAAACCGTCTGCTAAACTCGAATAAATGAATATACAGCTCATGTAATATAGATTCTGGTGAATAAGTTTTTCTTCTCATTAATTTAAAGCTTGTGATGGCAACATTCCGGAAGCACGAGAAGATAGCGAAGGACGAGGTGAGGGAGAAGCAAGAAAAGGAGAACGCCCGCAAGGCCGCGGCCGCCGCCAAGAAGGCTCAGAGTGAAACGCCGAAACAGGCAGAAATCACTGAGCTGACCGACGCCGAGGCTGAAAAATTGCAGAAGGAGTTGGACTCGAACAAGAAACCGGACAAGGAGCCCGAGCCCCAGGCCTCCGTTTCGAAGCCCATACAGGACGACGAGGACGAGTCGGAGAAGGGGAAGATCCTTCCTAATTTGGGCAACGGCTGTGATTTCGAGAAGTACAAGTGGACGCAAACACTACAGGATATCGAGGTAAGTGTTTAGATGTTTTTTTTTGTATAGTGTTGTTCCTGTCTACCTTATATTTAATGGGATATATAGCCATAAGTGTCCTAATACACCTATGGAGTAAACATGTACAACGTGCGGTTTTCTACCCTCGCTGTTCTATTGTACATTAGTTAAACGATATCTCTCTCGCGATCGCGAAGCGTTAGGCGGGAACCCACAAGTAACCTTACATAACCTGGATCAGCTGTCATTTATTTACAGTTTATTCCGTGAGTGCGTTTTTAGTTCAATTATCTCTTTATATTAACAAAATGGGCCGGAAGTGCATTGTTTGTGGTGCTTCCCAAGAAATTTAATTGGCGATGTCATTCCAGTTCTTTCGTTTATTGGAACTTTTAATTTTAGCGCCTTATTTCGTTTGATTTGAGAAGGGGCTATTAGTACTGCTATTGGTTCATGAGATTCTCGATCGCGAGAAAGACAGATTTACACTGAAGTACATTATGTGAGTGAAATGGTGAATAAAAGTACCATGCATTTCAAATGTTGTGATGTTGGCACTCTAATTAATTCAGTATTTGGTATCTACTAGATTTAAAATCACTGGATAATATATTTAATACGAGTACCCGCTATCACTCATTTGTTGAAACGACTCATGCGCCATCTACCGTCAAATGGTAGTACTAATTCAGAAAACTTCGCGGGTGTGTGCATAACAACTCACCAAAGTTTCATCGCAATCGGATAACTGGTATAGGAAAGCATACGGGACAAACAAAGATACATTATATTTTTATATACACGGTCCTGCAACAGTGCGTCGGGCTTTCCTAGCACCTTTCCCGTGAAAAAATAAACAAAAATGTTAATGGTTTAACTCTTTGAGGGGCAGTGTTACACGCATTGTATCACCTTTTCAACATGCCTAGTGGGGCGGTGGTACGCGCATTGTACCCCAAGGCTAACTAAGTACTTCAATGTAACGCCTGCTATTTTATTTTAAATTCCAATTCCTACACGAGTGAAAATCTAAATATCGATCTGATTGAATTCAAGTGTATAATTATTTCATGGTTTATTTTCAATTGTTTCTTCCATTTTGTTTAAATAATTTTTCCTGAAATGCCAAGTATTCGAAGACATGGTCAACTTAAAAAAATGAAAAGTTACTGTTTGACCTCATTTAGAAATGATTTTGATGGCCAAAAATATACTTTATGGTAGTGTTAACAATATTAACCGACAATTAGAGAACCATTCTTCTTCTATTTGGTTGAAAAAAAAAAAATTCTTGAAACAAATATTCTACGACATATTTGAAAATATAAAAAGTTGGTGTTTGATCTCATTTAGAAATTATTTTAATGGCCACAAATGTTCTTCAAGGTCATATTAATAATACTAAAGAACAAAATATATTTTGTAAAATTCTTGATTTAATAAATTTAATAATTCAAATGAAAAAAATGTCTCCCTATTTTACAAGAAAACAAAATCATGACTGCATATGGAGGAAAACGGTACCAAAAAGAATCAAAACATAGATTACAGGGACCTGATAAAAGATATGACGCTGTTATATGCGGAGGTTATATGAGTAGGGTGTGTATTGAAAGGCAGTTGAGTGTAGACCGCTTTATTTATTAGAAACATCACAATTGGTTGCATATATGTAGTAGGCAACCCGATGTACATTGTGTATTAAGTAGCATATATAACAGACACCATATGGCATCTGCCGGAAAGAAAGGGTTAATAGTATTTTTAACAATATTAAATAACAATTAGAGGACGATTTTCCTTCCATTTTCTTTACATGGGTATTTCCTGAAATTCTGAAAGATTCTTTTGATTTCATGCTTGTGTGTATACAGGGTGTTTCAAATTCGAGGCTAACCATAGGGATCTCGTTTATTAGAAGAGATAGAGGATATGTTCAGATTAGGCACTTGGAATTTTATGCTGAATTACATTCCTTTAAAAAAGAAATACTGAGTTTTAGAATTATTTTGACTTAATTGTAAAAGTATGAAAAGTATTGTGGAAGCACCTGGCGGAGGAATGCGAGGGGGTAAAAGAAGAATGGGTAGGAGTGAGAGGAAATAGAAAGGTGACGGAATGGATGAGAGAGGATGGGGCGGGAGTGAAGACGCTGGAGAAGGTGGGTTGGGAAAAGGAGGGTAGAGGGAGGGAGGGGAGGGGTGGAAAAGTATAATATATATAAATATGTAAGGTTACATGCCAATAAAGGTTTTTTTCTTTTTTTTTTATTGTTTTACAGGAAAATTGCCCAAATTCCTTCGTCACACCATCGTTGCATTTGGTACGAAAATTGAGAATTTTATGTGCTTTGGAAATTCATAAAAGCCACAAAACGCCTTCCCTACTTTGTGAGTTATTTTGACTTAATCGTAAGAGGGTAATGATTTTACTTCAAGAACTAACTATGAGGGCGATTGCTCAAAATTCCCTCAGTGGAGAGATTTGTCACGCAGATTAAAAATTGAATATTCTTTGGAAATAAATTTTAAAAAATACGGCCCTTCCTAATTTTAAAGTTATTTAGACTTAATTGTTAAAGTGTGTCGATTTTACAACGAAAATTACTTCGAGAGTGTTTGCTCGAAGGAACTTTACCAGATTTGATTTCTCAAATGTTTCGTTTTCCTAGAATGTTGTCGTTTTGTATACAGCTAGATGTCATACATGAAAACAAATATATCGGTTTTTTTATGGCTTGTGAGCTTTTGAAGCAAATTTCTTCATTCATCATATTTTTTACAATTTTTTTAAATCGTTGAATACATTTTTCGTCTTTCTACTTCACGATTGAAGTGTTGTCATTTTATTTACACCCAGGATATAGCAATTAATTTTAGGTTAAATCAAATTTGTATTATTTTATTTACGTATTTTAAGCTTTCGAAATAAATTGCTAAATTAATTAATTTTTTGTAATATTTTAAATCGTTAAATGCAATTTTCAAATTTGGATTGTTACAATTTTGCGTCCACCTGCGATATGACAATTAAATCAAAAATATATTATTCTTTTGTGGGTTTTAAGGTTTTGAAGAAAATTTCTCAATTGATCATTTTTTATTTCTCAAATCGATTGCAATTTTCAGTTTCTCAGTTCAAGTTGAATATTAAATATTCTTCTTAAATACCTGAATCTTGTGTAAGTAATTAAAGTAGATTGAATATCACGCTAAATATTCTTCCCTTCTGTTAAAATTTTTCATTTTGATAAAATTATTATCAATCAATTTACACGTCAACAACATCAATATACATACATACATTTATTTGGCAAATATTTACCATACAGTAATTTTATGATAAGGTGTGAGCCACAGAATTTTGTTGCTGAGTTGGCCATGCCTGAGAGAGAGAGAGAAACATAGCAGTCATGTCTGAGATTAATTCATTTTTTTAAATCTAATTCAAATGAAATAATACCTCATTTATCTCACAGTCAACTCTGAAACAAAATTTTGTGGCTCACACGATACAATACATTATATGGCATTAGTGGAAGCTAATTTCGCTAGCTACCTGCGGTATTTCGGCCCCAATATCAACATTTTTACGTATCTAATACATTATTTCAACCAAAGCCGTAAGCAATAGGAATAGTTCACTATTATAATATTCACTAACCTTTAGTTGCCCTTTCCATATTTACTACGATCCTGCTTACCATTTTTCAACACCCCACCGCTCTTAACCCGTTTATTTTCACTAGTAACACTACCCGGGTTATGTTATTCACTGCATTAACTATTATAAATAAAATAATAATACCCAAATTTATTTGCACTTTCACGATTTTAACCAGCCGACACAAATCCACGTTTCAATGGCGGTCACTGACGTCATCGACGCACGCATACTCGAGGCTTGGGCTGATGTAATTTTTACAATTTATAAATCATGAAAGCCTTGCAAACAGCTCAAGAGCGCGTGCGCCGCTGATGCGACATCGGTCGCCATTTGATGAAGTGCGCACACATCGATTAGTCTTTGTTAATTTAGATAGTGTATAGTGCAGATAAATTTCAATATTGTTACTGTTTTGTGTGATAAATTAATAACCCTTGGTGTAGTGTATTTAGTGTAAGTAAACGGATAGTGAGGTGTTAAGAAGCAAAAAGCAGAGGCGTATTTAATGTGGAAAGGGCAACTGAAGGTTAGTGGATTTAGTTAATGTTGAATAATTCCGATTATTTGTGGGATTGGTAAAAATGTTACGTTAGTACATTTCAGTAATATTCAACTGAGCGTCTATATCAGTAGCGAAGAGGTAAAAAGTCGTATATCCAATAATTACAGCTTTGAGAAAAGTGTAAATGTGTAAATGCATTTAAAACTTAAATATGTCTTTAGTGGGTTTAACAGAATTACTTCAATGAATCAATGAATTTTTCATTTTTATACGCCATTTTAAATGACCCACGCGTTGATTTTCATAAACTTATTTTTTATCATAAAAGAACAGATAATCGAATTATTAATACTTAATGTCAAAATAAAAAAAAATATATTTCGAATTGCACGTTGGCTAACTGATTTTCTATCGGATTGTTGCAACTGTATATGACTCATAACACGTTCATCCACAATCCAAACCGGGAGGGTGGGACGTAGTGGGTAGCACCGCAAGGGTGGGACTGGTTGGGTGAGCCCTATTACACAATCCAAACCGTTAACAACAACATGTTATTGTTAACAATTTGACTTACGGAAACGAATTTCTAAAAAAAAACATGTTTATGTTTTCGGTATCGCTCTACACCTGTGAAACCCTCATTGATATTCAAGTATTTGTATTGTGGGATAATGACCACCCACCACCCTTTGTATTAGCTTTACTTTAAGCTATAAATTCATGTTCGTGTTATGAAATTTCTTTGTAAATTCATTAGTGATGTTGAAGGCAGTGACGGCCCGTGGAACATGGTGATGGTAGAGCCACTTATACAAAATACCCCCCCCCCCCTTTTTTTAAGAAAGAAAGAACGATTTATCTTTCTAGACCAAAGTAACTGGTGAAAAAGTGTTTTAAATTAATGAAAAATTCTTGCTGAGCTTAAAACTACAGATAGTGCCATGGCTCCTTAATAATCACCAAACAAATAGTATGTAGTTTACGAAAAGCTAAGTGCCCAGCCACCACCCTTTGTATTACCTTTACTTTTAGCTACAAATCCATGTTCGTGTTATGATTTTGTTTGTAAATTCATTGGTGATGTTGAAGGTTTATAATCATTAAAAATAGGGTTTGTAGCTTTGGTAAAAGTTAATTTGGAGGCTAGTGGGTGGGCTCTATCCTACAATCCAACTTATTAACTACAGCACGCTCTTATTAGAAATAATCTTACACAAACAAATTGCTAAAGAACATTTCTATGTTATCGTTGAAACCCTTGTTGATATTCAACTATTTGGCATGTGAAATATTATCCACCCACCATATTTCGTTTCAGTTTTTTAGCTATGAAACCATACTCATGTAATTAATTTTTCTTCTTTTAATTCATTGGTTATGTTGGAGGATTAATAATCACCAAACATAGGGTTTGTAGCTTTAGTATAAATTAATTTGGAGGCTGGTGGGTGAGCCCTATCTTACAATTCAACACGTTAACTACACAGTCTTATTTGAAATAATCTAACTTACACAAATTTCTAAATAATATCTCTGTTTTTGTTAATGCACCAACCTGTGAAACTCTCGTTAATATTCAACTTTTTAGATTGTGGGATAGTGCCCACCCACATCCCTTTGTATTAGCTTTACTTTAAGCTAGAAATCCATGATCGTATCATGAAATTTATTTGTAAATTCATAGGTCATTTTGAAGGTTTAAAAATCACTAAATATATGGTTTATAGCTTTGGTAAAAGTAAATTTGGAGGCTAGTGCATGGGCCCTATCCCATAATCCAACCTGTTTACTATAGCACAGACTTATTAGGAATAATCTAACTTACAGAAACAAATTTCTAAAGAACATTACTATGCATTAATTATCGCTTTACTACTATTACTCATAAAAACCTAGTTGCTACCTTACCCTAAGGAAATACAAAATGTTCCAAACAATTATAAATATGAAGTATAAGATAAAATAAAATAAGATAAATTATAACACAAATTCGAAATCCAGAACTACTTATGAACTTAAGAACTACTGAAACATATCGACAGATCGATGCGAAGTAGACGATACTTAAATCTAAAAAATGAGGAATCAAAAATTTTGAAGTCAGGATAAGAACTCAAAATTTTGCAATGCTTCATTATTCTTCTTATATTGCTTGCTCACTCACCATCCTTTGTTTCAGTTTAACTCTAAGCTATAAAACCATATTTAAGCAACGAATTTTTGTTTTAAATTCATTAGTTATGTTGGAGGATTGATAATCACCAAACTTAGGGTTTATAGTTTATAAGTTAGTTTGAAGACTGCTGGGTGGGCCCTATCCTATAATCCAACCCGTTAACTACAGCACAGTCTTATTAGAAATAATCTAACCTACACAAACAAAATTCTAGAGAACATGTTTTCGTTAACAATATACACCTGTGAAACCCTTGTTGGTATTCAACTATTTGGATTATGGGATCGTGCCCACCCAGCACTCTTTGTATTAACTTTACTTTAAGCTAGAAAATTGAAATTTCTTTGCAAATTCATTGGTGATGTTGAAGGTTTAATAATCACCAATCAAATAGCATGTAGTTTAAGTAAAAGTTAATTGGGAGGGTGGTGTGTGGGTCCTATACCACAATCCAACCCATTAACCCTAGCACTGTGTTATTAGAAACAATCTAACTTAGTGTATTAGATAACAAGAGTTGTAAATAGCAAACTACGCATAAGTGAAAACAAATTACGTGGATAGGCTTTGACAGGACCCCGCACGATTTATATGGAAAATGGGTTTCGGTCAAATTTCACCAAACTTTGGGAAATCATTCCTTGGACCATCCCAAATAAAAATCTCAATTGGGCGAGAAGTCTGAAAACCCCTAGTTTAGGAGCCACGCAAGGTTGAAACAACATTTGAAGGCTAAAACCCATTTTTCAAATGGAATAACATCAAGATGTTCCGAGTTTATTTCATGTACTTGTTTCTTTTGTCAATATTATTGTCTCAAAGTGTGTCAGATCGAGTCTAGTTTTCTAGTGTTTCAACCTTGTGTGGCTCCAAAACTAGGGGTTTTTAGATTTTGCTCCCAATTGAGACTTTTGTTTGGGATGGTCTGAGGAATGTTTTCTCAAAGTTTGGTGAAATTTGACCGAAACCCATTTTCCATATGAATCGTGTGGGGACCTTTCCTACATTTACGAAATTATGCCATCAGGATTTTCTCAGAAAATATGGCTGATTTTCAAGGAATGAGTTCATTCCTTAAACATGTTCTTCGCCAAAAAAAAAAAACAATATTTTGCCCCTCTCTACAAATCACCAAATTTGATCAAAATCAGAGCAGTACACTTGTGAGTAAAATTGCCAATTTTCAAAACTTCTATAGTTTTTTCAGAGTAAAACTACCTATTGCTTGGGCTAGTATTCATAAGGCGGAAAGTACTACTTAATACTAGGAACACTTAACACCGTACCATATTTCAAGGCTTCGCACTGCTTTAACTATTCGTTATTTTAATATCGTATTTTTAGAAGAGTATTTTTTATGCATTTTTATTGCGTTAGACATATTTTTACTGGAACATCCTGTTGTACGCTTCATCTTTCAATCATACTTCTAAGAAGGCATGAGAGGCTGGAAAGTAAACAATAAGCATTAACATAATACTGTGTTATTATTTATTTATTATTTTAATTATTGAGTGAGTAATCCTGGTAAATTTATGCTGTATTGTATTCTTCCATAAATTAATAGGACGACCGTAAACGGTCCCCTCCAAGGTGTCTGTTGTCGCAAGGTGAATTCTTTTGGAATTCAACCAAATTTTCTCATTTTCAAGTGATAATTTAAATCAGAATTTCACAATGTTACAATGGAATGGACTTTTTCGCTGCTTGAGTCATAAGAAGATTTAGACGCGCCAGGTTGTTTTTGGACAACATCGTGCCCTCAAAGTCACCCGGATAACTCACAACTCAACAAGATCTTGAGCGCATTTAAATTGTTCTTCATTTCAAAATTTTACAAACAAGTAACCCACAACAAGCACAAATTTTCTTAAATCTATTTCGGATTTCAATACATAAATTGTTAAGAAGCGCATTAAGGGGGGACACCCGTTGAGCCTGCTAAATGTGATCATTTTTTTAGGACATTAGAATAATTGCAATCGCTTTGGGTTTTTAACATGTTATAAAGTAAATTGGAAACAACCTTACTTGTTGCAGAAAGCATTAAATAGATTCAATAAAACGAAACGAAACGAAATATAGTCTTAGTAAGACTTAATTTTGTTTGCAGAGTTACGAACAGGTTGAATATTCATATATTCAGGCTATATTGCGTTTCGTTTTATTGAATCTATGTTATAAAGTAATATTTCTGCTTTATTTTCGGAAATCTTGCGCTGCAATTCGTGGCTGCTTGGAGTGTCAATCCCAGCAATATCATCATTGACAATACGTTGTATTGGTTGTAGCCATCATTGAAGATACCGATTGATGCCGAAGTTGCAAAGTCGATCGTGTGTTTGCCGCAAAACTCGGTTTTTGGTGCAATCGACAAGATGTTGGAGTTGAAACTTTTGTTGCTGTTTTGAGTAAAACCTCCTTCGCATCGTTCCAGCTATTTATCCGCAGAAAGGTCTTCGTAAATTGGTCGAATTGCCTTCTGGACGATTTCTGACAACGGCTGAGGGTGGACATTGGTCTACAAAGTATTGGATTCCTTCGCTTGCAGATAGGAGCACCACGAGATGTCACACCATTCATATTGCGGATGTTTGTCGGTAGAAATCTTGTGAAGAAATGTTCCTGTGTTCATTTTCTGCCCCCTTTTCATGACTACCCTTCTCGCCGAATATCGGCTTCTTTGTTTGCGTTTTTGGACTCATTTTCCCTTCCAAAACTGACAAATTAAACCGTTTATAGCACGGGTACCGCACGGTTCCGTACAACTGATCATCAAAACAAACTGACGTTAGCGCCACCTGGTGGGAGAAAGAAACATTTTTTCCTCTAAACATTGTCATTGTCCCCTATTTCTCGCTGCATCTTCGTAACGACTTTGTATATCGAATTGGCATTTTGACACAATATTCTAGACAGTATGCGGATGCCAAAAATGAAAAAAAAAATCGTTTTTTGAAAGTTTTCAACGGGTGCCCCCCCCTTAAAGGACTATGTCCTTGTTGTTAAGAGGTTCATTTTGAGCTAATCCATCCAACCGCATTCGCTTTCTTCGCCTAGTGCTTTGCACAGTCTCGAAACCATAATTCCAACAGTTTTCTCAATTTCACTCGATCGAAACCAACTTCCCTGAATTTATCTAGATATAATAACAATCCAGACAACCTTCTCAGCCCTGTTGACATCCGTATCAACACTGTAGGCTTTGATTTGTCATCTCAGATTTTGAACGTAATGCCAAACCGTAACACCCTAAAGAAAATATCGTTCAATCTTGATTTAGAACCCGCTAATGTGTCGGAACTAGCTTCAGTGCTGTTAGAGATCTTCAAACTGATTCTGTAAAGTAGAGATGGCTTCAGCCTAAGATGGCCAGCGGGTGACTTTCCTTGAAGTGTTTTTTAATATTTCTGAGCGAGACGTTGACCCCACAAATAAAAATAAAGGGCTATGAATATGACCCAGCAAAAGGTTAGCTGAAAGGACTCTTTCGACAGGATGCCAAAATGATTTAAAGATTGTGCCGCACATGAATATAATCCGCTTTCTCGTTAAGTATCTTTATTCTGTTCTGAACGCCCTTGTATTTGTCGGCGACATTGCTTCCATTGTTCTCCTATCTAGTGGCGTGTAGGGGTTACGGGATTGTAAATTCAATTCTATTTAAAATTATTAGCTGCTAAGGAAGGTCAAAGTCATAACCGCCCGAAAATAATTTCTAATATCGAACTCCTTCTTCAGATTCGTTCATCTTGTTCGAGAGATATGAACATATTCAATGAATGTGCGATCTGACCTTTCTTTCTCCATTATGGCCATGTAAAATTAGCAAAGTTTTCGGACATATTTCTCCGGAATTAAGCGGTGAAAAAATCCAAAAAGTTTCAGGTACACTCTAGGAACATTAGCCTTTCATTTGGTGTAAACAATAAATATTACTTCCCCCTCAGAACGACCGGTTTCGATATTTCAGGTCTCATCAGTGTAGTTATTTTCTGACGGTAAAACGGATATTACTATTGGAATATAAGTATTACAAACACCGTTAACGGTAGAAAAACCAAAGTGGCGAAATCTATTGCATGAACCCAGTACCAACATTCAGGCAATAGATTACGCCACTTTGGCATTTCTACTTTCATTGGGTGTTACATTTTCCTGGTCTATCTACATATAACCTATAACAAGCAAGAACCCTCTCTCCTGTGATCAGTGCTTTTGAGGCTAGCATTCTGACAAACCAGAATTCACTACTTCGAATCTTCGAAACTTCAATGTTCTAAGATTTACCATGAAATTTCAAAGCTCCGAACCTTCGAAATTGGAAATCTTCCAGCCCTAGCTAGAAGTTCACTTGCGTCGATTTTCACAGTGTTGTTACACATCGAAAACAATGTGATAAATTTTCATGACGTTCCTTTATTCCTAATTGTCTCATCTGGTTCTCCACCATTTGACTAGTTTTGCTTATTGGGCACCCGATTCGTCTTGTTGAGTGTGTCAAGTTGGCACCCCAATGGAAAGTTCTGATAGTTCTGAATAGAGTTCTCAATTCCTTTTGATGTATCTAGAAGTACTATCAACTTTTAAAAAAGAGTTCTGTAAAATTGGGCTGTCAGGAATTTTTTTAAAAATGGGGTGCCAACTTGACACCGCACCCCAACATTGTTATCGAATAGTTCTGAACTAGTTTTAAGATGTATTTGGGTTAGTACTATAGTTCCTGATATTTTTAAAAAAGAGTTCTGTTGACTTTCCTGAGATAAAAATTTTCAAAATATTCAAATTCATATTACTTACTCACTTAATATTGGTTGAATCTAAATATTTCATAACAACTGTAGAATAGAACTCACAAAGAACTACAGGAAATACCACTCAAAACTATTCGGAACTATCAAAAATATTTTTTTGAAAAAGTCGCAAAGCCAAAAAACATATTGAGAGTTCTATGAGTTCTGAGTTAATTTTCTATTTCTACTTATTAAGTACAATAATTATTTCTTATAAAAAAATTCGATACAATCACGATTTATGGCATTTTTAAATAAATTTAAAATTCGAAAATAGAAAATTTAATTTTGAAAATATCTATTTCCTGTCATTTAATCGCAATTTGACATTTGAGTTTTCGTTTGAACTCCTTGAGTACAACCCAAATGTCAAATCAAAACTTCGAGAACTATTTAAAAAAAACAAGTCCGAAAAGAATTTATTTAAAAATGCCATAAATCGTGATTGTAACGAATTTGTTTATAAGAAAGAATTATTGTACTCAATGAGTAGAGATAAAAAATTAACTCAGAACTCCTAGAACTCTCAATTTTTTTTTTCTTTTCGGGCTTGGAATTTTTTTTCTAAATATTGATTTTCCTTTAATAGTTCTCAGAGTTCTGATTTGACTTATGGGTTGTACTCAAGTAGTTCTAACGAAAACTCTAATGGCAAATTGCGATTAAATGACAGGAAATGGGTATTTTCAAAATTAATTAAATTTTAAATTTATTTAAAAATGCCATAAATCGTGATTGTATCGAATTTGTTTATGAGAAGGAAATATTGTACTCAATAAGTAGAAATAGAAAATAACTCAGAACTCATAGAACTCTCAATATTTTGTTTTTGCTTTGCGACTTTTTTCAAAACAATATTTTTGATAGTTCCGGATAGTTCTGATTGGTGTTTCCTGTAGTTCGTTGTGAGTTCTATCCATAGTTGTTAGGAAATATTTAGATTCAACCAATATTAAGTAAGTAATATGAATTTGAATATTTTGAAAATTTTTATCTCTGGAAATTTAACAGAACTCTTTTTTAAAAGTATCAGGAACTATAGTACTGACCCAAACACATCTTAAAACTAGTTCAGAACTATTCGATAACAATGTTGGGATGCGGTGTCAAGTTGGCATCCCATTTTTCAAAAAATTCCTGACAACCCAATTTTACAGAGCTCTTTTTTTTAATTTGATAGTACTTCTAGATACATCAAAAGGAATTGAGAACTCTATTCGGAACTATCAGAACTCTTCATTGGGGTGCCAACTTGACACACTCCGTCTTATTAGCGTTTTTGATACAAAATAATATTTTAGTAAAACACACTGTATGTATTTGGTCCGTAGTTGATGTTTTCGTTTTCCTTACTTCAATTTTAAATGGTCATGTATTACACATAAAGTCCATACGCTTTCAACACCACAAGAGCATTACATCATTAAATATATAACAAAGATAAATATGTGCCTTTGTCGGCATTTTGTTGATTTTGATTTCTATTTTCCTAATTTAAAATGTTATTCTTCTTAAGATACAACTTTTAAAAGTACGTTACGTGAACAGAATATTTTCATAAGCAAATATTTGTTTTTGGAAAGCTTGAGTAACATAATAACATATTCACCGTATGTCTTGATGGGATTATATAACTAATTAGGATCCCAGACTGAAAAGAATTGCGCTGGTATCGATCGTCACCTGTAACGAAGAAGCCGTTGAATATTCATTCATTCATCTCGCGGAGTATTTCACGCCGAGAGAAACACTTTCACTTGTTTTTTGCTCGGTTATTTCTTTCGTTGGTCACCCGCGATCAAGCAATGCCAATGTTAATCTCTTTAGATGACGATATAGACTTTTTTTCTTTTTTTTTGCTTCTGTTTTTGTTCGGGCAATGCCAATGTTAATCACGCCCCCGCAATTAGCTTTTTTATCATTTATATAATGTAATAAAAACGTGTGTTACGTGGCGTCGGGAAACTTTCACCAGACCTCTATTTTTGGGGGATACGTGCGTAACTCCAGGTGTGTTAATTCGGTAAACCTTTGCTTCGCTTTCGTTCAAGTGAATTTTTGAGATGTTCGGATTTTGTAGGTCAAGGCTTTTAAAATCCTCCGCTGGATGGAATTCGGCAAAGGAAAAGGGAAAGTCGTCGGGGTATTGGTGATATAATTTCCAGTACTGTTTAATGACAAAGAAATTTTATTGTGTAATCATAAAGTATGGGCCTGGCTACTTTTGAAATATTAAACTCTTTTCAGGTACTTGTGTCTTAAGTGATTGATGTATTGGAATAATTGTTTGAATATCCTTAGTAGATAATAAGCTTCAGAATTTGAAGGTGACTGTTGCCAGACCACAAATTTTGTGGACTGCTCTTTTAGTTTGATTTTGTCTTCCTCGTGTTTGAAGATGAATATTACTAAAGTAGGTGATTGACGGTCTGAAATTTCAATAGTTATCAAAGTACAATCTTCTTGGAGTAATTTTCGAAATCTTCTTAGTCTGAACTTGCTTCAAATTTTGAGTAATCAACACTTGTTTGATTTTGCCACTTTGAAAATGAATTTCCTCATGCTTGAAGATTAATATTTCGTAAACTAGGTGATTAACAATCTGAAATTTCAATAGTTTATCAAAGTACAATCTTCGTGGAGTAATTTTGGAAATCTTCTCAATCCAAACTTGCTTCAAATTTTGAGTAATCAGCACATGTTTGTTTTTGCCACTCTGAAAATTGACTTTCTCGTGTTTGAAGATGAATATTTCTTAAACTAGGTGAATAACGGTCTGAAATTTCAATGGTTTATCAAAGTACAATCTTCTTGGAGTAATTTTGGAAATCTTCTTAATCCGAACTTGCTTCAAATTTTGAGTAATCAACACTTGTTTGTTTTTGCCACTCTGAAAATTGACTTTCTCGTGTTTGAAGATTAATGTTTCGTAAACTAGGTGATTAACGGTCTGAAATTTCAATGGTTTATCAAAGTACAATCTTCTTGGAGTCATTGTGGAAATCTTCTCAATCCGAACTTGCTTCAAATTTTGAGTAATCAGCACTTGTTTGTTTTTGCCACTCTGAAAATTGACTTTCTCGTGTTTGAAGATGAATATTTCTTAAACTATGTGATTAACGGTTTGAAATTTCAATGGTTTATCAAAGTACAATCTTCTTGGAGTAATTTTGGAAATCTTCTCAATCCGAACTTGCTTCAAATTTTGAGTAATCAGCACTTGTTTGATTTTGCCACTCTGAAAATTGATTTTCTCGTGTTTGAAGATGAATATTTTGCAAACTAGGTGATTAACGGTCTGAAATTTCAATGGTGTATCAAAGTACAATCTTCTTGGAGTAATTTTGGAAATCTTCACAATCCGAACTTGCTTCAAATTTTGAGTAATCAGCACTTGTTTGTTTTTGCCACTCTGAAAATTGATTTTCTCGTGTTTGAAGATGAATATTTCTTAAACTAGGTGATTAACGGTCTGAAATTTCAATGGTGTATCAAAGTACAATCTTCTTGGAGTAATTTTGGAAATCTTCTCAATCCGAACTTGCTTCAAATTTTGAGTAATTAGCACTTGTTTGTTTTTGCCACTCTGAAAATTGACTTTCTCGTGTTTGAAGATTAATATTTCGTAAACTAGGTGATTAACGGTCTGAAATTTCAATGGTGTATCAAAGTACAATCTTCTTGGAGTAATTTTGGAAATCTTCACAATCCGAACTTGCTTCAAATTTTGAGTAATCAGCACTTGTTTGTTTTTGCCACTCTGAAAATTGACTTCCTCGTGTTTGAAGATGAATATTTCTTAAACTAGGTGATTAACGGTCTGAAATTTCTATGGTTTATCAAAGTACAATCTTCTTGGAGTAATTTTGGAAATCTTCTCAATCCGAACTTGCTTCAAATTTTAAGTAATCAGCACTTGTTTGATTTTGCCATTCTGAAAATTGACTTCCTCGTGTTTGAAGATGAATATTTGGTAAACTAGGTGATTAACGGGCTGAAATTTCAATGGTTTATCAAAGTACAATCTTCTTGGAGTAATTTTGGAAATCTTCTCAATCCGAACTTGCTTCAAATTTTGAGTAATTAGCACTTGTTTGTTTTTGCCACTCTGAAAATTGACTTTCTCGTGTTTGAAGATTAATATTTCGTAAACTAGGTGATTAACGGTCTGAAATTTCAATGGTTTATCAAAGTACAATCTTCTTGGAGTAATTTTGGAAATCTTCTCAATCCTAACTTGCTTAAAATTTTAAATAATCAACACTTTAATTTTTCTATTCTAAAAATTGACTTACAATATTTTTGGAGTAATTTGGATGGTTCCAGTTTTTTGGAAGCTCTCACCTTGTTCCAGAAGACCTTTAATTTGTAAGGTTTGATGTAAAGAAAATCCTGAAGAATAAAAACATTTCCCCAGTTTCAACTTCTTTCAATTCATCATTTTCATTTTATCACATTGAGCACATTGGTCAGAAAATGAATTTTTTAATAAAATGTGAAAAATTCTACAACCAAAGTGGCGTAGTACCCTGAGATATAAAACCCTTGTAAAATTCTCCGAATTTTTGAGATTGGTGTTTTTGAGAAAAAAAAATGGATTTAAATAACGGAACATGAACATTTTTTGTAAAACCTATTAAACTCAAAAGTAGAAGTTGTTCTCTTCAAAGAATCTAATACTATTTGGTACTAAACAAAATTAAAAAATCAAAATTTTTGGGATTGGCATTTTTGAAAAAAATAAATTTTTGATTAACAGAACTTGCGCATATATTTCCAAATAACGGTGGGTGATGGGGAGGTGTCAATGGCCCCAATATCCTTCCTTTGGATCCACCAGTGTGACCTATTCATAAGAATTCATTTTTTATATTTTTTTTCAAATCTGGGATTAAAATTAAGAACAATAAGTTTTTTTTTTCTACATATAATTAGATAAATATCTGTACATATGAATATAAATTTACATAATTAATATATCACAGTTATAATAATTACGAACGAATGTATCTCCTCTTTCTCCTTAAACGTTATGAGCAATCATTTTTTTTAAATAAGATAAATATGTTAACGCACTAGTTGCTAACAAAAAAAAGAGAGAATTTCGCGCGATTCGCTGAAGTTTGTTTGGGAGGGACGATAAATAATTGGTTCCTAAATTAAAATTTGGTGCTTTAAAACGAGCCTTAAGTACTAGTAATTAAATAAAATTAAATAATCTTTATTATCTACGGACGGCGATTCGGCTGACTCAGTGTGGTGGTTGCCTCCTTGCCCTCACTGAAAATAGAAAAAATAACAACAATTAATATTACGGTACTTCGTCTTCCTTATGTGACTACAGGTTAATAATAGTAAATGAAAATAGTGAGCGTCCCATGAAACTGAATTAATTTTAAATTATTAGATCACGATGAAGAGGGTAGGGTAGATCAAGTCGATAGATGTAGAGGTAATCATAGAAAATAACGACATGATTAAATGAAAGGATGGGGAAAGCAGGGTTTGCAAAAAGTTTGGAAACCACCAGAAATTTCGAAAAATATGTGTTTAAAAAAAAACTTTGTACCAGTATGACCTTGAATATAGTATTCAAGGTCACATGTAAAACCTTAATGCGGAAAAATACGAGAGATTAATCGTCTTTCGAAACATTTTTCCAAAAAACTTCGAAGAGATATGGTTACAGCATGATGGAGCTGGTCCTCATTTTAGTCGAACAATTATCGGATTTTAATGTTTTCCACCGATACACCACCTGCTTATCATACATTCATCCAAGTCACTTGTGTATATGTTAGGGGAGATTTTTACGTAATCCAAGCCTCGGGTTGGAAGTAATTGGATGCAAGTAATATTTTAGTTATTGGTCCAACGAAAAATGATTCTTTTGGAAGGTCTGCAAAAACCTCCTCCAAAGTTTCTTTCAGCTTCTCACGAAAAAGAAAAAACGTTGTCCCCGAAAATGTTTTTTTGAGCTTTGGAAATATGCAATAGACGGACTGTAGGATGGAAATCTCATCTCTAGAAAGCCATTAGTTATTAGTCCAACAAAAAATGATTCTTTTGGAAGGTCTGCAAAAACCTCCTCCAAAGTTTCTTTCAGCTTCTCATTAAAAAGAAAAAACGTTGTCCCCGAAAATGTTTTTTTGAGCTTTGGAAATATGCAATAGACGGACTGTAGGATGGAAATCTCATCTCTAGAAAGCTATTAATTATTAGTCCAACAAAAAATTATTCTTTTGGAAGGTCTGCAAAAACCTCCTCCAAAGTTTCTTTCAGCTTCTCACGAAAAAGAAAAAACGTTGTCCCCGAAAATGTTTTTTTGAGCTTTGGAAATATGCAATAGACGGACTGTATGGTGCAAATTTCATCTCTAGAAAGCCACCATCGCTGATTAATTCTTTGACTTTTCAAGATCTAAGCACCCTGCAATTGACATGAAGCAACTTATTCTTCTGTCCATGGTTTTTTAACTGTATGATGTAATTGTAGTAACTTCATGTATTTAACCAATAAGATTTCCTCAGCATCATAAAATATTGCTAACACTAATAAATTAGTTATTGTAGCCATCAGTTCTCCCCATAAAGATTACGTCCTCGCTTTCTTTGGTGGTGCAAATTCCAATGCTGGAATGGTGTCTTATCACCAGTTAAAATTTTCGTCATACGTAAAATCCGCCAAGTGAGCAGTTTTGGAATCCACGTGCAAAAACTTTATTCATGTCCAAATCTTTATGCAAAGTTTTTAAGGTTGTTGCCTCTGATATTCCCACTTCAGAAACCTCTATCTTTTGATTTTGATCAAATCTTCAACCGTTTTGATGTTTTGGATCGCCCTTCCAGAGATCTTCCGAATATTGGATCATCTTCGGTTGATCATCGAAATTGCTTACACCAAAATTTTACTGTAAAACAAGACGGCGTATCTTCCCCATATACGCCATCATCCTTTCATGGATAACTTTTGATCCGTTTCCCTCTTTTGTTCAAAATTTTATAACGCTTCTAACTCATTTTCTTACATTGTTTTAATTACATCCAATATTTGTTCGACTGAAATGAGGACCTGCTCCATCATGCTGGAACCATATCTCTTCGAAATGTTTTAAAAGATGAGTAATCTCTCGTATTTTTCCGGATTAAGGTTTTCCACGTGACCTTGAATACGATATTCAAGGTCATACTGGTACACATGTTTTTTCATGAAATTTCCAGTGGTTTCCAAACAATGTAAGAATTTTCTTACATTGCAGAAATTGCAATGATTCGTACGAAACGTGATAAGTAAATCGATAAATGTCAAAGTAAGTTGGCCGAAATAAATTGTGCGATTGTCTCTTATTTTTTTTCATAGCCAGGTAGATTATATAAAAATCTCCCTCGGGGAGCTAAGGTGGAGCTTAGTTTTCGATGATCTCCTAATTTCTGGTTAGTACATTGTGCTACAGTTCTATTTTTTTTTGTATTTTATCAAACGCAAATATTTTTTTGCACTTGTGCTTTATTTTTACCTTATTATGGTTTTTGTTTTCTCTTTTTAAATCCGTTTTGCCCATTCTATTCCAAGCCTTTCATTTATTATTGCGGCTTAGCAATTAGAGCATCTTTTTTTTTCTTTGCCTCAGAGTTTTCCATTCTTTGGGTATTGTTTTATTTCATAAATTTGTTGAGAAAATTTCTTGTTGTTTCTAAAACTCCGTAGAGGTTTGAGTGGTAGAGCAGCAGTGTTTTGAACTCCGCCTTTTTCCTCAAACTACATTACTGTAATTAAACTGGTACTTTGTAACTATTTTTAATGAGGAAATAAAGATTATTATTATTATTATATTTCTACATTTCATATCCACATTTCATATCCACATTTCATTTTCAATTCCATCTTTGAGTGTTGCTTTCCTTAGCTTCAGTTTTCTGATTTGTAATTTTAACTCTTCTATTGAAATTTCTTGTTCTGTCTAGTCATCACGTGTATCATGCTTCTTTTCCTTGATAGTGTTATCATCTTCTCCAGTTTTCCTGATTTTTATATTAATTTATTTTTCTTAGTCTTTTTAGAATTTTTTTAATCACTAGGTGCACATTTTTGTCACTCAAATTCAAGTTCAGAGTGCTGCCAATTTGTGTCAATTATTGTTTGTGATGTCAAAAATATGTAATTTCTGAGTGCATTTGAAGAATTTGAAGGTAATTCCACGTGCGATAATGTTTTTAGAATTTTTTTAATCACGAGGGTCACATTTCCGTCACTCAAATTCAAGTTCAGAGTGCTGCCATTTTGTTCACAAGCAAGGTGCGTCAATTATTTTTTGTGATGTCAAAAATATGTAATTTCTGAGTGAATTTGAAGAATTTAAAGGTAATTTCACCTGCGATAATGTTTTTAGAATTTTTTTTAATCACGAGGTGCACATTCCACTCACTCAAATTCAAGTTCAGAGTGCTACCAATTTGTGCCCAAGCAAGGTGCGTTAATTATTTTTTGTGATGTCAAAAATATGTAATTTCTGAGTGCATTTAAAGAATTTGAAGGTAATTCCACGTGCGATAATGTTTTAAGAATTTTTTTTAATCACGAGGTGCACATTTCAATCACTCAAATTCAAGTTCAGAGTGCTGCCATTTTGTTCACAAGCAAGGTGCGTCAATTATTTTTTGTGGTGTCAAAAATATGTAATTTCTGAGTGCATTTGAAGAAATTGAAGGTAATTCCACTTGCGATAATGTTTTAGGAATTTTTTTAATCACGAGGTGCACATTTCAGTCACCCAAATTTAAGTTCAGAGTGCTGCCATTTTGTTCACAAGCAAGCTGCGTCAATTATTTTTTGTGATGTCAAAAATATGTAATTTCTGACTGCATTTGATGAATTTGAAGGTAATTCCACGTGCGATGATGCTTTTAGAAATTTTTTAATCACAAGGTGCACATTTCAGTCACTCAAATTCGTGTTCAGAGTGCTGCAATTTTGTTCACAAGCAAGGTGCGTCAATTATTTTTTGTGGTGTCAAAAATATGTAATTTCTGACTGCATTTGATGAATTTGAAGGTAATTCCACGAGCGATAATGTTTTTAGAATTTTTTTAATCACGAGGTGCACATTTTAGTCACTTAAATTCAAGTTCAGAGTACTGCAAGTTTGTGGTGTCAAAAATATGTAATTTCTGGGTGCATTTGAAGAATTTGAAAGTAATTCCACGTGCGGAAATATTTTTAGAAATTTTTTAATCACGAGGTGCATATTTCAGTCACTCAAATTCCAGTTCAGAGTGCTGCCATTCTGTTCACAAGCAAGGTGCGTCAATTATTTTTTGTGATGTCAAAAATATGTAATTTCTTAGAGGGTTTGAAGAATTTGAAGACATATTCTACTTCCTTACTTTCCCATTAATGATTATCTTTTGGTATACTTTTTTTTATCAGAATGCTTTACTCTCTCTCTATCTGCGCTAACTCTTTCTTCCATCTTTTGCTGTATCATCGATTTTCCTCTTTAGGGACAGAAACAGATTAATGTACGTTTAAAAAATGCTGCATAAATCTTAACCCTTGAAAAATCCGAAAAGGCAGTCACTAGTTTTTTCGGAATTCCTCGTCAAAAATCGTTGCTTTCAAAACGTGCACTTTGACTACATTTTCGCAATTTCCACCAAAACCTCTTCACGGATTTGAATGAATTTTTAAGACAACATTGCAGACACGTGTGACTATAAAACAATTGAAAAATTCGAAAAGATAGTCACTAGTTTTTCCGGAATTCATCGTCAAAAATCGTAGCTTTCAAAACGTGCAATTTGACTACATTTTCGTAATTTTCACCAAAACCTCTTTACGGATTTTAATGAATTTTTAAGACAACATTGCAGACAATTTTTAAGACAACAATTGAAAAAACAAAAAGACTTAGTCACTAGTTTTTCCGAAATTTCTCGTCAAAAATCGTGGGTTTCAAAACGTGCCCTTTGACTACATTTTCGTAATTTTCATGGAAACCCATTCACGGATTTTAATGAATTTTTAAGATAACATTGTAAACAATTGAAGAATCTAAAAAGACTTAGTCACTGCTTTTTCCGAAATTTTTCGTCAAAAATTGCACTTCGGATAGATTTTTGCAATTAAAAAATTATAATAGATTTTGCAGAAAATAATCGAGGCAGCTGTAAAATATTGGAGAAATTCGAAAATAAGGTTGTCAATAATTTTTCCGGAATTTGGCGGCCTTCAAAATGTGAACAATTTTCACAAAAACCTATCAGGGATTTAATTGTATTTTGCAAAAAATATTTTAGACATGTGTAAACAATTGAAAAATCTAAAATGACGCTGAATTTTCCGTCAACTGCCTCCCGTCTTTGTTGACCTTTTTTTTCCTTCCTCGCTTTCACAATATTGACTCTTGGCTTTAAATTTTGAAACCGTGGAGCAAAAAGGTCATCGAAGGCCGGAGTTGCAGGTACACTTCTGCACCAATTTTCCTTTTCCCTCGGCGGTAGGACCAGGTTGACTACCCCTGTTCTAAAAGAATAGGATTCAGCGTTTATCATCATTTCGTATCAATAAGACAAGTTGTAATTGGAATAGTCTTATTTTCATGTATGTAACGGGTGTCCGAAAAGGTTTTTACTATTTAAAAAAATTATAACTCATTCAGTTTTAAATTGCATTAACATTTTTTATTTTTTAAATTTACTACAAAATGTGGAAATTTAATTGTGATGAAAAATTATGCCGTCGAGATGGTGTCGCCCCCACGCGCACCGTCTCTTCTGAAATTGGCGAACACGCGGACACAGACTTGGAATTGCTCGAATTTCATCGCGAATTCTTTGCTTCAACTGATTCAGATTTCCAGGAATGTCAGTGTAAACCTTTGAATCAAGGAACCCCCACAAAAAAAATCCATGACAGTTAAATCGGGACTTCTGGGAGGATAATTGATATCGCCATTTTTTTATATGACCTTTCCAGGAATCATCCTTCGAACGACCTGCATAGTAAGATTCGCAGTGTGAGCAGTCGCCCCTTCCTGCTGAAACCAAGTGTCTTGGTTGAAGCCATCAAAATTTTGCAATTCTGGTTCAAGAAATTTTTCCTGCATTGCCCTATAACGATTAGAGTGTGTGTGGTGACACTGCGTTGATTTCCATCTTCAAAAAAAAATGACCAATGATTCCATGTGCAGACATTGTTGCCCACACTGTCACTTTGGGACTATGTAGGGGTTGCTGATGTTTTTCCCTTGGGTTGATTTATGTCGTGTAAATTAAAATGTGCAGGATAAAGGCGACGAACTTGGACGTAAGAATTGTTGTTTTGATAAAATGCGCGCTGCGGCCCCGTGTATCGCTCCATTGTTACTAAAATTGCGAGAGATTACAACTGGTCAGATCCTCCCACTCCTAACAGTTCTAGTGAAATATGACCTTGAAATAGTAAAAACTTTTTCGGACACCCGTTATTTAGAGTATTCAGGCAATAGATTGCGCCACGTTGGCGTTTCTACCTTTAACACATTGGCTGCTAACAAGTTTTTTGTAAAATGCCAAAAAAAGTATTCTTTGTTTTTAAGTTTTATTTTGTAAAATGAGTAAGAATATGCTTATTTAATTCATTTTGATGCATTTTTTAGACGAAATTACGGGTTTTTTGTGTACTCACGTCAGTCACCGGTGACTGACAAAGCGATCAACGTGTTAACGTTGTTTGTAATACTTATATTCCAATAGTAATCTCCGTTTCCCCATCAGCAACTAACTACACTGATGGGATCTGAAAGGTCGAAACCGGTCTGAAGGTGTTCTGATGGGAAAACAATATTTAATATTTAGTATTTAGGTTTTATTTTTTTCCTCGTTACTGGATAGTTTTCTCTTGGAAAATGTAGAAATAAATAAATAAAAACATTTCCATGCCACCGGTTCAACTGGCAAGATACCAATAATTTTTCAAAATATTTTAAAATTACAAAATTAATTTGTCCCTGAGGAGGTTATGTACATTTTTTCTTAACTGCAATTTTGTCTTTTATTTGTTTTAAGTTTTTTCCTCTCTATGCTGAAGCTTTCTTGGATTTCTGCCTCTAATTACAATGGTTCTCAGCAGTGGCGGCTCGTGGAACATCTTAATGGTAGAGCCACTTATACAATATACTCCCCTCCCCCCTCCTTTGAAAAAAGAAAGAACTATTTATCTTCCTAGACCAAATTCTTGCCGAGATTGAAACCACAGGTAGTGCTCTATATAACGAGCCGCCCATAGTTCTCAGAAATATCGCAATGCCTTCTTTAGTTTGGAATTCTTCCTTTTTGCTAATCATGCTATTTCTTAAATTTTTTTCAATTTGTCCTTCAAGGTTCATATTTTTTTTATCTTGGCTTCATAGTTATTTCAACTCCTCGAGCTCTTTCATATTTCTCTAACTTCACTTTTGTTTTCTATTTAAGTTTGACCATTTCTGTCTTTCCCACTCGATCTATGTTGAAGCTTTTTTGGATTTCTGCCTCTGCTGATAATGATTCTTGCAAGATTGAAACGCTTTCTTTAGTTTGGAAATAATGTTATTTCTTCCGTCTAGTTTTTTATTTTTTTTTTATTTGTCCCTCAAGGTACATACTGTTTTTTTTTAGCATTTATTGCCTTTTCTTGACTCTATAGTTCTTTGAAATTATTTATTTTTGATAATAATGATATTTCTTCACTCTTGTCCATTATTTTTTTTTCAATTTGTCCCTTAAGGTTCATAATGTTTTTCCTGCCTCCATGGTTATGTTATCTCCTTGAGCTCCTCCCTTAACTTCAATTTTGTTTTCTAAATTTGACCATTACTGTCTTTCTCACTCGATCTTTGTTGAAGCTTTTTTGGATTTCTGCCTCTACTAACAATAATTCTTGCAGACATGTGGCAAGGCTTTCTTTCTTTTCGAAAGAATGTTATTTCTTCCGTCTAGTTCTTTCTTTTTTTAAATTTGTCCCTCAAGGTCATACTGTTTTTTCAGCATTTATTGCTTTTTTCTTGCCTTTGCAGGTCTTTGGAATTATTTATTTTTGATAATAATGATATTTCTTCACTTTTGACCATTATTTTTTTTTCAATTTGTCCCTTAAGGTACATAATGTTTTTCCTGCCTCCATGGTTATGTTATCTCCTTGAGCTCCTCCCGTCATATTTCCCTAACTTCAATTTTGTTTTCTAAAATTTGACCATTACTGTCTTTCCCTCTCGATCTTTGTAGAAGCTTTTTTGGTTTTCTGCCTCTACTAATAATAATTCTTGCAGAATCGCAACGCTTTCTTCATTTTGGAATTATTTCTTTTTGATAATAATGTTTTTTCCTTAATTTATTTTTTCAATTTCTCCATTCAGGTTCATATTTTTTTCTTGCCTCCATAGTTGTTTCATCTCGTTAAACTCCTCCCGCCATAATTTTGTTTTCTATATATTTGTATAAGTTTTACTACAACTGTCTTTCCCACTCTATCTACATGGAAACTTTCTTGTATTTCCGCCTCTGCTTCTAATGATTCTCTCCGAAAAGTCGCAATGCCTTCTTTATTTTGGAATTCTTTCTTTTTGACAATAATGCTATTTCTTATCTCTTGTCCTTTTTTTTCATATTTTTTGGTGCCTCCATAGTTCTTCCTCCATATTTTTCTGGCTCTATGCTTTTCGACTTTCCATATTTCGCATTTCGAAATCGCGTAGACAAAAAATCGACTAAAGGACAAAAAAAAAACATACGGCCTGCTGACTTTGTTTAGATCCGTACGTATGGTAATTTAATATTATCTCTTCTTTCTTTTTTTTTCATATTTTTTCTTGCCTCCATAGTTCTTCTTCCATTTTTTCGGGCTCTATGCTTTTCGACTTTCCATATTTCGCATTTCGAAATCGCGTGGGCAAAAAATCGACTAATTGACAAAAAAACTATACGGCCTGCTGACTTTGTTTAGATCCGTACGTATGGTAATTTAATATTTTGTAACGTTTGAAGATTCAAACCTTTGCACTCGAGGCATTTTTCGCTCGGGACGGGTTGCTGGTTCGCACGAGACGAGTTACAGGTACTTTAAAATAATTGGGTTAGGTTAGGTAGGATTGGGTAAGGTTGGGTTAGGTGAGGTTAGGATGCACCACACCTCCCGGGCGCCGCAGCAGCGCCGCTCGAGTGGACGCATCGAACCGCCTGGGCGCCGTAGCAGCGCCGCTCGAGTGCAAAGGGTTAAAATGTAGGAATTCAAAACTGCAGCGCAAATTGAATCATTAATAAATATTGGTAATCGAGATTAGATGAGTAATTTAATTTAATATTTGATGACTTGTGAAAATACTTACTTTCGAGAAGGAAAATAGCCGCGATGATTCCGATCGTGAAAAGGAAGGACATCGTCACGACCAGAACGGTCAACTGGTGTTTCTTGCAGAAGCTCCTCGTTTTCACCTGCGGCCTACTGTTCACGTTGACCACCGTGAAGTGCATGGAGCTGGCCATCGAAACACTGTCCGGATCCCTGCATTTCTTCACGTCGTCCAACGTGATGGCGTATTGGTCGTTCGTGGATTCCATGTAGTATTTCAGGTTTGCATCCCTGGTGTTCGTCATTGGTGTACTCGCGCTCTCCTTGTGTATTTGAGCTAGGTTAGCGGCAGTCAAGAGGAGCGATCCCGAACGGGCACTCTGAAAAAAACAAAATTGCAAAGTTTATTCGCTTGATTTATTTTCCGTTTCCTTGGGATGTAATTACGCACAAAAGGTGCATTGTCCCCTTCGTCTTGATGAATAGACAAACAAAAAATCATTTTGGGTCAAGGAAAATTAGCGGCAAAACCTCTGCCTCGCTAATTATAATTTTAAAACGAGAATATATCGTTTGGAGTTGGCTAATTGATGTTATGTAACGCGCATTGTTTGCTTTAATTGCTAAACGCCAGTACCGGCTGGATGAATGGATGTTTTCCTTTTCTCTTGAATACTGTTATTTGCTCAATGGGAATTATAATTAAGTATTATTCTAAACGCGAATGTCTTCGCTTGCAGAAGAATTTTTAATAAAAAAAAAATGCCAGTTGTTGGCTCCGAAAGAGACAATAAACAGGATAATGAAGAACACTACAGAAGCAATGAGAGGACTGCCTCGGATTACGCCTTAGTGACTTATGATAAAAATAAAATATCTGTAAAACAACGGAGCAAGATTCTACTTTACAATTTTTTAAATCTTCAAATTGGAGATCTTTTAATTTCAAAGCTCAGCAAACTTTTGTATGCATTTTTGACGTCCTCTATCACAACTGTTTGTATTAATGATGGAAATTTATTTTGGATACACTTTTCCCAAAATTGTTTTTTTTTGCCTAACTAGCAAGAATCAAGTATAATGAAAACACCAAAGTTACTGACAGAATATACACTTATTTTTATTATACTTTTAAAATATTCACCTGAGTACTATTTGTACTTCCAGACATCGACCCCTGAGAGCTATTTGTACTGCGAGCTAGTGTTGGTCGTGGTATATGCCAACTCTGCCTGAGATCTGCTGAGGTCTGCAATAATAAAAAAATCCAACTATAATTTCCTCTGAAATAACAATAAATTTCAAACAGAATGCGAATGTGAGCGCGGCCGGCCCACGTAGCTATTTCTCGATTTCGTAACGCTGCCCATTATTGTGTTTAGTGCCCGATTTCTTATCACACTGCCTGCCATTGCTCCTAATAATAAATAATATCTCTTGTATCGACATCCCACACTATTACCGCGCATAATGATTAGCCAAGGTCTTTCTGTCTCGGCCGTCGCAAGAAAAAAACGACACGTGTTATTCAATACCCGAGTACAATCTCTTCGATTCCGGTCTGTCTACAATTCATAGTCATTACTCGTGTTCCATTTCCAAAGGCTAGTTTATTTTTATAGTAATTTATGGAAATTTGTTTTTGTTTGTTTTTTTGCATTGGGTATTATTGGATTTCTCGGAAAACGTGTAAATTGTGATTTTCTCATTTTTTTTTTTAGCTTAGCGAGGTAATTACTAGCTGATTGTACATAACAATCAATTCACCTAAAGAAGTTGCGCAGTTTCCCCGAATTTGCACTTTTCTTAATTCAATATTGAGTACTATAGCATATTTCCAATTTTATGTTTGTGACACTTCTTGGCATTAGCAATGGTTTTATGGTTAAAATTATCAAATTTTTTAAAAGTACTAGTAATTTTGTTCATATCACACAGTTTGTGGTACAAGTGACATTTTTGACAGTAGGATGTGACATTTTTGACAGTAGATCTTTTTCTACTGTCAAAAGTGTCACTTTCTACTGACGAAAATGTTACTTTGTTTTGTTTTTTGATAGTAGAAAATGACTTTTTGACGTAGAAAATGTCATTAGAAATGTCACGTTTTGTTTATTGATAGTAGAAAATGACTTTTTGATCACACAGTTTGTGATACAAGTGACATTTTATTCAGAAGGATGTGACATTTTTGACTAAAAGTGTCACGTTCTACTGACGAAAATGTTACTTTCTTTTGTTTTTAATTGTAGAAAATGACTTTTTGACAGTAGAAAATGGCATTAGAAATGTCACATTACTGTCAATAACAAACTGAAGTGTTTGAAATTTCTACACATTTACTTTTTAACTATCAAAAATTATGCTTTTTAAACTCCAATTAATTTTATTTTCGGCCATTAAAAACTGAATTTATCATTTGTCAAAAATTACATTTTTTGACGATTAACAATTATATTATATTTTTACAACTTTAAAAATATCATCTGGAACTACATTTTGCTCTACCCAAACTAGTATTTTTTTAGTAAAATGACATTTTTGACAGTAGAAAATGACATTTATGACAGTAGAAAATTACATTTATGACAGTGGAAAATTACATTTTTGACAGTAGAAAATGACATTTATGATGGTAGAATATGCCATTTTTGACAGTAGAATATGACATTTTTGACAGTAGATTATGACAATTTCAGCCAGAGAAAGTGGCATTAGAAATGCCAGAACTATGTCAGTACTAAAACGGAAATGTTTGTCATTTCTTAACACTACTTTTTTTAACTATCAAAAATTATATTTTTTAAGCTCCCAGAAATAGAAAAATGAATTTATTACCTGTCAAAAATAACAATTTTTGATAGTTAACAATTTTTATATGTATTTACACTTCATAAAAATGTTATCCGGAACTTTTTGCTCTATCCAAAATAGTATTTTTTTAGTAAAATGACATTTTTGACAGTAGAATATGACATTTTCGACAGTAGATGATGACAATTTCAGCCAGAGAAACTAGCATGAGAAATGTCAAAACTATGTCAGTAGTAAACTGAAATGTTTGTCATTTCTTAACACTACTTTTTTAACTATCAAAAATTATATTTTTTAAACTCCCAGAAATAGAAAAATGAATTTATCAAGTGTCAAAAATAACAATTTTTGATGGTTGACAATTTTTATAGTATATAGTATAGTATAGTATATATTTATTATATGTATTTACACTTCTTAAAAATGTTATCCAGAACTACTTTTTCCTCTGTACAAAATTGCATTTTTTAATGTGAAAGAGAGTTGTCAATAATGTAATTTATGCCACGAAGAATGGCATTTTTTAGCTGTCGAAACTAGGTTTTCAGAAGTGGCAAACGATATTTGTCAAATATTTCATTTACATTCATTTAAAGTTATTAATAATGGCATTTTTTAACTGTCACAACTATTTTGAAACTGAAAAATTAAATTTTTAAACTGTCAAAACTGCATTTTCAATTTCTCAAAAATGTATGTTGAAATTGTCAAAACTGTATTTGAAAACTGTCAAAACTTAAAAGCAGAAGTAATTTTGTTGATCCCGCATACAGTTTGTAATACAAACGACGGTGGAAAGTGACATTTTTGAGAGTAGATGGATACATTTTGACGGTAGAAATGGACATTTTTGACAGTAGAAAAATGTATTTTTGACAATGTAAAAAGAGATTTTTGACAGTAGAAAATTACATATGTGACAGTATAAAATGGCATTTTTGACAGTGGAAAATGACATTTTTGACAGTTGAAAATAGCATTGTTGACAGTAGAAAATGCCATTTTTTTACAGTAGATACATACAATTTTTAATACAAACGACGGTAGAAAGTGACATTTTTGACAGTAGATGGAGACATTTTGACGGTAGAAAGGACATATTTGACAGTAGAAAATGACATTTTGGACAGTAGAAAATGACGTTTTTTGACAACAGAATATGATGTTTTTGACTGCAGAAATTCTACAAATTGACAGTAGAAAGTGACATTTTTGACAGTACGAAAGGACATATTTGACAGTAGAAAATGACATTTTGGACTGTGAAAAATGACGTTTTTTGACAACAGAATATGATGTTTCTGACTGCAGAAGTGCTACAAATTGACAGTAGAAAGTGACATTTTTGACAGTACGAAAGGACATATTTGACAGTAGAAAATGACATTTTGGACAGTAGAAAATGACGTTTTTTGACAACAGAATATGATGGTTTTAGCTGCAGACACTTTTGACAAATAAAATTAGTAGTATTGTACGAAGAATATCACCACGTGTAGCTTTTCCACCAATTTATACACATCCTGTATAATACCGTGTGAGCCCCAGAATTTTGTTTCAGAGTTGGCTGTGAGAAAAATGAGGTATGTCGCATATTGTTTTGTCATGAGACTATTGAATTAGATTTAAAAATATGAATTCATCTCATGTTTCTCTTTCTCATGCATGGCCAACTCAGAAACAAAATGATGTGACTCACACCTTATAATTGGCATTTTTTGATACGTGATAAATTCAGTTTTATTTGGCCGAAAATAACATTTCTGGGAGTAAGAAATAATTGGTGAAAAACGACACTAGAAGGTGACGTTTTGGACAGTAGAAAAGGACATGTCTGACAGTAGAAAATGACGTTTTTGACAGTAGATACATACAATTTGTAATACAAACGACGGTAGAAAGTGACATTTTTGACAGTAGATGGAGACATTTTGACGGTAGAAATGGACATTTTTGACAGTAGAAAAATATATTTTGACTATATATTATATATTACTTTGTTTATATCACTAATATAAATTGTATTACTTTTATTTAATAACCTTAGATTAATAGCGGTAGAATTTTGTAGTTTTTTTTTTCACACTTACAAATTGTATTTTCTTTGTAAAAAGGGGTTTCCCGTATATATTTTAAATAAAATAAATAAAAACAAACAATGGAAAATAAGATTTTTGATAGTAGAAAATTACATGTGACAGTAGAAAATTGCATTTTTGAAAGTAGAAAATGACATTTTTGACAGTAGAAAATGGCATTTTTGACAGTAGATTATGACATTTTTGATAGTAGAAATGGCATCAGATATGTCAAATTTCTGTCAGTAATAAACTGACATTTACTTTTTAACTTCACTAAATATGATGTTTTTGGCTGTAGAAACATTTTTGACAAATAACAGTGAAGCTTTTCAAATAAGGAATAAAGTTAATTCTGAAGGCAGAGTCAAAATTTCAGGTGGTATCTTTATGAAACCAAATAAGAATTGAATTTCTTTGCAGGCTTTATAGCGAGATTTAAGTTACGTTAGAAAAACATGCATTTATAAACGGTTTACTGTACTCTTTTTGGATGTGATATATCAAGTCCACTTTGTAAGCATCAAAATGGTACCATAAGCTGTACTGTAGCCGAAATGAGTATCTTGCAAATTGCATTTGAAGGTTTGGCGGAGAATGGTTTTTGGGAATTTTGAAAATTCGAAAACTGACAAAAGGGCAACAGGGAAAAAAAATGAATATTTCAGATGACAGGGAACAAATATTCCAAAAATTGATCGAAACCAAAAATACGCTTCAGCTCAAAAATATTTACCCAAATTTTCTAAGTACCTTAGTATTCAATACATAATTTCAACAAGTTGCTTTTTCAATTTTGTAACAAATCCCGCTTTCAACTCAAATAATAATAATTGGGAAAGTAATGCACCACACCCACACATAAATCACATTTTGCGGATATCCTTCCAATATTGCCTTGCAGGCAGGTGTGTTCCAGAAGTTGCTCTAATTTTCGCCAGTCAGGTGCCGCATGATTCATGCCCGCGTTTCGGGTGGCCAAAATCGTATTCTAATCGCGACGCAACATTTTGACATTAAGAGTCTCCGGCGATTTGCAATCCTTGCCCAGAGCAGTTCCTCGTTTCCCATTGTTAACAGCACTCCTCCACCTCCCGGCCGAGAAGTTTTGCAATTGAAATTATTGCGATAACTAATTCACGTCCGCCGAACGTAAATTTACGATGCCGTTATACACTTTGGTTCAGTGGAAAATGCACACTCCTAAATATAGTTCCACTGATTGGTTTCCGTAATTATAAATTTTGTTCGTGACTAAATTATTACGTTAGTGTTTTAAATGATCCAATGGTGCAATGTGACCGAGTTTACACCTATATGGAGGTAGTTTTGATACATTTTGATTCTGGAAATGTAATGCCTGATGAAACCGAATTGCATGCATTGTTATTTTATTTCAATTGTAGCACTAGTTTCCGTAAGTTTTTTTTAGAGACGCGGGAAATAGCTACGCAATGGCAAGAATGGATTGGCTCAATCGATGGTGAGTTGAAAGAATGATAGGTGTTATTAAAATGCGCTACTTTAAAATGGCATTGATAAAACTCAACTCAAACACTTTTGGGCCTTCGGGAAAAATATTTGGGGGTGCTACAGGGACAACTGTGGAAATTATTTTAGGAACATGTTATATTCATTTTGAAGTTTGTAAAAAACACATAACCAAGTTCATGAGTACAACACCAAAAGTCGTAAGCTAATCGACTCGGAGCCATCGCGACTTTCAGGATGTCAAAACAGCACACATTCTTTGGATCTAAACTTTCCAATTCCGTAACGCAGCTAGTGAAGTCTCTCCCGCTTAGAACGTTTAAGACTCATCATAATTAGCAGCAAAGCTTTCTATACTCCATCTACTCATAGATTAGACTTTTTTGACATCTTTGGTGACAAACACTAAAAAAATGAAAAGTACCAACAAGGCTATGAGAAAAATGTAATTTTGCAGCAAGTTAGGTTAGAATCTTAAAAAAATCTTGGGAACAAAATGGCGTCGGTTGAAAGTCAAAATTTTGAATTAGGAATTGCACAAAATCAGCTTCCGATCTGATAAATAATGCATCTAGTGTTTTAGCTGGCTGTAACTCTCAAAATCGTTTCAGAAATGATCAGTATTCAATATCCTGAAAAAAATTTGAAAGAATCTTCAGTGGAAACAAAATGGCGTCGGTTGCAAGTCAAAATTATGAATTTAAAATTGCAAAAAAATGGTTCTTAAGGTGAAGAAAAATGCATCTGCCATTTTAGCTGGCTGTAGCTATCAGAATCGTTCTATAAATGATCACTCTTCGACATTTTAAAAGAATCTTAAAAAAATCTTCAGTGGAAACAAAATGGCGTCGGTTGAAAGTCAAAAATTTTTCACACACTCTGGGAACATTTAGTTTTAATTTTGTATCAAATTTTCCAGGTTATTTACATTTGACCTAAATGCAAAAACTTCAATCTTCGAAGATTTTCGACTCTTCGAATCTTCGAAATTGGAAATCTTCCAAAATTCCAGCCCTACTTCCATTCTCTCCATATTTTTTAATGACTTTACCATGATTTCTGAATGAGACGGTGATTTAGATCTTCCAAATACTTCACCAGAAGTGGTAGTGGAGGTGCTGGATGGTTCATTTAATAGAGAAAAATCTGCAAATTGTGATATACCGTGATATCAAAAAGTCGAAAATAGTTGACTGCACATTTTCTGAAAATCCCTATAATAATTTAAGTAAATTAAATTATGTAAAAATATACAGGATGTTGCATTCGAAATAGAAAAGTTAAGGTAATTTCCGGTTAAACCGGAAATGGAATTTTTAATAAAAGTATGTGGATATACTGTAAAAACACCATCCTAAATTTCATAAAGATATTTATACAAACTCAAATTTGGGGTCTATCAGAATTCAGTTACACCCGGTATTAGGAAAGGACGATATTTCACGTACCTGTGATTTTTCACTAGTATTGAAAAATCGCAGGTCGTTACTAATAGGCGAATTTCACTGATACTTAAAATCACTGCTACTTAAAATCACCCGAAACTTAAAATCACTGCTACTTAAAATCACGGGTACTTAAAATCACTGTTACTTAAAATTACTGCTACTTAAAATCACCCGAAACTTAAAATCACTGCTACTTAAAATCACTACTATTTTAAATCACAGCTATTTAAAATCACTGCTATTTAAACTGTGACTTAAACTGTGATTGCTCCTTAAAATCACAGCTGTTACTTTAAAACGTGATTGTAACAATGGACAAACTGCGAAAATCTCCAAATGCTCCTCCTTGTTCAGGTGCGCAAAAAATTAAAACAAAAATTAAAAAAAAAACCGTATCTCAATTGAAAATTGCAGAATTTACAAAAACCAAATTGATTTTGAATAAGTGATACTTCGGCAATTGAAGATGATTTTTATGGAATTTTTCCTGCGTTTTTTATATTTTTTTCTGCGATGTTTTTGTTCAGGTGCTCAAAAATTAAAACAACAATTTTCAAAAATCCATATCTCTATTGAAAATTGTTGAATTTATAAAAACAAAATTGATTTTTACTAAGCGATACTTCGGCCATTGAGGATGATTTTTTATGGAATTTTTCCTGCGTCTTTTATATTTTTTTCTGCGATGTTTTTGTTTAGGTGCTCAAAAAATTAAAATTAAATTTTTCAAAAATCCCTATCTCTATTGAAAATTGTTGAATTTACAAAAACCAAATTGGTTTTGAATAAGCGATACTTCGACCATTGACGATGATTTTTTATGGATTTTTTGCTGCGTTTTTTATATTTTTTTCTGCGATGTTTTTGTTCAAGTGCTCAAAAAATTACAATAACAATTTTCAAAAATCCATATCTCTGTTGACTATTATTGAATTTACAAAAACCAAATTGATTTTGAATAAGCGATACTTTGGCTATCGAGGATGATTTTTTTCTGCGATGTTTTTCTTAAAGTGCTCAAAAAATTAGAATTAAATTTTTCAAAAATCCATATCACTTTTGAAAATTGTTGGATTTACAAAAGCCAAATTGGTTTTGAATAAGCGATACTTCGACCATTGAGGATGATTTTTTATGGAATTTTTCCTCTGTTTTTTATATTTTTTTCTGCGATGTTTTCTTTCAAGTGCTCAAAAAATTAAAACAACAATTTTCAAAAATCCATATCTCTATTGAAAATTGTTGAATTTACAAAACCCAAATTGGTTTTGAATAAGTTATACTTCGGACATTAAGGATAATTTTTTATGGAATTTTTCCTGCGTTTTTTTATATTTTTTTCTGCGATGTTTTTGTGATCATAGTCACAGATTAAAATCACTGAAATTAGAAAGTAGCAACGTGATTCAAAAGTAGCAGTTTTGCCCACCTCTACCCGGTATACTGTTATGTAGAATTCAGTGGCGTATCAGTATTTTTACCATTTTCGAACCGTGACACACATTTGTGTTATTTTAAATGAGACGCCCTCTATTTTAGTGAATAGTTATATACATATCTTCGACTCGATTATAGCCGATGTATATCGATGGTAGTAACAACCTTCCGTTTTGGAAAAATATAATTGCTAGCGTGTCGCAATCACAATGAAAATGTGCAACTGCAATAGTTGTAATAGCCGTACGGCTTCCTTGGATCGCGGGCAAGTTGTAATTAGTATCGGTGATTAATACGGAATATGCCTGCAACGGAACGACTACACCTACTTTATTAAAATGATATGAAATTAAGATACGCGGATGTAAGGATTAACATATTCATGTTTTTTTTACATGTAGGCTGTCAGCGTGGTCAATTTGTTTCGATTCGCAAATGTGAGCGGGTTTTTTTTTATAATTATAAACACCTTTTACTACTCCGTACGGTTTGTCTTAAAATACAAACTATTAGTAACTTAATTAATTGTTTTAATACTTACATATTGGTATTAAGCATAGATATGAAATAGATATTAATTCTACCAAATAGAAACAGTTTAGATTGAATGTTTTTATTTTGATTATTGAAAATTATTAATCATTGCATATGTATTTGCTGCTTCAGTAACCACGACCTGAATATTTGTTTTTTTTTTTGACTTAGGCTGAGCCATTCAGTCACACACGGCTGTTATTTTTGTAATTGAATTTTTATATGAATTAATGAGAATAAATGAAGAAATGAATATTGTAAGACATGTACAACAACCACGGACCCGAGCGAATATTTCTCGATCCCCGAAAAATCTTCCGCCCGGGCTGGGATTCGAACCCACACGGCACGCGGTGCAGCCGGCACAAGTGCTCGCCTGTACACCAACGGACCGCCCTGAATATTTGTTGTAGTTCAAAAGTTCTTTTATGATAATGCATTTTCCATAACCAAAAGACAGATCTTCTCTACAGATAACTCAATATTTTTCAGTTGGTTGGGTAGTTTTTGAGATATGAATTTACCATTGAGACTTGACCAAAAAAAGAAAATCGCTAATGAACATAGTTGTCGATACTAGAGACTCTCTTTTGTGAACCGCTTCACAAGCTCTGACTCCTTGAAAAGAGTCAGTCAGTTCATGACTCCGATGTGAAATGTTAGAACAAGTAATTTTTCCCCAAAAAATGTTGATGACCTTCCAAATTTTCCATTTTGCCCTGAAAACATAGTGGAGAGTAACAAAAATAGTTGACTCGCTTAGAAGTGAAAAGAGCTAGGTCCTCACTTTCCACACGATTTTTAAAGGCCCTAGCCGATTAAGATACTTAAATTAGCCTTTTTGGAAAAAAAGGGCCCCCTTACCCCAGAGACAAAGTGCAGATCAAAAAAAGATCCTCACTCAAAATGACCTGAAGGGTCACAACACTTTTCCGAGTTGAGTCAAATGTCTATCCGCAACATTAATGATCAAAATTGGATGAAATTATGGAGCTTGACATTTTTGATGGTCTGAATTTCGAATTAAACCCAAAAAAACCCGATTTTGACGATATAAATTTCCAGGCGAATATTTTGACGAAACATGTCCCCGAAATAAAATAAAATTTCGCTTGCGCTGATTTTTGGAACAAATTAGAACTAAGAAAAAGCACAACCTTAGCCCCTTAAAACTGGCTTGGAGAATTTTGAAGTACACGAAAAAAAAGTGCCAATAGTAGATGGAAGGTGAAGCTAAATACGCAACCAGCGGCGGTTTGAGAACTTTCGTAGATGAGATAAAGTAATAAATAAGTAAAAAAAAAAAAACCCCCAAGCAGCGAATACCGTAGTGAAAATGCCTGTCAACCGCAGCACCATCTATACCTACGTATATTTAATTAAGTCCTTCAATCCACATTCACATAAACAACAAGCGCTTAATTGTCCCGGTAAAGTTCTCAAGAAACGCTATTATTAAAATCTCAACAAGGTTTCGATTTTAATTTTGGCCTCGTTTTCAGGATTGAAACACTCCCTCTCATTTACGTCGCGGCCAGACTGATAATAAATTTCAACGTAATTTATGCTTTCCGTCTGGAATTGGGTCCAGCACGTATTATCCATCAAGTGAATGTCAAATATCATTCTCGGGTGTGCAATTAAAAAACGAAGAAATAATAGACGAAGAAAAAAAAATGTTTGTTGAGAAAACATCATTTTTATTGCAGTTATTCAGCGACATCGCGTGATTAAAATCAGTAATATTGCTACGAGTTACGCTTTCTTTAGGAAGTAACAATTCTTGCAAGTCTTGAATGTTAGACTCGATAGTTCAAAGTATAAATAAAATTCACATTTTTTTTTAACGTTTCATAATTTAAAATTTTATAGGTAGAAACGCCAAAGTGGTGGAATCTATTGCCTGAATGCTGTACTGAACCAAATCCGGGTGGCTTTAACACCGGCAAGATATGGACATTGCCAGCGGCGGCAAATATAACAATAATAATGTGAACATTAAATATTGCCACCCGGATTTGGTTCAGTACAGCATTCAGGCAATAGACTCCGCCACTTTGGTGTTTCTACCTTTAACGGTGTTTGGAATACTTATATTCCAATAGTAATCTCCGTTTCCCCATCAGCAACTAACTACACTGATGGAACCTGAAAGGTCGAAACCGGTCTGTAGGTGTTCTGTGGGGGAACAATATTTAATATTAAAATTTTATATTTAATTTTTGCATTGAACCCATGAACAAATAGGTGACGCTGCCTTCATCAACGATTTGGCATCTCTTGCAGGGGCGGCTCGTGATGTAGAGCCAAGGAGCTCTATTTTTTTTTATTAATTCTAAAAGCACTGTTCGGTGTTCAATTATTTCTTATTTTTTTAAGGATAACTCTTGAACGAACGGGCAGATTGTGAAAATTCTCCTAACGAAATATTCTCATCGAATAGATGCAGATAAAAACAAAAAATAAATTCATCCTTTGGTTGTTTGAAAGGTTAACCAGATTTTAAAACTCCATTCAACAAAGTTTTTTCCTACTCGTCGAATAGAAAATTAAATGCGGCGTTCAATTGATGTTTTTTGAGGATAAACTGATTTTGAAAATTCTTCCAGAAATTAACTTGAGACAACCTCACTTATTGAAGATTTATTGAATAAAAACGTATTTTACTCACTGAATTGATGTAAATAAGATAAAACATTAAATTCGCCGTTCAATTGTTTTGTGGTTTTGAAAAGATAACTCTTGAAACAAAATATCAGATTTTGAAAATTCTGTGTTGTAATCAATTCAATGTAGATAGGACCAACAAATTAATTGTTTTTTTTATAACTCTTGAACCAAATTTGCCAATTTTTTTAGCAACACCATCGAATAGACCTAACAAATGTAATTGTCTGTTTTTTGAGGGTAATTCTTGAGCGAAATAACAGATTTTGAAAATTCTTTCAGCATAGTATTGTACCTATTGGACAGATGTACATAAAATCAAAAACTAAATTCGCCGTTCAATTAGTTTCTGTTATCGTTGAGGATAACTCTTTAATGAGTTTTCAAATTCTTCTAGGAAAGTGCTATAGAGAATATATAGGCTAAAAAATTAAATTTGTTGTTAAATTAATTTCCGGTTTTTACTTTCTTCGTTACAAAGTACGAGAAAGTATTGTGATCATGATTTTTTTTTAATTCCTTTTAACGTTTTGAGGTCCCTAGAGACGATTTCAACAATTTCTGAAAAAAATTATGATGCGGCCATCATGTTACTTTCTCCGATTTCATAAGTATACATATAAATAACTTATAATATCAAATCGGAGAAAGAAACATAATGGCCACATCACCATATTTTAAGTGATGACCAGATTTGTAAAATTCTTTGAGCAAAGTCTTATATTCATCTGAAAGATGAAATGAAATTCGTTGTTAATTGTTTTTTTTTGGGTTTCAGAGGATAACTCTTGAACAAATGACCAAATTTGGCAACTTCTTCAAGCAAAGTAATGTACTCATCGAATAGATGCAGATAAGACAAAAAAAAAGAAATTTGTCGTTCAATGCTTTTCTTGAACGAATAAGATTTTGATCATTCTTTCAGTAAAGTATTGTAGATAACATAAAAAAATTAATTCGTTTTTCAATTGCTCTGTGGTTTTGAGGAGATAACTCTTGAACAAAATGAACTCTTCCTGAAAAGTATTGTGCTTGTCGGTTAAATGTAGACAGGATTTTTTTTTAACTTTTAAACAACAAATTTGGTACAAAGAGTACTGACTAAGACAAAAAATAATTGTTTTCTGTTTGTTTGAGGATAACTCTTGGACGAAAGGACAGATTTTGTAAATTCTTTCAAAGATCAAAGATCAAAACATAAATTCGCATTGTAATTGTTTTCCGTTTTTTTTTTGAACCAAAAACAGAGTTTTCAAATTTTTAAAGTATTGCACTCATTAAAGATATGTAGATAAGGTTACAAAATAAAATTCAGCGTTTAATTTAACGTGAACGAAGAACAAATGGTATTATAGATTGTATATACAGAGTGCCCGTTTTTCGAGCGGCACCATGGGGATTTCAGTTATCTTAAGAGATACGAGGTTGGTTTAATTAGGGCAAAGTTGTGTATTATAACGTTGATTAATAATCTGTTGAGAAATTTGAGTTACCTTTTTTTGTTAAAAAAAAATCGCGAAAAAATAAAAAAAATCAGTTTTCATTTTTAATTATTTATTCGAAAACTATTACTATTACGCATTTTGCACTCAGACATTATTAGAGCACTTTTTAATGGAGGATCTAAATATGTTATTAGATTTATTGTAGCTTTCAAGATGGTGGAGAAACAATAGACAACTTTTGTTTTCCTTATGGGCGCCATATTGGATTTTTACATTTTCTAATGCAAGATTTTTTTCTGTTTACGATGATATAACACACATTATGTTTTAATTTTACATTTGAGCCAAAATTTGAAATGTATTATTTTTGTAAAGAGTGCTTAAATACTCATACAGGGTTTATTTATTTAAAATATATATACGGGAAACCCCTTTTTACAACGAAAATACAATTCGTATGTGTGAAACAAAAATACAAAATTCAACCGCCAAGGTTGTTAAATCATATAAAAGTATGTACGTGAATATAAAAGTAATACAATTTATATTAGTGATAACAATTGGCGAACAAAGTAATATACAAAAGATAACTAATTGAAAGCATTGCGTTTAATGGTATATTTAAAACTTTCGAATAGATTAAACCATTTGTAATTATTATATTTAAATATATAATGTTAAAAAAGAGTGTCAAATATTTAAGGGGGTAGAAGTATGAACCAAAATAAGCAAAAAAATCTTAATAAACATGGGTCCTTAAAGTAACGGTTTCGAGAGATGAAATGTTCCTTTTTTTATTCTACAAAATCTTGCATTTTCTCATCATAGTTGGCTGATGTTTTGTGGTATTGTAGGCGACGGGATTTTAGGTCCTGTTGTTTTACCAAACCGATCAGCAGGCGCTGCTTACCTAAACTTTATGCAGAACGCAATGCATGATCTTTTCGACGACATTCCTCTGGCTCCAGCATGATGGTGCACCAGCTCATTTTTCTATTGCCGTTAGAGAATTATTAATCTATGGTACTCCTGTAAATAGCCTTGAGGAACTGCAGCTAAGAGTTAATCAAAACTACCAACAAATCCGATCCAATGAGGGTGTTTTAGAAAGGGTTCGAATATCCTTCAAACAAAGAGGTCATGCCTGCTTGGAAATAAATGAAGGAGGGCAATTCGAACATCTTCTGTAACTCTGTTCTTTGTTTTTGCTAGAAGCTCCCCTTGTTTTTTTTTTTTTTTTAGAGGAAAGATGATTGACAGGGGTTCGGGTTAGGGAATCGAGGATGATGGCGACTTGGCTTAGCCAGCTAGGGCATTCAGCCACAACCAATTTATAATAATAATATTCATGTTTAAATGAAATGGGGATAAACACTAGACGCCCAGGGACCCGTACGGCCATTTTTCGTGTTGAAAAAGTGACCGTCCGGACGGGGCTGGAACCCGCACCAACGGGGTCCAGAGGCCGGACCTCTACCCACTAGACCACCGCGGCCCCAGCTCCCCTTGTTTATTTGCACATAATCAATAAGTAATAAATAATTGCAAAATGTTGCTACTTTTCGTGTTTATTTAATTTATTGAATGCTTCTGCAACAAGTAAAGGTTTTCAATTTCAATGATCGTTTTTTCATTCTTTGAAAAGAAGACGGTGGGATATACTGTATGCTAAGTGGCTCTACCATCAAAATGTTCCACGAGCCGCCACTGATCTCTGGATGCACATTACAAGTAAAATAAGTTATTCGATCTAAGACCATAGAGTTTACACCATACACATGCCATGTACAATTTCGGCCAAAGATATAAGACACCTTTTTTTGTCTAATGTGAATCAATTCAATTTTAATTGTAGATAGCTGTACTCACAACGTGCATCAATTTTATTTACAACTAGCGAGTACCCGGCATGCGTTGCAATGCTGCAATACGTCAATACGTAGCTTATTACTGGTGACGAACGACGGTTCCGCTGCGCTGCGCCGTCGTCCGTGCATGGTCCATATATTTTAAGGCAGATAACTGGTGACGGACGACGACGCAGCGCAGCGGAGTGTATGGCCCATTAAAATTAAGCAAATAAACTGGTGACAAACGACGGCTCCGCTGCGCTGCTCCGGCGTCCGTGTGTGGCCCTTAAAAATTAAGCAAGGTAACTGGTGACGAACTTGTCCGTGCGTAGCCCTTAAAAATTAAGCAAGGTAACTGGTGACGAACGACGGCTCCGCTGCGCTGCGCCGTCGTCCGTGCGTAGCCCTTAAAAATTAAGCAAGGTAACTGGTGACGAACGACGGCTCCGCTGCGCTGCGCCGTCGTCAATCCGTAGCTTATTACTGGTGACGTATCCTGTTGGATTTGTTCGTCTGGCCGAAAACGGATTAGGCTCTAAACGTTAGTGAGGGCTGTTTAATTTTAAATGCTAATTACAGGTCGTGAAAGCAACCGGCAGGTCGCACCAATTTCAGGTAGTAACGCCTGACGTACATTATTCCATCCTCCTGACATTCGCTAAATACAACAAATACTATTAGTTAGGTTATGTACATTGAAAACCAAGAAATGGTAGACAAACATATTCTATTTTAAACAGAAACCTTCGCCCGCATGATTACATTAACCCCTGAAAATTTCATCCAAATCCGACGAATGGTTTAGGTGTCCATAAAACGACAAACAAACCAACAAACAAACATTCATTTATATATATATATATATATATATATATAGAAGAAGATAGATAGCGTTACCCGGCATGCGTTGCACTGCCACTCAAATATAGAGATAAAGATTAAATTTGTTTATTGGAGTGCTTTAGAATACACAATATTTTTAGTTTTTCCGTCTGGTGCGCACACGAAATAAATCAGATGGTTTTCCAACGCGTGAGCAGGCCACATATAGTTGTCCATGTGAGAAGCATGGATTCTTCAAATTTAGTCCGCACACTTGTAGCGATTGTGCTTTGTTGATTGTCATTGCAAAAGCGAGTCGCTCAGGAAACTGCAAATGTTTCAATTGAAATGGCACATCTGTCGGAATCATTGGGATGCGTGGTAATAGTACATCTTCCCCTTTAAATTTTCCATTCAAAATAGTAGCTTGGATGATATTGTTCATCATCTTTTTCACTGAAAGCCTGGTACCGTTGCAAAGTTGTGGTGTATTGATGTTGCGAAGAAGGATTATAGGCACGCCAAGTTCCAATGTTAAAATGTGCGGTGGCATGCCTGGCAAATCAAGTGAATTCAGGTCGCACCAATTTCAGTTGGTAACACCTGACGTTCGTTATTCTATCGTCCTGACATTCGCTAAATTCAACAAATACTATTAGTTAGGTTATGTCCATTGAAACCCAAGAAATAGTAGACACACATATTCTATTTTACACAGAAACCTTCCCCCGCATGATTACATTAACCCCAGAAAATTTCATCCAAATCCGACGAATGGTTTAGGTGTCCATAAACGACAAACAAACAAACAAACATTCATTTTTATATATATAGATGTGTAAGCAAATCTGTTTTTCTTTTTCTATTTTACTCTACACCGATATTGATATTGAAGCTCGATTTACATGATTACATTTTGTGTCCTATTTTCTTGGCCGCAATTGTACATATTGAAGGCGTTTATCTTGTCCGAATTTTGTCAATTTTGGTTAATCTGTCTGAAAAAGCTTCATTTCCTCACTCATGTCATTTATCTGGTCCTCTGACTATTGAATTAACAAAGTGCTAAAAATTATGCTAAAATAAACAAGGCAATTGAAGCGACAATTCAAGTGTATACAATAGAAAATTCTAATTTTTGTTTTGTTTTTTTTTTTTGGCATAGATTTGACCATTCAGCCACCCAATTCTAATAATAATATTTAATTAATTAATTAAAACTCAAGACCATTCCAATTTATTTAATTGGCGCTATTTGTTTAATCTCGATTAAGAATTTTAATCGCGCATATTTATGTCGAGTTAGTTCAGGCGGTGAATAATTTAATTTGATGTAAAGATGATTTTATATTAAATGACCTTGCAAGGTTACTTTCAGATCGTTTTTTTTTTTGTTACGATCTTAATTTAATTGACGACGTTCCAGTTCGCTTCTCTTCAAAAGTAAGGCCGAATCTTTCGAATTCTTGTATTATGTCATTTTATTGCATTAATATCCTTCGTTAGCTTAGAGATATAATAATCAAATTCGTTGTAGAATGCACCAACAAATTGATATGACTACCACATAGTAACGGTCGCAACCATCATCTTCATGCTATAAGAAGGTTTTTGTCATATTTAAATATTACTTTAAATAACGAAAATCATTTTTTTTCAATGGATTAATAATAAGCATAATATTCTGCAAAAGTGCCAAATTTAAACATACTCTCTCGAATTTGAAACACCCTGTATATACAATATCTTAATTTACAATTTTTTTTTAACATTACTGTAAGACAATATTATATTGATTATAATATTCTGCATCATTTGTAAAACGGCTATCGATCTGATGGTCTTTCCACTCGGGACGTTATTTGCGTTGAGAGATATTATTAATTATTAGACTGAATTGAAATTATTCATTCAATAAAATTTAATCAATTTTTCATCCTTATAACTAATAATTAAAATTTTCAATATTCTCCACACTATCGGGGAAAATTTTCAATCATTAAAAATACGTGTAAGTATTTGCATCTTTGTCTATCTTATGTATGAATTGAAATTAATTTAATTCCAATCGGAGCTGCGTTAATGCATCGTTGATAAGCGAAGAAATAATGTGTTTTTTGCAATCTCTAGACCGGAAAGTATTTGCCTCCGGGGCAAAGGTGAGATGATAAGGCTGCTCGCACCTGACTGTTTCCAGTTTCATCACGTCCATCAGTGAGTTCGGTGTTTTAGATTTTTAACAGTGCAGTGTGGTGTTGTTTTTAAATTTTAACCCTTTGTACTCGTATTTATTAGTAACAAAACGTATTGCGGCGACAATAAGTCGACATATGAGTGCAAAGCGTTAATTTTTGTGTCAAATTTGAAGGATGGACGAGGGGCTGTTGCCGTCTTCTTATGGATATTATTTCACGAAATCTAAGTAAGTGAACATTTATTATTCACTGGAACATTTTTTTAATTTCGCAAACGATTAATATTCGATTGTTCTTAACGTTTTTAACCATTCAAACCTGCAAAATGCAATGCCGATTTTATTTTTTTAAAGACGTTAAAGTGACGATTTTTGAAACAATTGTTGATAGTTAAAATTTGATTTTAATATTCAAAATAATTTACTGAAAAATTTTCAAAAAATTTTTTTTTGTAAATTTCACTAATATTTTCGTTCACGACAAACGACAAAAAATCTAGGTCTATTGGCCCCTTTTGCTTTTGAAAAATGTGGCAAGTTAGTGCAATTTAAAATCTGATCATTTTTTTTTTTCATGAAATCAAAGCAAAATGGAAAACGTTTTTAAAGTCCGAAATTAGAATATCAAGATATTGATTTTTGAAATTGCAGAATTGCCGAAGACGTTGGACTTGGATGATTAGTTTTAGTGATATTTTAAAACGCTTAACCAAACCCTGTAATGAGTTGGACTTTGATGATTCAATTTAGTGACATTTTAAAACGCTTAACCAAATTCTGTAATTAAATTAGCACAAATTGAAAAACTAGAATTTTTTAACGTTTTTTTAATTTTTGAAAATTGCGCAACACCCAAACGCTTTGTGCGATTTTGATTATTCAAGCGTTAAAATGTAGCCAATTTATTATATTTCAAAAAGGTATTAAGAAATATTTTCGTGAAATCAGCACAGAACGCACAAAATCAAAAGTTTCTCAACGTCTTCAAAATCGCGATTTGATTTTTTTTTTTAATTGCATAACGCCCAAACGCTTTGTGCTATTTTGATGATTTAAACTTTAAAATGTAGCCAATTTATTATATAATAAAAACCTATTAAGAACTATTTTTGTGAAATTAGCACAAAGCGCACAAAATCAAAAGTTTCTCAAATCGCGGTTGGATTTTTGAAAATTGCACCTAAACGCTTTGAATTTTGATGATTCAAGCCTTAAAATGTAGCCAATTTATTATGTATTTTAAAAACGTATTAAGAAATATTTTTGTGAAATCAGCACAAACGCACAAAATCAAAAGTTTCTCAACGTCTCTAAAATCGCGATTGGATTTTTGAAAATTGCACAACGCCCAAACGCTTTGTGCGATTTTGATGATTCAAACATTAAAATGTAGCCAATTTATTATATAACAAAAACGTATTAAGAAATATTTTTGTGAAATCAGCACAAAACGCACAAAATCAAAAGATTTTCAACGTCTCCAAAATCGCGGTTTGATTTTTGAAAATTGCACAACGCCCAAACGCTTTGTGCGATTTTGATGATTTAAACGTTAAAATGTGGCCAATTTATTATATAACAAAAACGTATTAAGAAATATTTTTGTGAAATCAGCACAAAACGCACAAAATCAAAAGTTTCTCAACGTCTCCAAAATCGCGATTGGATTTTTGAAAATTGCACAACGCACAAACGCTTTGTGCGATTTTGATGATTCAAACGTTAAAATGTAGCCAATTTATTATATTTCAAAAACGCATTAAAGAATATTTTTGTGAAATCGTCACAAAGCGCACAAAATCGAAAGTTTTTCAACATCCCCAAAATCGCTGTTTGATTTTTTAGAATTGCACAACGCCCAAACGCTTTGTGCGATTTTGATGGTTTAAACGTTAAAATGTGGCCAATTAATTATATAACAAAAATGTATTAAGAAATATTTTTGTGAAATCAACACAAAACGCACAAAATCAAAAGTTTCTCAATTTTTGAAAATTGTACAAAGCTCAAACGCTTTGTGTGATTTTGATGATTCAAACTTTAAAATGTAGCCAATTTATAATATAACAAAAACGTATTAAGAAATATTTTTGTGAAATCAGCACAGAACGCACAAAATCAAAGTTTCTCAACATCCCCAAAATCGCGATTTGATTTTTGAAAATTGCACAACACCCAAACGCTTTGTACGATTTTGATGATTTAAATGTTAAAATGTGGCCAATTTATTGTATAACAAAAACGTATTAAAAAATATTTTTGTGAAATCGGCACAGAATGCACAAAATCAAAAGTTTCTCAACGTCTCCAAAATCGCGACTTAATTTTTGAAAATTGCACAACACCCAAACGCTCTGTGCGATTTTGATGATTTAAATGTTAAAATGTGGCCAATTTATTGTATAACAAAAACGTATTAAGAAATATTTTTTTGAAATCAGCACAAAACGCACAAAATCAAATGTTTCTCAACGTCTCCAAAATCGCGATTTGATTTTTTTTTAATTGCACACCACCTAAACGCTTTGGATTTTGATGATTTAAGCGTTAAAATGTAGCCAATTTATTATATGTATTTCAAAAACGCATGATATTTTTGTGAAATCAGCACAAAACCCACAAAATCCAAAGTTTTTCTATGTCTCCAAAATCGCGATTTGATTTTTTTTATTGGACACCGCCCAAACACTTTGTGCGATTTTGATGATTTAAACGTTAAAATAGAGCCAATTTATTACATAACAAAAACGTATTAATAAATATTTTTGTGAAATCAGCACAAAATGCACAAAATCAAAAGTTTCTCAACGTCTCCAAAATCTCGATTTCATTTTTGAAAATTGCACAACCCCCCAAACGCTTTGTGTGATTTTGATGATTCATACATTAATATGTAGCCAATTTATTATATAACGAAAACGTATAAAGAAATATTTTTGTGAAATTAGCACAAAACGCACAAAATCAAAAGTTTCTCAACGTCTCCAAAATCGCGATTTGATTTTTGAAAATTGCATTGATTTTGATGATTTAAACGTTAAAATGTGGCCAATTTATTATATAATAAAAACTTATTAAAAAATATTTTTGTGAAATCAGCGCAAAACACACAAAATCAAAAGTTTCTTAACGTCTCCAAAATCGCGATTTGATTTTTGAAAATTGCACAACACCCAAACGCTCTGTGCGATTTTGATGTTTCAAATGTCAAAATGTGGCGAATTTATTATACACTCGGCGTCAAAATTTTCGACCAAATTGAAGTCACGACAGTTTGAAAAATCGAGTTTTTTCGCGATTTTTCGAGTGGCGCTTTTTTTTGACGCCGAGTGTATTTCGAAAACAAATATTTTTGTAAAATCGGCACAAAACGCGCAAAATCAAAAGTTTCTCCACGCATCAAAAATCGCGATGTGTTCACACCCAAACAAGAAACAAGAAAAATCACCATATCCGCATATGTCCGTTGAATAACAAATTCGACTAGAAATTTCGAACCCAAAAAAATGGTTACGTTAATTTGATTAATCGTAAAAACACTTGCAAAAAGATATGAATCTAATATGAACGAGCTCAATCAATGAACCGAGGAGAACTAATTATAAAACCAAATAATTATACATTTAATTTTTATCGTAACAATAATGCAGCACTTACGCAACTCTTTCCCATTCTACTCCCGGATATATTATACAACATCACTTCTAATCAACTCACTTCAAAACACCGAAGAGTACTGTTCACGTGTGTTTCCAAAAAATGCGATCTTGCCAAATTCAAAGAATACCCACTGTGCCCGAACAGGTTTCAGAAATAAAATTATCGTAAATCGTAAATAGTCTTTGCGGAAGTTAATTTGTTATTTGGCCGAAAGTTCAGAGTTTAATAATATTCGCGATGTTGCCATCAAAGTGAAATGAAATAATTTGAGTGGACTACGGATGAAATTACATTTATAAACGCTTACTTTTACGAAATGTCGGATGTGATCCTTGAAAGATATTTTCTTAACTTCTTCCAAAACTATAAACCTGTTTAATTTCTGGGCACGCGCCTGATTCATGATTTTCTTTGACTTTTTGCAGGATTTCGTTTTAAAAATCCATTAAGACTATACCGGCCCGCCATTTTGCACATACTAGAAAATTTGTGTTCTATAATAGCGTTGATTGTACGATACTTCAATCAACGATAATAGTTAAGATGCAAAAAATTCAAACACAGCTTCAAAGTGTCCTTGATATTTGTTGAAATTGTTTTTTGTTTAACACGTGGTGAAAATTTTTTGATATTCAGGAAAAATTGTGAAACGAACCAAGTGCCTCATTTTAACAATCCTGAGTGTCCTTGATGTTAGCAGGTAAACTACTTCTGACAATCCGACTGTTGCTTGACTTGCAGTCAGTTCTCTTTCTTCATGAGCTGTCAGTACTATCTTCCAGCCCATTTTTGACTTAATGATTATCTGCATTGAGCCCTCGGTATTGAAAATGTTTTTGAAACACCTTGACACAGCTGCGAGTTAAGATGCAAAGTGAACTTAAATGTAAAACTTATTTTTTTATTTTTGTGAATTTTTTTAATAAACATTTCATATTGTATTTAAATTTTTCTCCCAAACTCGAAACCTAATTTTTTCCAAAATTCATAGCTTTTGTGAAAATGTTCGGATTTTCAAAAACTAAACTTTATTGAAAATAATGACGTTTTGTGGGTTTTATTTAATTTTTGTGAATTTTTTCAACAAACATTTCCAATTGTTTTTCGATTTTTCTTCCGAACTAGGAAACAAAATTGTTCCAAAATTCATAACTCTTGTAAAATATGTCAGATTTTCAAAAACTTAACTTGATTTGAAAGAATGGCGTTTCATGAATTTTATTTAATTGTTGTGAATTCTTTTAACAAACATTTCGTAACTATTGTAAAAATTGTCGGATTTTTAAAAACTAAACTTGATTTGAAGTAATGATGTTTCGTGAGTTCTATTTAATTTTTGTGATTTTTTTTAACAAACATTTCCAATTATTTTTCGATTTTTCTTCCGAACAAAAATTTTCAAAAATTCATAACTTGTCAGATTTTCAAAAACTAAACTTTATTAAAAAAAAAGAATGACGTTTCCTGAGTTTAGTCCAATATTTGTGATTTTTCTTATAAACCCTTAATTTTTTTAAATTTTTTTTACCAATTCATAAATTCATAACTCTTTTGAATACTGGAGAGTTTTCAGTTTGAAAAATTGGTTGATTTTAATTTTTGTGTTTTATTTTCATGAGCGTTTCTTACAAGCCAAACATTTTCAAAAAATCACAACTCTTGAGACTTCTTGAGTAGAATATTTTTGTCGTATTTTGAAACACGTTTCATGTTAAACTTCGACTCAGAAACTATTTTTTTAAACTCATAACTCTTAAAAATCATAGCAAATTAAATTTCCTCTGAAAAGAATAGATTTTGGGAGTTGGCTTTAATTTTTGTGAATTTTTTCTTGTTTATAACAATAATAATAATCCTTTATTTGCGTGAGCCACCATACATAGAATATACATAAAGTAAAAAAAAATCATAAAATAAAATTTAAAAAACATTTTTTATTTATTTATTTGATCCTCGACGGGAATATATATATTTTTTAATTCATATCTCTTCTGAAAATTGTAGCATTTTAGCAACCTAAACTTTATTTGAAAGAATGGCACTTTTTCAGTTTAGTTTTTTGGGAATTTTATTTTTCAATTTTAATCCTCGACTCGAAACCAATTTTTTAAAAATCGTCGGATTTTCACAAAAAAATCTTCTTTTGATAAATACGCGTTTGTCAGTTGAGTTTAATTTTTGTGATCTTTTTTTATAAACGTTTATTTTTTTTTTCGATTTTTTTTATCCATTTTTTTTAATGAATAACTTTTAAAAATTATTGGATGTTCACAAACCAACTTTGTTTAGATAAATGGGCATTTTGTGAGTTGAATTTGATTTTTGAGATTTTTTCTTAAACGTTTTATATTTTTCTTCGATTTATTTCCCCAAATGGAAACCAAAAATTTTCAAAAAATCATAACTCTTTTAAAAATCTTGGATTTTCACAAACGAACTTTGTTTTGATAAATAGACGTTTTGTGAGTTGATTTTGATGTTCGAGATTTTTTCTTAAACGTTTTATATTTTTTCTTCGATTTAATTCCCCAAATGAAACCAAAAAATTTCAAAAAATCATAACTTTTTTAAAAATCGTTGGACGTTCACAAACTAACTTTGTTTTGATAAATAGACGTTTTGTGAGTCAAATTTTATTTTTGGGATTTTTTTCATAAACGTTTTATATTTTTTCTTCCATTTATTTCCCCAAATGGAAACGAAAAATTAAAAAAAAATCATAACTCTTTTAAAAATTGTTGGATGTTCGCAAACTATTTTTTTTCTCGATAAATATACGTTTTGTGACTTGAATTTGATTTTTGAGATTTTTTTGATAAACGTTTTATATTTTTTCTTCGATTTATTTCCCCAAATCGAAACGAAAAAAATATTTAAAAAATCATAGCTCTTTTAAAAATTGTTGGATGTTCACAAACTAACTTTGTTTCGATAAATAGACGTTTTGTGAGTTGAATATGATTTTTAAGATTTTTTTTCATAAACGTTTTATATTTTTTCTTCGATTTATTTCCACAAACCGAAACCAAAAATTAAAAAAATCATAACCCTTTTAAAAATCGTTGGATGTTCACAAGCCAACTTTTTAAGATAAATGGGCGTCTTGTGAGTTGAATTTTATTTTCAGGAAGTTTTATATTTTTTCAAAAAATCATAGATATTTTAAAAATGGTTGGATGTTCACAAACTAAACTTGTTTCGATAAATAGACGTTTTGTGAACTGAATTTGATTTTTGAGATTTTTTTGATAAACGTTTTATATTTTTTCTTCGATTTATTTCCCTAAATAGAAACCAAAAATTTTCAAAAAACCATAACTCTTCTAAAAATAGTTGGATGTTCACAAACTAACTTTGTTTCGATAAATAGACGTTTTGTGAGTTTAATTTAATTTTTGAGATTTTTTCCATTCACATTTTATATTTTTTCTTCGATTTATTTCCCCAAATTGAAACCAAAAAAAAAAAAAATCATAACTCTTTTAAAAATTGTTGAATGTTCACAAACTAAAATGATTTCGATAAATGGCCATTTTGTGAGTTTAATTTGATTTTTAGGATTTTTTCCATTCACATTTATATTTTTTCTTCGATTTATGTCCCCAAATCGAAACGAAAAAAATTCAAAAAATCATAACTCTTTTAAAAATTGTTAGATGTTTACAAACTAACTTTGTTTCGATAAATAGACGTTTTGAGAGTTGAATTTGATTTTTGAGATTTTTTTCATAAACGTTTTATATTTTTTCTTCAATTTTTTTCAAAAATTTTCAAAAAATCATAACTTTTTTTAAAAAATGTCGGATGTTCGCAAACTAAACTTGTATCGATAAATCGACGTTTTGTGAGATGTAAGATATTAGAAGAAACATTTTACAAATGTTGAAGATAATAAAGAACTGCATATGTTGATAAATGTATTACTCATGTGGAGTTTATGATTTTCGATCAGAAATTGAAAATATAAAATGAGTTTTTGTCAATAATTATAAAATAGTGATAGATACAAAATTTCTAGAGAAAAATGACCAAAAAAATGAAAAGAATAATTTTCTTACGAAATCCATTAAATATTTTAACAAAATCCCTGTGGCCAACATCAACATTTTTTAGTGTCTAGTAATGTTTCAAAAAGTAATTGAAAAAATTAAAGCAGTAATAAACGTTCTTCACACTTTTATTTGAAATTCCAGATATATATTTCGGACACAAATAAATCTGGAATTTTCAAGTTAACAAAAAGTTATTAGTTGGGATCTTCAAGTAACTCACCCAATCAATTTATTTCAAAAAGTAATTTGTGTATATTTCATAATCTCTGTAATCTATGACGCACATTCTTCCTTGTGTATTATTTTGTTAATTTAAGAGAGATGCTGATGAATAGATTACGAACAGTATTTTATTTTAAATGATTTATTTTTTACATTATTTTCATTTTCGTGACCTCGCTTATGTCATTGCAATCCCACGGTGTGCTCTGTATTGACAAGCTCAATTATCTTTCACATTCCACTCGAAATTATTATTGCACTTTATGTTTATTTATATCTTCATTAATATTTCCATCCGCATAACGAGATGCACTTTTGCATTGTGCCATTCGTTTTTACTATTCATGAGTGTGTATCGGTGATTGAAGAGCTCTTAAGGTACTTTCATGTCGGCTAATTGTGGCCAAGGTGGCGTGCCATGTAGAGAATCCTGTCCGGTGATGGATACTCTTAATTAATATATAAAGGATATGCGGATTTGCAAAGGTTGCAATTAACCTAGTTGCAGTAATTAAGGAAAAAAATGGTGACTATTCGTTATTACATATGACTTGTGATTAAGTTAAATTAATATCAATACGTGAATATTAAAAGAACTCATTATACACATTTACTTCTTTCTATATTTTTCGTGAAATTGGGATGTTTCAGGTGAGGTCTCTAAAATGTTTTTAATTGTACTGATGAGTATGGCCTTTGGCAATGCTATCATAATAAAATATTTTTAAAATGTCTGCTCGATGTCCAGAAAATAAAATTTTGTTCGTGTAGTCGTCTATGTTTTTCGTGAAATTTGGATGTTTCAGGTGAGGTCTCTAAAATATTTTTAATTGTACTGATGGGTACGGCCTTTGGCAATGCTACCATGATAAAATATTTTTAAAATGTCTGCTCGATGTCCAAAAAATAAAATTTTGTTCATGTGGTCTTCTATATTTTTGGTGGGGCACCTCATACGACGCGGTCATTTTATGGACAACCATGTAAGTTCGTGTTATTCTTTTCAAATGGATAGACGGAGGATCTTTGTATGCACAATTTAAATTGTTACCAGTTATGCTGGACACCCTGTATAATTGGTGATAATTTAAATTTTGCATACAATGATCCTACGTCTATCCATTTGAAGAGAATAACATACTTTTCCATAAAATGACCGTGTCGTACAACAAACTTTTACATTTGGCACACAAAAAATGATCATTTATTCTAAACTACTGACTCGCTTGAACTTTGTATAAATTTCAATTGGGGGTGAAGTTTGGCCGATCACATCCAACAACGAATAATTTCTGAAAAAGTTGCCATGGCGCGCTAATTGTTTCACAATTCTTATTTAACCGCACGCATCGATAATTTTTCACCTTAAATATATTCACGCACTTTCTTCATCTCGCCATAGCATTCACCACTTACTACCAATAAGAGCACAATAAGGAAGTCTAACTTTCAATAGCTTTTTACACGCACTTGCGACCAAGAATGTACAATTCCTAGCGATACGCGTTCGGCACAATTCTCTCAATTTACGCCCAGCCTAATTAACCACTTTGACCAAAAAAACCCATTTTTTTAACCATCAAAACCCTGCGCAATTTCCCAATATTTGCAGCGGTTCATAATTCATCCACGTAATAATTTCACAATATTCGTCGCATCGATCAGAGAAATCGTTATATAATTACCCCCCCGAAAATATTCAATCGACAAATCATTGCAATTTGTTAAGCGTTTCGAAAAGAAAAAAACTGGATTGGGCAATGATTTGCTAATTTGATTTGTTTTTATAGCTCCGGCTCAGCACAATGTCATGAGGTTTTATGTGTTTCTCGCGGTTCTAATTGAAAATTATTTACGGCGATAATAAATGATGCTTTAATGCATGTTAAACAATATAAATTACTTCCTTGATACCCGGTCGTAAAATATACGCTGTTTAAAAGCATATTAGTTTTTTTTTGACGTCGGGTTTCCTAGTGATGAGTTGTTGGAGGAAGGACGTGATTTGTCAAAAAATTAATAGTTTTTTTTTTCGTTGTTGAAATGTTTCCTGGTTGAATTTATGTTGTTAAATTTGAGCATTGTTGAAGATATTTAATGTTATTAAAATAAAAATGTTGGGAGATAATGTGTAAAATATTGTGTTAAAATAGATTAAACATGTTGAGTATATTTTGCAGCAATTTAACTTTTTTTGCGCCGCTCAAATCCACGGATAAACGAAAATTTACTAGAGATGGGCAAAACTGCTACTTTTGAATCACGTTGCTACTTTCTAATATCAGTGATTTTAAACTGTGACTGTGATCACGGTTAGTAAACGTTGTAGCACCTGAAATTGTTAATGGTTTCTCAAAAATGTTTTCGATATGATTATGCTAATATTTGTCCACCCGGTCACGTAAATAGTGTTCCTTTTGATCTGTGACTGAAGGTCATATTTTGGATATATTATCTGCTATACCAAATAAATATACGACTACCCTTGATTCAGTTCAAAATTCGAGAAGGATTTGGAGATTTTGCAGAAAAAACAGAAATAAATTTGAAAAGTTGAAAAATTTTAGGTATCTGGCAAATGTTTTCCTATTTTGGTTTTACCTCTGAAAAAAACGCATCTTTCGAAATATTATTTTAAAATAAAAAAGGTTTTTGAAAATTTTCGTTTTAATTTTTTGAGCACTTGGCCAAAAACATCGCAGAAAAAAATACAAAATGTGCAGGCAAAATTCCATAAAAAAAATATCCTCAATGGCCGAAGTACCGCTTATTCGAAATCAATTTGTTTTTTTTTAATTCAACTATTTTCAATACAGAAAATCCTCAAAAGTCCTTTTGAAGATTTTCGTTTTAATTTTTTAACACTTAAACAATAACTATAAAAATGCAGACAAAATTCCATATGAAATCATCCTCAATGGCCGAAGTATCGCTAATTCAAAATCGATTTAGTTTTTGTAAATACAACAATTTTCAACAGAGATATGGATTTTTGAAGATTTTCGTTTTAATTTTTTGAGCACTTGAATGAAAACATCGCAGAGAAAATATAAAACGCGCAGACAAAATTCCATAAGAAATATCCTCAATGGTCGAAGTATCGCTTATTAAAAATCAATTTGGTTTTTGTAAATTCAAAAATTGTTAATGAAGATATGAATTTTTGAAAATTTAATTTTAATTTTTTTTGAGCACGTGAATGAAAACATCGCAGAATAAAATATAAAACGCGTAGAAAAAATTCCTTAAAACAATATCTTCAATGGTCGAAGAATAGCTAATTCAAAATCAATTTGGTTTTTGTAAATTCAACAATTTTCAATAGAGATATGGATTTTTGAAGATTTTAATTTAAATTTTTTGCGCACTGTAATAAAAACATCGCAGAAAAAAATATAAAACACGTAGAAAAAATTCCTTAAAAAAATATCCTCAATGGTCGAAGTATCGCTTATTCAAAATAAATTTGGTTTTTGTAAATTCAACAATTTTTAACGGATATATGGATTTTTGAAAATTTTATTTTTATTTTTTTGAGCACTTTATTAAAAACATCGCAGAAGAAAATATAAAACGCGTAGAAAAAAATCCTTAAAACAATATCTTTAATGGTCGAAGTATCGTTTATTCAAAATTAATTTGGTTTTTGTAAATGCAACAATTTTTAACGGATATATGGATTTTTGAAAATTTTAGTTTAATTTTTTTGCGCACTTTAAATAAAAGCATCGCCGAAAAAAATATAAAACGCGTAGAAAAAATTCCTTAAAACAATATCTTCAATGGTCGAAGAATCGCTTATTCAAAATTAATTTGGTTTTTGTAAATCCATCAATTTTTAACGGATATACGGATTTTTGAAAATTTTATTTTTATTTTTTGATCACTTGAATGAAAACATCGCAGAAAAAAATATAAAACGCGCCGAAAAAATTCCAAAAGAAATATCCTCAATGGTCGAAGTATCGCTTATTCAAAATTAATTTGGTTTTTGTAAATTTAACAATTTTTAACGGATATGTGGATTTTTGAAAATTTTATTTTTATTTTTTTGAGCACTTGAATGAAAACAATGCAGAAAAAAATATAAAACGCGTAGAAAAAATTCCTTAAAACAATATCTTCAACGATCGAAGAATCGTTTATACAAAATTAATTTGGTATTTGTAAATTCAACAACTTTTAACGGATCTGTGGATTTTTGAAAATTTTAGTTTTATTTTTTTGAGCACTTGAATGAAAACATCACAGAAAAAAATATAAAATACGTAGAAAAAATTCCTTACAACAATATCTTCAATGGTCGAAGAATCGTTTATTCAAAATTAATTTGGGTTTTGTAAATTCAACAATTTTTAACGGATATATAAATTTTTGAAAATTTTATTTTTATTTTTTTGAGCACTTGAATGAAAACATCGCAGAAAAAATATAAAACGCGCCAACAAAATTACATAAGAAATGTCCTCAATGGTCGAAGCATCGCTTATTCAAAATAAATTTGGTTTTTGTAAATTCAACTATTTTCAATAGAGATTTGGATTTTTGAAGATTTTCGTTTTAATTTTTTGCGCACTTTAATAAAAATATCGCAGAAAAAAATATAAAACGCGTAGAAAAAATTTCTTAAAGCAATATGTTCAACGGTCGAAGAATCGCTTATTCAAAATTGATTTGGTTTTTGTAAATTCAACAATTTTTAACGGATATGCGGATTTTTGAAAATTTTATTTTTATTTTTTTGAGCACTTGAATGAAAACAACGCAGAAAAAAATATAAAACGCGCCAACAAAATTCCATAAGAAATATCCCCAATGGTCGAAGTATCGCTTATTCAAAATCAATTTGGTTTTTGTAAATTCAACAATTTTTAACGGATATATGGATTTTTGAAAATTTTAGTTTTATTTTTTTGAGCACTTAAATAAAAACATCGCAGAAAAAAATATAAAACGCGCCGACAAAATTCCATAAGAAATATCCTCAATGATCGAAGTATCGCTTATTCAAAATCAATTAGGTTTTTGTAAATTCAACAATTTTTAACGGATATACGGTTTTTCGAAAATTTTATTTTTATTTTTTTGAGCACTTGAATGAAAACATCGCAGAAAAAAATATAAAACGCGCCGACAAAATTCCATAAGAAATTTCCTCAACAGTCGAAGTAAAGCTAATCTTTAGGATGTTAAACATAGAATCTCATGAAGGTGTGAATTGTAAATTTTGAAAATTTTTCGGAAATGTTGAATTAGACGTGCACAAGAAAATTTAGGAACATCTCTTTGAAAAATTGATTCATAAAAAATTCACATTCAAACCATAGATATCTCAAAAAGTAAATGAGTTCGAATGCCATTTTTATTTAAATATGATGCAGAAATCAGAATTTTTATAGAAATATCATTTGGGCAGATGAATGCACTCATAATCCATCGATATTGGGCACAGGAAAATTCAAGGGATCATTCATAACTCGCGAACGAATTTCAAAATAAAAAAAAATCAAGAATACATGATGGGACTTTTTTGGAAGGGATCGAATAATTTCGAATCGTCTGCGACAGGGAATGTGAGGCGGGCATTTCTTTCAAAAAGTTTGGGAAGGCCCAGAGGGCCATTGGGAAATAATTTCCAACAAAGATTTAGTGTGAATGTATAGTTTGGTATTTTGGGTTATACTCATATTAGGCCATTTTTCGTAGCCTGCAACCTAAATCAAGAGAAATACCATCAACTGTTCTCTGAAGACGATTTCCCTCTCGCAGAACTGAATAGATTTTATTTTCAACAAGATGGGGTAACACCACATAACGCCGGAAGAAATTATAAGAGGTTAATTTCCAGAGGGAAATACTTTTCGACGAAGATTGGTATTTTGGGTTATCGTTTTATTAGGCCATTTTTTCGTAGACTGCAACCTAAATCAAGAGAAATACCATCAACTGTTCTCTGAAGACGATTTCCCTCTCGCAGAACTGAATAGATTTTATTTTCAACAAGATGGGGTAACACCACATAACGCCGGAAGAAATTATAAGAGGTTAATTTCCAGAGGGAAATACTTTTCGACGAAGATTGGTATTTTGGGTTATCGTTTTATTAGGCCATTTTTTCGTAGACTGCAACCTAAATCAAGAGAAATACCATCAACTGTTGGCTAAAGATGATTTCCCTCTCGCAGAACTGAATAGATTTTATTTTCAACAAGATGGGGTAACACCACATAACGCCGGAAGAAATTATAAGAGGTTAATTTCCAGAGGGAAATACTTTTCGACGAAGATTGGTATTTTGGGTTATCGTTTTATTAGGCCATTTTTTCGTAGACTGCAACCTAAATCAAGAGAAATACCATCAACTGTTGGCTAAAGATGATTTCCCTCTCGCAGAACTGAATAGATTTTATTTTCAACAAGATGGGGTAACACCACATAACGCCGGAAGAAATTATAAGAGGTTAAATTCCAGAGGGAAATACTTTTCAACGAAGATTTAGTGTAAATGGATAGTTTGGTATTTTGGATTATAGTTATATTAGGCCACTTTTCGTAGACTGCAACCTAAATCAAGAGAAATACCATCAACTGTTGGCTCAAGATGTTAAGCATGTTTTAGACGATTGCTTCTTGCAGAACTCGATAGACTTTACTTAAAAGGTTGGGCAACCAGAAAATTTCGTAAAGTAATTATCAAAAAACGGGGGTGCGCCGTTTTGCTGAAGCCATATTGTGTTATATGGTAGTTCAAGATCATTGTTGTTTGGAAAAATTGCTACAAGCGCTGGAACAAGGTCATTTTGCAAAAACTCCAAACATCTGGTTCTCACCTTCATTTACTCGAAAAATTTCTCATGTAAGATGGCAACATTTTTATGCTGCCAGTTCGACGATGAAAAGATCTCTCAAAATCAAGAACAAAACGAGAAGATTTCAGTCCTGTAACTATTTCTTTCTCCAATGGATATTGCACCATTTATCTTGATTCAGACAAAAATTCTCCACCAGGATAAATTTTCGAAAATATGCGTAATTTGAAAAAAAATGACTATCGCTGAAATGAAAGTTGACTTTGCAAAAAATTAAAATTACCGCCTCTTTGTAGAACTTGTGTAACTATTTGATTTAGTTTTTGATTTATTGAAATCGGTCAATAAATATAGGTGATATAGCCAGTGGACATTTTTGAAGAAAAAAAAAAACGCGTCAGCCATCGTCTAATTTTTATGGAATTTTTGATGGAGGCTGTTATTGCTCTATGTTTTAATGACATCTCAGCCATCATCTTCAGGAATGTCTTCTAGTTGTTAGTGAAGTTTAATTGTTGATTCATGAATATTTTTCAAATTTTGATACGTGGATGGGCAACATTCAAATTTTTGATTGTAGTATATCGTGTGAGCCACAAAATTTAGTTTCAGAGTTGGCTGTGAGATAAATGAGGTATGTCGCATATTATTACGACGTGAGACGAGATTAGATCAATTGAATTAGATTTAAAAAAAAATGAATTCATCTCAGACCTGACTGCTATGTTCCTCTCTCTCAGGGATGGCCAACTCGGAAACAAAATTCTGTGGCTCACACCTTAGAATCCTTAAAATACTTGTACGTCCAATATTACTAATATTTTTCGTTGTCTGTAATATGAAGATTAATCTTCTTATTTTATACCTGACAAATATTTTTCCTTGTTTTATGATATGAAGATACATTGTCTTATTTTATACCTGATGAGCATTGATGTATAACGCGGAATCGACGGTGGTTTCATGAGATAATAATAATGATTCGATGGACGGCAATTTACTTTCAATTCCTCGTGCCGGTTAAGAGATAAATTTTCTGCAATTCGCGTCCGCGTAATTATTATGCGCACATTACCACATTTGCATAATGTGCAAAATAAACATTGATAATTACTGTTATCCAACGCCGACGAATTTCAATAACGAAGTCAAGGTGCCACACGAGTGGAAACCCGCGAAGACTCACTCAATGGTAATAATTACTTCTTTTTTTGAAACACTGAATAAAACACTTACTATGTTTTTTTTACCACAATTTATTTGATGTATGTACAAATATTACGTATACATTCATATCACGACTTAAGTTTCGACGTTTTACTGTCATTATCAACTTGATGGTAGACAGTCCGCAATTACTAAAAATTGAACACTATTCGAAACAAGAACGCATACTTATTGTCAAAGATTATTTCAAAAATGGTGACAGGTTTGGCTGCCACGATTCGCAAAGGTGTTTTTGGTGAGCAAAATGTTCCAAGTTCACCAACTGTGAAGAGATTAATCGAAAAATTCGAGGGTCGATTACTGAGTTAGATCATCGACACGTGTTCTTCCAGCAGATAACATCTCGATTCTTCTCCATCGTGTTGAAGAATTGAACATTTTAAGAAGCACTATGTAGAGCTCTACCAGTATCTCGAGGCGCGCAACACGCCTCGAGATACAATTTTAAATCAAGAGAGGGCATCCTATTCCTATTAAATTATCGTCGCAGAGATTTGTTGTCGCGTTCTCGCCCTTTCTTCGAATACTTTCTCACTCTGCGTAAACTTAACCCCCACGCGTTTCGGAACACCGGTCGAACCCTAGATATTCTGCGTCTTCATACCTATAAAATCCATGGCCCCCTTATACTCTATATATCTTTAGAAATTATGCTATGAAAATACAAAATCCATGGCCCTCTAATACTCTATATATCTATAGAAGTTTGCTATGAAAATACAAAATCCATGGCCACCTTATACTCTATATATCTTTAGAAGTTATGCTATGCACCGTTAGAAATTAGAAGCAGAACCACCGTTGGTAGCGCGATTCTGATGTGTAAACTGAAGATAAAGGTAAAAAGGTGTTGATGGGAGAAGAATGAATTAATATCGCGTGTGTGGTCAATGGAGAAAGAGATGAGTGGGATCATTAGATGGCTGGTTTGAAAAGGCCAAGTAGTTGCGTGAAGGGGAATGTGGGGAAGGAATGTAAACGTAGTGAAGGTATAGAGGTGTGCAAGAGATGTCTTTTTGTTGTTTTTTTTTTATTTCCTTCGCACAAAATAGGAGAAACTATTGTTTTCGTGTTTTTTTTCGAATTCGAAATTTCAACAGAATTATTTATTTCGAAGCCCCCAAGACACGTCTCCGACCATTTTTGAAAAATGTGCCTGTCTGTCAAAAACTTATACAGATCTTTAACAAACTGAAGAACTGAAAAGCTTCTGATAAAATTTTGAAAACCGGAAGTGGGTGTTTTTTTGTTAAAAAAAATAAATATGAACAATATTACAATATAATTTTTGAAGATTGTGGGTGTTTCTCTTAACCGTTTTTGGATTTAAAAAAATAAACATGAAAAATATTACAATAAAAATTTTCAAGATGAAGAGTTGCAACTGGAAACCGGAAGTCGGTATTTATCTTGACCGTTTTTGGATAAAAAAATTATACAGATCTTTAAGCTTGCTTCCTTTACAAACTGAAAAGCTTTTAAAAAAAATTTGAAAACCGGAAGTGGGTGTTTTTTTGTTTAAAAAAAATATGAAAAATATTACAATATAATTTTTGAAGATTGTGGGTGTTTCTCTTAACCGTTATCGGATTAAAAAAAAATAAATATGAAAAATATTACAATAAAAATTTTGAAGATAAAGAGCTGCAACTGAAAACCGGGAGTGGGTGTTTATCTTAATTTATCTTTTTTTCAAAATTAAAATTTACCCGGTATTTAGAATTGATTAATTTTGTATAATGGCATAATTTGTAATTTACTTTTTACTTTCTGCAATTTCTTGGTTTTTGTGTCGTGAATATAACATTTCCTGCAACTGGAAACCGGAAGTGGGTATTTATCTTAACCGTTTTTGGATAAAAAAATATACAGATCTTTAAGCTTGCTTCCTTTACAAACTGAAAAGCTTTTGATAAAATTTTGAAAACCGGAAGTGGGTGTTTTTTTTTTTAAATAAATATGAAAAATATTACAATATAATTTTTGAAGATTGTGGGTGTTTCTCTTAACCGTTTTTGGATAAAAAAAATAAATATGAAAAATATTACAATAAAAATTTTGAAGATAAAGAGCTGCAACTGAAAACCGGGAGTGGGTGTTTATCTTAATTTATCTTTTTTTCAAAATTAATATTCACCCGGTATTTAAAATTGATTAATTTTGTGTAATGACATAATTTGTAATTTACTTTCTACTTTCTGCAATTTCTTGGTTTTTGTGTGGTGAATATAACAATTCCCAAGTTCACAAAGGTGAATGTATTTTAAAATCGTTATTTTGGTTTTCCCAATATATAAATACGCTTCAGTGTACTTGTATTGAATACATTAGATTTTCAAGCGCCGGAATTTATAACTGGCTCGAGGTGTTGATTATTAAGTAGCTTGTAATCCATGAATAAAACGTCTTCGGATGTTAATACGGATTGATCGAGATCAACAAACTCTAATGTAATGCGGAATTCCATTAGGATGTCACATAATAATTATTCCGAAAAATCCACTTCTGTTATATCTTACTTTCTTTCGTAAGATGCACGAGAAAGTATTGTGTTCGTGATTTTTTTTTTAGCAGTAAAGATCGATTAGTTAAATAATAATAATAATTGATTGTCTATGAATGAATGAAACATACAATTGTACTAACATTTTAGACAAAATAAGAATAAGATACATGTTAATTAAACTTTTCACAAGTAAATTCCCTTAAATTATAATATATTTTATTTGAGAGAAACAATTTCAGTTTATTTTTAAATACAAACACATTTGATATGCTTCAACGTGAACGTATAATGTGAGCAGTTGAGAGTAAATCATGGATATAGATGTTCACTATATTTTCAGGATATTTTGCAACATTTTTGAAGTGAGGATCTTTTTTTTTGTTTTTCTGCTCATCAGATTTTTATTTTTATTTTCAAAAAGAGTCATGAGTTACTTCAAGAATCGACTCTCTTCGACTTTCAGAAATCGAAAACGTCATTATGTTGTTAGCTTTTGAAACCTGGAAACTTTCAAGGATTTAAAACTTGGTGTTAGTTCCACAGAAATGTTTCTTTGTAAGTTGTTCTCGACATTTTTTTTTGATTACAAAAATTAGATGCACAAAAAAAAACTTTTTGGAAAAATTACAAAAATAGTTAAGATTTTTACCAAGAACTTTTCAGTTCTTGCGGATTTGCTACTATGGGCCATGTAAAGCAATAGAAACCTTACATCGTATAGACTACGCTAAAACATCCAAATAACCCATAAAAAAAAAGATTCAAATTTCGTTGTAACCTAAAATAACCCCTCAATATGTATTTGAACGAATCATCATCAACCTAGCAACATCACGCTATTTATTTACCGATTTTTGATTTTTTTTTCAAAATTAAAATTTTCAAGTTTTTTTTTTTGACTTAGGCATGAGCCATTTACGCACGACCGGATTATATATGTATGCAATTTGGGATGACCCAACCATGGACCCGAGCGAATACTTCTCGATCCCCGAAAAATCTTTCGGCAGGGCTGGGATTCGAACCCACACGGCATGCGGTGCAACCGGCACAAGCGAAATTTTCAAGATAATATAAGTAATATCGGTAGCCCTTTATCAACTCAAAATGATATTTATTGTAGGTATATAATAATTTATTTATTACATAAACAATAATAAAGTGAAGTGATATGAAAATGGAAATAAAATTTTTCCAAAATCTATGGAGTAAACTTAAGCTAGTTATCTTGAATTAACTATAATTAATAAATTTGTGACGGGACAGAAAGACCGATGATCTATAAACCCCCAAAAAACGCCTTCTTTATCTCCTATGTCCAAAATTGTAAAAAAAAAAATAGGATTACACAAATAATTATTATGAAAATAGGATTTTCACCAATTACAATTAATTTAATGCATTTTATTACTGAGGATGCAGACAAGTCGCTCCCAAAAATTGTTAATTTAAAAAAATAGTACCCAAATAATTATTGTGAAAAAAATATTTTCACCACTTAATGAGGATGCAGATAAGTCACTCCCCAAAATTGTTAATTAAAAAAAAATAGGAGTACACAAACAATTATTATGAAAAAAATATTTTCACCAATTAATGAGGATGCAGACAAGTCACTCCAATTAAAACAATAATTTCCCCACAGTATCCTCCTTGTTTACGTTTTACCATGCAATAAATTAATTAATAAAGAATAACAATAGCGTTCGCTTTTGCACCACTGTAAACAATGAAAAGCACTCACGTTATTTGGCACGAAATTTTTGCCTTCCATATTTCGCAGGAAAGAAACTATCGTTATCCAAATATCACTGACCACACCACTCTCCGAACTCTGCACGGATACTGTCGCAGCATCTCGCCTGCATTTTCTTAAATAACACTAACGCTACTACCGCTTTGCGCCAGTAGCGTACCGCCGAGCGGCAATACCCGATCTACTTCAGCCGGTATACCTCCGGGTGCGCTGTTTGGGCCCGTCGCGCATGCCCCGAAGGAATTTGGCGTTCGAGCCGCGTACTTTTACAATTTGCCGTTGTTTAGGTATTCCCTACATTACCGCTCGTCATTGAGGTAAAAGTACTGCGAGGTCTAGATCTCGTTATCAGTACATCCGGAGAGGATGTTAATTAATTTGTTATCGATCGATTGGTTGTTTGTTTTGAGGATGTTTCGACATCGGATTGTAACATAATTTTTAGAAATTTGTTATTATTTTCATGTTTATGTTGATTAATCAATATGATTCGAATATTTCTTATGTGCATGTTTACCTTCAACTCCTTCAACGGTAACGGATTTCTAATTTGTTTAGGTTTTTTTACGACTTCGTTCCTCGTATAGATAGATTGTTATTTTATTAGTACTTTTTGCCATTGATGACCCGATTATACCGGGTGTTAACTTTCGAAACGGAACATGGCGAAATAGCATAGAAAACTACGTTTTTGAAATTCACCAAAGGACCCCTCACAAATCAAATGGAAATTGGCTTTCGGTGAAATTGACCAAATTTTGGATATGTTGTTCCTTTCTGTCTCCAGATCAAAAGTTTCCACGGGCACAAAGCTCGAAAATCTTCCCTGCGAGCAGTACCCAGCTCCGAAGGTTAGAGACCGGTAATCCCCGATTTTCGCCGATTTTACCTCTCCCCTTGAGTTTTCGAATTTGAAGTATAGTTTTACCATCTTTCATAATTTTGACGTTTTAAACGTCAGTTTCATCCGAGTTTACGCAAAGCTCGATGTACATTTAAAATATGATTTCAATTGAAAATAAACTATGAAAACGTAAATATAAATGGCTATGATACCATCAAGTCGGAGAAAGAAACATGATGGCTGCATCACCATTTTTTAGAAAATATTATTAGATTTTGATTAAACTGGCGGTAGATTATCAAATGATTAGCATTTGAAGTATCATTTGTCATTATCAACTTCCTTATTTTGGCTTAAATTTTCGATTTATTTGTTTGGTCTACATTTTTCAGTTTTAAGCTTGGTCTAAATTTTTATTTCTTGGAATATGTTTCAGTTTTTGTAACCTGAATTATTGATTTTTATGAGCGAATTTTTGATTTTTTTGCCCTTTTAGATTATTTACTTGATTTTATATTTTTCATTTTAATGTGAGCGTTCATTTCTTGTTACAAGGTAAAATTTGGAATTCACTATTTTTGTCGGAATTTTTAATTTTTAGACCTACATTTTTTATTTTGGCCTATATTTTAGATTTTTTGCATGTATTTTCAATTTCTTTGCTCCAATTTTTTAAAATTTTGGCCAAAATGTTCTTTATTTTGACGAAAGTTTTCTGAATTTTCGATTTTTTTGGCCCATATCTCAGATTTCGTAACCCGAATTATTACTTTTCAATCGTAATTTTATTTTTATTTTGTACCAGTATTTTCCAATTTTTATTCATAGACCTTTATTTTAGATTTAGAAACCTACATGTTTTATTTTTAGAGCTGATTTTTTAAATTTTCTGGTCAGTATTTTCTGCCAGGTTTAATTTTTATTTTATTTTAGGCGTTGATTTAGATTTATAGTTTCAAGTTAAAATTTGTCATTCACGTAAAAAAATATAATCGTGAGGAAATTATTTTAACCAATTACTGAATTTTTTTGATTTTTTGCTTGAATTTTTTTATTTTTGGACTTGGATATTTGCTCATTTTTTTAAATTTTTGGGCCTTAATATTGTTCATTTTGACCAAAATCTTCGGTCTGAATTTTTGATTTTTCTGGCCCATATCTCAGATTTTGTAACCTGAATAATTCATTTTCGAGTTTTTATTTACAGACCTACATGTTTTATATTCAGTCTTGATTTTCTATTTTCTGGTCAGTATTTTCTGCAAGGTTTTTATTTTCGTTTTAAATTTTTGATTTATAATTTAAAGTTAAAATTTTTGACTTAAAAAATATAATCCTGAGGAAATTAACCAATTACTGAATTCCTTATTTTTTGCCTGATTTTTTTTATTTTTAGCTCAGGATATTTGATTTTTATCTATATTTTAGATTTCTGGCCTGTATTTTCAGTTTTTTTTTATTTTTGGGCCTTAAAATGCTTTATTTTGGCCAAAATTTTAAGCCTAAGTTTTCGATTTTTGGTCTGAATTTTCGACCAGTATTATTCATTTTCATGCGCAAATTTTTGATTTTTAGGCCAATATTTTTGACTGCAAGGTTTTAATTTTAATTTCAAATTATTTACTGAATTTTACATTTTTGATTTTAATTTAGGCGTTGATTTAAATTTATAGTTTCAAGTCTAAATTTGTCATTTAATTAGAAAAATATAATCGTAAGGAAATTATTTTGACCAATTACTTAATTCCTTATTTTTTTTGCCAGATTTTTTTTATTTTTATTTGATTTTTGCCTATATTTTAGATCTTTGGCCTGCATTTTCAGTTTCTTTGCTCCATTTTTTTTTATTTTTGGGCCTAAATTTATTTATTTTGGCCAAATTTTGGGCCTAAGTTTTCGATTTTTAGTCTGAATTTTCGGCCACTATTATTCATTTTCATAGGCAATTTTTAAAAATTTTTGGCCAATATTTTTGAGTTTTTATTTACAGACCTTTATATTAGATTTTGCAACCTGCATGTTTTATATTTTATCCAGATGTTTTAATTTCCTGGCCAGGATTTTCTGCAAGGTTTTTATTTTAATTCGAAATTATTTACAGAATTTTATATTTTTTATTTTAATTTAGGCGTTGATTTAGATTTATAGTTTTAAGTCAGAATTGGTCATTTAATTAGAAAAATAAAATCGTGAGGAAATTATTTTAACCAATTACTTAACTCCTTATTTTTTGCCTGATTTTTTTATTTTTAGCTCATATTTGATTTTTGCCTATATTTTAGATTTCTGGCCTGTATTTTCAGTTTTTTTGTTCCAATTTTTTTTATTTTTAGGCTTTCAAATTCTTTATTTTGGCAAAAAATTTAAGCCTAAGTTTTCGATTTTAGGTCTGAATTTTTGGCCAGTATTATTCATTTTCATAGGCAATTTTTTTAAATTTTTTGGCCAGTATTTTTGAATTTTTATTTACATACCTTTATTTTAGATTTTGAAGCCTGCACGTTTTATATTCAGTTCAGATATTTTAATTTCCTCGCCAGGATTTTATGTAAGGTTTTTATTTTAATTTCAAATTATTCACTAAATTTTATATTTTTGATTTTAATTTAGGCTTGATTTAGATTTATAATTTCAAATTAAAATTTGTCATTTACTTAAAAAAAAAAAGAAAAATAAAATCGCGAGGAAATTATTTTAACCAATTACTGAATCTTTTTGATTTTTTACTTGATTTTTTTTTTATTTTGGGCCTGGATATTTGATTTTTGTCTATATTTTATATCTTTGTCTGTATTTTTAATATCTTTGCTCAATTTTTTTTATTTTTGGGCCTGAATATTCTTCATTTTGACCGAAATGTTTGGTCTGAATTTTTGATTTTTTTGGCCCATATCTCAAATTTTGTAACCTGAATGATTCATTTTCCAGTTTTTATTTACAGACCTTGACTTTAGATTTTGCAACCGACATGTTTTATATTTAGTCCTGTTTTATTTTCATTTTCTGGCCGGTATTTTCTGCAAGGTTTTTATTTTCATTTTTTTTAAGTCATAGTCATTTATTACGGATGGCCAGTACATTACAATAACATAACAATTAAAATACACAATAAAAACAATACAAAAATGTACAAAATAATTTATAACCATGGCGTAAATTTTAATTTTTGATTTAATTAAAAAATATATTCGTGAGGAAATTAAGCAATTACTTAATTCCTTATTTTTTTGCCTGTTTTTTTTTATTTTTAGCTCAGGATGTTTGATTTTTGCCTTTATTTTAGATCTTTGGCTTTGCTCCAATTTTTTTTATTTTTAGGCCTAAATATTCTTCATTTTGGTCAAAATTGTAGGCCCAAGTTTCCGATTTTTGGTCTGAATTTTCGGCCAGTATTATTCATTTTCATGGGCAATTTTTTAAAAAAATTTTTGGCCAGTCTTTTTTAGTTTTTATTAACAGACCTTTATTTTAGATTTTGCAACCTGAACGTTTTATATTTAGTCCAGATTTTTTAAATTTTCTGCAAGGTTTTTATTTTAATTTTAAATTATTTACTGAATTTTATATTTTTGATTTAGATTTATAGTTTCAAGTTAAAATTTGACACTTAAAATTATTTTAACCAATTACTTGGTTTTTTTATTTTTATTTGGTTTTTTTATTTTCAGACCAGGATATTTGATTTTTGCCCATATTTTTAGATCTTTGCCCGGTATTTTTAATTTTTTGGTCGCCGTTTTTATTTTCGGGCCTAAATATTCTTTATTTTTTTATAATTTTCGATTAGCTTGTTGAAAGTTTCAATTTTTTTGGTATGCATTTGTTTATTTGAAGGCACAAGTTTTCGACTTTTGTTCTAAATTTTCGATGTTTTCGATTCGCTTATCAACTTTTTCAAAATATTGGTCCGACTTCGGTTTGCTTTTATTTTCGCTTCGTGCTTCGCCACAACAACAAATTCACATGCATTGTTTTAAGACACAGGAAGGGAGGAATTAATTAATGTCCAGTTTAAAACGTTTTTTCTTATCCGATGAAAGCGAGACTATAAATTAACACGCGCCGTCCCACCAATTATAAATTGAATTAATGGTGGACCTTCGCTTGCATCGAAAACACTCGAAATTAAAAATATCTGCGGTGTAAATATTGTACATTTTCTCTCATTCCTTTGTAGTCTTTAATCTTCAATTTGCATTTAAACCATTGTCATTAAGAACTCTTCACATCTGCGATTTGCATTGACGTCTTCTGGGTGGCAAACATAATGAAAGGTCATCAATAATATCCAAAAATGCACGAGAAGTATTTATGTTAATTTAATGTGAATTTAATACAATTGGCATTTAACAGTTTAACCCGCCATTGGTGACGCAAATGTAATAGTGACGCCGGTCTCACATACCGGGGGTTTCAACTGAAGATTTTTCGAAACGTGTTACGTTATAGTTCACGTTTTGTTTTAATTTATGCTTTTTGACAATAAAACAAAGATATTTAACAAATTTAAGCTCTGCAATACAATGTGGTATTGTTGGAATTTCTATTTTATTATACTTTTGGTTAGTGTTTATTTCTTTCTTGCTCAGGATGGTTTCGTTTAAAGCATAGTATATGATGTTTAATTTATTTTGTTTGTTTGCTATTTATGGATTGCTCTTGCCGTTGTTGCTGATAATTGTACCTATAGTCTATTTATTCTACAGAGATAGTTATAAAAACGCCCACAATCGCCGTATGTTCTGCGCAAAAGTCCGATTTACACTATGTACATTTATTATTATTTTCCTGACACTAAAAACATTAACAATCGATTACTTGGCGGACTCTGAAAAATGCCTCGCACGACGTCGTTTTGATGGGGATATTAATTTTTAATATTTTGCACTCGAGAGTTCGACATTGAAAATAATACATTTTTAAAAATTTATGATAACTGAAAATTGCTGCACTTTCAAAAACCAAAATTATTTTGAAAGACCGATGTCTTACGAAGTGATTTGAGTTTTTGTAGAATTTTTTTCCCACGTTTCATATTAATTTTTAATGTTTTGTGCCCGAGAGTTCTACATTGAAAAAAATACATTGAAAAAATTCATAACTCGACTGAAAATTGCTGCATATTCAAAAACCAAAATTATTTTAAAAGATCGACTTCTTGTGAAGTGATTTAAAGTCTTGTAGAATTTTGTTCCTGTATTTCGTATTCATTTTTAATTTTTTGCGCTCGAGTGTTGGACATTGAAAAAGCGATATTTTCAAAAATTCGTAACTCGATTGAAAATTGCTGCACATTCAAAAACCAAAATTATTATGGAAGATCGACATCTTGTGAGGTGATTTGAATTTTTGTAGAATTTTATTCCCGCTTTTCGTATTAATTTTTAATTTTTTGCACTCGAGTGTTCGTCATTGAAAAGAAATACATTTTCAAAAATTCATAACTCGACTGAAAATTGCTGCACATTCAAAAACCAAAATTATTTTGAAATATTGACGTCTTGTGAAGTGAACTGAAGTTTTGTAGAATTTTATCCCTGCGTTTTGAATTAATTTTTAATTTTTTGCACTCGAGTGTTCGTCATTGAAAAAAATACATTTTCAAAAATTCATAACTCGATTGAAAATTACTGCACATTCAAAAACCAAAATTATTTTGAAATATTGACGTCTTGTGAAGTGAACTGAAGTTCTGTAGAATTTTATTTCTGCGTTTTGAATTAATTTTGATTTTTTTTGCACTCGAGTGTTCGACATTTAAAAAAATACATTTTCAAAAATTCATAACTCGACTGAAAATTACTGCACATTCAAAAACCAAAATTATTTTAAAATATTGACGTCTTGTGAAGTGAACTGAAGTTTTGTAGAATTTTATCCCTGCGTTTTGAATTAATTTTGAATTTTTTGCACTCCAGTGTTCGAAAATTAAAAAAATACATTTTCAAAAATTTATAACTAGATTGAAAATTGCTGCACATTCAAAAACCAAAATTATTTTGAAATATTGACGTCTTGTGAAGTGAACTGAAGTTTTGTAGAATTTTATCCCTGCGTTTTGAAATAATTTTGAATTTTTTGCACTCAAGTGTTCGACATTTAAAAAATTCATTTTCAAAAATTCATAACTCGACTGAAAATTGCTGCACATTCAAAAACCAAAATTATTTTGAAATATTGACGTCTTGTGAAGTGAACTGAAGTTTTGTAGAATTTTATCCCTGCGTTTTGAATTAATTTTGAATTTTTTGCACTCCAGTGTTCGAAATTTAAAAAAATACATTTTCAAAAATTTATAACTAGATTGAAAATTGCTGCACATTCAAAAACCAAAATTATTTTGAAATATTGACGTCTTGTGAAGTGAACTGAAGTTTTGTAGAATTTTATCCCTGCGTTTTGAATTAATTTTGAATTTTTTGCACTCAAGTGTTCGACATTTAAAAAATTCATTTTCAAAAATTCATAACTCGACTGAAAATTGCTGCACATTCAAAAACCAAAATTATTTTGAAATATTGACGTCTTGTGAAGTGAACTGAAGTTCTGTAGAATTTTTATTTCTGCGTTTTGAATTAATTTTGAATTTTTTGCACTCGAGTGTTCGACATTTAAAAAAATACATTTTCAAAAATTCATAACTCGACTGAAAATTGCTGCACATTCAAAAACCAAAATTATTTTGAAATATTGACGTCTTGTGACGTGAACTGAAGTTTTGTAGAATTTTATGCCTGCGTTTTGAATTAATTTTGAATTTTTTTGCACTCGAGTGTTCGACAGTTAAAAAACTCATTTTCAAAAATTCATAACTCGATTGAAAATTACTTCACATTCAAAAACCAAAATTATTTTGAAATGTTGACGTCTTGTGAAGTGAACTGAATTTTTGTAGAATGTTTTTCCCGCGTTTCGTATTAATTTTTAATTTTTTGCACTCCAGTGTTCGACATTTAAAAAATACATTTTCAAAAATTCATAACTCGACAAAAAATTGCTGCACATTCAAAAACCAAAATTATTTTGAAATATTGACGTCTTGTGAAATGAACTGAAGTTTTGTAGAATTTTATTTCTGCGTTTTGAATTAATTTTGAATTTTTTCCACTCGAGTGTTCGACATTTAAAAAACTCATTTTCAAAAATTTATAGCTCGATTGAAAATTACTGCAATTTCAAAAACCAAAATGATTTTGAAATATTGACGTCTTGTGAAGTGATCTGAAGTTTTGTAGAATTTTATCCCTGCGTTTTGAATTAATTTTAAATTTTTTGCACTCGACTGTTCGAAATTTAAAAAATACATTTTCAAAAATTCATAACTCGACTGAAAATTGCTGCACATTCAAAAACCAAAATTATTTTGAAATATTGACGTCTTGTGAAGTGAACTGAAGTTTTGTAGAATTTTATCCCTGCGTTTTGAATTAATTTTGAATTTTTTGCACTCAAGTGTTCGTCATTGAAAAAAATACATTTTCAAAAATTCATAACTCGACTGAAAATTGCTGCACATTCAAAAACCAAAATTATTTTGAAATATTGACGTGTGATGTGAACTGAAGTTTTGTAGAATTTTATCCCTGCGTTTTGAATTAATTTTGAATTTTTTGCACTCGAGTGTTCGACATTTAAAAAATTCATTTTCAAAAATTCATAACTCGATTGAAAATTGCTGCATAATCAAAAACCAAAATTATTATGGAACATCGACGTCTTTTTGTTGAATTTTATTCCCTCTTTTCGTATTGATTTTTAATTTTTTGCACACAAGTGTTTTACATTGAAAACGGGATATTTTCCAAAATTCATAACCCGACTGAAAATTACAGCACATTCAAAAACCAACATTATTTTGAAATATTGACGTCTTGTGAAGTGAACTGAAGTTTTGTAGAATTTTATCCCTGCGTTTCGAATTAATTTTGAATTTTTTGCACTCGTGTGTTCGACACTGAAAAAATACATTTTCAAAAATTCATAACTTGACTGAAAATTGCTGCACATTCAAAAACCAAAATGATTTTGAAAAATTGACGTCTTGTGAAGTGAACTGAAGTTTTGTAGAATTTTATCCCTACGGTTTGAATTAATTTTGAATTTTTTGTACTCGAGTGTTCGACATTTAAAAAATTCATTTTCAAAAATTCATAACTCGATTGAAAATTGCTGCACATTCAAAAACCAAAATTATTTTAAAAGATCGACTTCTTGTGAAGTGATTTAAAGTTTTGTAGAATTTTTTTTCCCGCGTTTCGTATTAATTTTGAATTTTTTTGCACGCGAGTGTTCGACATTTAAAAAATTCATTTTCAAAAATTCATAACTCGATTGAAAATTGCTGCATAATCAAAAACCAAAATTATTATGGAAGATCGACGTCTTGTGAGGTGATTTGAATTTTTGTTGAATTTTATTCCCTCTTTTCGTATTGATTTTGAATTTTTTGCACACAAGTGTTTTACATTGAAAACGGGATATTTTCCAAAATTCATAACTCGACTGAAAATTGCTGCACATTCAAAAACCAACATTATTTTGAAATATTGACGTCTTGTGAAGTGAACTGAAGTTTTGTAGAATTTTATCCCTGCGTTTTGAATTAATTTTGAATTTTTTGCACTCGAGTGTTCGACATTTAAAAAATATATTTTCAAAAATTCATAACTCGATTGAAAATTACTGCACATTCAAAAACCAAAATTATTTTGAAATATTGACGTCTTGTGAAGTGAATTAATATTTTGTAGAATTTTATCCCTGCGTTTTGAATTAATTTTGATTTTTTTGCACGCGAGTGTTCGAATTAATTTTCAAAAATTCATAACTCGACTGAAAATTGCTGCACATTCAAAAACCAAAATTATTTTGAAATATTGACGTCTTGTGAAGTGAACTGAAGTTTTGTAGACTTTTATCCCTGCGTTTTGAATTAATTTTGAATTTTTTGCACTCGAGTGTTCGACATTGAAAAAAAAATACATTTTCAAAAATTCACAACTCGATTGAAAATTAAAGCACATTCAAAAACCAAAATGATTTTGAAATATTGACGTCTTGTGAAGTGAACTGAAGTTTTGTAGAATTTTATCCCTGCGTTTTGAATTAATTTTGAATTTTTTGCACTCGTGTTCGACATTTAAAAAATACATTTTCAAAAATTCACAACTTGACTGAAAATTGCTGCACATTTAAAAACCAAAATGATTTTGAAATATTGACGTCTTGTGAAGTGAACTGAAGTTTTGTAGAATTTTATCCCTGCGTTTTGAATTAATTTTAAATTTTTTGCACTCGAGTGTTCGACATTTAGAAAATACATTTTTCAAAAATTCCCAACGCGACTGAAAATTGCTGCACATTCAAAAACCAAAATGATTTTGAAATATTGACGTCTTGTGAAGTGAACTGAAGTATTGTAGAATTTTATCCCTGCGTTTTGAATTAATTTTGATTTTTTTGCACGTGAGTGTTCGACATTTAGAAAATACATATTTCAAAAATTCTCAACGCGACTGAAAATTGCTGCACATTCAAAAACCAAAATTATTTTGAAATATTGACGTCTTGAGAAGTGAACTGAAGTTTTGTAGAATTTTATCTCTGCGTTTTGAATTAATTTTGAATTTTTTGCACTCGAGTGTTCGAAATTTAAAAAATACATTTTCAAAAATTCATAACTCGACTGAAAATTGCTGCACATTCAAAAACCAAAATTATTTTGAAATATTGACGTCTTGTGAAGTGAACTGAAGTTTTGTAGAATTTTATCCCTGCGTTTTGAATTAATTTTGAATTTTTTGCACTCGAGTGTTCGAAATTAAAAAAAAAATTAAAATAAATGTTTTTTAGAGATCAAGTATCGTAAAGATTTCTACAGGTAGCTGTTTCATTAACCATTTTCAAACCGCCATATCTCGGCGTATTTTTAATCGTGTGTCCTTGGGAAAAAAACGGTACCAAAAAATATCAAAACACATATTACGGGGACATGATAAAAGATATGACGTCATATGGCATCTGCGGGAAAGAAAGGGTTAAGAAATTTAAAAAAAATGGACGAATTAATGTTAATAACACATTTTGAAATTTTTTTTTAAAGTTAATAGTGGATAGACTAATGGTGATGAACTTGGACACCCACTTGGAGTATCAATTAAAAATAACTTCTTATGCATTTGGTAGGTAACAATATTAATTGTTCAAATTGACTTTTTGCGGGTAATTAAATGAAAGGTGCTAATTAAAAATTTTCGAGCGAACGTGATAAGTTTTTCTAATGGCGCACACACCGTCGCCGGATAAAATTTGCATGAAAAATGTCGACCCTCTATTGGTATGTCACGATTTTAACTGGACGTTACATAACAATGGGCAATTCTATGCTCAGCAAGTCCACCATTAAAACGGGCGTAATAATTTATGTGGTGTGATTTCCGATGAAGTAATTTTCGATAGTGAAAATACGTTTTATGTTAATGCAGTTTTTTCCCAATTCGTATCCTGTCTCAGGAAAAATCCTAATGGGAGTACTTTAATACATCAGTATGTCTGTACATAATAATGCGATTCTATCTTATGGTTGGACAGTTTAGGTATGTACATATTTTAATCTTTAAATAACGTTTTGAGTATTTTTGTTTTGTTACTTCTTCAGTGCAACTACATTGACCTATATATATATATAAAAAAAAAAATTATTCTTATATTTCTGGCTCATGATTTTATACCGAGCGATTTTTTCAATTTGTTTGATTTCTTGGATTTTTCAAAAATATCACTTTCTTCATGGTGCATTGTCTTAGTTCCCCGAAATTATACAAATTTGACAAAACTCATTTTAGAAAGCTTGTGGAGGAACTCTAAAATTCACATTTTTCTTACAATTGCAGCTCCTCTGATGTAGACAAACGCACAACCTCTACAACGTCTACATTAAATTATTCATTATTAATTGAATTAAAATGTAATTGTAATATTTCAAACATTAGTAACCTACTAAATCACTTTCCCCTTAATGATTTTTATAATTCCACATTTCCATGACGTTTTCTTTTACACAGTTCCTGTTTCGGTTTTATTATCATACCGGTCATGGCATTCCTTTCTTTTTAATCAAGATAACTGCATTAAACAATCAGCAGCGCTCGCTGTTATTATATGCTAATTAAATCTCTCGATCTCGTGTGTTTGTGTAACTGGAACAAGTGCCAGCCAGAAATGCAATAAAATACCCATTAAAAAAATTGCCGCAGCCGATAACGGGTTCGAATAATTTTATGAAATTAAAGGAAAATTTTGGGCCAAGAGGCGCATTAAATCTAACCGTAGTTGCTCATATTTTTATGGCCCGAAAATAATTGTTTAATTACGATTCGGGAATCGGACACGGTTTAGGTTTAATAATAATATTTTGACAATAATAATAATAATTATAATAACTTTATTTACGGATAATATCCTTTTTACACAAACATTTAGAAAACAAAAGCTTAAAAAGCGCATGGTTAAGAAATATAAACAACAGAAAGCCTCGAGGGTTAATAAGGGGAAGTACAGGAGAATTTTAATTTGTACCACCGTCAGACCTTGTGCATCATCGAACCCGATCCTGATTTATGTCCAGCTTGAAGGCACACTTATCAACATATTCAATACTTACCCATAAAGTTCAAGAGCGTTGGATAGTATTAATTATCGGGACAGCTTTTCAAATGTAACAAATTGGTCCGATTTAAATTACCACACACACAAACACCATCGCGTTATTACAGCGAACGCCATAATTACACATCAAGGCACGGTCTACAATTGAAAACGAAATCAATACCACCAGCAGTTTTTTTTTGCGTTAATGACATGCTTAAAAATAAATTAAAAAACACAGAAGCGGAGACCTATAAATATTGGCGTTAATTATACACTCGGCGTCAAAAAAAAGCGCCACTCGAAAAATCGCGAAAAACTCGATTTTTCAAACCGTCATAACTTGGTTCAATTTGGTCGAAAATCGATGAATCTTTCAGTTTGGGAAAGATTCAAGTTTTATCTTTAAGGATGTTTAGTTGATTTTGACCCCAAGTCGAACCCACCCCCCGTAACAACGCGATGTTTTTTTATGTAAAAAATTGTCCAACTTTGACAAGCTGTACCGTGCCCAAAAAAGAAATTGCGGGAAATTGCACCACAATGGCAGAAAAATTTAATCAATTTTCTTCAAATGCCTTAAAAAATCGAGTGGTTTCGATGATTTGGAGCAAAGTTATGAATTTTTGAAAAAAAATTGACATTTTTCTTTTTTTTGCCATAACTTGAGTAATTTTGCACCAAAATCGATGAACTTTTGCAGTCTGAACAATTTCAAATGTTCTCTTCAACGTCATGTGAATTGTTTTGTTGCTAAAACGATTCAACTCCCTAAAAAAAAAAAATGTTTTTGAAGTTTAAATGTGCAAATTTGGTTTCTTGTACAGTTTGCAAAAAAAAATCGTGGACTCAATCGGTCAGCATGGCAATAAAATTCAATCATTTTCCTCCAATTTCCTTTAAAATTCAAGTCGATGCGATGATTTGGCGCAAAGTTATACAGTTTTGAAAAAAAATGACATTGAAAATGAAAACAAGTTGTAAAAATTTAACATTTTTTCAATCGGCGGGAAAAATTCACCACAATAGCAGAAAACTTTAATCAATTTTCTTCAAATACCTTAAAAAATCGAGTGGTTTCGATGATTTGGAGCATTTTGAATTTTTGAAATTGAAATTTACAAGTTGTAAAAATTTAACATTTTTTTGTCAATCCAAAACACTTTTTGTAGGAGTTTTCAGGGGGTCACTAAAGTCGACTACTTCTTAGATCGCAAAATTCCATCGAGTTTCGTGCGAAATTCGCCTAGTTATGGCCAAAAAGGCGCAAAATGTATTTTTTTTTCAAAACTGTATAACTTTGCACCAAATCATCACATCGACTTGAATTTTGGAGGACATTGGAAGAAAATGATTGAACTTTATTGCCATGCTGACCGATTGAGTCCACGATTTTTTTTTTGCACACGGTACAAAAAACCAAACAAAACAATTCACATGACCAGTGGCGGCTCGTGGAACATTTTAATGGTAGAGCCACTTAGCATATAATATACTTTTTGAGAAAAAAAAACAATTACTGTTGCAAAATTATTCAGTAAATTACAACTGACAACACATGTGATTCTACACTTCCGTAAAAATTTAGAAATGCATTGTTTCTAAATTTTAGAATATTTCAATGTGAATGGAGATGAAATTAAAAAAAAAATGCAGTAAATTCGTCGACGCGAAAAAAATATAAAAACAATTGCCATCGACTTGAAACTTTCCAAAACAACTGACAACACATGTGATCCTACATTTCCGTAAAAATTAGAAATGCATTGTTTCTAAATTTTAGAATATTTCAATGTGAACAGAGATGAAATTTAAAAAAAAATTGCAGTAAATTCGTCGACACGAAACAAATGTAAAAACAATTGCCATCGACATGAAACTTTCCAAAACAACTGACAACACATGTGATTCTACATTTCCCTAAAAATTAGAAATGCATTGTTTCTAAATTTTAGAATATTTCAATGTGAACAGAGATGAAATTTAAAAAAAAATTGCAGTAAATTCGTCGACACGAAACAAATATAAAAACAATTGCCATCGACTTGAAACTTTCCAAAACAACTGACAACACATGTGATTCTACACTTCCGTAAAAATTAGAAATGCATTGTTTCTAAATTTTAGAATATTTCAATGTGAACAGAGACGAAATTTAATAAAAAATTGCAACAAATTCGTCGGCGAGAAAAAATATAAAAACAATTGCCATCGACTTGAAACTTTCCAAAACAACTGACAACACATGTGATCCTACATTTCCGTAAAAATTAGAAATGCATTGTTTCTAAATTTTAGAATATTTCAATGTGAACAGAGACGAAATTTAACAAAAAATTGCAGTAAATTCGTCGACGCGAAAAAAATATAAAAACAATTGCCATCGACTTGAAACTTTCCAAAACAACTGACAACACATGTGATTCTACATTTCCGTAAAAATTAGAAATGCATTGTTTCTAAATTTTAGAATATTTCAATGTGAACAGAGACGAAATTTAATAAAAAATTGCAGTAAATTCGTCGACGCGAAAAAAATATAAAAACAATTACCATCGACTTGAAACTTTCCAAAACAACTGACAACACATGTGATTCTACATTTCCGTAAAAATTAGAAATTTTTTTTTTTTTCTAAATTTTGGAATATTTCAATGTGAAAGCAGATAAAATTTAGGAAAAAATTGCAACAAATTCGTCGACGCGAAAAAAATATAAAAACAATTGCCATCGACTTGAAACTTCCCAAAACAACTGACAACACATGTGATCCTACATTTCCGTAAAAATTAGAAATGCATTGTTTCTAAATTTTAGAATATTTCAATGTGAACAGAGACGAAATTTAACAAAAAATTGCAGTAAATTCGTCGGCGAGAAAAAAATATAAAAACAATTGCCATCGACTTGAAACTTTCCAAAACAACTGACAACACATGTGATTCTACATTTCCGTAAAAATTAGAAATGCATTGTTTCTAAATTTTAGAATATTTCAATGTGAACAGAGACGAAATTTAACAAAAAATTGCAGTAAATTCGTCGGCGAGAAAAAAATATAAAAACAATTGCCATCGACTTGAAACTTCCCAAAACAACTGACAACACATGTGATTCTACATTTCCGTAAAAATTAGAAATGCATTGTTTCTAAATTTTAGAATATTTCAATGTGAACAGAGACGAAATTTAACAAAAAATTGCAGTAAATTCGTCGGCGAGAAAAAAATATAAAAACAATTGCCATCGACTTGAAACTTTCCAAAACAACTGACAACACATGTGATTCTACATTTCCGTAAAAATTAGAAATGCATTGTTTCTAAATTTTAGAATATTTCAATGTGAACAGAGACGAAATTTAACAAAAAATTGCAGTAAATTCGTCGACTCGAAAAAAATATAAAAACAATTGCCATCGACTGGAAACTTTCTAAAACAACTGACAACACATGTGATTCTACATTTCCGTAAAAATTAGAAATGCATTGTTTCTAAATTTTAGAATATTTCAATGTGAACAGAGACGAAATTTAACAAAAAATTGCAGTAAATTCGTCGACGCGAAAAAAAAACATAAAAACAATTGCCATCGACTTGAAACTTTCCAAAACAACTGACAACACATGTGATTCTACATTTCCGTAAAAATTAGAAATGCATTGTTTTTAAATTTTAGAATATTTCAATGTGAACAGAGACGAAATTTAACAAAAAATTGCAGTAAATTCGTCGACGCGAAAAAAATATAAAAACAATTGCTATCGACTTGAAACTTTCTAAAACAACTGACAACACATGTGATCCTACATTTCCGTAAAAATTAGAAATGCATTGTTTTTAATTAAATTTTAGAATATTTCAATGTGAACAGAGACGAAATTTAACAAAAAATTGCAGTAAATTCGTCGACGCGAAAAAAATATAAAAACAATTGCCATCGACTTGAAACTTTCTAAAACAACTGACAACACATGTGATTCTACATTTCCGTAAAAGTTAAAAATGTATTGTTTCTAAATTTTAGAATATTTCAATGTGAATGGAGATAAAATTTAGAAAAAAATTGCAATAAAGTCGCCGACACGAAAAAAAACATAAAAACTATTGCCATCCACTTGAAACTTTACAAAATCACTCAATATTAATTCAAGAGTGATTCGTGCAAAATTCAAATACATTCCGTCTATTGCTTTTGCGATTTTTCGTGTAAATTTAAGAAAAATTGACTTGGGGTCAAAATCAACTACACATTCTTAAAGATAAAACTTGAATCTTTCCCCAAACTGAAAGATTCATCGAACCAAGTTACGACGGTTTGAAAAATCGCGATTTTTCAAGTGGCGCTTTTTTTTGACGCCGAGTGTAGTTGCAATTAATTATATGGCGTTGCCATAATTGAATCGATGAGGTTTTCACTTAAAACAATTCCCATTTCTTGTAAGGTACTAGATGGATAATTAATTACCTCCATATTGCACGGAGGACACAATTATAATAATTAATTACCAAGTAATTAGCCAATTATAGTATCATCGTGCGACCAAGAAAACTGAAATACAAATATTTTATACAAATATGTAAAGTGTTTCAAGTACATAACTACAATTACATCTAATTGCTTATGTAGTTTTTTTTCCTTTACGATCAACATTGTAACGAAAGCATTAATTTATTTGAAATTATTAATTATTGCAAACGCTTATGCCACCTAAAGGATCATTTGTTAGGCTAGGCGATTAATGATTTGATAGATCTGTTTGTTATGTTTAGACAATCCATTTATTCTTATCGAAATTTAAACGTTGTTGGTTGAAGAGTTGAAGAGAATAGTGAGGTGTGAGCCAGAGAATTTTGTAAGTGAGTTGGCCATGCCTGAGCGAGAGAAACATAGCAGTCATGTCTGTGATTAATTCATTTTTTTAAATCTAGTCTCATGACGTAATAATATGCGACATACCTCATTTATCTCACAGCCAACTGTGTGATTTTGTGGCTCACACGATACAATTATTCTTAATGCTTAATGACGGCTTCATAAGCTTGGGCCAGAGCCTTAAGGGTGTAAGTGCCTCGCGCCAGGGTTAGACCAGAATGGTCTAATAGAAAATGATAATCGCCACAATCTTGGGCCTGAAATTTTACCGAGTACGTAAATTTGTTTGTACATGCCTCCAAGGTTGATATAAAATGTTTCATGCAGGTGGCGTTCATTACAACGGCGAAAATGAAGCAAATTCGTGTTTGTAGAGGTGCAGCTCTTACGTTTTTGCGACTTTATTTGATAACTAATGACAATTTTATTACGTACATATTGTTTTCAAAGGTATAAACTATTTTTCTATAGCATTACATTTTTAGTTCTTTGCAGAGAAAAGCTCCAGATATCCATCCAATATTGGTAATTTTCAGGATAAATTATACAGTTTGTCTGATGATTAAAAAAAAATCAAATTCTATAGACGAATAGTTTAACCCTTTCTCTCCAAGTGTGCAAAATATCATTTCTTAATATTTGATATTAACTTCAAAATTATGTATATGCTGACCATCAAAAATGCATCTATTTTCGACGCGGCACTTACCCCCTTAATTTTTCTATTAATTGAGTAAATCTTAAAGAAACTAAAATGTTGCAGAACGCCCCTTTTATAACTTTCTTTATAAGTAGTAAAGAATAAATTGGTCTTTTTTAAATTGCTATTTTAATTTTAATGTATTGAAAGAAGATTCTGTGTTGTTGCAAAAGTGCCTTTTGGTGTGTAACATTGACCTAAATAGCGTCGTTGTAAATATCATTAACGAGTGTTGTATCTGTTCGAATGTGAGTGCTTTGTGTTAATCATGTATAAACAATTATCGGCGTTAATGACCAGTTGCTGGGTCATTTACTAACTGACCCTTCGTGATTGCACCTTAAGCGCGATGCGGCTCTAAGGTCATTTGACGCTTCTGCGGTTGGTATTTACCTTTCTGTAATAATAGCGCATCCAATGATTAATTACCCGATATGCCAAGGGTTATTACCCATTATGCAACTATACTTTTTATAATGGAGTAGTATATCATCAGGTCAGTAAGACAGTGCATTTTTCTTCATCTATTTACGTTTTGGTAATTGAAATCGTAATTTTTTTAATACTAAACAGCAGGGCCGGATTAAGGCATAATGGGGCCCTAGGCAATTTTATGGCCCCTTCTAAGAATGAATCGAAACTAATTAAATATTGATTTTTATTTATAAATGTTTCGAAAGACAGTTTTATTGAAAAAAAAAATTCAAATCGCAATGATACATTGAAATACAAAATCACAAATACAAGTAACACAAAACCAAATTGGTGCTTTTCTTACGTTGGAGTTTATAAAATCGGCAATTAAAGATTCGTGGTTAATTTCTTTGAATCAGTTATTCCCCAAAACGGATATTTCCGTAAAAAAAACAATTTGAAAAAAATTTCACGATCACAATACTTTCTGGTACTTCGTAACGGAGAAAGTAAAAACATAAATTACAATAAACAAATGCAGGCATCTAACTTTTAAAGAATTAAACAAAATTGATTCAGGTTTAAGTATTTTTCGAGATAATCGCCAGAAATAGCCATTTTTAAAGCTCAAAAATCGAAGATTTTTCCAAACCTGACCTTAAATAATTGAGATTCGAAATTCTAGAAAAATCCAAGCATGCTAATCATTTAATTTTCCAGATAATCACTATGAAACCCAAGCGAGAACATTTTTAAGCGTTCGAATATTAAAAAGGCCTTGATTTTTTTAAACTGAAAACATTTACAGACGAAATCATCAGGCTTGAATATTCAAGAATAATCAATTACCTTGTTTTCCATTAAATCCCCATGGGAATTTTCAACGCTCAAAGATCGAAAAAGCGTTGATTTTTCAAAAACCAGAAGAAATGCAGACTTTAAACTTTTACAGTTTTATTTCGGAATAACTTGGCTTTAAAAAAAAATCCAAACCGTGTTAAATATTTAGTTTTTCAGATAATCACGATCGAACCAAGAATGGCTATTTTTAGGGGTTTTGAATGATGCTTTTTCGATTTTCAGAAAAGCATTATACAGAACCAGAAACAAACGTTCAAACTTTCATAAAATTGGTTATCAATGATTTAATATAAAAAATAACCATGTCCGTTAAGGACCTTGTTTTTCAGATAATCATAAAATCCAAAATTTACAACTTTCAACTTTTTTTTTGTATACAAAATTCTAACTTTAACAGCATTATTGGCGAATAATTGTACTTTTTTTTTTTTTTTTGAAAGAACGTTAATTATTTAGTTTTCTAGATAATCACCATCAAATCCAAAAATTGCGATTTTTAATGCTCAGTTCAAAACAAAAGTATTGATTTTTTTAAAACCATCTTAAATGCTAATTAAAAGACTAAACTTTAACAACCTAATTGGGGAATCATTGGGCTTTAATTTTATATAAAACAATCAAGCAATGTTTATTATTTAGTCTTCTAGATAATCAAAATCAAACGCCAGAATGACCATTTTTATAGCTCGAAAATCGAAAAAGTATTGATTTTTCAAAAATTGATTTAAATACAAACTTTCGGCTTAAACATCGTTATTGGGCAATAATTGAGATTTGATATTATAAAAAATCAAACTTTGTTAATTATTTAGTTTTCTAGATAATCAAAATTAAACCCAAGAACGATCATTTTTAAAGCTCAAAAATCGAAATAGTATTAATTTTTCAAAAACTGACTTTAATGCAGACTTACAACTTTAATAGCATTATTGTGGAATAATTGGGTTTTGATATTTTATAAAAATCATTTACATTAATTATTTGGCTTAGTAGATAATCACTATCAAACCCAATAGTTTCCATTTTCAAAGCTCAAATGGAGTATTGATTTTTCAAAAACTGACGTAAATGCAGGCTTAACATTATTAGCACATAATTGAGCATTTACGAAAAAAATCAAACCATCTTGTTTATTAACTTTTCTAGATAAATCAAAATTGCAAAGAATGCCAAAATTAACAATACATTTTTTCAAAATCTCTTTAGTTTTTGAGTAAACTGACTGTATTGCGATGGTATGAGTTAAAGGGCTACACTTATATTGTTTCTCAAGTTTCTACAATTTAATTTGTTTTTTTGGGTACATAGATTATGTGTGTATATCAAATTTTATAATTCTGTTTTTATATTTATTTATGCCGTCTCCTTGGTAAATTTCCCCATTCCAACGCTGCCCTGGTAAACGTTGCCGCCGCCTGCTCCGCGGCCAGGGCGACACCAGATGACTATTAGAATTTGATCGGAGAAAGTAACATGATGGCCACATCGCCATTATTTGTTTATGTTGTGCGATTCCGATCGTCTACCAAATTTACAAATTAATTTTGTTTTTTTCCGATATATTTTTTTTATTATGAATGATATTAAGAAAACATTTTAATAAAAGTTGAACACAAAGAAAAAATGAACTTCTCTTTTAAATAAATATTTTTCATGAACACCATAATTTACGAATAAATAGAAGTTTAAAACATTTTGACAGTTTTGGTACAATTGTGAAATTGTAATAGTTTTTATAAATTATATTTAATTTTAAATTTTTAATTTTTAATTTTGAAATTTTTAATTGTTAAATTTTAATTTTTAATTTTAATTTTTAAAATTTTTAATTTTTAATTTTTAAATTTAATTTTTAATTTTTAATTGTTACATTTTAATTTTTAATTTTAATTTTTTAATGTTTAATTTGAATTTTTTTAATTTTCAATTTACGATTTTTACACTCAGATCATCGATTTAAATATTTTTAGTACTAGTGTGTACAGTCCTAATTGTTCGTATTTTATTACTTACTTCACTGACTTATGAAGACTGTCAATCACATCAATAAACATTATGTATTGTTCACAATACTATTTTGAATTATATTTCGAAATACGCTGCATGCATTAATTAATAATCTATTTAAGCCAAGGAGCCATGGCACTACCTGTAGTTTCAAAGTTTCAAGCTCAGCAAGAATTTTTATTAAATTCTTAAAACACTTTTTCGCCAGTTACTTTGGTGTAGGAAAATAAATCGTACTTTCTTTCTTCAGGGGAAGGGGGGGGGGTGTATATTGTATAAGTGGCTCTACCATCAACATGTTCCACGAGACGCCACTGGTTATAACTGTTCGTTGTTAAACATGCATTATTTAATTGCGTTCAAAATTGATCATTTTCTAAAATAAATAAAAAATAGTAGAAATTGTTTAAAAATTCTGAAATAATTCCACACAGCTCCCACATTATTACATTTTGAGAACACAATCAACTTCTTAAACTCCAACAATGTTTTAATGGGTTATAACTATTCGTTGTTAAACATGCATTTTTTTAATTGCGTTCAAAATTGAGCATTTTCTAAAATAAATAAAAAATAGTAGAAATTGTTTAAAAATTCTGAAATAATTCTACACAGCTCCCACATTATTACATTTTGAGAACACAATCAACTTCTTAAACTCAAACAATGTTTTAATGGGTTATAACTATTCGTTGTTAAACATGCATTTTTTTAATTGCGTTCAAAATTGAGCATTTTCTAAAATAAATAAAAAATAGTAGAAATTGTTTAAAAATTCTGAAATAATTCTACACAGCTCCCACATTATTACATTTTGAGAACACAATCAACTTCTTAAACTCCAACAATGTTTTAATGGGTTATAACTATTCGTTGTTAAACATGCATTTTTTTAATTGCGTTCAAAATTGAGCATTTTCTAAAATAAATAAAAAATAGTAGAAATTGTTTAAAAATTCTGAAATAATTCTACACAGCTCCCACATTATTACATTTTGAGAACACAATCAACTTCTTAAACTCAAACAATGTTTTAATGGGTTATAACTATTCGTTGTTAAACATGCATTTTTTTAATTGCGTTCAAAATTGAGCATTTTCTAAAATAAATAAAAAATAGTAGAAATTGTTTAAAAATTCTGAAATAATTCTACACAGCTCCCACATTATTACATTTTGAGAACACAATCAACTTCTTAAACTCCAACAATGTTTTAATGGGTTATAACTATTCGTTGTTAAACATGCATTTTTTTAATTGCGTTCAAAATTGAGCATTTTCTAAAATAAATAAAAAATAGTAGAAATTGTTTAAAAATTCTGAAATAATTCTACACAGCTCCCACATTATTACATTTTGAGAACACAATCAACTTCTTAAACTCAAACAATGTTTTAATGGGTTATAACTGTTTGTTGTTAAACATGCATTTTTTAATTGCGTTCAAAATTGAGCATTTTCTAAAATAAATAAAAAATAGTAGAAATTGTTTAAAAATTCTGAAATAATTCCACTCAACTCCCACATTATTATATTTTAAGAATATAATCAACTTCTTAAATTCCAACGTTTTTTAATGTGTAATAACTGTTGGTTGTTATACATCCACTTTTGAATTGCGTTCAAAATCGAGTATTTTTTAAACAAATAAAAAATAGTAGAACTTGTTTAAAAATTCTGAAATAATTCCACACAACTCTCAAATCATTATATTTTAAGAATATAATCAACTCCTCAAGATCTTCGTGAAGTATAGATTTAGCAGTGTTTCTAATGTTCTTCATCTTATCTCGACCTCCGTGTTAAAATTCGAGCAGTTTTTAATCTGCCCTGGACGATTGAAGGTTATCAAAATATTCGTATTTTTTTCTCCGCTCGGAACGACATTAAATTCTTATCACCAATCCACGGCTCACCTGTTGATAACAATTCAGTTTGTTGATCGCGGCCGCGGAAGACGTTTGTTCTGGTTGGGAATTTTGATTTTTCAAAAGTTTTAGTGCCCGTTGTGCTGTAATGCATCTTCAGAATTTATGTGTGTGTTGTTGTTTGTGTTTTCCGCTCCATTCCGCCCCAACAATCCGTGAGGGAAGCAAAGAATTATCATCTAGGTTACATCTTAACCGCCAAAACGCCTCGAAAGATTTTTCCTTTTTCGTAAGTTTTGATTTTCTTGTATTTCTTGCTTTCACCAAAAGTGAAATATAGTATTGTTTCAGTGGCTTTAGACAATTTCAAGTGTCTGGCAATTGCGTTTAAAATTAAGCATTTTCTAAAATAAATAAAAAATAGTAGAAATTGTTTAAAAATTCTGAAATAATTCTACACAACTCCCAAATTATTATATTTTGGAAATATAATCAACTTAAATTACAATAATTTTTTTATGGGTTATATATACAAACATCTTTATTTGAAGACATATTTACAATTTTTAGTGTTGCTTTACATTATACTATCACAATACTTTAATAGGCTATCGACCAGGAGGTCTTTCCGCCTTCTTATTATGTTATCTTCGGCTTTTTTTTTATTATGGGGGCTAGTTATAGGAGTTTTGTGTCTTGGAGGGTTTTAGTGAGGTTATATATATATATATTGAAGTAAGGTTACATTAGGTTTTTGGAATTTTGGGGGGATATTAGGGTTTGGGAAAGTACATAGTCGATCAACAAACTTACAGCTATTAGGATTAGTAGCGAATCGTTTTGCAAGAAACAGGATACGTTCCGAAATAGGTGTTATGTTCGATTTTTGATATAGGAGAAGGTTTGATGGATTATGAAGTGGGTTTAGAGGATGGCGCAATTTTGTTAGGATTCTGAGGTAGAAGCGTTCACCAACTTCAAGGTTTCGAATGGTGGATGGACTGGAGTTGGCAAATAGAATTGCTCCGTATTCTAGTAGAGGATGGCAAATCATTTTGTAGATCTTGGTTGCGGTTGAAATATTAATACCTTCGCTTTTATCATGGGTTATAATTAATTCCAATAATTGTTTTGTTTTGTTTTGTTTTCTACGTCTGACCTTGGTAAATCCATCGTCGTATATGTGGATTTTATCAGAGACGATTGGCATTGGCATTTTTATCGCATTAAGGTTTTTAGATGACGACTAAACTAAAATTCAACAAATTTTGAATTGAAATCTCGAATAATAAAATATGTAAACTGTAGGGGTGAGCCTGTTTTGTGGTCACCCGGTATAAGTACTTTTGTACTCATTTTTTTGTTTTGTTATTTATAATGTAATATGTAATGTAAATACAGTTGCGTAGTTACTAAATAAATAAGTTATGACATAAACTGTTCTACTCTTTATGGAAACTTTAGTTACGCCCGGTATTATCAACACATTTTAAAGGACAGTTAAGGCTAAACGAGATTTAAGAGTGAATGTGCAGTATTACCAACCAGTTTAAATGTCCTTTAGTCCATAAATGCCTGTTAATATTAAATGTGGAACAATTTTAACTTGACGTTTCTAGTTTTGAGGTTAGGTTTCAGTGATTTCAGTTCGTTCTATAATCATGAAACCATGTTTCTTCAAATTTTACCGGCGACTCTTTTGATGAAGAAATATTAATTTATATCCGTAAGAGTTAACACGGGGCGATCTCCACCTCGTTGACCTCCGACTAGCTCATGGAGTCGGGTTCGCGATGAGAATTGCTACACCACAAAGGAAGGGGGATGAGAGGCAGAGAAGTGCCGATTGGCACGATAACTATCGCTATTATTCACGCAGGATGACAAAAATGTTCCAGTCACGGGAGAAAATAAAAGCCAAAGACACTTCACTCAATGCTTAGCTGCTCCAGCTGATTGGCGGCGATGGCGGATCAGTCGCGTCAGCGGATCGACGGCTTTTAAAGGTTAAAATTTAGTGTTGCCTACCTGCGAATATAAAATTCACCAAGAATCCGTATACAATCTATTGCCAACAGATCTTAAAATGACATTTACCTAAAGCTCCTTTAAAAAGATTCATAATACACATGACAATTTTAAATGTACCTTTATCCTAAACATCATTTAACTAAATGCCTGTTTAAAAAAAGTTGATAATACCGGTCGTTAGTCATGTAAATATGACATAATAGTTTTTCTTGTTATAGTTATAAAATGTGACGAGCTAACCAGTACTAAAAAAACAATGCAATAATAATAAAATAATAAATAAGAATCTAATTTAAACTTGTACCAGCTTAAAAGATTTGTTCAGAAATAAAATGGATGCAAATTACGAAAAATTTCAGAAATATCTACGCCTACGTAGACATAAGAATTATAATTCATGGACATTTAAAACGACTAATTGGGGAAACCACTCAACATCTTCTGCTATCATGAAATAAGTCGAACCATTTCCACGCACTGGTATTTTAGCCGACGACAAAGCTAAGAGCTTTGTAGACAATTTCGATTTAAATTTTTCACTAATCAAATTAGAAAGGAATCGAGAATTTTACCAAAAACTTTTAAGTTCTTCGGATTGTCAAATAAGACGTATGTTCAAAGTTTCATGTTCATTTCTGTATTAGTTTTGTCTTTATTTACGTCTGTGCGCGCTGTACAGACATAAATACAGGCACATGGACACAATTCCTAGGAATCGTCGAAATCGCCTCTAGGAACCTCAAAACGGTTATTTTCGTTAAAAATGTCTTTTTTTTTATTTTCACGATCGCACTTCTTTCCCATATTTCGTAACGGAGAAAGTAAAAAGATATTTCCGACTTAATGAAATCTTTATAGTGACGTGAGAAAAGTCCGAATCTAACCAGCAGTGGCGGCTCGTGGAACATGTTGATGGTAGAGCCACTTATACAATATACCCGCCTTACCCTTTTCCGAAGAAAGAAAGAACGATTTATTTTCCTAGACCAAAATAATTTTCGAAAATGTGTTTTAACAAATAATTTAAAATTATTGCTGAACTTCAAACTACTTAACTCTATATAACGAGCCGCCCCTGTTTATAACCTCTTAAAAAATTATTGGAATTTAAGTTGCTTATATTCTTAAAATATAATTATTTTTGAGTTGTATAGAATTATTTCAGAATTTTTAAACAATTTCTACCATTTTTTATATATTTTAGAAAATGCTCAATTTTGAACGCAATTAAAAAATGCATGTTTAACAAGGAAGTATCCTTGGTCTCCTTCTATTCATCATATATATGAATGACCTAAACAACATAGAAAATTGTCATTTTGGTAGTTACGCGGGCGACTCTAAAATAATTCTATTTGGTACTGCACTCAGTGATGTAGTTGAGACGGGAAATGTGAAAATGCGTAGTATTGAAAAGTGGTTTACTGATAACTACCTAATTTTAAATCCGGAGAAAACGAGTTGTATTTATTTCAAATTATTTAAAATCAACTTTATCTAGACACAAACGCTACTAGAAATTGAATTTAGTTAAAAAATCTAATTATCAAGATTAGCGAAAAATCAAGTAGAAAAAGCTCAGTAATTTTAGAATAACTTTAGGAGTATTTTAGACTTGAGTATTTTAAATTTTTCGTTTTTCACAAAAAAACAGTTTTTGGTAAAAAATGCATACATATTTTCAAATTTAAACGAAAATTTCAAGTTTCAATGCTGCGAGCTCGGTGGTGTACGTATTAGAGCGTCTACTTGTACCTTCCAAGTTTATGGGTTTGATTCCCAACCGGGCGGTATTTATTCCTTCGTACAAAATGCGAAATGGTTTCAAAATTTTCAAAATTAAAATGAAAAATATTTGCCATTTTTGATGGCTACATTCAATTATTATTAAAAGCTGTTTTACACAACACGACTTCTAACTTAATTCTCTTTCAACGATACCTATTACTAGTCATTGAAAATCAAGGTCAAGTTGACGCCATATATACCGACTTTGAGAAGGCCTTTGACCGGGTCTCTCATTCTGTTTTAATATACAAATTGCGAAATTTAGAATTAAATGAATCTATAATTGAATGGATAATTAGTTTTATCACTAATAGAACACAGCAAGTTCGCATCAACAATAACCTCTCCAAGATAATAAAGGTGACTTCTGGTGTACCCCAGGGGTCACACATAGGACCAATTTTGTTCTTGCTATTTATAAATGACATTGCAAATTGTTTTCAACATTGTAAGATGTTAATGTATGCCGACGATTTAAAGTTATTTTCTGTGGTAAACGATTATCACGACTATTCAATGATTCAAAATGATTTAAATCGTCTTACCGACTGGTGTTACGATAATAAGTTATATTTGAATATTAAAAAATGCAAAATCATATCTTTTTCGCGTAAACGGCAAACAAATTCATGGCAATACAAGTTAGATTCTAAGGTGGTACAGAAAGTGTCGGAGATTGATGATTTAGGAGTAACATTTGACACTAGGCTAACGTTTAAACTCCACATTAATAAAACCGTCAATACATGTTTAAAATTACTCGGGTATGTATCTAGAACAGGGAAAGATTTGTCTATGGAATCAATTAAAATATTGTACTGCTCATTGGTAAGATCGAGACTTGAATATGCTACTATGGTTTGGACGCCACATCAAGAATATCTAATTAAGTATTTGGACAAAGTTCAAAATAAATTCTTAAGAATTGTTGCTTACAGAATGCATATTCCAATAGAATCATTGAGCTATACGAATTTAACAGTATCTCTTAAGATGCAATCATTAGTCTTTAGGCGTCACGTGGGTGACTTAGTGTTTATCTTTAAAATTGTTAATAACTTTATTTCATGTTCGGAATTGATATCAGGCCTGTCTTTTAATATTAGAACTGTCGGACCAACTACGCGTAGTATGGCTGCATTTAATATTCCACATCACCGTACCAACTATGGACTTCACGAACCACTTACAAGAGCATCGAAATTAGTCAATAAACTACAAGTGTTTAAGGGATTTAATTTATATTCTAAAAACTTAGTAGCTTTTAAGTCTTACTTGTTCACACTCGACCTGGTGCATATAGCCAAATAATGTTATATATTTTAAGATAAGGATTACTTTACTTCATAGAAATGTATATTTTAGTTATTTTGTATTTTTCAAGGGCGATGTCCCGTTAATAAATGTATTATTAATTTATTGAACAAGAAATGAGTTAATTTCTTGTGCAATTTAATTTGTCCCAAAAATCGTGTAATTTTACAATCTGACTCAATTTTTGGCACAATTTACTCTCTGAAACTAGACAACTTAAATTGTACAAAAACTTAACTAATGTCTTGTTCAATAAAATGTGTAGTGTCAAAAAACTTTAACGACTGTTAAATTACACAAGTTGTAAATAATAAGTTTGATTAGGAATTGCACCAATAAGATAAGTATTCAAAATATCGAGAAAATCTCTTTTACCATCAAATCGGAGAAAGTTACATGATGGCCAGATCAACATTTTTATAATTAATGTAACATTAATAGATTTTGTTTTCCGAATAGAAATCTTAAAGACTTAAAAAACATACTGCTAAAGCAAGTGTATTTTGTTACTATGCAAACTGGAGATACGGCTTTTGAAAATCTCAATGTTCTTGAAATCGCCCATTTCCACCAGAAGAAAAAAATGCAAGGGTTTAAAACACTCCCGTTTTCTTACATGAAATCTACTGTTACTATAGTATTTGCAAAACAAATTTGGTATGTGTTGTCTCCTTTCCAGTGAAAACCAGGGTCAAAAAAATGACAAAATGCAAATTGTAATAGTCAAGTTCGACTGTCATTGAAATTTCAAAAATATATCAAATATTTTAATGCAAACGTTAAATATTATTTCTCTAGAACACCTAGAGACCGATTTCAACCTTTTAGGTCTCGTTAGTACAGTTAGTTGCCACTCAGATTGGGTTTAGTACAACATTCGGGCAATAGATTTTTCAACCTTTAAATATTTCAATGATAACAAATTAACATTTCTTCGCCTGAAGAAGCCACAATTGCAGCGACAGCGAAAATAAAAATTTGAAAATCAAACGTACCGTACGTTATCATTAAAATATAATATGGATGTTCAACAGAGGCACTCAGTTTAATATATCAAATGATGAAACAAAGTTGAATCAAAATAAATCGGCACTTTATTCTGAATTACAGGTATTTTTTTTTTATTTTGTTCAATAATAAGGAGATTTGTACTATTTTGTGCAAATGTTTGTAATCACAAAAATGTATATGTTTGAAGAGCCATCTTCGGGTATCTGCCAAACGATAAGAAATTTTGGTTTTATAAAATTAATGAGCAAACATTAATAATGGTGCAGCAACCAATTTAAAATAAATTTATTGAAATTGCATGACCCATGTAATGCAGATCTGAACATATAAATTAAATAATAAATAAACTGCATTTGAAGGTTATTAAAATCATATTTTTATAGTATTGTTACTTCCTAGAATTGAAAAAAATACTAATTTAAAATTTAAAAAAAAAAACATCAGATGGGATTTACAAGATGAAATTTATAACTGCGTGGGCCACGTTTTAGAATTTAAATTGTTTGTTCAATGAAATAACGGTGAGTTTGCAAAAATCATGTACATAATAATACATAATTATTAGACGCCCTCCATAAGATTTAATGGTAAGGTTATTACTGACGCACAACTTAAGAACCTCCTATCTTATTTGAGGTACGACAATAGTACTTTTTTTTACTGTCGCAATTATTTTTTGTATTCACTTGCCTACTGAATGCTTATATTTAGATAACACTAGGCAGTTAAGAAATTATCTTTAACAAGTGTTGAAATTTAAAAAAATAGTTCAAATAAAACAATACCTTAGCCTGTTTACATATTTTTAAGATTGAGGGCGATTATTTACACCATTGTTGATGGTGGAACTTTGTGATACATTCAGGAACTTTTCAATAAAATGCACTTTGTTGATATCCCACGCTTTTTTTTTATTTTGCGACTATAGTTTCGACCTATACAGGGTCATTATCAAAATGTCTGTTTGATATTGACCCTAAAAAAACAGATTGTTTATTAGTTGATCGCGATGGGTGAAGCATATGTAACAGCTTTTTATGTTCGTTTCTAGTGCTAGAAATATGTTTTATCCAAAATCGAGTCTAAAGCTTGAATTACATTATACCTTTTCCGTCTTTTTTCGTCTAAATTCTCGTTCAAGTTTTGCATCCGCTTTCCGTTCGATTTATAGTTCATTGCATTCGATATAGAGGGCGCCGCAAGCGGACGACGTAATTACCAATCCAATGAATAAAAAGTATTTGTGTACCATGATAAAAATATCAACTTGAAACCCGCGACAAAAACAACTGACTTATAACAATACTGCGACTGGAATGAAAGAAACACGGTCACCAGGTTATATAGGTTATGTTGCTTGCACAAACAACTCATGCTTGTTATTTTTTTTCGTCATTGGCAGTACCGAACTTGGCCCAATATCGAACGGAAAATAGGACCGGCTGCATATTTCCATTCAAGAAACTTGATCGGAAATTGGATGGAATTTTCTGAATTACGTTCATACTAGATTGTCTCGAAGCAAAATCTACCGAGAATCTAGACGAAAAAAGCCGGAAAAAGTATAATGTAATTCAAGCTTAATAAGCCGATGTAATGTTGTTCATTACCCCCTACTGAGAGAATAACTTCAACTTACCTAATACATAGATCCTTCCTAGTGTTTTTGAAATTTTTCAAATTAGCACCACGTACGTCAAAATTTCTTGTCAAAATTTTATAAACATGATTTCAATATTTAATGCAACTACAGACGATTTTAGATAAAATGTTATTTTATACCCATGTGGAATTACTCATTAGTCCCTTAAGAAAATTACTTAAACTTTTTCTTGCGGGACTAATTACGTACATTCCACACTCACATAATAAATAACTATGACTCCGTTTGTTTTAGGGTGCGTAATAAATAAACAAATTCATAATAGCGGTCATGTCATGCCAAACGAAATGAATTTAAAATCTTTTAAGAAAATTTGCCCGAGGATATACTTGATTAAAAAAAAAACTGCTATTTAGCACTCAAAAAAATATATAACTCAATATCATTACACAACTCGCAAGAAAAACCATCACCATTTGCTGCACCGACTCCATAATTGCCAATCATAATCAAGTTTTAATTACTGCAGGCGATTTACTTCCTGGTCAAGAAAAGTAAAGGTGAACACCAAATCGATCCAATAATTACATTTAAAAAAAAACATAATTTCCTGCAAACCATAAACTAATATTAAACCAATTTAATCTTTGCAAGCAATAATTATTATTCACATTTGATATTATTCTAAAACATAAAGATCGTAACAGATTTTAAAAGGAAAATACATTCTAAAATGTATTTGATGTTCAACCGTAAGAAAATAGACACTTTAGCGTTTGTTTTCAGGTCAAACTGTCATATCGTGTGAACCACAAAATTTTGTTTCAGAGTTGGCTGTGAGATAAATGGGGTATGTCGGATATTATTAAGTCATGAGACTTGGATTAGATTTAAAAATAGTATATTGTACAAGGAGCATATAATGATGGCTATTAATCACGAGAACGATGTTTGCGGAACGAGCCGTAGGCGAATGGAGCAAATCGTTCGAGTGATTAATAGCCATTATATGCGAGTACACTATACTTTGTTCACGAAAATTAAAATCGAGATCAAAATTTAATTTAAAATTACAATTAGAATCAAAATTAAAATCAAAATCAAAATTAAAGTTGTAATTAAAATTACAATTAAAATAAAAATTAAAGCTAAAATTAAAGGAATATCCTCTTGTTGTTAAAGATTTTGTGGACACTAAGTATACAACATTAAAACTCAGAGCCGTTTTGCGATTCGTTTTAAAATTTAGCCATTATATGCGAGTTGTACACTATGATTTGTTCACGAAAATAAAAATTAAAATTAAAGTTAAAATTAAAATTAAAGCTAAAGCTACAATTAAAATTATAGCTAAAGTTAAAGCTACAATTATAATTGAAGCTAAAATAAAAATTAAAGCTAAAATTAAAAGGATATCCTCTTGTTAAAGATTTTGTGGACACTGTGAACACAACATTAAAACTCAGAACCGTTTTGCGATTCGTTTTAAAATTTACAATCAACGTTACGTAAACGACGGAAAGAAAACCCGTCTAGTCGTTTTATTGCCATTTTTTTTTACGTAACACACCCTTTCCTGTCATTTTAATTTTCACAATTAACCTCTGACATTTGCCCGTTCGGTTTCTTACTTTTAATCGAAAATTAATTTAATTTGTTCTTTTTTGGATGCCGAGAGAAATCTTTTAATTCGATAATAATAATTGCATAAATATTAGCCTTTCATTGCGCGGAATAAGGCAATTATTTTGTGTAATTGTTGTGCCGTCATGTGACATGTGACGAAAACGCCAGCGGAAGGAATAGGAAAAAATGCAATAATCAAGGTTTCACTTATTGTAATTAATTCCTTGTCTTGGTGAAGTTAGCTGCTTTATTTAATCGGTCGTCCTTGTCAATTGGAAGATACACTTTATTTGTCCTTTTCTTTTGATGTTATCATCACCGTCATCGGTTCATTGTTTGCTTGCTTGTACAACGCAAAAGGAATTGAAACAAATTGTAATTCTCACTGGTAGGTGTCAAAAATAAGAAAAGGTATGAAACAGCATTAAACAAGAAATTTAAAATTACTATGGTACGATTAAATGAAAGCTTATTTTGTGGAACTGAAGAAGTTTTTATTTGAAGAGGACGGTTGCGACCGTTACTTCGTGGTAATCTATAATTAACCTGATCGCGCTGTTAAGATCAGGCCTTTGCGATTTTTGGCGTTTTTTGACCATATGCTTCCAATGACCATTGGGATTTCAATTTTTTTTTATTACCAAGAAATTGTTAACGAAAAATAATGGGTTTTTTAACTCTAAATTTTGGCCACTCAAAAAAATTAAATTTTTATATTAAAAAAATGTGAGCAAACATACTTCAGCCATCCATTATTTATTGAGTTCAATTTAATTTTTTTTTATTACCAAGAAATTGTTAAAGGAAAATAATGGGTTTGATAACTCCAAATTTTGGCCTCTCAAAAAATTTAAATTTTTGTATTAAAAAAGTGTGAACAAAAATACTTCAGCCATCCATCATTTATTGGGTTCAACTGCAAGTATTTTTTATTACCAAGAAATTGTTAAAGAAAAATAATGGGTTTGGTAACTCCAAATTTTGGCCACTCAAATTTTTTTATTATTTTTATTAAATAAATGCAAAATATCCAACAAACATGTGAACAAAAATACTTCAGCCATCCATCATTTATTGGGTTAGATTTCAATTTTTTTTTATTACCAAGAAATTGTTAAAGGGAAATAATGGGTTTGGTAACTCCAAATTTTGGCCACTCAGATTTTTTTAATTTTTGTATTAAAAAAATGTGAACAAAACTACTTCAGCCATTCATCATTTATTGGGTTCAATTTTATTTTTTTTTATTACCAAGAAATTGTTAAAGGAAAATAATGGGTTTGGTAACTCCAAATTTTGGCCACACAAAAAATTAAAATTTTTGTATTAAAAAAATGCGAACAAAAATACTTCAGCAATTCATCATTGATTGGGTTCAATTTCAATTTTTTTTTTATTACCAAGAAATTGTTAAAGGAAAATAATGGGTTTGGTAACTGCAAATTTTGGCCACTCAAAAAATTTAAATTTTTGTATTAAAAAATGTGAACAAAAATACTTCAGCCATCCTTCATTTATTGGCTTCAAGTTCAAGTTTTTTTTTATTACTGAGAAATTGTTAAAGGAAAATAATGGGTTTGGCAACTCCAAATTTTGGCCCCTAAAAAAATTTAAATTTTTGTATTAAAAAAATGTGAACAAAATTACTTCAGCCATCCATCATTTATTGGGTTTAATTTCAAGTTTTTTTTTATTACCAAGAAATTGTTAAAGGAAAATAATGGACTTGGTAACTCCAAATTTTGGCCACTCAAAATTTTTTAATTTTTGTATTAAAAAAATGTGAACAAAAATACTTCAGCCATCCATCATTTATTGGGTTCAATTTCAAGTTTTTTTTATTACCGAGAAATTGTTAAAGGGAAATAATGGGTTTGGTAACTCCAAATTTTGGCCACTCAATTTTTTTTAATTTTTTTATTAAATAAATGCAAAATATCCAACAAACATGTGAACAAAAATACTTCAGCTATCCATCATTTATTGGATTCAGTTTAATTTTTTTATTACCAAGAAATTGTTAAAGGAAAATATTGGGTTTGTTAACTCCAAATTTTGGCCACTCAAAAAATTTAAATTTTTGTATTAAAAAAATGTGAGCAAAAATACTTCAGCCATCCATCATTTATTGGGTTCAATTTCAATTTTTTTTTATTAGCAAGAAATTGTTAAAGGAAAATAATGGGTTTGGTAACTCCAAATTTTGGCCACTCAAATTTTTTTAATTTTTTAATTAAATAAATGCAAAATATCTAACAAACATGTGAACAAAAATACTTCAGCTATCCATCATTTATTGGATTCAGTTTAATTTTTTTATTACCAAGAAATTGTTAAAGGAAAATATTGGGTTTGGTGACTCCAAATTTTGGCCACACAAAAAATTTAAACTTTTGTATTTAAAAAATGTGAACAAAAATACTTCAGCCATCCATCATTGATTGGGTTCAAATTAAATTTTTTTTTATTACCAAGAAATTGTTAAAGGAAAATATTGGGTTTGGTAACTCCAAATTTTGGCAAAACATTTAAATTTTTGTATTAAAAAAATGTAACAAAAATACTTCAGCCATCCATCATTTATTGGGTTCAATTTCAATTATTTTTTATTACCAAGAAATTGTTAAAGGAAAATATTGGGTTTGGTAACTCCAAATTTTGGCCACTCAAAAAATTTAAATTTTTGTAGTAAAAAAATGTGAGCAAAAATACTTCAGCCATCCATCATTTACTGGGTTCAATTTTATTTTTTTTTTATTACCAAGAAATTGTTAAAGGGAAATAATGGGTTTGGTAACTCCAAATTTTGGCCACTCAAAAAATTTAAATTTTTGTATTAAAAAATGTGAGCAAAAATACTTCAGCCATCCATCATTTATTGGGTTCAATTTCAATTTTTTTTATTACCAAGAAATTGTTAAAGGGAAATAATGGGTTTGGTAATTCCAAATTTTGGCCACTCAAAAAATTTAAATTTTTGTATTAAAAAAATGTGAACAAAAATACTTCAGCCATCCATTATTTATTGAGTTCAATTTAATTTTTTTTTTTTATTACCAAGAAATTGTTAAAGGAAAATAATGGGTTTGGTAACTCCAAATTTTGGCCGCTCAAAAAATTTAAATTTTTGTATTAGAAAAATGCAAAATATCCAACAAACATGTGAACAAAAATACTTCAGCCATCCATCATTTATTGGGTTCAATTTCAAGTTTTTTTTTTATTACCAAGAAATTGTTAAAGGAAAATAATGGGTTTGGTAACTCCAAATTTTGGCCACTCAAAAAATTTAAATTTTTGTATTAAAAAAAATGTGAACAAAACTACTTCAGCCATTCATCATTTATTGGGTTCAATTTCAATTTTTTTTTTATTACCAAGAAATTGTTATAGGAAAATAATGGGTTTGGTAACTCCAAATTTTGGCCACTCAAAAAATTTAAATTTTTGTATTAAAAAAATGTGAGCAAAAATACTTCAGCCATCCATCATTTATTGGGTTCAATTTCAATTTTTTTTTTATTAGCAAGAAATTGTTAAAGGAAAATAATGGGTTTGGTAACTCCAAATTTTGGCCAGTCAAAAAATTTAAATTTTTGTATTAAAAAAATGTGAACAAAAATACTTCAGCCATCCATCATTTATTGGGTTCAATTTCATTTTTTTTTTATTAGCAAGAAATTGTTAAAGGAAAATAATGGGTTTGGTAACTCCAAATTTTGGCCACTCAAAAAATTTAAATTTTTGTATTAAAAAAATGCGAACGAAAATACTTCAGCCATCCATCATTTATTGGGTTCAATTTAATTTTTTTTTATTACAAAGAAATTGGCAAAAGAAAATAATGGGTTTGGTAACTCTAAATTTTGGCCACTCAAAAAATTTAAATTTTTGGAATAAAAAAATGTGAACAAAAATCCTTCAGCCATCCATCATTTATTGGGCAATTACGACCATTTCAGAGTCACTATCCTAAAAAAAACAGACACACACACTGATGCCTTGGGAGTCCAGACAAAACCACCAATTAATTTCGTTACGGTTGACCTAAATCCCACACGTGCGCATTAAATAATTTATAAATAATCTTAAAAGGTATAAACGTTTATCTACGCAACATAAAATACCCACACCATGAACGCCCGAATTGTTATTTAATCGATTAATAAAACCACAAATTACCATAACAATGATATCCGCTGTTGAGTTTTGGGTTGGGCTGGAACAGAAACCGACAAAGTTTCGACCTCTCGGATCCAGATCATAAATCAAGGACCTCACCTGTTATTTAACTTTGATCCGGAACAACTTTATGACTAAGCATGCAAATCCTCTAAAATCGTTCAAATGTGATCAAGTTTAACGATCCAGCGCACAATTGTTGGGAAAGAATCGGTAGAAAAAAAAACCTGACATTTAAGAATATACAGTTAAATTTTATGTTTCTGAAATTACAGACTGTAATTAATTAATAAATAAGAATACGGTTTTGTATGTTAATCGTGAACCGCGGGACTTGGAGGTTAACCGCCAGCCGAATCCTGTTAATTATAGCACGAAAAAAATCACCACGAGTTCCGCGGTGTAATTGCGCGCATTCTAGTGCAGGAGGCTCAAGGGAACTTTTTTGGGGGAATAGACACGTGCAAAATATTATGAAGTTTTTGAACTCACGAAAACGCGATTAGCGTGAAAAGATTAATCGCTAAAAAAGTGCCTGTGTGTTAATTTGATCATCACCGGCAGACACGTGTGGTGAAAAAAGTTTATTGCCATCAGAAAATGCTATTGGCCATTGACGTACGCGCACGTGTGTTCTCGGGTGATGATGCAAATGGTATAATGAGGATGGTGTCTATCAATTAATTATATTGCCGTGTGCTTGCTCTAGCGGATTTGGAGCAATTTTGGAAAACTTGATTTTCAAGGCTTTCCGATGAGATACAATGCAAAATCTTTAGATTGTATAGAAATAAAATGAAATGCAAACGTTTCTTTTTTCTTTTCTGGGGGCTCTTTGACCATTGGTCTTTCGGCCGAGCCCATTATGTTTATTGATTCACTGATTCATAGTTGGAGGAATATCATCACCCAGTTCGTACAGGTTTTTTTTGTGAATTTATATTTGGAGGAAAAAGTAGGGTTGCGTTTGATGCAATACAGGTCTAGAATTTCTCGATTGAAACGGCGTGCTTCAAATTTAGTAAATAAGTTGTCCATGTGAACATCTTTAGGGTCGTTGTGTCAGGTCTTAAATTAGGTCATTGGAGAGGTTGATTGGTGGATTGGAAGGATTCCAGATTATGTTTATCGAACGAAGGGCTGAACGCTTCGAATCAAGCACATTATTTATCGAACGAAGGGCTGAACGCTTCTAATTAAGTATATTATTTATTGTATAATTTCTCGAATGGAGAAAAAGGATGCAGCCCTAATCGAGTAAGGGCCGATTTATACATTTTTCAGGCTGTTTTAGTAAATATACCCTGATTTTTGGAGGTCGGAGAATCGGAATGTCTGGCCCTTGCAACGATTCTGGCCTTAGTGGCTTTGATATGGGGTTTAAAGGGCATTTTCGTATCTATAGGATTCTAAGGTATTTACGGGATGGGGACTGTGGGATCATAATATTGTTAACAAAGATTTTATTATCATTTGGAGAAGACGAAATGGGAAAAGAAGTTGTGTTTTGGAAAGGTTTTTTAAGATTATCCATTTTGAACACCAAACTACCACTTCATGGATAAGTATTTGAAGAGAAGAATCGGTGGATAGAATAATACACTTTTTTACTTTGTTTGTATAAAACGAATCGGTAGATGATAAATTATGGGAGTGGGAGATAAGGGCAGGATCATCAACTGAAAGATGTATAGGAGTGGGTTAAAATAAAGAAGGATCAGCGTTGTTCAGGTCGAAGCAAAATATAGTGTCAAGCAAGGGAGATAGTGGAGAACCTTGTGGAACACCCTGTTCGGGATCAATTGTGCGGGAGAGGACGCGACGGATTTGTATTGATCTATTAAGGAAGACATTATTTAAAGGTTACTTGAACAGCAAAAACTGTTCTCTGAGACTTGTTTCTTATCTAAAAATATAATAGCTGAGTGGAGATTTTGAAAGTGTGCTGTTTGGCAGTTTGAAGTTAGGATGGTGGTATATTTTTGATTGCGGAAACCAAACTGATTCTTGGAAATATTTTATTCAAAATCGTCCGTAATTGAATTAAATATTGGAATAATATTTATAAAATTTTGGGAATATATTCCAAGGTAGCTGTGGGATGGTTGTTATTTAGAGTGACATTTTGTTTTATTGTTTATTAGGAAAACTGCGAAAATAACGTAACAGAAAATTAGTTGTCTTTCGAAAAAATAAAGAATGGTACATTACAAAGTCATTTTGACAGTTACACCTAACTGCAACCACAGATAGAAGTTTGCAGAATTGTATTTTAAAGAAATGCAACTTTTATCTAAAACAATAATTTTCGATGATTCCAGTTTCGTTTCCTGCAAAAATATTAGAAGTTTTCTTTCGAAAAAATAAAGACTGGTAAATTGCAAAGTCATTTTGACAGTTACACCTAACTGCAACCACAGATAAAAGTTTGCAGAATTTTATTTTAAAGAAATGCAACTTTTATCTAAAACAATTATTTTCGATGCTTCCAGTTTCGTTTCCAGCGAAAATATTTGAAGTTTTCTTTCGAAAAAATAAAGAATGGTATATTGTAAAGTCATTATGACAGTTACACCTAACTACAACCACAGATAGAAGTTGGACAGAATTTTATTTAAAGAAATGCAACTTTTATCTAAAACAATAATTTTCGGTGCTTCCAGTTTCGTTTGAAGCGAAAATATTTGAAGTTTTCTTTCGAAAAAATAAAGACTGGTATATTCCAAAGTCATTTTGACAGTTACACCTAACTGCAACCACAGAGAGAAGTTTGACAGAATTTTATTTAAAGAAATGCAACTTTTATCTAAAACAATAACTTTAGATGCTTCCTGTTTCGTTTCCAGCGAAAATATTTGAAGTTTTCTTTCGAAAAAATAAAGACTGGAATGTTGCAAAGTAATTTTGACAGTTACACCTAACTGCAACCACAGATAAAAGTTTGACAGAATTTTATTTAAAGAAATGCAATTTTCATGTAAAACAATAATTTTCGATGCTTCCAGTTTCGTTTCCTGCAAAAATATTTGAAGTTTTCTTTCGAAAAAATAAAGAACGGTATATTGCAAAGTCATTTTGACAGTTACACCTAACTACAACCACAGATAGAAGTTTGACAGAATTTTATTTAAAGAAATGCAACTTTTATCTAAAACAATAATTTTCGATGATTCCAGTTTCGTTTCCAAGGAAAATATTTAAAGTTTTCGTTCGAAAAAATAAAGACTGGTATATTGCAAAGTCATTTTGACAGTTACACCTTACTGCAACCACAGAGAGAAGTTTGACAGAATTTTATTTAAAGAAATGCAACTTTTATCTAAAACAATAACTTTAGATGCTTCCTGTTTCGTTTCCAGCGAAAATATTCGAAGTTTTCTTTCGAAGAAAATAAAGAATGGTATATTGTAATGTCATTTTGACAGTTACACCTAACTGCAGCCACAGATAGAAGTTTGACAGAATTTTATTTAAAGAAATGCAACTTTTATCTAAAACAATAATTTTCGATGATTCCAGTTTCGTTTCCAAGGAAAATATTTAAAGTTTTCGTTCGAAAAAATAAAGACTGGTATATTGCAAAGTCATTTTGACAGTTACACCTAACTGCAACCACAGAGAGAAGTTTGACAGAATTTTATTTAAAGAAATGCAACTTTTATCTAAAACAATAATTTTCGATGCTTCCAGTTTCGTTTCCAGCGAAAATATTTGAAGTTTTCTTTCGAAAAAATAAAGAATGGTATATTGCAAAGTCATTTTGACAGTTACACCTAACTGCAACCACAGATTGAAGTTTGACAGAATTTTATTTAAAGAAATGCAACTTTTATCCAAAACAATAATTTTCGATGCTTCCAGTTTCGTTTCCAGCGAAAATATTTGAAGTTTTCTTTCGAAAAAATAAAGAATGGTATATTGCAAAGTCATTTTGACAGTTACACCTAACTGCAACCACAGATTGAAGTTTGACAGAATTTTATTTAAAGAAATGCAACTTTTATCTAAAACAATAATTTTCGATGCTTCCAGTTTCGTTTCCAGCGAAAATATTTGAAGTTTTCTTTCGAAAAAATAAAGACTTGTAAATTGCAAAGTCATTTTGACAGTTACACCTAGCTGCAATGACAGATAGAAGTTTGACAGAATTTTATTTAAAGAAATGCAACTATTATCTAAAACAATAATTTTCGATGCTTCCAGTTTCGTTTCCAGCAAAAATATTTAAAGTTTTCTTTCGAAAAAATAAAGACTGGGATGTTGCAAAGTCATTTTGACAGTTACACCTAACTGCAACCACAGATAGAAGTTTGATAGAATTTTATTTAAAGAAATGCAACTTTTATCTAAAACAATAATTTTCGATGCTTCCTGTTTCGTTTCTAGCGAAAATATTTGAAGTTTTCTTTCGAAAAAAATAAAGAATGGTATATTCCAAAGTCGTTTTGACAGTTACACCTAACTGCAACCACAGATAGAAGTTTGACAGAATTTTATTTAAAGAAATGCAACTATTATCTAAAACAATAATTTTCGATGCTTCCAGTTTCGTTTCCAGCAAAAATATTTAAAGTTTTCTTTCGAAAAAATAAAGACTGGGATGTTGCAAAGTCATTTTGACAGTTACACCTAACTGCAACCACAGATAGAAGTTTGATAGAATTTTATTTAAAGAAATGCAACTTTTATCTAAAACAATAATTTTCGATGCTTCCTGTTTCGTTTCTAGCGAAAATATTTGAAGTTTTCTTTCGAAAAAAATAAAGAATGGTATATTCCAAAGTCGTTTTGACAGTTACACCTAACTGCAACCACAGATAGAAGTTTGACAAAATTTTATTTAAAGAAATGCAACTTTTATCTAAAACAATAATTTTCGATGCTTCCTGTTTCGTTTCCAGCGAAAATATTTGAAGTTTTCTTTCGAATCGTCGAAGAATGTTATATCGGAGAGTAATTTTAACAGTTGCACATACCTGAAATGACGAGATATAATTTTATTTCTCCATACATCACATCACTAGATTTTATAACAATTGCATGTGATTAGAGCGAGGATCTGTGAAAAAATTCAATAATTCCGGCGACTTGAAAAAAATACAAAAACAATTGCCATCGACTTGAAATTTTCCAAAATTACTCCAAATTCATTCGAGATATTGATTCTGTGAAAAACTCCATACATCACGTCACTAGATTTTGTAACAATTGCATGTGATTAGAGCGAGGATCTGTGAAAAAATTCAATAATTCCGGCGACTTGAAAAAAATACAAAAACAATTGCCATCTACTTGAAATTTTCCAAAATTACTCCAAATTCATTCGAGATATTGATTCTGTGAAAAACTCCATACATCACATCACTAGATTGTGTAACAATTGCATGTGATTAGAGCGAGGATCTGTGAAAAAATTCAATAATTCCGGCGACTTGAAAAAAATACAAAAACAATTGCCATCGACTTGAAATTTTCCAAAATTACCGCAAATTCATTCGGGATATTGATTCTGTGAAAAACTCCACACATCACATCACTAGATTTTATAACAATTGCATGTGATTAGAGCGAGGATCTGTGAAAAAATTCAATAATTCCGGCGACTTGAAAAAAATACAACAACAATTGCCATCGACTTGAAATTTTCCAAAATTACTCCAAATTCATTCGAGATATTGATTCCGTGAAAAACTCCATACATCACATCACTAGATTTTATAACAATTGCATGTGATTAGAGCGAGGATTTGTGAAAAATTTCAATAATTCCGGCGACTTCAAAAAAATACAAAAACAATTGCCATCGACTTGAAATTTTCCAAAATGACTCCAAATTCATTCGAGATATTGATTCTGTGAAAAACTCCATTCATCACATCACTAGATTTTATAATAATTGCATGTGATTAGAGCGAGGATCTGTGAAAAAATTCAATAATTCCGGCGACTTGAAAAAAATACAAAAACAATTGCCATCGACTTGAAATTTTCCAAAATTACTCCAAATTCATTCGAGATATTGATTCTGTGAAAAACTCCATACATCACATCACTAGATTTTACAACAATTGCATGTGATTAGAGCGAGGATCTGTGAAAAATTCAATAATTCCGGCGACTTGAAAAAAATACAAAAACAATTGCCATCGACTTGAAATTTTCCAAAATTACTCCAAATTCATTCGAGATATTGATTCCGTGAAAAACTCCATACATCACATCACTAGATTTTATAACAATTGCATGTGATTAGAGCAAGGATCTGTGAAAAAAATCAATAATTCCGGCGACTTGAAAAAAATACAAAAACAATTGCCATCGACTTGAAATTTTCCAAAATTACTCCAAATTCATTCCGTGAAAAACTCCATACATCACATCACTAGATTTTATAACAATTGCATGTGATTAGAGCAAGGATCTGTGAAAAAATTCAATAATTCCGGCGATTTGAAAAAAATACAAAAACAATTGCCATCTACTTGAAATTTTCCAAAATGACTCCAAATTCATTCGAGATATTGATTCTGTGAAAAACTCCATTCATCACATCACTAGATTTTATAATAATTGCATGTGATTAGAGCGAGGATCTGTGAAAAAATTCAATAATTCCGGCGACTTGAAAAAAATACAAAAACAATTGCCATCGACTTGAAATTTTCCAAAATTACTCCAAATTCATTCGAGATATTGATTCTGTGAAAAACTCCATACATCCATGTGATTAGAGCGAGGATCTGTGAAAAAATTAGATAATTCCGGCGACTTGAAAAAAATACAAAAACAATTGCCATCGACTTGAAATTTTCCAAAATTACTCCAAATTCATTCGAGATATTGATTCTGTGAAAAACTCCATACATCACATCACTAGATTTTATAACAATTGCATGTGATTAGAGCGAGGATCTGTGAAAAATTCAATAATTCCGGCGACTTGAAAAAAATACAAAAACAATTGCCATCGACTTGAAATTTTCCAAAATTACTCCAAATTCATTCGAGATATTGATTCCGTGAAAAACTCCATACATCACATCACTAGATTTTATAACAATTGCATGTGATTAGAGCAAGGATCTGTGAAAAAAATCAATAATTCCGGCGACTTGAAAAAAAATACAAAAACAATTGGCATCGACTTGAAATTTTCCAAAATTACTCCAAATTCATTCCGTGAAAAACTCCATACATCACATCACTAGATTTTATAACAATTGCATGTGATTAGAGCAAGGATCTGTGAAAAAATTCAATAATTCCGGCGATTTGAAAAAAATACAAAAACAATTGCCATCTACTTGAAATTTTCCAAAATTACTCCAAATTCATTCGAGAAATTGATTCTGTGAAAAACTCCATACATCACATGACTAGATTTTATAACAAATGTATGTGATTGGAGCGAGGATCTGTGAAAAAATTCAATAATTCCGGCGACTTGAAAAAAATACAAAAACAATTGCCATCAACTTGAAATTTTCCAAAATTACTCCAAATTCATTCCGTGAAAAACTCCATACATCACATCACTAGATTTTATAACAATTGCATGTGATTAGAGCAAGGATCTGTGAAAAAATTCAATAATTCCGGCGATTTGAAAAAAATACAAAAACAATTGCCATCTACTTGAAATTTTCCAAAATTACTCCAAATTCATTCGAAATATTGATTCTGTGAAAAACTCCATACATCACATCACTAGATTTAGTAACAATTGCATGTCATTGGAGCGTGGATTTGTGAAAAATTTTAATAATTTCGGCGACTAGAAAAAAAATACAAAAACAATTGCCATCGACTTGAAAGTTTTTTGCAAATATCTCGGTAAATATTCTGCAGAAACGATTGAGTAAGGTACCAAATCATTCAGCTTAAAAAGCTTTAAAAATAATGACCGATGCTGTCAAATAATTAGGGGAGCCAATTTTAACACATTTCAAATTTTACATATATCTTCGCAACTCAACACCCTGTATATTAATGGAGCGAATTAACACATGCTGCTATAGATAGACGATCGGCGAGATCAAGGAAGTGAGTGACTAAATTGTTGTTTTGACGGCCCACCAAAAATTTCTAAGCACGCGGCACGTGCCGCTATATATATATGGGTCATTCCATGCTATTTCAACAAAAGGTTGTGCTGCACCATTTTATTTTTTTTTTATATTTTGCACAGTTATTTATACATGTTTCTGGAGTTCAAAACTAATTTAAGAAAAATAAAAATTCTTGCCATGTGGCAGCAATGTCCCCGGATGGAGCATGAAACATGTACATTTTTGTAAATGCAAGCGTTTGCGCAAAGTGGCATAACTTTCTTTCCAATTGTGCAAATTTAAAAATTTTTAAAACTCTTAACTCAAATTAAAGTGCCGAAGAGTTTAGTGTAATTTTTATTCATTATTTGTTTTATTTTTTCAAATATAATAGCCGTCAAAGTTTAGCATTGAGATTTGCATTTTTTTCATTTTTCGGCCTTGCTTTGGACTGAGAAGGGGGCAATACACTCAAACCAAAATTAGTTTGCAAGTACAACGGTAACAATAGATTTTATCTGAGGCAAAAAATCTAAAGTGTTTTAAACCCTTCTAATTTTTTTTCGCTGGAGAAAATTGGCATTTTCAAGAAAATCCGTATTTTTCTAAAGCTGTATCTCCAGTGGGGCACACAGTAAAAATCTGAAATTTATAATAACAATGCTTCTATCCGGGAGCAACACCATTACAAAATTTGGTAACTTTGTTTTGCCTAGTAATAAAAATATTTAAGTTCAAATTTGTAATAATTTTTATGCAATCGGATTAAAAATTGAACTTTAAATATTAGAAGCCGGTACTAAAATGGAACTCACCAGTACTAGCAGTGATTATAATACACTTGTGAATATTATAATCTCTGGTACTAGGCATTAAAGTACTTACCAAGGGTTTCCGTACAACGAGGTGATTGGCGACTCATTGATGCAAAACATAGTCCTGGTGAAGAAATTAAAAAAAAAGGTACCATGGATCCTGAATAGAAACTTATTATTATTATTCAAAATGATTAAAGAATAAAATTGAATAAAACCATAAAAGTCATTAGACAATTGTCTTAAATTTGCGGCTGTTGGGAGTCAAGCTGCTGATTACGTTCTAGAATTTCTGTGTTAATCATTTTATTACAATTCTGTTAATCATTTTATTACTATTGAATTTAATTTAAACTATAATATTAATGAAAGGGCACTTTAGTGCTGAGGTAAATGTATTTTTTATGCAATCGAAAATACTCTATTTTCAGATTTAAAATTGTAATTACTTACGTTTTTCATCTAAAGATGTTCTAGCGTTTCAGTGGTAGAACTTGCAGATGTAATTATAGGTTATGTTGATATTTGTTTAACGCAAGATCAGTAAATTCTTAAGGTTGGATTAGCATCGCGCGCATGGTTTAAACAATCACAGAAATTCTAGAACGTAATCAGCAGCTTGACTCCCGACAGCCGCAAATTTAAAACAATTGTCTAATAAATTTTACGGCTTTATTCAATTTTATTCTTTAATCATTTTGAATAATAATACGTCTATATTTAGGGTCCACGGTACCTTTTTAAATTTCATCACCAGGACTATGACGCATTAATGAGTCGCCAATCATCTCGTTGTACGGAAACCCTTGGTAGGTATTTTAATGCCTAGTACCAGTGATTATAATATTTACAAGTGTATTATAATCACTGCTAGTACTGGTGAGTTCCATTTTAGTGTCGGCTTCTAATATTTAAAGTTCGATTTTTACTCCGATTGCATAAAAATTATTACAAATTTGAACATAAATATTTTTGTTACTAGGCAAAACAAAGCTACCAAATTTTATAATGGTGTTGCTCCCGGATAGAAGCATTGGTAGTATAAATTTCAGATTTTTACTATGTACCCCACTGAAGATACAGCTTTAGACAAATACGGATTTTGTTGAAAATGTCTAATTTCACCAGCAAAAAAAAATTAGAAGGGTTTAAAACACTTCAGATTTTTTGCCACAGGTAAAATCTATTGTTACCATTCTACTTGCAAACTAAATTTGGTTTGATTATATTGCCCCCTTCCCAGTCGAAAACAGGATCGAATAATGAAAAAAATGCAAATCTTGATGGTAAATTCGAGGGCCAATAAATTTGAAAAACATATCAAATTATGAAAGAAAATTAAACCAAAATATTCACCACTTTAATCTGCGTTAGGAGATTTTCTAATTTTTAAATTTGCTCAATTCGAAAAATTGTTATACCACTTTGCGCAAATGCTTGTAATCACAATAATGTACATGTTTCAAGCTCCATCTGGGAACATATCTGCCACGCGGCAACATTTTATTTTTTTCTAAAATTAGTTTTGTACTCTAGATACATGTATAAATATCTGTGCAAAATATAAAACAAAATAAAAATGGTGCAGCACAACCTTTTGTTGAAATAGCATGGAATGACCCATATAGGACAATTTGTTTACTATTTACGCATCTGATATAGTTGTAGACAGAGATCCTGTTTCGTATCCTGCAGATCTCGGCCCGTACAGGATGACAAACCCAACATTCTTCGAGACACTTCCGCAATTATAGCACACACCCGATTCATGAGTGAGTGTTAAATGTATGCAACAGATGTCGAATATTGTTTAATATTCATAAGACAGTGTTTTGATCCAGTTTTTTTTTTGTTTCATTGCGGATTTTATAATTTATAGATAATTAAAGCTCGGCGTGAAATGATTAATATTTATGGCTCCAATAACCTAATGAGTTTCTGATTTTGAATGATACAATAAAAATAAATATTTACATATGGAAATTTGATAAATAAAAACAGTATTTATTCTGTGTTAAGCCTTACGGCGTTTGTTTGAATATTACATTCAAAAATATTCATTCCTTTCAACCAATAAAAAATTAGTTTTGGAACTTAATCATCTGAAATATATATTTTTTAAATTTGTTCTGTCGCGGGATTTTGCGTTTCCAAAATTGCCAAAATGTCTAAAAAAACTGCTTGCCGCCAAACCTTTAATTGCAAGTGACCCGTTTTAGCTAGTTATGGTATCATTTTAAAACTTATGAAGAGGACTTTCCTTTGATATATAACATGGAAGGTTTTTGAGAAAAAAAAATTTGCCTGGACATTCATTATTAAGTAAAATTTAGCTTTTTATACATAACGGTCTTGGCCTTCCCCCGCTTTACCGAGACCACTGATAAAATTTCATGCATGGTTTCGGGCACCTTGTTCACAAAAATTCTGACATTAATTAACGATTTGACATTTAATTTCCTTGTCTTATTTAAGTTATTTATACAATTGCAATATAAATGTTACTTGTTTTAGCGACAGTTCGGTGGGGATCTCTCTCTCTTTATCCCATTTTAGCGCCAGCGCCATAATCCAAAAATCAGAAAATGCCAATTACCTAATCAGCATCATCAAGAAACTAGTTTTCTAATAATCGAAAACGATTTGTCATTATTTATTACTACAGCACCGGCATAATTTAGAACGCGAACACGTTTTCGGACGTTTTGTTTACATTCCACGCGATTTTGGTGACCTTTCTGAAATCCCAAAAAAGGACCGTACAGCCGGCACAACTGTGTAGGTCAGTAATATTGAGGTCGTTCGCCTATTCCGGATCTGAACCGCCGGGTAACAGCATTTGTCCAAAAGACAGTTAGATGATCCAGTCGTAAAACCTAATGTTGATGGTTCACCTGGTATGAGATCATCTTACAATTAAGAAATCATTGAAGCATGCGAATATAATATTTTTAAGGTTATTTATCGTTATCAAACGCATTCTTTGCATACCGCCAGACATCCTGTTAAATATCCGAGAAGGTCATCTTCGCAAAAAAATTGTTGCTATTTATAGCATCATCATTTATTTTTGGCGTTGTAATTATGACCATCTTACATACCAGATCATGGATGATTGATTGATTTTTTTTTCGGTTGGGAATCATTGATTCTCCATTGTGTTCGCACAAAGCCTATTGTTACAAAATTCTAATTTTTATATAATACGCTCTGCCGGTAGCGAAATTCTTATGAAATTGCGTAAATATGACCCAGTTATTGGTGTACGGGCTTATTTAACATGCATGAAAACTGTTATTGTGCTTTTGGGTTACATAATCTCTGAAGTAATGCAAGGTTAAGTTTTAAATGGTTATTAATCATGTTTGTTTTACATAAATTTTTTTGGTGTTTGGTATTATTAAGGAATGTGTTTTTTAGGAGCAGGTAAATATAAAATGACAAATTGCTGCACAATCTTCCATTAGGTAGAAATTAATTGGTTGCCCAGAAAACACGGCAGATTTTTTTGTAACGTACATAATCTTAAGCAAATATTGGAGAGGTGAGCAGAGTTACAAAGGTATCTTCAAATCAAATTACTGTGATTTTAAAGTGTTTGCTTTTGCATAAATTTTACGATCACCTTTGTAAAAGAATGTCTGATACCAAATAACTGCAGATGTTTCCGTTAGACACCAATCACCTGGGTTTCCAGAAGGAGTGAATTTTTGTGTATAGATATTACAGTTTTTGCTTTAGAAAACATCCCAAAAGCCATCAAAGTTGTATTATGTTTGCATTTTTGCATCTTTGGTGCCCATTTGTTGATACAATGGTAAAAAACTTCAATGTCAGAGAAAGTTTGTATGGATGAGCAAATGATACCATACAAGGATCACCACTCTATCAAACGGTATCTAAAAGCAAAACCTTAAAAATATGCATATACAGCCTTCATGTTATCTGGACCTGATGCAGTTGTATACAATTGAAAGCTCTACAGTGGAGCTGTAGATCACAATCTTGGCGAGATGTTGGTGTCAGTGGTAATGTTGTATTGTAATTGGGCAAAATAATTCCAAGAAACCAGTATTCCAGAAAGTTTGTATTTTTGTCCACAAAATACGATCCCGTAATAAAAAATAGGGCGTTCCATTTGAAAAATGAAAGTTGACCTTCGTTTAACCTTGAAAATTAACGACAAGGTCATTTTCAAGGTCACCAGCATATGTCCCCCTCCGAACCCTACAACTTCTGTCTGAAACATTTTTTGCCGTGTTTCTCAGGTTTCGAGATATTTGGGGTGGCAATTTAAAATGGGACACCCTGTGTAGGTAAATGGTTTTGTAAATCTATTGCTGAAATTGTTTTCTAATTTCACACCCGTTATGCTCGCTATGAACCAACCGTCAAGTTTTGCAGCCCCCCTCACCCTGTAAATGTATTTATTAATAAAATCAAAATGCTATTTTTAATGTTAAACTTTCCTGAAAAAAAAAATGTGTTCCGCGTTGTGTTCGATGAACTCAAAAATTGTGATGTTACAGGTATGTTACTTTAATGATAATGGGGGTTTTATGGTTTTTATTTCTATTCTATACATAGAGTTATAAAAACCCCCATAATAATGTTCTGCGCAAAAGTCTGATTTACACTATGTAAATTTATTATTAACTGAAAATTGCAGCACATTCAAAAACCAACATTATTTTGAAAGATCGACGTCTTGTGAAGTGAACTGAATTTTTGTAGAATTTTATCCCTGCGTTTCGTGTTAATTTTTATGTTTTTTTTTTAATTTCAAAAATTCGTTACTCAACTGAAAATTGCTGCACACGCAAATCCAAAATGATTTTGAAAAATCGACGACTTGTGAAGTGAACTGAATTTTTGTAGAAGTTTATCCCTTCGTTTCATTCGAGAGTTCGACATTAAAAAAAAAAAGAAATTTTCAAAAATTTGTAACTCAACTGAAAATTGCTGCACATTAAAAAAAAAACAAAATTATTTTGAAAGATCGACGTCTTGTAAAGTGAACTGAATTTTTGTAGGATGTTATGTCTCGGTTTCATATTAATTTCTATTTTTTTCGCTCAAGAGTTCGACATCGTAATAAAAGAAATTTTCAAAAATTGGTAACTCGACTGAAAATTACTGCACATACAAAAACCAAAATTATTTGGAAAGATTGACGTCTTGTGAAGTGAACTGAATTTTTGTAGGATTTTATCTTTGCGTTTCGTGTTGCTTTTTAATTTTTTCGCTCGAGAGTTCGACATCGTAAAAAAAAGAAATTTTCAAAAATTGGTAACTCGACTGAAAATTGCTGCACATTCAAAAACCAAAATGATTTAAAAAAATCGACGACTTTTGAAATAAACTGAATTTTTGTAGGATTTTATCCCTCCGTTTCATATTAATTTTTATTATATTTTTAAGTTCGACATTCAACATTGAAAATTTTCTTTCTTCAAAAATTCGTAACTCGACTGAAAATTGCTGCACATTCAAAAATCAAAATTATTTTGAAAGATCGACGTCTTGTAAAGTGAACTGAATTTTTGCAGGATTTTATCTTTGCGTTTCGTGTTACTTTTTATTTTTTTCGCTCGAGAGTTCGACATCGTAAAAAAAAGAAATTTTCAAAAATTGGTAACTCGACTGAAAATTACTGCACATACAAAAACCAAAATTATTTGGAAAGATTGACGTCTTGTGAAGTGAACTGAATTTTTGTAGGATTTTATCTTTGCGTTTCGTGTTGCTTTTTAATTTTTTCGCTCGAGAGTTCGACATCGTAAAAAAAAGAAATTTTCAAAAATTGGTAACTCGACTGAAAATTACTGCACATACAAAAACCAAAATTATTTGGAAAGATCGACGTCTTGTAAAGTAAACTTAATTTTTGTAGGATGTTATCCGTCCGTTTCATATTAATTTCTAATTTTTTCGCTCAAGAGTTCGACATCGTAAAAAAAGAAATTTTCAAAAGTTCCTAACTCGACTGAAAATTGCTGCACATTCAAAAACCAAAATTATTTTAAAAGATCGACGTCTTGTGAAGTGAACAGAATTTTTGTAGAATTTTATCCTTTAGTTTCATTCGAGAATTTGACGTTGCAAAAAAAGACATTTTCAAAAATTGGTAACTCGACTGAAAATTGCTGCACACTCAAAAACCAAAATTATTTTGAAAGATCGTCGTCTTCTAAAGTGAACTGAATTTGAAATGATCCTTCCGTTTCATATTAATTTTTATTTTTTTTCGCTCGAGAGTTCGACATTGTAAAACAAAAATCAAAAATTGGTAACTCGACTGAAAATTGCTGCAGACTCAAAAACCAAAATGATTTTGAAAAATCGACGACTTGTGAAGTAAACTGAATTTTTGTAGGATTGTATTCCTCCGTTTCATATAAATTTTTATTTTTTTCGCTCGAGCGTCCGACATTGAAAAATTTTTTTTTTCAAAAATTTGTAACTCAATTGAAAATTGCAGCACATTCAAAAACCAAAATTATTTTAAAAGATCAACGTCTTGTGAAGTGAACTGAATTTTCGTAGGATTTTATCCCAGCGTTTCATGTTAATTTTTATGTTTTTCGTTCGACATTGAAAAAAAAAAGAAAATTTCAAAAATAGGTAACTCGACTGAAAATTACTGCACATTCAAAAACCAAAATTATTTTGAAAGATCGACGTCATGCGAAAAGAACTGAATTTTTGTAGGGTTTTATCCTTGCGTTTCATGTTACTTTCTAATTTTTTCGTTTGAGAGTTTGACATTGAAAAAAAAAGAAATTTTCAAAAATTTGTAACTCGACTGAAAATTACTGCACATACAGAAACCAAAATTATTTTTAAAGATTGACGTCATGCGAAATGAACTGAATTTTTATAGGATTTCATCCCTACGTTTCATATTGAGATTTATTTTTTGTGCTCGAGGGTTCGTCATTGAAAAAAAAAATACATTTTCAAAAATTCATAATTCGACTGAAAGTTGCGGCACTGAACTGAATTTTTGTAGGATTATATCTATCCTTGCGTTTCTTATTAATTTTAATTTTTTTGCGCTCGAGAGTTCGTCATTGAAAAAATACATTTTCAAAAATTCAAATTTATTCTGGAAAATATCAAAATTCCAACTGAATTAGTAAATGAGCTATAAAAGACGGGAGGTGAAATGCAGGCCCTGTATACAGTGGATAAAACATGGAAAATTGTGTTTCATTTATCCCTAAAAATGAAGTACCACAGAGTACCAGTCGCGACATCTTGTTACTTAAAAATTATCGGATAAAACAAGAAACGGTTAAAGTTCACCAAAAGCTTTTCAATTCTTCGGATTGTTAAATAAAGCTTGTGTTCAAAGTTTCATTTGAAAATATATAGTAGTTTTTGATATAATTTTCAAAAATGGGCGGAATTAGGGGGCCCTAATAATTCAAAGCTTCGCAACTTCAAAGAAACGAAGGCAACTTCGAATATCGAAGTTTTCGAATTTATTGAAGATTAGAAGTTTCCAGGTTTCATAGGTTGCTGTAATAATAAATTAACTATGTATTGCCAAGGTAAAAAATAATAACATAATCGTTTCCATTAGTTTTGAAATAATTTCTTATTAACTGTTTTTTTTACTATCGTTATAATATTTCTTTCAAAATTACCTGTTCTGATAAAACTTCGAAGATTCATTTAATGTTCGAAGATTTTCTATGAATATTCGAAAATTAAAGTTTAAATCTTCGAAAATTCGAAGCTTTGAAATTGGAAATTTTTGAAGAAAAATTCCAGCCCTGATCGGAATTGTCACATGCGAATTCAAAATGGTTATTTCCGCTAAAATTTGGAATTCTAAAAAAATCACGATCACAATACTTTCTCGTACTTCGTAAACAAAAATGCACGTAGAAAATTATTTGTCGAACATTTTGATCAGCCAAGAACGGAGAAGAAGATGAACCATCATTAAATAGTCCAGTATCATGAAATGTTGGCATTAGACCCATAAATCAACACGTAATGAAGCTCAGAAAAAGCATATTGCGTGGTTGAAGATCATTATTATTTATAATAATTTTTATATCCTGTAAACACGTCATATATTTAATTAATTGCAGTCGGCGCTGAAGTAACATTTAGTGCTTAAGTACTTCACAGAGACTCTCCACTGAAAGTTTTGTAGGTCATGCAGATGAGCAATACGTTGTAGGAAGGATCTTTTAATGGCGCAAGAGATGCATTTCATTTTAATTCCTCATACATACGCGGTGATCTAATTATATAATTAAATCAATTTGCAACGTTAGCATTATCCCACCTGCAACTAAATCACAATAGTGACGTTAATAACCTGTCAGGACGGAGATTTACGGCAAAAATCATTTGCAATGAGTAACATTCCGCTCAAAATTTTTCCAACAATCCATTAACGCATTCGCTTTGTATGAATCACACCACACGCACATTGAGAAATGATCAGTTGCAACATTGCGCTTATTAAATAGTGATATTTTGGTGAATAATTTTCTTCGCGGAACGGAAAAAGGATTCCCCGGCGAGGTGTGTTCTTGACGCAATCTCAGGAATCGATCGACCTTCTCAAATATTTCAAGTATTAGTTATTTATAGTGAAAAAAAGTCCGGTCGCGTATCCGGCGATTGTTGCAGCAACATCACATGCTAATGTTATGGCTGTTTTATGTATTTGGTAATCTTCAACAACTTGACCTTTATGGCCGAGTGTAATTAATGCAGAATGTCACATGTGTTGGTACTTGTTTACAACCATTTCGAACATTTTAGCTGAAATTTCGACAGAACTCATTACACCCTTGAAAGACTTGAGTGTTATAGACCCCAAGAGGGCCGTTTTATTTGAAGCTATTACCATAAAATAATACAGTACTTTAAGAATATTTTAGAAAACCATGTATATTGTTGACGTAAAGTTAAGAGTTATACAAGAAATGAAACAAATAACTTCTTCCGCTCCTCTGATAAGAGATGTACAGGACGGCAAATGTAAGTTGGCCAGATGCGCAGAGAGCAAGCGAAAGCTCTCTCTCTACATCTGGCCGAGTACAATCTCTGTAATAAGCAAGCACATATTCTTCGAATGCAACTCTATCGGGCGCTCTCCTCCACATAATTAATGCACTGTCACTTTTGAAAATGAATGTACCAGGCGCGTGAACTCTTCACGAAATCTATAGAGAGCGCCCTTCGAAGGTTCCGCCCACAATTTTGCCACTGCGCAACGGCAAGTTACGTTTGCCGTCCTGTAACTACTATGAGGCAGAGGAGGCAACCACCACCGAGATCTATGCCCAGAGAGGACTCGGCCTGAAGGATCTTTCGTGGCACAGGGTCACCGCCATTGAAACTGAATGCATGGTTTGGCATGTATTTTAATTTACAGTTTATCTCTGGAACAGCTTTTACAAGCCTTTGAAAAGAATGGTATTGTGAGTGAGAGACAAACGCAATTGGATCATTTTGCAATACCACCGACCTTGATGATGATTTGAGCGATGATGAACATGTCGGGGATCGACATTTTTTGGGCATACTGCATGAAGTTAAAACACTTGTTGAAGAATCTGAAAATTTCCAGGTTCAAGCTTCACTTCACCCAGTTTCTCACACTTAAACCTCTGCAGAAATTACAATTATTTGTACGAAATGTGGTAAGTAAAAGTTGACAAAACGGAAATTGTCACTTATAATTTTCATCGTTAAGTAAATTACATAAAAATCTCTCCTCGTACTTTAGAAAATCAGTTAAATTAATAACATATTTTAAGGCGAATAAAATATAGTTAAATTGAACTTAATTTCGATATCCCTAATTAATCATAGAAAATCTGAAAAACTTCAAGATGCTCGACTCCAATTCATTAGAACTGTGGTTCCCAACCTGGGGGTAATTACCCCCTGAGGGGTAAAATGGGATTTTCTGAGGGGCAAAGAAGACTAGCATTGATCATCATCAGTCACAAAACCAAATTTATTAACGACGCCGCTAAAGCCTCTCCACAATTTGACAGACGTTCGAACGAGGTAGTTTGAAATTTGCGCCCAGTTGATTTGCGCGACCGGCCGATTGGTGGGTTAGGCCGGTTCCACGTAAGACGCGTTACAAGCGAACGAGCTATAGATTATATACAGGGCTTTTATTTTAACTCTGAACGTATTTGTTCATATTTGGCGACTGGAAAAAAATACCAAACCAATTGCCATCGGCTTGAAATTTTCCAAAATTACTCCAAATTCATTCGAGATATTGATTCTGCGAATAACTCCATACATCACATCACTAGATTTTGTAACAATTCCAGCGTGGATTTGTATAAAAATTTCAATCATTTTGCCGACTTAAAAAAAATACAAAAACAATTGCCATCGACTTGAAATTTTCCAAAATTACTTCAAATTCATTCGAGATATTGATTCTGTGAAAAACTCCGTACATCGCATCACTAGATTTTGTAACAATTGCATGTGATTAGAGCGAGGATCTGTGAAAAATTTCAATAATTCCGGCGACTTGAAAAAAAATACAAAAACAATTGCCATCGACTTGAAATATGCCAAAATTACTCCAAATTCATTTGAGATATTGATTCTGTGAAAAACTCCATACATCGCATCACTAGATTTTGTAACAATTGCATGTCATTCGAGCGTGGATTTGTGCAAAATTTCAATAATTTCGGCGACTTGAAAAAAATACAAAAACAATTGCCATCGACTTGAAATTTTCCAAAATTACTACAAATTCATTCGGGATATTGATTCTGTGAAAAACTCCATACATCGCATCACTAGATTTTGTACCAATTGCATGTGATTAGAGCGAGGATCTGTAAAAATTTCAATAATTCCGGCGGCTTGAAAAAAATACAAAAACAATTGCCATCGACTTGAAATTTTCCAAAATTACTCCAAATTCATTCGAGATATTGATTCTGTAAAAAACTCCGTTCATCACATCACTAGATTTTGTAACAATTGCAGGTGACTAGAGCGAGGATCTGTGAAAAATTTCAATAATTTCGGCGACTTGAAAAAAATACAAAAACAATTGCTATCGACTTGAAATTTTCCAAAATTACTCCAAATTAATTCGAAATATAGATTCTGTGAAAAACTCCATACATCACATCACTAGATTTTGTAACAATTGCATGTGATTAGAGCGAGGTTTCTGTGAAAAATTTTAATAATTCCGGCGACTTGAAAAAAATACAAAAACAATTGCCATCGACTTGAAATTTTCCAAAATTACTCCAAATTCATTCGAGATATTGATTCTGTGAAAAACTCCACACATCATATCACTAGATTTTGTAACAATTGCATGTCATTCGTGCGTGGATTTGTGAAAAATTTCAATAATTTCGGCGACTTGAAAAAAATACAAAAACCATTGCCATCGACTTGAAATTTTCCAAAATTACTTCAAATTCATTCGAGATATTGATTCTGTGAAAAACTCCGTACATCGCATCACTAGATTTTGTAACAATTGCATGTCATTCGAGCGTGGATTTGTGAAAAATTTCAATAATTTCGGCGACTAGAAAAAATACAAAAACAATTGCCATCGACTTGAAATATTCCAAAATTACTCCAAATTCATTCGAGATATTGATTCTGTGAAAAACTCCATACATCGCATCACTAGATTTTGTAACAATTGCATGTCATTCGAACGTGGATTTGTGAAAAATTTCAATAATTTCGGCGACTTGAAAAAAATACAAAAACAATTGCCATCGACTTGAAATTTTCCAAAATTACTACAAATTCATTCGGGATATTGATTCTGTGAAAAACTCCATACATCGCATCACTAGATTTTGTAACAATTGCATGTGATTAGAGCGAGGATCTGTAAAAAATTTCAATAATTCCGGCGGCTTGAAAAAAATACAAAAACAATTGCCATCGACTTGAAATTTTCCAAAATTACTCCAAATTCATTCGAGATATTGATTCTGTGAAAAACTCCATAAATCACATCACTAGATTTTGTAACAATTGCATGTGATTAGAGCGTAGATTTGTGAAAAAATTCAATAATTCCGGCGACTTGAAAAAAATACAAAAACAATTGCCATCGACTTGAAATTTTCCAAAATGACTCGAAATTCATTCGAGATATTGATTCTGTGAAAAACTCCATACATCGCATCACTAGATTTTGTAACAATTGCATGTGATTAGAGCGTAGATTTGTGAAAAAATTCAATAATTCCGGCGACTTGAAAAAAATACAAAAACAATTGCCATCGACTTGAAATATTCCAAAATTACTCCAAATTCACTCGAGATATTGATTCTGTGAAAAACTCCATTCATCACATCACTAGATTTTTTAACAATTGCATGTGATTGGAGCGTGGATTTGTGAAAAATTTCAATAATTTCGGCGACTTGAAAAAATACAAAAACAATTGCCATCGACTTGAAATTTTCCAAAATAACTCCAAATTAATTCAAGATATTGATTCTGTGAAAAACTCCATACATCACATCACTAGTTTTGTAACAATTTCATGTCATTGGAGCGTGGATTTGTGAAAAATTTCAATAATTTCGGCGACCAGAAAAAAATACAAAAACAATTCCCATCGACTTGAAATATTCCAAAATTACTTCAAATTTACTCGAGATATTGATTATGTGAAAAATTCCATACATCACATCACCAGATTTTGTAACAATTGCATGTGATTAGAGCGAGGATCTGTGAAAAATTTCAATCATTTCGGCGACTTGAAAAAAATACAAAAACAATTGCCATCGACTTGAAATATTCAAAAATTACTCCAAATTCATTTGAGATATTGATTCTGTGAAAAACTCCGTACATCACATCACTAGATTTTGTAACAATTGCATGTGACTAGAGCGAGGATCTGTGAAAAATTTCAATAATTTCGGCGACTTGAAAAAAATACAAAAACAATTGCTATCGACTTGAAATTTTCCAAAATTACTCCAAATTAATTCGAAATATAGATTCTGTGAAAAACTCCATACATCACATCACTAGATTTTGTAACAATTGCATGTGATTAGAGCGAGGATCTGTGAAAAATTTCAATAATTTCGGCGACTAGAAAAAAATACAAAAACAATTGCCATCGACTTGAAATTTTTCAAAATAACTCCAAATTCATTCGAGATATTGATTCCGTGAAAATTTCCATACATCACATCACAAGATTTTGTAACAATTGCATGTCATTCGAGCGTGGATTTGTGAAAAATTTCAATAATTCCGGCGACTTGAAAAAAATACAAAAACAATTGCCATCGACTTAAAATTTTTCAAAATAACTCCAAATTCATTCGAGATATTGATTCTGTGAAAAACTCCATACATCACATCACAAGATTTTGTAACAATTGCATGTCATTCGAGCGTGGATTCGTGAAAAATTTGAATAATTCCGGTGACTTCAAAAAAATACAAAAACAATTGCCATCGACGAAATTTTTCAAAATAACTCCAAATTCATTCGAGATATTGATTCCGTGAAAAACTCCATACATCACATCACAAGATTTTGTAACAATTGCATGTCATTCGAGCGTGGATTCGTGAAAAATTTCAATAATTCCGGCGACTTGAAAAAAATACAAAAACAATTGCCATCGACTTGAAATTTTCCAAAATTACTCCAAATTCATTCGAGGAATTGATTCTGTGAAAAACTCCATACATCGCATCACTAGATTTTGTAACAATTGCATGTGATTAGAGCGAGGATCTGTGAAAAATTTCAATAATTCCGGCGACTTGAAAAAAATACAAAAACAATTGCCATCGACTTCAAATTTTTCAAAATAACTCCAAATTCATTCGAGATATTGATTCCGTGAAAAACTCCATACATCATATCACAAGATTTTGTAACAATTGCATGTCATTCGAGCGTGGATTCGTGAAAAATTTCAATAATTCCGGCGACTTGAAAAAAATACAAAAACAATTGCCATCGACTTGAAATTTTCCAAATTACTACAAATTCATTCGGGATATTGATTCTGTGAAAAACTCCATACATCGCATCACTAGATTTTGTACCAATTGCATGTGATTAGAGCGAGGATCTGTAAAAATTTCAATAATTTCGGCGACTTGAAAAAAATACAAAAACAATTGCCATCGACTTGAAATTTTCCAAAATTACTCCAAATTCATTCGAGATATTGATTCTGTGAAAAACTCCGTACATCACATCACTAGATTTTGTAACAATTGCATGTGACTCGAGCGAGGATCTGTGAAAAATTTCAATAATTTCGGCGACTAGAAAAAAATACAAAAACAATTCCCATCGACTTGAAATATTCCAAAATTACTCCAAATTTACTCGAGATATTGATTATGTGAAAAATTCCATACATCACATCACCAGATTTTGTAACAATTGCATGTGATTAGAGCGAGGATCTGTGAAAAATTTCAATAATTTCGGCGACTTGAAAAAAATACAAAAACAATTGCCATCGACTTGAAATATTCAAAAATTACTCCAAATTCATTCGAGATATTGATTCTGTGAAAAACTCCGTACATCACATCACTAGATTTTGTAACAATTGCATGTGACTAGAGCGAGGATCTGTGAAAAATTTCAATAATTTCGGCGACTTGAAAAAAATACAAAAACAATTGCTATCGACTTGAAATTTTCCAAAATTACTCCAAATTAATTCGAAATATAGATTCTGTGAAAAACTCCATACATCACATCACTAGATTTTGTAACAATTGCATGTGATTAGAGCGAGGTTTCTGTGAAAAATTTTAATAATTCCGGCGACTTGAAAAAAATACAAAAACAATTGCCATCGACTTGAAATTTTCCAAAATTACTCCAAATTCATTCGAGATATTGATTCTGTGAAAAACTCCATACATCACATCACAAGATTTTGTAACAATTGCATGTCATTCGAGCGTGGATTCGTGAAAAATTTCAATAATTCCGGTGACTTGAAAAAAATACAAAAACAATTGCCATCGACGAAATTTTTCAAAATAACTCCAAATTCATTCGAGATATTGATTCCGTGAAAAACTCCATACATCACATCACAAGATTTTGTAACAATTGCATGTCATTCGAGCGTGGATTCGTGAAAAATTTCAATAATTCCGGCGACTTGAAAAAAATACAAAAACAATTGCCATCGACTTGAAATTTTCCAAATTACTACAAATTCATTCGGGATATTGATTCTGTGAAAAACTCCATACATCACATCACAAGATTTTGTAACAATTGCATGTCATTCGAGCGTGGATTCGTGAAAAATTTCAATAATTCCGGTGACTTGAAAAAAATACAAAAACAATTGCCATCGACTTGAAATTTTTCAAAATAACTCCAAATTCATTCGAGATATTGATTCCGTGAAAAACTCCATACATCACATCACAAGATTTTGTAACAATTGCATGTCATTCGAGCGTGGATTCGTGAAAAATTTCAATAATTCCGGCGACTTGAAAAAAATACAAAAACAATTGCCATCGACTTGAAATTTTCCAAAATTACTCCAAATTCATTCGAGATATTGATTCTGTGAAAAACTCCATACATCACACCACTAGATTTTGTAACAATTGCATGTGATTAGAGCGAGGATCTGTGAAAAATTTCAATAATTTCGGCGACTTGAAAAAAATACAAAAACAATTGCCATCGACTTGAAATTTTCCAAAATTACTACAAATTCATTCGGGATATTGATTCTGTGAAAAACTCCATACATCGCATCATTAGATTTTGTACCAATTGCATGTGATTAGAGCGAGGATCTGTAAAAATTTCAATAATTCCGGCGGCTTGAAAAAAATACAAAAACAATTGCCATCGACTTGAAATTTTCCAAAATTACTCCAAATTCATTCGAGATATTGATTCTGTGAAAAACTCCATACATCGCATCACTAGATTTTGTAACAATTGCATGTGATTAGAGCGAGGATCTGTAAAAATTTCAATAATTCCGGCGGCTTGAAAAAAATACAAAAACAATTGCCATCGACTTGAAATTTTCCAAAATTACTCCAAATTCATTCGAGATATTGATTCTGTGAAAAACTCCATACATCGCATCACTAGATTTTGTAACAATTGCATGTGATTAGAGCGAGGATCTGTAAAAATTTCAATAATTCCGGCGACTTGAAAAAAATACAAAAACAATTGCCATCGACTTGAAATTTTCCAAAATTACTCCAAATTCATTCGAGGAATTGATTCTGTGAAAAACTCCATACATCGCATCACTAGATTTTGTAACAATTGCATGTCATTCGAGCGTGGATTCGTGAAAAATTTCAATAATTCCGGCGACTTGAAAAAAATACAAAAACAATTGCCATCGACTTGAAATTTTCCAAAATTACTCCAAATTCATTCGAGGAATTGATTCTGTGAAAAACTCCATACATCACATCACAAGATTTTGTAACAATTGCATGTCATTCGAGCGTGGATTCGTGAAAAATTTCAATAATTCCGGCGACTTGAAAAAAATACAAAAACAATTGCCATCGACTTGAAATTTTCCAAAATTACTACAAATTCATTCGGGATATTGATTCTGTGAAAAACTCCATACATCGCATCATTAGATTTTGTACCAATTGCATGTGATTAGAGCGAGGATCTGTAAAAATTTCAATAATTCCGGCGGCTTGAAAAAAATACAAAAACAATTGCCATCGACTTGAAATTTTCCAAAATTACTCCAAATTCATTCGAGATATTGATTCTGTGAAAAACTCCATACATCGCATCACTAGATTTTGTAACAATTGCATGTGATTAGAGCGAGGATCTGTAAAAATTTCAATAATTCCGGCGACTTGAAAAAAATACAAAAACAATTGCCATCGACTTGAAATTTTCCAAAATTACTCCAAATTCATTCGAGGAATTGATTCTGTGAAAAACTCCATACATCGCATCACTAGATTTTGTAACAATTGCATGTCATTCGAGCGTGGATTCGTGAAAAATTTCAATAATTTCGGCGACTTGAAAAAAATACAAAAACAATTGCCATCGACTTGAAATTTTCCAAAATTACTCCAAATTCATTCGGGATATTGATTCTGTGAAAAACTCCATACATCGCATCATTAGATTTTGTACCAATTGCATGTGATTAGAGCGAGGATCTGTAAAAATTTCAATAATTCCGGCGGCTTGAAAAAAATACAAAAACAATTGCCATCGACTTGAAATTTTCCAAAATTACTACAAATTCATTCGGGATATTGATTCTGTGAAAAACTCCATACATCGCATCATTAGATTTTGTACCAATTGCATGTGATTAGAGCGAGGATCTGTAAAAATTTCAATAATTCCGGCGACTTGAAAAAAATACAAAAACAATTGCCATCGACTTGAAATTTTCCAAAATTACTCCAAATTCATTCGAGGAATTGATTCTGTGAAAAACTCCATACATCGCATCACTAGATTTTGTAACAATTGCATGTGATTAGAGCGAGGATCTGTGAAAAATTTCAATAATTTCGGCGACTTGAAAAAAATACAAAAACAATTGCCATCGACTTGAAATTTTCCAAAATTACTACAAATTCATTCGGGATATTGATTCTGTGAAAAACTCCATACATCGCATCATTAGATTTTGTACCAATTGCATGTGATTAGAGCGAGGATCTGTAAAAATTTCAATAATTCCGGCGGCTTGAAAAAAATACAAAAACAATTGCCATCGACTTGAAATTTTCCAAAATTACTCCAAATTCATTCGAGAAATTGATTCTGTGAAAAACTCCATACATCACACCACTAGATTTTGTAACAATTGCATGTGATTAGAGCGAGGATCTGTGAAAAATTTCAATAATTTCGGCGACTTGAAAAAAATACAAAAACAATTGCCATCGACTTGAAATTTTTCAAAATGACTCCAAATTCATTCGAGATATTGATTCTGTGAAAAACTTCATACATCACATCACTAGATTTTGTAACAATTGCATGTGATTAGAGCGAGGATCTGTGAAAAATTTCAATCATTTCGGCGACTTGAAAAAAATACAAAAACAATTGCCATCGACTTGAAATTTTCCAAAATTACTCCAAATTCATTCGAGAAATTGATTCTGTGAAAAACTCCATACATCGCATCACTAGATTTTATAACAATTGCATGTGATTAGAGCGAGGATCTGTGAAAAAATTCAATAATTCCGGCGACTTGAAAAAAATACAAAAACAATTGCCATCGACTTGAAATTTTCTAAAATGACTCCAAATTCATTCGAGATATTGATTCTGTGAAAAACTCCATACATCACATCACTAGATTTTGTAACAATTGCATGTGATTAGAGCGTAGATTTGTGAAACATTTCAATAATTTCGGCGACCAGAAAAAAATACAAAAACAATTGCCATCGGCTTGAAATTTTTCAAAATTACTCCAAATTTATTCGGGATATTGATTCTGTGAAAAACTCCATACATCATATCACTAGATTTTGTAACAATTCCATGTGATTAGAGCGTGGACTTGTGAAACATTTCAATAATTTCGGCGACCAGAAAAAAAATACAAAACCAATTGCCATCGACTTGAAATATTCCAAAATTACTCCAAATTTACTCGAGATATTGATTCTGTAAAAAACTGCATACATCACCTCAACGCATTAATAGGCAGGCAACCATACTTAGTCATTTTTATTTAATTGTCAAAATTGTGTTATCAATAAAAATGTATTACACATTTGCTTGTAATTGTTTGTATAAATAACAATGTAAGGTCGGGGTAAAATCAGTTTTCCTAATAGGTCACAGGGGTAACAATATTGAAAAGGTTAGGAACCACTGCATTAGAAGATTCCAACATCAATATTTTATGTCACTAGCACAGAATGATAGTTTATTTTCGTCATGATGGCAAACCTTGGCGCAAAAATAGCCCGTTTGAACATAACACCACAATAAATTATCATATTTGCAATAATCGTAAAAGCATTATTGTATCCGTCCGTTAGTGACACAAAAATAACAATTTATGACACCTGATGCTTTCTTCTCGTTCTTCAGTGCTGGAAAGTCCACTTACAAAAATTTTAACGACAACGGTTTTTCCTCAACAAAGAATGTCTAGGTATTGGGTTTATTATTCATTAATTACCGAGCGACCTTGCATAAAACTCGTTATAAAATTTATGCCACAATTTCAATAAATTCCATAAGTTTTAAGGGGGCGGATTTGGCCAGAATTTTGATAAAAAGCAGTTTTCTTTTTTAGTATATTCACTGCTTATGTTTTATTTGAGAAAAATTAATTTCAAGGAGAGTCAGTGTTTTGGCTTAAATTTTGAGATAAAGCTGCATGTGCTAACAAGTTTCTTTTTTAGTATATTCACTGGTTGTTTTATTTGAGCAAAAATTAATTTCAAGGAGAGTCAGCGTGAGGTTTTCTATAATAAATGATGTTATTTAAATAAACATGCATTACTCGTAAATCTGTCGTAATAATTGCGAGTGCTCTTTTAATGGGATGCTTGCCCTAATTTCTGTGTAAGGAATATATGGGAAAAACGCTTCATAACTCGCGTTCGGTATTGTTTATAAGGAATTCGATTTTTTGCGCTTTTGAAGTGATATAAACAAACACTTAGGAATTTATGTTGCGCTAAAAATTGATGAACCGTACAAGTCTCACGCTCGAAAGGACGAGATTTGCATTTGAACACTGGATACGGAATGAAAAAAATGCACTGTCGTCATAGACTTTAACAAAAATTGAATACGAAATAATACCAAGGATTTATTTGTAATTTTTATATTAGTAATCTTTGAATGAACAAGTGAAAACTGAGTGGAAGCGCAGGGCTTCGCGTTTATACCTTCGTGGAAACCTTCCTCTAAAGACAAGCAACATTTCGTCCAAAGTTGCGCACTCGCCCAGGGCTATAATTGGCCACAATTTTCGATGAAACGTGTAAATATTTAACAAGCTGGAGGAAGTTTGTCAGTTTGTTGAATCTAATACATCGCAGTAAAAACTTAAATCGACTGCTACAATATGTCATGCCTACTTGGTAACTCAATACATATCAGGAAGGCATTTCAAAAACTAAAATTATTTCGAAAGAACGACATTTCTGGAGCTGATTTTAATTTTTTTAGAGTTTTCTCCTTGCGTTTTATTTTTATATCAATTTTCTTCGTTCGAGGTTCGACAAGCCGAAATCCAGAATTTTAAAAATTCGCAAGATTTTTAAAAACCGAAAATATATCAAAAGGATGGTGTTTAAATTTTTGTAGAATTGTACGATATTTCAATATTTTTCGCTGCAGTTTCGACAATTCTAAATAAGGAATTAAAAAATTCGCTACTGATTAAAAAATCGGCCCAACTTCAAAATCCAAATTAATTTTAAAGAATGGCGTTTTCTGCTTTAAATTTCAATTTTGTATAATTTTCACCTGACGTTTTATAGTTATTATAACTGCGTGTTAACATATTAAAAATAAATTTCAAAAAATTTACACATGATACTCAGTGGGTTGTTGAAAACCAAAATTATTTCGAAAGAATATTTTTTGTAGTTTTTTGTAGAATTTTCACTCGGCGTTCTATATTTATTCTAATTCATTCTTCGTTGTATGTTCAAGATATCAAAAATAAAATTAAAAAAAAATACACAAATCTGTGGAATTTCGAAATTTCGAAAGAGTGACGTTTTGTGAGCCAACTATAATTTTTGTAGAGTTCTAACTAGGCGTTTTGTATTTACTTTTAATTTTTTCGCTCAAGTGTTCAATACATCCAAACCACAAAAAAAACACATTTCACGAGAAAATTGGTAGAGTTTCAAAAACTAAAATTATTTCGAAAGAACGGCATTTCCCGAGTTGGCTTTAAGTTTCGTGGAGTTTTATCCTTGCGTTTTATTTTTATTTCATTTTTTTTCCGTTCAAGATACGACACGCCGAAATCTAGAATTTTATAAAATTTGCAGCTTCAAGATAATCACTGGATTTTTGAAAACAAAAATTAATTTTAAATAGTGGCGTTTTTCTACGTTGAATTTAATTTTTTTACAATTTCTACCTGGCGTTTTATAGTTATTATAACTGCGTGTTAACATATTAAAACTAAAATTTCAGAAAATTTACAAATCACAAGATCAGAATTTTTAAAATCCAAAATTCATTTTAAATAATGGCAATTTTTACGTTGAATTTAAATTTCGTACAATTTTCACCTGGAGTTTTATAGTTATTATAACTGTCTAACGTGTTTACATATTCAAACTAAAATTTCAGAAAATTTACAAATCACAGAATTTTTAAAATACAAAATTAAAATCAGTGGATTTTTTAAAACTAAAATTATTTCTAAACAATAATGTAATCTCTACTGATTTTTTATTTGTAGAATTTTAACTCCGCGTTCTATGTTTATTCAAACTTATTTTTCGCTGTGTGTTCAATATATCAAAACTAAAACAAAAAATACACAACTCTCAAGATAATCGGTGAAATTTCTAAATTCCAAATTATTTCGAAAGAGTGACGTTTTGTGAGCCAAATATAATTTTTGTAGAGTTTTGTCCAGACGTTTCGTATTTATTATCATTTTTTTTCTCGATCAGGTCCAAATAAATTAATAGAAAATCGGTGGAATTTGAAAAACCAAAATTATTTCGAAAGAATGGCACTTTTTGGGCTGATTTTCATTTTTGCAGAGTTTTATCCTAGAGTTTTATTTAATTTCAATTTTTTTCATTCGAGATTCGACAAGCCGAATTTTAGAATTTGAAAAAAAAAATGCAAACAGCAAGATTTTTGAAAACCGAAATTATTTCAAAAGGATGGTGTTTAAATTTTTGTAGAATTTTACTGATTTATATTTATTTCAATACTTTTCGCTGTAATTTCGACAACTCTAAAGTTAGAATTAAACAAATTCGCTATTGATAAAAAATCGGTGAATTTTTCAAATCCAAAGTTAATTTTAAATAGAAGCGTTTTTCTACGTTGAATTTGAATTTTGTACAATTTTTACCTGGAGTTTTATGGTTAGTATAACTATCTAACGTGTTAACATATTCTAACTAAAATTTTAGAAAATTTACAAATCACAAGATCAACATTTTTTAAATCCAAAATTAATTTTAAATAGTGGCGTTTTTCTACGTTGAATTTGAATTTTGTACAATTTTTACCTGGCGTTTTATATTTATTATAACTGCGTGTTAACATATTAAACCTAAAATTTCAGAAAATTTACAAATCACAAGATCAGAGTTTTTAAAAACCAAAATTAATTTTAAATAATAGCGTTTTTCTACGTTGAATTTCAATTTTGTACATTTTTACCTGGAGTTTTATGGTTAATATAACTATCTAACGTGTTAACATATTCTAACTAAAATTTACGAATCACAAGATCAGAATTTATAAAATCCAAAATTAATTTTAAATAGTGGCGTTTTTCTACGTTGAATTTAAATTTTGTACAATTTTTACCTCGAGTTTTATGGTTATTATAACTGCCTAACGTGTTTACAAATTACAACATCAGTGGATTTTTTCTGAACTGATTTTAGTTTTTTTTTTTGTAGAATTTTAACTCGACGTTCTATATTTATTCTAATTTATTTTTGTGTGTTCAACATATCAAAACTTAAATTTAAAAAAAAACACGGGATAAAAAAAATATTTTAATTTCTGTAGAGCGTTTTATTTTTATTTCTTTTTTTTTTCGTTCGAGATTAGACAAGCCGAAATCTAGAATTTTAAAACATCTGCAACTTTCTAGATTTCTAAAAGTATGGTGTTTTTACTTTCTCCGTTACGAAGTACGAGAAAGTATTGTAATCGTGATTTTTGTTTCAAATTTTTTTTTACGGAAATATCCGTTTTGGGGTCCCTGGATGCTGTTTCAACAATTTCTGAAAAAAAAATTCCGTCTGTCTGTGTGTGTGTGTGTCTGTCTGTGTGCGCTATATCTCAAAAACTAATAGAGCAATTGATATGAAACTTTGAACATAAGTCTTATTTGATAATCTTAAGAACTGAAAAGCTTACCTTAACTGATTTTTGTTTTTTGCCAATATTTTCTTAAATATGAAAAATATCACAAAAACATTTAAACAAACTTTGAAGACAACAAAGAAATTGACATCTTTTGCTTGAAAACATTTTTCATAAAATCATTTTAATTCGAGAATTTTTTTTTTAATGGTTTATAATTATGAAACGATCATGGTTACAGCAAATTTATGTTAATAATAATTGTAGAGAATGCCAAAATGAACAACTTATAAAGAATAAGTTTTTTTGAAAATCTCTTTAGTTTTTGAGTAAACTTAGTTTTTAAATTTGCATTCTAATTTTTCCATCTTTCATATATTTCCTAGAATAAGTGATCAATATGTTAATTAATGATATGATGGCATTAAACAAATTTAAAAAATCGACATAAATAATTGTATTATTCATAATTGCTATATTTCGCAATAAGCGCATTCCCTTCCGATATAAACATTAACATTTTACGCACGTTTAAACGGCATAAAATACGAGAGAAAAAATAGCAACAATTAACATTTTCTAATATAATTATGGAGAGCTTTACCGACCGATAATTATTTAATTGCAACACAGCCGGTACACAATAATAATATTTAATATTAAATTTGACGTAATGTAAACAGAATTTCAAAGCGATTGCCATTAAAGAATCATTAATATTCGCTTGGAAGCAGATGCCACAGATTGGCTGAGAATATTAATTAATTGTGGCTAGTTGTTACATAATGCCGATTAATAAATAAATAAATAAATGTTGCGTTAAAATGCGTTGCCTTAACCGTGAAAACGTGTTGCAGAATAAAGTTCACACGAACGGTGTTAATTCTGGGCTTGGATTTAATTAGCGTGCGTTAATTAATTACGCGGGCCTTGGGTGAAACAAACAACAACAATGATGGATTTGTGCAATTTCTTCAAGATCTTCGAATTTGGGTTAACGAGAATCTCATCTGGTTTGGGATTTGTTGTTATTACAATGGACGTGCGTAATTGGTAAAGCGTGTAATGCACAATATTTAAAATAATACGTTGGTATTTTAAAATTGATAATTTCTCGTGGATTGAATATAGGATTTGCCTTTGAGTACAATTTTGTGTAAACTGTATAATGTTTAAGTATTCCTATTGTGCGACCAAATAAATGGAGCGCCCGCATACCGTTAAATTATTTAAAATTGGTACATTGATAAATATTGCATCGATAACGGTGTTACTTATTGAAACTCCATGATTTCATTTAAGGGAGTTGTCAAGAGTAAATGACCACATTTTTAGGAACATTTTCACTTTCTCGAAGTGTCGAAGTACGAGAAAGTATTGTCATCGTGAAAATTTTTTCAATTTTTTTTACGGAAATATCCGTTTTGGTGTCCCTATATGCCATTTCACAATTTTTGAAGAAAAAAAAAATGTGTCTGTGTGTGTGTGTGCGCGCTGTATGACTGTATTTTAAAAACCAATAGAGCAATTGATCTGAAACTTTGAACATAAGTCTTATTTGATAATCCGAAGAACTGAAAAGCTTTTCGTAAAATTTCGTACACTGGAAGTGGGTGTTTACCTTAACTGTTTTTTTGTTTTTTACCAATTTTTACCAATTTTTTCTAAAATATGAAAAATATCACAAAAACATTTAAACAAATATTGAAGACAATAAAGAAAAATGAACATCTTTTGCTTGAAAACATTTTTCATAAAATCATTATTCGAGACAAAAAAAATTGTTTTTTCATTTTTGGTATATAATTATGATAGCTAATAGTAACAGAGAATGCAAAAATAAACAATTTATGAAGAATAAGTTTTTTTCGAAATCCCTTTAGTTTTTGAGTAAACTGAGTTTTTGAATTTGTATAATTTTTCCATCTTTCATAATTTTGACGTTTCAGACGTCAGAATTATCTAATAGTAATACGTTCAATGTAGATTTAAAATATGATTTAAATTGAAAAAACGCCATGAAAGTATAAATCAAAATTTTAGGACATTTTTTCAGACCTTTTTTGTAAGACCTTATTTTCAGGATTTTCTCATTTCTTCTTTCAGGTCTTTTTTAAGAACTTTTTTCTAGGACTCATTTTGCAGGACTTTTCTTTAAGACTATATTTTCAGGACTCTTCTTTGACGATGTTTTTTCAGGACTTTTCTTTTCAGATTTTTTTTTCATTTTGGGTTTTATTTTGCAGGAAAAATTTTTCAAAACTTTTATTAAGAGTTTTTTCAGAACTTTTTAATGAGTTTATTTTCAGGACTCCTTAACGACGTTTTTTTTCAGGACATTTCAATTGCAGAATTTTTTTCCAGGACTCTTTTTTCAAGACTTTATTTTAAAAAGTTTTTGTTTCTGGACTATTTTTTATTGGGACTTTCAGGATTTTTAATCTGGATTATTTTTCTGGAACTTTTTTAATGCCTTTTTTATTGTCTTGTCTTAGGCGTTTTACAAGACTCTTTTTGGGATTTTTTTCGCAGGACAATATTTTCAAATCTTTTGTTACGACTTTTTTCAAGACTTTTATTTTCAGAACTCTTTTTTTACGACGTTTTTTGAGGACTTTTGTTTCAGAACCTTTCTTTTTCGAATTTTTTTTCAGGTCCTTTTTTTAAGACTATTTAAAAACTATTATCTTTTTTTAGGCATTTTGTATCTGGGTTATTTTTTCAAGACTTTTTAATGCTTTTTATCAAGTCTCTTCTAAGGCTTTTTTCAGGACTCTTTTCTGGAATTTTCTCAGGTCTTTTTAGGATCTTCTTAAGGACTCTTTCCAGGACTTTTTTCAGAAATCTCTTTCAAGACTTTATTTTTCAGGACTTTTTTGAAGACTTTTTTTCGGGACTATTGCACAGGACTTTTTAATGTCTTTATTCTGACTTTTTATTAGGCTTTTTTAGACTTTTTCTAGGACCTTATTTTAAGAATTTTTTTATCGGTATTAGATTTTCGAGACGTTTTTCAGGATTATTTTCATATAGAACTTTCCAGAATCCATAATCATTACTCGATGTCAACAGTTCGTTATGTATAAATTTTGTTCAAATTAGTACGGATTAATTAATTAATTAATTAAGCTAATTTGGTGAAATCACGTCTATAATTAGCTAACTTTTAATGCAAATTAAACCTCCTCACTGAAAATTCTTTTCGTGTTACGCATGCTGCAAGTGAGTTATTACACATAACGTATACAAAAAAGGTGAACACTCGAGAAGGTCTTTACCCTCCATTTTTCCAGGAATGCGAAACCACAGTATGAAGTTTTATCTCCATTGTGGTTTTCAAGTACCGTATTCCGTTTTAAAACTGGAATAGTTGGACTATATAAGTTTTATTGAATTATCGTTGCACACTCGGTAAAACATTTTAAATAATAAAATTTGAAAATTAACTTCATTGGTTGGACTATGTTTCATTTAGGTATTGAAAATTGGAAAAGCTCTACAAATATGACAATGGCAATTTTGTAAATATAAATTTTTATGTTCCATCCGAGAAAAAGTATTTTTACTTTCTCCGTTACGAAGTACGAGAAAGTATTGTGATCGTGATATTTTTTTCAAAATTTTTTTTACGGAAATATCGTTTTGGGGTCCCTAGATGCCATTTCAACAATTTCTGGAAAAAAAAATGGTGTGTGTGTGTGTGTCTGTCTGTGCGTGCTGTATCTCAAAAACTAATAGAGCAATTGATATGAAACTTTAAACATCCGTCTTATTTGATAATCTGAAGAACTGAAAAGCTTTTGGTAAAAAAAAATAATTGTAATTCATCAAATTAGTTGGAGTGCTCGCTCATAACATCATAGTACACAGTAATCTATCAATCTTGGTTAAACAACTGGCAAATGACTTGGCTCCTAAAAATCGGACATGATCGATCTTACAATCAATAAATCTAAAGGCTTCCAAGAAACCGCAAAAGCAGTTTTTATTTCAACACACGGTACGCTTAGAAGGCCGACGATTTCTGTAATCGGCTGGGGCACATTTAGCAACCGTGTCATGCATTGTTTGGTACGATCATTGCCAATGTTAAGTCGCTTTTTGCCTTAAATGTCAGCAGGACTGAATTTACTTAATTCCGATCGCGATACGTTCAAAACCTGTGGAGCTTGTCTAATGGCATTTGCCACTGAAATGCTAAAGAAAAAAAAATTGAGATAAAACCTTTATGGATCAAATGTTAAACCAATGCCGAAGAAATCAACCACTACTCAAAGAAATAACCAGTTTTTTTTTATTTGTTCATAATATTCACCGCGGATTTTATGATTTATTAAATAGATATAGTTGTTTTTGATATATGCTTGTTGCGTTACTTTTTTGATGGAATTGGATATATAAATTTGAAGAATTGACAGAATTTTAATTGTTATTTCACGATTTCGAATTTTCTGCAAATAACTATATTTAAATTTGGTGAAGAAAAACACTAATGTTCCATGATTTTATTTTCAGTTTTCCGACACGTGTTTCGATCTTTGGTAAATCACGTGTTTTTCTTCACCAAATTTAGATATTCAGTGCGCGCCCAAAGTATGGAATATATTCAATAAAATCTATTTGGAAAAAACAGGTCGATTTTCTTTTATAAAAATACACATTTTTGCATGAAAGTAGATTTTTAGTCGTCATTTGTTTTTGAGTAATGACGTCAGTCATTTTGTTTAAAATGTTTAAAAGACAACCTCCCATTTTTTGAAAATGCCTTAATTAGGCGAGACTAGTCGAGAATTTTATTTGATAGAATTAATAACTATTTCATATTACCACCCTTGATAATATGAACTACTAATATTTAAATATGAAAACAATTAATTAATTTTATGAATTTCATTAAAAAAAACACATGTACGTAATCACTTATTATATAATACTGAACGTTAATGGATAATTGATTTATGGAAGTTTTTCACAGACTTCCACAAATTCTTTCTTCGGATTAAGTCACAGTCGACCTGTTCAAGGTGAATACCACGCGCTTCTTCAATCACTGAATCATCAAATTTTCGCAGAAATCGATCAGCGCAATTTTATTGAAATTATGTATTTGCGTAAATCTCAAGAAAAAAATGTATAAATCAGCATTCAAATCGCACAAGGTTTGCAAGATTCGAGTTTTTTTTTCTTTCGTCGACTTGGAGCGGGCGCTCCTTTTCAGTATAATGTGGGTTTCTTTGTTCGGATTATATAAATTTACAAATGATATTAGCCGCGATCTATTTATTGTATTAGCGGATTATTTTCATTTTTAAATGCCAAACATTCTGTAAGCAAACATGTTAGCCTCAATGTTACGAGTGATTAAAAGAGCAGTTACTTCAACTAAGAAAATTCTTCGGCAAGTGTCAAATATTCAAGTAACATAATTGAGCTTTTGCCTTTTGTGTATTCAAATATTTTAGACATCATCACAAAATTGTGAAGAAGGCCATCATCCAGTAAAATAAAGTCAAAAGTGTGTAATTTTATAGGAAACATGTTAAGCTCATAGGAGTGTGATTAAAAGAGTAAATAATACAACTAGGAAAAAATATTGTGTGTGATCAGGTAACAAGAGAACTAACCCAAGGGTTCCTTCGATTGTATTGAAATTGGGTGAATTTTTAGTACGGGCCAAAATATTCGATGAGTGTTTTTTCTACGTTAAGAGGGTGAATTCGCCCCTCGAAAATCAGCCATATTTTTCTTTTTTGGCGTACATGCACAACATTTCAAAGGTCGATTTTATCAAAAACTAATCATTTTATTTTAGCCTTCCTAGAAGGCCTCATTGACACCGTCAGTCAACTTTGTAAATTCGTTTGCTGTGAAACCGTCTGTCATTAAAATCATCTTTGGTATCCTACAAGGTTTCAGAATTGTGAATTTGCTAATTTGTACTTTTTCTTAATTGAAGCTTCGAGTAACCAATTCGCTTTGTCGATATCTTTTGTTACAAATAATATATTTTGTCTAATAGGATAGCTTTTATGCCTACTTGATAGATGGGCAAAAATGAAATATCATCTTGCTGTATAGTTTCATAGTAATAAATTTTTCTTCGATTGATTCTAAGAATTGTTATTGAATATGTTAAAGTTAAGCAAGAGTTTTAACAAAATTTCAGTTATAGTTCCTTTCTTTTACCCATAAAACAAATGTCATTTTGAAGGAGATCAGAATGGAAAACCTAACAATTTTGGTAGTAATAAATGTTTTCTTAATTGATCCCAAAAATGATTGCTATTGTTACTGTTAAAGTTTAGCAACATTTTTGACAAGTTCTCTATTACATTTCCTTTCTTTTTGCCACAAAACAAAGGCTCTGGTGTGGGAACCATATCTGAAAAACTCCGATCTGAAGAACCTTCTAACAATTTTGTTAGTAATAAATGTTTCTTCAATTGATCCTATTCAACAGTAATGGGTTTGTTAAAGTCAAGCAACATTTTTGACAAGCTTTCTGTTATATTTAGTTTCTTTTCACCACGAATAAACGGTGCAGAAAAATACTGCTGTGTAGAATCTTCTAACAGTTTTGGTAGTAATAACTGTTTCTTCGATTTATCATAAGGATGATTGCTATTGGTATTCAACAGTAATGTGTTTGTTAAAGTTTAGCAATATTTTTGACAAGTTTTCTGTTATATTTCCTTTTTTTTCACCACAAAACAAATGTTATAATGAAGGCTGTGGCACTAAAAATGATGCTAGTAATACTTATTTCTTGAAATGAAGCTTATGTTCAAAGTTTCATTTGATAATATTTTGAGATACACTGCCAACGAATAGACAAGATACGCAAGCAAACAGATAATTTTCGAAAATGGTCGGAATTGTTTTAGGCGACCTTAAAATGAAATTTCGAATTCGAAAAAATCACGATTTTCCCCAAAAAGTAGAAAATTATTTCTCGAATGTCAAATATACCTAAGGTAACATAACAGAGCGTTTGTCTTTCGTGTATACAAACATTTTAATCCAATTGCACGGCAGCCAAATGCTTTGACTGATTTTGATTATTCAAACGTCAAAATATGTAAAATTTCGTGTAATTTTGAAACTTATTTCAAAAGTGTTTCGTGAAAGTAACACAACAGCAAAAATCACACGTTATTAAAGTTTGAAGATTTCAAAATTGAGATTTTGGTTTTTGAAACTACATAACTGCCAAACGCATTATCCAATTTTGATGATTTCAACTTCAAAAAGTGGAAAATTTTGTGGAATTTAGAAACGGGTTAATACATATCTGCGTGAAAACAACTGAGAGAGAGACAATACATTTATTGAGACACTTTTATAAATGACCTCAACAGGCAATTGACCAGAGGTCTTTCAGCCTAAAAACAACTGAAAATGTTAAAATTGCACGTTTTCAAAGTCCGAAGATTTAAAATTGCGGTTTCGATTTTTCTTAAATTGACCAACTGTCCAATGCTTTGTCTTATTTTAATGATTCAAACGTCAAACTGTAGGAAATTTGGAGTCATTTTAAAACTGATTACATTTTTTTACGTGAAATTAACACAAGCTGCAAAAATCGCGCTTTTTTAAAGTTCGAAGATTTCAAAATTGCGATTTTTGTTTCTGAAACAACATAACTGCCGAACGCACTATCCGATTTTGATGATATCAACGTCAAAAAGTAGAAAATTGTGTGCAATTTAGAAACGGGTTAATACATATTTTCGTGAAATCAACTCAAAACGTTAAAATTGCACGTTTTCAAAGTCCGAAGATTTAAAATTGCGATTTCGATTTTTCTTAAATTGAACAACTGTCCAATGCTTTGCCTGATTTTGATGTTTCAAACGTCAAAATGTAGGACATTTAGTGTCATTTTAAAACTGATTACTTTTTTTTCGTGAAATTATCATAAACTGCAAAAATCGCACTTTTTTAAAGTTCGAAGATTTAAAAATTGCGATTTTTGTTTTTGAAACAACATAACTGCCAAACGCACAATCCGATTTTGATGATTTCAACGTCAAAAAGAGGAAAATTTTGTGCAATTTAGAAACGGGTTAATACATATTTTCGTGAAATCAACTCAAAACGTTAAAATTTCACGTTTTCAAAGTCCGAAGATTTAAATTTGCGATTTCGATTTTTCTTAAATTGAACCACTGTCCAATGCTTTGCCTGATTTGGATGATTCAAACATCAAAATGTAGGACATTTAGTGTCATTTTAAAACTGATTACTTTTTTTTCGTGAAATTATCATAAACTGCAAAAATCGCGCTTTTTTAAAGTTCGAAGATTTCAAAATTGAGATTTTTGTTTTTGAAACAACATAACTGCCGAACGCACTATCCGATTTTGATGATTTCAATGTCAAAAAGTGGAAAATTTTGATCAATTTAGAAACGGGTAAATACATATTTTCGTGAAATCAACTCAAAACGTTAAAATTGCACGTTTTCAAAGTCTGAAGATTTAAAATTGCGATTTCGATTTTTCTTAAATTGCACAACTGTCCAATGCTTTGTCTGATTTTTGTGATTCAAACGTCAAAATGTAGGACATTTAGTGGTATTTTTAAACTGATTACATATTTTTTCGTGAAATTAATACAAGCTGCAAAAATCGCGATTTTTGTTTTTGAAACAACATAACGGCCGAACGCACAATCCGATTTTGATGATTTCAACGTCAAAAAGTGGACATTTTTTTACAATTTAAAAACGTGTTAATACACATTTTCGTGAAATGAACTGAAAATGACAAAATTGTCCGAAGATTTAAAATTGCGATTTTGATTTTTTTAGTCTGGTTTTGATGCTTCGAATGTCAAATTAAGAGAATTTAGTGTAATTTTAAAATAAAATACTAAATGGTATTTTCTTTCAATCCTTTCAAATTTCTTTGTTTATGTCTTACAATCAACTAAAATAAACTATATTATATTAGGGATTATTATTGAATTTTAGACCGTTGGAAATTGAAGTGGGCGAATTAAGAAGCGGACTTGGCCTAGAGTTGAGAAATACTGTTTTAGTCAGTCAAGAATAGAGAAGTAGAATCATCATTAACCCTTAGCTGCACTTAGGTAGTTCCGGTCTATCAACAGCAAATATTTCTTGGATTATAAGATACAGAATTTGATGTTGTACGTTGTTTAAACATAATAACTTGGCAATTAAGAAGGCCTCACCTTCTTACAACATGTTTCTCACTTTAAACACTCTTTTTCAATTTCGCACAATTATAAAATCATCTTTAATTGCACATAAAAGGATCAAAACCACTCACCTCCTTAGTCCCATCCATTATCTCGCACTCAAATCCCACCAAAAAAACCGAACAGAAGCACCACCAGAAGCGCCTTTCTTCGATCGACAATCGCGACGACAATAAAATTTCAATTAGATTGCCAGAATAGCTGGCGGTGGCGTCGAAATTTCGCAATAGCGCCGATAAGAAGATAGTAGGGGCTCTCTGATGGCCATCGCGGAATTCAGCTGTGTCACGGTTTTTAGTATGCGGGATGTTTCCACTTGTGAAATTCACTTTTCGTTCTCTTGCATTGACCGCGTAAACTTGACACTGAATTTTTAATCCGACGATGTTTACGGCTCCAATTAAACGTCTATTGACTTTTGATTCAGTCACGTAATGGTCTTAAGATTACAATTGACGGTTTTTAGAATATTCAGATTATGTAAGAGAAAAACGAATGCAAAATTGGAAATAAGTAATGTTGTTTAAATGAAATGTGTTGAAACGCTAACTGCGATTTATATTATGTGGTCGTTAAATTTATGATAATATTGTTCTCACCTGTAATAACGAAATTGGTGAATGTTTGTGAACTATTGGTAACTGGTTTCTGGAGTAATTTGCCTCGAGAAACTTGTTGGTAATAAGTGTGCAATTTTAGACCCATACCTTTCGACTTCCTGTGAACATTTAAAAAAATTGCATGCATTGATGGTAAGAATGTAGAGACAATGCTTCGGTGGATTGTTATTATCACTTATCAAAATACCGTAGGTAGACTACTGATCAACAATAAAACAACCGATTTAAGAAATGTTACATTTCCCTGTAATTGGATATATGTCTGTTTCGAAATACATATCTGTTATTATTATCTATTATTATTATTATTATTATTAAACAACACGAAAGAAAGAAGAAAAGAAAAGTGTACCAATTGAACTCCGGTGATTGTGAATCGATCTATATCGAAAAACTTTTTGAAAATTTGCAACTCTTGTGACCAGAGCAGAAAGCCCTTCAAAATAAATACTACCTCTTAGTAATTTTATTTTTACAAACAACAAATTTATTATTACTTAGAATTCTGTAGAAAAAAAACATCTCTTTTGGTTTCAAAATAAATACTACGTCTTAGCAATTTTATTTTTACAAAAAAGCAAATTTATTATTAGCCAGAATTCTGTAGAAAACATCTCTTTTGGTTCACTGTCTTTCTTGAAAGCTACAAACTGACTTTTAGATCGTCTTTGATTCTTCGCAACTTCGAAACTTAAGAAATAAAAATAATTCAAAAGTTGACTTTTTACTTATGATGGAACATCGAAAAGCCATCCTAATCAATAAACATAATGAATATGCTACTTACAGCATAATTAGAAATTATTTCTTAAAATCGACTGATTTCAAAATTTTACGATATTTTCGATATTTTTGGTCACAATATTTTATCTTTTGTCCTAAATGTCCTTCATTTTGACCTAAATTTGCGATTTAATTGTTTAAATTTTCTTGTCTCAGTTTCTGTAAGTCTCACTAATAATTTTTATAACAAAATAGTGTTCAGAATGGGATTCAAGACTTGAAAAAATACAAAAATTAATTTTTGAAGAAAATATAAATTTAATCGTTTTCAGTTTCTGTAAGTCTCACAAATAATTTTTATAAAGAAATAGTGTTCAGAATGGGATTCTAGACTCAAAAAAAAACGAAAATAAATTTTTGAAGAAAAATTAAATTGAATCGTTTTTCGGCGTTTCCAGCACTTGTCCGAACGATTTACATCAAAAGAAATTTTGCTTGTCTCAGTTTCTGTAAGTCTCACAAATATATTTTATAACAAAATAGTGTTCAGAATGTGATTCTGGACTCGAAAAAAAACGAAAATAAATTTTTGAAGAAAAATTAAATTTAATCGTTTTTCGGCGTTTCCAGCAGGGCCTTTTTGGCCCGCATTTTTGATTTTCCCGACGAATTTTTATCTTTTAGATTTTTTACCTGTATTTTCTCTTCTTTTGGGTCTAAATTTTTGATCTTTTGACCTAAATATTCTTTATTTTGACATAAATTTTCGATTTAATTGTTAAAATTTTCGACTGTTTGGTCCGCATTTTTTATTTCACCCGACGAATTTTTAGTTTTTAAATTTTCGATATTTTTGGTCAAAATATTTTTTCTTTGTATTTTCGATTCTTTTTTTTTGTTCTCAATTTTTGATCTTTTGTACAATTTTCTCAGATTTGTAACATTTTTAGAGATATTTTCATTTTATTTATTGGTGCACATACATAGGTTTACACAGGTCAGAAGTATATAAAAGTAATATTCACAGATAAAAGTTCACGTGCTACATCTAAAATTTACACAGATACATGTTAAAAATATTTTTTGTGTATTATAAAGGGAAAATGCCGTAAATAGATCTCTAATTATTCTTTATTTTGACCTAAATTTTCGATTTAATTGTTAAAATTTTTGATTTTTCGGGCCGAAATTTTCATTCCAGTTTCAAATTTTTGATTTGAATTTGATTAAAATATCTATAACCTGAATTATTGATTTATAAGCGAGATTTTTTTTATTTTTTCCAGTATTTTCGAGTTTTGTTTGTTGAAATTTTCGATTTTTTAGCTTGCATTAATTATCTTTAGGACCGAATTTTCTGTGCAATGTCTAAATTTTCGACTTTCTGGCCAACATTACAAATTTTTATTATTATTTTTTTAATCTTTAGACCTAAATTTTTCTTTATTTTTCATTTCATTTAATTTAATTTATTTAATCCTACCTAACTTTTCGATTTTTATCCGCATTTTTGATTTTTCGTGTAGTCTGCTTTTATTATCTTTATGTCCGAGTTTTCGATGTTTCGTCTAAATTTTCGACTTTTTGGGCAACATTGTAGATTTTTATTTTCTTTTATCTTTTACCCTAACATTTTCTTTATTTGTCTGTTAAAATTTTTCTTTCTTTGGTCCACCATTTTTATTTTTATGCCTAAATTTTGTATCGGATATTTTAGATTTTTAGTCTATTTTTTATCCAATATTTTAGATTTTTTAACTTGGATTATTAATTTCATTTCGTAAGTTTTTTTTTTTATTTTTTGGCTATTATTTTTGAATTTCTGATCAGAAACTTATTTTTGGGAAATGATTTTGCTTTTACTTAAGTTTTTAATTTTTTGTCTGTTTTTTATTTTTAGATTCAGGATTTTAGATTTCTATATTTTCAATTTTTCTGTTCCAATTATTTTTATATATACAAACGTCTTTATTTGAAGGCATATTTACAATTTTTAGTGTTGCTTTACATTATAATATCACAATACTTCAATAGGCTATCGACCAGGAGGTCTTTCCGCCTTCTTATTATGTTATCTTCGGCTTTTTTTTTTGGGCTAGTTATAGGAGTTTTGTGTCAGGGAGGATATATATTCAAGTAAGGTTACATTAGGCTGTTGGAATTTTGGGGGGAAATTATTTTTATTTTTCTTTATTTTGACCAAAATATTCGATTGGTTTCAAATTTTTTTTTGTCTGCAATTTTTATCTTTACGCCCGTTTTCGATGTTTTGTCTAAATTTTCACCTTTTTTGGGCCCTTCTTTTTGGACTATATTTTGTATTTTCGATTGTTTTGGTTTCAATTTTAGGTCTTTAGGCTGAAATTTTCTTTATTTCGACTTAAATTTTCGATTGATTTTTGGGTACAAATTTTAGATTTTTTGGTCTAAATTTTTAATTTTTTGTCCCATATTTTAGATTTTTTTAACCCGAATTATTGATTTTATTGTGCGATTTTTTTTTATTATTTTTTGCTATTATTTTCGAATTTCTCGTTTATTTTACGCTATAAAGAGTTATATTTGGGGCTGAAAATGGCAAATTATTTTTCTTTTGCTTGTATTTTCAATTTTTTGGTCTGCATTTTTATTTTTAAACCAGGATTTTTGATTTTTTGGCCGATATTTTAGATCTTTAGGCTGTTTTGTTCCAAATTTTTGACTTTTTGGCAAAAATATTCGATTGGTCTAGTACGATAAATGGTTCTTTGTTCAACATGTTCCACGAGCCGCTACTGATATTATTAATAATAATAATAATAATAATATATTTTCGGGATTCACCCTGTACATTAAAGTATTAATTAGAATATAAAATTTAAAACAAAATATAAAATAAAATATAAATATAACCCGAATTATTGATTTTATTGTGCGATTTTTATTTTTATTTTTGCTATTATTTTCGAATTTCCCGTTGGAAATTTATTTTACGCTAAAAAGAGTTATATGAAAATGGCAAATTATTTTTCTTTTGCTTGTATTTTCAATTTTTTTGGTCTGCATTTTTATTTTTAAACCAGGATTTTTGATTTTTTTGGCCGATATTTTAGATCGTAGGCTGTTTTGTTCCAACTTTTTGATTTTTTGGCCAAAATATTGGATTGGTCTAGAAGATAAATGGTTCTTTGTTCAACATGTTCCACGAGCCGCTACTGATATTATTAATAATAATAATAATAATAATATATTTTCGGGATTCACCCTGTACATTAAAGTATTAATTAGAATATAAAATATAAAACAAAATATAAAATAAAATATAAATATAAAATATGAAAATACAAAAATTAAAATTACAATTTAAAATTTAAAATTGCGACAACTTTGTGTGACAAACAAACAGAAACAAGTTAAAAACAATAAAAAACAATAATTAAAATTTACTTCACCGAATATTTTATATTTATACAATCCTTTGCACCGAAAACCTTACATTTATAATGTTGTGTTTATCGATAATTGTACATTTATAAAGTTCGGTAAATCGATAACTTAATATTTATAAAGTAAAATAAATCTAACATTTCATATTTATTTATTTTTAAGCCCCGAAAACTTTATATTTATAAAGTTTGATAAAACGATTATTGTAAATTTAAAAAGTTCGCTACATCGAAAATTACAGGTTAATAAAGATCAGTACATTGACAATTTTATTTTTATAATTATCCGTTTACCAAATATTGAATAATTATAAAAGTCTATGCACCGAAAATTTTATATTTATAAAAGTCTACGCACCGAAAATTTTATATTTATAAAAGTCTATGCACCGAAAATTTTATATTTATAAACTTTAGATCATTGATAATTTTATGTTCACAAAGTTATATTCTTAAAAAAATTTATAATTATAAAATCCTTTCCACCGAAACCTTTACATTTATAATGTTGTGCGCATGAAGAATTTTACATTTATTCGATACATTTTTATACGGTAAAATGTATTTATTTTATATTTTTATATATTCTTATTCTCCGAGAACTTGATATTTATAAATTTCGATGAAACGATTATTGAGAATTTAAAATGTTCGATGCATCGAAAATTGCATATGGGTAAAGAGCAGCGCATTGACTATTTTATTTTTACAATTTTACATGAACCAAATATTATATGGTGAAGCGCGCAAGGTATGGAATATATTCAGTAAAACCAAAATAAAATATTTTTGGAAAAAATCCTCTTTTATAAATATACACATTTTTGCATGAAAGTCGATTTTCAGCCGCCATTTTGTTTTTAAATGGCAACCCCCTATTTTTGTTCTTGATTTTGAGAGATCTTCTCATTTTTTTGCCCAAAATCTCAAAATGCAATTTTTTTTCAAACACCCATAACTTGGTGCCAAATCGTCGTAGGAACTTCGTTCTTTGAGTCCTGCATAGGGAATTGATCAAATTTTAATGCCTTTATGGTGGATCGAATCGACAAAATTGTTCCAACTCCGTAGACATAGTCAAAGTTGAACATGGTTTCCAGAAAAAAAACTTTTCTTTTTCACAGGGGTGCTAGAGGGGGTGGAAGGGGTTATGCTGCATGACTTTAAAGAAGACGCTTCAAAGTTTTTTGCCCTCGAAGATTCATCAAAATCGATTGAAAATACGCCGAGTTATGGCGGTTTGAAAATGGTCCAAATTTCACGATTTTTTTTTTCCTGCAGTGTATATTTTGGCGTAAAAATATTTTCTCATAACTAGAATTAAAAAAAATGGATGAGATTCCTAAGTGGGGAAACATAATTTAGTGGCGACTACACCATCCGGATTCTTCAACGTTCCTAATATTTTTACTTTCTCCGTATGAAGTAGGGGTTGTGATCCTGATTTTTTTTTAATATCCTCTAGAGGCGATTTCAACGATTTCTAGAAAAAAATGTGTCTGTGTTAGTGCGCGCTGAATCTCAAAAATTAATACAGGAATTAATATGAAACTTTAAACAGAAGCTTTATTTGATAATCCGAAGAACTGAAAAGCTTTTAGAAAAATTTCCGTTTTTTCTTTTTAATATGCAAAATATTGTAAATATATTTTAATAAATATTGAAGGGAAAAATCTTTTAAATGTTTCTCGTAAACTTTTTGAGTTTTGAAAGAAAACTTGAAAATTAAAGTTTTTGTCTTATTATGAAATCATGTCAAACTGATAATAACAATAATTGTAGTCTGGTCAAAATATATCAAATTGGCTTTGCTTGCTTCAAAAAGCAGTTTAAATTCAAGCCAATGATTCATCGGCGACGATCTAAAACTGCAATCGGTCAGTGATTCAGGATGCAGACAAGACACTCGATCTTGTTTTATTTATTTCTGTATTTATTGGTGGGCAAGTAAAGGATTGCAACCGAGCCGCCAGATAAATGAAGCAATCCGCGTTACCGAGTACCTCGAGGCGGCGACCTTGTTCAAGATTTAACCCGGATTTCGTTACACACGAAAGACGCACGCAAGAAATGCATTTTGTTCCACATTGCATTTATCGGCACTTGCACAATCGACATAAATTTGCCCGGGATCCCCGTGCGCACTTCCCATTTTTATTTTCGAATGCACAAACACACACACACAGAGGACGACCTTAAAAATCTCGCAACAATCGGACATCTGCGTCACACTTTGCGTAAAAGGATACGACTATTGTAAGATCATGTTAATACCAGAAGAAGTCTTCGCTAGTAATTTATTCTATATTATTCATAATGGCGGCCTTGAGGTATCACGGCAATTGTTTATTTGATTTCGCTTCAGCAGGAAGTGTTCCAGTTTTTTTGGCGGTAATTAAATATTTGGACAATTGAAAGGTTTCTACTTATTTGAAGGATTTTAATCAAATGCCATGCAATAATAATAAATTCACAGAAAATACAATATTAATAATAATAATAATAATAATATTTATTGCCTATTAATGTATACAGTGACACATACAGAGACGTCAAAATTTACATTAACAATACACTAGAGTAAGACTTAAGTTATATGAAATGAAAGTTGATTATAAATTAACTGAAAAATTCATTGAGGCTATAATCGACATGAAATGCAAACAAAATTCATTTGGTCGGGTAAACGATTTGCTGCCATCTCGTCTTTGGCGCTGTAACCAAAAATCTGCGGCAGTATGTGATGATAACAAATGTATTTATTTTTCGATCATGTCCTCGCCCGAAAAAACAATTCCTTTTCTAATTAAATAAATAATAAACGAAGATTCTCCGTATATACCTGAATCAAAAGTGTGAACATGCCTCCGACAAGGATCGAACCTGCAACCTCCAGATCTCCGGTCTGGGATGCTACCAGTTGCACCACAGAAGCCACACAGTTTTTGTGTGGCTTTTCTAGTTTTAGTTATTTGTTTGTAGTCTTAATTTTGCAGATACACGATCAGGTAGAATATTCATATATTCAACCCATTTTAGTTTTTTATTAAATTCCTTTTCTATTTATTTTTTATAATTTTGTACTCCTCTAAGAATGACGAGCAACTGTCGAAACACGAGAAAATGGAAATGAAACAACTGTTTAATTTCGAAAATTATTTTTCGTTCAGTCAATATCGCATAAAATTTAATATAGTCTGGCCGTACTATGAAGGCATACGAGGTAATTAACGAATGGTCGGAAGGGCCCTCATCAAAAGTGATTGGATATTTTGTTACTTTACACTCACAAGTGTTTACACTTTACACACTTGCTATTTGCACTATCGGCTTCTATTTATAAATTAGTGATTCTTAGAAGGTTGCAGATAGAACCTCAGATGCCGTCAAACCGCGGCCAGACTTTATTACAGAAACTTTCCATAAAATCTACAAAACTTCGAAATGCTGTATTCCAACCTTCATTTTGGAAATAATTAAATTCTTTGGTCATTCAACCGTAATCGTAGCACTCTTGCTGCATTACTCGATCAACTCGACTTTTTATATTTCTTGGTTAATTAATGGGTCGAGGCTTGAATGAAATTTACGCTATTGCATTGTGTCTGCGAACTATCAATGCTTTTTTTTCGCGCTTCATTCATTCCAATCACATACGTACAACCTTTCTTACTTTGCGTGTTGCGTACACACGCGTGTAAAACCTTTCTTAACGGTGTTCTTGAATTGTCCTAGCGTTCATGGGGACCCATGTACGTGCGCTTCGGGCCGTGACGAAATTCACCAACTTTTGATGAAATCTTCGGTGTTGTTATTTAAAGTTAATTGTTACATCAAATTAGCTTAATGTTTTTTTTATAATAATCATGTACTTTGACACATGTCATCATCTAAATTGGGCTTTTAGTATTGTCCCCGTATTTTTTTTTTTAATTGAAGGTTAGTGGAGAACGTACGATGTTCTTATTACAGGATATTAATTTGTGATTAAATAAATATGTTTACTAGTATATTCCGTCTACTCATAGATTAGACCTTTTTGACATCTTGAATGGTAGAAATCCCACTAGGTTGCCGAAAACTCTCGTAGTACTTACGAAACATAAATTATCACGAAAACCCCGATTACCGCGTAGATGTGTAATTGGTTTGTCTCCATGGCGGAAAACAATAACAATAACAAACTGTTAACAATGTGTTTATTGGCGACGTCGCGTATGAATATATTGGAATTATCTGGTACCAACCTAACTTGCTGCAAAATTACATTTTTCTCATAGCCTTGTTGGTACCTTTCATTTTTTTAATGTTTGTCACTGAAGATGTCAAAAAAGTCTAATCTATGAGTAGATGGAGTATAGTAGCAATTGGGTTCGTTAATCTCAGCCTACTGGCCATCACGAGATCTTTTCGCCGTGTAAGTTTGTATATTTCTAGGCGTGTAACTAAATCGTGCCGTTTCTGATGGCAGCAATGCAGAATTTTTGACAATTCGAAATTGTCATTTTTGACGGTTAAAAATATATCTTTTTACTATTGAAAAATGCCGTTTCTGACAGTAGAATTGCACAATTTTTGACAATTTGTAATTGTTACTTTTGGCCGTTGGAAATTTCCCTTTTTTGATATTGAAAAATGCTGATAGTGAAGTAGAAATGCTCAAATTTTGACAGTCTGTAGTACGTCAAGACCGTTAGGTTTAGGTAAATGAAATGCTTGTTTGTTGAATGAATGGACGTTTATTCATTTGATTTATCAGTTCTGGCATTTGCATTGGTACAACAAAGGGTATGTCATTTGATTTATGGACACATTTCCTTGCTGTACCAATATATCTGGGAAAACCCTGTGGAAAAAAACAGTCTCAGAACTGTCGTCGAACATTTTACAAAAGAATTTTGCAAGAATTTGAGATTTATAACTACACATCGGCGTTGTACTTCATCTTTGATGAGACCGGAATACGTATGACTCGGAATTACTTGTAACAACGTGAGGCTTGGCAATGGACCTCCTTGCTTGATGTCGATAAATCTTTCAACTACAGCTCAATGAATAACTTACGCAATCGGCGACCTTGACTATACTCTTTCGTTCGGAGAATAAGATTACCATCAGAAATTGGGTGCTAAAGCGTCTGGCGATACACCCTTTCTACACAACCCATGGTCCTAGCGCTCAAAGTGTCTGAAGGTTGTGAAGAAAGTAATTCGTGGCATAATGTCTGCTAACTGAGGTTAGTCATTCTTTCGGATGGTAATTGGGGCTCTTTTCCTAGCGCTCAAAGCGTCTGGCGATACCCCTTTCTATACAACCCATGGTCCTAGCGCTTAAAGCGTCTGGAGGTTGTGAAGAAAGTAATTCGTGGCATAATCTCTGCTAACTCAGGTCAGTCGATCTTTATCTGATGATTTCGCATTTCGTGGCAGAGTAATAACTCAAATGTGAATAGTTTCACATTTCGTTGCAGAGTGATTACTCGGATGCGGTCGTTTATCGTTTTCAGTTAACCCTTTTTTTTATCGGAGAATACTCACATCATATGTTGTAGCATGATTTTAGATGATACAAGTTAAAGAGTTCTTTGTACGAGGCGTATTTTTCGGCGTGGATGTGTTTTTGTTTATTTTAGCGATGTTATTCCGACCGCGAGACCGCGCGTGTCTCAACTTCTTGCTTACATTATCTTTTACGATTGATATTTATCATGCGCTGTTATGATTATTGTGTGAATTACATTCATCAGATTATTACAATTACGAATGATTTTGCTGAAAAAAATATTACATTAATTATTTTTATTACGGGACCCATGCACTCATTACAAGTCTGACATTTTTGGCATTTGGAAATTTTCTTTTTATTGTTGAAACGAGCCGTTTTCGGTAATGAGCAATTTTTGACAGTTTTGAATAGTTATTTTCAGCAATTGAAAATGTCCTTTTTACTGCCAAGTGCCATTTGTGATAGTAGTGCTATTTTTGACAGTTCGAAATTGTCATTTTTAGCAGTTGAAATTTACTTCTTTTTTAATGTCAAAACTGCCGTCTCTGATAGTAAAAAAACATAATTTTTGGCAGCTGCAAATTTCTTTATTAACCGTTGAATCGAGCTGTTTGTGATGGCAGAAATGCAGAATTATTGACAATTCGAAATTGCATTTTTACATTTTTAGCAGTTAATTTTTTAATAATAATAATTTTTAATACTGAAAAATACTGTTTTTGAAAAAATCCACAATTTTTGTCCGCTGCAAATTTCTTTATGTGCTGGTGGGAGAAATGCAGAATTTTTGACAATTCAAAATTGTCATTTTTGACGGTTAAAAATTTATCTTTTTGCTATTGAAAAATGCCGTTTCTGACAGTAGAATTGCACAATTTTTGACAATTTATAATTTTTACTTTTGGCCGTTGGAAATTTCCCTTTTTTCATATTGAAAAATGCCGATAGCAGAAATGCTCAAATTTTGACAGTTAAACATTTTTGGCATTTCGAAATTTCCTATTTATTGTTGAAACTTGCCGGTTTCAGTAATAAGTAATTTTTGACAGTACTGAAAAGTTATTTTCAGCAATTGAAAATTTCTTATTTACTGCTAACGTACCATTTGTGATATTAGTGCGATTTTTGATCATTTCGAAATTGTCATTTTTAGCAGTTGAAATTCCCTTTTTTTAATACCAAAAAAATCCGTTTTTGATTGTAAAAACCACAATTTCTGGCAGCTGCAAATTTCTTTATTGACCGTTGAATCGTACCGTTTGTGTTGGCAAAAATGCAGAATTTTTAACAATACAAAAACGACAATTTTCTTTTTTAATATCAAAAAATGTCGTTTTTGATTGTAAAAATCCACAATTTTTGGCATTGAATTGTGTCGTTTGCGGTGGCAAAAGTGCAGAAATTGTCGGTTTTGACGGTTATTTATTCGAAATTTCTGTATGAAAATTTTGCCAGGAAAATTTCACTATCAAAGGCTTCGAGAATATTGGTTTCAAATAATACTCGTGGATGTGGATCTATTTCTTTATATTTTTTGAAAACATACTAAATTCGCTACATTTTAGAATTTAAATCACCAAAGTTAAACTACAAACCCTGTTCCCTGATGTTTGGTCAACTTCCAACACCACACATAGATTTACAAAGAAATGTCATTCAACCAAACAGGGATCTATTGGTTATGTTAAAGTCTATATAAAGAATGGTGGGTGGGGCCTATCCTACAATTCAATCAGCAGAACATAGCACAGATGAACTAATGTATAAAATACAAAATCATAAGTGCAATATTTTGAAGTTCGATTTATTACCCAACCCTCGTTTATGTTCAACCCTTTCGAGGATAGGTTAGGAACCACCCACCACCCTCTGTATTAATTGTAACATAAATTACAAATCCTTATCTCTGATGTTTAGTTAACATCCAACACTACGCATAGATTTACAAAGAAATGTCATTCAATCAAACAGGGTTTTGTTAGTTATGTTAATGTGGATATGAAGGGTGGCGGGAGAGTCCTATTCTACAATCCAACCAGTAGAATATAGTACAGGGTTCTTACAAATGAACTAATTTAGAAAACACAAAATTATAAATGCAATATTTCGATGTTCTATTTATTTCTCTCCATCTAAGCAACTCTCCTTTATTTTCAACTAATTGGAAGGTAGGATAGGGCCTCCGGGTTAATTTTAACTTAAATTACAAATACTGATCCCTAATGTTTTGATTAACTTCCAACACCACGCATGGATTTACAAAGAAATTTCATTCATTCGAACAGGGTTTTGTTGGTTATGTTAGTGTGGATATGAAGGGTGGCGGGTGGGCCCTATCCTACAATCCAACCAGTAGAACATAGCACAGGGTTCTTTACAAATGAACTAATTTACAAAACACAAAATTATAAATGCAATATTTCGGTGTTTGGTTTATTTCTCTCCATATACGCACCCCTCATTTATGTTCAACAATTTGGGGGGTAGGATAGGGCCCACCCATTACCCTTTGTATTCATTTTAACTCGAACAACAAACCCTGTTACTTGATGATTATTAAACTCCCAACACCACGCATAGATTTGCAAAGAAATTCCATTCAATCAAACAGGTTTTTATGGATTATCTTAAAACGGATACCAAGGGTGGTGGGTGGGCTCTATCTTATAATCCAACCAGCAGGACGTAACACGAGATTCTTATAAATTAATTAATTTACAAAATACAAAAACACATTCAATATTTCAATGTTCGATTGATTACTCTGTATCTGCCTAACCGAATAAATTATGAATGAATTTACAATTATTTTTAATCGCCAAAATGATCATTATTTTTTTACAACTTTACGCTCTGATCACATGAAATTATTCCAAATAATTGTACTACGATGCTTGTGGCTTTTTAAAGAATCAATTGTGAATAAATTTTGAGTAATTTTGGAAAGTTTCAAGCCGATATCAATTGTCTTTATAATTATTTTGAATCGCCAAAATGAATATAATTTTTTTACAACTTTACGCTCTGATCACATGAAATTATCCCAAAAAATTGTACTACGATGCTTGTAGCTTTTTAAGGAATCAATTTTGAATGAATTTTGAGTAATTTTGGAAAGTTTCAAGCCGATAGCAATTGTCTTTATAATTTTTTTTAATCGCCAAAATGAACATTATTTTTTACAACTTTACGTTCTGATGACATGAAATTATTCCAAAAAATTGTACTACGATGCTTGTGGCTTTTTAAAGAATCAATTGTGAATGAATTTTGAGTAATTTTCGAAAATTTCAAGCCGATAGCAATTGTCTTTATAATTATTTTGAATCGCCAAAATGAATATAATTTTTTTAAAACTTTACGATCTGATGACATGAAATTATTCCAAAAAATTGTACTACGATGCTTGTAGCTTTTTAAAGAATCAATTCTGAATGAATTTTGAGTAATTTTGGAAAGTTTCAAGCCGATAGCAATTGTCTTTATAATTTTTTTTAATCGCCAAAATGAACATTATTTTTTACAACTTTACGTTCTGATGACATGAAATTATTCCAAAAAATTGTACTACGATGCTTGTGGCTTTTTAAAGAATCAATTGTGAATGAATTTTGAGTAATTTTGGAAAGTTTCAAGCCGATAGCAATTGTCTTTATAATTTTTTTAATCGCCAAAATGAACAATATTTTTTACAACTTTTGCTTTGATGACATGAAATTATTCCAAAAAATTGTAATAGGATGCATGTCGCTTTTTTAAGAATCGTTTGTGTTCAACCATTTGGAGGGTAGGATAGAGCCCACCCACCACTCTTAGTATTAATTTGAACTCAAACTACAAACCCTGTTCGCTGAGGATTGTTAAACTTCCAACTCCACAAATGAATTTACAAAGAAATTTCATTCAATCAAGCGGGGTTTTGTTAGTTAAGTTAAAGTGGATACAGAGGGTGGTGGGTGGTTCTTACATTCCGATCAGAAGAACATAACGCAGAGTTCTTACAAATGAACTGATTTACAAAATTAAAAATCATAAGTGCAATATTTTGAATTTTGATATATTACTCTCCTACTACGCAACCTTCGTTTATGTTCAATCCTTTGGAGGGCAGGATAGGGATTGGTTTTTACTAAAATTGCAATTCAAACTTGTATTTGCTATATTTTGTAATTTATACATGTATTGTATATCCCAGACATAAACATTGAACATGTTTTTCTTTGTTGCAGCTTCGAGTTCCCTTAAACGTCGACTTTAGAGTGAAGCAGAAGGATCTTATCGTGGCTCTCACGAAAAAACATTTAAAATGTGGTCTCAAAGGTCGCGAGCCGATTATAGATGATGATTTTCCGTCGGAGATCAAAATTGAGGAATCCACGTGGGTAATCGAGGACGGTAAACAGTTATTATTCAACATAGAAAAGGTAATAGTACACGAGAGTGAGTCATGTTTATACAATCGTTTATGACATGTATATTAAATTTGAAGTTTACACGAACTTGTAGATTCACGGCTTATAAGGTGTGAGCCACAGAATTTAGTTGCTGAGTTGGCGATGCCTGAGAGAGAAACATAGCAGTCATGTCTGAGATTAATTCATTTTTTTAAATCTAATTCAATTGAACTAATCTAGTTGCATGATGTAATAATATAAGGTGTGAGCCACAGAATTTTGTTTCAGAGTTGGCCATGCCTGAAAGAGAGAAACATAGCAGTTATGTCTGAGATTATTTCATTTTTATAAATCTAATTCAATTGAACTAATCTAGTCTCATGACGTACCTCATTTATCTCACAGCCAACTCTGAAACAAAACTTTGTGGCTTACACGATATGTTGCGTCATTGATATAGTCCGAACTGGGATAAAATGACATGCGAGCAAAGTGTCTCTCTCTTTAGTCGCCAACAATTTATTGGTGCAAGGTTTATTGGCTAACAATAATATTGTGGACGATCTCGTTGACGTGGCTAATATTTCAGCGGTTGTTGCTTTGCTTGAGACTATACATCGCCCAATGATTCACTCTTCAATCTTCCTTTATAATTACCAGACATGCCACTTTTCATCACGTTTGCCTATAATTAATATTTTTGCGACACATTTGTCATCTTCAGGAGTTACCAATGATTTGAACTGAATATACGATAGATGAAATCTGTTTTTATACGATGTTCTGTGTTGAGTAAATGTGTGGGTCGCCTTTCGTGATTATTGGGTTATCATACAAATTCTGTTCTCTATGTTTTTTTTTTTTTATTAACCCTTCAGAGAATACGTAAAATAGCATAACACCAGTGAATACGTTTCGTGGGCCTCTCAGGCCCAACGTATTCTCTGTAGGGTTAACTTCACTTTTTTATACAATCTGTCAGAGACAATAAGTATTTATTTTTATATGGTATTTGGTATTTATTAACGGAAGCCATTTCAATACAGTAATAAATTAAATTAAATAAAACATATATACAATATAAGATGTTACGAGACAGATTAAAATATAAATATATATATACAGTTTAGACATAGCAAGACAGAATAAAATGTAAAATATAAATATATATATATACAGTTTAAGACATGACAAGTATGTTCGACTGTACGAAAATAGTAACTTTGTGGGTTTGTTTTTAAGCCTAAATGTACGCCATTTCGTACTATACCTCATTTAATAACCAGGCGGACTGAATCAAATTTTAGCCGCGAAAATACGTTGTTGTGATTGGCCAAACGGGCGCCGTTTTTACACAGGCCCAAACTGCTTAAAACAGTAATGGCCGTTCTTATGATCAGCTGATCTCTCGCTGTTCCTTGTGTCACACCGGTTACACGCGTTTCGCCTCGGTTTTTGGGTTTTAAGCCAGTTATTTCTTCCGTTGATCGTGTAAGAATCGATTCCTCTCATCCCGCGATTTTCTTGGAAATAGTTATTTTATTTGTAACTACGGATAAATACCCAGCACAGGTTTGGTGTCATTTTCGCCCCATAAGAAACGGAAATAGTTGGATTTTGGAGCATTAACGCTCGAGGAAGAACAATTCAAAATTATCTTATATAAAACTTTAATACAAGAGGCTTTAAAACCTACTGCCGTCGTCGTACACAAAATTGCCGATTCATCAGGTAAGTGGTGTAGTGCAAGTTATTGCAATGTGGAATCGAATCATAAACATACATTATATTTAGGATTAGCTAGAACTAAGGAGTTTCATAGAATTATGGAGTGTACGAAGATTGGGGCAGTAAGAAGTCCTAAACGTCTTGAAGGATGTCCAGCGACCGAAGATATCTACAATGAAAGCAGCAAAAATTCTGTGTGCGGAAAATTTTTATTTAAAAATGAAATTGCTACATTGAATTACATTTTAATTGAATTAAATGACTGCCAAAGACGTCCCGTCAAACATTAAATACATTAATGAAAGAGATTAATTTAAAGTAAGTTATATGTTTTCAAAAAGCAAATTTATTTAATTTAATAAAATTCTATTTCACGACAATCTAGTATTTATCTTTCAAATCTTTTACAGAATTATACGAATTTTTAAAATATACCTAATACTTCAATCCACTTTATGTTGAGTTGGGTTTTTCAGTGTGCCCCTAAATTCTTCAGATGATCTCATACTTATTTGAATTATTATATATTAAATCATTGATTATATAATCAAGAAAGTTTGCCTAGAATTAATTTATGTGTTGATATAATTGTTGAATGAATGTTATGGATAAACTAATTTGAAATAATTTTATTTTTACCGCCAAAACATGTTTGGTTACTTTTCTGGTGACTTTTCATAGTGTAAATGTGACTTTCGCGTTTAGTCCGCCTGGTTATTAAATGACGTATAGTACCATAATTGATAAAGTAAATTGGACCCTTAGGTCAGTGTCAGAAATGACAGATTTTAATTTTGGTTAGAACACCTAATAAATACAATGCAAATTACTCATGCAAAAGAGAGATCAACTATGATAGTGGTTTATGGCGATAGTACTTACTATTAATCATTACACTTACTCCTGAAGAAGTTTGCAAGGTTTGGACGTTTATTGTGCGAGTTAGATTGTTTAACCTAATCATCCATTCTCTATGAAATTTACAATAAATGACATTACTGTGCCAACAAATGCACACTATGAAAAAATATGTATAAATAAATTGCTTCGGTTTGTATTTAAGAAGTATTCCAAAAATGCTAAAAGCAGTCGAACATAAAGCTTTGTATGTAACTCGTCCACAATAGCACTTCATGGACTCGCGTCCCTTATCAGCCTCTCTCGCTTCGCTCGCTTGGCCATAAAACTTCTCGTCCAAGAAAGTGCTATATTGTGGACTTGTTACATAAATAGCTATTATGATAGCCATCTTGAGAAACTTTTCAGTATATTCACTTTTATAGTAGTTCACAACACATAATATCTCTTGCAATTTGGCACTATTGAAATCTGGTTGGTAAGTCCGATGGTTTGAAGCGCTTCAGACGCCTTGGTTTGTTTCATGGGTGCATCAACTTATTTTCAACAGCTTGTTGGGATGTATTTTTACTCGTTCGCTAAGTTTCTGTATTTCCTCTTTAATAGAGGGCACTTGTAGGTCTTTTTGTAGAGCCGCGTTGGTCACGTACCAGGGTGCATTTTTCTCTGTTTGTTTTTTGTGAATGCTTAATGTCAATTTTCACATGCACAGGGAATTCTTGTGGGAATAGATTTTCTTCCAATGTAGTTACAGTTGAGGTAACAACTCTTTGGTTTTAAAAATCTGTGCCTCAGTTATTGAGATTTGCCGCGAGCTTCAACATCAGTTGTTTTTTCTTCATTATCAGGTCAACAAAATGAACTGGTGGTCAAAACTAGTCGTTTCCGATCCCGAAATAAGCACAAAGAAAATAAACCCGGAGCCGTCGAAACTTAGCGATCTGGACGGTGAAACTAGAGGATTAGTTGAGAAGATGATGTACGACCAGAGGCAGAAGGAATTAGGTCTACCCACTAGCGATGAACAGAAGAAGCAAGGTGTTATTCAAAAGTGAGTCATAATTGTTAATTTATATCTTTTCAAGATATATCAAATCATGATAGATAGTGCTATTATCAACATCGGTAAAAGATTTTGTTAAAGTAAAGGGGATTTTAATGTTGCTCGTGGTAAATATGATATTATGCTATTATCTTGAGGTAGAGATGGGCGAAATTACTTTTTTGTGAGTCGACTCTTTTACAAAAAGTCAGTCTGGAAAAAAGCGATGAGCAAAAGAAAAAGGTCCTCACTTCCTAAGATGCTGAAGAGCAAAAAAAAAAGATATTTACTTGCAAAAAGTCAACTCGTTCTTAAAAGAGTCAACTTTCTTCCCATTACAATGTTGAAGAGCAACAAAAAGGGTAATTTTCCAGTTACTGATACTAAACAAAACGCATGCACGAAAATCATGTGGACGGTATGGTATGTTGTCAGGTCTCCTTATTCTGGGTATTTTCATTTACAATAATTTGCAACTATTGGTGCTTATACTGTATGCAAGTTAATGGTTGCAAATGGTAAGTGCTTATGCTTAGGTTAGGGTTAGTTTAAGTCCCTATTCATAGATGGCGCTTATCTATTCCAATGCCTTGTCACTTCCTGTTATTCCTTGGAGTCAACTCTCTACCACTTATAATGTTGGAGAGCAAAAAAAGGGTTACTCCAATTTTAGTTTAAAAAAAAGTTTAAAGCTCCATTTAAGATGTTAGTAAGTTACGTTACGTTAATCTTTTATTTTTTAGGTTTATGGAACAACACCCAGAAATGGACTTCTCAAAATGCAAATTTAACTACTAAACTTAGTTAACGTTATGTAATGCCTTTTGTAATTATTCCCTTTTATTTTGTTTTAGAATTAACAAGCATTTTTTTGATACCTGTATTTTTATTGAAATAAATTCGATGTAAAAATTTATTATACAGTACGTCTATTATAAATAGAAATAACCTAATTATTTTATTACTGAATTTATATTGCAAAAACCATCGAATTGATAGAAAAACCGTGTCCTTTATTCATCAATAAAAAATACATTTGCAACAATAAGAATTAATTATTATTAAAATATTGTTTATTTTATTTACAGTTGCTTGTGTAAATGCAGTTGAAGCTTTCAGAGCGAACGGCGAACCAGTCTTAGACCCTAAAGTAGTGTATCAGCAGGGAAATGATTACAATTAGAACCGCAACCAGAGCTCCGACCATGTACATGAGCTTGTGTGTATCGGCTGGCAGTTTCGGCAGGACCTCCTCGTTCTCCGTTACCGCCAGCAAAGCATTATAGTAATCAGTTAAATCTGCAACAAAAACAAAAACAGTCGATACAATGCAATATGAATATTTTGAGTGAAGAAATCTATTTGGAAACTTGACAGATAAAATTAAATTATTTTGTTATACAATACATATTTTAGCTTTACACTAGTAAAGTTAAAAAAGAGAGTGGAGAAATAACATTTTTTGCCTTTTCTCCCTAGGGCGGGAAGTAATCATTTCTTTCCCTAGGGAACCAAGTAATCATTTCTCTCGCTTGAAAGGGAAGTAATAATTTCTCTCCATGGGGAGGGATGTAATCATTTCTCACCCTAGGGAGGTAAGTAATCATGTCTCTCCCTAGAGAGGGAAGTAATCATTTCTCTCCCTAGGAGAGGGAAGTAATCATTTCTCTCCCTTGGAGAGGGAAGTAATCATTTCTCTCCCTAGGAGACGGAAGTATAGTTCATCCGTTGAGAGCTGACGGTGACTCATGCATTTTCGTACTAAGAATTGCTTTGCATTTTATATCTATCTTTTTCTATTATGTACGAAACAGTATGAAATAAAAGACGAAACGTGTGTCTGCGTGTTAAAGAATAGGGCAGCGTAAACGTAGGTCTAAGCTCATGCATGACTCCTGCATGGCACTGGCACGCTTCATATACACACACAAAACACGCGAGCACTACGTCAAATAACAACCGTAATTTTTAAATATCCCACCAATGAAAATCAGCGCGGCACCAAATTTTCTTACGGACATACGTTTACTTAAATCTTGATTCATGCGATTTTAGGCGATGTCACAGGCAGCTCTCAGCGGCCCGACTATAATCATTTCTCTCCATGGGGAGGGATGTAATCATTTCTCCCCCTAGGGAGGTAAGTAATCATGTCTCTCCCTAGAGAGGGAAGTAATCGTTTCTCCCCCTAGGGAGGGAAGTAATCATTTCTCCCCCTAGGGAGGGAAGTAATCATTTCTCTCCCTACGAGGTTCCATTTTAATTGTCACGGCTGACAGTATTTTTTTCTAGGTTAGGTTTTAGAAACGAACGTTGTACTCTTAAAATATCCCATTTGTAAAAAGAATGGTATTTATATCTCCGAAGAGAATGCCATTTGTAAATTTGCACTTTAGCAAAAATTCTCTCCCTTGATATACAGGGTGTTTCAGGGCTCTGGGAACGGTCAATCACGTGCTTATTTTACAAAATTTCGAAAAAAAAATTATACAAAAGTTGTGTTTAATAGTGAGCTACACGCCCTAAAAATATTAAAATTTATACAGGGTGTCTCATAATAAAGTTACAGACCAATGTTATATTTTTTTTTAAATGGAACACCCTGTATTTTTTGTCGTTTTTGAATTATATGAAGCAAATAAAGGTGTTACTTCAATACTTCCTATACCTATTGTTTGCCGTTTTCGAAATATTTGAAGATTTGTTGAAATGCATGGTTTGGGTGATATTTTATTTTTGCTCCAGTGATTGACGTTGAACGATTAAAATCATTTCTATTATTTGGTTGAAGGTTCGAACTATAGAGCCAATCATGATTTCATACAAAAAATTATACAGGGTGATAAAAAAAATGCGGTAGAAAAACCCAACTTATAAAGTTGAATAACTTCGTTTTTTTTAAATGGCACACCCTGTATTTAATAACGTATTCCTAAGTAGAATCCAATTATCTTTCAGATTGTATAAGGGTTCCCTGTTCCTAATTTCAATAGTTTTCTTGTATTTGGTGATTATCATATCAGGAATAATTATTATAATCTGAAAGATAATTGGATTCTACTTGAGAATATGTTACTAAATACAGGGTGTGCCATTTGAAAAAACGAAGTTATTCAACTTTATAAGTTGGGTTTTTCTACCGCATTTTTTTTATCACCCTGTATAATTTTTTGTATGAAATCATGGTTGGCTCTATAGTTCGAACCTTCAAGCAAATAATTGAAATGATTTTAATCGTTCAACATCAATCACTGGGACAGAAATAAAATTTTACCCAGACCATGCATTTCAACAAATCTTCAAATATTTCGAAAACGGCAAACAATAGGTATAGGGAGTATTAAAGTAACTCACCATTATTTGCTCCATATAATTCAAAAATGACAAAAAATACAGGGTGTTCCGTTTAAAAAAAAAACAAGTTTGGTCTGTAACTTTGTTATGAGACACCCTGTATAAATTTAAATATTTTTAGGGCGTGCAGCTCACTATTATACACAACTTTTGTATAAAACATTTTTCGAAATTTTGAAAAACAAGCATGTGATTGATCGTTCCCAGAGCTCTGAAACACCCTGTATAATTACATAAATTATTGATTGACTTACCAGCTTGTCCTTCCAGATCACAGATCGCGTCTTTGTCGACGTACTTTATATCCATCACATCTTGGTAGCAATTTTGAGCCTCCTGCGGACCTTCTCCGGGGAATAAGTAATCGGAGAACGAAACGGGCGAGTCTGGCAGCGGCAGCAACACCCGTCTGGGTATTTCGTGAATGCATCCGGAATCTACAATTTAATAAAAACGTGCTATTGTTGCGGACCAGGACAGAAACGAGAGTTTGAACGATTCTGGAATTTTACCTATAGAGAGAAAAGTCAAATCAGCTGTTCTAAGTGGACAGAACCTTATGTCTCGAGAAGAACGCGATCGTTTATGTATTACTTCAAAATAAATGGCAAAGATGTGAGAGAATGCCACACTGTGGATTCAAAAGGAAAACCAAGAGTTACAAAGATTTGTTGATTCATTGCGTGCCATGGAGTCGCTAGAGCAGAGCTTCTACAAACAAGAAATGTCCGTTACCAGAATGGAGCTCCAAACGGGATCTTTGTAACTTTTATGTAGGAACTTGGTGAAAATGATTTAATCCTTATCCCTTTTTTCAAACATTGCTGTATTTCGTCACAAAAAAGATGCACATAAAAAATGTTCCGACATATTTCAAAAAGTGACTACCAACCATGGTGTGCCTACCACTTAAAGTTCCCTTCATTCATTTGGATTCTTCAAAGCTTTGAAGATGCAAAGCAAAGGACTCCTACTGCCCACAATAGCTCGGATACTCGGGATTCTACTATAGTACAATCGCGCAGAGGCGACAGTGACTCATGCTTTTTCGATCTAATCATCGCGTCTGGATAAATATCTATACTCGTTCGCATGCTTGAGAAAAACGAAATGAAATACGAAACGTATGCCGATATGTAAATTCAAGGGCAAAGTGCAACGCATGTCTTTTCTCATTTTATCTATTCTAACCTCAAAATTCACGTGCTTGTATCTGGTTTTGACCGTCTCCGATTTCGATTTAGTTAAGAGCAGAAATGATTGTAACCATTTCATTAATAAAAAGGTTAATGACCAATTTCCAATTGTCTTTACCGATTGCCGCAAAGTTTCGTCGGGAAAATATTTATACGCTCGAGAATTTTTAAATTTCCCGCCTAGACTGAATCGAATTATTTTATGGACATACGTTTACTAGAAACTTAATTTAGGCAACATGGAGCGATGAGTCACTGTCACCTCTGCGCGATTGTACTATATATTTGAATTAACTGAATCAACATATGTGACATATCGTGTATAAAACATGTATTTACCTCTAGCTATACGTACCATTGAATCCCCTTTCTCCCTCCGTAAGCGAATCGAAGTGCATTCCTAACCTAGCGGACAAGCTCCTGATGATGTCTTCGTTAATTGCATTCGACACCGCACTGTAAGAAACATTTGGATTCAACCAAACATTACTAGCAATTATTCCATTCACTTTCAGGCATCCAAACGAGTCGGTAATATTTGTGGAATCAAATATTGCACTACCATTCTGCAACACAGTTATGGATCAAATCTGTGGTAATAACGATAAGGCTGAAATTATTGTCGGTGCATGCAAGTGTAAGTGGATACTTGGGTCTTAATAATAATAATAATAAATGGTCTTTATTCTATAGTTTAAATAGAGCAAGTGCTGTATTTATTTAAATAAAAGAAGTCCTTGAAATCAAATAGTTAAATCCCTATATTATTATATTGGCTGCCTTGTTAATTTTGACAGCTTGTGGTTTTTTAAGGTTACTTGTCTTAAAAATAGACAAAATGGGCAGATCTCAACACAAAACAGCGGCGGCTCGTGGATTACTGTACGGGAGGCAAAGACAAAGATGCCACCGTGTTGCAATACTTTTATAGAGGAAGCAAATGTTCCGTTGCTGTATCGATCAAATTTTCTTCCGCTGCCTCACCGCCGAACATCCACGAACCGCCGCTGACACAAAACTACTTTTAAAACAAGTAACCACAAAAATTACAAAATGTCAAAATAAATAAAAGGAAAATTCTACACAGCCAACATAATTAAGTATGTTCATTTATAAAAACCTCTAGCGTGCCATGATTTTTTAATTTAATAAATTTAAGTTGGTCACACATATTGAGGTTATGTTACTCGAGGCATGTTCCTACTGATGAATTAATTTGCTGTGATAAACAATGCAGAGAAGACGTAGGTTCACCTTCCAAAATTCCTTGGGCTGTGTTAATAGCATCCTTAGTACGTTTGACTGATCTACCACTTCCTGGTTTACGGAGAATACTACCCGTTTCATGAAATAATACAACAGATCGTGATAAGGTATTTTTTAATTCATCATAAATAATCAAAACATAAGGAAATTCTTCCTGAAACTCCGCCATAGGTGGAAATGAATTTCAATTTCCGCCCACTTTAGTTCCATTTCGGAAATAACTTTTAACTAGAAACGTTTTTGCTGGTTGCAGTAAACCATTGCGACCACGGAATAATTGTGACTTTTAGAACAATCTTTGTCAATTCCAAACATGTGTGCCAACTTAAGTTTAAAAAAAATAAAAATCATGGCACACTTGAGGTTTTTTTTTAATGAACATACGATATTACTTGAATTATTATAGGGATTTTCAGAAAATGTGCTGCCAACTGTTTTCAACTTTCTGATCTCGCATTTAATGTCAGCTTTCGCCTGATGTGTAATTTTGACATAATGTTACTTGTTTTGAAAATAGTCTTGTGTCTTTTTATCTGCCGATTTTGTCTATTTTAAACATTGGCTGTGATCAGTGGCGGCTCATGGATGTTCGGCGGTGAGGCAACGGATGAAAATTTGACCGAAAAAGCAACGGAATATTTGCTTCCTCTATTAGAGAACGTAGCAACATGAGCGGCATCTTTGTCTGCCTCGCCTACGGAAATCCACGAGCCGCCGCTGGCTGTGATTTTTAGTACTGATCATTACTATTAACCACTTCGCGCCCATGTTGCTTTGATTGGGTTATAGCATAATCCCAGGTTTATTGAAAAAATACTTTTTTGTTGTTTTTCTATGAAATATTCCACTGTGACAAACTTCCTCATTTGTGCAAAAAAAAATATGAAAAAATATTCCATAGATGGCGCTAAAGGGGTACATTTTCTTTTTGTAAAATGTTTTTGTTTTATTTTTTTTGCTTGTCGCCATATGTGGCGACCTGGACGTGAAGAAGTTAATAATACATTTAGGATTCATAATGTAGCGGTTTTATTTGAATTTCAGGATTTTCTACGCCAAAATTCCCATTCCTATTGACGCCACTGAACCTCTGTTAGTAAGGTCATTTTAACCGTTTTTGACCTCACGGTAGAGCTCAAGGTCAGATCCCTCCTTTCCCACAGAACCAAAATTATTTTGATTTACAAAGGTAAGAATTAAAATATTATTAAACCCAAGCAAAAAAATTCAGTTAATGAAAATACATTAGACTTCGCTACAAACAAATCCGTCATGTCACCTTTTTCTACCCCCTCTCACATACTGTCAAAATTCTGCACACCCTCCCCACAAACCAGTGACATCACTTATGGAAGCCGCCTAATCAAATTAATAAAATGACACCTGCAATTGTTTTTTTTTTTAATTTTTTACACAAACAAATTTCACACGATTGTAAAAAAATATTAAATTACCGATGCACTTACCGTCTGAAGCAGAATATCAACATGAATAACTTTCGCCTCCAGGTTTTCAACAAAAACATTCGTATTAACCCTCAATTTACGTCTTTTAGGGCTCGAAGAGGCACTGACTAACGCCGACCCTTTCTTCAAGTCTCCATTAAACAAATAAACGGCCGACTTCAAGCTATCGTCAACCCAGACCATCATCTCCTAAAACACTAACCGAAATCAAATCGTGAAAACCCAAACGCAACAACCACCTTCATATATTTCTTCAAGGGGATCTCCACATCGTTGGATTTAATCGATACCAATTCGTTCAACTCGAACCGGCACTTGATAGGCAGCCAAACTTGCTCCTTTTCCGAGAAATTAAAAATGACATTGTCTTCCTCGAACGAGTACACGTTGTAGGAAACGGCTTGATGCGATTCATCCTGCTGTGAGTAGTACAAGATGATTTTATCGTTGGCAGTGTTTCCGTACATCATTTGGTTCTTTTCCAATCGTTTGTGTATGTGCGTTAATATGACCTTGATTTTCGGCGATAATTTTCCCGAGATGTGTTCATCTGTAATCACGAAAATTCCGAGCACGTGCATCCCCCCGGATAGCATTCGTGTCGTATGCTTGGCGTGCTCGGCTATCGACATTTCTGAGAGGTCGTCAACTGTGATTGCCTCTTTATCTTGATTATGGGTGGAACTTAATGGGGTCTGTGCGAAATGCAGTATGTAGTCATCGCCTTCGAAGTGCTGGAATTATTTTAATTAATTGGGGTGTGGAATATTGGGAACATATGCCTTTTGTGGACGTTTTTTAGGTTAACTCACCTGGCCAATTATTAAACCAACCCTACAACTCTGGGGCGTTGCCAGTGAATTAATGTAATCCAAATGTTTGGTTTCTGCATGTGCAGTTCGAACCATCGTGAGTGAAAACACTAAAATTTGAACATGTAAACTGGAATTTGACGTGTAATGCGAATGACAGATGGATGACAGCTGGAGTGGTAGGCAAATTTATTTACACGTTTTCCGTGGGGATCATAAACTGGTAAATTCTAGACTTTCATATAAAATAGTCATTCTGTTCACTAAAACTAAATGAATTTTTTTCTGCTGTATACATTAACATAATTAAATAACTGTAAAAGATGTTATTGTGTGACAGTCGCTTTATGCAACTTAATTTACACAACTATAATATATTCAACTATATTGTGGCTTTTTACTTAATTTTGACATATTTTAGGGTTCAGTTTTATAGTTTTCAAATTCAATTTAGTTTAATTTTCTAGTTAGTCCTGTGGGTAGAAATAAACGATCTTAAACCAATGTTATTTCGCTAGTAGTACTAGTAATAACATGCAAATTTCTTTTGTATCATTCAATATCCGGCGTGGCACTAGCCAGGGAAGTAGTTGTTTCAATAAGTTATTTGTTTATGGTCTTAGTAAGACTTAATTTTGCTCGCAGAGTTTTGAACAGGTTGAACAATCATATATTCAGGCTACATTTCGTTTTATTGAATTTATATTATGACGCCCCCTCCCACTGCAAAACTTTTAAAATGCAATTATTTATTAAATTTCTTCGTCAAATCACTGAAGTTTTAAAAGCTACAAAACCAACAACAAAGAGGGTTTTTGAGTTGAGTTAAAGTGGAAACGATGGGTGGCGGGTGGGCTCGATCTTACTCTCCAACCCGTTAAACACATCCCAGAGTTTCTATTAACAAATTATTTTGTTGGCAACGATGAACCGTTTGAATCTTCTCTTATCAATTAATTAATTGTAAAACCCTCCACTGATTATAAGTATAATTTTAACAGTTTTAATTTATTAAAATCTTACATCGGTAAACAATACATGTTATACAAAATGAGTATTCAATACAATATCTTCTTCCTAGGTAAAAAATATCCTCGAGTCTAGTGTACATAATCACATTTTGTTAGCGTTTAGTTTATCGTGGTAGCTGCTGCTTCATAAAATTCGCTGAATTGTATAAAAAAATAGTTAAATACAAACAATTCCTAATTTTATATACAAAATAATTTTTCTATCATACTATTAAGTAATTATAAAAATATTGTGCACAAATCAAAGTCATCAAATTTAATTTTATAAACAAACTGATAATACTAATTACAAAAGAAGTCCGAATTTGAACTAAATGTCTGCATCAGCGGTGGCTCGTGGATGTTGGGCGAGGAAGCTTTGACCAAAACAAATATTATTTGAGTAAGTAGTGCACCACGAGATTCACGAGATCCACGAGCCGCTGCTGTATATAAATCTTACAAATTTTCTTGATTCGCATATTGTAAATTCTTATTTCAAAATATCATACGAGTATTACTAATTATTTGTATTAAGTGCACTGGTGATCACTATATTTCCTTACAAACAAGTTTGCAATTTTCATTAATATGAAAGATTAGTTTTACAATAAATAAAAACAAACACTCGGCTCTTCTATTTACAAAATGACTTCCGTTCCTTATATTCAGCTGCACCTTTAACCCACACAGTGGGCGATCATTCAAATCACTCAAACGAAACGTCTCCGGTGGAATCTGGACATTGTCTGGTGTATCCAGTCTATGTAGTTGACGACGTTCGTATAAATTCCGTATTTGTCCTTGTACCCGCATCCATCCCCGAAACTGGTGATTCCCTGGACGGTGTACGCCCATCGTTTGGTGTCGGTGCCCCGTCTTGTTCGGCACATTAATCCGCCGCCGCTGTCGCCCGCGCACGTGTCCACCTTGCCCGTTGAGAGGCCCGCGCAGAACATGTTCTCGGTGATGTGGTATCTTTTGTATGCGGACTTGCAGGTGAAATTGCTTACTATGGGGATCTGAAAAAAAGAGAATACGTTATTATATGGTAAAAATAAGGTTATGAGAGTATTTCACTCCTTTAACGATGCGTACATGAAACAGTTTGTTTTGAAAAAAGAGATTGGGGTCGCGATTTTTTCTTTCTATTACAGTTACCGAGATCCCCTTTTCATGATGGAACACGTTCTATGCAACTACGTCCAGGCGAGGAACTATTATCGGCTTGGTTTATAACCAAACTTCGTAACAAATACGTAATTATGTTCATTTGCATTTAATGAGGTAACCATTGCTCCTTTTCAAAATTAACATAAATTCCGCGTTATTAATTGCCAAATAAGATAATTTTCCCAAGAAGTATGGAGCAATAGAGATGTAAGCCTCCATCCGCTGCGCGCTTGCTCATCGACCATTTTGAAGAACTATTAGTGCAATAAGTGCAGCTGTGAGTGTGGTACAATAGCCTGCTGCCTGTCTGCATCGACGTGTTCTGACCACCGTTGCCGATCCACCACCGCCACCCTTAGGAGACGCGAGGAGTACGACCACCTGAACGATTATTTCGACGGAAGCCACTTCTTCGTCAGGATCCACCACGTGACGCAGTTTCCTTCGGTGAAGCCGAGGTAGGTTTCAACCCAGGAAAACGTACGGATGCAACAGGCTCCACATCATGCCGATACACGGCAAGTACACCCCTCAACAACCGAGGAATAGGAGGGGCAAGACGACTACGACTTCTTCATGAAGGCCACGGAAATAGACGATGACTTTGAGTACCCAGACAATTAGGTAACTCATCTTTCTGTGGCGAAGCCGCTTCCGACCAGAAACCGCAGCTGCAACGATGGATGCAGGAACGGGTTGTTTATCAGCAATTTTCGCATACCGCATTAACCGTTACCTGTTGCCAGAGGTCAAGCCTAGGCTGGTACAACCCTGACGGCACCCGCATAACCAGTAAAAGCATGCGGTACATCACCCGCATCTCCATTCATGCTGACGCCACTGTAATCGACTTTTCACGGTTCCATGGAGACGACATGGAGGGGTTCCTTGTGCGGATCAACTACGTCTTCGCCAAGTGTCCAGTAACGGTCATGTCCTGGAATAAACTTGCCCGGGCCCACCACTACCATGGGCAGGGAAGCAGAGAAGCGCTTCGCCATTGACGTGGATACCCCGAGCATAACATGAAAGCAGGCGGAGGACCTTCTACGATACTGGTTCCCCAATACGACCTCGCCACCGAAGACGCAACCACCACGACCAGCACAACTATTGCAGGTGTGCACTGCCACTACAAGTATAGAGGCTGTCATGTGGGCGAAAGCAACACCCCTGGAACATCCTGTTGTTGCCACAGCAACAATAACCAAACGGAGCCAGAACCGACTCCCCTGCCAGTCGCGCAACAGACGATGCCGCTTCTCCTGGTCCTGGGCCCCAACCACCACTGAAGTATTCCACGAAGTCCACTACCTACGAAGAAGCAACACGTTTGGTCATGTACAATCCTGAAGTCGCCACCGCAACCGTCACCCTCGTAACTGCGCCGCCATCGACGCACCCCATTCAAAGGAGGATACGTCGGGGCCGTGAAACCATTTGGCCACACGACAAAAACGACACCAGTCCACAGCCCGGAAACGTCCGGGAAATTGCCGCAAATCACCCACGACCCCACTGCTGCATATTCTCCTTTGACCGCAAAGTTGCAATATAGCCAAGCCGCCAACGCAGCTTCACCCGACGTCCTTGCCAAGAGAGAAAGCGCCACCCTCCGAGATACCCAGAGTCTGTGTTTTTGCAGACGCCATCGCACCCCGAGGATACGCCGCCCTCCAGATGACTCACTGCAGCTCGTCATCCTCAGATACCAGTCGCGACCACCACCATGGTGACCATGATTACGGGCTTGCGAATGTTATCGCGTGGACCAATGACAATTCCGGTCAAGTGCGGACAGTGAAAGCGAAATTTCCTTAACATAGGCGCTCACCATAGCATGAATATATAACCCTGGGATGAATACTTAATGCTCCAGTGTTATATGTGATTTTGTGGCGTAAACATCGGATTTGGTCTTATCTTAACGCTATCCGCCGATTAACCCCAGTGACCTCTTGGGAGTGATACCGTTATCCGGTTGACGTAGTTAGTGACCCATGCCTTGACGTGGCACTGGAGCTCAAGTAAACACAACAATTGTGAAAACTATTTAATCGATTCTCTGTGTGCTAATTGATTAGCGAGCGCCTTGCCAGGGACCCCTGTGCCTCCCTAATTGCCTATCCACCCCAAACGGTCCAGAAACTGGCAAAGTTGTGCTTAGTTGCCAAAGTCGGTCACAAAGTCATCTCATTACGTCGAAGTCGTTTACCAATAAATGTGGCTCTCTGGTACAGAACCCAACTACCACCTCTATCTGAGCTGCGCCGGTAACATAGTTTAGTGTAGTTCCCGTGATAAAGACGAAACCACCATCTAGAAATGTTCGACAAATTGTGTACACCAGAAAAATTTTCCCAATCACCAAGGCATTAGAACCAGCATCATGTACAATAACAGCCCATAACATACCACCTGCACGCATTGGCACCCACGACACCGTTCTGTTTCTGTTAACTCCAACTCCGCTCCGGCATCCGATGCATTGGCAGCCCTAATAGATTGGAGAAAGGTACGAAGCAATCCCGACCAGACCACTTCCGGTTCGAGCTTCCTCGTGCGTCGCTCCGGCTTCCGATGCACCAGCCATTCTGTCTTGTAGGTCGTCACCTGCATCTGCTTCCGAACCATTCACCGGCGAACCCTCTTCAGGGCGTTGCTGACTCTTGCCTGGAGCATTTCGATCTCTTTAACCACTACGACCATGCACAGATCGCTTGCAAAGACTACGATATCGATAGCTCTGTCCATCATAGATTATTGCAAAGGTCGTCCTTTAATCAGCCATTATGGCATATTTTGCATAATGCTACCACGTCAATGGTGAACCGTCTCTATCCTAAAATGCCGTACCATCTGATCCAAACTCATCCGAATGCATCCACTTCTACCTCCACCTAACCTAACCTAACGTATATCAGAAGGAAAAGTGGAAGATCTTACCTCCACAGAAGCCTTCCAATAAGCGATTAATTTTCTCCTGGGCTTCCCTTAGCCAGTAGAGAGCCGGGATCAACCTACCTTCTGGAGGTCCACAGGTTGGGCCTGCACCGATGCCTGTTTCCCTGCCGGAATACCGGATCCTGGTTTCTGGCTCTTGCATGTGCGTGAGCTCTTCGAGTTGGGGTGGTATAAGATGGGGGTTATCGGTTCTGGGAGCGGTTGGTAGAGGCCACGACAAATGCACATTACCGCACAACCCAGAAAAATCACGATTCACAGAAGTCTATTCGCTGCCAGTGCCAGAGAGCTACTAACCTAACCTGACTTAACCTAACCAAACCTAACCTGACCTTTTTTTAAGAATATACTGCCTGTTACAAAACAGAAGTGGCTCCCTAGTATCGGGGAGCCTTTGGAATCGCCGTAGGTATACTTTGCCTGTAACATCGCCAGCCCCATTTATATGTCCTCTCTCTCAGTTACCGCCACTTCCAGCCCGTTCCTGTACTCGGGTACTCCCTCCGATGTCTTCGTACTCAGTACCTTCTTCGCAAACCCTGCCACTGCCTCCCACTTGCTCTAGTCTCCAGCATGGCCCCCACAATCGTAGCCGTCTCTGCCGGTCCACCAATCGCCAATACCAGAGCTCGTCTCTCGTCTCCCCAGGCCTCCTCTGCCACAGAATGTGCACGTTTCGCCTTCTGGCTGAACTCATCGTGGCCCATTAACCACTTCGCGCCCACGCTACTTTGATTGGATTACAGCATAATCTAGGGTTTATTGAAAAACTACTTTTTTGTTGTTACGGTTACGGTTTTCTACGAAATATTATTCCACTATCATAAACTCATTTTTGCAAAAAAATATGAAAAAATATTCCATAGATGGCGCTAAAGATGTAATTTTATTTTATTTGTGAAATATCTTTTTTTTGCTTGTCGCCATATGTGGCGACCTGGGCGTGAAGAGGTTAAGAGTTGACACAGGAAGTAATCAATTTCCGTCCACACCGTACCTCGGGGATCAGCTTTCGGGTCCATGTGCCTTTGGTGCCTTGGCTTCATCTGGTCTGCCAAACTCGATCTCGTGTTCGTTTTCCCTTTTAGCCGTCACCTTAGGCTTGCCCACATCGCTAAAAATCTTGTCTCTGGTGCCCAGTATAAGGTCCTGTGGAGCCGTCGCTACCAGCACCTGTGCTACTTCGGTCGAGACCGTTCTATAACCCCGGATAATTCTTAGCGTCGCCTGTCTAAGCGCCTTCCCCAGCCTGTCGATGTTGCGCATCGAAGCCAAGCAAGTCGGCCAGGCCGTCCCCGCGAGAATTCTTCTCCTGTACGGCCATCAGCCGTCCAACCGCTCTGGGCGTTCGAGTCGCTCCAGCCGCATCCTCTACCACTTGCGTGCTGCACAGTGGGTTTGTCTCGATCACCACGCCCAGATACAACATGTGATTGCCGATTGTTATGTCCTGGCCCAGCAGGTTTATGGCTTCGCCCTTTACTCTACCTGCCCTTCTCATTGGCAGCAAAACTGCTCCCGTCTTGTGAGCTGCGACGCTGAGCCCTATACGCCACTTTCTGAACCGGTTGCTGCGTAGCCTCCGTTAAGTCGCCAATATTCCTCCTTCTTACCACGATCAGTATGTCGTCCGCGAATATACAAAAATTGCCGCCTCCTCGGGAAGTGGTAGATACGTCGTCGTATGCCACGTTCCAGAGTAGCGGACCCAGGACCAATCCTTGCGGCACATCGCCCTGCCAGGCCTTTTCGCAGGGCGACCCTACTGCGCTCTCCTAACGCTGACCTTACCTGACCAGGCCTGGCCAGGCCTGGAGACGTGCTAACCGCAAGCGGTACAGCAGTGGCCTCCGAGAAACGGAGCACCGGTGGTAGTACCGTAGGCATTCTTCACCCGGTGCCTTCCGCCTTAATTAGTAGCCTTATTAAGCAACACAGTACAGCCATATGTTACATTACATTTTAAATTTAACGATATACAAGAACACTTATCAGTTTACACTTTACAGTTTACATCTACACACATTTACTACAGAATTTGTCCTCGTTGCGTATATTACACTTAGCCGTGTTCTGGGAGCTGGTTTGCCTGAACAGCGTCTAGTTCCTCGTCCGCTTTTGCGAACCCTGCAACTGCTTTCCATTTGTCCAACGACTCCAAAATTTGTCCTGTAAGCGTTACTGCATCCACAGCTACACCGAGCTCCTCCGCCAAGGCGAGCCTTTCAGCGGCCCATCTGCCGCATGCCACGAGTGTATGCTCCGCGTCATCAACGACTTCAGGGCAATATATGCAGGAGTCGTTGTTAGCTTTTCCAATCCTTGCGAGGTACGCACGGAAGCTTCCATGGCCCGTGAGGAGCTGCGTGATGAAGTAATCCAGGTCCCCATGTCTTCTAGTGACCCACGGACGCAAGTCAGGGATAAGTCTGCGGGTCCAGGCTGCCTTTGTGGCTCCGGCCCACCTTGCCTGCACTTCGCCAGCTGCCGCTCTATCGATTCAATCTTCGTTGCCCGCTTGTCTGCCCCCTGCCTTATCCTATGAAATGCGCAGGCGCGTTCCACTAGGATTATGTCTGGTGGTACCGTGGACGCCAACACCTCCGCTGCATCTGTTGATACCGTACCGTATCACTCTCAGTACACCCGGCCGTAACGCGCTGCGAAGACGATCCGCGTTCCTTCGCGATTTAACGCAGTCCGCCAGGGCTGGTGCCGCGTAAAGCAGCTTGGCCCTCGCAAACCCTAGCAGAAGGCGTCGCTTGCCCTCACAAGCCCCCCCCCCCACGTTGGCCATCAGCCTGGACACCGCTTTTACTGCCTTGGTAGCCCCCGCAGCTGCCTCCAGCACTTGTGCGCTGTGTAGTGGGTTCGACTCCACAACCACGCCCAGATATTTCAATTTGTTGCCAATTGTCACGTCATGTCCTAGAAGTCGTATTTGTTCGCCTCGAACTCTCCCTGCCCTTCGCCTGGACAGCCAGGCTGCCCCGGTTTTCTGGCCCGCAGCTGAAAGACCCGCCGTGGCCAGCCAATCAGCCACCCGTTGAGTGGCTATCTGGACCCTACTCCTCAGATCCTCGATGTCGCGGGCCCGGATCACTAGGAGAAGATCATCCGCGAACCCCAGTATCTCTACGCCCTTTGGCAGAGAGAGGCGGAGCACGCCGTCGTAGGCCACATTCCACAGAAGTGGCCCTAAGATCGACCCCTGCGGAACGGCGCTAGTAAGGGCAGCTTCCTGGCTGAACCCGTCCTCACCCTCGAAGATCAGCCGACGATTGTCCAGGTAACTCCTAATCATGTTCATTAGGGATCATCAGGTAGGCTGTTGAAGGCATTGCGGACGTCTATGGCTACGGCCAGGCAATGCCGTCTGCTTCTGAGAGGCCCGCTGTTGGCCTCGTCCACCAGCTGCCTAACCCTAATTAACGCATCGACCGTCGATCTCCCCCTCCTGAACCCGTATTGCCTCTCCGAGATGCCGCCGGCCTCCTCGATCCAAGACCGAAGTCTCTCTAGGATTTTGCCCTCTCCATCTATCAGACAAATGGGGCGCAGTGACTTCGGTTCGGTGGCTGGCTTTCCGTACCAACCCGGCCCTCTTGTAGAGTGCCGGAAAGGTGCCCTCCCTTAGGCACTTGTTCATGCAGGAGGTGAAGATCTCGGGGTCAGCTAGTACTGCCGTCCTAATAGCCTCGTTGGGGATATCTGTAGGGCCTGGAGCCTTCCTATTTGGGAGTGCTGCTGCTGCGCTAGTGACCTCGTCAACCGTGAACAGGTCAGCCTCTGAAGGTCCTGAGTCATTTGAAATGGCCCGTTCTCCTCCATTACCGGGCGGGAACAATTCCCTAACAATTCGGGAGATACCGCCAGGGACAAGTGATCCAGGGTTTGAGACAACCATACGCATCTTTTTTGCCACTATCCTATAAGGTTTACCCCATACGTCCGAGTCCACCTCATCACGGAGTTCTCTCCACCGCTTCTCTTTGCTTCGTCTAATGCTGGTGCGAAGTGCCGCCTTGGCATCTCTGCAGGCTTCCTCCAATATCTGTAGATCCCCTCCCGCACGCCTACAGCGGGTGAGATCCCTCCTAGCGGAGTTGGCAAATGATCTGGCTCTAGCCACCACCTCATCGCTCCAGATCAGGCCTGGCCTGGCCTGACCTGACCTCACCCGACTTCACGTGATTTCACCCGACCTCACCTGACCTCATCTAACCTCACCTGAAATCACCTGACCTCACCTAACCTGACATAACATACAATAGAAAAATATTGAAATATTTATGTGGAGACAGGTGTTGAGCATCGCTCGCAATTTTTGGTCTCGGGTGTATATCAGCAGTGAAATATAGAATATTAGTCCAACTCGCATTTAATTTCTCGTTGAAAGTTTGGATTTTTTAAATTCATTGCTGTTTGTTGTTCTTACTCCATTGTATTGAAAAATCATTCACCGCACATTTTAAAAACTAGAATTAAAAAAAAGTAGGTCCGCCTTTGCGCAACAGCGCTGCTATTACTTCTACAAGTTGAGGTTAATTCTCTGGATCTGATGCTGCCGATACAGCTTTCAATGCTTACGTTATGACCGTGCTTTATATATGACAAAAAGTACACATTGATGTGTTCTATTTTACACCCTTAAAGTTTTGCCCAAGAGTTCTGACACACCATGAACAGGCATACTAAGTAACTATTAACCCAATTGTTCTGTGATTTCTCGCCCTAATAGCGAAACAGACAGTGACGGTTCGCGGGTTTTTTGTTCTGATACGGCCGAGGAACAAGAGGTGGTAATACAGATAGGTAGGGTCAGTTGCAGAGACGGCTGGCTACATTACCACCTCTTGTTCTTCGGCTGTACTAGAAAAAACCCCGCGAACCGTCACTGGAAACAGATCAATCTGAAATGTACAAACAAATTTAAATTTTATTTATGTAGCCAGAGATAAGTAACGTACAACTATTTTCCAAACACACACTTCAATTGCCTTACCAATATGGCTGATTACTTGATTAATTAAGTTTTGAAATCAAATTATAACATCTATTGATTTTTGTATTTAACTATACTGTTTAACTTACTTCAGCCTCTTGAAGAATCGTAGATCCCACGATATCCGAATTCCTTATCTTGCCCCAGCCCATGATGGAGCACTTCCTGTGGGGCAGCGGATTCAAGTTCGGCAGACAGGCGTACGGCAGTTTGGCCGATTCGGGCAGCCACAGCAACGCGATGTCGTTGTCGACGGTTTCCTGGTCGAAATGCGGATGCGCAATCCCCTGCACGACCATTTCCCTCTTCCTCGTCGACAGATGAGTGAGGTCGTACTCGTTCAGGCGGACCTTCAGGTAGTCCCTCAGGCAGTGGCTAGCTGTAAGAACCCACCTGGGAGCAATGAGGGTCCCTGAACAGAAAACTTCCTAAAATTATGTTCATAACATTATTTAGTAATTATCTATCATCCCTCAATACTATTGGAATGCTTAGTTTGTAGAAAAAATGGAGAAGTAATACATTGTGGGTTAGCAGTAATAGTTGATAAATAGTATTGAGGAGATGGTATTTAACCTAATCAGGGATGGTGGGTAAACATTTTCTACAAAAAGCTTTGATTTTTATGTAAAAAATAATGGATTGCATGTAAAATGGCGCTTATGTTTAAAAATGAAATTTGGCATTATTATTTAAATACCGAAAGTAGTACCGAATTTAGGGTAATTGTAATGGTGTTACTTGAGCGTTATTAAATAAATTTCAAGGCTTAATTTTTCTGGTGGGTCGCCCCTTGAAGAAAAAAATATAGTTCTCCACATAAGTCCCTAATTGGACCCCCATTAAGATTTGTGAAATTGGTGGATTATCCAATTCCGCGACTGCTTAGGTTGCGGAATTATCATCTCAAGCTAATTCGCAAGTGGATCGAACTGCAGACTGGAACCACCAATTTTTTTTTGAAACTGAAACTACAAGGTCCGGCTCTTAAATAACGAAACTGCGCGCGCAGAACGCGTACCAGAACTGTAGAGAGGGAAACGAACACATCGTTGGAAACCTTGAAGTGCGAAATAACGTTTGTGTGCGTTGAGTAGTATTTATGCTATTGCGTTTTGAAGCCAGCGTGTTTCTTTCTCACGTCGGATAAAATGTGTGACGAAAAACATGAGCAACGTATCAATCTGAAATTTCTCATAAAATTGAAAAAAAGCCAACTGAGTGCTGCAAATTGTTGAAGGGGGCTTACGGTGAGAATACTTTATCTCGTGCGCGTGTTTTCGAATGGTGTAAACGATTTTCTGAAGGTCGAGAAAGCACCGAAGATGACCAACGTCCAGGCCGACCTGTCGCTGTTTCAACTCCAGAAACCGTGGCAAAAATCAATCAAATTGTGCGTGCAGATCGTCGAACGAGCATTAGGATGATTGCTGAGACTGTAAACGCCGATAAAGAAACAGTCAGAAGAATTTTACACCATGAACTGAACATGAAAAAAGTCTGTGCGAAGTTGGTACCGAAAAACAAAAACGTGTCCGTCACCAGATCTGCTCAGATGTTCTTGAAAGGTTAGTGGAAGAGCCTGGATTGTTGGAAAAGGTCATCATATGCGACGAAACTTGGATTTTTCAGTATGATGCTGAAACTAAGCGGCAATCAATGCATTGGAAAACTGCAGCATCTCCGAGAATGAAAAAAGCAAGAATGTCGAAATCGAAATTCAAAGCAATGCTCATCGTTTTCTTCGACATTAACGGCGTCGTGATGACTGAATGGGTTCCAGAGGGTCAAATTGTGAACCAAACTTATTATTTGCAAGTTATGGCAACACTGCGAGAGCGAGTTCGTAGGAGACGGCCGCAGTTATGGAAAGACAAGTCGTGGATCTTGCATCAAGACAACGCACCTGCTCATCTGTAAAACGTTTTTTATCCGATAAAAGCATCGCAGTGCTTGAACATGCTCCGTATTCGCCAGATTTAGCGCCCTGCGACTTTTACCTATTTCCCAAGATCAAGTCTGCCCTAAAAGGAACGCGTTTTGGGTCAATGGAGGAGGTGAAGCAAAAAACGACGGAGCTACTCAAAGCGCTCACAAAAGAAGACTTCCAGCACTGTTTCCAACAGTGGAAAAAACGAATGCTCCGGTGTGTGCAGAGGGAAGGGGAGTGTATTGAAGGGGAACATTCGTTGGATCTGTAATTTTTATAATAAAGACCTTTTTTGTAACCAGTCTCGTTATTTATCTCGAGAATCGGTAGAGATTTTTCTATTGATACAATTAGACTACTCTATTGTTCATTAGTGCGCTCCGGATTGGAGTACGCTTCATGCGTCTGGTCACCGTATCATGTGTATTTGATTAAAGAATTAAACAAAGTTCAGAACAAATTTTTGCGAATGGCAGCTTTCAAATTAAAAATTTCTTTAAGTGAACTAGATTATGAACGCCTTAGATTTAACTTAAATTTACCGCCACTTCAGTACAGACGAATTATCGCTGATATTATATTTTTATTTAAAGTTGTCAATTCCTTCATTGACTGTGACAATATCTTGAATTGTATTAATTTTAGATTTCACAGTGAAGGGGCTCAAACAAGAAACATGGATTTATTTCGTCTTCCATTTTGTACGACTAATTACGGCAATAATGATCCATTAGTTAGAATGATGCGATTTGTTAATTATTTACAACCTAAATCTAATTTTGTTTTTTTCACTAACGATATAAAGTTATTTTCGAAATATTTGCGTATAATGAATTTAACAGACCTGTACATTTAAATATTAACTCTGTAACTTTTACTGATTTATATGTATATGTGTATATAAGTTAGGAAATCATTGAATTATCTCTCAGAGTCGTGGCACAGTTATGTTGTATTAGTATTAGTATTAGTTTTAAGTTCTATTTTAGTTAAATATTTTGTAATTTTGTATTTTTTATTTTAAAAAAGGGGATTCCCGTAAAATAAAGAAATAATAATAATAATAATAATTTAAGAGCCGGACCTCGTATGCCCCAACAACCCTATTACTTTCGTTCTTGTTGCTAACTTAACATCTTGTCTATTTAATGTTTGTACATTGTCTTGTAAATAAATTAACTCCGCCATTGCCTGGTCCTAAGTCCAGGATGAGAAAGGAGGAAGGTTGTGCCAGCACGTAAAACTCAATTACCGTCAAGAGGTGACGGGCACATAATGGCCCTTCGTGCTCTCCATGACTATTTTCGAATTATCCGGACTGCCTCAGCCCTATCTCGAAACATGACATTACAAAATCATGAGTTTTTTCTTGATCCAATTTTATTTATTAAAATTAAAATTCCTTACTTTTTGCAGATTAAGCAAAGGCGAAATTCTTAACCAAATTTTACCTGTTTTTCTTGGATATGAATATTTATCGACCTAATTTTTAACTGTGAGGATTAAGACAACTTAAACCAATAACCGAACAGATACGATCATTGATTCTTACGAAAGACAAATATAGTGACAATAAGAAAGGCGTGGGGGCTTCAGCATTGTTCTTCCTATGCCCACAAAACAATTGCTCTGTTAGAGCTTGCAATTTAGGTGCGGTTTTTATACCGCACGCCGAGTTTCCTATTAATATTAACTACCTGAAAATTAATTATCCCGATACAACCAATACAGGTAGAAGCAGGAGCGGCTCCAGTAGTTTTTTTTACAATATTTTTTTAATATGAAAAATATCACAAAACATTAAAACAAATATTGAAGACAACAAATAAATGAACATAATTTTTTTCTTTTCGAAAAAAAAAAATAATTTTTGGTTTTCTTTTTTTAATTTTTTTTTTTTTACTTAGACATGAGCCATTGAGTCACGACCAGGTTATTATTTATGTATTCAATTTGGGATGAGTAAATGAACAAATGAATAATGTCAGACGTATACAACAACCATGGACCCGAGCGAATACTTCTCGATCCCCGAAAAATATTTCGCCCGGGCTGGGAATCGAACCCACACGACCATGGTGCAACCGGCACAAACGCTCGCCTGTACCCACTATACCAACGGGCCGCCCCTTTTTTTCGTTTATAGTTATGAAACGATAATAATTGTATCAAATTTTTATAATTAATGTGGAGAGTGCCAAAATGAACAACTTATAAAGAATACGTTTTTTTCGAAATCACTTTAGCTTTTTTAGTAAACTATTAGAATTTGTCATTTTTACGATCACAGTAATCTCCCGTATTTCGTACTGGAGAAAGTAGAAATATATTTTGTTTCGTCTTTTGTTACCGAGAAACAGATTTTTACTTTCTCCGTACAACGTTTGTAGTGTACATACATCAACATCTTTATTTCAGACAAATACATTTCCATGCGTAGTAAGATAAATGCGTGAACATGTCTCTGTCTGTACTGTAGGTCTTTCTGTTTTTTGTATTGTTTTTTTTTTAATTATTTCAAGAATACAATAGTATGATTTCTTTTTAAAATTTTTAAAATAGCCCTTTGCACTTTAATTTTGATTACCTACACATTTTAATTTAAAAAAAAACTCTCATTAATATTGATCATTCAATTCGTGTTTAAAAATGCGCAATTAAAATAGACGAAAAAACAGTTACAAAAATTATCCACTTGCAAAATTTCATTTACTATCTAAACGATTTGAACTTACATTTTATTGTTTTATTTTAAATATTTTTAGAGCAATAAAAACAAAAAAAAACTTCAGTGTAAGACTAAATCAAAACTAAAAAGCATATCGAATAAAAAAAAATTATTAAAAAAAAAATTATATGTTCTCACACCGAAAGAAAAACATTTTAAACATTTTTTTTAGCATGAGCAATTAAAGTAGCCGAAGAACCAGATAAAAAATATCCACTTGCAAAATTTCATTTACCTTCACCATGACATTTCTAAATATTTTTAGAGAAATAAAAACAGAAAAAACTTCAGTTTAAGACTAAATCAAAACTTAATAGCATATCGAATAAAAAAAATATTTATTTAAAAAAAATTCTCACACCGAAAACGAAACGTTAAATATTTCATTAAATAGAAGAAAAACATTTTAAACATTTTTTTAGCATGAGCAATTAAAATAGCCGAAGAACCAGATAAAAAAATATCCACTTGCAAAATTGTATTTACCTTCACCATGACAACGATCTGAACGATTTGAACGTATTTATTGTTGCTTTGTTCTAAATATTTTTAGAGGAATAAAAACAAAACAAAAACGTCAGCTTACGACTAAATCAAAACTGAAAATGGTGATGTGGCCATCATGTTACTCTCTTACACACCGAAAACGAAACATTAAATATTTCATTAAATAGAAGAAAAAATTTTTAAACATTCTTTTTTAGCATGAGCAATTAAAATAGCCGAAGAACCAGATAAAAAAATATCCACTTGCAAAATTTTATTTACCTTCACCATGACAACGATCTGAACGATTTGAACTTATATATTGTTGCTTTGTTCTAAATATTTTTAGAGGAATAAATACAGAACAAAAACTAAATTAAAACTAAAAGTAGTGATGTGGCCATCATGTTACTCTCTCTTACACACCGAAAACGAAACGTTAAATATTTCATTAAATAGAAGAAAAACATTTTAAACTTTTTTTTTAGCATGAGAAATTAAAATAGCCGAAGAACCAGATAAAAAATATCCACTTGCAAAATTTCATTTACCTTCACCATGACAATTCTAAATATTTTTGGAGGAATAAAAACAAAACAAAAATTCAGTTTAAGATTAAATCAAAACTAAATAGCATATCGAATAAAAAAATATTTATTTAAAAAAAAAATCTCACACCGAAAACGAAACGTTAAATATTTCATTAAATAGAAGAAAAAAACAATATTTTTTAGCACAAGCAATTAAAATAGCCGAAGAACCAGATAAAAAAATATCCACTTGCAAAATTTTATTTACCTTCACCAACGATCTGGACGATTTGAACTTATATATTGTTGCTTTGTTCTAAATATTTTAGGAGGAATAAAAACAAATCAAAACTAAAAATGGTGATGTGGCCATCATGTTACTCTCTCCGATTTTATGCTATAATAGTTATTTAGTAATAGTACATTCATGGTTTATTTTCAATTTAAATGTACATCGAATGGATGAAAGTGACGTTTAAGACGTCACAATTATAAACGATGAAAATGACAAATTATACTTCAAGTTATAACAGTCAGCAGCGGCGGCTCGTGGATGTTCGGCGGTGAGGCAACGGAAGAAAATTTTACCGAAAACGCAACGGAATATTTGCTTCCTCCATTAGAGTAAGTAGTGCAGCACGAGCGGCATCTTTGTCTTTGCCTCACCAATGGAAATCCACGAGCCGCCGCTGACAGTCAGTTATTCTTTACTTCACTTGAAGTTTGTGGCGTTGTAATTTTGTTCATAGATGTAATATAATAATTTTTAAGAATGGATGCCATAAACAGGTTTATTTTAAAAGTATTTTGAAGTTTTGACGCTAATTCTAGTTGAAACTAATTTTTTACAATTTTTCAAATCGCCGCGTGCAGTTTTTTTTTACTTCAATTCAAGTTTGTAGAGTTGCCATTTTCTTTAAAGCTGTGATATATCAATTTTTGGGGATGGATGTCAGAAACAGGTTTATTTTGAAAGTATTTTGAAGTTCTGACGCTAATTCTAGTTGAAATTCATTCTTTACAATTTTTCAAATCGCCGCGTGCAGTTTTTTTTACTTCAATTCAAGTTTGTAGAGTTGCCATTTTCTTTAAAGCTGTGATATATCAATTTTTGGGGATGGATGTCAGAAACAGGTTTATTTTGAAAGTATTTTGAAGTTCTGACGCTAATTCTAGTTGAAATTCATTCTTTACAATTTTTTAAATCGCCGCGTGCAGTTTTTTTTTACTTCAATTCAAGTTTGTAGAGTTGCCATTTTCTTTAAAGCTGTGATATATCAATTTTTGGGGATGGTTGTCAAAAACAGGTTTATTTTGAAAGTATTTTGAAGTTCTGACGCTAATTCTAGTTGAAATTCATTCTTTACAATTTTTTAAATCGCCGCGTGCAGTTTTTTTTTACTTCAATTGAAGTTTGTAGAGTTGCCATTTTCTTTAAAGCTGTGATATATCAATTTTTGGGGATGGATGTCAGAAACAGGTTTATTTTGAAAGTATTTTGAAGTTCTGACGCTAATTCTAGTTGAAATTCATTCTTTACAATTTTTTAAATCGCCGCGTGCAGTTTTTTTTTACTTCAATTCAAGTTTGTAGAGTTGCCATTTTCTTCACAGCTGTGATATATCAATTTTTGGGGATGGATGTCAGAAACAGGTTTATTTTGAAAGTATTTTGAAGTTCTGACGCTAATTCTAGTTGAAATTCATTCTTTACAATTTTTTAAATCGCCGCGTGCAGTTTTTTTTTACTTCAATTCAAGTTTGTAGAGTTGCCATTTTCTTTAAAGCTGTGATATATCAATTTTTGGGGATGGATGTCAGAAACAGGTTTATTTTGAAAGTATTTTGAAATTTTGACGTTAATTCTAGTTGAAATTAATTTTTTACAATTTTTAAAATCGCCGCGTGCAGTTTTTTTTACTTCAATTGAAGTTTGTAGAGTTGGTATTTTGTTCACAGCTGTGATATATCAATTTTTGAGGATGGATGTCAGAAATAGGTTTATTTTGAAAGTATTTTGAAGTTCTGACGCTAATTCTAGTTGAAATTCATTTTTTACAATTTTTCAAATCGTCGCAAGCAGTTTTCTTTACTCCAGTTTAAGTTTGTAGAGTTGGCATTTTGTTCATGGCGGGAAAATCACGAAGCAGAATTTATTTTGAGTAAAATTGTAAGGTTTTAAGAATGTGGCAATTGTTTTTCTGTTTTTTTTTTCTGCTTGTGAGAAAACACATCTTCAGAATAGCGATTTGTACAATTAGATGATAAGACGATAATTTCAAAATCTAGTGAAGGGCTATTTTAAAATTTATCTGGAATCGTAAAGTATCGCATTTTGAGTAAATTTTGAAAGTTTTAAGTACTGGGCAATTGTCTTTCTATTTTTGTTTTTTTTGCGAGAAGGCGCATTTTCAACCCAGTTTTCACTGTTTTTTTTTTAAATCTTGTAAGGGAGTATTTCAGATTTTTCTCGAACGTATTCCAAGTCAATTTAGAAAGTTTCAAGTATGTAGTAGTTATTTTTTTATTTGTTTTTGTTTGTGAAAAAGCGCATCTTCGGGTTTGTTTTAATTAATTTTTAAAAGGGCATTTAGAGGTCTGTCTAAAATTGTGAACTGGTATGTATTCTAAGTTTCATAAAGTAGAATGTATTTTGCGTAAATTTGGAAAGTTTTATGAATGTACCAATTGTTTTTCAATTTTTTTTGGCGCTAGAACGAAAAGTTAAATCCCAGAATTACGATACGTTCCGTTCTCCGATGATTATTTCTAAATCTAGTGAAGAGTTATTTACAGATTTTTGCAGAATCATAAAGTAGAATGTATTTTGAGTAAATTTGGAAAGTTTTATGACTGTATCAATTGTTTTTCAATTTTTTTTGGCGCTAGAACGAAAAGTTAAATCCCGGAATTACGATACGTTCCGTTCTCCGATGATTATTTCTAAATCTAGTGAAGAGTTATTTACAGATTTTTGCAGTATCATAAAATAGAATGTATTTTGCGTAAATTTGGAAAGTTTTATGAATGTATCAATTGTTTTTCAATTTTTTTTTGGCGCTCGAACGAAAAGTTAAATCCCAGAATTACGATACGTTATGTTCTCCGATGATTATTTCTAAATCTAGTGAAGAGTTATTTACAGATTTTTGCAGAATCATAAAGTAGAATGTATTTTGCGTAAATTTGGAAAGTTTTATGAATGTATCAATTGTTTTTCAATTTTTTTTGGCACTAGGACGAAAAGTTAAATCCCAGAATTACGATACGTTCTGTTCTCCGATGATTATTTCTAAATCTAGTGAAGAGTTATTTACAGATTTTTGCAAAATCATAAAGTAGAATGTATTTTGCGTAAATTTGGAAAGTTTTAAGAATGTATCAATTGTTTTTCATTTTTTTTTGGCTCTCGAACGAAAAGTTAAATCCCAGAATTACGATACGTTCTGTTCTCCGATGATTATTTCTAAATCTAGTGAAGAGTTATTTACAGATTTTTGCAGAATCATAAAGTAGAATGTATTTTGAGTAAATTTGGAAAGTTTTATGACTGTATCAATTGTTTTTCAATTTTTTTTGGCGCTCGAACAAAAAGTTAAATCCCAGAATTACGATACGTTCCGTTCTCCGATGATTATTTCTAAATCTAGTGAAGAGTTATTTACAGATTTTTGCAGAATCATAAAGTAGAATGTATTTTGAGTAAATTTGGAAAGTTTTATGAATGTATCAATTGTTTTTCAATTTTTTTTGGCACTAGGACGAAAAGTTAAATCCCAGAATTACGATACGTTCTGTTCTCCGATGATTATTTTTAAATCTAGTGAAGAGTTATTTACAGATTTTTGCAAAATCATAAAGTAGAATGTATTTTGCGTAAATTTGGAAAGTTTTAAGAATGTATCAATTGTTTTTCATTTTTTTTTTGGCGCTCGAACGAAAAGTTAAATCCCAGAATTACGATACGTTCTGTTCACTGATGATTATTTCTAAATCTAGTGAAGAGTTATTTACAGATTTTTGCAGTACCATAAAGTAGAACGTATTTTGAGTAAATTTCGAAAGTTTTAAGAATGTATCAATTGTTTTTCAATTTTTTTTTGTCGCTCGAACGAAAAGTGAAATCCCAGAATTACGACACGTTCTGTTCTCCGATGATTATTTCTAAATCTAGTGAAGAGTTATTTACAGATTTTTGCAAAATCATAAAGTAGAATGTATTTTGCGTAAATTTGGAAAGTTTTAAGAATGTATCAATTGTTTTTCATTTTTTTTTTGGCGCTCGAACGAAAAGTTAAATCCCAGAATTACGATACGTTCTGTTCTCCGATGATTATTTCTAAATCTAGTGAAGAGTTATTTACAGATTTTTGCAAAATCATAAAGTAGAATGTATTTTGCGTAAATTTGGAAAGTTTTAAGAATGTATCAATTGTTTTTCTTTTTTTTTGCGCTCGAACGAAAAGTTAAATCCCAGAATTACGATACGTTCTGTTCTCCGATGATTATTTCTAAATCTAGTGAAGAGTTATTTACAGATTTTTGCAAAATCATAAAGTAGAATGTATTTTGCGTAAATTTGGAAAGTTTTAAGAATGTATCAATTGTTTTTCATTTTTTTTTTGGTGCTCGAACGAAAAGTTAAATCCCAGAATTACGATACGTTCTGTTCTCCGATGATTATTTTTAAATCTAGTGAAGAGTTATTTACAGATTTTTGCAGTATCATAAAATAGAATGTATTTTTACGATACGTTCTGTTCTCTGATGATTATTTTAAAATCTGGTGAAGGGTTATTTACAGATTTTTGCAGAATCATAAAGTAGAATGTATTTTGCGTAAATTTGGAAAGTTTTAAGAATGTATCAATTGTTTTTCATTTTTTTTTTGGCGCTCGAACGAAAAGTTAAATCCCAGAATTACGATACGTTCTGTTCTCCGATGATTATTTCTAAATCTAGTGAAGAGTTATTTACAGATTTTTGCAAAATCATAAAGTAGAATGTATTTTGCGTAAATTTGGAAAGTTTTAAGAATGTATCAATTGTTTTTCTTTTTTTTTTGCGCTCGAACGAAAAGTTAAATCCCAGAATTACGATACGTTCTGTTCTTCGATGATTATTTTTAAATCTAGTGAAGAGTTATTTACAGATTTTTGCAGTATCATAAAGTAGAATGTATTTTGAGTAAATTTGGAAAGTTTTATGAATGTATCAATTGTTTTTCAATTTTTTTTTGGCGCTCGAACGAAAAGTTAAATCCCAGAATTACGATACGTTCTGTTCTCCGATGATTACTTCAAAATCTAGTGAAGAGTTATTTACAGATTTTTGCAGAATCATAAAGTAGAATGTATTTTGAGTAAATTTGGAAAGTTTTATGAATGTATCAATTGTTTTTCAATTTTTTTTTCGCTCGAACAAAAAATCAATCCCGGAATTACGGTACGTTCCGTTCTCCGATTATTATTTCAAAATCTGGTGAAGGGTTATTTACAGATTTTTGCAGAATCATAAAGTAGAATGTATTTTGAGTAAATTTGGAAAGTTTTATGACTGTATCAATTGTTTTTCAATTTTTTTTTGGCGCTCGAACGAAAAGTTCAATCCCGGAATTACGATACGTTCCGTTCTCCGATGATTATTTCTAAATCTAGTGAAGAGTTATTTACAGATTTTTGCAGTATCATAAAATAGAATGTATTTTGCGTAAATTTGGAAAGTTTTATGACTGTATCAATTGTTTTTAATTTTTTTTTTTGGCGCTCGAACAAAAAGTTAAATCCTGGAATTACGATACGTTCTGTTCTCCGATGATTACTTCAAAATCTAGTGAAGAGTTATTTACAGATTTTTGCAGAATCATAAAGTAGAATGTATTTTGAGTAAATTTGGAAAGTTTTATGACTGTATCAATTGTTTTTCAATTTTTTTTTGGCGCTCGGACAAAAAGTTAAATCCCAGAATTACGATACGTTCTGTTCTCCGATGATTATTTCTAAATCCAGTGAAAAGTTATTTACAGATTTTTGCAGTATCATAAAATAGAATGTATTTTGCGTAAATTTGGAAAGTTTTATGAATGTATCAATTGTTTTTCAATTTTTTTTTGGCGCTCGAACGAAAAGTTAAATCCCGGAATTACGATACGTTCTGTTCTCCGATGAATACTTCAAAATCTAGTGAAGAGTTATTTACAGATTTTTACAAAAACATAAAGTAGAATGTATTTTGCGTAAATTTGCAAAGTTTTATGACTGTATCAATTGTTTTTCAATTTTTTTTTTGGCGCTCGAACGAAAAGTTCAATCCCGGAATTACGATACGTTCTGTTCTCTGATGATTATTTTAAAATCTGGTGAAGGGTTATTTACAGATTTTTGCAGAATCGGGAAGAAGAATGTATTTTGGATAGTTTTGAAAAGTTTCAAGTGTGCGCCTGAAGGGGGCGCTCGAAACACATCTTCAAGAATTCATTGAAAACACACAAAATATATTAAGTTCACGGCAGAAAATCTAGATCCAAGGGGAGAGACAATAGACCACATTGGATCCGCCAGTGGGTACCAGCAGATGAAACAACCTTGATTACTTATGCAGGAAGGCGATGGAAACAGGTAAAAACGAGAAGCAAACCGCCGACGACGAAAATAAATATTAACAGCGCGACATCTGTAATTACAGCGAACGCAAACGTGCTCATTAAAGTACAAATTGCCCAAGTACTCTTTGGATATTGAGGAGTAATGCTGGGTTTATGGTTTCATAATCGATTGAGCCGTATAGGGAGCGGCGCGAAGACGGAATATGGATGGGACTGGGACGAGATGTGCTGCTACTAATGTGAGTAATAAAGGCGAGCATGTGGCGTGGACTTTTTGCTTTTGGCCTATTTGAATTTATACGTACCGAGTATATGTTTAAGATGGCGACGTGCCAGGGCCATTTGTTGCGTTTCGCGTCCGTCCCTCCGAGGATCTTCAGGGCCTTGCCCCTCCTGGGACGACCGCATTTTATCGAAGACGGCTTGTAGTTGTTGGAGTAAGTCACTGGCTTTTTGGTGGTTTGATAGGAGTAATGATACTTTTCTAAAGAAATCAAACAAACAAAATTAAAATTTCGGACAATGGACTTTTAACTTAAAAAAAATCGTAATTACTGCTGCGCCAATATTGGAACAGTTGTTTGCCACACAACCTGAAACTAAGGTAATCTACTAATAATTTTCAGGTATTAATTATAAGGAAAAATGAGCAAAACAGCAATTTCGTTGCTGATTTGTGTAGACACAATCGTTTGTGCTTAAAAAACCTAATTACTTTTAAGAACAATTGATTGTCAGACAACCTGAAAATAAACCAGTAAATCTATAGGCCTCTGTAAAATTTTCAGATATTTGCGATAAGAAAAAAAGGGACGAAATTAGAAAAAAAAAACAACAGTTTCATTGCGATTTATTTTACGGATGCAATAAGAGCATTTATTAAATTTGGTACATCTCCACCATTTCATTTGTAGCTCTGATGTATTCAATAACTTGTATTACTTATCTTAAAACATATATATGCTGACAAGGAAATTCTTGCACTGCAAAATTGTATCATTTAATGAGATTTTATAAAGTTATTAAGTCATGTGCCAAATAGGGAAATGCATTTGACAAATAGTGAAAAGCAATAGAAAAACTCTGTAGTGCACTCACACATACACACGCATACCCTGAAGTGTCTTTGATGTCATGGTGTTGTGATTACGCTAAAAAATGCAAACATGACCAACTACCAAATTAAGGCATCTTGAAATTACGCACTTGGTTGGTTTCACCATTTTTTTATAATTTATTCCGACTAGTTTCGATTTTTACATCATCATCTAAACTAGTCGGAATAAATTGTAAAAAATTGTGCCTAATTTGAACAACCTTTAATTTTAAAAATGTTTCACCACGTGATAAACGAGAACCAAATTCAACAAATCTTGCTTCAAACAATTAGTCATTTAACATTTTGCTATATTTTGTTACCTCCAAATGATTGATTCATATCCATCGAGTTGAGAAGTTGTAGCACGAACTCCTTGCAGACCGAATTCTCCACGAAACAGTACGCCGTCTCCGACTTCTTGTTTAGTCTACACTTTCCGGGATTTTTGCACACTTTGTACCGTTCGGTTTTACAGTCCCTCGAGCACTCTTTCCACCTCGACCACTTGCTCCAAACTTGCGCTTTCAACTTTTTGGGACTTATTTCTGTTCCCTGAAAAATAAAGATTTAACAGTTACATTTCATTTGAACTAAAATATATTTTGAATGAGTACAGGGTGGCCCATAAATCACAGAGTGGTTTGAACTGAGAATAACTTCTTTAATAATTGAATAATTTTTACTTTCTCCGTTACGAAGTACGAGAAAGTATTGTGATCGTGATTTTTTTTTCAAAAATTTTTTTTACGGAAATATCCGTTTTGGGGTCCCTAGATGCCATTTCAACAATTTCTGGATTTTTTTTTTGTGTGTGTGTGTGTCTGTGTGTGTGTGTCTGGCTGTGTGCGCTGTATCTCAAAAACTAATAGAACAATTGATATGAAACTTTCAACATACGTCTTATTTGATAATCTGAAGAACTGGAAAGCTTTTGGTAAAATTTTGTACACCGTAAATGGGTGTTTACCTTAACTGTTTTTTGTTTTTTACCAATATTTTCTTAAATATGAAAAATATCACAAAAACATTTAAATAAACTTTGAAGACAACAAAGAAATGAACATCTTTTGCTTGAAAATATTTTTCATAAAATCATTTTTATTCGAGAAAAAAAATTATTTTATTTTTTTCAATTTTTGGTTTATATTATGAAACGATAATAGTTACAGCAAATTTGTGTGAATAATAATTGTAGAGAATACCAAAATGAACAACTTCTAAAGAATAAGTTTTTTAGTAAACCGAGTTTTTGAATTTGAAGCACCTTATTTTTTTTTGCATGAATATTGTCCTTCAGTTGTTGGATTATCCGAGGCTTGTTTACTTTGCAAATAACCCCATAGGAACTAGTCAGGAGCTCTGGATATCATGCCGATCAATTTATTGCAGATCTTTGCGGAATAATTCGCGCTGCAAAAATATCACATTGTGAGTACCGCCGTATGATAAGTTGCTCCATCTTGCTCAAACCATATATTGGGTCTATCCTCTGTTAATTGGACGCTCCCCATTTATCGTAACTGCAGTGCCATTGTTATTTTCGAAGAAGAAAGGTCCGATGATATTCTTATGTGAGGTTACACCAAATCAGACCCTGTATTTGAAGTAATGCAACTGGGAACGTGCAACCAAGCAACGAATCATTACTGCTAATTTTATTAACAACGAATACATGAATGGATTGTGTTTAGTAACTTATAACATGACTAAATCGCAGAATTTTAATAAAAAAATTTAATATACTGTATTAAGTAATGTTAAGTTTCCCTGTTATTGGATATATGTATGTCTATTGGGAAATAAACTAATTGTTATTATTATTATTCACTGCCATATGATTTTTACTTTCTCCGTTACGAAGTACGAGAAAGTATTGTGATCGTGATTTTTTTTTCAAAATTTTTTTTTACGGAAATATCCGTTTTGGGGTCCCTAGATGCCATTTCAACAATTTCTGGAAAAAAAAATTTGTGTCTGTGTGTGTGTGTGTGTGAGAGTCTGTGTGTGTGTGTGTGTGTGTCTGTCTGTGTGCGCTGTATCTCAAAAACTGATAGAGCAATTGATATGAAACTTTGAACATGCGTCTTATTTGATAATCCGAAGAACTGAAAAGCTTTTGGTAAAATTTCGTACACCGGTAGTGGGTGTTTACCTTAACTGTTTTTTGTTTTTTGCCAATATTTTCTTAAATATAAAAAATATCACAAAAACATTTAAACAAACATCGAAGACAACAAAGAAATGAACATCTTTTGCTTGAAAATATTTTTCATAAAATCATTGCTATTCGAGAAAAAAATTTATTATTTTTTTTTAATTTTTGGTTTATAATTATAAAACGATCATAGTTACAGCAAATTTATGTCAATAATAATTGTAGATAATGCCAAAATGAACAACTAAAAAATAAGTTTTTTTCGAAATCTCGTTAGTTTTTGAATAAACCGAGTTTTTGAATTTAATGTATATTTTTTCCATCTTTCATGATTTTGACGTTTTAAACGTCAGTTTCATCCGAGTTTACGCAACGCTCGATGTACATTTAAAATATGATTTCAATTGAAAATAAACCCATGAAAACGTAAATATAAAGTCGGAGAAAGTAACATGATGGCCACATCACCATTTTTTTGATTTAATGTAATCACAAAAAAAAGACAATGATCTCATTAAAAAAATCAGCCAATTGAGGCCACGGATAAAATTCCCTATTTCGGATATAATTTCAAGATTGAGAATCAATAAAATAATTTTAATTCTTTAATCTCGAGACATCAGCTTGAATGTAAACAGACATTTTGGGTATAGAAATTTACGAAGAAGGAAGATTGAGCCTCTAAAATGAAGATTTATAGATATCTGCTATGAATCTGGTGAATGATTTTACTACCCAGAATTTGTAGACCCCTTTGCCCACACAGTACATCAATGTTGCAGAGAGGTTGCACAGAGGTTGCATTGCAATAATTGCATTTCCAAACATCTCAGAGATATTGCAGCAATATTGCAGAAATAATAAATGTCCGCCATTGCAATATTGCAGAAATATATACTAGAAAGACATCAGCAATATTACACGACATCATTACAGAAATTTCTACTAGAAAGGTTTCAGCAATATTACACGATTAGGAACACCGCGGTTTCATGAAAATTTAATGTGACTCAACAATTAAAAGAAAAAATGGTGATGTGGCCGTCATGTTACTTTCTCCGACTTGATGGTACCATTTATATTTACCTTTCCATGGTTTATTTTCAATTGAAATCATATTTTAAATGTACATCGAGAGTTTTGTAGACTTGGATGAATCTGACGTTTAAAACGTCAAAATTATGAAAGATGGAAAAATTATACTTCAAATTCAAAAACTCAGTTTACTCAAAAACTAAAGGGATTTTGAAAAAAAAAACGTATTCTTTATAAGTTGTTCATTTTAGCATTCTATACAATTATTATTAACATCAATTTGCTATAACCATTATCGTTTTATAATTATAAACCAAAAATTAAAAAATAATAATAAATTTTTTTCTCAAATAAAAATGATTTTATGAAAAATGTTTTCAAGCAAAAGATGTTCATTTCTTTGTTGTCTTCAATGTTTGTTTAAATGTTTTTGTGACATTTTTAATATTCAGGAAAATATTGACAAAAAATAAAAAACAGTTAAGGTAAACACCTACTTTCGGTGTATGAAATTTTACCAAAAGCTTTTCAGTTCTTCGGATTATGAAATAAGACAATAAGACTTATGTTTAAAGTTTCATATCAATTGCTCTATTAGTTTTTGAGATACAGCGCGCACAGACAGACACACACACACAGACACACACACACACACACACACACACACAGACACTATTTTTTTTTTCCAGAAATTGTAATGATATTTTCATATTTATTTAAAAATCCCTATGATGTAACATTTTGACCATCTTAACCCTAGGTACCCTAGTATTGTGATCGTGATTTCTTTTTTCAAAATTTTTTTTTTACGGAAATATCCGTTTTGGGGTCCCTAGATGCCATTTCAACAATTTCTGGAATTTTTTTTGTGTCTGTGTGTGTGTGTGTGTCTGTCTGTGTGCGCTGTATCTCAAAAACTAATAGAGCAATTGATATGAAACTTTGAACATACGTCTTATTTGATAATCCGAAGAACTGAAAAGCTTTTGGTAAATAAATCATTTTGCTATTATAATTATATGGAAAGCACTTAATTTTATCAAAATGACGTTAACGCATTCACAGTAATTAAAATTGATAACCATAATTATGTTTGATTGCATTGCACATTTCGTGTTATTTTCTAATTTAATTGCAATAAAATCAAGTAACAAGAACGTCATTATCGCTAAAATTATCAATACTGTTTTGTCCACACCGTTTTTTTATCAGTTTTCATGCTAAAAGTTTACTTGCCTAGATCTGGGTATCAGGGAATGCTTTTTTTCTATGAAATAACGACTTTGATAAAGCCACAATACAACCAGAACAGGCTGTATAGCGTACGAGTGGTCAAGTAAATACTGGCATACTTAATATCCAAAATGGATAGATTACTCCATCTTGTTGAGATCATATATGCTCCGTTTTCTTCGAATCATTTATTAAGTACGTTCATATTTTTTTTAACAAACTGCCACAACAAATTCGAGATGAACTTTATATTGTATCTTGTTTATTAATGAAGATTCTGCAAATCACAAATCAAAATAACAAACTACTGACATATCGATAAAAATCAAAAATAGAAAATAATGAGATTTTGGTAACAAAAGACGACAGCAGATTTTTGTATTCACCATAGAAATTGACTTGCAACAAAAGAGTTCAAGGATGCGATGATTTTCTATATCTCTTCTGGTTACAGTAATGCCAACGAGAGTTGGGTATGACTCATCTTGTTTGAGAAATGCCCCATAGTTACATCTCTTTCCATATTGTATTTGTTAAAAAGAAATAACAATATTAAAGGTACTTCGACTGTGAAAATCACGTACAGGACGGCAAATGTAAGTTGGCCAGACGCGCAGAGAGCAAGCGAAAGCTCTCTCTCTCTCTCTCTTTCTCGACAGCCGGCCGAGTACAGTCTCTGTAATAAGCAAGCACATATTCGTCGCGTGCGCTATTCATTTACGACTCTATCGGGCTCTCTTCTCCACATAATTAAATGTACCAGGTGCGCGAACTCTTCACGAAATCTATCGAGAGCGACCTTCGAAGGTTCCGCCCACTATTTTGCCACTGCGCAACGGCAAGTTACGTTTGCCGTCCTGTACTTAATGGACGCGGACAATCTCCATCTATATCTATTTGCCCTGTTGGTACAACACAACTAACGACATCACTCGATTGATTTTCGAAATTTTTGTTCATTGGTATGAAAATGAGTTAAACTATACAATTACTAAATAAATATTAGGCAGAATGAAGTATTCATCTTGTAGGTAATCACATTCATTAATGGCTAAACTTTAATTAACAACCAATCAAAAAGTTCTTGAGGAAACATGGCAATTTTATTTTTTTAATATTGACACAAACGACCTCCACCTCGCTGCTGGCAATCTAAAAATCTTGTACGAAAGCTTTGCATTACCTACCGCAACATTTCTATTGCGATTGCATTAATCTTTTTCCTAATATTATGTTCCAGTTTGATTCGCAAACTTTTTTGTCTTTAGTCCCCATAAAAAAAATCACAATCTGATAAATCCGGTGAGGGCGCGGGGCAGTTGAGATCTCCAAATTTCGAAACGATATGACGAGAAAATATTCTTCGCATAATTGCCATAAACTTCCTAGCAATGTGGGAAGTGGCTCCATCCTGCGAAAACCATATTTTTGGAATATCTACATAAACATTACAAATTGTTACCTGTTGAAGTAACAGTAACGATCAAGCGAAGAACAGGGCCTCTTAAAACAACTAGTCGGCCCTGTTAACTGATACCTTCATCCAGAAATTATTCATAGTTATGAAAATAACATGTTATTAATAATCACTGCGAATCTGCACAGCATTGATTATTCGCGACCCAAAAGGCGACCCGATCATTAACATAATGTCAAAACCACCATTATAGTTTTAACGCAGTAAATGTTAGTAGGCAAACGGCAGGATTCAAGCGTAAAATTAACATTTAACAAGTAACCCCATAGTGAATGATCCATTCACCAGACACGACGGCGAATTAAATTAATGTCCCATGACATGTACGCAGCAGGAGTTCAAGAAACCAGGTAGAATATTTACTCTGCACACGAACTCACCATTCTCTCCTTAAAAATATGCAGTCTTTTATCGATGCTCTTCATGTGCCTCTGTCGATGGCATCGCTTTCTATCACAGGGTCTCTCCTCGTACAGTCTGGAATCCTTGCACTTGGGGCTGACGCACATTTTCACTCTGTACTGCCAACAGTTTTTACACCTGGACCAGGGCGTCCATTCCGTGTACACGCCCTTGGTTTCGTTTCCAGGTTTGGGCATTGAGTTGCTCCGCAGCACGCTCATGCTTTTGTTCTTTATGTTTATTAACTTGGTAGCCTGAAACAAAAATTTCCTGTAAGTTGTGAGTCATTTAAACTAGGCTAAACACAAAGTTTAATGAAGAAAATGTCAAAACTGACGTTTCATATGGATATGTCATAAAATTTTTGTTTAATAATGTGTATCATAGTCATTTACGTTTTCATGGTTTATTTTCAATTGAAATCATATTGTTAACATAAATTTGCTGTAACTAATATCGTTTTATAATTATAAACCAAAAATTAAAAAAAAATAATAAATTTTTTTCTCGAATAAAAATTATTTTATGAAAAATGTTTTCAAGCAAAAGATGTTCATTTCTTTGTTGTCTTCAAAGTTTCTTTAAATGTTTTTGTGATATTTTTCATATTTAAGAAAATATTGGCAAAAAACAAAAAAACAGTTAAGGTAAACGCCCACTTCCGGTGTATGAAATTTTACCAAAAGCTTCTCAGTTCTTCAGATTATCAAATCAGACGGATGTTCAAAGTTTCATATCAATTGCTCTATTAGTTTTTGAGATACAGCGCGCACAGACAGACACACACACATGCACACACACACAGACACAAATTTTTTTTCCAGAAATTGTTGAAATGGCATCTGGGGACCCCAAAACGGATATTTCCGTATAAAAAAAAAAATTTAAAAAAAAATCACGATCACAATACTTTCTCGTACTTCGTAACGGAGAAAGTAAAAATAATTTGAGAATTAACCTTTCTATAAATTATATAAAAAACACCAATTTTATTTAAATCGATGACAATTCTGGATATTATTATAAGGCAGGAAGTTTCTAAACAAAGGTACAAAAAACCGCAAATACAGCCAATTTTGGAAACCATTCAAATCTAAACAGTATACCATAAAAATAAAATAAAGATGATCCAATACACGAGGTTACTGTACTCCACACATACACACAGAAAAAACAACGAATTGAATTCGAATTATGTAAAAGGATAATGAAGATGATTGACAAAAAAAAGAGCAAACGATTTATTGCAATTACTTAACCCATAAATTTATTACTGATACAATGGGCCGACGGAAATAGGCAATCAATCCGGAATTGGGTCCATTGTGAAATAGGGCCTTATATATTATAAATCAGAAAGTTTTACATGTGGGTGGATTTCGTTGCTTAATTATATGGGCCTATATATTATTCAAATGGGGTTTTCTCATGGCCATGTTTGGACTTTATACTCCGTACCAATTAGACTCGACTTTTCTAACGGGGAACGTATCGATGCAATCGTTTTTAATTGATTTGAAATATAATATCTTTTTAAATTGCGGTTGTTCGTGGCCCACGTAAAAAAATGTTCCCCGTGGTCCCCACTATCCAGTTATTAGGGTAAGAATTGTTTATCCCACACAAGTAATAAAAACTAGATCGCTATGGTTCAATTTTTGACTTGGACTTGAGCCAAAGTCAAAAATTGAAATTGAACATTCACGACATATTTTAACTTGTTATTTTATAAATAAATTTAAAATTAAAAGTTCTGCACAGTCCCTTATTATTATGGCTGGAATCTTCTCCAATTCTGATGTAAGTTTTGGTTTCAGCTGGCGTAAATGATGTACAGACCAAAATTCTTCCGAATAAATTAATTCCTTGTTGTGCTTAACGATGAATATTATGAAAGTATGAAAAGAAGTTGTAGAGGATAAAACTGAAATTCTAAAATTACCACAGAAAGTGCGTCAAAACATATGATTAAAATTTAAAAAGTGCTTGATTGCCTTTTAATTATATTCGCTGTTTAAATATAAAATTATTTTTTGGAAAATCCGCTCACGCCGTTATCATTATCGCTGGAATCTGGGCCAATCCTGATGTAAATTTTGGTTTCAGCTGGCATAAATGATACCAACCTAGGCCCAGTGGCGGCTCGTCGAACATTTTTATGGTAGAGCCACTTAGCATACAATGTATTACAAAAACTAAATATCGAAAACAGCTGAATATTGACATAAGGTATGCAATGAAAAATACTCAGAATTTTACGTGCAACCAAAAAAATTGGGGTTCACATTTAAAAATTTCAACTTAGGGGTTGTATCTCAATTTTGGGACACCCTGTACATTTGAATTTTATCTCAAAAAATGGGCGTTAAAAAAATAATACACGTATCCGAGCATTTTTCTGAAAGAAAATGCCCTGAATTTTAATCGAATTTATTCCTTACTTTATGTACACAGTGTATAAATATTCAATCTGTTCGTAACTCTGCAAAATTAAGAATTTAATTTGTCTAGGCAGAGTCAAGCTGAAAATATTATATGTGTATATGCATATGTATTTTTAATTTGTCGTGTATTTTAATTTTGTCCCAGATATGAATTAAATCTGTAATACCGTTCTTCGTCCACGCAAAAAAAAACCGAAATCAATTAACCGACATCAATTAACCGACCGATATTTTGTAACGAGTACCGAAAGAATTTGCAACATCTTTATGTACTCTAAGAATTTGAAAACTATTTTTCGTTCAAAAAAAAACGAAAAACAATTAAACTGCGAATTTATTTTTTGATTTGATCTACATCTTCTTAATGAGTACTGAAATAATTTGAAAAATCTGTCCTCTCATTCAAGAGTTATCCTTAAGAAAACAGAAAACTCTTTTTGGGTCTTATCTGAATGTATTCGATGAGTACAACACAAATCGGCTGGAAATGCCTACATTTTTTCTTTTATTTTTCTTATTTTTTCCAAAATAAGAGCTCATTCTGACCACTGTTTGTCTATAAAATTTTTGGTGGGACTTCCGGGAACGGAAATACGCAAAATGACTTTTGTGGTAGATTTTCAAAACAATGTTCTTATTGTCTGTCAAAGAGCTCATTCTGAGCACTATTTGTCTACAATAAAATTTTGTGGGACTTCCGGGAACGGAGATACACAAAATGACTTTTATTATCTAAAATAGTGCTTAAATCCACTGCAAACGAAAGAAAGCATTTTAATCATTAAATAACGATTTAAAAAAAATTCTTCAAAAATGATTTCTTCTTTTTCAAGTCTAAGGGCTCATTCTGAACAACATTTTTTTTAAATTCTTTTGTGAGACTTCAAGGAACGGAGATACGTAAAATGATTTTTGTTGTAAATAGTGCTTAAATTGATTGAAAACGCGTATAAAAAATTTCTTCAAAAAATGTTTCTTTTTTTTCAAGTCTAAGAGCTCATCCTGAAAACTATTTATCTATAAAAAAAATATTGTAGGACTTCCGGGAACGGACATACGAAAAATAACTTGTAGATAGTGCTTAAATCGATTGTAAACGCCTAAATAACGATTAAAAATGGTTTTTCTTCAAAATAATTTTCTTATTTTTTTGTCTAGTTTAAGAGCTCATTCTGAGCACTATTTGTCTTTAATCAAATTTTGTGGGACTTCCGAGAACGGAGATACGCAAAATGACTTTTGTCTTAAATAGTGCTTAAATCGACTGGAAACGCCTAAATAACGATGAAAAACAAATTCTTCAAAAATGATTTCAATTTTAAGAGCTCATGCGTGTTAAGCATTATTTATTATTTGTCCATAAAAAAAAAAGTGGGAACTGAAAGAATTTGCCAAATTTTGGTCATCCGTTCAAAAGTTATCCTAAAGAGAAAACAAGTCAAGACGAATTATTATTACTCGAGAAAAATTTAAAAAAAAAACAATTGAACGTCGAATTTCCGTTTTTTGCTCAATTGGCATGTATTTAATGAGTACATTACGTGACTTATCTTTAAATTTATGCCAAATTTATTTCAAAAACAAAATTGACTTTATGTTTTCACCTCACCTCCGCACAAAAAATGCGTTTTCTTTCTCACACCCGCAAAAATCAATTGTCTTTTGAATATATATCTGGATGAAACTTTCTCGTTCGTATTTATGATTATTCGAAATCGACGGTCTACAGCGAACGTTATTTTTTGCTGAGCTCGAAATTAGAGATAGTGCCATGGCTCCTTGGCTCTTCATAACGAGCCGCCCCTGCCTGGGCCTGTAATGAAAAGAATCCTTCCGAATAGATTAATTCCTTATTGGTACATTGCTCCTAGTTGTGAACGATAGAAGGAAAAAAACTGAAATTCTAAAATTATCATAAGAAAGTTTATTCTTTTAAAATTTAAAAAGTGCTTAAATCGCCTTTTAATTATATTCGCTGTTTAAATATGAAGCGTTTTAGCAGACTCAAGGACATAAAATTAATTTTTGTTTATTAACATCTTAATTTCTGCTTCATTGTCAATATTAATGCAATTATGTAAATCATTACTTTGCAGTTTTCCCTTGGCAATTAATATAAAACTGCAATTGGCGTAATTGCATCCAGCCGACGTAAACAATTTGTTATTTTATGGCGTTTCTGTGAATTTGGAGGTATAACCTTTCATAATTTCAAGGGATAACTCGTATGAAATTAAAGGAATGCATAATAAATTAAAAGGAAGCGCGTCGAAACCAGAAACCAGACCATGGACAACATCTTGGGTCTTATTACACATTAATATCAATTAGTTGTTGGGTATCAAGTATAATGTAATTTATAACCACCTGATTCTTCCTGGAAATTACATACACAATATACAAGCATCCGTTACTCCATAAATAACCGTTTCTCTGTCTGCGTCTATACTGAGCTGATGAGCTACAATAAGATAGAAGCCGGTCCTCTGTTGTCGCACGGGGAAACAATATTCAAATCGTGAAGGTTAAATAAGTACTTCCTTAATTTGTTTGTTATATATATATATATATATATATATATATATATATATATATATATATATTGCAACGGGTTTCGGTTGTAAACCATCTTCAGGCAAAACTATAAAAATATTTTCCGGATAAGTTACAAAATGAAAGTATACTTAAATATTTATAATTGATATTGTTACAATTGTCGCTGGTTGATGTTTCCTAATTGTCGGTGGATTTCTCCACTCAGAATTTGTGCAACTTTAAGATAACAGATGTCGCCTTAATATGTGTAAATTGTTTTTAAAACATTAAACGTATTGTATCGCTATAATTGTAAGTCGGCGTGAAATCCTATCGCCGCATTGTCGCAGCGGCGTTCTGTCGCATTGTCGCGTATTCGTTTTCGGCGCTCTGTCGTGCTGCGGCTCATATTTAGGATAGTGACAACGTGTTTTATCAATTACCAATAAATACATATTTATTTGACACAATTATGTTTACACGATAAATTTTCAATAATCATAACACGAGTCTAATGTGCTCAATTAAATTTTGCAATTTGATAGTCGATTGATATTTATAGCTCTATTGATGCGGAGTGCCAATTTTTTATTTAAAGTGCGCGCTAAAGGTTCTTTGATAAACTCAATACCCGATCAAGTTTATTTTTAAACAATTAAGTCGAGATTGATTACATTCTTACAGCAAGAGCACGATTTTCAGTTTATTACTCGTCTTGCTTTGCAAAGCACACTAATAACAAAGATATTGATTCTGTCAAAAACTCCATACATCTCATCACTAGATTTTGTGACAATTGCATGTGATTAGAGCGAGGATCTATGAAAAATTTCAATAATTCCGGGGACTTGAAAAAAATACAAAAACAATTGCCATCGACTTGAAATATTCCAAAATTACTCCAAATTCATTCGAGAAATTGATTCTGTAAAAAACTCCATACATCACATCACTAGATTTTGTAACAATTGCATGTGATTAGAGCGAGGATCTATGAAAAATTTCAATAATTCCGGGGACTTGAAAAAAATACAAAAACAATTGCCATCGACTTGAAATTTTCCAAAATAACTCTAAATTTACTCGAAATATTGATTCTGTCAAAAACTCCATACATCACATCACTAGATTTTGTAACAATTGCATGTGATTAGAGCGAGGATCTGTAAAAAATTTCAGTAATTCCGGCGACTTGAAAAAAATTCAAAAACAATTGCCATCGACTTGAAATTTTCCAAAATGACTCTAAATTTACTCGAGATATTGATTCTGTGAAAAACTTCATACATCACATCACTAGATTTTGTAACAATTGCAAGTGATTAGAGCGAGGATCTGTGAAAAATTTCAATAAATCCGGCGACTTGAAAAAAATACAAAAACAATTGCCATCGACTTGAAATTTTCCAAAATGACTCTAAATTTACTCGAGATATTGATTCTGTCAAAAACTCCATACATCACATCACTAGATTTTGTAACAATTGCAAGTGATTAGAGCGAGGATCTGTGAAAAAATTCAATAATTCCGGCGACTTGAAAAAAAATACAAAAACAATTGCCATCGACTTCAAATTTTCCAAAATTACTCCAAATTCATCCGAGATATTGATTCTGTAAAAAACTCCATACATCACATCACTAGATTTTGTAAAAATTGCATGTGATTAGAGCGAGAATCTGTGAAAAAATTCAATAATTCCGGCGACTTGAAAAAAATACAAAAACAATTGCCATCGACTTGAAATTTTCCAAAATTACTCCAAATTTACTCGAGATATTGATTCTGTAAAAAACTCCATACATCACATCACTAGATTTTGTAACAATTGCATGTGATTAGATCGAGGATCTGTGAAAAAATTCAATAGTTCCGGTGACTTGAAAAAAATAGAAAAACAATTGCCATCGACTTGAAATTTTCCAAAATGACTCTAAATTTACTCGAGATATTGATTCTGTGAAAAACTCCATACATCACATCACTAGATTTTGTAACAATTGCATGTGATTAGATCGAGGATCTGTGAAAAAATTCAATAGTTCCGGTGACTTGAAAAAAATAGAAAAACAATTGCCATCGACTTGAAATTTTCCAAAATTACTCCAAATTTACTCGAGATATTGATTCTGTAAAAAACTCCATACATCACATCACTAGATTTTGTAACAATTGCATGTGATTAGATCGAGGATCTGTGAAAAAATTCAATAGTTCCGGTGACTTGAAAAAAATAGAAAAACAATTGCCATCGACTTGAAATTTTTCAAAATGACTCTAAATTTACTCGAGATATTGATTCTGTGAAAAACTCCATACATCACATCGCTAGATTTTGTAACAATTGCATGTGATTAGAGCGAGGATCTGTGAAAAATTTCAATAATTCCGGCGACTTGAAAAAAATACTAAACCAATTGCCATAGGCTTGAAATTTTTCAAAATGACTCTAAATTTACTCGAGATATTAATTCTGTCAAAAACTCCATTCATCACATCACTAGATTTTGTAACAATTGCATGTGATTAGAGCGAGGATCTGTGAAAAATTTCAATAATTCCGGCGACTTGAAAAAAATACAAAAACAATTGCCATCGACTTGAAATATTCCAAAATTACTCCAAATTCATTTGAGATATTGATTCTGTAAAAGAATCCATACATCACATCACTAGATTTTATGATCATTGCATGTGATTAGAGCGAGGATCTATGAAAAATTTCAATAATTTCGGCGACTTGAAAAAAATACAAAAACAATTGCCATCGACTTGAAATTTTTCAAAATGACTTTAAATTTACTCGAGATATTGATTCTATAAAAAACTCCATACATCACATCACTAGATTTTGTAAAAATTGCATGTGATTAGAGCGAGGATCTATGAAAAATTTCAATAATTTCGGCGAATTGAAAAAAATACAAAAACAATTGCCACCGACTTGAAATTTTCCAAAATGACTCTAAATTTACTCAAGATATTGATTCTGTCAAAAACTCCATACATCACATCACTAGATTTTGTAATAATTGCATGTGATTAAAGCGAGGATCTGTGAAAAATTTCAATAATTCCGGCGACTTGAAAAAAATACAAAAACAATTGCCATCGACTTGAAATATTCCAAAATTACTCCAAATTCATTCTAGATATTGATTCTGTAAAAAACTCCATACATCACATCACTAGATTTTGTAACAATTGCATGTGATTAGAGCGAGGATTTGTGAAAAATTTCAATAATTCCGGCGACTTGAAAAAAATACAAAAGCAATTGCCATCGACTTGAAATTTTTCAAAATGACTCTAAATTTACTCGAGATATTGATTCTGTCAAAAACTCCATACATCACATCACTAGATTTTGTAACAATTGCAAGTGATTAGAGCGAGGATCTGTGAAATATTTCAGTAATTCCGGCGACTTGAAAAAAATACAAAAACAATTGCCATCGACTTGAAATTTTCCAAAATTACTCCAAATTCATTCGAGATATTGATTCTGTAAAAAACTCCATACATCACATCACTAGATTTTGTAACAATTGCATGTGATTAGATCGAGGATCTGTGAAAAAATTCAATAATAATTCCGGCGACTTGAAAAAAATACAAAAACAATTGCCATCGACTTGAAATTTTCCAAAATTACTCCAAATTTACTCGAGATATTGATTCTGTAAAAAACTCCATACATCACATCACTAGATTTTGTAACAATTGCATGTGATTAGATCGAGGATCTGTGAAAAAATTCAATAATAATTCCGGCGACTTGAAAAAAATACAAAAACAATTGCCATCGACTTGAAATTTTCCAAAATTACTCCAAATTTACTCGAGATATTGATTCTGTAAAAAACTCCATACATCACATCACTAGATTTTGTAACAATTGCATGTGATTAGATCGAGGATCTGTGAAAAAATTCAATAGTTCCGGTGACTTGAAAAAAATAGAAAAACAATTGTCATCGACTTGAAATTTTCCAAAATGACTCTAAATTTACCCGAGATATTGATTCTGTCAAAAACACCATACATCACATCACTAGATTTTGTAACAATTGCATGTGATTAGAGCGAGGATCTGTGAAAAATTTCAATAATAATTCCGGCGACTTGAAAAAAATACAAAAACAATCGCCATCGTTTTTGCATTCGATAGCATTTGTTTTTGATATTCTTAACACCACCACTCAGTTACTACAATTTGTCACAACTTGCAATGCAAATAACTAGAAAATGCGATATGGGTTATTTGAAGTAAATTTTAAGGCCTTTTTTTCGATACTCCACTGATGCTCATGTAATAATAGGCATGATTATACACGCATTACATAAATGACTATGATGAAAAACCTCGTATACATAAAATTGACAAAATTCAGATGAAGGCGAAGAAAGCTCCTTATAAAGCGTGTTAATATCATCGAAGGACATAAAAAATCCTTTTTATAAACAAGACATGTAATTTTTGAAACGCTTATGGAGTGAAACATTAATAACCAAACGCCGCTCGTTAAATCTTAATTGTAATTACACGGTTCGCCTAATTGCAAATTTTGCCTCGTGCGTTGCGTACGAAGAAAGTTATGTCGTTAATTCCATAATCGCACATCACAATATTTACGGTGTAAAAATGTGCAAAACGACCTCCATTAAAAGGCGTTTTTCGCGTGTTTATTATTCAGGAAGAGCATAAGTAAAGAATATCTTATTTGCATGCTGCTGAAAGGATGTTTGTTGGTGCTATTTATAGGAGTTTTGCAATCGAGAAAAAAAGGTTTTGTAATATTAACACTTAGTTTATGTTCCCTATAAATATTTTTTTATGTTTCGATTGTAAGTGCAGAGTCACATTAAGTGCGATATTTATCACTTGTAAAATTGTTATCTTTAGTGTGGGTATGTGCAATAGCGTTGACCTTTTAATTGATTAAACATTGTAGGGTTTTTACAGACTTAAAACAAATATTTACTACGACTTTAAAGGATTAACTCATATTTGGTAAGTTACTTCAAAATTTATTAAAATAAAAATAAGAACATTTTAAACAACTGCAAAATTTATGAAAAAAATATATAAAATCTTTAAGAAAATTTTAAACAACTACAAAATTTATTTAAAAAAGTATAAGAAATTTTTAAGAAAATTTTAAACTACAAAATTTATTAAAAAAATATATAAAATCTTTAAGACGATTTTAAACAACTACAAAATGTATTTAAAAAAATACATGAAATTTTCAAGAAAATTTTAAACCACTGCAAAATTTATTTAATAAAAAGTACATGAAATTTTTAAGAACACAACAAAATTTATTTAAAAAAGTACATGAAATTTTTAAGAAAATTTTTAACTTCAAAATTTATTAATAAAATCTTTAAGAAAATTTTAAACAACTACAAAATGTGATTAAAAAAATTATTAAAATCTTTAAGAAAATTTTAATCGACAAAATTTCTAAAAAAAAATTAATAAATCCTAAAGGCAATTTTAAACAACTTAAAAATTTATTTAAAAAAAGGACATGAAATTTTTAAGAAAATTTTTAATTAAAAAAATTATTAAAAAAATATATAAAATCGTAGACAATTTTAAACTACAAAATTTATTTTAAAAAAGTACATGAAATTTTAAAGAAAATTTCAAACTACAAAATTTGTTAAAAAAATATATAAAATCTTAAAGACAATTTTAAACTACAACAAAATGTATTTAAAAAAAGTACATGAAATTTTCAAGAAAATTCTAAACTACTGCAAAATGTATTTATATTTAATAAAAAGTACATGAAATTTTTAAGAAAATTTTAAACTACAAAATTTGTTAAACAAATATATAAAATCTTAAGGACAATTTTAAACAATAACAAAATTTATTTAAAAAAAGTACATGAAATTTTCAAGAAAATTTTAAACTACTACAAAATTGATTTAATAAAAAGTATATTAAATTTTTAAGAAAATTTCAAACTACAAAATTTGAAAAAAAAAATATATAAAATCTTAAAGACAATATTAAACAACAAAATTTATTTAAAAAAAGTACATGAAATTTTCAAGAAAATTTTAAACCACTGTAAAATTTATTTAATAAAAAGTACATGAAATTTTAAAGAAAATTTAAAACTACAAAATTTGTTAAAAAAATATATAAAATCTTAAAGACAATTTTAAACTACAACGAAATGTATTTAAAAAAAGTACATGAAATTTTCAAGAAAATTCTAAACTACTGCAAAATGATTTTTTATATTTAATAAAAAGTACATGAATTTTTTAAGAAAATTTTAAACTACAAAATTTGTTAAACAAATATATAAAATCTTAAAGACAATTTTAAACAATAACAAAATTTATTTAAAAAAAGTACATGAAATTTTCAAGAAAAGTTTAAACAACTACAAAATTTATTTAATAAAAAGTATATTAAATTTTTAAGAAAATTTCAAACTACAAAATTTGAAAAAAAAATATATAAAATCTTAAAGACAATTTTAAACAACAAAATTTACTTAAAAAAAGTACATGATCTTTTCAAGAAAATTTTAAACCACTGCAAAATTTATTTAATAAAAAGTACATGAAATTTTTAAGAAAATTTCAGACAACAAAATTGATTAAAAAAATATATAAAATCTTAAAGACAATTTTAAACAACTACAAAATTTATTTTAAAAAAGGAGATGAAATTTTCAACAAAATTTTAAATCCCTGCAAAATTTATTTAATAAAAAGTACATTAAATTTTTAAGAAAATTTCAGACTACAAAATTGATTAAAAAAATATATAAAATCTTTATGACAATTTTAAACAACAAAATTTATTAAAAAAAGTACATGACATTTTTAAGAAAATTTTAAACCACTACAAAATTTATTTAAAAAAATGGTGATGTGGCCATCATGTTACTTTCTCCGACTTTATATTAACGTTTTCAGGGGTTTATTTTCAATTAAAATCATATTTTAAATGTACATCGAGCGTTGCGTAAACTTGGATGAAACTGACGTTTAAAACGTCAAAATCATAAAACATGGAAAAATTATACTTCAAATTCAAAAACTCGGTTTACTCAAAAACTAACGAGATTTCGAAAAAAACTTATTCTTTAGAAGTTGTTCATTTTGGTATTTTCTACAATTATTATTCACATAAATTTGCTGTAACTACTATCGTTTCATAATTATAAACCAAAAATTAAAAACAATTAATAAATTTTTTCTCGAATAAAAATTAATTATGAAAAATATTTTCAAGGAAAATATGTTCATTTCTTTGTTGTCTTCGATGTTTGTTTAAAAGTTTTGCGATATTTTTTATATTTAAGAAAATATTGACAAAAACAAAAAACAGTCAAGGTAAACACCCACTTCCGGTGTACGAAATTTTACCAAAAGCTTTTCAGTTCTTCGGATTATGAAATAAGACGTATGTTCAAAGTTTCATATCAATTGCTGTATTAGTTTTTGAGATACAGCGCACACAGACAGACACACACACACACACAGACACAAAAAAAAATTCCAGAAATTGTTGAAATGGCATCTAGGGATCCCAAAACGGATATTTCCGTAAAAAAAATTTTTGAAAAAAAAATCACGATCACAATACTTTCTCGTACTTCGTAACGGAGAAAGTAAAAAGTATATAAAATTTTTAAGAAATATTTAAATTACAAAATTTATTTTAAAAATATATAAAATCTTAAAGACAATTTTAAACAACTACAAAATTTATTGAAAAAAAAGTTCATGAAATTTTTCTCATTTTTGACATTATTATTTTCGAAAAAGCAAAAAAAAAAACAACTTCGCGAGCTATCTTTAAAACGTTTTAACTTTCACCGAGATAACACTGTTTTGATCGTGCTCTCGTCTTGTTTATTGTTGTCGTTTAAACGCGGACGTCCAGTTTGCGCGCAAAAACCCGCAGACTTGGCTCCGAAGAATAAACATTGTGTCAAGTTCAATAAACGTGTCAATTAATTACATTCCAAGATAAACAGGTATATGAGTTTATATATAGACGTGCAAAACGAGACTCATGCAAATTATGAGCAAAGGTCGCATTTCAACAAAGGAATTAATAGGCTCGGTGATATAATGCGGCGGAACAATAATTAAAAATCATTTCTTTGTGTCAGCTCGGGTCCGAAAAGTGAACTCATTACGAAGAGATAATTGTCTATCAGGTCCACGAAAGGCCAAACGTGTTGATAAAAGTCTGCGGAATTAAATGTTAGAGAAATTCCGATTAAAACAAATGACTAATGCGATTAGTTCTGAATTGAGTGCAATTTTTGTGTTATCTTTCTAAAGTAACACTTTGATATTGTAAAACGTTAAAAAAATCGCTCTTTTAAAAATTGTAATTGACACCACCATATTAAATTATAGTACTCTTATGGTACTATTTTAATACCACAAAGAGTTTTTATTGTACCGCCATTATTTTCCAGAAAATTGACGCAGGGGATTCACAGCTCAGGGTCCCAAGACCATTTCTTTAAATTACGCGATTAAAAAAAATACTTTATGTGTGGAAATTAGTACTGGACGGAACCATCACAAACTCTACGCTCCCAACACTCAAAATAAACTGTTTTAAGCATTCATAATTTCTGTTGGGAATAAATAAATAAATTCAATTATAAAAACATGTATCTTCAAGGCCAAAAACTGATTTTTAAAGAATATGGCCTTATTAGTTTGTTAATTTTTGCTTTATTTAATCTCATGTTTTTTTTTTAGATTTTTTTTTGCAGAAATTAAAAAGTTTTAAACTTTCACAACTCTCTCAAAAATTGATGGATCTTCAAAATCCAAATTTATTAAAAAGATGGCCTTCTGAGTTGTTAATTTTTGAATAATTTAATTTAGGCGTTTCTTTTTTTAGGAATTTTTTCACCTTAACTTCCACAAAACAAACCAAAATTTTAAACATTAAAAATTGGAGAATTTTTGGAGAGTTCTAAATTTTTGACTAATTTAATTTAGACGTTTCTTTTTTTTTAGGAATTTTTTCACCTCAACTTCCACAAAACAAACCAAAATTTTAAACATTAAAAGTTGGAGAATTTTTGAAAAGTTGTTAATTTTTGAATAATTTAATTTAGGCGTTTCATTTTTTTTTAGGAATTTTTTCACCTCAACTTCCACAAAACAAATCAAAATTGTAAACATTAAAAATTGGAGAATTAAAAAAAAACAATTTGTAAAATTTCATTTCATCGTTTCATATTTTTTTTCACTAAACGCTTCCACAAAAATCAGTTTTTTTAAGCATTTTTAACTAGCGTAAAAATTGGAATATTTTCAAAAATAACTTTTTTTTGAGATTTTAAAATAATAAGGCCTTACAGTTTGTTTAAAATGTTTGCATAATTTTATTTCGGCGTTTAATGTTTATTTTTCGATGTTTTTAATTCTAAGCCCCCAAAACTCAAATCAAAATGTTTTAAATGTTCATAATTTCTATTGGGAATAAATAAATAAATTCACCTATAAAAAGATGTATTTTCAAAGCCAAAAAAGAATTTTTAAAGAATATGGCCTCCTTAGTTTGTTAATTTTTGCTTTATTTAATTTTAAAGCGATTTATGTTTTTTTTTCAAATTGGAAAAGTCAAATATTATATGATAAAGTTTAAAAAATTAAATAAAATTAGAAAAAATTTCAAGAAATTTTACTCCAACTTAGTTTTAAAACGAGTTATGATTTTTTTATTGGAAAAGTAAATTATTACATGATAAACTTTAAAAACTAAAAAAAAAAAATAAGTTTTCTGTCCTTAACAAATTATTTGAATTTAGTTTACCACACAAATGTGCTATATTTATAAATATTCAAAAATTTCTCTGCAACTTAGTTTTAAAGCGAGTTATGATTTTTTTTTAAATTAACAAAGTAAACTATTACATGATAAACTTTAAAAACTAAAATAAAAAATGTTTTCACTCCGAAACAAATTTTATAAAGTTAGTTCACTCCAGAAATGTGTTAAATTTAAAAAGTTAAAACTTTGTTTTAAGGCGACTTTTGATTTTTTTTTTAATTGGAAAAGTAAAATTTATGAACATTTAAGAAATTATACTACAACTTGATTTTAAAGTGAGTTTTGAATTTTAAAGTCGAATATTACAAATAAAAAATAAACTTTTACCTCAAAAAAAAAAAAATAAATCAAATTAGTTTACTCCACAAATGTTTTCAATTTATGAATATTAAAAAAAAATACTCCAACTTAGTTTTAAAGCTTTTTAAAGATTTTTTTAAATTGCAAAAGTAAATTATTACACGATAAACTTTAAAATCTAAAATAAAAAATTAGTTTTCACGCCGAAAAAAATTATATAAAATTAGTTTACTCCACAAATGTGTTAAATTCATGAATATTTAAGAAATTTTACTCTTACTTAGTTTTAAGGCGACTTATGATTTTTTTTAAATTGTAAAAATAAAATATTACATGATAAACCCTAAAATGTAAATTAAAAAATAAGCATCACACAAAAAAAAAATTAAATAAAATTAGTTCACTCCACAAATAGGTATTTTAAATTTATGAATATTCAACAAATTTTACTCCAATTTTGTTATAAAGCTAGTTATGATTTTTTTAAATTGAAAATCTTAAATATTATACGTTAACTTTAAAAACTAAAATAAAAAATAAGTTTTGAATAAAAATTTTTTTTTATAAAACTACTTTACTTCACAAATATTTCAAATTTATGTATATTCAGGAAATTTTATCGCTAGATATCGAGTCAATCCCCCGCGAATAGAGCGTAAGATTGAATAAAATTTAGACACATTTTTGGCTAAAAAATAAAAAAAAAAGAATTGCCAACGATTTGAAACTCAAAATTTACACCACATTTATAATTAAGATTCTACAAAATTCTACAAACAACTTCCCTAGATTTCGAAATAATCTATGCGAACAGCGAAAGGTTGAAAAAATGGATAACAGCTTAAAGGCTTAAAAAAATATAAAAGCAATTGCCATCGATCCCAAACGTTCCAAATTTATACAAAACGCAATTAGAATTATGATTCTGCAAAAACCTACAAACACCTGATCTCCAAATTCCTAGATAATCCGCAAACACAGCGCGAAGTTGTCAAAATTCAGAAACATTTTGATGACGTAGACTTCCTTAAAAAATACAGTTTTATCATTTACAGCTGTAATTTGATTTTTATTTGAAATGTAATAGCCAGTCATTGAAGCTATATACATATATTTTTTTTCAATTTCCGACTAGTAAGTATTGAATTAGATCATCGGGTACGAGCAAATTTGAATACAATAACGCGGCTTCGAAGAGCAAATTCTATTCTGTCATTAATTTGATGACACTGATCAATGGAATATGCAGGTACTTATTTCTTCCGCTCAGTGATGATTTCGCCAAGATAGAATTTTTTTTCATTAAAGCATGATGAAAGACTTAACATATCGGAAAATTAACCAAAACTATTTTTGTATACAGGGTGTTACAAATTCATTAGCATTGCTGTCTCAGTAACTATAAGGGATATTTTAATTAATTTATTTATTTTATTTATTTACGGAATGTCCTTTACAATAGATAACATTTACAAATAGAAAACATGTTACATAACAAAATACATAATAGAAAATTGCAATTTTTGTAATCTTTGTGTGGTGATTACTTTAGACCCTTATATAATAATAATAATAATAATAATAATTGAACAGATTAAAAAGATTGCAAAATTAAAATTAACGAATGACTTAAGAGTTGGTTAAATAGAGGAAAGTTGCGCATTTTAATGCTGAATAGTTTTTTTTTTAATTCAGTTCTACTCTTAATTAACTCTTAACAAATTATGTTCATATTGTAAATCCCTTCTTCAAACCGGTAACTCCCATATTAAATATAGTTTGATACGATAATTGGGTATTGTGTCCGCATGAATGGACGACCGTCATAATCGTTGTGGGACCTCAATCAAACAGCTTAATACGATTCCGATGTGTGGTCCCCCAACATGCCATTAGGTGCATTGAACTGCTTTATCTAATTTATCAACCATACCCCAGTAAAAAAATTACATGCCTGTCAGTTTACATTTTGATTTGAAAAAAATGAATGTTAACAAGTGGAACGGAAGAACTCAAATCGATAGGACCTGTTTCGAAACTTTCACAAACGAATCTTAAAAAGAATGATCAAATTGTGGATAAATGGTTACACTGTTTAATTAGTACAAACATTTATCGATTCAGCAACACTATTACTAGACGCTGAAATTAATAAATACATCGCCTGCATATAACCTATGCCAGTTGTCTTAATATTAAGTTTCCTTCCTTAAAACATAAAAATATAATTTTCGTACAATTTTTTGGATCCGGGAAAAAGTGCTGATTGACCAAAATTCCGAATCGGCATTTTACTCAAAGTGTCTAATTTCATAATTTCAACTGCTGACCGTGCTCAAAGTGCCAATATCAAAGTATCAATGATTAAACCTAAATTCCAAGCTTCATCGACTATTTTAATCGCATTCTTAATTAATGTTGTTTAGTCTTTAAGGTAGTAGTAATTATACTTAACTAATTAATTTTTTCAGATATTTATATTGCGAAAAGTTTGGTAGTTGATTTATTTGCATTTATTTGTAATGGATAATCATTAGACATTTTTTATTAATCAGAGTTTATGTTACTTTCAGTTGCTAAAAAATATCTGTTGGTTTAAATGAATAAAGCAATTGTCTATCGTCTGCATAGAAACTAAGACTGCAATGTTTAGGATATGTTGATAAAGAAGACGTATAATTAGGGCCTAGAATGGATCCTTGCGGAACAACTGCCATTATTTTGCTCATAACCGATATGTCATCACCAATTCTTACTTGTTATAAATTATTGTCAAGAAAATTTGAGGTGGTTATTGTCTTTTTATGAGCCCAGTATCATGGTTTCTGGTATCAAAGGCTTTGCTGTAGTCCAATAAAACTAGTGATGGAATTAGATGCAGATATTATATCAGCTATGATGAGATCTTTCACCTAATAATTCACGCAACGGTTTTAAGAAATTACTATGTAGTTGTATAGAATAAATTCAGAATTTTGAAACAATTTCTGCTATTTTTTTATTAATTTTAGAAAATGCTCAATTTTGAACGCAATTAAAAAATGCATGTTTAATAACGAACAGTTATAAGCCATTAAAAAATTATTGCAATTTAAGAAGTGGATCATATTCTTAAAATATAATAGTTTGAGAGTTGTATGGAATTATTTCAGAATTTTTAAACAATTTCTGCTATTTTTTTATTTATTTTAGAAAATGCTCAATTTTGAACGCAATTAAAAAATGCAAGTCTAACAACGAACAGTTATAAGCCATTGAAAAATTGTTAGAATATGAAAAGTTGATTATATTCTTAAAATATAATAGTTTGAGAGTTGTACAGAATTTTTTCACAATTTTTAAACAATTTCTACTATTTTTTTAATTATTTTAGAAAATGCTCAATTTTGAACGCGGTTAAAAAATGCATGTTTACCAACGAACAGTTATAACCCATTAAAAAATTACTGGCATTTAAGAAATTGATTATATTCTTAAAATATAATATTTTGGGAGTTGTATAGAATTGTTTCAAAATTTTTAAACAATTTCAACTATTTTTTTAGTTATTTTAGAAAATGCTCAATTTTGAAAGCAATTAAAAATGCAAGTCTAACAACGAACTGTTATAACCCATTGAACAGTTCTTAGAATTCAAGAAGTTGATTATATTTTTAAAATATAATAGTTTGAGAGTTGTATGGAATTATTTCAGAATTTTTAAACAATTTTTACTATTTTTTATTTATATTAGAAAATGCTCAATTTTAAACGCAGTTAAAATATTGTATAAGTGGCTCTACCATCGACATGTTTCAAGTCTGTACTTGCCATAGTTTTGGCAAAATTCATAATTTTTTGTTCTCCTGCAAAAGAAATTTCCAATTCTCATCTTAGCGCTTAAATTACTCAAAAATTGATCAATAGATTTTTCTATTTTTACATAAAACATCAAAATACAACAAATTTTGAATATTTTTTGCAATGGGCAAGTCAGCACTTGCCATAGTTTTGTCAAAATTCGCTGCAAATGTGTTTTATTAACTTTACGCTTAAATTTTTCGAAAATTTATTAAAGAATGTTTTTATTTTTTCAAAGAACATAAAAATACAATCAATTTTGAAGAATTTTTATAACAGGCAAATCTGCATTTGTCATAGTTTTGCTAAATTCATAATCTTTTGTTCTCGCTGCAAAGAAAATGGTATTTCTCAGCTTAGCTCTTAAATTTCTCAAAAATTGATCAATCGATATTTCTACTACTACTAATTATCTTTATTATTTAGTATTACATTATATGTTTACATTTTTATTTACAGCAATATAAATTTTAAAAGGCTATCGACCAGCGGTCTTTCTGCCAACTGCGTTAGTTATGTATTTTATTTATATATTAATGGATGGCGATATTTCTATTTTTTCATAAAACATCAAAATACAACACATTTTGAATAATTTTTGTAATGGGCAAGTCTGTACTTGTCAAAATTTTGGTGAAATTCCTAATCTTTTATTTTCGTTGCAAAAATGCGTTTTGTTAAACTCGCGCTTAAATTTCTCCAAAATATGTCAAAGAATGTTTTCATTTTTCAAATAACATCAAAATACAATCAATTTTGAATAATTTTTTAAAGGGTAAATCTGCATTTGTTGTAGTTTTGGTAAATTCATAATCTTTTCTTCTCGTTGCAAAAAAATGCCATTTCTCATCTTAGCCCTAAAATTTCTTAAAAATTGATCAATTGATGTTTCTATTTTTTCATAGAATATTAAAATACAATAAATTTCGAATAATTTTTGCAAAGGGCAAGTCTGTACTTGCCATTTTTTGGCAAAATTTTTAATTTTTTATTTTCGCTGTAAATAATGCGTTTTTTTTTAATTTCTCGAAAATCTATCACAGTATGTTTTTATTTTTTCAAAGAACATCAAAATACAATCAATTTTAAATGATTTTTAAAATGAGAAAATCTACATTTACCATAGTTTTGGCAAAATTAATAATCTTTGTTCTTGCTGCAAAAAATGCTATTTCTCATTACTCAAAAATTGATCAACCCGTTAAAAATTATTGGAATTTAAGAAGTTGATTATATTCTTAAAATATAATAGTTTGAGAGTTGTATGGAATTATTTCAGAATTTTTAAACAATTTCTACTATTTTTTATTTATTTTAGAAAATGCTCAATTTTGCACGCGGTTAAAAAATGCATGTTTGACAACAACCAGTTATAACCCATTAAAAAATGATTGGAATTTAAGAAGTTGATTATATTCTTAAAATATAATAGTTTGAGAGTTGTTTAGAAATATTTCAGAATTTTAAAACAATTTCTACTATTTTTTATTTATTTTAGAAAATGCTCAATTTTGAACGCAATTAAAAATGCAAGTCTAACTAAAAATTGTTAGAATTTAAGAAGTTGATTATATTCTTAAAATATAATAGTTTGAGAGTTGTATAGAATTGTTTCAGAATTTTGAAACAATTTCTCCTATATTTTATTTATAGTCGATTTTGTTTAAGAACTTAAAATGAACTGAAATAGACGTAATTTATAATAAGTAGTTCAAAAATACAATTTTATGTCCTAATTACGACTTCTCACTATTGACCTATTTCGTCAGTTATTCTTTGTATAATTATAATAATCCTTCATCAATGGAAAACAAATTTAAGCTCTTGGCTTGTCAAGTTCTAGTAAAATTTATCGTAATTTCACATTATATGTTAAAGATGTAAATAAAGGGGCCAAACTCTCGTGTTAAACAAAAATAACGATTGTAGATATTTGCAATTCCATCGGAAAAATTGCAAAAAAGAATAAATTTCCCTAAATAATATCATTAATTTCACTAATGAGGTACGTCGAACTTTTGCTTAATTTCCTTGGAACTCGGTTGCATGGTACACCGTAGTGAAATATTTAAAAAAATAATACAATTAAAACTAACCAAACATTTTCGTTTTAAAATAACAAAATAAATGTATTGAGCGTGTTATTGAAAAAATCAATGATAAATATGCTTTTAATTTATTTATAAACGAATTAAATCCACATTTATAAATAGTTGTAGAATCAACAGACAGAAAAATTGTTGACGTTTTGTTGTATTTCTGGTTAAAATACATATAATTAATTTTCCATTTAGGTAAGTTGTGACATTTAAAAAATGGCAGGTAGTAGGCGAAAAGGAAGTATTAAAAATTACTGAAATAAAATACAAAGTCTCTATTGAGTGTCCTTCAAATGAGTGGTCAACAAAAATCTTGTAACATTTTTAACAATAAAGTAGGACATACAGATATGGAAATCTTCCATAATCGCAGTAAATAAAACATATGAGGTACACATTTGCATATATATTTATATATATATATATATATATATATATATATATATATATAGAGAGAGAGAGAGAGAGATGTACGCACGTCACTTTCAATTTTATAATTTTTTTTTTAAATGTAACCCCTATTTTTTATTAAATATTCTTCCAGCTTATCTTGACAGCTTTGAAAAACGCTATAAATAAGTATTTTTAGTACAACCATACGACGCAAAAAGAACAAAAAAAAAACAAACAAAAAGTACAACCATAACCAAAATTATCCGATATCATAAGAAAAGCGATAAATATTTGTATCTAACAATAAACATTATGTAAACTAATTTGTGACCTCGATTTCTAAAATAAGTAAGATTAAAACTTAATTGCGCCGAACGAAAGCTGCAATAATAGCTAGTTAAGCGTTCAGCTTTTACGAGCTATAAATCCGATGACAAACACTTCAAAAATAAATTCAATAAATTGAAAAAATATATACCGTTATCCCTGTCTCAAAAAAGCAATTTTTTAATATAGCCATTGGTTTGTAACAATTAAATAATCTGGTTTAATGAAGCTAATGAAACTTTTTCATTTTTAACAGAGTCGTGAGTCACTTCAAAAATCGACTCTTTCCGAGAAAAAAGAGTCATTTCGCCCATCTCTAGTTTATATTAGAGCACATGCTTACTATTCATATTGCTGCAACTCGAAATATTTGAGAAAATGGGGAATTTTTCGGTATTGTGTGTTTCATAAATATCCATGATATTAATCATCGAATATATATTACGATATATATCTTGATATATATCGTGATAAATATCCGATGATATATATCGTGATATACCTATATCCGATGATATATATCGTCCGAACCCTGACATAAAGTAAAATAAATTTATATGTTTGTGATTTAATAATAATAATTTGTATTGTGCTAAAATATTTACAAAGAAATATAAAATCAAATAAATATTTTTCTTTCGATAAATGATTTAAAAAGTATTAATGGAGTTATAGGATCGACGTAAAAACCAAATCGTTGGCATGAGACACAAACATAAACATCTCACTTTATTTTTGTGCGAAAAACAGCAATTTCAAGTGCATTGTACAGACGTTGCAAGGAAAATATTTACATGACTAAATACTTAGCACTGTATTTATAAGAACCTCAAACATCTACAATTAAATGCCGTTAACCTAGGGTCTATTAATAAATGCGCAAATAATTCATCAATTGAGTTGTTGAACTTTAGCAAATATTATCATACATTCTGTAAAAATAAAATTATGATTTCACGTAAATTAAATACAAAGTGTAAAAAATGTTTTTTTACTTAACGCTGCAATTGAAAAATCTAATTAATATGTATCCGTGACGCCTGGATGATGAAAATGTAGATTAAACCGCGGAAAAGTCTGGGGAAACCTTTCGAGGTTCCATCAAAGATAAAAAATTCAATAATCAATTTTCTCTGAAACTATCAATGATTCAGAAAAATGTTGCAGTTAAAAGTTGAACGGTGTGGAGGGGAACACACAGTAGTGTGTGTTGTTTGACCTTGTGATATAAATTTTGGAATAATTTAATGTGAACAGAGCGTTAAGTTTTGAAAAAATGTCATAATTTTAGTGAGTTGGAAAAAATATAAAAACAATAGCCATCGACTTGAAACTTCTCAAATTTGCTTCTAATAAATGCTGAATTACGTTTCTGTGAAAACTATCAATACTTCATCTTTAAATTTTAAAATAATTTCATGAGAACAGAGCTCAAGTTTTGAAACAGATGTAATCATTTTAGTGCCTTGGAAAAAATATAAAAACAATTGCTGTTGACTTGAAACTTCTCAAATTTGCTTTTAATAAATCCTAAATTACGTTTCTGTGAAAACTATTAATACTTCATCCCTGAATTTTGGGAATAATTTCATGAGAACAGAGTGTCAAGTTTTGGAAAAAATCTAATAATTTTAGTGACTTGGAAAAAATATAAAAACAATTGCCATCGACTTAAAAAATCTCAAATTTGTTTCTAATAAATGCTAAATTACGTTTCTGTGAAAACTATTAATATTTCATCCCTCAATTTTTGAATAATTACATGAGAACAGAGCGTCAAGTTTGGAAAAAATGTAACAATTTTAGTGCCTTGGAAAAAATATAAAAATAATTGCCATCGACTTGAAACTTCTCAAATTTGCTTCTAATAAATGCTAAATTACTTTTCTGTGAAAACTATTAATACTTCATCCCTAAATTTTGGAATAATTTCATGAGAACAGAGCGTCAAGTTTGGAAAAAAATGTAATAATTTTACTGCCTTGGAAAAAATATAAAAATAATTGCCATCGACTTGAAACTTCTCAAATTTGTTTCTAATTAATGTTAAATTACGTTTCTGTGAAAACTATTAATACTTCATCCCTAAATTTTGGAATAATTTCATGAGAACAGAGCGTCAAGTTTGGAAAAAAATGTAATAATTTTACTGCCTTGGAAAAAATATAAAAATAATTGCCATCGACTTGAAACTTCTCAAATTTGTTTCTAATTAATGTTAAATTACGTTTCTGTGAAAACTATTAATACTTCATCCCTAAATTTTGGAATAATTTCATGAGAACAGAGCGTCAAGTTTGGAAAAAAATGTAATAATTTTACTGCCTTGGAAAAAATATAAAAATAATTGCCATCGACTTGAAACTTCTCAAATTTGTTTCTAATTAATGTTAAATTACGTTTCTGTGAAAACTATTAATACTTCATCCCTAAATTTTGGAATAATTTCATGAGAACAGAGCGTCAAGTTTGGAAAAAAATGTAATAATTTTACTGCCTTGGAAAAAATATAAAAATAATTGCCATCGACTTGAAACTTCTCAAATTTGTTTCTAATTATTGTTAAATTACGTTTCTGTGAAAACTATTAATACTTCATCCCTAAATTGTTGAATAATTTCATGAGAACAGAGCGTCAAGTTTGGAAAAAATGTCATAATTTTAGTGACTTCGAAAAAATATAAAAACGATTGCCATCGACTTGAAACTTCTCAAATTTGTTTCTAATTAATGTTAAATTACGTTCCTGACAAAATTATGAACACTTCTTCTCTAAATTTTGGAATAATTTCATAAGAACAGAGCGTCAAGTTTTGAAAAAAAATGTAATAATTGGAAAAAATATAAAAACAATTTCCATCGACTTGAAACTTCTTAAATTTGCTTCTAATAAATGCTAAATTACGTTTCTGTGAAAACTATTAATACTTCATCCCTAAATTTTGGAATAATTTCATGAGAACAGAGCGTCAAGTTTGGAAAAAAATGTAATAATTTTACTGCCTTGGAAAAAATATAAAAATAATTGCCATCGACTTGAAACTTCTCAAATTTGTTTCTAATTATTGTTAAATTACGTTTCTGTGAAAACTATTAATACTTCATCCCTAAATTGTTGAATAATTTCATGAGAACAGAGCGTCAAGTTTGGAAAAAAATGTAATAATTTTACTGCCTTGGAAAAAATATAAAAATAATTGCCATCGACTTGAAACTTCTCAAATTTGTTTCTAATTATTGTTAAATTACGTTTCTGTGAAAACTATTAATACTTCATCCCTAAATTGTTGAATAATTTCATGAGAACAGAGCGTCAAGTTTGGAAAAAATGTCATAATTTTAGTGACTTCGAAAAAATATAAAAACGATTGCCATCGACTTGAAACTTCTCAAATTTGTTTCTAATTAATGTTAAATTACGTTCCTGACAAAATTATGAACACTTCTTCTCTAAATTTTGGAATAATTTCATAAGAACAGAGCGTCAAGTTTTGAAAAAAAATGTAATAATTGGAAAAAATATAAAAACGATTGCCATCGACTTGAAACTTCTCAAATTTGTTTCTAATTAATGTTAAATTACGTTCCTGACAAAATTATGAACACTTCTTCTCTAAATTTTGGAATAATTTCATAAGAACAGAGCGTCAAGTTTTGAAAAAAAATGTAATAATTTTAGAGCATTGGAAAAAATATAAAAACAATTTCCATCGACTTGAAACTTCTTAAATTTGCTTCTAATAAATGCTAAATTACGTTTCTGTGAAAACTATTAATACTGCATCCCTAAATTTTGGAATAATTTCATCAGAACAGAGCGTCAAGTTTGGAAAAAATGTCATAATTTTAAGGACTTGGAAAAAATATAAAAACAATTGCCATCGACTTGAAACTTCTGAAATTTGTTTCTAATAAATGTTAAATTACGTTCCTGACAAAATTATGAACACTTCATCTCTAAATTTTTTAATAATTTCATAAGAACAGAGCGTCAAGTTTTGAAAAAAAATGTAATAATTGGAAAAAATATAAAAACAATTTCCATCGACTTGAAACTTCTTAAATTTGCTTCTAATAAATGCTAAATTACGTTTCTGTGAAAACTATTAATACTGCATCCCTAAATTTTGGAATAATTTCATGAGAACAGAGCGTCAAGTTTGGAAAAAAATGTAATAATTTTACTGCCTTGGAAAAAATATAAAAATAATTGCCATCGACTTGTAACTTCTCAAATTTGCTTCTAATAAATGCTAAATTACATTTCTGTGAAAACTATTAATACTTTCGCATAAGAAAATAAAAATAAAAATAGAAAATTTTGTTTCTTTCGCGATTTCTTTGAAAATAAAAATGGCAAGTCAAATTTTTCAACAGATTATTAACCAACGTTACAATACCCAACTTTGCCCGAACTAAACGAGATTCCCACGGTGTCGCTCGAAAAACGGCCAGCCTGGATAATACAGCTATATTTTAAAGCAATATTTTGCATTCTCTATAATAAAGATAGCAGCGATTTTTTTCGCTATTATATCACCATTCGCTTTAGAAGTGAGCGCAATACATTAATTCTTCGTGTCTAACGTTTAATTACCTTCCACATCCTCACCTCGTCATGCACCACCTACAACATCTTTCAGAAGTAAATATTAAGACAATCTATTTCTGCAACAATTTCCAAACAAATGGCCGAATTGTTAATAACTCATATGCATCCTAGAAACATCTGCCTTGAACTATGCCGAAGTATCAAAATATTTATGTCGTAAAAATCATTATTTACAACGCCTTTAACAATGCATTTTCGTAGAATTCAATTATTTAAATCGTTGCTAGAGTTTCAAACAAACGGAAACAATTGTTGGAACTTCCTTATTTAAAAATGAAAATCTGTTGTAGTGGCTCCCAATATTTTTAAGATTACCGGACAAGACATTAAGTGGCCAAAATAATTGGAAAAACAAGTTTCGTTTAAAATTCTTAAGTGATCACCTTTTTTTCATCGCCTGTCCCTCTCAAAAATATTGTTTATAGTTTTAATTAATTCACTCGTTGTACCGGTAGCTACAGGTACGCGTACCACAGATTGTGAACGTCTGGGCTAGTGGGTAGTGCTTTATAATCCAAATTCCAATCAACCGTCCTTCATTACCTTACTTTTTGATGCGCAATAAATCCAAAATTTATTCATTCATTCAAACTCTGACTGTTCAAGGTCTTGACGCAACATTACAGCCAATTTTTTTTTATGGTTGACAGGAATTCGGGTTGAGGAAACGCGGATGATTTGGGAATTAACGTAGCCAACTAGGGCATTCTGCCACAACCGATAATTTGTATAATAATCATTGATGATGATGAAAGGGACATACACTAAACATCCATGAACCCGCGCGGCCATTTTTCGTTCCGAAAAAGTGACCGCGCGGATGCGATTCGAACCCACGACCACGAGGCCGTAAGCAGGAGCTCTACACACTGGGCCAGCGCGGCCCTTACAGACAAATTAAAAATGCGAATTTTGCATTAGAAAGGACCTAATTTGGACCTTCATTTAAGGTTACAAGATAAATTTTAATCCAAATTTAAATCCCACTGAACCTCCGAAAATCGTCTAAACTAGCTGAAAATTGGTGAACATCTCAAGTAGTTTTATTCGAGGTCGACCGTTAGATTTGAGCAGTTTTTATAGTTAAAACAGTGAATATCTCAATTCAGCGTGTTTGATTTAAAGTTCATTTATTTTTAATTAAGACAGATATTTTATATTGTTACATATGCATGTTTCTTAACGGTCCCCTTTTTTGTGGATGGCCTAATTTCTTTCTATTTCTGCGGCTAGTGGTGGCCCAATTCGATAACATCAATTTTTCACGGATTTTCGAGTTTAATTAACATGACATCACGTGTAATCTGATAATGGAAAAAATCCACGATTCATCGGTTTAAGAATCGGATGATCATTAATTTGATTAGTGGGCTTCAATTTTATGTCGTAAGCTTAATTAAAAATGTCTGTTCAGCGATTTTGATTGGTAATTGGGACGTGCGTATTGCGTACATGGTTGATTATTGTAATTCAAAGATTACTTAATTCATTCATGAACTAAATTTTTTATTCACATTATTTCATATTTCTATGAATTACAAGCAAAACGCATAAGCGCATAGTGTTTTATTCCACAACAAGAGTGAGAATGTGTACGTTATACAATGTGATAAAAATGGATTTCAGAATGCTTAAATTCTACAGTGGTCGTGGGGAAAGGTTATCATTCATTTTAATTTTGCCTGGGCAAAACATACGAAATAGTATATTCTATTTGGAAATTGCGGCAGTTCGCTGACAAAAAACGAATCGTAACTATAGTAACAAATTAACTGTTAGGCAATGAAATCGCTATCATTTGATTGGACGTCACCTGTTGGGCAATGAAACCGCTATCATTTGATTGGACGTCACCTGTGGAGAAATGATTCGGCCGAATAATGGACAACTTTCTCAATCAAAAACGCTTTAACAACGTTTATATTATTTAATAAGATGCGAAAAAAATTGTTTTTCAATGTTATTAGTCACGCGTTAAATGTAAATGCATGGCGTAATTTAAAAAAATATTATTAAAAATACGTCTAGGAATAATATTTCTCATAATTTCATTCAATTTTCCAATTATCACATCATTAAGTCCTTGATTATCGCTCCCCCAAAAAAAAAAACATATATTTACAAACAAATCAATCGGACACATAAACTAAAGATGACCTTATATATTTACCATTCTCGAAACTACGTGTTAATTTGTCGAGGTTTAATCACCGCTCGCAATTTAATGACCACGCCATTTGCATATAACAAATTAACTTTACAATTTGTGGTAATTTATGACCGGCGAACGATGAACTTCATTTATTGTAGAAATGACAACGAGGAAACATTTGCGCTCAAGTGTGATCCAGTATGAAACACATTATTATGGTAATGCAGACCCCACATCGCGAAATTATAATAATGGTATTGTTGCAGGGTACTACCTACTAAATCTAGTGCTGAGAATAATTGATGTTTCATGCAACATTCCGCATCTTGGTTGTTATCGATTCTTTGAACAGAGGAAATGCGTGTACGTGATGTAAATTATTTTGTATACGTACCTACTATTGCATAAAAGCAAATGCAATTTGAGTGGTGTTGGAATTCTGTTCAATCATTGTTGTTATACCCGATATTACTTTATTTTCAAACTACAGCTTTGAGAAGTAATTTGTGTAAGTTTTATAGCTGTGGATTGCGCATTAATTAAGATTAATCGTTGTTTCTCCTTATGGATAATTAACATCTTAAATAATGAAATATTTAGAACATAAAGTATCATTATGTACCAAGGGTATTCGGAAGCTGTTTATGCGGGAGACCGAGAGGTATAAACATCAAGTAATGCCCATGGTGCGTACAAAAAGTATGGGCAAGTATTGTGACCATGAAAATAAAAAAAAAGTGCATCATTGTTGTTATACCCGATATTACTTTATTTTAAAAGTACATCTTTGAAAAGTAATTTGTGCAAATTTTATAGCTGTGGATTGCGAATTAATTAAGATGAATCGTTGTTTCTCCTTGGATGGACAATTAACATCTTAAATAATGAAATATTTAGAACATATTATTAGTATTACGAAGCTGTTTATGCGCATACGTGGGCGACCCCGAGGGGTATAAACATCAAGTAATGCCCGTGGTGCGTACAAAAAGTACGGGAAAGTATTGAGACCGTGAACATTAAAAAAAATTAACACGAAACATGAAATACGAAACTTAGTCTCATTCAACAACCCGAAGAACTGAAAGGCTTTTGGTAAAATTTCGTACACTGGAACACCCACGTTTCTTGTTTTAATTTAAAAAAATTTTAAATGTGGAAAATATTACAACAGATTCAAACAAATATAGAAATCAACAAAGGAATGGACATCTTTTGTTGGAAAATATTTTTCATAAAATGATTGTTTTCGAAACAAAAAATTAATTGAAAATGTTAGTCACATCAAATTTATATTAAAAAAATTGTTAAAATTGCCATTGGTTTTTAAAGCAAAACTTTATTCTTAACGAGGATTATTTTAATGTATTTTAATGTCTCTGAATCCTGCATGTATATTGACTTGTGTAACACGACTGTGATGAGCACCAATAACTTATTATTATTATTATTATTAGAATTTAAATAATAATCATTTCATTTTAAGTTGATGGCTTGATGTTTACGCGGTTTTTTTAAAACATATTACTTTAAATATATTTAATAAACAAACGAAATCTGCAAATGTAACCTTCCCCGAAATCGATTGCGCTTTTGTTAAAATTTATTTCAACGCCAAGTATTTTTTCTGATTTTTTTTCCAAAATATGCCTCAAATTGACTTCCAAGGCTTGAATCTAAATTAAAAAATGGTGATGTGGCCATCATGTTACTTTCTCCGACTTGATGGTATCATAGCCATTTATATTTACGTTTTCATGGTTTTATATTTTAAAAGTACATCGAGCGTTGTGTAAACTCGGATGAAACTGACGTTTAAAACGTCAAAATGATGAAATATGGAAAAATTATACTTCAAATTCAAAAACTCAGTTTACTCAAAAACTAAAGGGATTTCGAAAATTTTTGCATTCTCTACAATTATTATTAACATAAATTTGCTGTAACTATTATCTTTTTTTAATTATAAACAAAAACAAAAAATTTAAAAAAAAATTTTCTCTAATAAAAATGATTTTATGAAAAATGTTTTCAAGTAAAAAATGTTTTTGTGATATTTTTCATATTCAAGAAAATATTGGCAAATAACAAAAAAACAGTTAAGGTAAACGCCCACTTCCGGTGTACGAAATTTTACCAAAAGCTTCTCAGTTCTTCAGATTATGAAATAAGACGGATGTTCAAAGTTTCATATCAATTGCTTTATTAGTTTTTGAGATACAGCGCGCACAGACAGACACACACACAGACACACACATAGACACAAACATTTTTTTCCCGGAAATTGTTGAAATGGCATCTAGGGACCCCAAAACGGATGTTTCCGTAAAAAAAAAAATTTTGAAAAAAAATTACGATCACGAAAAACAAACGTTATTTCCATATTAGCTACAAAGTGACAGTTGCCAAAATTACATTATTTGACAAGACTTTTGTACCCCATCTGTTCTTCCCTAACATCTCCGGCGTAAAAAGCTCAGATTCTTCTCTAAACTGCAAAGAATGTAAGAATAATTTTGCTCTCATGTAGAAAAAATGGTGATGTGGCCATCATGTTACTTTCTCCGACTTAATGGTATCATTTACATTTACGCTTTCATGATTTATTTTCAATTTAAATCGTTTTGTAGACTCTGATGAAACTGACGTTTAAAACGTCAAAATTATGAAAGATGGAAAAATTATACTTCAAATTCAAAAACTCAGTTTACTCAAAAACTAAAGGGATTTCGAAAAAAACTTATCCTTTATAAGTTGTTCATTTTAGCATTCTCTACAATTTTTATTGACATAAATTTGCTGTAACTATTATCGTTTTAAAATTATAAACCAAAAATTAAAAAAAAATAATAATTTTTTTTCTCGAAGAGAAATGATTTTATGAAAAATGTTTTCAAGCAAAAGATGTTCATTTCTTTGTTGTCTTCTATGTTTGTTTAAATATTTTTGTAATATTTTTCATATTTAAGCAAATATTGGCAAAAAACAAAAAACAGTTAAGGTAAACGCCCACTTCCGGTGTATGAAATTTTACCAAAAGCTTCTCAGTTCTTCAGATTATCAAATCAGACGGATGTTCAAAGTTTCATATCAATTGCTCTATTAGTTTTTGAGATACAGCCCGCACAGACACGCACACACAGTCATACACACAGACACACAGAGACACACACACACACATACACACACATACAGACACAATTTTTTTTTTCTCCAGAAATTGTTGAAATAGCATCTAGGGACCCCAAAATGGATATTTCCGTAAAAAAAAATTTTGAAAAAAAATCACGATCACAATACTTTCTCGTACTTCGTTACGGAGAAAGTAAAAATTTGGTCAAAAGTTGTCAGCTGTCAAAATTACATCATACGACTCGTATTATAGTAGTGCACCTTTTCTATTTGAACATTTTCTATGTGAAAAGCTCATATTTCCTGCAAAATTGCTTAAAAATGAGAAGCTAATTTTTTTTCTTGTAAAAAACGTTATTTTTAGGTTACATAAAATGTGCCAGTTACGCGAGCAGCAGAAATTGACTTTAAAATGGCAAGTAATGTAGACAATGAGAAGCTAGTTTGCACAAGTTGACTTTAAAATTTCAAGCAATGAGAAGCTGGTTTTATTTTAATGTAGAAAAAAACCTTTTTTATAGGTTAGATAAAAAATGACAGCTGTCAAAATTATACCATCACACCCGCATTATAGTAGCATAACTTTTCTAAGTGAAAAGCTCATATTTTCTTTAAAATTGCTTAAAAATGAGAAGCTGATTTTGTTTTCATGTAAGAAAAACTCGTTATTTCTAGGTTAGATAAAATGTGCCAGTTGCCAAGATTAGATTATTTGACATGCATTTTAGCAACACAACTTTCTTTCTTGTAATTTTTTCACGTGAGAAGGTCAAGTTGATTTTGAAATTGCAAGTAATGCAGACGATGAGAAGCTAGTTTTATTTTCACGTAGAAAAAACCTTTTTTCTAGGTTAGGTCAAAAGTGACAGCTGTCAAAATTACATCTTTAAACACACATTATAGTAGAGCACCTTTTCTATTTGAACATGTTTCATGTTAAAAGCTCAGATTTCTTTGAAAACACCAAAAATAAGAAACTAATTTGTTTTCATGTAAAAAAAGTCGTTATTTATAGGTTAGATAAAATGTGCTAGTTGACAAGATTACATCATTTGACACGCATTTTAGCAACACATTTTTCTTTCTTGTAATTTTTTTACGTGAGAATCCCAAATTAACTTTGAAAGTGCAAGTAATGCAGACAATGAGAAGCTAGTTTGGTTTTCATGTAGAAAAAAACCTTTTTTCTTGATCAGATTAAAAATGACAGCTGTCAAAATTACATCATTAGACACGTATTATAGTGGTGCACCTTTTCTATTTGAACATTTTCTACGTGAAAACCTCATATTACCTTTAAAATTGCTTAAAAATGAGAAGTAAATTTTGTTTTTATGTAAAAAAAAACGTTATTTCTGGGTTAGATAAAATGTGCCAGTCGCCAAGATTAAATTATTTGACACGCATTTTACCAAAACATCTTTTTTTCCTGTAATTTTTTATGTGAGAAGCTCAAATTAACTTTAAAATTGCAAGTAATGTAGACAACGAGAAGCTATTTTTATTTTCATGCAGAAAAAAACGTTTTTCTAGGTTAGGTCTTTAAACACGCATTATAGTAGTGCACCTTTTCTATTTGAGCTCATATTTACTTTAAAATTGCCTAAACTGGAGAAGCTAATTGCGTTTTCAAATAAAAAAATCGTTATTTCTAGGTTAGATAAAATGGACCAGTTGCCAAGATTAGATTATTTGACACGCATTTTAGCAACAGCTCTTTCTTTCTTTTAAATTTTTCACGTGAGAAGCTCAAATTTACTTTGAAATTTCAAGTAATGTAGACAATAAGAAGCTAGTTTTGTTTTAATGTGGAACAAAACCTTTTTTCCTGGTTAGATCAAAAGTGACAGCTGTCAAAATTACATTACTACATACGTATTATAGTACTACATCTTTTATATGTAAAAAGCGCATATTTCCTTCAAAATTGCTTAAAAATGAGAAACTAATTTTGTTTTCATGAAAAAAAAAACGTTATTTCTAGGTTAGATAAAATGGGCCAATCGCTAAGGTTAGATTATTTGACATGCATTTTAGTAACACATCTTTCTTTCTTTTAAATTTTTCACGTGAGAAACTCAAATTCACTTTGAAATTGCGAGTAATGTAGACAATGAGAAGTTAGTTTTATTTTAATGTAGAAAAAACCTTTTTTTTCTAGGTTAGATCAAAAGTGACAGCTGTCAAAATTAGATCATTAGACACGCATTATAGTAGAGCACCTTTTCTAAGTGAAAAGCGCATATTTCCTTTAAAATTGTTTAAAAATCAGAAACTAATTTTGTTTTCATGTAAAAAAATTGTTATTTCTAGGTTAGATAAAATGTGACGGTTGCCAAGATTATATTATTTGACATGAATTTTAGCGACACATCTTTCTTTCTTTTAAATTTTTCACGTGAGAAACCCAAATTCACTTTGAAATTGCGAGTAATGTAGACAATAAGAAGTTAGTTTTATTTTAATGTAGAAAAAATATTTTTTTCTAGGTTAGATCAAAAGTGACAGCTGTCAAAATTAGATCATTAGACACGCATTGTACTAGAGCACCTTTTCTAAGTGAAAAGCGCATATTTCCTTTAAAATTATTTAAAAATGAGAAACTAATTTTGTTTTCATGTAAAAAAATCGTTAGATAAAATGTGACGGTTGCCAAGATTATATTATTTGACATGCATTTTAGCGACACATATTTCTTTCTTTTAAATTTTTCACGTGAAAAGCTCAAATTCATTTTGAAATTGCAAGTAATGTAGACAATGAGAGGCTGGTTTTATTTTAATATAGAAAAACCCCTTTTTCTAGGTTAGATCAAAAATGACAGCTGTCAAAATTACATCATTAGAGCCTCATTATAGTAGCACACCTTTTCTAAGTGAAAAGCTCATTTTTCCTTTAAAATTGCTTAAAAATGAAAAGCTAATTTTGTTTCCATGTAAAAAAATTGTTATTTCTAGGTTAGATAAAATGTGACTGTTGCCAAGATTATATTATTTGACACCCATTTTAGCAACACATCTTTGTTTCTTGTAATTTTTTCACGTTAGAAGCTCAAATTCACTTTGAAATTGCAGGTAATGTAGACATGAGAAGCTAGTTTTGTTTTCATGTGGAAGAAACCGTTTTCAAGGTTAGGTCAAAAGCGGCAGCTATCAAAATCAGATTTTCCTTGAAATTGCAAAGAATAAAAAAAAATAAGAAGCAAATTTTCTTTTTATGTAAAATAGCGTCATTTCTCGGTTAGATCAAAAGTGGGAGCTGTCAAAGTTACATAATTTTGTTTTTAATGGCAGCCCCCTACTCTCTCGCGGGCTATTCTATCGGTCCTCATCTGCCAATCCACCTATTCGTAAAGCAATTGTCAATAAACGCGCCTAGTGCGGGGGTGCGCCGTCTTGCTGAAACCATATGTATTATATGATTATATGGAAGGTCGAGATCATTTTTGTTTGGAAAAAAAGCGCTGGAACAAGGTCAACTCTAAATATCAAGTTTTCACCTTTAATTGTCATTTACTCGAAAAATTTTTGTTCGACGATGAAAAGATCTCTCAAAATCAAGAACAAAAATAGGAGGTTGCTATTTAAAAATAAAATGGTCATAACTCAAAAACAAATGAAGACTGAAAATCGACTTTAATGCAAAAATGTGTATTTTTATAAAAGAGGATTTTTTCCAAAAATATTTTATTTCGGTTTTACTGAATAAATTAAATACTTTAGGCGCGCACTGTACTAAACGGATTTCATTGATACTGTAGATGTTTACCTCGTGATACATCTTGAAATAGAAATTGAAACACTTTCTTTCTTCATACATTTCACGCTCCAAACACTACAATTTAACAATGGAAAACCACAATTAAAAAATTAAAATGTTAACGTTCTGTTTTGTTTTCTCTATACGTTTATACTGCTTGGCTTGATGAATAGAAATTTGGTAGGTTTTTGTAAATTTGTCCCTCTGTGTGACAGTCCTATTTTTTTTAGGACCGCATTAGATTTTTTCAGTAAATTCCACTTGAAAATAAGCTGAAAAAATGGTGATGTGGCCATCATGATACTTTCTCCGACTTGATAGTATTATTTATATTTATACTTTCGTGGTTTATTTTCAATTTAAATCATATTTTTGAAACTGACGTTTAAAACGTCAAAATTATGAAAGATGGAAAAATCACACTTCAAATTAAAAAACTCAGTTTACTCAAAAACTAACGAAATTTCAAAAAAAACTTATTCTTTAGAAGTTTTTAATTTTGGCATTCTCTACAATTATTATTCATATAAATTTGCTTTAACTATTAACGTTTCATAATTATAAACCAATAATTAAAAAAATAATAATAAATTTTTTTCTCGAATAGCAATAATTTTATGAAAAATATTTTCAAGCAAAAGATGTTCATTTCTTTGTTGTCTTCAATGTTTGTTTAAATATTTTTGTGATATTTTTCATATTTAAGAAAATATTGGCAAAAAACAAAAAACAGTTAAGGTAAACACCCACTTTCGGTGTACAAAATTTTACCAAAAGCTTTACAGTTCTTTGGATTATCAAATAAGACGTATGTTCAAAGTTTCATATTAATTACTCTATAAGTTTTTGAGATACACAGCCAGACACACACACACAGACACAAAAAAAAATCCAGAAATTGTTGAAATGGCATCTAGGAACCCCAAAACGTATATTTCCGTAAAAAAAATTTTTGAAAAAAATCACGATCTTTCTCGTACTTCGTAACGGAGAAAGTAAAAGAAAATCTCTTGTCATATGACAACATAGTTTTCACTGTTAAAATTTGGATATAAAAAAAAAATAATTCTATGCAAAACTGACCCTCCCTATTATTTGCCATTTACATTTTCAAAATTTAATCAAGCGTGTACATTTTGATAGAAATTTAATACGCGAATAACGCCATGACTTTAATCTAATATGATCGTCATTTTTTCAGTGGATAATTAACACGCTCCAAGAATTAATATGCAATTGTTGTGCAAGTGATTTATGCGGCCGTAAATTTCCCGTGTAAAATATCAATTAATGTGCCTCGCTCGTAGATAAGCCGAAGAAGGAAATATTAATATTTACATAACGCCCACGTTCAATTTGCCTTTGTAATTAATTAATTACGTGTAAATTTCATTTGAATACCATAAGCATGCGAAGATAATACGCACATTATACATTTAGGTCAACCATATTTGGTCCCAATAAAAGCAAAATGGTCACTTCGTACTCATATAAATTACTTTAATTATGGGTTTCATCTACATTATGAATTAAGAAAAAATAGAAAATATTTCGTAATGTATACAACCAAATGTTTCGTTTTTGATGCAGAACACAAAAACACATGATGTAACCAAATGTCACGTTTTTCTTTCAATATGTTTATCTATCTAAAGTTTTAGATACTGATGCTGGACATAAAAATATTTGTAATGTATTCTTCCAATCGTTTTAATATTCTTAACACATTGACTGCTTTGCCAGTTACCGGTGACTGACACTAGAGTATTCCAATGGGGCCACGCCAGTCACCGGTGACTGACAGCGAGTACCTACTTTGAACTTACTATTTAGCGCTGTCAGTCAAATTAAATAAGCATATTCTTACTCATTTTATAAAATAAAACTTAAAAATGGTGATGTGGCCATCATGTTACTTTCTCCGACTATGGTATCATAGCCATTTATATTTACGTTTTCATGGTTTATTGAAATCATATTTTAAATGTACATTCAGCGTTTTGTAGACTCGCATGAAACTGACGTTTAAAACGTCAAAATTATGAAAGATGGAAAAATTATACTTCAAATTCAAAAACTCGGTTTACTCAAAAACTAACGCGATTTCGAATAAAGCTTATTCTTTAGAAGTTGTTCATTTTGGTATTCTCTACAATTATTATTCACATAAATTTGCTGTAACTATTATCGTTTCATAATTATAAACCAAAAATTGAAAAAAAATTAATAATTTTTTTTCTCGAATAGCAATGATTTTATGAAAAATATTTTTAAGCAAAAGATGTTCATTTCTTTGTTGTCTTCAATGTTTGTTTAAATGTTTTTGTGATATTTTTCATATTTAAGAAAATATTGGCAAAAAACAAAAAACAGTTAAGGTAAACACCCACTTTCGGTGTACGAAATTTTACCAAAAGCTTTTCAATTCTTCAGATTATCAAATAAGACGTATGTTCAAAGTTTCATATCAATTGCTCTATTGGTTTTTGAGATACAGCGCACACAGGCAGACACACAGCCACACACACAGGCACACACACACATACACACACACACACACACACACACAGACACAATTTTTTTTCCCAGAAATTGTTGAAATGGCATCTAGGGACCCCAAAACGGATATTTCCGTAAAAAAATTTTTGAAAAATAAATCACGATCACAATACTTTCTCGTACTTCGTAACGGAGAAATTAAAAATTTTCAGAAATTGTTGAAATGGCATCTAGGGACCCCAAAACGGATATTTCCGTAAAAAAAAATTTTGAAAAAAAATCACGATCACAATACTTTCTCGTAACGGAGAAAGTAAAAATAAAGAAAACTTTTTTTGACATTTTACAAAAAAACTTGTTGGCAGCCAATGTGTTAATAATCCATCCACATTTGCATAAATTTCCAGCTGATGTGAATTACTTTTTTATTATTAAGCCTGTATTTTCGATTTGTTCTTTAGCTAAATTTTTGATAATTTGCCTTAAATATACTTTATTTGAACCTAAATTTTCGATTTCATAGTTAAAATTTTCGACTACTTGGTCCACATTTATTATTTCTTCTGACGAATTTTTGGTTTTTAAATTTTTGACCTGTATTTTCGTTTTTTTTTTTGGTCCAAATATTTTAACGTTTAGGCTAAATATCCTTTATTTTGACCTTTTGCGATTTAATTGTTTAAATTTTTGACTTTTTGGCCCGAATTTTTAGTTTTTACATTTTGACCTGTATTTTCGATTCTTTTGGGTCTAAATTTTTGATCTGTTAACCTAAATATTCTTTATTGTGACATAAATTTTCGATTTAATTGTTAAAATTTTTGATTTTTTGGTCCGCATTTTTTATTTTTCGGGCTGAATTTTTAATTTTAGTTCCAAATTTTTGACTTGATTTTGGATAAAATATCTATAACCTGAATTATTGATTTATATGCGAGATTTCTTGTAATTGTTTCCTTTATTTTCGAGTTTTGTTTGTTGAAATTTTCGATTTTTTAGTCTGAATTTATTATCTTTCGATATACTGTCTAAATTTTCGACTTTCTGGCCAACAATACAGATATTTATTATTTTTTTAAAGCTTTTGACCTAAATTTTTCTTTATTTTGACCTAACTTTTTGATTCTATTGTTAAAATTCTCGATTTTTTGGCCCCCATTTTTGATTTTCCGTTTAGTCTGCATTTATTATTTTTAGGTCCGAGTTTTTCATGTTTTGTCTAAATTTTCAGCTTTTTTTTAATCTTTTGCCCTAAATTTTTCTTTATTTTTTTTTTATTTCTCTGTTAAAATTTTTGCTTCCTTGGTCCACTATTTTTATTTTTAGGCCAGAATTTTAGATTTTTGGTCGTATATTTTTTATTTTTTATTTTTGGTATATTTTGTATCCTACATTTTACATTTTTTAACTTGGATTATTGATTTTATTTCGTGAATTTTTCATTTTTTGCTATTATTTCCGAATTTCTGGTCAGAAACTTATTTTTGGCGGCTGAAAGTGGTAAGTTATTTTGCTTCTACTTTTTGATTTTTTGACTGCTTTTTTTATTTTTAGATCAGGATTCTTGATTCCTTGATATTTTAGATTTCTGTATTTCCGATTTTTTTGTTCCAACTTTTTTTTTATTTTGACCAAAATATTCGATTGGTTTATAGAAATTTTCGATTTTTTTTTCTGCAATTTTCATCTTTACGCTCGTTTTCGATGTTTTGTCTAAATTTTCACCGTTTAAGGCTATATTGTGTGTTTTTTTATTTTTTGGTCTAAATATTCATTATTTTGACGAAAACATTCGATTGGTTTGTAGAAATTTTGGACTTTTTGTCTGTATTTTTTATCTTTACGCCCGAATTGTCGATGTTTTGTCTAAATTTTCACCTTTTTAGGCCCTATTGTAGGTTTTTACTTTTTAGCCTATATTTTGTATTTTCGAAAATTTTTAACAAGCGAATGGAAAGTCGATAAGAAAATTTCCAAAAAACCAAGATAGGTTTCAATTTTTGGTCTTTTGGTCGAAATTTTCTTTATTTCGACTTTCCATTCGTTTAAAAATTTTGATTTTTTGGTCTACCGCTTCGATTTTTGGTTAGGAATTTTAGATTTTTGGTCTTAATTTTTTATTTTTTGACCCATATTTTAGATTGTCTTGCGAATTTTTTATTTATTTTTATATATACAAACATCTTTATTCACAGAAATAAATCTAAATACATTATGTTGAAAACTTGAAATTCACTTTCCGTTGTCTGTGAAAGGGCTATCGATTTTCATTTTTGCTATTATTTTCGAATTTCTCGTTATAACTTATTTTAAGCTAAAAAGAGTTATTTTTGGGGCTGAAAATGGCAAATTATTTTTCTTTTGCTTGTATTTTCAATTTTTTGGTCTGCATTTTTGTTTTTAAACTTGGTTTTTGATTTTTTGGCCGATATTTTAGATCTTCGGCTTTTGATTTTTTGGCCAAAATATTTTCCAAAGTGAAATTTTTTAAAAATTTCTACTGTCAAAACAGTCGTTTTCTTACGGTCAAAAATGTCATTTTTCAATTGTTAAAATATTATTCTCCTGCTGTAAAACATTCCAATTTACCAGCGTCAGAAGTATTATTTTTTAAATTTTAAAAATTATATTTTGCCGACGTAAAAAATTTCAATGTTTCTACTGGTAAAAAATTTATTTTCCTTAAGTTAAAAATGTCATTTTTCTATTGTTCTCCCATAAAACATTTCAATTTATTAGTGTCAGGATTAGTATTTAAAAAAATTTTGAAATCAAATTTTTCCCGAGTGAAATTTAAAAAAAAATTCTACTCTTAAAACTGTCGTTTTTTACAGTCAAAAATGTCATTTTCTGTTGTCAAAATACCATTCTCCTGCTGTAAAACATTCCAATTTACCAGTGTCAGAAATAGTATTTAAAAAAAAATTAAATCATATTTTTCCAGAGTGAAATTAAAAAAAAAATTCTACTGTTAAAACTGTCGTTTTCTTACAGTAAAAACTGTCATTTTTCAATTGTTAAAATATCATTCTGCTACTGTAAAACATTCCAATGTAAGTGTCCCATATTTTAGATTTTCTTGTGAATTTTTTATTTATTTTTATATATACAAACATCTTTATTCACAGAAATAAATCTAAATACATTATGTTAAAAACTTGAAATTCGCTTTCCGTTGTCTGTGAAAGGGCTATCGATTTTCATTTTTGCTATTATTTTCGAATTTCTCGTTGGAACTTATTTTAAGCTAAAAAGAGTAATTTTTGGGGCTGAAAATGGCAAATTATTTTTCTTTTGCTTGTATTTTCAATTTTTTGGTCTGCATTTTTGTTTTTAAACCTGTTTTTTTATTTTTTTGCCGATATTTTAGATTTTTTGGCCAAAATATTCGATTGGTCCAGCAAGGTAAATGGTTCCTTGTTTCTTCAAAAAAGGAGGGGGGATATTGTATAAGTGGCTCTACCATCAATATGTTCCACGGGCCGCCACTGGGCAAGTTACTGACGTAAGATGTGAGCCACATAATTTTGTTTTTTGCCGAGTTGGCCATGCCAGAGAGAGAGAGAGAGAGAGAGAGAGAGAGAGAGAGAGAGAGAGAGAGAGAGAGAGCAGTCATGCCCGAGATCAATTCAGTTTTTAAAATCTAATTCAATAGTCTTATGACCTAATAATATGCGACATACCTCATTTATCTCACAGCCAACTCTGAAACAAAATTTTGTGGCTCGCACGATACAATGGTAATGTATGTAAAGACATAATTTATGTAACTCAGTTAAATACAGAAAGGACATTATTACAACCAGTGAAAGCGCGTTGGGAAAATGAGAGGCGTTTTAGGTTAAATCTCCTTTAAAAAGATCATTCTTTCCTTCATTTCTCTCGGATCACATTACCTAATGAACCAACAACAAGCGCTCCCATCACTATTAAGTCTCGTGAAAGCCCACCACATTTACAAGAACTAGTATTTACCTGTTGGATTCGAGTCAAGTGCACGTTTAGAATCTGCGAGTGAGAGTCCAAATTATCTACTCGTTGCGTTTAAACGTTTCTAAATGTAGATGCGAATGGGCTTGAGATTTTCCAAGATTGGATTGTGTATGGTTTGTTTGCAATAGTTACTGGTTTTAAGTAGGTCTGTTGCGGAGATAAATATTTACGGATCGCTGTAAATCGGCACTTTGGATTGGAACTAGAATTCGTGTTGTAAATATACATTGGCAATCGTTTTGGAACAAATGCGCTATGTGATTTGTATTGAATGAAGAAATAGCTCGTGGATGGCTGTCATAATTTAATTCACATAAATAAATATTTGAAAGCAGATGTACATGTTAGGTGTAATTTGGAAAATTTCACATTTTACACATTTATGTAACAAGGACTAATTTAGGACTTTATGGATCAGCCGAGCGAGTTTGCTAGTATTTATTTGAAAACTGATAAAATTATGATTTCACTGCAAAATACAAATTCTGCGATTATGTATAGAATAAAATATCAGACACAAGTCAGATTTTCCATGAGCTTTAGTTTTCCTTTTTTAATCCTAAGTATAGGAGAAACAGAAAAGCATAAAATAAAATGTTAAGTCCTCAGCTAACTATCAATTACCGATTGCTTGTCTTACCAGCAATCAATTATCCTGACAAAACTGACAATTTTATTACTGTCCATAAAACGGGCTTTATCTCTCAATTTCGCGAGTTCGCGTGTTTCCGAGACGCGGACGCAGAACAAAAATAAATCGCGCGCGTTTTTGGCGTGTAAACATAAACAATGATTATCAGGTCGTCGTTAATTTACACAAACAAGACGTGCGCATCTTACATTCATAAATCTGGAGCGAGTGACCTTTGATAAATGATTTGTAGAATTTTTTTTCGCTTTTACTCCGTTCGGTTAATTGTATTCTAATTGGGGATAATTGACGTCGGCAATTAAAATAATTTAGTTTTATTGGTTTTTCTATGGTGGCAGATTGACGCTACTACTTAATAGCATGTTTCGCGGGGCAATAAAAAGAATTACCTATTAATTACTTTATTGGTTTCTTGTGAAAAGAAGCGTGGTGATAAATGGGTTTAATTTAAAATTGACGTTTTTGTTATATGGGTCAATTAAAGTAGATTAATATTATAGACTATTTGGTCAAGGGAATAATTTTATGTAAAGAAATAAGTACCAATAGAATCACCACGCTAAATATGTGCCAAACCCCAAATTATCATTGATTTTTTGGTTTTTTAACCATGTTTTCCTCTAACTGCATATTTAACCTGTGTTTGAATATTAATTACAGATGGTTTGTTTGTTAATTACGAATTCGATTTGTAAGGGAGCATTAACCGTTCCGTAGTATTAAAAACCTATCAAGTTGCGCGCTTCCGTGTACACCCTGTATATATGTTATCGTGTTCGCGAGTCTTTTATACGATAAACATTTCATATAATATAATCGCTATTAAATGTTATTTGCTCAACTACGTGAGCATCAAATATATTCAGTTGATTATGGAGGGATGCCAATTTACTAACGACAAAAATTGCACTTTTACATTTTTTTATTTTTTTCTAGCGTAAAAATTTTTAATTTTCCTATTGTTAAAAATTTTATTTTTCAGCAGTCAACAATGTAATTTTTCTATTGACAAAATATCATTCTTCTGTCATAAAATATACCAATTTACTAGTGTCTGAAATAGTATTTGTAAAATTTAAAAAATTATATTTTACTACCGTCAAAAATTTCAATTTTTCTACTGCTAAAAGCGTTATTATCCTTCAGTCAAAATGTCATTTTTCTATTGTTAAAATATCATTCTTCTGCTATAAAACATGCCAATTTACCAGTGTCCGAAATAGTAAATTTTAAATATTAAAAAATGTCATTTTTTTATTGAAAAAGGCATTCTGCTGCTATAAAATATGTAAATATATTAGTGTCAGAAAAAGTATTTTTTTCCACTACCGACAACGTAAATAAGCATTGCATCCATAGTTACAGGTACCGTAAGTGGCTGATAACATTCGTGGTACTTGTTGTCCTTGGCGACGGAACTTAATTTTTACTTACGGACCTAGGAAAATAATAAACAGAAAAGTATCGCTCCAGCATATAGGCGAGCAACACATTTTCGTCTATACCTATAGCATCGGCATCCTTTTTACATAGCCACTGCTTAAAAGAATCGTAACAGGGCACATACCTTTTTCGATTTTGTCGGTAACAGGTTTTAACACGCAATATTCGCAGCTTCGTTTGCATCCATGCCCGCAAAAACTGTCACTGGATTGACACAAACAAACAAAATTCGACATTGTTTTCTCGATTGCTGGGTTGCCATAGGACGCATAGGTGACAATAAACATTTGAATCCCAAATGTTTCAAGCCGTATTTTAGAATATTTTCTGATCTTTTTTAAGTAATATATTTCCGGTAGCGGAAAAAATTTAATAAGCAACACGGAACGTAATGACAATTAACATTTTCGGCAGGCGACGAGCCTCGGCTCGTATTCGCCTACCTCAAATGTTAATACGTCCTTACGTTCCTTGTTGCTTAAATAACTATTAAATCATATTTTTCTAGAGTGAAATTTTTTTAATTTTTCTACAGGTAAAACTGTCGTTTTCTTACAGTAAAAAAATGTCAATTTCAATGTTAAAAATGTTATTTTCCAGCAGTCAACAATGTAAAATAATTTTGCTTAATTAAAAACTTTGTGAAAGCTCTCGATTAAGAATATCAGGTCTTCAAACGAAAACAATATTTGTTGGACCACAAATCAATTTTTTTTTGAAAGATGCTTTAAAAGTACATTTAAAAATATAATTTTCCAGCAGTCAACTACGTAATTTTTCTATTTTCAAATCAAATTATCATTCTTCTATTATAAAACATACCAATTTAGCAATCTCAAAAATGTTATTTTCAAAATTAAAAAAATTATATTGTATGACCGTCAAAAACTTCAATTTACCTGCTGTTAACAACGTTATTATCGGAAATGTCATATATCTATTGTAAACATATCATTCTTCCGCTATAAAACATGTTAATATACCAGTGTCAGAAATAATATTTTGAAATTTTTAAAATTTTTAATTTTTCTACTGTTAAAACAGTCGTTTTCTTACAGTCAAAAATGTCATTTTTTTATTATCAAAGTATCATTCTCCTGCTGTAAAACCATCCAATTTACCAGAATGAGAAATATTATTTTTTAAATTTTAAAAATTATATTTTACCGGCGTGAAAAATTTCACTGTTTCTACTGCTAAAAATTTTATTTTCCCTAAGTTAAAAATGTCATTTTTCTATTGTCCTCCTATAAAACATTCCAATTTATTAGTGTCATAAATAGTATTTAAAAAAATTTTAAAATCATATTTTTCCAAAGTGAAATTTTTAAAAATTTTCTACTGTTAAAACTGTCGTTTCCTTACGGTCAAAAATGTCATTTTTTAATTGTCAAAATATTATTCTCTTGCTGTAAAACATTAATTTTTCTATTGTTTTCCCATAAAACATTCCAATTTACTAGTGTCAGAAATGGTATTTTTAAAAATTTTAAATTCATATTTTTCTAGAGTTAAAATTTTTCGTTTTTCTACTGTTAAAACTGTCATTTTCTTACAGTCAAAAATGACATTTTTATATTGTTAAAATATCATTCTCCTGCTGTAAAACATTCCAATTTACCAGTGTCAGAAATATTATTTTTTAAATTTTAAAAATTATATTTTGCCGGCGTGAAAAATTTCAATGTTTCTACTGCTAAAATTTTTATTTTCCTTAAGTTAAAAATGTCATTTTTCTATTGTTCTCCCAAAAAACATTACGATTAACTATACTAGTGTCAGAAATAGAATTTTTTAAATTTTTTAAATCATATTTTTCTACAGTTAATTTTTTAAATTTTTCTACTGTTAAAACTGTCATTTTATTACAGTCAAAAATGTCATTTTTCTATTGTCAAAATATCATTCTCTTGATGTAAAACATTCCAATTTACCAGTGTTAGAAATATTATTTTTAAAATTTTAAAAATTATATTTTGCCGGCGTGAAAAATTTCAATGTTTCTACTGCTAAAAATTTTATTTTCCTTAAGTTAAAAATGTCATTTTTCTATTGTTCTCCCATAAAACATTCCAATTTACATGTGTCAGAAATAGTTTTTTTTTGAGATTTTTAAAGAGTTAAAAATTTTAAAAATTTTCTACTGTTAAAACTGTCGCTTTCTTACAGTCAAAAATGTCATTTTTCTATTGTCAAAATATCATTATCCTGCTGTAAAACATTCAGAAATAGTATTATTTAAATTTTAAAAATTATATTTTACTAGCGTCAAAAATTTCGATTTTTCTACTGTTAAAACGTTTATTTTTCTTAAGTTAAAAATGTCATTTTTCTATTGTCCTCCCACAAAACATTCCAATTTACTAGTGTCAGAAATTTTTAAATTTTTCTACTGTTAAAACTGTCATTTTCTTACAGTCAAAAATGTCATTTTTCAATTGTCAAAATATTATTCTGCTGCTGTAAAACATTCCAATTTACCAGAGTCCGAAATAGTAATTTTTATATTTTTAAAATCACATTTTTCCCCGAGTGATTTTTTAAAAAATGTTCTGCTGTTAAAACTGTCGTTTTCTTACAGTCAAAAATGTCATTTTTCTATTGTCAAAATATCATTCTGCTGCTGTAAAATATTCCAATTTACCAGTGTCAGAAATATTATTTTTTAAATTTTAAAAATTACATTTTACTAGCGTCAAAAATTTAAATTTTTCTACTGTTAAAACTATTATTTTCTTACAGTGAAAAATGACATTTTTCTATTTTCAAAATATCATTCTCCTGCTGTAAAACATTCCAATTTACCAGTGTTAGAAATAGTATTTTTTAAATTTTAAAAATTATATTTTACTAGCGTCAAAAATTTGAATTTTTCCACTGTTAAAACGTTTATTTTTCTTAAGTTAAAAATGTAATTTTTCTATTGTTCTTCCATAAAACATTCCAATTTAATAGTGTCAGAAATAGTATTTTTAAAAATTTACTAAAAATGATATTTTTCTTGAGTTAAATTTTTTAATTTTTCTACTGTTAAAACTATAATTTTCTTACAGTAAAAAATGTAATTTTTCCATTGTCAAAATATCATTCTCCTGCTGTAAAACGTTCCAATTTACCAGTGTCAAAAGTAGAATTTTTTAAATTTAAAAAAATATATTTTGCTGGCGTGAAAAATTTCAATGTTTCTACTGCTAAAAATTTTATTTTCCCTAAGTTAAAAATGTCATTTTTCTATTGTTCTCCCATAAAACATTCCAATTTACTAGTGTCAGAAATAATATTTTTAAAAATTTTTAAATCATATTTTTCTAGAGTTAAAATTTTTAATTTTTCTACTGTTAAAACTGTCATTTTCTTACAGTCAAAAAAGTCATTTTTCAATTGTCAAAATATCATTCTGCTGCTGTAAAACATTTCAATTTACTCGTGTCAAAAACAGTATTTTTTAAATTAAAAAAATTATATTTTACTAGTCAGAATTATCAATTATTCTACTGTTAAAACTATTATTTTTCTATTATAAAAATATCATTTTCCTGCTATAAAACATGTCAATAAACTAGTTTCAAAAATAGTATTTTTATTATTTTTAATCATATTTTTCAAGAGTTAAAAATTTTTTTCTACTGATATAACTGTTATTATTATACAGTCAAAAATGTCATTTTTATATCGTTAAAATATTATTCTTATGCTAAAAAAATGCCAATTTATTAGCATCAGAAAAGTATTTTTAAAATATTTTACAAGTGTCAAAAATATCATTTTTCTATCGTCAAAATACCATTTTTTCTCAAAAATATGCCAAATTTCTACTGTCAGAATGTGCATTTTATAACTTTTAACAAGTACACGTTTCCAGCAAAATATCAAACATTCAAATTTCCCGAAGCAACATTATTTGAACATCTCATAGCTTCGAGAGAAAGTATAGATCACTAATGCCATCATACATGCCAAATATGTATTTTTTTTGTTTTTTTGTTCCAAACTCATTGTTCGTTTACATAATTACTGATTATTCCATTATACTGTGTACTTCTTGGCTGAAGGACTCCGGTCGATGGCCATTGTATTTATTATTTATTATGTATTTAGTAAGTACAATGAACGTTTATTATTATTATCAAACATTTTAATTCTTCAAAAGTTAACAATGTCATTTTTCTACAGTTAGAAATGGCAAATTTCAATTGTCCAAATGTCCTTTCCTTGAAGTCAATTTTGTACTGTCAAAAGTGACAATTTACAACTTATATTCAAGCGTCAAAAATTTCAATTTTTCTTCTGATATAAACGCTATTTGCCTCGGCGATAAATTTCTGAATTTCTATTACGTATTATATTTTCTTGTTTTGACAAAAGCCCCATTTCTACTGTCAAAGATGACCTGTTACAAGCATATTTTCCAAAATTGAAATGTTTCTACTGCTGAGAATATTTATGTTTAACCATAAATTATGTTTAATATTTGTGCTTGAAAGTAGAGATGGGTTACTCATGAGTGAGTCGACTCTCAGAAATGAGTCGAGGAGTCAAGTGACTCCTGTACAAGTTTCCTGACTGATGTTGAGTCATGCAATTTTTTTTGCTCATTTTGTAAAATATAAAAATTTTCAGGTGAGGACCATCAACGTGTTTTGTGACAAAGAGTCGACTCTTTGTAAATATCCAGTATGATCAGTAAATTGTAAAATTTTTCGAAGTGAGGACATATCTTTTACTGTTTCAGTAGAGTCATGAGTCATGACTATGTATATATGAGTATAGAGAGTCGACTCTTTTAAGTCCACTCTTTACAATGAATCGACTCACTAAAAAAAAAATTATTTTTAATTGAAACATGTGAATTTTACAAGTTACGCGCGCACTTGTCGGAATCGGACGCATCGGCAAAATTGCTTAACACAGTTGTAAACGAGTCAACGCACATTTATCCGTTCCATTGACTCGTTTACAACTGTGTTAAGCAATTTTATCCGTTGCGTGCCGTGCGTCCGATTCCGACAAGTGTGCGCGTACCTTGATAGTTTCTTCGATTACGAAGTAATTATTTATTTCAATTTTGTGTAAAATTCCTAGTTGCAGATGCAATAAAAAAAAAATAAAGACGAAAAGTAGACTATTAATATATTCAAGTTTTCGTCTTTATTTAATGTAACTAAACATTTATTTTGACGTGGTCTCGCAGCCATATTTTTTACACACGTTGATTGTTATTCTGTATACCAAACTTGAACTAAATCTTAAAGGAAACTTAGAATTTCGTGGTACTTCAACACAATTTGAATAAAACCATAAGGCAAGGCCGAACTTGATTTTACACATAAGTCATATATTTTCTTGTAAAATCAGAAGATCAGGTGTCATTGGAATGATCTTCAATAAGTGGTCTCGACTAGAGATGGGCAAAGTGATTCTTTTTGGAAAGTGAAAAGAGCTATTTCTTTTCCCCAAAAAATGTTGATGAGCAAAGAAAAACTGGTCCTTACTTCCAAAATTTTCACATTTACCCCGAAACAAAGTGGAGATAAAAAAAAAATTTCACGACTCAAATAGAGCTGCAATTTACCACAGGAGTCACTTCTCCACTGATGAGTTACCCATCTCTAGTCTCGACGTAGCAGTAGGCACCAGTTAAAGGCAACTTCATTATGAACTCAGGCCTTCTAATTGAGTGGCGCAACTTCAGATTTTGCCTCCGCAAAATTTCTGTTGCGGCCCGTCAGGTAGATTTTGATTAGCATAGGGGTGCAGACGGGATCCTACAATTACGCCACTGTTTCCATTTGCAAATTAGAAATATGTATGTAAATAATCACAAATGTACATGTATGTACGTCAATACATAATAATGCTGCATTTCAAAAGGATTAAATAAAACAAGTCTTGAAACAATACTTACATGTGTTGTGTTGATAAATATCACTAAAACGATTAAAACCATTAAAGAATAGGTACTCATGTTCATGCACGTATCAGTATCTCGTGGAAACGAAAATTTTTCGTAAATCACAGTTTTCCACCGCACACGGGGCTGCACGCTAAGCCATTTCATTCATGGATTCGCGTAGAAATGATCAATGATAGATTTAATCTTTTCTACGACCGAATCGCAGGGACGTGCGCAACCGTACACACCGCACTCATTGAGTGCACTGACAGCGACTCAGAGACCGCTTCCAATGATAGCGTGGGTCGGCGCTCGACATCAACTCTCCATCTCACTCGCATCACTCACTCCATCCTCCACTTCAACACTGCACGAACATGATGTTATCAGAGGCAATCCGGTAGACAAGTCCGGGGAGTACTCCGGACAAGGCGAATCGCCTCTGGTTGGTGTACATTGATATCCGTAGTTATTGCAGTAATAAAAGTGGTCTTTCGTACGTATATTTTGAAGATAATCATCGAATTTGCATAATTCAACATGTTAGTTTGGAGCAGAGTTTACCAAACTGGTCTTTACCATAGCAGATTAAATAACGTCACAAAATGTTAAGTACTTTTGGAAATGATGTATTGTTGACATATTCAAAAACAATTCATATCCAGTAGCTAGAAACTTAGATTTGAGGAAGCGAAATTTGCAACTCGTAATTCGAAAAATTCTAGAAGATTCACCACTTGCAGAATTCTCTTCAAAACTTAGAAATCCACTTAGAAATAATGCCTTTTTTAACTTGCTAAAAACGATGTCAATTGCAAAGAAAATAGCGCCACTCAAAACATTAATTCAAGGAAGCGAAATAATTTTCTTCTCTCGACTAATTTTTTTTTAGATCAATGATCACTCATAGAATTGTTTGCAAAATTTTCAAATCCACTTAAAAATAATATAGTTTTTGACATACTTCAAAATAATTGACATCACTTTGCTGGAACCAAAATGGCGACACTCGAAACTTGAATTTGAGGAAGCGATATTTACAACTCGTAATTAGAAAAATTCTAGATGATTTACCTCTTGCAGAATTCTCTCCAAAATTTCCAAGTTCACTTAGAAATAGTGCCGTTTCTTGATATACTAAAAATAATTGACTCTCCCCCAACAAGAAAGAAAACAGCGTCACTCAAAATGTAAATTCGAGGAAGCGATTAAATTTTCGATTAAATTTTTTTTATCAATTATCACTCGCAGAATTGTTTGCAACATTTTTAAGTTCACTTAAAAATAATATACTTTTTAACATACTTCAAAATAATTGACATCACCTAGCTGGAAACAAAATGGCGGCACTCGAAACTTGGATTGGAGGATGCGAAATTTGCAACTCGTATTTAGAAAAATTCAGGAAGATTTACCACTTGCAGAATTCTCTCCAAAATTGCCAAGTTTACTTATAAATAATGCTGTTTCTTGATGTCCTAAAAATAATTAACTTCCCGCAACTAGAAAAGAAAATAGCGTCACTCGAAACTTAAATTCGAAGAAGCGAAATTTTCTTCTTTCGATTTAATTTTTTTTATATCAATTATCACTCGCAGAATTGTTTGCCAAATTTTCAAATCTACTTAATAATAATACACTTTTTGACATACTTCAAAATAATTGACTTCACCCAGCTGGAAATAAAATAACGACACTCGAAACTTAGAATTGAGGAAGCGAAATTTGCAATTCGTAATTAGAAAATTTATCACTTGCAGAATTCTCTCCAAAATTTCATAATTAACTTACAAACAATGCCCTTTTAATGTGCCAAAAATAATTGACATCCCACAACTAGAAAGAAAATAGCGTCACTCAAAAAACTTAAATTCGAGGAAGCGAAATTTTCTTCTTACGATTTAATTTTTTTTTTAGATCAATTATCACTCGTAGAATTGTTTGCAACATTTTTAAATCCACTTAAAAATAATATACTTTTTGACATACTTCAAAATAATTGACATCGCCCAGCTGGAAACAAAATGGCGACACTCGAAACTTGGATTTGAGGAAGCGAAATTTACAACTCGTAATTAGAAAAATTCTAGAAGATTTACCTCTTGCAAAATTCTCTTCAAAGTTTCGTAATTTACTTAGAAATAATGCCGTTTTTTGACGTATTAAAAACACTTCACATCCCTCAGCTGGAAAGAAAATAGCATCACTCAAAACTTAAATTTGAGGGAGCAAATATTTTTTTTGTATATCAATTGTCACTCCTAGAATTGTTTGCAAAATTTTCAAATCCACTTAAAAATAATATACTTTTTGACATACTTCAAAATAATTGACATCACCCAGCGGGAAACAAAATGGCGACACTCGAAACTTAGATTTGAGGAAGCGAAATTTGCAATTCGTAATTAGAAAATTTATCACTTGCAGAATTCTGTTTAAAATTTCATAATTAACTTGCAAACAATGCCCTTTTTAACCTGCTAAAAATAATTGACATCCCACAACTAGAAAGAAAATAGCGTCACTCGAAACTTAAATTCGGGGAAGCGAAATTTTCTTCTCTCGATTAATTTTTTTTAATCAATTATCACTCGCAGAATTGATTGCAAAATTTTAAAATCCACTTAAAACTAATACACTTTTTGATATACTTCAAAATAATTGACATCACCCAGCTGAAAACAAAATGGCGGCACTCGAAACTTGGATTTGAAGAAGCGAAATTTGCAACTCGTAATTATAAAAATTCTAGAAGATTTACCACTTGCAGAATTCTCTTCAAAATTTCCAAGTTCACTTAGAAATAGTGCCGTTTCTTCATATGCTAAAAATAATTGACTTCCTCCGACTAGAAAGAAAATAGTGTCACTCAAAACTTAAATTCAAGGAAGCGAAATTTTCTTCTCTCGATTAATTTTTTTTTAGATCAATTATCACTCGCAGAATTGTTTGCAAAATTTTCAAATCCACTTGAAAATAATATACTTTTTAACAAACTTCAAAATAATTGACATCACCCTGCTGTAAACAAAATGGCGACACTCAAAACTTAGATTTGAGGAAGCGAAATTTGCAATTCGTAATTAGAAAATTTATCACTTGCAGAATTCTCTCCAAAATTTCATAATTAACTTACAAACAATGTCCTTTTTAACGTGCTAAAAATAATTGACATCCCACAACTAGAAAAAAATAGCGTCACTCGAAACTTAAATTCGGGGAAGAGAAATTTTCTTCTCTTGATTAAATTTTTTTTATCAATTATCACTCGCAGAATTGTTTGCAAAATTTTCAAATCCACTTAAAAATTATATACTTTTTAACAAACTTCAAAATAATTGACATCACCCTGCTGGATACAAAATGGCGACACTCGAAACTTGGAATGAAGGAAGCGAAATTTGCTACTCGTAATTAGAAAAATTCTAGAAGATTAACCACTCTCAGAATTCTCTTCAAAATTTCTTAATTAACTTATAAATAATGCCGTTTTTGATATGCAAAAAAACAATTGACATCGCGCAACTCTAAAGAAAATTGCGTCACTCAAAATTAAAATTGGAGGATGCGAAATTTGCAACTCGTAATTAAAAATATTCTAAAAAATTTACCGCTCGCAGTATTGTCTTCAAAATTTCCATATTCATTAAGAATTTATGTATATTTGACATCCTAAAATCAATTGACATCCTTTAGCTGAAAAAAATAGTGACTTTCGAAACTTGAATTCGAAGAAACTAAATTTGCAACTCTGGATTAGAAAAATTCTAGAAAATTCACCTCCGGCAGAATTGTCTGCAAAATTTCAAAATCCACTGAAAACATAATTTATTTTTCTTGACTTCTCCAAGTTAGAAACAAAATGGCGACACTCGAAACTTGAATTCGAGGAAGCCAAATCCGCAACTCGTGATTAGAAATATTCTAGAAAATTTACCACTCGCAGTATTGTTTTCAAAATTTTCAAATTTACTAAAAAGTAATGTATATTTGACATACCTAAAAGCTATTGACATTCCGTAGCTGAAAACAACATAGCGACATTCGAAACTTGAATTCGAAGAAACTAAATTTGCAACTCGGGATTAGAAATTTTTTAGAAAATTCACTTCTGGCAGAATTGTCTTAAAAATTTCAAAATCCACTGAAAACATAATTTATTTTTAACATACTCAGAAACACTTGACTTCTTCAAGTTATAAACAAAATGGCGACACTCGAAACTTGAATTCGAGGAAGCTAAATTTGCAACTCGTGATTAGAAATATTCTAGATAATTTACCACTCGCAGTATTGTTTTCAAAATTTACTAAAAAGTAATGTATATTTGACATCGCAAAAAGCAATTGACATTCCGTAGCTGAAAACAAAATAGCGACATTCGAAACTTGAATTCGAAGAAACTAAATTGGCAACTCGGGATTAGAAAAATTCTAGAAAATTCACCTCTGGTTTTCTTCAAAATTTCTAAATCCACTGAAAACATAATTCATTTTTAAGATACTAAAAGCAATTTACTCTTTCAAGTTAAAAACAAAATGGCGACACTCGGATGTTGAATTGAAGAATACAAGATTTTGCAAGTCGTGATTAGAAAAATTCTAGAAAACACATCCCTGGCGGAATTGTCTTCAAAATTTCTAAATCCACTGAAAACATAATTTACTTTTTAACATAGTAAGAAACAATTGACACTCTAAGTTAGAAACAAAATGGCGACACTCGAAACTTGAATTGGAGTATACGAAATTTGCAACTTGTGTTTAGAAAAATTCTGGAATTTTTTCGCAGAATTATTTTCAAAATTCCTAAAACCACTGAAAACATAATGTATTTTAAATATACTAAAAAACAATTGACATCTCCAAGCCTGAAACAAAATCGAATACTCGAAACGTGAACTAGAGGATGCAAAATTTGCAACTCGTGATTAGAAAAATTCTAAAAAATTAAATCCTGGCAGAATTGTCTTCAAAATTTTCAAAAACCACTGAAAACATAATGTGTTTTTAATATTCAATAAAAACAATTGAAATCTCCAAGTTAGAAACAAACTGACCGCACTCGAAACTTGAATTGGAGGATGCGAAATTTGCAACTCGTGATTAGAAAAATTCTAGAAAATTCACCGCTCGCAGAATTGTCTTCAAAATTTCTAAAACCACTGAAAACATAATATATTTTTAATATACAATAAAAACCATTGAAATATCCAAGCTAGAAACAAAATGGCGACACTTGAAACTTAAATTGGAGGATGCGAAATTTGCAACTCGTGATTAAAAAAATTCTAGAAAATTCACCACTGGCAGAATTATCTTAAAAACCTCTAAATCCAATAAAAAATTATTTATTTGTAATAAACTACAAAATAATTGACATCTCCAAGTTCAAAAACAAAATGGCGACACTCGAAACTTGAATTGGAGGATGCGAAATTTGCAATTCGTGTTTAGAAAAATTCTAGAAAATTCACCGCTTGCAGAATTGTCTGGATAATTTCTAAATCCACTGAAAAAGTAATTATTTTTTGACAAACCACAAAATAATTGACATTTTACAAATATAAACAAAATGACGACACTCGAAACTTAAATTGGAGGATGCAAAATTTGCAACTCGAGATTGGCAGAATTGTTTTAAAAACCTCTACATTCACTTAGGAATAATGTATTTTTGACATCCCCCCCCCCAACATTTTTTAAAATAAATAAATAATTACCAGTAATCTTTATTTCTTATATATAAATATCTTTATTGAATGAAGAATACATATGATTATAATTTGTGACTTTTTCTTCTTCTTCTCTTCTTCTTTTTCTTCTTTGTTGGCTGACAGAGGGTTTTTCAGCTCCTTTATTTCTTATTTTTATACGTTTACCAAATATTGAACACTGAATTTTTTTTTGTTACATACTGTATAATTGTAATGTTATTTATGTACGTACGTGCAGTTACTGCCAAAATAATGAAAGCAAATACTGTTTATAAACAAACGTCTAGGCTGAGAAAATAATTTTCTTGGAGGGAAACGTCCTCGTGCGTTTATTTTTCACTTACCGCAAATAAATTCCGTCTGTACCGTTGTTCTACCGTTTCGGTTATTCAATGGGAATATAAATATCTCCGAAAACACCCACGGTGAAGGATTTCCTAGGATTATTTATTGCTTACGAAAATGGCCGATGCCCGTTTCTGAAACTACACGCATGCTGTGCTAAATTTCACGGTTGCTACTAAAAAGTGAGTTGTGTTATTTCTCTATTTCTTTAAAATTTATTAGTCATTCATTGTAATAATCTACAAGATGTTTTCTTTTTATTATTAAATCACACTATATTTTAAGAAAATTTCAGTTAACTTTGTGAGAGAATGTATGATATACTAATTATACTAATTGATTTTATGTTAATTATATATTTTATTTTGACTTGTACAACAAACTGTAATACATTTTGAATGCATTATTAAACTTGTTATTATTATTATTACTATAATCATTTAAAGTGAATTTAAACCATGGGGTCCCACCGAGATGGTATAGCCCGTTCTCTGGAATCTGGCGGTTGTGGTCGTAAAAGAGGGTCGGAGCTCGGTAAGTGGGGGACGTCATATTTTTTTATCTCAAACCAAACTTTGTTGAGAAGTACTGGTGTAAAATAGCGTATACCAATGGGAGCGGAGGACAGTAATAAATGTATGGGATGCAATTAGACGAACCACCAATGCCTTTTCTTCGAGGGTGCGTCGACCGTTTTACGACCTCAGCCGCCAGATTCCAGCGAACAGACTATACATTAAAAGTATATGGACTTGTAACTAATGTATTGTAATGAGATTTTCAGCATTTATGTAATCAAGTGTGCTCTTTTTAATGAAAATATTTTCAAGATTATTCGACTTCCGGTTATACCGGAAGGCAACACCAACTTCCTTATTTTAAATGGAATGCTATATTTTTTATTGCAAATTTGGATTACACATAAAATTCTGCGAAAAAAATTATTAAGTGACATAACCTCAAAATTTAAGCGTTTTCGAAACATTTGACATTTTAAAAAAATTTGCGCTTTTTCATAATTCACTTTAAAAATACATATCTCCGAGCAATACAAAATTGAAGGGATGTAATGTTGGCCATAAAGAGCCAATACCCGAAGGTACCCAGTGGTGATTTATTTTTGGAAAAATAATATTAGGAGTGTTCAAAATTTCATACTATATTTAGTCAACTTTGAAGCATTAAATCTCGATTTTTTTTAATTGAACACCTTGTATATTTTTACAAATTCCGACGCAGAATTCAATTCTGCATTGATTTATATCAGCATTCCTTATGCCTATCTTCTATAGTTTCCAAGATATTACCATGTTTGTAAAAATTCGTCAATTTTCTATGCAAGTCTTAATAATAATTATTTTTTCAATACTCTCGAAGTAATCCTCGACAACGTATTATTCCTCCATTTTTACAGCACCCTGTATATATGTATACTATATCGTACTCAATAAGTCTTTATTAATAATTTTTTATCTGGTGTTCCTCAGGGGTTTATTTTAGCTCCTCTCTTATGCAATGTTTTTTATTTATTTATTTATTTATTTCCCAACAGGACAAATCCCAAAATACAGAAATATCATAATTAGCAATAATAAAAGAAATAATGATATAAATATTATATTGTATGTAATATATTATTTTTAATGCTTCCATCGATAATTTGATTGAATAAGTAAATATTAGCCTTCCTGGATATATTTTATGCCCGGAGAAACACAATCACACATTAAAAGAAAGTACGTGCTTGATGCTATCTTAAATATTAAAATATCAATTGTGAAACACCGAATATTTCCGTAATAAATTGATCAATTCAATGAAATGAATGAAAACGTAATATATGTAGGAGTAGATTTTGATTTGATTTATTATCATCCGCGGGTTCCCACCGCAATCAGTTTTATTAGATTAGACAGATACATAAATAAATTTGAATAAAACCATTATTCGGTGCGCTTAGTGCCCACATAATAAATCACTTGTCAGGATTGAATATTGGCAATTAAAATATTTCACTGAATAGGTTAATCGTGTATTTGTTCGAACGTACTTGCACGTTAAATATTTACTAGATATTTAAAGTGTTTGCGGAAGATTCAAAAGCAAATTTGCATTTCTGGTATTATTGTATGAATAATCGTTGGGGTTTTTTCTATTTGTACTTTTACTTGTTATAAGACATTATAAAACTAATCAAATGTCCTTTAACGATGTTATTTATAAACATCCAACATCCTGTATAAGAAAATGTTCAATTAATTCCAGTTCTGGAGTGGGTTCAGGTAAACTGATAAAACCATAAAAAATGTATCTTTTGATTGAATTTCACGCACGACGAAAATAATTTAAAAATAATTGAATTCGAAAATTTAGGTTCCTTTCAAGCAACAAAAAAAATGAGGTCAGCCAAACCAATACAATCAATACTATAATTGAAAAGAATTTTCTTCTCCGAATGAGTTGGTTTCATCAAAATTTTCTAATCCGCAATTCAAAAGGTATTTCTCACCTATTAAAATGTTTTTTCCAGCTATCAAAAACAGCATTTTGCGACAATTTTTTATAATTGTCAAAAATGTCATTTTTCGGCTGTCAAAAATTGACTTTTTGTTGTCAAAAGTTGTATTTTTTGGTTGTCAATAATGGTTTGTTGCAGTTGTCAACAATAGTATTTTTCAGCAACCTATAAAAATGTTATTTTTCAGCTATCGAAAGCAACATTTTTTTAACTGTCAAAAATTGCATTTTTTCAGCTGTCAAAAATTGTACTTTTTTTTGTCAAAAATTGTATTTTTTTAACTGACAATAATGGTTTGTCATAGTTGTCAATAATGTTTTGTTGTAATTGTCAAAAATGGTATTTTTCAGCTGTTAAAAATGATATTTTTCAGCTGTTAAGAAGTGTATTTTTCAAATGTCAAAAATGATATTTTTCAGTTGTCAAAAATGTTTTCTTTAATGTATTTCTTACCTAATAAAATGTTATTTTCCAGCTATCAAAAACAGAATTTTTCGACATTTTTTAAAACTGTCAAAAATGGCATTTTTCTGCTGTCAAAACTTCTATTTTTTGTGTTGTCAGAAATTGATTTTTTTAGATGACAATATTGGTTTGTTACAGTTGTCAATAATGGTTTGTTGCAGTTGTAAAGACTGGTATTTTTCAGTTGTTAAAAATGGTATTTTTCAGCTGTTAAGAAGTGTATTATTCAAATGTCAAAAATGATATTTTTCAGTTGTCAAAAATGTTTTCTTTAATGTCAAAAAGATATTTCTCACCTATTAAAATGTTATTTTCCAGCTATCAAAAACAGCATTTTACGACATTTTTGTTAATTGTCAAAAATGGCATTTTTCAGCTGTCAAAAATTGACTTTTTGTAGTCAAAAATTGTATTTTTTAGTATGTTTTGTTGCAGTTGTCAACAATAGTATTTTTCAGCTGTCAAAAATGTGATTTCCAACCAATAAAAATGTTATTTTTCAGCTGTCAACAGCAGCATTTTTCAGCTGGCAAAACTTGTATTTTTTGTGTCGTCAGAAATTGAATTTTTTAGCTGACAATAATGGTTTGTTCCTGTTGTCAATAATGATTTGTTGCAGTTGTCAAGACTGGTATTTTTCAGTTGTTAAAATGGTATTTTTCAGCTGTGAAGATGTGTATTATTCAAATGTCAAAAATGATATTTTTCAGTTGTCAAAATTGTTTTCTTTAATGTAAAAAAAGGTATTTCTCACCTATTAAAATGTTATTTTCCAGCTATTAAAAACAGCATTTTTTGACATTTTTTTTAATTGTCAAAAATGGCATTTTTCAGCTGTCAAAAATTGACTTTTTGTAGTCAAAAATTGTATTTTTAGCATGTTTTGTTGCAGTTGTCAACAATAGTATTTTTCAGCTGTCAAAAATTTGCAACCTATAAAAACCTATAAAAATGTTATTTTTTAGCAGCATTTTTCGACATTTTTGTAACTGTCAAAAATGGCATTTTTTCAGCTGTCAAAAATTGTACTTTTTGTTGTCAAAAATTGTATTTTTTAGCTGACAATAATGGTTTGTCACAGTTGTCAATAATGTTTTGTTGCAATTGTTAAGAATGGTATTTTTCAGTTCTTAAAAATGGTATTTTCAGCTGTTAAGAAGTGTTTTATTCAAATGTCAAAAATGATATTTTTCAGTTGTCAAAATTGTTTTCTTTAATGTCAAAAAAAGGTATTACTCACCTATTAAAATGTTATTTTCCAGCTATCAAAAACAGCCTTTTGCGACATTTTTTTTAATTGTTAAAAATGGCATTTTTCAGCTGTCAAAAATTGACATTTTGTAGTCTTAAATTGTATTTATTAGCATGTTTTGTTGCAGTTGTCAACAATAATATTTTCAGCTGTCAAAAATGCGATTTCCAACCTATAAAAATGTTATTTTTCGGTTATCAAAAGCAGTATTTTTTGACATTTTTTTAACTGTCAAAAGTGGCATTTTCAGCTGCCAAAACAGCTGTATTTTTTGTGTTGTCAGAAATTGATTTTTTTAGCTGACAATAATGGTTTGTTACTGTTGTCAATAATGATTTGTTGCAGTTGTAAAGACTGGTATTTTTCAGTTGTTAACAATGGTATTTTTCAGCTGTCAAGAAGTGTATTATTCAAATAACAAAAATAATATTTTTCAGTTGTTAAAAATGTTTTTTTAATGTCAAAAAAGGTATTTCTCACGTAATAAAATGTTATCTTTCAGCTATCAAAAACAGCATTTTGCGACATTTTTTTTAATTGTCAAAAATTGCATTTTTCAGCTGTCAAAAATTGACTTTTTGTAGTCAGAAATTGTATTTTTCAGCATGTTACAGTTGTCAATAATGGTTTATTGCAGTTGTCAACAATAGTATTTTTCAGCTGTCAAAAATGCGATTTCCAACCTACAAAAATGTAATTTTTCAGCTGTCAACAGCAGCATTTTCTATATTTTTTTAACTCAAAAATTGCATTTTCCAGCTGTCAAAACTTGTATTTTATTGTGTTGTCAAAAATTGAATTTTTTAGCTGACAATAATGATTTGTTGCAGCTGTCAAGACTGGTATTTTTCAGTTGTTAAAAATGGTATTTTTCAGCTGTTAAGAAAAGTATCATTCAACTGTTAAAAATGATATTTTTCAGCTATCAAAAGAAGATTTTTTTCGACATTTCTCTAATTGTCAAAAATGGCATTTTTCAGCTTTCAAAATTTGTACTTTTTGTTGCCAAAAATGCCATTTTTCAGCTTTCAAAATTTGTACTTTTAGTTGTCAAAAATTGTACTTTTTGTTGTCAAAAATTGTACTTTTTGTTGTCAAAAATTATATTTTTTTCGTTTTCAACGATTGTATTTTTTAGCTGACAATAATGGTATGATACAATTGTCAATAATAGTGTGTTGCTGTTATCAAGCATGGTATTTTTCAGCTATTAAGAATTGTATTATACAGCTGTCAAAAATGTAATTTTTCAGCTGTCAAAAATGATATTTTTCAACTACCAACAATGGTATTTCCCCTTATATAAATGGTATTTATTTATTTTTTGACATTTTAAATGTCAAAAATGCCATTTTTCAATCTGTATGTTTTGTATCTTTCAGCTGCCAATAACGGTATGTTTCAGCTGTCGGGAATGACATTTTTCAGCTGTCAATAATGGTAATCCCGAGCTGTTGAAAATAGTATTTCTTGGCTGTTTCAAGTTGTATTTTACAGTTGTAGAAAATGGTATCCTTCAGCTATCAAATATGCTATGTTTCGGCTGTCAAAAACAGTATTTTTCAGCCAGTAAAAATAGTATTTTTTGACAGTTTTGAATTGTCAAAAATTGTATTTTTCAGCTGTTAAAAGTAGTATATTTTCCTGTCAAAAGTAGTATTTTTTACTGATAAAAATAGTATTTTTTGCCAAAAATAGTATTTTTTGTGTGTCAAGAATGGTATGTTTCAACTGACAAAAATGGTCCTCGGCGGTTGAAAATTAGTATTTTTCAGCTTCCAAAAATAGTATTTTTTTTTGTCAAAAATAGTATATTTTTTGTCAAAAATAGTATTTTTTCTGTCAAAAATAGTATTTTTCATGTGTTAACAATGGAATGTTTCAGCTGTCTAAAATAGTATTTTTCAGCTAATAAAAGTAGTATATTATGCTGTCAAAAGTTGTATTTTTGACTGTCAAAAATAGTATTATTCGTGTATCAGGAATAGTATGTTTCAGCTGACAAAAATGGTATTCCTCAGCTGTTGAAAATTAGTATTTTTCAGCTGTCAAAAATAGTATATTTTTTGTCAAAAATAGTATTTTTCGTGTGTCAACAAAGTAATGTTTCAGCTGCCAAAAACAGTATTTTTCAGCTAATAAAAGTAGTATATTATGCTGTCAAACGTTGTATTTTTTACTGTCAAAAATAGTATTTTTCGTGTGTCAGAAATTATATATTTTAACTGACAAAAATGGTATTCCTCAGTTGTTGAAAATTAGTATTTTTCAACTAATAAAAATAGTTTTTTTCAACATTTTTGAATTCTCAAAAATTGTATTTTTCAGCTGTCAAAAGTAGTAGATTTTTCTATCGATAGCAGGGCCTTATATAGAGCCAAGGAGTCATGGCACCACCTGTAGTTTCAAGTAAAATTGCTCGGAAGAGTCGAAACTGGTCGACTGTGATAAAAATGGTGGTGTGGCCATCATGTTACTTTCTCCGATTTAATTTAAATCATATTTTAAATGTAAGTCCAGCGTTTTGCATAATCGAATGAAACTGACATTTCAAAAGTCAAAATTATAAAAGATAGAAATGACAAATTATACTAACCAATTCTAATTAATCAGTTTGCTGAAGAAAAAAGTTTTCGAAAAAAACTTTTTTTTTTAATGTTCAGTTTGGAATTCTCTGCAATTATTTTTAACATAAATTTGATAATTCATAATTATAAACCAAAAACAAGGAAAAAGTAACAATATTTTTCTCGAAAAAAAAATTATTTTATGAAAAATATTTTCAAACAAAATATGTTCATCTCTTAGTTGTCTTCAATGTTTGTTAAAATGTAATGTTTGGTATACTTAAAAAATGATTGGAAAAACAAAAAACGGTTAAGGAAAATAACCAATTCCGGTTTACAAAATTTAACCTTTTTAGTTTAAAGCTTTTAAGTTATTCGGATTATCAAATAAGACTTGTGTTCCAAGTTTCATGTTAATTTCTGTATTCATTTTTGAGATACAGCACGCACGGACGCATAGGCAAACAGCCTCACTCACACATATGCACGCAAACACGTAGACACAGACACACATACGCACAGACCCACAGACACACAGATACTCAGACACACAGACACACAGACACACAGACACACAGACACACATACATACAGACACACATACACACAGCACACATACACACAGACACACAGACACATATACATACAGACACACAGTTATAACTAATTATGTGGTCGATTTTTTTATTTAAAATAAAGTTTGAGTAGAACTTTATGTTCCATAAGAACTTTCCTGTAAAATCAACGGAAAAAGATTATTAAACCTAAAAAAGTAACATTAACTAAAATGGAATATTTCATTCAAATACAAAGTAGACGTCAATAACTCCCCAATGTTTATTCTAAATTCTCTTTGTGGACTATTTATCCTATACTTTATACTGGAGCAAACGACATTAATTTTATGTGATTTTCTGGAATGCATTCTACTCGTATTACTTCACATAGACGAAGCAGCCGCTGCCACATTGTTACTTCTATAAATACCCCGAGGGAGTTCCAAATTTAGAGGGAAATAAATACGTTAAGACCAAACGCTTTCAGTTGTGTATCTTTCATTAGAAAATACATTGCACTTACATCTACATCTGTTTCAATTTTTATTTAAAGCTCGTAAACTAGTGCAGTTCTAGTGACGTTCAGTTGCATTTATGGTTGTTTAATAATTAATAATTGTAATAATAATACAATTTTGTCTATTTTGGTTTAATAATGTACTTATTGTTACATAAAAACCAATTCAACAATGAGTAGTATTATTGGTCATAATTGGCAGTACTTAGAACATGACAGGTGTCGATACAAAAAAGCAAAATTGCCTTTAACGATAATTAGTAGGATAATAATACATTTAAAAAAAAACAGTTCAACAATGGGCGTTATTGTTAAACTGTTTTTGGTCACGATTCGCAGTGCTTGCCTTACAGGTGTCGACATGAACATGACTGGTGTCGAAATCAAAATGCAGAATTTGTTGTAATAATAATTGGAATGCTCCAATGCGTTACATACTAAAAAATGTTCGATAATAAATAAATTTGAAGCAACCTCACTTGTTGCAGAAGCATTAAATAATTCGAATAAAACGAAATATAGCTTAAATATGTGAATATTCTAAAACACCTCATAATGCTCATCCAAAAGTTCCTAGTTGATCAAACACTCAAATTAAAAGTACGCCATTTCATATACCAAACATTCTCTCCCGAACAAGGTGTTCCTCAAGGTTTCCCCGTTTCCCCAATCCCTTATAACATATACTGTTACGACATTTATCACCCTAATCATAATTTCATTAATCCTAAATCCTACGTATAATTTGCCGATGATATGACCCTAATGTGTCATTCATCTACAATTCAAAAAACTCTACTTGAATCAATTCAAATTCGCTTTCTAGATGGCGTACCAAATTTATTCCCGCCAAAATCCAACTCCTTATTCCTTATCACAGAATACCACTCCCTATAGCATAACCATCAATGGAATATCCGTCCCCTAGGAATAATCATAGACTCAAAATTTAATCAAATTTAAATCAAAGGTTAAACCACGTGCAAAATATTTCAGATGTCTTACCTATAAAAGCGAAGGTAATAATATTTCAACAGTAACTTAGATTTATAAAATCCTTCTCTACTAGAGTACGGAGCAACCCTATTTTTCAACTCCAGTCCATCCACCATTCGAAACGTAGAAGTTGGTGAATACTCCTCCCTCAGAATCAGTGGTTCATTGGTACACTTCTCATACTTTAGAATTTTGGTGGGAAATGAATAAATATAAACATTCAAATAAGGAAAATCCCTACAAAGAATTGTCAGTAATTGCCCTTTTCCTTCTACTATTGAGGTAAAAAAAAATGGAAAAGTATATTCACACAAAATTTTAGTATGAAGAGGATAGACGCTGCTAGAGGCTAAGAATATAGTAAAGTATAGCTGAATAAAGGAAAAAATAAAAAACCTCTTCTAAAATACAATAAATAAATGCAATAACAAATAACAACCAGCACCAAGGCACCTGGATAAGCAGGGATGTGGATCGCGTTTTTGTTTTATTAGTTGACATAGTTTAGAACTAAATCAATGAGGAAACTTGGATGCCTACACAACTTTTATTGGCATGACTTTATAAATACAGTCAAATAATACCTATAGAATAAAATAGTCTGCAACCATATTCACATAGGTTGTACCCTGGAATGTTCTGTTCCAATTTACTGATAATAAATGATTGTTAATAGCACGTTTAAAATCGTATTCTGCAGTCCAATCAGTATTTCGACCATCTGAGACCGTTGAAGGATGATAATCATCAAAGGTTAATATTTAAGAACGGATTTAACAAGATATGATGAAAAACAAGAATCACGCACTCCTCCATTTTCAACCTTTTTCAGTTATGATAAACCATTAAAAGCGTTCACATCACATCGCTCTTTCAACTGCAGCATCAGTGCCATCTATCTTTCATCATACAATTCGGAGTTAGTTATTTCAGGCGCAAGTACAACTTATGTGAATTGGGCATCTCTCTGATATCATGGGATGGGATTGTAATAATACTTCATTACATTCTGTAATACATATATACGATTTAATACTTCATCTTGATTCACTTACAAAATTCGAATAAATAATATAATATTAATGCTATAATAAGAACAGATATCTATGAATTATACAGTATATACACTTAAAATGTTAAACATTGTAAAAATACAAGGTGTTCTGTTATTGCTACATACTGGAAGCAGATAGTAGAATTATAAACTAATTTAAAATTGGTTGTTAATATTTAATCGATATGAAAGATTAAGCTGAAAAATACATTTTTTTCAATATACGCTTAATGTCTATTGCTTGAAGTTATTTGTTTCATATAAATTTCATTTCTATCAAAATGTTTTATCAAGTGTGTAACGAGAAATTAATATAATATATTTTTTTAAATTCTCATTTAACGCGTGGGAAAACACAAACATACTTAATAATACATTTCGCACATCTTCTATAACGTAACCAGATGATATATAGCCCATTCTCCGGAATCTGGCGGCTGTGGTCGTAAAAGAGGGTCGGAGCTCGGTAAGTAGGGGACGTAATATTTTTTATCTCAAACCAATCTTTGTTAAGAAGTGCTGGTGTAAAAGGAGCGAAGGAGCGACAGTAATAAATGTATGGGATGCAATTAGACGAACAAACAATACCTTTTCTTCGAGGGTGCGTCGGCCGTTTTACGACCTCGGCAGCCAGATTCCACCGAATAGGCTATACATGATTTTTCAGTATGTAGTGTTGCCATTTTCTATTAAGTTCTGTAGAATACATTAATCGAAATGTATAAATTCGGCAAATCCATCGCATAAGACGAAGTAATATTTTTAAAGTTTTTAGTCTAGTAATTTAAATCGAGCGAGCCATTTGCTCAAAATCCAGCAGCACACCATTGAACACCGTGTATAAAATAAAGAATACAATTTACAGTTAAACAAAATCAATCATCTCAGTTGATGGAATTGTTGGTGATGCCATAATACTCCTCCAAATACCGCAGTTCTTTTTAATCTCAATTTGGCCAAGCTCCGACTTTTTCCCCACCACATTCTTGCACTTAACCTTAATGACTATGGTTACATTGTCGATGTTATAATTATTAATAATTGCCGACATTGTGGCCGTCTGCGATTCGATTTTCATGCTGATTGTTGGCGGGAACGTGTCGCTCTTCCATTTCGCCACCATCACGTCGTACTCGTACGCAGCCATATTGAAATATAACGAACCTGAAAATAAAAAAAAATAGTGTGTTAAATATATGTTTCAATTTAATATTCATGATTCAGAACAACTATACAAGCTACTCATTTGTTGTTTAACAAATTGTGAAACCAACCAAGTGCCATATTTTAACAATCCTCAACTTACTCATATTTAATATACATATAAATATTAAAAATGGCGAAAAAAGAAATACACAAAAAATATTATCGATTACCATATCGTCGTGGGCTTACAACCAAAACCGGATATCTACAATTTTGTCATTTTTGAGTTAATACTAAGTATTGGTAAAACCATAAATGTAAAATCTTAAACAGAAAACTCGAATGCGCATGTGTACAGAATAGACTAAGTAGACTAGAAGACAGTGGCGGTTTCAAAGGGGGTCAATTTTTCGCTTAACAATTTTTATTGTTAAAAATTACCGATATTCCATATTCCAAACAAATAATATAATCGGTAAATTTTTTTAGCGCTTAAAACGTTGGAAAAGGATACAGAGATTTCACGGAACAGGTGTATGAAAGCGGAAGCACCAGTTTATTTATCTTTTTTTAATTACCCCCCCCCCCCCTAGACTAGTTGGCTGGAAACGCCCTTGCTAGAAGAAGATTTTTGATGCAATCTTTAAAACTGTAAATCTCAAAACTGTTCTGGTTTTGGTTGTAAGCCGACGATATCTATTGCCTATTTCCAGCATTTTCGAATTCAAATTCGTAATCGGCGACCTTGAAGGCTCCAGACCACCGAGTTTCATCCAAATCGAGTGATTTATTTTTCAAATTTATTAATTTCATTCTGCATTTTCGACTTCAAATTCGTAACCGGCGATTTTGAAAACCCGCGACTAATAAGTTTTATCAAAATCAAGTGATTTTTTGCAATTCGGTCCACCATATCGGTGTTTCTTTTACTTCAAATTCGTCGACCTCGAAGACCCTTATTTATAAAGTTCATCGTTTTAACCAACGTCTGGAAGAAGCAGCCGAAGGACATTTTTATATGCCCCATTCTAGGGAACTAGTTCCAATGCGGATCCTTGCAGAACCTCATTGCATCATCTTCTTTTGGACTCCGCCCTCTTCAGCACCATATCTTCTCCTATTTTTTCCAAGAGTGTCGGCCAGAAACTTGGGAGGAGGGAGCGGCTATCGAGTCGTGGTTATCTGGCCGACACTCTTGGAAAAAAATGGAGTCAGTCCATCCTCACCGAGTCGTAGTCGTCTGGTCCAAAATCCTGGCAGAAATGGCGGACAAACCTATCGCCACTCAATCGGAAATTTTCGAAAGATGACAGCAAGGGCGGGCACCCGGGTGCGTTGCGTTCGGTCCAAAGGCTTCCGTTACTCCTTATCGTCGATGACCTAAAAGTAAATTTCAAAACGAAGATAGTAGAGCCGGCCACCCAGCGACCAATGACGATGGTATATAGGTCCAGGTAGAAAGCCCAACCAACTCGCAGGCCGACAAGACATAATAACATCTGTTTTATAGGATAGATTAGTATTTTTACTCTCGCAACACATTTTCCAAAAAAGAAAAATTGCGCGGCATACCTCCACCACTGGGAACGGTATCGTGGCCGCCTCACTGGTACTACCGAATACCAGCGACCCCACGTTGGGTTGTACCACCCTGAGCTTTCTCGCGAGTATTTTATAAGGCCGTCCCCATCTGTCCGCCTCAACCTCTTCCCTTAACCACTTCGCGCCCATGCTGTTTTGATTTAATCCCAGGTTTGATGAAAAATTACTTCTTTGTTGTTGTTAACTTTTTCTACGAAATATGATTTCACTGTCAGAAACTTTCCCATTTATGCAAAAAAATATGTAAAAATATTCCATAGATAGCGCTAAAGAAGTATTTTTTTTTTGTACAATGTTTTTGTTTTCATTTTTTTGCTTGTTGCCACATGTGGCGAACCTGGGCGTGAAGAGGTTAACAACGCACCTTATTATAGCATTGAGATGAAATTAATAAAGAGGTTACAAATAGTTTCTACTGACCTTTAAGTTTCTCGTGATCCTGCATTGTTATCATGCTGCACCTCCACTTCGAAAGCGAAACCTGGATCATATCGTTCTTTCCATCTTCACTGTTTGAGTACGACATTGTGACTTCGACACTTCCCTTCTTGCTTTCTCGCTGAAATTTCAGGAAAAATTAAAAAATGGTGATGTGGCCATCATGTTACTTTCTCCGACTTGATGGTATCATAGCCATTTATATTTATGTTTTCATTGTTTATTTTTTTATTGCATTTAGTTAAACGCAACTTATAGTATACATTAAAATAATTTTGTCTTTACGACTAAAACTCTGGTCAACGTTTTTTAACCATTTTCAGGTGGATGTTTTTAAAAGCCTTGGTGAATTATATAAATTAAACCTAATACCCTAATCATTTCCTACCTAAATATTTGTGACCCTATGAAATACTTGAAAAGCATCCGAGAATTGCCCAAAGATTGACAGGATAAGAAGAAGCAAGAAGTATTTGTGACCGTCACGAGAAACCAGCTCCCTGGAGAAGATGGTCGACCCCACCAACATCTTCTAGAGATACGACAACGGCAAATTTTGGGCGCCCCGCCCCCGAAAACAACGGCCCTTTTAAGGGCCATAAAAACTAACTAATTCTAAGGTTCTTCTTTGTCAATGAATGAATGAATGAATGAATGAATGCATGTATTAAAACAATGAAAGACCAAAGTGCTCTCATAATAAAATATTGAAACATTTTAGCCAAGATTATCAGAAGGCTGGGAACAAAAAGAGTTGTTTTGCACTTCAAAAATCCATCGAAAATTTACAGTTCAGAATGTGTACCCTAATTTAAATTCGAAAAATTTTCTGGATTAGCAACAGGAGACTAGGAACGAGAAGAGGTATTTTACTCTTCAAAAATCGATCGAAAATTTACAGTTCAGAATGTGTACCCTAAATTATTTTCGAAAAATTTTCTGGATTTGTAACAGGAGACTAGGAACGCGAAGAGGTATTTTACTCTTCAAAAATCGATCGAAAATTTACAGTTCAGAATGTGTACCCTAAATTATTTTCGAAAAATTTTCTGGATTTGTAACAGGAGACTAGGAACGCGAGGAGGTATTTTACTCTTCAAAAATCGATTGAAAATTAACGGTTCAGAATGTGTACCCTAATTTATATTCGAAAAATTTTTTGGATTTGTAACAAGAGATTCGAAAAAATTTCTGGATTTGTAACAGGAGACTAGGAACGCGAAGAGGTATTTTACTCTTCAAAAATCCATCGAAAATTTACAGTTCAGAATGTGTACCCTAATTAAATTTCGAAAAAATTTCTGGATTTGTAACAGGAGACTAGGAACGCGAAGAGGTATTTTACTCTTCAAAAATCCATCGAAAATTTACAATTCAGAATGTGTACCCTAATTAAATTTCGAAAAATTTTCTGGATTTGTAACAGGAGACTAGGAACGCGAAGAGGTATTTTCCTCTTCAAAAATCGATCGAAAATTTACAGTTCAGAATGTGTACCCTAATTAAATTTCGAAAAAATTTCTGGATTTGTAACAGGAGACTAGGAACGCGAAGAGGTATTTTACTCTTCAAAAATCGATCGAAAATTTACGGTTCAGAATGTGTACCCTAATATAATGTCGAAAAATTTTCTGGATTTGTAACAGGAGACTAGGAACGAGAAGAGGTATTTTACTCTTCAAAAATCCATCGAAAATTTACAGTTCAGAATGTGTACCCTAATTAAATTTCGAAAAATTTTCTGGATTTGTAACAGGAGACTAGGAACGCGAAGAGGTATTTTCCTCTTCAAAAATCGATCGAAAATTTACGGTTCAGAATGTGTACCCTAATATAATGTCGAAAAATTTTCTGGATTTGTAACAGGAGACTAGGAACGCGAAGAGGTATTTTACTCTTCAAAAATCCATCAAAAATTTACAGTTCAGAATGTGTCCCCTAATTAAATTTCGAAAAATTTTCTGGATTTGTAACAGGAGACTAGGAACGCGAAGAAGTATTTTCCTCTTCAAAAATCGATCGAAAATTTACGGTTCAGAATGTGTACCCTAATTAAATTTCGAAAAATTTTCTGGATTTGTAACAGGAGACTAGGAACGCGAAGAGGTATTTTCCTCTTCAAAAATCGATCGAAAATTTACAGTTCAGAATGTGTACCCTAATTAAATTTCGAAAAATTTTCTGGATTTGTAACAGGAGACTAGGAACGCGAAGAGGTATTTTCCTCTTCAAAAATCGATCGAAAATTTACAGTTCAGAATGTGTACCCTAAATTATTTTCGAAAAATTTTCTGGATTTGTAACAGGAGACTAGGAACGCGAAGAGGTATTTTACTCTACAAAAATCGATCGAAAATTTACAGTTCAGAATGTGTACCCTAATTAAATTTCGAAAAATTTTCTGGATTTGTAACAGGAGACTAGGAACGCGAAGAGGTATTTTACTCTTCAAAAATCGATTGAAAATTAACGGTTCAGAATGTGTACCCTAATTTATATTCGAAAAATTTTCTGGATTTGTAACAAGAGACCAGGAACGAGAAGAGGTATTTTACTCTTCCAAAATCGATCGAAAATTAACGGTTCAGAATGTGTACCCTAATTAATTTCGAAAAAATTTCTGGATTTGTAACAGGAGACTAGGAACGCGAAGAGGTATTTTACTCTTCCAAAATCGATCGAAATTTAACGGTTCAGAATGTGTACCCTAATTAATTTCGAAAAAATTTCTGGATTTGTAACAGGAGACTAGGAACCCGAAGAGGTATTTTACTCTTCAAAAATCCATCGAAAATTTACAGTTCAGAATGTGTACCCTAATTAAATTTCGAAAAATGTTCTGGATTTGTAACAGGAGACTAGGAACGCGAAGAGGTATTTTACTCTTCAAAAATCCATCGAAAATTTACAGTTCAGAATGTGTACCCTAATTAAATTTCGAAAAAATTTCTGGATTTGTAACAGGAGACTAGGAACGCGAAGAGGTATTTTACTCTTCAAAAATCCATCGAAAATTTACAATTCAGAATGTGTACCCTAATTAAATTTCGAAAAATTTTCTGGATTTGTAACAGGAGACTAGGAACGCGAAGAGGTATTTTCCTCTTCAAAAATCGATCGAAAATTTACAGTTCAGAATGTGTACCCTAATTAAATTTCGAAAAAATTTCTGGATTTGTAACAGGAGACTAGGAACGCGAAGAGGTATTTTACTCTTCAAAAATCGATCGAAAATTTACGGTTCAGAATGTGTACCCTAATATAATGTCGAAAAATTTTCTGGATTTGTAACAGGAGACTAGGAACGAGAAGAGGTATTTTACTCTTCAAAAATCCATCGAAAATTTACAGTTCAGAATGTGTACCCTAATTAAATTTCGAAAAATTTTCTGGATTTGTAACAGGAGACTAGGAACGCGAAGAGGTATTTTCCTCTTCAAAAATCGATCGAAAATTTACGGTTCAGAATGTGTACCCTAATATAATGTCGAAAAATTTTCTGGATTTGTAACAGGAGACTAGGAACGCGAAGAGGTATTTTACTCTTCAAAAATCCATCAAAAATTTACAGTTCAGAATGTGTCCCCTAATTAAATTTCGAAAAATTTTCTGGATTTGTAACAGGAGACTAGGAACGCGAAGAAGTATTTTCCTCTTCAAAAATCGATCGAAAATTTACGGTTCAGAATGTGTACCCTAATTAAATTTCGAAAAATTTTCTGGATTTGTAACAGGAGACTAGGAACGCGAAGAGGTATTTTCCTCTTCAAAAATCGATCGAAAATTTACAGTTCAGAATGTGTACCCTAATTAACTTTCGAAAAATTTTCTGGATTTGTAACAGGAGACTAGGAACGCGAAGAGGTATTTTCCTCTTCAAAAATCGATCGAAAATTTACAGTTCAGAATGTGTACCCTAAATTATTTTCGAAAAATTTTCTGGATTTGTAACAGGAGACTAGGAACGCGAAGAGGTATTTTACTCTACAAAAATCGATCGAAAATTTACAGTTCAGAATGTGTACCCTAATTAAATTTCGAAAAATTTTCTGGATTTGTAACAGGAGACTAGGAACGCGAAGAGGTATTTTACTCTTCAAAAATCGATTGAAAATTAACGGTTCAGAATGTGTACCCTAATTTATATTCGAAAAATTTTCTGGATTTGTAACAAGAGACCAGGAACGAGAAGAGGTATTTTACTCTTCCAAAATCGATCGAAAATTAACGGTTCAGAATGTGTACCCTAATTAATTTCGAAAAAATTTCTGGATTTGTAACAGGAGACTAGGAACGCGAAGAGGTATTTTACTCTTCCAAAATCGATCGAAATTTAACGGTTCAGAATGTGTACCCTAATTAATTTCGAAAAAATTTCTGGATTTGTAACAGGAGACTAGGAACCCGAAGAGGTATTTTACTCTTCAAAAATCCATCGAAAATTTACAGTTCAGAATGTGTACCCTAATTAAATTTCGAAAAATGTTCTGGATTTGTAACAGGAGACTAGGAACGCGAAGAGGTATTTTCCTCTTCAAAAATCGATCGAAAATTTACAGTTCAGAATGTGTACCCTAATTAAATTTCGAAAAAATTTATGGATTTGTAACAGGAGACTAGGAACGCGAAGAGGTATTTTACTCTTCAAAAATCCATCGAAAATTTACAGTTCAGAATGTGTACCCTAATTAAATTTCGAAAAATTTTCTGGATTTGTAACAGGAGACTAGGAACGAGAAGAGGTATTTTACTCTTCAAAAATCGATCGAAAATTTACGGTTCAGAATGTGTACCCTAATTTGATTTCGAAAAATTTTCTGGATTTGTAACAGGAGACTAGGAACGCGAAGAGGTATTTTCCTCTTCAAAAATCGATCGAAATATTACGGTTCAGAATGTGTACCCTAATATAATTTCGAAAAATTTTCTAGATTTGTAACAGGACACTAGGAACGCGAAGAGGTATTTTACTCTTCAAAAATCGATCGAAAATTTACGGTTCAGAATGTGTACCCTAATATAATGTCGAAAAATTTTCTGGATTTGTAACAGGAGACTAGGAACGCGAAGAGGTATTTTCCTCTTCAAAAATCGATCGAAATATTACGGTTCAGAATGTGTACCCTAATATAATTTCGAAAAATTTTCTAGATTTGTAACAGGACACTAGGAACGCGAAGAGGTATTTTACTATTCAAAAATCGATCGAAAATTTACGGTTCAGAATGTGTACCCTAATTAAATTTTGAAAATTTTTCTGGATTTGTAACAGGAGACTAGGAACGCGAAGAGGTATTTTCCTCTTCAAAACTCGATCGAAAATTTACGGTTCAGAATGTGTACCCTAATTAAATTTCGAAAAATTTTCTGGATTTGTAACAGGAGACTAGGAACGCGAAGAGGTATTTTCCTCTTCAAAAATCGATCGAAAATTTACAGTTCAGAATGTGTACCCTAATTAAATTTCGAAAAAATTTATGGATTTGTAACAGGAGACTAGGAACGCGAAGAGGTATTTTACTCTTCAAAAATCCATCGAAAATTTACAGTTCAGAATGTGTACCCTAATATATTTTCGAAAAATTTTCTGGATTTGTAACAGGAGACTAGGAACGCGAAGAGGTATTTTCCTCTTCAAAAATCGATCGAAAATTTACGGTTCAGAATGTGTACCCTAATATAATTTCGAAAAATTTTCTGGATTTGTAACAGGAGACTAGGAACGCGAAGAGGTATTTTCCTCTTCAAAAATCGATCGAAAATTTACGGTTCAGAATATGTACCCTAATATAATTTCGAAAAATTTTCTGGATTTGTAACAGGAGACTAGGAACGAGAACAGGTATTTTCCTCTTCAAAAATCGATCGAAAATTTACGGTTCAGAATGTGTACCCTAATATATTTTCGAAAAATTTTCTGGATTTGTAACAGGAGACTAGGAACGCGAAGAGGTATTTTCCTCTTCAAAAATCGATCGAAAATTTACGGTTCAGAATGTGTACCCTAATATAATTTCGAAAAATTTTCTGGATTTGTAACAGGAGACTAGGAACGCGAAGAGGTATTTTCCTCTTCAAAAATCGATCGAAAATTTACGGTTCAGAATGTGTACCCTAATATAATTTCGAAAAATTTTCTGGATTTGTAACAGGAGACTAGGAACGCGAAGAGGTATTTTCCTCTTCAAAAATCGATCGAAAATTTACGGTTCAGAATGTGTACCCTAATATGATTTCGAAAAATTTTCTGGATTTGTAACAGGAGACTAGGAACGCGAAGAGGTATTTTCCTCTTCAAAAATCGATCGAAAATTTACGGTTCAGAATGTGTACCCTAATATAATTTCGAAAAATTTTCTGGATTTGTAACAGGAGACTAGGAACGCGAAGAGGTATTTTACTCTTCAAAAATCGATCGAAAATTTACGGTTCAGAATGTGTACCCTAATATAATTTCGAAAAATTTTCTGGATTTGTAACAGGAGACTAGGAACGCGAAGAGGTATTTTACTCTTCAAAAATCGATCGAAAATTTACGGTTCAGAATGTGTACCCTAATATAATTTCGAAAAATTTTCTGGATTTGTAACAGGAGACTAGGAACGCGAAGAGGTATTTTACTCTTCAAAAATCGATCGAAAATTTACGGTTCAGAATGTGTACCCTAATTTGATTTCGAAAAATTTTCTGGATTTGTAACAGGAGACTAGGAACGCGAAGAGGTATTTCCTCTTTAAAAATCGATCGAAAATTTACGGTTCAGAATGTGTACATTAATATAATTTCGAAAAATTTTCTGGATTTGCAACAGGAGACTAGGAACGCGAAGAGGTATTTTACTCTTCAAAAATCCATCGAAAATTTACGGTTCAGAACGTGTACCCTAATTAAATTTTGAAAAATTTTCTGGATTTGTAACAGGAGACTAGGAACGCGAAGAGGTATTTTCCTCTTCAAAAATCGATCGAAAATTTACGGTTCAGAATGTGTACCCTAATATAATTTCGAAAAATTTTCTGGATTTGTAACAGGAGACTAGGAACGCGAAGAGGTATTTTACTCTTCAAAAATCCATCGAAAATTTACGGTTCAGAATGTGTACCCTAATTAAATTTCGAAAAATTTTCTGGATTTGTAACAGGAGACTAGGAACGCGAAGAGGTATTTTCCTCTTCAAAAATCGATCGAAAATTTACGGTTCAGAATGTGTACCCTAATATAATTTCGAAAAATTTTCTGGATTTGTAACAGGAGACTAGGAACGCGAAGAGTTATTTTCCTTTTCAAAAATCGATCGAAAATTTACGGTTCAGAATGTGTACCCTAATTAAATTTTGAAAAATTTTCTGGATTTGTAAGAGGAGACTAGGAACGCGAAGAGGTATTTTCCTCTTCAAAAATCGATCGAAAATTTACGGTTCAGAATGTGTACCCTAATATAATTTCGAAAAATTTTCTGGATTTGCAACAGGAGACTAGGAACGCGAAGAGGTATTTTACTCTTCAAAAATCCATCGAAAATTTACGGTTCAGAATGTGTACCCTAATTAAATTTTGAAAAATTTTCTGGATTTGTAAGAGGAGACTAGGAACGCGAAGAGGGATTTTCCTCTTCAAAAATCGATCGAAAATTTACGGTTCAGAATGTGTACCCTAATATAATTTCGAAAAATTATCTGGATTTGTAACAGGAGACTAGGAACGCGAAGAGGTATTTTCCTCTTCAAAAATCGATCGAAAATTTACAGTTCAGAATGTGTACCCTAATCAAATTTCGAAAAATTTTCTGGATTTGTAACAGGAGACTAGGAACGCGAAGAGGTATTTTCCTCTTCAAAAATCGATCGAAAATTTACGGTTCAGAATGTGTACCCTAATATAATTTCGAAAAATTTTCTGGATTTGTAACAGGAGACTAGGAACGCGAAGAGCTATTTTCCTCTTCAAAAATCGATCGAAAATTTACAGTTCAGAATGTGTACCCTAATTAAATTTCGAAAAATTTTCTGGATTTGTAACAGGAGACTAGGAACGCGAAGAGGTATTTTACTCTTCAAAAATCCATCGAAAATTTACGGTTCAGAATGTGTACCCTAATTAAATTTTGAAAAATTTTCTGGATTTGTAACAGGAGACTAGGAACGCGAAGAGGTATTTTCCTCTTCAAAAATCGATCGAAAATTTACGGTTCAGAATGTGTACCCTAATATAATTTCGAAAAATTTTCTGGATTTGTAACAGGAGACTAGGAACGCGAAGAGGTATTTTCCTCTTTAAAAATCGATCGAAAATTTACGGTTCAGAATGAGTACATTAATATAATTTCGAAAAATTTTCTGGATTTGCAACAGGAGACTAGGAACGCGAAGAGGTATTTTACTCTTCAAAAATCCATCGAAAATTTACGGTTCAGAATGTGTACCCTAATTAAATTTTGAAAAATTTTCTGGATTTGTAACAGGAGACTAGGAACGCGAAGAGGTATTTTCCTCTTCAAAAATCCATCGAAAATTTACGGTTCAGAATGTGTACCCTAATTAAATTTTGAAAAATTTTCTGGATTTGTAACAGGAGACTAGGAACGCGAAGAGGTATTTTACTCTTCAAAAATCCATCGAAAATTTACGGTTCAGAATGTGTACCCTAATTAAATTTTGAAAAATTTTCTGGATTTGTAACAGGAGACTAGGAACGCGAAGAGGTATTTTCCTCTTCAAAAATCGATCGAAAATTTACGGTTCAGAATGTGTACCCTAATATAATTTCGAAAAATTTTCTGGATTTGTAACAGGAGACTAGGAACGCGAAGAGGTATTTTCCTCTTTAAAAATCGATCGAAAATTTACGGTTCAGAATGTGTACATTAATATAATTTCGAAAAATTTTCTGGATTTGCAACAGGAGACTAGGAACGCGAAGAGGTATTTTCCTCTTCAAAAATCCATCGAAAATTTACGGTTCAGAATGTGTACCCTAATTAAATTTAGAAAAATTTTCTGGATTTGTAACAGGAGACTAGGAACGCGAAGAGGTATTTTACTCTTCAAAAATCGATCGAAAATTTACGGTTCAGAATGTGTACCCTAATATAATTTCGAAAAATTTTCTGGATTTGTAACAGGAGACTAGGAACGCGAAGAGGTATTTTCCTCTTCAAAAATCGATCGAAAATTTACGGTTCAGAATGTGTACCCTAATATAATTTCGAAAAATTTTCTGGATTTGTAACAGGAGACTAGGAACGCGAAGAGGTATTTTCCTCTTTAAAAATCGATCGAAAATTTACGGTTCAGAATGTGTACATTAATATAATTTCGAAAAATTTTCTGGATTTGCAACAGGAGACTAGGAACGCGAAGAGGTATTTTACTCTTCAAAAATCCATCGAAAATTTACGGTTCAGAATGTGTACCCTAATTAAATTTTGAAAAATTTTCTGGATTTGTAACAGGAGACTAGGAACGCGAAGAGGTATTTTCCTCTTCAAAAATCCATCGAAAATTTACGGTTCAGAATGTGTACCCTAATTAAATTTTGAAAAATTTTCTGGATTTGTAACAGGAGACTAGGAACGCGAAGAGGTATTTTCCTCTTCAAAAATCCATCGAAAATTTACGGTTCAGAATGTGTACCCTAATTAAATTTTGAAAAATTTTCTGGATTTGTAACAGGAGACTAGGAACGCGAAGAGGTATTTTCCTCTTCAAAAATCGATCGAAAATTTACGGTTCAGAATGTGTACCCTAATATAATTTCGAAAAATTTTCTGGATTTGTAACAGGAGACTAGGAACGCGAAGAGGTATTTTCCTCTTTAAAAATCGATCGAAAATTTACGGTTCAGAATGTGTACATTAATATAATTTCGAAAAATTTTCTGGATTTGCAACAGGAGACTAGGAACGCGAAGAGGTATTTTCCTCTTCAAAAATCCATCGAAAATTTACGGTTCAGAATGTGTACCCTAATTAAATTTAGAAAAATTTTCTGGATTTGTAACAGGAGACTAGGAACGCGAAGAGGTATTTTACTCTTCAAAAATCGATCGAAAATTTACGGTTCAGAATGTGTACCCTAATATAATTTCGAAAAATTTTCTGGATTTGTAACAGGAGACTAGGAACGCGAAGAGGTATTTTCCTCTTCAAAAATCGATCGAAAATTTACGGTTCAGAATGTGTACCCTAATATAATTTCGAAAAATTTTCTGGATTTGTAACAGGAGACTAGGAACGCGAAGAGGTATTTTCCTCTTCAAAAATCGATCGAAAATTTACGGTTCAGAATGTGTACCCTAATATAATTTCGAAAAATTTTCTGGATTTGTAACAGGAGACTAGGAACGCGAAGAGGTATTTTACTCTTCAAAAATCGATCGAAAATTTACGGTTCAGAATGTGTACCCTAATATAATTTCGAAAAATTTTCTGGATTTGTAACAGGAGACTAGGAACGCGAAGAGGTATTTTACTCTTCAAAAATCGATCGAAAATTTACGGTTCAGAATGTGTACCCTAATTAAATTTTGAAAAATTTTCTGGATTTGTAACAGGAGACTAGGAACGCGAAGAGGTATTTTCCTCTTCAAAAATCCATCGAAAATTTACGGTTCAGAATGTGTACCCTAATTAAATTTTGAAAAATTTTCTGGATTTGTAACAGGAGACTAGGAACGCGAAGAGGTATTTTCCTCTTCAAAAATCGATCGAAAATTTACAGTTCAGAATGTGTACCCTAATATAATTTCGAAAAATTTTCTGGATTTGTAACAGGAGACTAGGAACGCAAAGAGGTATTTTCCTCTTCAAAAATCGATCGAAAATTAACGGTTCAGAATGTGTACCCTAATTAAATTTCGAAAAATTTTCTGGATTTGTAACAGGAGACTAGGAACGCGAAGAGGTATTTTCCTCTTCAAAAATCCATCGAAAATTTACGGTTCAGAATGTGTACCCTAATTAAATTTAGAAAAATTTTCTGGATTTGTAACAGGAGACTAGGAACGCGAAGAGGTATTTTACTCTTCAAAAATCGATCGAAAATTTACGGTTCAGAATGTGTACCCTAATATAATTTCGAAAAATTTTCTGGATTTGTAACAGGAGACTAGGAACGCGAAGAGGTATTTTCCTCTTCAAAAATCCATCGAAAATTTACGGTTCAGAATGTGTACCCTAATTAAATTTAGAAAAATTTTCTGGATTTGTAACAGGAGACTAGGAACGCGAAGAGGTATTTTCCTCTTTAAAAATCGATCGAAAATTTACGGTTCAGAATGTGTACCCTAATATAATTTCGAAAAATTTTCTGGATTTGTAACAGGAGACTAGGAACGCGAAGAGGTATTTTACTCTTCAAAAATCGATCGAAAATTTACGGTTCAGAATGTGTACCCTAATATAATTTCGAAAAATTTTCTGGATTTGTAACAGGAGACTAGGAACGCGAAGAGGTATTTTCCTCTTCAAAAATCGATCGAAAATTTACGGTTCAGAATGTGTACCCTAATTAAATTTAGAAAAATTTTCTGGATTTGTAACAGGAGACTAGGAACGCGAAGAGGTATTTTACTCTTCAAAAATCGATCGAAAATTTACGGTTCAGAATGTGTACCCTAATATAATTTCGAAAAATTTTCTGGATTTGTAACAGGAGACTAGGAACGAGAAGAGGAATTTTACTCTTCAAAAATCGATCGAAAATTTACGGTTCAGAATGTGTACCCTAATATAATTTCGAAAAATTTTCTGGATTTGTAACAGGAGACTAGGAACGAGAAGAGGTATTTTACTCTTCAAAACTCGATTGAAAATTTACGGTTCAGAATGTGTACCCTAATTAAATTTAGAAAAATTTTCTGGATTTGTAACAGGAGACTAGGAACGCGAAGAGGTATTTTCCTCTTCAAAAATCGATCGAAAATTTACGGTTCAGAATGTGTACCCTAATTAAATTTAGAAAAATTTTCTGGATTTGTAACAGGAGACTAGGAACGCGAAGAGGTATTTTACTCTTCAAAAATCGATCGAAAATTTACGGTTCAGAATGTGTACCCTAATATAATTTCGAAAAATTTTCTGGATTTGTAACAGGAGACTAGGAACGCGAAGAGGTATTTTACTCTTCAAAAATCGATCGAAAATTTACGGTTCAGAATGTGTACCCTAATATAATTTCGAAAAATTTTCTGGATTTGTAACAGGAGACTAGGAACGCGAAGAGGTATTTTACTCTTCAAAAATCGATCGAAAATTTACGGTTCAGAATGTGTACCCTAATATAATTTCGAAAAATTTTCTGGATTTGTAACAGGAGACTAGGAACGAGAAGAGGTATTTTACTCTTCAAAACTCGATTGAAAATTTACGGTTCAGAATGTGTACCCTAATTAAATTTCGAAAAATTTTCTGGATTTGTAACAGGAGACTAGGAACGAGAAGAGGAATTTTACTCTTCAAAAATCGATCGAAAATTTACTGTTCAGAAAGTGTACTCTAAATTAATTTCTAAAAGTTTTCACGATTTGTAACAGGAGACCAGGAACGAAAAGAGTTGTTTTTCACTTTAATAGTCGATTGAAAATTAATAGTTCAGATATTTAGCAATTTAGAGTTATCATCACTATTCATTCAAGGCAATTATGTATTGAAACTAATACCACCAATGTCATAATTAAGCAATAAAGCCATGAACATAGATTAAAGAAGAAAAAGCTAATCATTACCGACTCTATTTGCACTCCACTCGAAATATTTTCAACGGGCCTCCAAATATCCGGCGTGGCCTTAGTTCGACCTTTCAGATCCACTTTAAAAACCTCCCTATTCAGGTTATAAGTCACGGCGCCAATGGTTCTTCTGTTGTTCATCGTGACCCTGCTGCTGTTCCTCCTCACCAAATCACTTCTTCGCGATTGGGTGTTTCCCACCGAACTAACGAAGGCTTCAATGTGGTCGCGGAACGACGCTCGCGGTTTCAGTTTGGCTTTCCTCTCTTGTTGGTCCAGCACGGAGTATATGGTGAGGGTTACGAATTTGCCGACGAACTGCTCGGGCCTATATAAACCGGCGGAGAATGTGAATTCCTGGTTGAAGTACGGCCATGCGTTCTTCTGGATGTCCGTCTCGAATTTTTCCCTGCCTGGGAAGAGTTTTGCCTGAAAAATGGTAATGAATAAGTACTATTGTTTGAATACTTTAAAGAGATTAGGATCTTAACCGTGGATAATTAACACTCGTTGATTGTGTGACTCAAATGATTGTTTATTGTAACACCCCCAATGCGGTACCCACATAATATTTCAAATTTGATTAAAACAGCATCGCTAACGTACCTCGAAAGGAACCATTAATCGTGCATCAAGTAGGGTTCTATTATTGTCCCATTAAGCAAATTATAACTCATTTACCAATTCAGCTTAATGGCAACAATTCCCGGGTTTTAATCATATACGCGTGGATGCAGTTTATTTGCGCAGAAAAATACCACGAAACAAAAGTACTCGTGTGCTCCACAATTAAATATTTAACTATAATTTATCAAAATGTAAACAGTGATCAATGGTTACAAACACGCAATCTGTTAAACTTAATTAAAAACGTGAGTAATGAGTACACACGGGTTCCGCAAATGTTTTTCGTATTCAGTATTTTTATTTCACGGGAAAGTATTGTGATCGTAATTTTTTTTTTTTTAATTCTTAAACAGTAATATCTCTTTTGAGGTCTCTAGAGGCAATTTTTGGAAAAGAAAATTTTTGTCCGTACTAGGGCTGGAATTTTTCTTCGAAGATTTCCAATTTTGAAAGTTCGTAGCTTCGAAGATTCATAGAAATTTTTCTAAAATTGTAATTTCGAAGTTTTGAAGCTTTGAAGTTTCGAAGTTTCGAAGATTCGAGATTTCGAAGATTCGAAGTTTCGAATTTTCGAAGTTTCGAAGTTCAATAAGAACATCCAATTTTTTAAGAGTCAATAAGAAAAAATGGTAATGGCAGAAAATGTATTTCATTGGATTCAATGCGTGTTTACTTGAGCGAGTGGACAAATATGTTTGTATCCGACAAAAAGTACGTTTGTTTTTTTATACTTCATAATGTAGGAATTTTTGGTTGACAGTGCAAAATATAAACGAAAATATTTTTATAAAATATAGTACTAAACGAGTTCTGTTTGAAAAAAATATTCTATAACTTTATTTTAAATGTATTGTATCATTTCGAGAATATTGACAAGTGAAAAAGTTAATTTATATCAAATTATTTAAAAACTAATAGAAACGATTCAATTTGCAAGATATGTTATTATTTTTCACCTTACCAATACATTAGTTTGATGTTAATTTATTATTACACCACCTTATATTGCGTATTTGGTTTTCGAATTTTTAAATTACTTAAAAGTTTAAATCCCTGACTGTTTTGGGATTGAAAAAATTGAAAACTTCGAAAGTTGACAACTTCGTTTCTTCGAAAAGTTCGAAAACTTCGAAAACTTGCCCAACGCGTTATTTGGCTTTGATGATTTAAATTTCGAAATGTAGCGAATTTAGTGTATTTTAAAAAAGTATTAAGAAATATTAATGTGGAGTAGACAGAATTTGCCAAAAATCACAATTTTTTTAAGTTCCCAGTAAAAAAAACGCGTTTTCGATTTTGAAAAATTGTCTAACGCGTTATTTGACTTTGGTGATTTAAATTTCAAAATATAGCGAATTTAGTGTATTTAATAAAAAAAAAACTATTAAGTAATATTATTGTGGAGTAGACACAAATTGCCAAAATCACAAATTTTTCTAATTCCAAGTTAAGAAAAAAAACATGACAGGAATTTGTTCTTTGTTTTATTTATTGTCAACGTTAGAAATCTTTTCTGAAGGACGAATACTCTTTTTGAAATAGTAGACAAAAATTGCCAAAATCACAAATTTTCTGTTCCAAGTTAAAAAAAAATATGACGGAATGCGTTCTTTGTTTTATTGTAAAGTAACCTCCTCAGCAACCTTTGCTGAAGGACGAATACTCTTTTTGAATTATTGGCGTTGGATGCACTTTGCTCAATATATGAATAATCTATTGATACCACGACAGCGATTCGTCAACAAAACTTCCAAGAAATTTGGTGCACGTGCCTGTACTGTCGTTTTCATTTGTCGGAGGCTTTATTTTATATAAATGTATGACAGTTTAACAGTTTTGTCTGCGTTCATCATCGTTGTGTTAGAATTGCATCATTTTTTAAATTCATTTTATTTTAGTCCAATCAGTTCAATACAAGCAATGGATTTTTTCGCCGGATATATCGTTCTTTCTTTCTTTTGTTCTCTAAAATTATATTTCTTAGCTGCCAATAATGGTGTGTTGCAATTGTCAATAATGGTTTGTTGCAGTTGTCAAGAATATGTTTTAACTGTTAAAAATGGTAGTTTTCAGCTGTTAAGAAATGTATTATTAAACTGTAGAAAATGATATTTTTCAGTGGTCAATAATGTTATTTTTCAGCTGTCAAAGAAAGGTATTTCTCATCTATTAAAATGGTATTTCTCAGCAATAAAAAAAAGTATTTTTCAACATTTTTTATTTGTTAAAAATGGCATTTTTCAGCTGTCAAAAATTGTATTTTTTAGCTGACAATAATGGTTTGTTACAGCTGTCAAAAATGATATTCTTCAGTTATCAAAAATGTTTTTTATGTCAAAAAATGTATTTATCGCCTATTAAAATGTTATTTTCAGCTATCAAAAACAGCGTTTTACGACTTTTTTTTAATTGTCAAAAATACCATTTTTCAGCTGTCAAAAATTTACTTTTTGTAGTCAAAAATTGTATTTTTTAGCAGGCAATAATGGTATGTTACAGTTGTCAATAATGGTTTGTTGTACAATGTCATTGTCAACAATGGTATTTTTCAGCAGTTGAAAATGGTAGTTTTCAGCTGTTAAGAAGTGTATTATTCAACTGTCAAAAATGATATTTTTCAGTTGTCAAAAATGCGATTTCCAACCTATAAAAATGTTTTTTCAGCTGTCAAAAGCAGCATTTTTTGCCATTTTTTAACTGTCAAAAATAGCATTTTTCAGCTGTCAAAACTTGTATTTTTTGTATTGTCAAAAATTGTATTTTTTAGCAGGCAATAATGATTTGTTGCTGTTGTCAAGAATAATATTTTTCAGTTGTCAAAAATGGTATTTTTCAGCTATCAGAAAGGTATTTCTTACCTATAAAAATGGTATTTTTCAGTTATTAAAAGCAGCATTTTTTGACTTGTTTTAATTGTCAAAAATGGCATTTTACAGCTGTCAAAAAATTGTATTTGCTAATAATAATAGGATGTTACAGTTGTTAATAAAGGTTTGTCGCAGCTGTTAAAAATGGTAGTTTTCAGCTGTTAAGAAATGTATTTATTCAACTGTCGAAAATTATATTTTTCAGCTGTCAAAGAAGGTATTTCTCACCTATAAAAATCGTATTTTTCAGCTATCAATGGCAGTATTTTTGGTCATTTTTATTGTCAAAATGGCATTTCTCAACTCTCAAAACTTGTACTTTTTGTTATCAAAAATTGATTTTTTTAGCTGGCAATAATGGTATGGTTCAGTTATGGTTTGTTGTAGTTGTCATGAATGGTATGTTTCAGGTGTTAAAAGTTGTATATTTTAGCTGCTAAAAAGTATATTATTCAACTGTCAAAAATGATATTTTTCAGCTATCAAAAATTATATTTTTCAGCTGTCAAAAATAATATTTTTCTGCTGTCAACAGTGAGATATTTTCCACCTATAAAAATGGTATTTTTCAGCTATCAAAAGCAGCATTTTTGATATTGTTTTAATTGTCAAAAATGGCATTTTCCAACTGTCAAAAATAGTATTTTTCTTGTGTCAGGAATGGTTAGTTTCAGCTGACAAAAATGGTATTCCTCAGCTGTTGAAAATTAGTATTTTCCAACTGTCAAAAATAGTATTTTTTTTGTCAAAAATAGTATTTTTCGTGTGTCAGCAATGATATGTTTCAGCTGTCAAAAACAGAATTTTTCAGCTAATAAAAATAGTTTTATTCAACATTTTAAAATTGTCAAAAATGGTCAAAAGAAGTATATTTTGCTGCCAAAAGTAGTATTTTTTACTGTCAAAAATATTTTTTTGTCAAAAAGAGTATTTTTCGTGTATCAGGAATGGTTAGTTTCAGCTGACAAAAATGGTATTCCTCGGCTGTTGAAAATTAGTATTTTCCAACTGTCAAAAATAGTATTTTTTTGTCAAAAATAGTATTTTTCGTGTGTCAGCAATGATATGCTTCAGCTGTCGAAAACAGAATTTTTCAGCTAATAAAAGTAGTTTTATTCAACATTTTTGAATTGTCAAAAATTGTATTTTTTAGCTGTCAAAAGTAGTATATTTTGCTGTCGAAAGCAGGAGCTTTATATTATTGAAAAAATTATAAATTTTAAGATTATTTAATTTGGACAGAATAAAAAGTTTGATAAACCAAAAAAAAAATTAAAAACAATATCCACTGTCTTCATACTGTCAAAATTTACTGAGAATGTATTGAAAATTATATTTATGTGAAAATTATAAACATCTCTTTTATGGATTTTAAGACAATTTAACATACAACTGGAATAACACGAATAAATTATTATTTGAACACAACTATGAATTTTTTTTAACTACAACCATTTTCTTTAAACTTTCAAAATTTACTTACAATGCATCCCAAATTATATTTATGTGAAAATTATAAATATGCCTTTTCCAGTTTTCAAGATAACTTTATTTGAACAGAATGTAAAATTGTTAAAATTGCAGTAATTTTGATAAATAAAAAAAAAAATTAAAAACAATGGCCATCATCTTCAAACTTTTAAAATTTATTCACAATGCATCCCAAATTATATTTATGTGAAAATTATAAATAATTCTGATACCGTTTTTATGATAACTTTGTTTGAACAGAATGTAAAATTGTTAAAATTGCAGTAATTTTGATAAATAAAAAAAAATTAAAAACAATGGCCATCATCTTCAAACTTTTAAAATTTATTCACAATGCATCCCAAATTATATTTATGTGAAAATTATAAATAATTCTTATACCGTTTTTAAGATAACTTTATTTGAACAGAATGTAAAATTGTTAAAATTGCAGTAATTTTGATAAATAAAAAAAAATAAAAACAATGGCCATCATCTTCAAACTTTTAAAATTTATTCACAATGCATACCAAATTATATTTATGTGAAAATTATAAATATTTCTTATACCGTTTTTAAGATAACTTTATTTCAACAGACTGTAAAATTGCTAAAATTGCAGTAATTTTGATAAATAAAAAAAAATTAAAAACAATGGCCATCATCTTCAAACTTTTAAAATTTATTCACAATGCATCCCAAATTATATTTATGTGAAAATTATAAATAATTCTTATACCGTTTTTAAGATAACTTTATTTGAACAGAATGTAAAATTGTTAAAATTGCATTAATTTTGATAATTTTTTTTAAACAATGGCCACATCTTCAAACTTTTAAAATTTATTCACCATACATCCCAAATTATATTTATGTGAAAATTATAAATATTTCTTATACCGTTTTTAAGATAACTTTATTTGAACAGAATGTAAAATTGTTAAAATTGCAGTAATTTTGATAAATAAAAAAAAATTAAAAACAATGGCCATCATCTTCAAACTTTTAAAATTTATTCACAATGTATCCCAAATTATATTTATGTGAAAATTATAAATAATTCTTATACCGTTTTTAAGATAACTTTATTTCAACAGACTGTAAAATTGCTAAAATTGCAGTAATTTTGATAAATTAAAAAAAATTAAAAACAATGGCCATCATCTTCAAACTTTTAAAATTTATTCACAATGCATCCCAAATTATATTTATGTGAAAATTATAAATAATTCTTATACCGTTTTTAAGATAACTTTATTTGAACAGAATGTAAAATTGTTAAAATTGCATTAATTTTGATAATTTTTTTTTAAACAATGGCCACATCTTCAAACTTTTAAAATTTATTCACCATACATCCCAAATTATATTTATGTGAAAATTATAAATATTTCTTATACCGTTTTTAAGATAACTTTATTTGAACAGAATGTAAAATTGTTAAAATTGCAGTAATTTTGATAAATAAAAAAAATTAAAAACAATGGCCATCATCTTCAAACTTTTAAAATTTATTCACAATGTATCCCAAATTATATTTATGTGAAAATTATAAATAATTCTTATACCGTTTTTAAGATAACTTTATTTCAACAGACTGTAAAATTGCTAAAATTGCAGTAATTTTGATAAATAAAAAAAAATTAAAAACAATGGCCATCATCTTCAAACTTTTAAAATTTATTCACAATGCATCCCAAATTATATTTATGTGAAAATTATAAATAATTCTTATACCGTTTTTAAGATAACTTTATTTGAACAGAATGTAAAATTGTTAAAATTGCATTAATTTTGATAATTTTTTTTTAAACAATGGCCACATCTTCAAACTTTTAAAATTTATTCACCATACATCCCAAATTATATTTATGTGAAAATTATAAATATTTCTTATACCGTTTTTAAGATAACTTTATTTGAACAGAATGTAAAATTGTTAAAATTGCAGTAATTTTGATAAATAAAAAAAAATAAAAACAATGGCCATCATCTTCAAACTTTTAAAATTTATTCACAATGCATACCAAATTATATTTATGTGAAAATTATAAATATTTCTTATACCGTTTTTAAGATAACTTTATTTCAACAGACTGTAAAATTGCTAAAATTGCAGTAATTTTGATAAATAAAAAAAAATTAAAAACAATGGCCATCATCTTCAAACTTTTAAAATTTATTCACAATGCATCCCAAATTATATTTATGTGAAAATTATAAATAATTCTTATACCGTTTTTAAGATAACTTTATTTCAACAGACTGTAAAATTGCTAAAATTGCAGTAATTTTGATAAATAAAAAAAAATTAAAAACAATGGCCATCATCTTCAAACTTTTAAAATTTATTCACAATGCATCCCAAATTATATTTATGTGAAAATTATAAATAATTCTTATACCGTTTTTAAGATAACTTTATTTGAACAGAATGTAAAATTGTTAAAATTGCATTAATTTTGATAATTTTTTTTTAAACAATGGCCACATCTTCAAACTTTTAAAATTTATTCACCATACATCCCAAATTATATTTATGTGAAAATTATAAATATTTCTTATACCGTTTTTAAGATAACTTTATTTGAACAGAATGTAAAATTGTTAAAATTGCAGTAATTTTGATAAATAAAAAAAAATTAAAAACAATGGCCATCATCTTCAAACTTTTAAAATTTATTCACCATGCATCCCAAATTATATTTATGTGAAAATTATAAAAAAAATATTTTACGGTTTTTAAGATAAGTTTAGATAAAAACAGAATGGAAATTTGTCAAAAATGAAGTAATTTTTATTTATTAAAAAAAAAATTAAAGCAATAGTCATCGTCTTTAAACTTCCAAAATTGATTCAGAATGCATCAAAAATTGTAATTACGTGAAAAATAAAAAAATATATTTTTTGTGGATTTTACGATAATTTTATTTGGACAGAATGGAAAGTTGTCATTAATTTAGATGACACATTAGTTATAAACTCTTTGATTTTTTCAATAAAACATTATGTAGAATAAACTCATATATCCTTCAGCTTGTATTAGAGTTTATAGCCCTTTCAGGGGCGATTAGCATTACTGTGGAGCTGTAACATACTCCTATATGTTTTAAGAATGTTTTTGTAAGCACAGTGAATCAAATAAGTAATTTTAACTTATATTCTTCGCATACTTTTCCAGGAAATTCACGAAATTTAAATATAAATATTTAATGTTAATATCAAAATATTCCAATTAAAGATCAATTTCCTTACCTTAACCAAATATCCTTGAGGTTTAACATTTCCGTAGCACGTGGGCAAATTCCTGGCACCAATAACTTTAACGACCAGCTCCCCTTTATCCGGCTGATGGACAATCTTAAATCCAACCTCGGGCCTCGTTTCCTTCTCCTCGTCCGGGGCGTTGAGACTTTTCGGCCTCAAGATGCTCTTCACTCTTTGCAACGTCGAAGTCATTTCGCGGCACACTATCGACTGGGTCTGTCTGGATAAGTGAGCATTCGTGCCACTTAAAGAGCCTAAATTAATAAGGACACGGCGTTTGTTCCATAACAATTCAACTAACTCGGATCCATTTATCGTGCGCTCAAACATTCGCATTCCGTTGATAAGATAAATTAAACCTTATCGTGAGATTAAGGCTAAGATTAAAGGTGCATCCAGGACAATCACGTTTTGCAATTAATAGCGATGAAGGTAAATTCCAAATGGGTCATGGAAAATGTGTTCATGCTACGAAATTTATTTTAACTAAATCAATAAATTATATCAATCAATGTAACATTTTCAAATTACTTAGACACGATTATTTTAAATACAAGAAAACGAAATGTAGCCTGAATATATGAATATTCAACCTGTTCGTTAACAGGTTGAATATTCAACCTGTTCGTTAACAGGTTGAATATTCATATATTCAGGCTACATTTCGTTTTCTTGTATTTATCTAATGCTTTCTGCAACAAGTAAAGTTGTTTCTAATTTGACGATTATTTTATTTAGAAAACAAAAAATTAAATAAATAACCTGAAATTAAAACAGAAACCCTTGAAAATCCAGGTCAAACAATTCAAAAATTTAGTTTGCAAAATCTAAAACAAAGGACAAAAATCAAAAACCAAAAAAATTCCGCCGAAAAATAAAAAAAATCAGGTTAAAAAATCCTAAATGCAGGATAAAAAAATCAAAAAATTTGATCAAAACGTCGTCGGGCCTGAAAATGCGGAAATATTGAAAATTGTAACAAACTAATCAAAAATGGTCGGCCAACAATAAATAATCTTTCATTTATATGCGAGAATTTTCGAGTTTTGTTCGTTGAAAATTATTTTTCTTTTGCCTGTATTTTCAAGTTTTTTGGTTTGCATTTTTATTTTTTGACCAGGATTTTTGATTCTTTTGGCCGATATTTTAGATTACATTGTATAATTACAATACATTCTGTTAATATCTTTTGCGAAATTTCACGCAAACGCGATGGAAATTTATGAAAAATTGTTATAATTTTGTTGAGGCGAAAAAAAATTTAAATACAATTGCTACTCACTTGAAACTTCTCAAAATCACTAAAAATTTAAGTATGATTTGGTGAAAAATTACAATACATTCCGTTAATATCTTTTGCGAAATTTCACGCAAATACGATGGAAATTTATGAAAAATTGTAATCATTTTATTAACGCGAACTTCTATTTTGTTCCAAATTTTGGATTTTTTGGCCAAAATATTCGATTTGTTTGTTGAAATTTTGGATATTTTAGTCTGCATTTTTCATCTTCGGGCCCGAGTTTTCGACGTTTTGTCTAAATTTAGGCCAAGAGGTCGAAAACTCGGGGCCAAAAATAAAAAATGCAAACCAAAAAATCAAAAATTTCAACAAACGAATCGAATATTTTGGACAAAAAAATTTAAAAAAATGGAACAAAACAGACGAAAATCTAAAATACCGGCCAATAATCAAAAATCCTGGTCTAAAAATAACACTTTTTAGCTTAAAATAAGTTTCGACGAGAAATTAGAAAATAATAGCAAAAAAAATTACAAAACCGCACAATAAAATCATTAATTCCAATTAAGAAAATATGTGATAAAAAATGAAAAATTAAGACCAAAAATCTAAAATTCGTACCTGAAAATCTAAATGGTGGACCAAAAAAAAAATGTTTAACAAACAAATCGAAAAAAAATAAAAAAATTCCTCGTAAAAATCAATCATTCAGGTTAAAAAATCTTAAATGTAGGTCAAAAGAATCAAAAAATTTGATCAAAACGTCTGGCCTGAAAATGCGGAAATATTGAAAATTGTAACAAACTAATCAAAAAAGGTCGGCCAACTATAAATAATTATTCATTTATATGCGAGAATTTTCGAGTTTTTGTTTGTTGAAAATTATTTTTCCTTTGCTTGTATTTTCAAGTTTTTTGGTATGCATTTTTATTTTTTGACCAGGATTTTTGATTTTTTTGCCGATATTTTAATCTTCAGCTATTTTGTTCCGAATTTTGGATTTTTTGGCCAAAATATTCGATTCGTTTGTTGAAATTTTGGATGTTTTAGTCTGCATTTTTCATCTTCAGGTCCGAGTTTTCGACGTTTTGTCTAAATTTAAACTCAGGCCAAAAATAAAAAATGCAAACCAAGAAATCTAAAATTTCAACAAACGAATCGAATATTTTGGCCAAAAAAATATGGAATAGAACAGCCGAAGATCTAAAATATCGGCCAATAATCAAAAATCCTGGTCTAAAAATAACACGTTTTAGCTTAAAATAAGTTTCGACGAGAAATTCGAAAATAATAGCAAAAAAATTACAAAACCGCACAATAAAATCATTAATTCCAATTAAGAAAATATGTGACAAAAAATAAAAAATTAAGACCAAAAATCTAAAATTCGTACCTAAAAATCTAAATGGTGGACCAAAGAATTAAAATTTTTAACAAACGAATCGAAACTTTCAACAAACAAATCGAAATTTCAAGTCAAAAGAAACAAAAATCGAAAATATAAAATATAGGCCAAAAAAGTAAAAATCTACGATATGGCCTAAAAAGGTGAAAATTTAGGCAATACATCGAAAACTCGGTTGGAAAGATAAAAAATGCAGACAAAAAAATCGAAAATTTTGGTAGAAGAAAATTATTTACCACTTTTAGACCCCAAAAATAAGTTTTTGACCAAAAATTTGAAAATAATGTCAAAAAAACAAAAAATCGCACAATAAAATGTGACAAAAAATAAAAAATTAAGACCAAAAATCTAAAATTCGTACTTGAAAATCTAAATGGTGGACCAAAAATTTTTTAACAAACAAATCGAAATTTTAAGTCAAAATAAACAAAAATTTCGGCCAAAAGAGCAAACACCGAAAACATCGAAAATACAAAATATAGGCTAAAAAAGTAAAAATCTACGATTTGGCAATACATCGAAAACTCGGTCGTGAAGATAACAAAATCGAAAATTTTGGTAGAAAAAAATTATTTACCACTTTCAGCTCCCAAAAATAAGTTTCTGACCAGAAATTTGAAAATAATGCCAAAAAAACAAAAAATCGTTTAAGGTAAAAATCTAAAAATTAAAAATCTAGACGATAAATCTAAAATTCGGGCCTAAAAATAAAAATGGTGGTCCAAGAGGACAAAAAATTTAACAAACAAACAAATAAACAAAATGATAATAATAAATGCGGACCAGAAAATCGAAAATTTCAGCAAACAAAACTCGAAAAAATTCTCGCATCAATAATTCAGGTTCAAATATTTAAGAAATCAAAAATTCGGAACCAAATTAAAAATTCGATCTAAAAAATAAAGAAAAATAAAAAAATTGGTCAAAATAAAGAATATTTAGCCCAAAAGACCAAAAATTGAGACCAAAAAAAATCGAAAATACAGGCAAAAAAAAAAATATCTAAAAATTAAAAATTCGGACAAAAAAATCGAAAATTTAAATAATTACATCGAAAATTTAAGTCAAAATAAAGAATATTTAGGCCAAAAGATAAAAAATTTAGACGAAAAAATCGAAAAAACAGGTCAAAAATCTAAAAATTAATATTAAATACGGCCCGACAAATTAAAAAGTCGAAAATTTTAACAATGAAATCAAAAATTTAGGTCAAAATAAAGAATACTTACCCCAAAAGATCAAAAATTGAGACGAAAAAAAAATCGAAAATACAGGCAAAGCATCTAAAAATTAAAAATTCGGACAAAAAAATCGAAAATTTAAATGATTAAATCAAAAATTTAAGTCAAAATAAAGGATAGTTAGGCCAAAAGATAAACAATTTAGACAAAAAAATCGAAAAAAGCAAGTCAAAAATCTAAAAATTAATAATAAATACGGCCCGACAAATTAAAAAGTCGAAAATTTTAACAATGAAATCAAAAATTTAGGTTAAAATAAAGAATACTTACCCCAAAAGATCAAAAATTGAGACGAAAAAAAAATCGAAAATACAGGCAAAACATCTAAAAATTAAAAATTCGGGCAAAAAAATCGAAAATTTAAATAATTAAATAAAAAATTTAAGTCAAAATAAAGGATATTTAGGTCAAAAGATAAAAAAATTAGACAAAAAAATCGAAAAAAGCAGGTAAAAAATCTAAAAATTAATAACAAATACGGCCCGACAAATTCAAAGTCGAAAATTTTAACAATGAAATCGAAAATTTAGGACAAAATAAAGTATATTAAGCCCAAAAGATCAAAAATTGAGACCAAAAAAATAGAAAATACAGGCAAAACATCTAAAAATTCGGACAGAAAATGGAAAATTTAAATAATTAAATAAAAAATTTAAGTCAAAATAAAGGATATTTAGGCCAAAAGATAAAAAATTTAGACAAAAAAAATAGGTCAAAAATCAACAAATTAATAATAAATACGGCCCGACAAATTAAAAAGTCGAAAATTTTAACAATGAAATCGAAAATGTAGGTCAAAATAAAGAATATTTAGCCCAAAGATCAAAAATTGAAACCAAAAAAATCGAAAATACAGGCAAAACATCTAAAAATAAAAAATTCGGACAAAAAAATCGAAAATTTAAATAATTAAATCAAAAATTTAAGTCAAAATAAAGGACATTTAGGCCAAAAGATAAAAAAATTAGACAAGAAAATCGAAAAAGACAAGTCAAAAATCTAAAAATTAATAATAAATCGGGCCGTATTTATTGAAGTCGAAAATTTAGGTCAAAATAAAGAATATTTTGATCCAAAAATATCGAAAATACAGGCTTAATAATAAAAAATGGTGATGTGGCCATCATGTTACTTTCTCCGACTTGATGGTATCATCTATATTTACGCTTTCATAGTTTATTTTCAATTTAATTCATATTTTAAATGTACATCGAACGTTTGTAGATTCAGATGAAACTGACGTTTAAAACGTCAAAATTATGAAAGATAAAAAAAAATGATACTTCAAATTTAAAAACTCAATTTACTCAAAAACTGAAGGGATTTCGAAAAAAACTTATTCTTTATAAGTTGTTCATTTTAGCAATCTCTATAATTATTATTAATAGAAATTTTCTGTAACTATTATCGTTTTATAATTATAAACCAAAAATTAAGAAAATAATAATATTTTTTTTTTCGAATAAAAATGATTTTATGAAAAATGTTTTCAAGCAAAAGATGTTCATTTCTTTGTTGTCTTCAAAGTTTGTTTAAACGTTTTTGTGATATTTTTAACAGTTTAGGTAAACGCCCACTTCCGGTGTACGAAATTTTACCAAAAGCTTTTCACTTCTTCAGATTATCAAATAAGACGTATGTTCAAAGTTTCATATCAATTGCTCTATTAGTTTTTGAGATACAGCGCGCACAGACACACACACACACACACAAACACAGACACATTTTTTTTTCAGATTTTAAAAGTAAGAAACGAACGTCAGACTTTGATAAATACAATGTTTATTATTTACATAGTATACAATATTTCCTTATACAATATCTTAAAGCTATATTAATATATTAATTCAATTTGCTTAACTCTTTCGAATCAACAATCGACAATTTCCGCTCTTTATCTTCTTCATCACTCTCATTTTTGGATTCCGTGTCGTCATCAACATCATCAGCAACAGCATCATCAGAATCCTCATCGTCAGCATTCTTTTCTATTTGAAACTTCTGAACGTCCGAATTAAACGTTACCGATTTCCTTCTGTTTTTTGCGTCATCTTCATTGAGATCTACAGCATCATACGAAGGCGCCGCATCAATAGAAACCTTTGATTTCTGAGCTGGTGGAGGTTTGTTCTCCAAAGGCGTCGTAAGACTATCTTCTTCCGGTATACTGGGATTTTCGGGATAAACTGTTAGTCTGCGTACCAGTGGAGGTTGTGGTGGAATAAATGCGCTGAAACGAAAATTGAAACAGTATTTACGGGCCGGCGAAGGATCTGTCAGAAATTACCTATTCTTTTCGAATCTGCCGATTTTCTGCTCGACCTGCGACGCTTCCTCTTCGAACTCATTATTCATATCTAGTAGTTTCGGTCTGAAATTATGTCGCATGCCTTAGTTACTGAGAAACTTTCGGATTAAACACATACCTGAACTTAAAGTACCATAAAGTGCCAGCGCCGATTATAAATAGCACCAGCAACACGGACAAAACTGATACAGCCGCGATTAGTCCAGTTGTATCAGTTGTCTCACCTGAATCAGAATGTTCGTCGTCGTGTTCATCGTTTGTATTCGGCTCGAATGGTTTTAACTCAACGTCGTCTACTGACTCGAGTTTTCTAGAGGCAATGTCAAAAATTATGACGTGTGTCACGGCGTGTTTTGCCAATCGATAATAAAAAACTTACTCTTTCATCTCATCAACTTCTATTGCAGCGTCATTTTTTAGTGCGTAGATGAAAATCCTCAATTGGTAAGTTCCGGCTCTGGTTCTGGATGTTTTTTCGTACGGATTCACCGGAATGGAAAACGTGCCTATGTCGAATCCAGCCGTTTGCGATAACTTCTTCAGTTCTGCGTCTAGTTCTTCGAACGGTACGTTGTTTAGTGTTAGTTCTCCAATTTGTTTTTCGTCTATTAAGTTGACCTTGAGATGAAGAACACAAATCATTAATCGGAATTTCTAACACTTCTAAAATATTTGTACTAAATTGAATTTAATTTACGAAACATTGTTATCACGTTGGCATTTGATAATAATCTTTTAAGTTACTAAAAATTACGTACAATTTTTCCTAAAAAAATATTAATTTTTAGTCGTTCAAAATATGAATAGAAATATTTTCCGAAAAAATGGTCCATCATGTTACTTTCTCCGACTTGATGGTATAATAGTTATTTATATTTATATTTTCATGGTTTATTTTTGAAAATTCAAAAATTTGTGAAGGGTGATCTATTCTTATACAGGGTGTTTCAGAGCTCTGGGAACGGTCAATCACATGCTTATTTTTCAAAATTTCGAAAAATGTTTTAAACAAAAGTTGTGTATATTAGTGAGCTGCACGCTCTAAAAATATTAAAATTTATACTCATAACAAAGTTACAGACCAAACTTATGTTTTTTAAATGGAATACCTTATATTTTTTGTCATTTTTGAATTATATGGAGCAAATAAAGGCGAGTTACTTCAATACTTCCTATACCTATTGTTTGCCGTTTTCGAAATATTTGAAGATTTGTTGAAATGCATGGTCTGGGTGAAATTTTATTTCTGCCCCAGTGATTGATGTTGAACGATTAAAATCATTTCTATTATTTGGTTAACGGTTCGAACTATAGAGCCAACCATGATTTCATACAAAAAATTATACAGGGTGATAAAAAAATGCGGTAGAAAAACCCAACTTATAAAGTTGAATAACTTCGTTTTTTCAAATGGCACACCCTGTATTTAGTAACGTATTCTCAAGTAGAATCCAATTATCTTTCAGATTGTATAAGGGTTCCCTGTTCCTAATCTCAATAGTTTTCTTGTATTCGGCGATTATCATATCAGGAATAATTATTATAATATGAAAGATAATTGGATTCTACTATTCTGCACAACTTTTGTATAAAACATTTTTCAAAATTTTAACAAATAAGCACGTGATTGACCGTTCCCAGAGCTCTGAAACATCCTGTATATACTAATTGAGTTTTAAAAACTTGAATAGTGAAAAAAGTAAAAGTCGTAGGGAGTTGAAATGTTGACACCGTATAGAGGGCGCCAAAAGGTAAAAAAATACTAGATTTTGGTAATCAACCCCCACCCCAGGGGGCGGGGTTTAAAGTACGCTCAAAATTTTTTTTCTCAGTTTTTTGTAAAATGGTTTATCCAGTCGATCCCGTTCACTCCCATCCTTCTAGAACCCGCAGAGCCCTCTGGGCGAATTTTTGAAAATCGAAAAAAAAACATCAAAACGTGTCGGATCAGAAGTCGATAGACGACCGAGCGGGAGGGTGGCGGCCATGTTTTTTAGAAACTAAAATCGATTTCAAAGGGACGCTCGGTGCCCGATTTTTGAATTTTTGCCCCAATCCGGTCACGCCCCCTTTTTTACTTTTTGGGGACGTATTTTTTTCTATGGAAATCGAAGAGATGAAACTTTCAGGGTAGGCGGGGGGTGAGACGAGCCGTGATCCCTGATTTTTTCAGAACCTCGCGACCACCCCCCGCTCCTCCAGAGCGCGTTATTCGGCCCAACCCGGACATTTTTCTCTTTCTTTTTTATTTCTGTCGAGGACGTATTTTTTTCTATTGATATCGGAGAGTTGCAACTTTTAGGGGAGGTTCGGGGTAAAACGAGCCTTCTTTTCTATTTTTTTTCAAAATTTTCCAATACCCCCTACCCTTCCAGAGCGCGTCACCCGGTTTTTCGTTTTTCTTCTTTTAGTGATTTATTTTTTTCTATTTAAATCAGAGAGTTCAAACTTCCAGAGGGGATGCGGGGTAAGACGAGCCTTAATTTTTTTTAAGGACACAATTTTACCTAAAAGTAGTTTAAACTTGGAAAACTAGTTTATTACTAATAGCCCTTTAAATTTCACCCGAAATAAATAAATTTCATACATCATTGAGGTTGCTGCATTGCCTTGAAATTTGGCGAGTGCTTAAAATTAAAAAATCGATACAAATTTCTGTGAAGGGTGATCTATGCACTACTAATAGCCTTCTTAATTTCAGCCGAAATAAATAAATTTAGTATATCATTGAGGTTGCTGCATTACCTTGAAATCTAACGAGTGATTAAAATTCGAAAATCGATCAAAAATACCAAAACTCAAAAACGCCAATTTCTATGTAATTCCTGCGAAGGGTGATCTATTCACTACTAATAGCCCTTTAAATTTCACCCGAAATAAATAAATTTTGTACAACGTTGAGGTTGCTGCATTGCCTTGAAATTTGTCGAGTGCATAAAATTTAGAAATCGATAAAAAAATGCCATAACTCAAAAAACGCTAATTTCGTTTTAATTTCTGTGAAGGGTGATATATTCACCACTAATAACCCTTTAAATTTCAACCGAAATAAATAAATTTCCTACACCATTGAGGTTACTGCATTACCTCGAAATATGGCGAGTGATTAAAATTCAAAAATCGATAAAAAATGTCATAACTCAAAAACGCCAATTTCGATATAATTTCTGTGAAGGGTGATCTATTCACTACTAATAGCCCTTTAAATTTCACCCGAAATAAATAAATTTTGTACATCGTTGAGGTTGCTGCATTGCCTTGAAATTTGGTGAGTGATTAAAATTCAAAAATCGATAAAAAAATGCCATAAATCAAAAACGCCAATTTCGATGTAATTTCTGTGAAAGGTGATCTATTCTCGACTAACAGCCCTTTAAATTTCAGCTGAAATAAATAAGTTTCGTACAGCATTAAGATTGCTGCTTTATCTTGAAATCTAGCCAGTGATTAAAATTCAAAAATCGATAAAAAAAATGCCAAAACTCAAAAACGCCAATTTCGATGTAATTTATGTGAAGGGTGATCTATTCACTACTAATAGCCCTTTAAATTTCACCCGAAATAAATAAATTCCTTACATCGTTGAGGTTGCTGCATTGCCTTGAAATTTGGTGAGTGATTAAAATTCAAAAATCAATTAAAAAAATGCCAATTTCGATGTAATTTCAGTGAAGGGTGGTCTATGCACAACTAATAGCCCTTTAAATTTCAGCCGAAATAAATAAGTTTCGTACATCATTGAGGTTGCTGCTTTATCTTGAAATCTGGCGAGTGATTAAAATTCAAAAATCGATAAAAAATGTCATAACTCAAAAACGCCAATTTAGATGTAATTTCTGTGAAGGGTGATCTATTTACCACTAATGGCCCTTTAAATTTCAGACGAAATAAATAAATTTCGTACATCATTGAGGTTGCTGCACTGCCTTGAAATTTGGTGAGTGATTAAAATTCAAAAATCAATAAAAAAAATGCCAATTTCGATGTAATTTCTGTGAATGGTGATCTATTCACCACTAACAGCCCTTTAAATTTCACCCGAAATAAATAAATTTCGTACATCATTGATGTTGCTGCATTGCCTTGAAATTTGGCGAGTGATTAAAATTCGAAAATCGATAAAAATGCCAAAACTCAAAAACGCCAATTTCGATGTAATTTCTGTGAAGGGTGAACTATTCACTACTAATAGCCCTTAAAATTTCTGCCGAAATAAATAAATTTCGTACATCGTTGAGGTTGCTGCATTGCCTTGAAATTTGGCGAGTGATTAAAATTCGAAAATCGATAAAAAAATGCCATAACTCAAAAACGCCAATTTCGATGTAATTTCTGTGAAGGGTGATCTATGCACTACTAATAGCCCTTTGAATTTCACCCGAAATAAATAAATTTTGTACATCATTGAGGTTGCTGCATTGCCTTGAAATTTGGCGAGTGATTAAAATTCAAAAATCGATAAAAATGCCATAACTCAAAAACGCCAATTTCGATGTAATTTCTGTGAAGGGTGATCTATTCAATACTAATAAAAAATGTTATAGCTCAAAAACGCCAATTTCTATGTAATTTCTGTGAAAGGTGATCTATTCACGACTAACGGCCCTTTAAATTTCAGCCAAAATAAATACATTTCCTACATCATTGACGTTGCTGCATTACCTTGAAATCTGGCTAGTGCTTAAAATTCAAAAATCGATGAAAAATATGATTCAAAAACGGTAATTTCGATTTGATGTATTTTGTATTTAATTTTCATGTATTTACCTTAACATTCAGTTCTGCTTTTTTGCCTCCTCCGTCCGTTGCCGTTACTTTAAACGAGGTCGAATCCTCTTCGAAAATGTCTTCCGTTGGATAGATGACTCCACTGGATTCATCAATAACTACTTCACTGGATTCTGTCGAATAGCTGATTTTGCCGAATCCTTCTCCATCAGGGGAGTCTTTGTCAGTAGCCTAAAATATTAAAATCTTGAATAAAAATTATTGAATAATTTTGGCGATGGTGCTGATTAAACCAATTTATCATGACAAAGAATGACTTTTTCTTAAAAGAATGGACCACTTTTGATCACTTGATATGTATTTTAGACTATACGAAGTAGCAACGCCGAAAAAAAAACAGATTAGACAAAACGGTAATGTCCCTCTAGAAGAGCAACAGAAAAATATTTCCTCTACTTTACATTTATACCTCCTTTAAATTATCTTCCTTTGTGCTAGCTTTTGCAACTTTTGCATTCTCATCAATTCTGGTTTTACATAAATAACCTACAAAAATCATAAAAGTAAAAGAGTTTAATAAAACCACCTTAATATCAAGCTCAATTCTGAGTTTTCAAGAAGAATTTTCTGACATACATCTCCTAACATGCGTTGAATGTGAAAGCCACAGCCACCAGGCCTTGGGGAACAATACTAGAATTTATAATTGTAATGTACTACATCTATCTGCCCGGGGGATTAATCTGATCAGAGAGATTCATCAGTTACACCAGTTCTACCAATTCCACCAGTTCCACGAGTTGCACCAGTTTCACCCATCCAAATACTGACCGCGCTCAACTTTGCTTGATCAGACGAGAACTAGTATATTCAACGTGGTATGGCCGTTGCCTTGCATCAGTTTCACCAGTTCCACCAGTTCCACCAGTTCTACCAGTTTTTCCAGCTCCATCAGTTCCACCAGTTGCACCAGTTCAACCAGTTTTTTCAGCTCCATCAGTTCCACCAGTGCCACAAGTTCCACCAGTTACACCAGTTCCACCAGTTTTCCTACATCCATCAGTTCCACCAGTGCCACCAGTTCCACCAGTGCCACCAGTTCCATCAGTTCCACCAGTTTTCCTAGTTCCATCAGTTCCACCAGTGCCACCAGTTCCACTAGTTCCACACTTCCACCAGTTACACCAGTTCTACCTGTTTTCCTAGCTCTATCAGTTCCATCAGTGCCACCAGTTCTACCCGTTCTACCAGTTTTCCCAGCTCCATCAGTTCCACCAGTTCTACCAGTTTTCCCAGCTCCACCAGTTCCATCAATTCCATCAGTTCCATCAGTTCCATCAGTTCCATCAGTTCCACCAGTTCCACCAGTTCCACCAGTTCCACCAGTTCCACCAGTTCCTCCAGTTCCACCAGTTCCACCAGTTCCACCAGTTCCACCAGTTCCACCAGTTCCACCAGTTCCACCAGTTCCACCAGTTCCACCAGTTCCACCACTTCCACCAGTTCCACTAGTGCCACCAGTGCCACCAGTTCCAACAGTTTTCCCAGTTCCATCAGTTCTGGAACTGACCAGTTTCTCCAGTTTCACCAGTTCCATCATTTCGACTATACCTCATTTATTAACCAGGTAGACTAAATCAAATTATAGCCGCGAAAATACGTTGTCGTGATTGGCCAAACGGGCGCCGGTTTTACACAGGCCTAATTTGCTTAAAACAGCAATGGCCGTTGTTATGATCAGCTGATTTGCACCGCTACTTGTCTCTTACCGGTTCCACGTGTTTAGCCTCAGTTTTTGTGTTTTTAGTCAGTTATTTCTCCCGTTGATAAAGAATAATCGATTCTTCTCATCCCGCGAAATAGCTATTTTATTTTTAACGACAAGTTTGGTTTTATTTTCGTCTTGTTATTTCATTATTTTAAAATATACCTAGTACTTCAATTCACTTCATATGTAAATGAATATATGTACAATTTTAGTTTTTCAGTGTGCCCCTAAATTCATACTTATTTTAATGAATATTTTAACCCATTTGGACCCACGGATTATTTTTTTTACTTTTTGTAAAAACATGTTATAAAATAATAAATAATTAATGTTACATGCTTATTAGCGCCCCCCCTATGTCGTTTTGATGTAACATAGCATGAATGGACATTGCAGAACCCTGTAATTTACTCAAACATTTAGAAGTATCAAATAACATTTATTACATTATAAGTAAATTTGCCTCGTACTGGGACAACGAGTCCAAATGGGTTAATATTACATAATAAAGAATTGACTATATAATCAAGAAAGTTTGCATAGAATTAAATCATGTGTTGATATAATCGTTGAATGAGTGCTATTAAACGAATTCGAAATAATTTGATTTTTACCGTCAAAACATGTCTGGTTACTTTTCTGGTACCTTTTTATAGTGTCAATGTGACTTTGGCCATTAGTCCGCCTGGCTATTAAATGAGGTATAGTTCCGCCAGTTCCACCAGTTCCACCAGTTTTACCAGTTCTACCAGTTCTACCAGTTCTACCAGTTCTACCAGTTCTACCAGTTCTACCAGTTCTACCAGTTCTACCAGTTCTACCAGTTCTACCAGTTCTATCAGTTCTACCAGTTCTACCAGTTTCACCAGTTCCACCAGTTCCACCAGTTCCACCAGTTCCACCAGTCCCACCAGTTCCACTAGTTCCACCAGTCCCACCAGTTCCACTAGTTCCACCAGTTCCACCAGTTTCACCAGTTTCATCAATTTAGTAAATATATCAAAGCACTTCTTTATAACATTTTCAGATATTAGGGATTTCCGATTCCTATGGAGAAAAGTAGAATGTTCCATCGAGTTGTTTCAGCTCCTCTGGGGACAAGATAATAACTCTGGATTTTTAGTTCCACCAGTTCCACCAGTTCTACCAAAGGCCAAGGTGGAGCTCACCAGCAATCTCAAGCAATGAAAGAGTGCTAAGCTAAGGATTCTGGTAGAGGCAGAAGGACCTCAATCCAAAGTCCTGACTGGTTACTTTTCCAACAGCTTGAGATATACTAATCAGGATTTCCTCTCACTAATTGAGGCCCAGAATGATCTGAAGGCCTCCTCATGAGAAATCCGAAACGAACTAAGCTGGAGGTCACGCTGTCAGTGCTCATAGCATGGGTCATAAAATTAGCCACGAATTCGGCCAGGTGACCAGGTGGTCAGGGCTAAGAGGGAACACACCCAAAAGAAGCCTGTCCAGGATCATCCGTCCGAGGGGAGTATACCAACCGCTTAAGAACATCGTTTCAGCACTAGTGCAGACAGGTCTCGCCAAAGGATCTGCCTGTGTGCTGGCGAGAGAGAAGGATATCCCAAAAAGCCAAAAGGCCAAAGCAAAGCGCTTGAAGGCTGGTGCGCATGCTATGATTAAGTTACATTTCAAAGCAGCATCTAGTGATCTTTACAGGTGTTAGGGTTCTATGGTTGGAATAAAACCCACTCGTAATAATTAAAATTGTTCGTGGAACACCTGATCAAGATTGCCCTTACCAATAATTTTACAATCATTTCATACCCTGCATTTCCTACCTCTTTCCGGTGTAGCCAATTGCCAGAGAAATAGAAAGAGCAAGTTCACAATTTAGTAAATGCTACGTTAATGAGGCCTTGCTGAGATTAACAAAATAATAGCATCGTGGTATTTCACAACATGCGCCAACGACTTGTGACGTGCAAATATGCGGACTATGAGGTTGCCGAATCCAATGTTAATGACTTCTGACTAAATATAATAAATGTGCTAATTCGGGGATTACACAACACAGGAGATTTGAAAGACAATTTTGAATAGACTTTCTACCCCAGTGTCCTGTATCAACACGATACAGGTAAGGTGTCTACTCAAAGACCATTTCAGATTGGCATGGACCAAATCAAGAGCATTCTTCATGCTCAGAAAGGACAACTTCACATTTATCCCAGTATTCACCGCAAGGGACCTGGCGATAGCCCTAGTCGAGCTTCCCACAAGGAACGCCAATGGGCACATTGGGATAGCCTTAACCTACCTTCCAGGTGAACAAGACACCCCACTGGAGGAGATTAAAAGACTTATTCCACTGCGGAAAAAAGTCCTTCTGTGTTGTGATGCCAACGCACACAATATTGTAGACAGGGTAAGAAATTTCATTATTAACAGACCCGCCTCTTTCCACCGCGTCGGGAAATTTCCTGTACTAATGCCCTCCGAGAAGGCCGCCAAGAACGCAAGCACAATAGCCTCCACCGGGATGCCGTGAGGTCCTGGTGCCGTCCTTGGACTGATCCTCGTGACTGCAGCCTCCAGCGTCTGCGCCATCACCGGAGTGATAGTCTCCTGATCCGGACTTAGGGCCAGGGCTGCTTTCCTCTTTCCCAGCTTCTTGGTGGCTATTTGGTATCCCTTTTCCCACGGATCCGACTCCACCTTAGCGCACAGTTTCTGTCAAGTTATCTAGTCTCATGATGTAATAGTATGCGACGTACCTCATTTATCTCACAGCCAACTCTGAATCAAAATTTAGTGGCTCGTACGATAGAATTAGATAGATCAAGGCCGACCTCGAAAACAGCAAGATTACTGCTGGTATAGTGAAGTGGCAACCACGGCAAAAGGGCTGTATCGCCCTTGCTTTGATGCATCGTGGTAGATGACTCATAACCTTAGCAGGTGAGGGTTACGGATGATGACATAACTGTTATCATACGGGATAATACGATAACACCGAATCATCGCTGACTCAAGAAGACCTTAACACCATAGTAAAATAGTGAGGGAAGACTTTTGTATATTTTACTCGGTTTTCTGCGGGGCCACCGCTATACGTAGGAAGTTAAAGTTAAAAGCGGAAGTAAAGACAGGAAATCGCGCTGCCCGACCAAATGGAATATCTGGGCTTAACACTGGATAGGAAACTAATCTGGAACGAACATTAGAAGAAAACGGTCCATAAAGCATCAACGGCACCTTGGATATGCCGTAGAATCTTTGGCGTACCTCCCCCCCCCCCTATTTTTGGAGATTTTAAAATTTGTCATTTCGGAAAAATTCGTTTTTGGAATATGCTCGAATTTGCCGTTAAATATGGTTTAAGTCTCGCTATATGACGAATTTTAAAAGGGGGAAGAGAGGGAATTTAAAAAATGTAATATTTCCGAAAAATCTGATTCGCTCAGGCAGGTAAAAACCGATTGTTTTCCAGAGGGCGTTCCACGTATAAAAAATACATCTCTTATTTTAACCAAACTACAACATATTCAAGGCCTTTCAAAATCTGCGTGTTACACTTGTTAGTAACAGTCGCAATCATTAAATAATTTACTTTTAATTAGTTCCAGTTTTGATTAAATTCCAGCTGTCTTGTTTTTCGATTTTGTAGTCAAATTAAATTGATCTATTACATAATTAAACATTAATTTATCCAATTGCAGTATATTTACAAAAAAATAAAATTATACACGACTGAAATATTAATAAGGATTCATTCTGCGCACATTTTTTTCTAGTTCGTAATATATAAAATATAGAAATAAATATTTCTACTATTTTCTAGAAAGAATCGCTCCTAGATTTGTATATTTTAAGATAGGCAACAAAAGCTACGCGTATTGGGTTGCATATATTAAAGTACTGAAATCGGTCTTTCGAAATCTCATTAATTTCATGAAGACGATGGTTCCGACTGTTACCACCAGGTAATCCACAATTAAAATTAATTAAAAAGACTCACTAAAACACTAAAACATGGTATAAATAATTTCATAACAGTATGACAATTTGTTATTTTGTTATTTATTAAATTAATTAAATTCCAGTGACGGATCGCGGGGCTTTTTCTGGTACGGCCCAGGAACAAGAGGTGGTAATACAGATAGGTGCGGTCACGCAGCAAACCGTCTCTGTAATCTGTATTAGCACCTCTTGTTCCTCGGCCGTACCAGAAAAAAACCTGCGAAACGTCACTGTTAAATTAATTTATTGAATTCTGTGGTATAAAAAAGTTAAAGTGTTTTATTCCAATCTACAATCAAGATGTACCACGAAGTAAACGCCACCAACATGAATCATTTATTGAATTAAATGAAAAGTTCGAGTAGCAATAATACATACGTTTTGTGATTAAAAAAATGTTTACACTGATAGTTTCAATTTTTTAATAACAACACTAACTGAATAATCATGCCAAATACTGCTCGATCATCAATTATTTAGATAAAAAAAGCCCCTCAGATTTTTGAAATATATCTGATGGATGCATGAATTGAGTGTTTTAATTTAAATTCAAATTGTTAATCGATTAGTATAAAATTTTCTAAACCTTTTGCAAGGTAAAACTATCAATTGACTGGACTATACGATCAATAGCTTTTTGTGGTAAGTAAAACACGTGTGTTGAGAATTTTCATAAATTTTTAATGTCGAAACAATAGCTTTTTTGTTCGAATACAACAAAGCTTTGAAATCAGGGCAGGGTTAGTTTTCAAAACATTTCAGTAAATGTTCCGAAAACTGGCACACTACAACATTCGTCACCCTATATAAATTGTCACTGTTCTTGAATTAACACTCACGAAAAATTTCTTAACAAGATGGAGCTGCTGCCCATACAATAAAATAAACGAGTAACCGTTCAGAAGAATTCTGTAATTAACCAGCGAGTAGTTTTTGTTTATTTAGAAGAATTATGTATTTGACCAGTGACTTAGAGGTAATCAGTGGTGTATTGGAGGGGGAATGTGGTGGAACGACGTTCCGGCACCTTTTTCAGAAACGGAACGCGTTTGTGTTTGTTAATATTTTGTATAGTAAGAATAAAAAAAATTAAAAAGTTTACAAGGAAAACAATAGTTTGCTTAAAATAAGATGATCTCCGAAAAACTTTCAGCAAGCTGCTTGTGGAAAGTCAGTGACTATTTTTTTGCTCTCACCATGCGTTCCCTTACTTCTTTGCTCTCACCATGCGTTCCCTTACTTCTTTGCTCTCACCTTACTTCTTATTTTACCAATACACCACTGGAGGTAATGATTTAATTTGTGTTTATTTAGAAAAATAGAAATATCAAAAATCTTCTTTTACCTTCACTTGCATCAAATACGATGGCTTCACCGAATCGACGATCTTCTTATTCGGATAACACACCGTCATATCAGCCACAGCAAATTCAGGGACATGATCGTTGTCATCGTCCACAACAACAACAACCGCCGTTCTTAACTGGTGGTATTCTAATACTTTAAACATGTTAATCCCTTCCACCATGCTGTAATCGTTATCTTTGGTGCTTCGTACAGTTCTCGTGCGGTTTGAATGAAACATTTGATCGTCCTTTTGCAACTCCAACATCAACGTGAACTGAGGGAGTTTGAAATCGGAGAAGTAATCCGCTTCCCGGTCCAATGATTTACTCATCACGGATCCATCATCTGATGCCTCAAACATATCTGCAATGATAATAGATTAAGTGAGTTAAGGGCAGGGAATTCGTACGCTTCTTGAAACTTCATATTGTTCTTCTAAAGTTGATTTTGTAAACAGTTAAGAAACCAAAAATTATAAATAAAATTAAATTGTTTATGTCTTGAACTATCTGTTTTTGTTAAAAAACACAAATTCTTATTTTTTTTGTCATTAATTAGCGTAAAATTGTTTTATAGGAACTTATTTTGAGTTTGATGCACAGATAATTCAATTTAAAGTGACCATACTAAAACTCATCATTATTGATTGCCAATTACTCAACTTCAATAAGAAGTTAGATTTCTTAAAATTGCTTAAAAGTTGTATGCGCGCGACGAAATTTAGTTCAACGCATTCCTCACGAGTAGCGCTCATCCCCTTCTCTCCAATCAGGTGGATGCTGATAACGAGAATATATTCAAGGGGGCGTGATTATAGTTCTCGCCGTTGTGTGAGCCACGCATCGTAAATAGCAAAAAAATGGAAAGGGTAGATACGTGATGTTTCCGAGCCCGCCTCCAGTTTTGTTCTCTCTTTAATATGACTTCTCATAGTCGCTCGTCACATCTGAATACCGTGATCTTAAGTAAATGTTTATTCTCGTGAAGAAATTTTAGGTCGCTTCATCCTTCCACATAAAGAACTATTCAAGGTGGTTACTACTAAGAATTAGATAACGTCAAAATTTGATCAATTAATGTAAACTTGTTGAAGATAAATACAGATATAGTGTGGCCGCGTTATGATGGCATCTGAGGTGATTAACTTGGGCCACCCTCATGCATATTTCTGTGGCTTGGTGCTAAAAGGGCCAAAGTCAAATATTTTACAATTGAGATAATCGAGATAAAACTTTTATTAAAAATGATATTATTTGCTGATTTTGTAAAGTTTAAGTTTTTTTTAAATCTGCTATTGGTTAAACTAGACACTGGCTCTTTCAGCATTAAAGATATTGAGAAAAATAATCTAATGTATTGCTTAACTCCAAACAGTAAAATTGTGACATTGGCCCTTTTAGCACCAAGCCACAGATTTATTTTCAAAGGTATTTGTAGCCTTTTAAGAACCACTGATTTATAAACAGAAGCCGAAACTTCACCTCAGATGCCATCGTAGCTCGGCCAGATTATATTTGCAAAATCTGCAAAAATAAGTCTTACAACTATCAATAAGAATTTAATTATTGTTACAACTATCGTATGTTCATTAGAAAGAAAACCTCAAGTGTGCCGTGATTTTTTATTTAAAAAAAATTAAGTTCGAATTGACATACAAAACGCCAGATCGTTCTAAAAGTCATAATTATTCCGTGGTCACAATGTTGAATAGTATATTCTGTAACAAGGTTAGAATGGAAATTCGATGCGAGTGGAATATTTCGAGCGCGAGCCGTTAGGCGAGCGCGAGGAACCACGAGCATCTGAATTTCCATTCTTACCGAGTATCAGACTATACTTTCTCCTCGACCAGATAAAATAGACTAATAAAATAATGAACACAAAGAACTTACGTTTTATTATCACGTTTGTGGTTATGTTTATAGTATTTTGACAATTGTGAAATCCAAGGCTAATTGTTTTCTTCGAAACGATGTGAGAATATTCATTCTATCCCTTGTTATGGAATGAATTACATGCAAAACGCATAAGCGCATAGTGTTTTGTTCCATAACAAGAGTGAGAATGTGTACGTTCTATAATCAAAATTGATTTCAGAATGCTTAAATTCTACGGTGGTCGTGGAGAAAATTATTTCCGAAATGGGACTAAAGTTGACGAAAATTGAGTGTATTTATTCGGCAGAGTTTCAGGAAGAATTTCCTAACATTCTCATTATTTATGATGAATTTAAAAATACCTTATCACGATCTGTTGTATTATTTTATGAAACGGGTAGTATTCTTCGTAAACCAGGAAGTGGAAGACCAGTCAAAGGTACTTAGGATGCTATTAACACAGCCCAAGGAATTTTGGAAGGTGAAGCAACGTCTTCTCGGCGTCGTTTATCACAGCAAATTAATTTATCGGTAGGAACATGCCGCAAGTAACATAACCTCAGTATCTGTTACCAACTTAAATTTTTAAAAATAAAAAATCATGGCATACTAGAGGTTTTTTTTAATGAACATACTTTACTTTCATCGGGCATTTTATTAATATAATTTATGTCCTACCTACAAATTAATTGATAATAATGAGTTAAATTTATGACATATTACAGTACTTATAATAACTTAGTGCGACATTATTTTTTATAATGCCCGGGTGTTAACGTTACATATGTTGGAAGCTATTGAATTCCTTTTCGTATCTAGCTCTTGATCTTGCTGGCACTAACGCTTCTCTTGCTTTTGCCACTCTATTTAATATTTCTTGGGGTAACTTAATACTTCTTGATAAAGCCATTTCGTCGACTTATGATCAACAGCAATAACTGATAGATGTCAATGTGACACCTAAATTTATTTACACGCCAACTTATAAAACAAAACTGGTCATTTTGAAATTTATTGTTCACATATAGGTAGGACATAAAACGTTGAAGGCACCACGGGCGTTATGAGCATAACGCCCACGATCGACGTACATCCCTCGGGCCAGAGGCCCTCGGGTTGTACACCGTCGACCTGGGACGTTATTATACTCATAACGCCCTAGATACCTTAATTACTATTGTAAATGAATACTTTTGTCTACAAACCTTCATCAGGGTATTGATTTAGAATCCGATATTTATAGCCCAAATCTAGAAGTTCTTGGTGAGTTGCTAATACTTGCGTTGGGCTTCCTTCCTTGATGTTCATAACAACAAAAGTCTGACCTGCGTGCACTGTATCATCATCGCAAATATCGAAGTTAAGCACGTTTAAAACGATCTGTAAATATGTAAAGGATGTAAGTAAGAGTTTGCGCACACTTATGAGCCAATGGCAATGGAGACGCACACCAGTACGACAGTAGATTTATGTCTATTGTCATTGGTTCATAGTGAAGAGCGACAAATTGTTTTGTTTATTTGATTAGATGGAAGAAGAGGGAAGGAAGAGAGTAGAAGAGAAAATGCCGATTGATTTAAGTTGGGAGTGTGATTGTAAAGGATAGAGCAAGAGGATAATGTATAGAGCCAGAATTTATGGAAGAGGCCGTAAGAAGTGAGATGGTCGAAGGGGCTGCAAGGTGCAGCCAAGGGTTAATTTAAGTTTAATTTTTACATTCATATAACGTCTCTGCACTATTTAAAATTCAATGTTGTCAAAAGTATTCAATCTTTCCCTCTCTGTTGTAATATTTAACAAAGTCCGAATAAATTTTTGTTACTTACTGAAGTTTCCACTTCCAAACCAGACACATCGCCTTTTGCAACAATCACCAAACTGTGACGACCACTAGGAACGGTATCGGTACTACGTAAAACACCAGTTTCTTCTAAAGTTATACCACTTGGACTATCACCTACAATATTAATAAGAAGTAAATTGAAATAAATCTTGGTGAATAAAATGCGCCAGGAAAGGACAAACTCAAATTTAGACTCCGCTGCGCTGCGCCGTCGCCCGTGCGTGGTCCATTAAAATGAGGCAGTTGAACTGACGATGGACGACGAACGACGGCGCAGCGCAGCGGAGAGATAAAAAAATTAAAAAAAAAAAAAACGAAAAATTCTTCGAAAAATTCCCGGAAATCAATCAAAAATCGGCCATAAATTGTAAACGGAGCGCCTCACGAAAAATATAGCTCCGATCTTTTCGAAGCAAAATGCAATTTTGAATGGTACGCCGTTTAAATTTCTTGCTTGGGATTAAAATTGGCCGCTCTAGAATTTTTTTATTAAAATCAGGGGTGGTTTTCTTTGAATAACTCCTTGGCGGTTAGAGATATCAAAAAGGGATAAGAGACATAAAATATAGAAAGCAACTCGTTCTATAACACTGTGTAAAAATTAAAGTAGCGACTGTAAAGGGGACGCGCCCCCGCTCGCCGATTGAAATCGGGGGTGGTTTTCTTTGAATAACTCCTCGGGGGTTGGAGATATCAAAAAGGAATAAGAGATATAAAAGATAGAGAGCAACTTGTTCTACAAAAATCTATAAAAACTAAAGTCGTGACTGTAAAGGGGTCGCGCCCCCGCTCGCCTAAGCACGAAAAAAGCGACCCCCGCCGAAGAGAAAGGGTTGTAGCTCGCGAACGCAGGAGAGCACTTGAAATACAGAAGTAACTTTAGTTTACCAATGTATTTGGGATTTTTTGAGCCATATTTGACTCCTCCAACTCAAAAATCCAGGAAGGAGATCAGTTTGGCGCGAACCTCTACATCGCGAAAAATCGATTTTCAAAAATTCACCCCGGAGTCTAGGGGCGAGTTAGAAAATCGCGAATTTCACGGGCCCCTAGAGGACTTTTTCGGCTTTCGGGAAAAAAAGGGGTGGCAACCCTTTTTTTGAAGGGGGTTGAAATTTTAATAGTCATGTTTTTTAATTTTTTGTGATTTTTCATGAAATAATTAATTAAGAAAAGTTACTGGTGACGAACGACGGCTCCGCTGCGCTGCGCCGTCGTCCGCACGTGGTCCATTAAAATTAAGCAGTTAAACTGACGACGGACGACGGCGCAGCGCAGCGGAGAGATAAAAAAAAATTCGAAAGCAAAAACGAAAAATTCTTCGAAAAATTCCCGGAATCCAATCAAAAATCGGCCATAGATCGTAAACGGAGCGCCCCACGAAAAATATCGTTCTTACCTTTTCGACACAAAATGAAATTACAAATAGCACGCCGTTTAAATTTCTTGCTTGGGATTAAAAATGGCAGCTCTAGAATTTTTTTATTGAAATCGGGGGTGGTTTTCTTTGAATAACTACTCGAGGGTTAGAGATATCAAAAAGGAATAAGAGACATAAAAGATAGAGAGAAACTCGTTCTACAAAAATCTATAAAAACTAAAGTCGTGACTGTAAAGGGGTCGCGCCCCCGCTCGCCGAAGCACGAAAAAAGCGACCCCCGCCGCAGAGAAAGGGTTGTAGCTCGCGAACGGAGGAGAGTTCTTGAAATACAGAAGTATCTTTTGTGTACCAACGTATTCGGGATTTTTTGAGCTATATTTGACTCCTCCAACTCAAAAATCCTGGGAGGAGATAGGTTTGGCGCGAACCTCTGCAAATCGTTTTTCAAAAATTCACCCCAGAGTCTAGGGGTGAGTTAGAAAATCGCGGATTTCACGGGCCCCTAGAGGACGTTTTCGGCTTTCGAGAAAAAAAATTAAAATTATAGATTTTTTTTAAGGGGGTGGCAACCCTTTTTTTGAAGGGGTGGTTCGAGAGGGTTGATATTTTAATAGCTATGTTTTTGAATTTATTGTGATTTTTCAAAATTTCAACTTGCTACCTATACCCGTTCTCGAGATATTGCTCTGTTACAATATACAGGGTGCCCGGATTTTGTAGGGACAACATGGGCAACTTCTGTTAGATTACTAAAAATTTGCACAGATAACATTGGTTTTATGAAGTACCAATGAAAGTGTTTAAATTGTCATGCAAATTGGTTCAAGCCGCATCTCGGTATCTTGGGTAGCGAGAAGTTACGGCAAATGAAAGAAATTAGAAGATTTTGTTTTTATTTTAATTTAAGTGGGCCATGACAAGTGGGATTTGCAGGTAAATTCTTAATGAGCTCCCGAACCTGCACCTTTTTGCTAATTTGACTATTTCTGTATCTCTTCAAATGCAGAAGTTGCCAATGTTGTCCCTACGAAATCCGGGCACCCTGTATATTAATTCAAAATTGACGAAATCCAATTTGACTACCTGTTTGAACTTTTCCAAAAATACGTGTTTTGGGAAAAAATGTTTCGTACAAAACTTGTAGGATTTTAAATGACGCATTAAAGAACATTATTAGTGTGACCTTGAGTAGCGAGTACAATACTGCCTTATTTCTTCAACACTGAATATTTTAAAATGTTTTAGCACGTGTTAAATAAGAACAAACTCAAAAAAATCGTTCCTTGTTTATTTACTACGTAATAGATTGCACCTACCATTTATTATTAAATTATTCAATGGTTGATAAAGAATAATCAAATAATCCTTGTAAATCCTTTGATAACAAAGCACAACGCATCCAGAAATTGAAACAAAACATTTATCTCTAAAGTACTAAATATTCAAAACAATTTTTTTGAACCGTACGCGGTCGCCGTACAGGCCGCAAAATAAACATTTTGCGGTCGTCGTACAGGCCGCGAAATGAACATTTTGCGGTCGCCGTACAGGCCGCAAATTTTAATTTCGCGGACGCTACTCCTAACAACTTTCGCTATAGTAAACGTCAGTTCAATATCGATAATAAAGGGTGGGCCATCTAACGTTTGGAATTTGAACTACCGTTTATTTTGATTTTAAAAGGTATAATGACATTCGTGAGTTGTCAGAAATTTAGTTTTATGTTTGACATTTACGAAATGGAACGCTTTACACTCGCACAAAGTTCACTCTTTAATATAATATGTAATCACAAGGGTTGCAACAAATATTATTTTTAAAAATCGAAAAAAAACATCAAAACGCGCCGGATCAGAAACTTAAATCGATTTCAAAGGGACGCTCGGTGCTCGATTTTTGAATTTTTGCCCAAACCGAGCCACGCCCCCTTTTTTACTTTTAGGTGTACTTTCGGGGACGTATTTTTTCCATGGAAATCGAAGAGATGAAACTTTCAGGGCAGGCAGGGGGTGAGACGAGCCGTGATCCCTAATTTTTTCAGAACCTCCCGACCACCCCCCGCCCCTCCAGAGCGCGTTATTCGGCCCACCCTGGACATTTTTCTCTTTCCTTTTTATTTCTTTCGAGGACGTATTTTTTTCTATTCATATCGGAGAGTTTAAACTTTTAGGGGGGTTCGGGGTAAGACGAGCCTTCATCTGTATTTCTCTCAAAATTTTTAAAACACCCCCTACCCTTCCAGAGCGCGTCACCCGGTTTTTCGTTTTTCTTCTTTTTGTGATTTATTTCTACTTTCTCCGTTACGAAGTATGAGAAAGTATTGTGATCGTGATTTTTTTTTCAAAATTTTTTTTTACGGAAATATCCGTTTTGGGGTCCCTAGATACTGTTTTTTGTTTTTTGCCAATATTTTCTTAAATATGAAAAATATCACAAAAACATTTAAACGAACAGTAAAGACAACAAAGAAATGAACATCTTTTGCTCGAAAATATTTTTCATAAAATCATTGCTATTCGAGAAAAAAATTTATTAATTTTTTTTAGATTTTTGGTTTATAATTATGAAACAATAATAGTTACAGCAAATTTATGTGAATAATAATTGTAGAGAATTCCAAAATGAACAACTTTTAAAGAATAGGGTTTTTCCGAAATCTCGTTAGTTTTTGAGTAAACCGAGTTTTTGAATTTGAAGTATAATTTTTAAATTTTTCGTAATTTTGACGTTTTAAACGTCAGTTTCATCCGAGTTTACGCAACGTTCGATATACATTTAAAATATGATTTCAATTGAAAATAAACAATGAAAACGTAAATATAAATGGCCATGATACCATCAAGTCGGAGAAAATAACATGATGGCCACATCACCATTTTTTTGAAGGGGGTTGAAATTTTAATAGTCATGTTTTTGAATTTTTTGTCATTTTTCATGAAAGAATTAATTAAGAAAAGTTACTGGTGACGAACAACGGCTCCGCTGCGCCGCGTCGTCCATGCGTGGTCCAATATTTCTAATAAACTCATAATTTTGAAAAAAATATTCATCACATTTTTTTTTAGCCGATTAAAATTCCAAACGTTATGTGGCCCACCCTTTAATATAATATGTCATCACAAGCGTTGCAACAAATATTATTTAAAAAAATCGAAAAAAAACATCAAAACGCGCCGGATCAGAAGTCGATAGACCACCCGGTTTTTCGTTTTTCTGCTTTTAGTGATTTATTTTTTTCTATTTATATCAGAGAGTTGAAACTTTCAGGGATGCCGGGGGATATAACCGGCTTGCATTGGGAATTTTTTCAAAATTTTTTAAAAAACACAATTTTACCAAAAAGTAGTTTAACCTTGAAAAACTAGTTTTTACTACTAAATATTAAAATAATTCATTCTGTAATTAATTTCTCCAAACCTTTAATCGCAAACGTAATTGTATCTCTCCGATTAGTGGATGTTGCTTCGAATGTATGGATTTTTTGGACCTCCGTTGAATGTAGTGAAAAACTTTCAGGATGAGTTTTGAACGTTAGTTCCGGCTCTTCTTCAGTTGATTTGGGAATTGCTATGGAGGCAATCGCATTGACCGGTGCCAATTGTAGGGGAGGCTTTGCTTCCAGTAATAAGATGACAAACTCTGCTTTAATTTCCGTTATGTCGCCTTTCAGTATAACAGTTGAGGTAGTAGAGTCGAATTCGAAGAATTCTTTGTTTTCTGAAACAATAAAACGTGCGAAAAATCAAACAATGTTAACCCAGTTTTTAAGTCTACTACGTGACAATTAATGGCACCAGTAGAGGAAAACCGCTATCCCGGAAGTAATCCTGAAAACAGGAAGTGACCTTGAGTAACCGGATATGACCCAGAAACTTCATGCATTCAGGTTACTTCCGGGTTTAATAATAATAATAATAATAATATATTTATGTGCGTTAATGACAATAGTCTTACACTCGTCAGGTACAGTAAAGAAAGAAAAAAATGTTCAATAATATAAAATCAGTATCTTAGGTCTAACACAGTAATGAAATAAATATAATAAATAAAAATTAGATACAGTGCAAATACAGATAGAATCAAGTACCATATTTCAACTGATTACATAAAACAATGGGCGCGCATTAAAGGTAAAAATGATTAGACAAACTTACACATTAAAATTAAAATATACCGTAATAAATAAAACCAATACACACATATTAAAAACATATCTCATCTGCTAGTGTACAGCGAAGTACTAATAATACATTACCAGGTTAAATAAGATTTCAAGAGACAGTTTAAAAGGTAATTACTTTATGAATTATCACATAATATCAGACTAGATGGTATCACCCGATAAAAATTCGTCAACTAAGTAAAACGCACGCAGGAGCAAATACGATTTTATTTTTTCTTTGAATGCCTTGAAGGACAGTTCTCTGGTTTGTTGAGATAATTTATTGAATAATTTAATTCCATAATATTTGGTTGCATTTTCAGATTTCTTAAGTCGAAGTTGGACGTGGTACAGGTCATTTTTGTTACGTGTCTTATGGCAATGGTGGCTATGTGTTTTGAAATTATGTTGATGCTTCTTAACGTAGCATAAACATTCCAAAATAAACAAGCATGGAAAAGTAAGGATACGTTGGTATATGAATTGCTCACGGCAGTCGGCGGTGTATCCAAGGCCACATATTACCCGCAAAACACGTCTTTGCAGTTTGAAAACTCTATGGCGTATAGTAGCGTGTCCCCAAGCTAAAATGCCATATCGCAAATGTGACTACCAAAGCGAAATATGCTGTACGTAACATAGTAACTGTTACACGGGAGACCAGGTTGCGAATGCAAAAAAGGTTTCTGGAGACAATTCCACAGACTGCATCACCATGGGAGTTCCATGACAAAGCTGCATCTATTTGTATGCCTAGAAAACAGGTAGAAGCATTTTCGTTTTTAGGTGTACGCCCAAAAATTATTTGCTTTGTTTTGGAGTCATTAAGATGTAATTTATTAGAGTTGCACCATGCCTTTACAATCTCCAGCGATTCTACATTCTTCTGTAGACTTGACTCCAAAGATATATCCGTATTTAAAATTGTAGTGTCGTCAGCAAATAGTATACTATGAGTATCATCCAAATAATTAGGCGTCATTTATGTAGATTAAAAATAACGTGGGTCCTAACACTGACCCTTGTGGAACACCGAAGGATATATCTAGAGGCTTAGATGTATTTTGCCCAATACTTACTACCTGTTTTCTGTTTGACAAGTATGATGCAATTAGCTTCATACTTGTATCATTAAAATCGTACATTTGAAGCTTTATTAACATTCTCTCGTGTGATACGCAGTCGAAGGCTTTAGTTAAGTCTAGGAATGATCCCACACAATGAGTTTTGCTCTCAAAACTTTCATTAACTAATTCTATGAGATCAATTAGGGCATCCATGGTGGAATGATTTGAACGAAAGCCAAACTGGTTCTGGGAAAAGAGCTTGTTGGATTCAAAATGGTCTACTATTTGTTTTTTTAGAATAAATTCGACTATTTTCGAAAAATAAGGTAGCAATGAGATCGGTCTAAAGTTATTCATATCGTTGATGTCACCTTTCTTAAATATAGGAACTACTTTGGCAAATTTGAGGACATCTGGGAATTCACCAGACCTTATTATGTTATTTATTAAAGATGTCAGTGGTTCCACCAGTATATTTAGAATACATTTTATTACATCAGCATTAAATCCGTAGATATCTCTCGAATTGCTGCATTTTAATACTTTTATTGCATTCCGAACTTCGATGGGACTAACTTCTTTGAAGAAAAAATGTAAACTGGGATTACTTGTGATTCTAATAATATCTGCATCAGTCGAAGGCTCCAGGTTGTTTTGTAATGTATTTGCAATACTAATAAAGAATGAATTAAATTGATCACAAGTAATTTTATGTTTCGTTGTGTCCTGTATGGAAGTACTTCTTGCATGATTTATAGTTGACTATAGTGCCTTCGATTTATTTTTACTATTATTGATATAGTTTACGTTTGATTTTTTTATTTGTTCATTAATAGCCATTTTGTATTTTTTCCTACACTCGTTACGCGCTTGTTTCGTTTTTGTTGATGGATGCAAAGTATAATCATCACTTAATAATTTCAAAATCTCCCTCATACTTCCAAGTTCAGAGTTAAACCATTTAATTTTACTATTACATTTATTTTCTCTAATTACGATTGCAGGAAATGATAAGTTAAGCAATTCGCTTAATTTATCTACCAAGTGTTTCCATTTATCCTGAAGAGTTATTAGGTCATTGTGAATAAAATCAAAGTTTATATTACTTGCATAATGGTAGAAATGAAATTTGCCTTCCATCGTAAATGGTCTGAAAATTGTCTCAGGTACTAGGGGCATTTTAGGGAAACTTTTTAGGGTTACTATGATGCCTAAATGATCGGATATCAAGGTATCAATACCATCAACTGAAATATCATTTTCAGGTATATTAGTAAATACATTGTCTAAGCAAGTTTCATTTCTTGTATTAAAGGATACTAACTTATTCAAATTAAAACTCAACAAACAGTCCAATAACCGAGTTTCTCTGATATCATTCACATTAAAGTGAACATTGAAATCACCGCCTAATATTATGTGACTTGATTGATACTTGATTCTATCAAGAAAACACATTAAATTATTTAAAAACACATTAAAATCACCTGATGGCGAACGATACACACAAATAACATACGAGTTTAGTTCACGAATAAAAACACATGACAATTCACAAGTTTTTTCAGCACTGAATTGGTAACGGATATCATCATAAGTATCCACTTGCATTTAGTTGTCTACGTATATCATGGAACCGCCATAGTTGTTGCCATCTCGCGCAAAGAAAGATTTAGTTTGCAAATTATTTAATTTAGAAATTCTACATTCGTCTTCGGATAGCCAGTGTTCAGATACTGCTACAACGTTGATTTTTTTATCAATGATGAAAGATTCTAGTTCGCTTATTTTGTTTCGTATGGATCTTGCATTTAGGAAAAGTATACGGTGCCTCTGGTAAATAGATAAACCATGACCTGTCAAGCATTGTTTGGTATACGTAATCCCATTTGAAAATTTTCCTTTGTTCCTCCATGTTTAAATGAGAATCGTCGTATCCTAATCCCTGCAGGCCAGTAATCTTCAGTCATGACGATATCTAAAGACTTGAAATCAATACCAAGTTTGAATGATTTATTCACGCCTTTTGTTGCCAGTTGTTCTAAGACCTTGATTTCGATGTCAGGATTGTTTTCACATAAGTACGTTCTAATTATGTCAGCATCAACGGTTGCAGCACAATTACCAATGTGCAGCCAAGCATTTTTTTTTGGGGCACAAAGCGAAGTAGAAATAATTTTTGTCCCCGTTACTACGGGCTACTTCTTTACTCTATTTATTTTGTTTATGTTGCCACTTTCTGAAGGAGGAGGCCCCATCTTCAGAACATCGCTCATGGGGGTTGAGTTTCTCCCATTATGTAGTGTTGTGTGTTCGGTTGCATTCGCTATCTTGTTATTTGTAGATAAGTCACTAGATGACGCTGCTCTCGTTTTGGCGCTTTTCGGACGGGGTGCGTCTTTTATGGGAAAACGTTCTCTTTGCGCCTCAGCAGCTCGACTAGGGATGTCGCCACTGGGCTTAAGCACATTTACAAGAATCTGTGTTAACCCTATGTTTGGATCACAGATGTCGCCACCACTGTTGTTTACATTGAGAAAATCAAAATTAATTTTCTGCTTAAGTAGAACAATATTTTCCTTAAGAATAATGTTTTTATCTTGCATTTCGTTAACTAATTTATTAAGAAGTTCAACTTGCCCCTTTAGATACGCATTCTCCTTGATAAGTACATCGTTAGCCTCACTTTCCGGCGGGCAGTCACTGCATATAAGTCGGGTAGAGTCTATAGGTTTGAGTCCCTTTTTCTTGACACAGCTCTTGTGAAAAGTGTTACCACATTTAACACACACTAATATTCTGCACTGAGTGTCAGTACAATACGTTAAATAGTTTATTTCATCGAGAAAACACATTATTATTCTAAACACTGTCGCGATTCGTACAGACGATTTGCTCGTTTTCCAACACATCCTGTTTCTAGATCACTTCCAAAACCGCAGGTACATTGCTATGCCGGAAGTAATCCTAAAAACCTTGAAACTGAGTAACCGGATATGACCTAGAAACTTCTGCATTCAGGTCACTTCCGGGTTTAGGTCACGTCCTATTTCTAGGTCACTTCCGGGTTTAGGTCACGTCCTGTTTCTAGGTCACTTCCAAAAACGCAGGTACATTGCTATCCCGGACAAAACGTGCAAAAAGTCAAACAACGTTGACCCAGTTTTGAAGTCTACTACGTGACAATTAATGGCACCAGTAGAGGTTAACCGCAAGTGCAGGGCCATCCCGGAAGTAATCCTGAAAACGGGAAGTAACCTTGAGTAACCGGATATGACCCAGAAACTTCCTGCTTCCAGGTCACTTCCGGGTTCAGGTCGCGTCCTGTTTCTAGGTCACTTCCAAAACTGCAGCTACATCCCGGAAGTAATCCTGAAAACGGGTGACCTTGCCTTTGAAACTGAATAACCCGAGATGACCCAGAAACTTCCTGCTTCCAGGTCACGTCCTGTTTCTAGATCACTTACAAAAACGCAGGTACATTGCTATCCCGGAAGTAATCCTAAAATCGGGTGACCTTGCCTTTGAAACTGAATAACCGGATATGACCCAGAAACTTCCTGCATTCAGGTCACGTCCTGTTTCTAGGTCACTTCCAAAAACGCAGGTACATTGCTATCCCGGAAGTAATCCTAAAAACGGGTGACCCTGCCCTTGAAACGGAATAACCGGATATGACCCAGAAACTTCCTGCTTCCAGGTCACTTCCGAGTTTAGGTCACGTCCTGTTTCTAAGTCACTTCCAAAAACGCAGGTACATTGCTATCCCGGAAGTAATCCTGAAAACGGGAAGTGACCTTGCCCTTAAAACTGAGTAACCGGATGAGACCCATCAACTTCCTGTTTCCAGGTCACTTCCGGGTTTAGGTCAAGTCCTTTTTCAGGTCAAGACTACAGGACGGCAAATGTAAGTTGGCCAAACGCGCAGAGAGCAAGCGAAAGCTCTCTCTCTATAGCCGGCCGAGTACAGTCTCTGTGATAAGCAAGCACATATTCTTCGCATGCGCTATTCATTTACAACTGTATCGGGCGCTCTCCTCCACATAATTGAATGTACCAGGCGCGCGAACTCTTCACGAAATCTATCGAGAGCGCCCTTCGTAGGTTTCGCCCACAATTTTGCCACTGCGCAACGGCAAGTTACGTTTGCCATCCTGTACGTATGTTTAGGTCACGTCTACTTTCAAGGGCAAAATCACATCCGAGTTGGCTCCACCGGATCAGTTATTCATATTGTAGAATATAAACAGTGGATTATAAATACATGATTTGAGTTGTTTAACACGTTGAGTGCCACGCCGATTTTGAAGGCAGTCCCCGTCAAGCCATGTGTGCCACTTAGAAGCGCTGGTATTGTAGGCCAATCGCAGTAGAAGAGTGTCAGGTCAGTGCCAGCCAGCGGTGGCAGACGCAGCCTAAATGTAATTTCAGTGTCAGCCACCGCTGGTTGACGAGGCCTAAATGGAAAGTCCAGTGTCGGCCACCGATGGCTGACGCGGCGTTCAACGTGTTAAGGAAATAATCAATTGAACAAAAATAGCAAAATTAAGTTATTGACATCTCAGTAAATTTATAAATCAATCACTAATCTGGTACCTCGTACACACCCCGTAATTTTTGGGTACACAAACCGTTATCAATCGTAGTTTTAAGTTACTTGTAGTTTGATAATAGTAAGCTGAGTTACCGAAACTATAGGCGCTGAAAATAAGTGCAAGGCATAAAGTGTGAGCTACAGAGTTTTGTTTCAGAGTTGGCCATGCCTGAGAGAGAGAAACATAGCAGTCATGTCTAAGATTAATTTATTTTTTAAGATCTAATTCAATAGTCTCATGACGTAATAATATGCGACATAGCTCATTTATCTCACAGCCAACTCTGAAACAAAATTCTGTGGCTCACACGATACAAATCAAATTATCCGAACTGTATTACAAAGTAGAAGCCACGAGTATAAACAATATTAATTAAACACTGTACCTCCATCAACAATAGTTACATCCGCTGCTCCACTATCCAATTTGATATCCGTGACACAAACACCGGCAAGGTCGCACTTTCCTTCATAATAAGGTTTTTCGAATTTCGAAGTCTTTATACTCTCTTCAGCGTTCATGTTAATAACCAGCTGAGCTTCCGTCGGCCTACCGTCTTGGTCCTAAAATTCGCAAATTCCAAAATTTTTATTCGATGGTTTCCCGAATTACGGAGTATTAATATAATTAAATAAATAATAATCGAAGTTGCTCCGTACATAGCTAAATCAAAAGTGTGAACATGCCTCCGACAGGGATCGAACCTGCAACCTCCAGACAAGCATGTTCACACTTTTGATTTAACCATGTACGGAGCAACTTCGATTATTAATTGGACCCTGTTATGTAATTGTGGATTAAGCAACCAAATTTGAAAAATTGAGTTACTAGTGCCATCTTTTTGAGAAGATCAATATCTACTTATCTGAATAAATTTTTTAGTAAAAATTACCTTTTTTACCTGATTATTAGCCTCCGAATTAAGCGACAACTGTAAATTTGTTAAGGAAAGTTAATTTTTTCGTTTTGTAATATGAGATTAATCATCTAGTCCATATTACAAAACTTACATTTGGAATTCAAGTTTTTGTAAAATTAGATTAAGCGCCGATTATGGTATTTAATTAATTCCACCATGTGCAATTTCAACAGCTTTATTGTTTTGAAAGAGCAAACTAAGCGACACGGAGTCGCTTAGTTTATTATTTCAAAACAAAACGAATGGCGCATGGCGTTGCTTACTATTTCGGTTTAAGTGCGTCGCTTACTTCTTTATTTCGGATAATATAGTTCAGTTATCCCAGTGCGTTGCCGTGACAACGTCTTAACCGTTAATAATAAGTGAATATTTATTGTTAACAAATACAACAATCATATGGATAAGTTTAATAAAAATTCTCGAGGCTACCGTCTTATTGTGCCTTTTATGAAAGAAAATGTTGATCCAAATAATGACAGCCAGAATGTGGAGGTAAGTTATTTTTTTTGTTCTTCCTGCTGCCAATTTTATCATGTCGGAGAATATATTAGCATTTTAGGATTTTTTTATAATTTCTTGCTATTGCTCATAATGGCAATGTAGTAATGGTTATTATGAAGTGTATGGTTTATATAGGGACGACACAGTCTAGTGAAATGAATGTGTTTTTCTTTTTAATTTCTCGTTTATTTTCTTCCCAGGTTATTTTAGCAAAAAATTATAAGATAGGTTTTTTATAGACATTAGAAATCTATCTGTAAGGGACCTATTTTATATATTGTTTTATTATCTAAATTTTAAATCTAAATGGTTTTTAAATCATTTCTTTAATACAAATACGCCCTGCTTTGGAAAAAAGACAACACATATCTGATGATAATGGAGAATATAAAAAATGGTGATGTGGCCATCATGTTACTTTCTCCGATTTGATGGTATCATTTATATTTACGCTTTCATGATTTATTTTCAATTTAAATCATATTTAACGAACGTTTTGTAGACTCGGATGAAACTGACGTTTAAAACGTCAAAATTATAAAAGATGGAAAAATTATACTTCAAATTCAAAAACTCATTTTACTCAAAAACTAAAGAGATTTAGAAAAAAACTTATTCTTTATAAGTTGTTCATTTTGGCATTCTCTACAATTATTATTAACATAAATTTGCTGTAACTATTATCGTTTCATAATTATAAAACAACAATTGTCTTCAATTTTTGTTTAAATGTTTTTGTGATATTTTTCATATATAAGAAAATATTGGCAAAAACAAAAAACAGTTAAGGTAAACACCCATTTCCGGTGTATGAAATTTTACCAAAAGCTTTTCAGTTCTTCGGATTATCAAATAAGACGTATGTTCAAAGTTTCATATCAATTGCTCTATTAGTTTTTGAGAAACAGCGCGCACAGACACACACACACACACACACAGACGGACACACACACATAGACACAATTTTTTTTTTCCAGAAATTGTTGAAATGGCATCTAGGGACCCCAAAACGGATATTTCCGTAAAAAAAAATTCTGAAAAAAAAATCACGATCACAATACTTTCTCGTACTTCGTAACGGAGAAAGTAAAAATACATTTCAATCCATGACAAGTGTAAGCGCATAACCTTATTTATTTTCCAAGGCACTGCTTGTTTATTATGGATCTCTACAAGAAATTTATCTTACGATTTTTTGTTGCAATAAGCTGAGAAGAAACTAATTGACGATTTCAAAAAATACATTGAAATCTCTATGGTGCGTTATCCTATGCGCCAGCCTGTATGACTACTACTAATAATTACAAATGTCACTTTTTGTAACTTATAAAATTTAATAGCGTCACATTTTATAACCAGATATAAAAACAACTTAATTAAAAATATATTTTACAATAATTGAAATGATACTTTGAATTGATATTTTGCAATTGAATTGGAAAAAAATAAATAAAACAAAGTTTTATCTTTTCTTTTAGAACCGGCTTTCAAATACCGACAGAATGCAATGTGCTGAAGTAGACACTGCATACAAGGCAAGTCAGTTCTTAATGGAGACATCTTTCCAAAATGAAAGTTTATTGATGAATGGTATTCACCCTACCAAAGTTTTACCCTCAAAAGAATGTATCTTACCAAACGATCCCGCTTTGTTGGATATTCCCAATATTTCGTTTTCTGATTATAATGAACGATCGCAGAATAATCCTATATTAAATTTAAATTACAATGAAGAGGAAGAAAATAAGGCAGGTGTGGATAAGCATATAATAACTGATACTCTAACTCGTGATACATCTATCGGAGAATTAGAAGAGATTTCTGATGAAGTGGTACTAGAAACCAATGAGAGTAATGAACAGCTTAACAATGAAGCTGCCGAAGTCACTACACAGGAAGTCGGACAAAAAGGAAGGCCAAAAAAAGGACGTAAAAGACGATATGAAAATCAGTCTAGAGATTTACGAAAATTACGCTGCCAAACTAATCAAGAATATATTAGTCAGAAAGAAAAAGTAGTAAAAACCATTCCTGCAAAGATTTATGTCACGAAAAGGTTAGTTTGGAAGAACGACGGAATGAGTTTGAGATATTTTGGAATTTGGATAATTATCAAGCCAAGTGCCTTTACATAAGTTCCTCTATACGAGTTATAGATGTAAAGAGAAAAAGAAGCAAACACTCTACAAAAAGTTTACAATCTGACAAAGAGGTGTGTTCAAAGATGTACATTGAGACTTTGGGGATGTCGTCGGCGAGAGTTGATAGATATTTAAAAAAAGTTGCTTCAAAAGAGATTATAAAAGAACCTACGAAAATATCTGTAGAAAGAAAACAAATGGTTGTGGAACATATAAATAAATTTCCCAAATATCAATCTCATTATTGCAGGAACAAAACCGACGCATTTTATTTAACAGCTGATACTACATTGGAAAAAATGTATAGTTTATATAAATCCGAAAATGAAGACAATGTTTCCTTTTCAACCTACAAACGAATATTTTATGACGAGTTCAACTTGCAAAGGAAGAAACGTGCAATAAATGTGATAATTGGGATAAAAATTAGAGATTGTAAGTCTGCGGATGAAAAGATTTCACTAGAAACTGAAAGGAATACTCATCATGATGGAGCTGAAGCAGCTCGAAAACTAATGTATTCTGACCTGGAAAGGGCAACAAAACAAGATCATTTGGAAGTATTAACTTTTGATTTAGAGAAAACTTTGCCATTGCCGAGAATACCAACTAATATTGTATTTTATAAACGTCAGCTATGGTTATACCGAGTGTCTGGGATAAGGGGCGAACATAGGGATTTAACATGTAAAATTAAATATTTATAATTATTAGCTCCCCTATTCATTTTAGAGAAAAATCGTAAAGGAATATTTTTTAGAGAACTAAAAATTGTAATTGAATCATCCATTTAATTTACGTTTGTACTAGAATACACCTCAGAAATAATAAAAATAAGTTTAACCATTTACCATTTAATAAAAACCCTTGCCATGACTTTGACAAATGTCATGTTATGGATAGAATAATTTTGCTAGTCAAATATCAATTCACGCTTTGTAATTACTATGAACAATAATTTGAGTTATTCCAATGAAGAGAGCGTATTCATTATCAAAACATTTTGCAGTTGCGTCAGTTTACTAAGAGTTCGTGACATTTTCAGTTAAATTTAACAATCGACCAATTCCGTCTATCAGCAATTACTAAGTTTGTGAATAAGTTTGAAAATACAGCAAATGTAGCGGCAGCTGATTCAAAATGTATTTTAATAGTCCAATTTCAACAAATCGAATTTCAAAAATAGTAACATTACAGGCAAACGGAACAGAAGAAGCCAGTGGCGGCTCGTGGAACATGTTGATGGTAGAGCCACTTATACAACAACCCCCCCCCCCTCCTTTTTTGAAGAAACAAAGAACCATTTATCTTCCTAGACCAATCGGATATTTTGGCCAAAAAACAAAAATTTAGAACAAAACAACCGAAGATCTAAAAAATCGGCAAAATAATCAAAAACCATGGCTTAAAAATAAAAATGCAGATAAAAATATTGAAAATACAAGCAAAAGAAAAATAATTTGCCATTTTCAGCCCCTAAAATAACTCTTTTTAGTTCAAATAAGTTTCAACGAGAAATTCGAAAATAATAGCAAAAATAAAAATAACAAAAAAATTCGGAAAAAAATCTAAAATATGGGACAAAAAATGAAAAATTAAGACCAAAAATGTAAAATTCGTATCCGGCAATCAAAATTTTAAACAAACAAATCGAAAATGTAAGTCGAAATAAAGAAAATTTCGACTGAAAAACCTAAAATTGAAACCAAAATAATCAAAAATACAAAATATAGTCCAAAAAAGTAGAAATCCACAATAGGGCCTAAAAAGGTGAACATTTAGACAAAACATCGAAAACTCGGGCGCAAAGATAAAAAATGCAGACAAAAAATCCAAAATTTCTACAAAGCAATCAAATTTTTCTTCAATATAGCCTAGAACGGTGAAAATTTAGACAAAACATCGAAAACGGGTGTAAAGACAATAATTGCAGAAAAAAAAATCGATCGAAGATTTCTACAAACCAATAGAATATTTTGTTCAAAATAAAGAAAAATAAAACAAATTGGATCAAAAAAATCGAAATCTGAAATATGAAGAATCTTGAAGAATCAAGAATCCTGATCTAAAAATAAAAAACGCAGACAAAAAATCGAAAACTTAGGTAGAAGCAAAATAATTTGCCACTTTTAGCCGCCAAAAATAAGTTTCTGACCAGAAATTCGAAAATAATAGCAAAAAAAAACACGAAATAAAATCAATAATCCTAGTTAAAAATGTAAAATATAGGATAAAAAATATACCAAAAATCTAAAATAAATTGAGACCAAAGATCTAAAATTCTGGCTTAAAAATAAAAATAGTGGAAAGAAAAAAATTAATAGACAAATTTAAAAAAAAGTAAAATTTAGGGGCAAAAGATTTAATAAAATCCACAATGTTGGTCAAAAAGTTGAAAATTTAGACAAAACATCCAAAACTCAGCCTTAAAGATAATAAATGCAAAATCAAAAAAGGGGGCCAAAAAATGGAAAATTTTGCCAATAAAATCGTTAGGTCAAAATAAAAAAAAAATTTAGGTCAAAAGATTTAAAAAATAATAAATATCTGTAATGTTGGCCAGAAAGTCGATCATTTAAACAGTACAATGAGAATTAGGGCCTAAAGATTAATAAATGCAGACTAAAAAATCGAAAATTTCAACAAACAAAACTCGAAAGAAAATACCGGAAAAAATAAAAATATATCTCGCATAGAAATCAGTAATTCAAGTTATAGATATTTTAACCAAAATCAAATCAAAAATTTGGAACTAGAATTAAAAATTCGGCCCGAAAAATCAAAAATGCGGACCAAAAAATCAAAAATTTAAACAATTAAATCATAAATTTATGTCACAATAAAGAATATAGGTCAACAGATCAAAGAATAAAAAATACAGGTCATAAACCTAAAAAGTAAAAATTCGGCGGGAAAATTAAAAACGCGGGCCAAAAGTTGAAAATTTAAACAATTAAATTCTAAAAGGCTAAAAGTTAAAATATTTTGACCAAAAATATCGAAAATTAAAAAACTAAAAATTCGTCGGGAGAAATAAAAAATGCTGACCAAATAGTCAAAAATTTGAAATCGAAAATGTAGGTCAAAATAAAAAATATTTAGAATGATAAAAAATTTAGCCAAAAAAAATAGAAAATAATAATAATGCTTAATAATAAAAAATTCAGAATATTCTAGTCAGAAAATGGTTTAAATTAGCCTAAAAATCACTCCATTGTTCAAAATAATTGTCCAACTTATTTTTGAAGAGGATTTTTTTATTTTCGTTTTAATTGTCCAAAAAGGTGAAACTAAATTGAAAAATAATTCAAATAAAACCATTAACTTTGTTGGAATCACCTTATTTGTTTCAGCTTTAGTGCCGCTTTAGTTTAGAGAACTTTAGATTTAGTAGATACATTTTGAATAATTCAAATAAAACAATTCACTTGGTTAGTATGACTCTCGATAGCGGCTCGTGAAACATGTTGATGATACTTTTACAATATGGGGAGGCCCTCCTTTTTTGAAGAAAGAAGGAACGATTAATCTTCATAGTCCAAGATTATTTTGCTGAAATATGATTTATGCGTACTTTCGATTTATCGTGCGTTTACATTTTGCCCCAGACATGCACTAAATCTGTAATACCATTCTTCGACCACGTAACCTCACCATCAAACAATACACATGGAATACAAAAATTATTTTAAGATTTAATTAAAAATTCTTGCTAAGATTAAAACTAGAGGTAGTGCCATGGCTCCTTGGCTCTATATAACGAGCCGCCTCTAAAAGAAGCAAAGATGAATTAGAAGGAGTCTTGGGTTTGATAAATGTTGAACCAACAACTAGCATACGATGCATTGCTCGTGAGTGCAACGTGTCTAAATTCTTTGTACAGAAAGAATCATAGTTATCATTCCTACAGCATCAATGCTACGACGAGATACTGCTAGTGAATGAAGTAGATGTGAAATAATGCAGGATCGATCAAATACCGACCAAAACTTCTTGCAGATGAATGCTAGTTCACACTTAACACTTTACCGACCGCTAGCGGTTCAACCGGCCGTTCAGCCGTATATTCTCCCTGGCGGTAGGCGTTGGCGATATAAAAGCCGATTAATAGGCGATCTGCCGGTAAACTGTTAACAACGGGCCCAACGTTATTGTTCATTGTGATTACAATGCGTCAATTGATATTTGACGCAAAATTATTTTCACTTTGACATGACACTTGTCAAAGTCATGGCAAGGGTTTTTATTAAATGGTAAATGGTTAAACTTATTTTTATTATTTCTGAGGTGTATTCTGGTACAAATGTAAATTAAATGGATGATACATTTACAATTTTTAATTCTCTAAAAAATATTCCTTTACGATTTTTCTCTAAAATGAATAGGGGAGCTAATAATTACACATATTTAATTTTACATGTTAAAATCCTATGTTCGCCCCTTATCCTAGACACTCGGTATAATTGTGGAGTTCCTTCTGGTAAAAGTGGTCAAGGATTTTGTTATGTTTGGATTGAAGGTGCAGCAGGGACAGGTGCACAAGAGGTAGGATCCATTTTAAGAAAGCATTTGCAAGAAAATATAAGCTGTCAAGTAAAAGAACTAATTTTATGGTCAGACAGTTGCGGCGGCCAAAACCGCAATTTTAAAATAGTTATGATGCTTAAGGCTGCCATGGAAGAAATTCCCCATTTAGAAAAAAATACGATGCGGTTTTTGGTATCAGGGCATAGTTTTATGCCCAATGATTCGGAATTTGGTGACATCGAGTTAGCCCTCAAGTTCCAGAAAAGGCTTTATACGCCAGACGATTATGTCAAAGTAATGAAAAATTGTCGCAAACGAAATAAGCTAAAGACTAATATCATAGGCAAAAATGCATTCGCTGGTGTTGACCATATACTAAAAAAAAAAGTTAATAGAAAGAGAGATGCAGATGGCAACGCAATTAACTGGATGCGAACCAGAGAAATGACGTTTGTCAAAGAAAAGCCATTTAAAATCGGTTTCAGCTTAAGCCATGAAGGGCATATTCAGGAAGTCGATATTAGCAAAAGACAGTCAGGAAGAAGAGGAATCCGTTTAAATTTTTCGCTTTCGTCCAGCCTTATCCAACCTCTGTGGCCCAAAGGGAAACCTGTATCCATCCCAAAATTGAATGACTTAAAATCATTGTTACATCTAATTCCTTCAGATGCCCGGACATTTTATGAGGATATCATAGGCGGCGAAGAGATCGTAGATGATATTGACGGTTTCAACGAATCGTTAGATTTTGACCCAGAAGATGAAAATTGAATAATATTGTAATATTGTAAAACATTTATGTTCACTTTATTAATAGTTCATAAATAATAAAATGTCTCGTCTGCTTCCCTTAATAAAAATATTGTTTTATACAGTATGTTTTTTTTATCGTGGGCCATAGGATTTTACATGCCAAAGATTATACCTAGTGTTAATGTATATTTTAACATATAATTTTAAAGAAAATTTTAGTTAGTAATAAATAAATTACTTTTTCACATGATGCGCTTAATTAGATTAACTTAAACATGTTTTATTAAAAAATGAAATTAATTCACTAATCAATCTGACATTTCAGAAATTCAAGGTACTTTGATTATTTTTGCTCAGTTATTTATTTTAAATAATTTCATTTTTTAATGGAATAAAACATGTTTAAATTATTCTAACTAAGCGCATCATGTAGAGAAATAATTGATTTATTACTAACTAAAATTTCCTTCAAAATTTTATGATAAAATATACATCAACACAAGGTATAATTTTTAGCATGTAAAATCCTATGGCCCACGATAAAAAAAATACCTTGTATAAGTTACCGAATTATGTTAGTTACGTAAATAAGGGTTAAACGCCAAATAGTGTCGCTTAATTCTCTCAAGTCTTTAAACAGATGTAAATACAAATAAAGTTATATCGAATTAAGCGCAAATTTTGGAATAATGTCGTAATGTTTGCCGATTTTAAAATTTTAAAAATACAAATGCACAGCCTACATTTCATCCAACTTAATGCCAAAAAATCAAGAACGTAAGTATTCTACAGTTTCCAGGGCGACAAAACAAAAATGCAATACTTTAAGCCCGTTTTTCTCCATTTAAAGTAAATGTCGCTTAATCCACAATTACATAACATGGTCCAATTATTTAACCAAAATTTTTACTTCGCCCTTAACTACGGACATGGAGTCTACCAGGCTCCCGCGTGAATGTTTAACGTTCCACCCGTCGCTGTATTTTCAATTTATAACTGCTGCTTTAAGTCGCATCGGTGTTCTCTAAAGGTGCGTATCCACCGGCGCTCGCGATCACCCAATAACCTGTTCGCACAATGTTGTCGGGCTGTGCGCGAACAGTTCGCGTAACATTAACGGATTTTACCCTGTTCGTCTTCGACGCCAGTTGTCGGTAACTTTAAAGTTATGATCACCGAACCTCAGTCAGGTGTAGATGGTGAAACTGTTCGCATCAATTTTAAAACGAAAAATTATAGAGTGGACGGATGATAACGTACTGACGCTTATAGAAAGCTACCGGGAAAAAGAAGTGTTGTGGAACGTCAAAATAACTGACTATAGGAATAAAATAAAGAAGAAAGTTTGGCAAAAGAACTGGATTGTTGCCGCGAAGAAGTTGAACGAAAAATGAAAACTCTTTTGGCTCAATTTCGACGCGAACGACAAAAGGCAGAGAAAATGATAAAATCTGGAATAGGCAGGTTTGGGTTCAAATTTGATCCGTTTCATCAATTTGATACCTGTTGAAGTAAACTATTATAGTTTTTCATTTCAATTGGAACACTTATAAAACATTCAACCTTGAACTTCCCCCTTCTTTTGTTAACTTGTTATTCCTGTCTGTCAAACAAAAAAATAACTAACGTTACGAATTGTCTGGCTGTGTCTAATTAAAGCATATTGAGAGAATCCACAACAATACCGATCAAGCTGGAACACTGAGCGAACTTCTTGGCGAACAACGTTCAACGAAAATTAATTTCATCTAGACATATTCGTGCAACTGCTCGGGTGATCGAGATTTGTTCGCGAGATAATCGCGAACAGGGCTTGTAGCTGTTCACGAACTGTTCACAATAAGTTCGCCGGTGGATACGCACCTTAACATAGCCTATCCAGTAATAATTTCTAATTAAGAATTAATTCATTTGGAATCTCTGCGACTCAAAATGCACGAAAATCGGTATAGTCGGGCCGCTGAGAGCTGCCTGTGACTCATCGCTTAAAATCGCATGAATCAAGATTTAAGTAAATGTATGTCCGTAAGAAAATTTAGTACCGCGCTGATTTTCATTGGCGGGATATTTAAAAATTCCCACGCACCACTTAAATCGATCGAAATGAAATCTAAAGCGCAAAGAAACTTTTTACGGTTATGTTATTTGACGTGGCGCTCGCGTGTTTTGTGTGTGTGTATATGAAGCATGCCAATGCGATGCAAGAGTCATGCGTGAGCTTAGACCTACGTTTACGCTGCCCTATTCTTTAACACGCAGACACACGTTTCGTCTTTTATTTCTTACTGTTTCGTACATAGAAAAAGAGAGATATAAAATTGAAAGCAATTCTTAGTACGAAAATGCATGAGTCACCGTCAGCTCTCAACGGATGAACTATAATTCAATTGGAGTCAATAAAACTTCATGTCCTAAAATGCACTAATATCGGAAGTCCGTGGTCAAGGGCCAAACCCTTGAATACCTTACCTCTGCAATGATCGTGTACGTCTTGGTTTCAAAGTAAATCATGTTTTTCAATTTCAAAGCGGCGATGTGTGTCTTGGCCAGATTATCTTCAGGATCGATTCCCATATCTTCGAAGTAAATATCATCATTGTCTGGCGTTGAAAAGTGTATCTTCATGTTGGACATGTCAATATCTTTGGCTCGGATCGTAATACCAAAGTTTTCAACTGATGCACTCGGAAATGACGGCATCGGAAAGGTGTACACGTATTCAGTTGTTTTTGTGCCGGTTTCGTCTACAAATTCCGGTTCGTAAGTGTTTGTGTCTGAGACGTAATATCGTATTTCCTAAAAGAATAAATAAATAAATTTTCAATATTGATATTAAAATACACCCTAACACGCAGCAAAAATTTTAGCGGGAATTATAATTTATATTTACAGATTTATTACATACCTGTTCATGCGTGCAATCACATTCTATTACTAATTTAAAACACAATTCTTGAACAGCCGGCGAGTTTTTCATGGACTCCTCCAGTTGCTTCACGTTTGTCAGTCTTGTTGAAAATGAAGTGTCATTATCTTTTTCGACAAGGATGAATTGGTATCCATTGGGAATTTTATTGCAGGTCGTGGACGAAACACCTAAAAATACAAATATTTTACGCATATAAACTTTTAGTTGGAGTGTTGAAGACGGCCAAAAGGCCGAATAGCGATTCGGCCTTACCCTCTCCAACGCCATCTAATACTTATTCCACCGCCACCTAAAATATTCTAACTATTTCTGCTATACCATCTTACGCAGCCAATACAAAATCAAAGAAGCCTTCAGAGTCCTGACACCGAATGGTTCCGTATCCTCGAACTGAGGAAGATAACGCCCCGAGATTTCATTTAATTTACGTGCTATCACGAACATTTTTGACACCTGCCAAGTCTTGGTACAGGAAGATTTTCGATTACCTACGAGTTGGACGAGGGCAAGTCGCAGATCCTACAGGGCCTCCGGACGTATCAGCTCCCGCGAGGTCCATCACGAGGAAGATACACAGATTGGCAAAAACTATCTACTCTGGATACATCTAACTAGAAGGCAAATATGTCATACGCATTTTCGAACAATTGATGGTGCTGGGACTCGATGTTAAAATCGAGCGCAAAAAGCAGTTGTTTGGTTTCTTCATTTCTGTGAATTTCTGGAGGACATTGAGGCCAACCTTTCTCCTATACTGTGCTAGATTTTTATTTGTGATGACGACATAGAAACTACTTAATAGTATCAAGGGCCGAAAATAGTTAGTTACCGAAACTTAAGTCGTAATAAATAACCATTTTACACGAAACAAAGTAAAAAGTTAAATACAAGAAAACGAAATGTAGCCTGAATATATGAATATTCAACCTGTTCGTTGCAAAAAAATAAGTCTTACTAAGACTAAGTAAAAAGTGTTTCATTATATTAATCAGAATCAGAAGGAAAAGTTATTGTTCTTTGGTTGTCGCCATATCCAAATAATTTACCCGATGAAGAAGAATATGACGACAATGATCTTCAGAGTACAGCAGTCAAGTCGTAGTTAATATGTAACATCTTGTTTTGATAATGATGATTTTTCTACCAGCGACGATGAACACTGTGCATTGATCGCTATTAAGAAAAGTTAATTGTAGTAATGAAAGAAAATGTTAATATAGCACCTTTCAAGTTCCTACTGATTCACTGCATTGCGTACGTGCTGACGAAGTTATCACAAAACTAAAGAATTGAAGGTATTTTTGAAAAGTTTCAAGCTCAAAAATGTTTTACAATTAAAAAAATGGTGATGCGGCCATCATGTTACTTCCTCCGACTTGGTGGTATCATTTATATTTACGCTTTCATGGTTTAATTTCAATTTAAATCATATTTTAAATGTACATCGAACGTTTGTAGACTCGGATGAATCTGACGTTTAAAACGTCAAAATTATGAAAAATGGAAAAATTATACTGCAAATTTTAAAGCTGAGTTTACTCAAAAACTAAAGAGATTTCGGAAGAAACTTATTCTTTATAAGTTGTTCATTTTGGAATTCTCTACAATTATTATTCAAATAAATTTGCTGTAACTATTATCGTTTCATAATTATAAACCAAAAATGAGAAAAAAACAATTTTTTTTCTCAAACAATGATTTTATGAAAAATATTTTCAATCCAAAGATGTTAATTTCTTTGTTGTCTTCAATATTTATTTAAATTATTTTTTGATATTTGTCATATTTACAAAAATATTAAAAAAAAGCAAAAAATAGTTAAGGTAAACAACTACTTCCGGTGTATGGAATTTTACTTTTTCAGTTCTTCGGATTATCAAATAAGACTTATGTTCAAAGTTTCATATCAATTGCTCTATTAGTTTTTGAGATATAGCGCGCACAGACAGACACACACACACACACACACACACACACACACAGACTCACACACAGACTCACACACAGACACATTTTTTTTTACAGAAATTGTTGAAATGGCATATCTAGGGACCAAAAAACGAATATTACAGTAAAAAAAAAATTTGAAAAAAAAAATCACGATCACAATACTTTCTCGTACTTCATAACGGAGAAAGTAAAAATTGGAAAATTATTTTGAGCGATAGTGATTTTTCAATTTTCTTATTAAAATATTCTGCATTTTTATTATTAAGCATGTATTTTCGATTTTTTGGGTCTAAATTTTTGTTAATTTGACCTAAATATTCTTTATTTTGACCTAAATTTTCGACGTTTTGGACCTCATTTTTGTTTTTTCCCGCCGTATTTATAATTTGTAGATTTTTGACCTCTATTTTAAATTTTTTGATCTTTTGCCCTAACTATTCTTTACTTTGACTTAAAAATTTCGAATTAATTATTAAAAACTGTCATGTTTTGGCCCTCATTTTTAATTCTAGATCCAAATTTTTTAATTGATTTTAGTTAAAATATCTATAACCTGAATTATTGATTTATATGCGAGATTTTTTTCCGGTATTTTCGAGTTTTGTTTGTTGAAACTTTCGATTTTTTAGTCTGCATTTTTTATCTTTAGGCCCAAGTTTTCGATGTTTTGTTCAAATTTTCAACTTTTTGGACATTGAAAATTTATATTTTTCTATCTTCTGCTCTAAAATGATTGTTTTTTATTTGTTAGAATTTTTGATTTTTTGTCTATTTTTTTGTCCTAAATTTTGGATTTTTTAACTTAGATTATTGATTTAGTTTCGTGTTTTTTTCTTATTTTTTTGCTCGTATTTTCGAACTTATTTTTGGCGGCTGAAAGTGGCCAATAATTTTGCTTCTATCTAAATTTTCGATTTTTTTGTCCGCGTTTTTATTTTTAGATCAGGATTCTTGATTCTCTGTCTCATATTTTAGATTTCTGTATTTTAGATCTTTTTGATTTTTCTTTATTTTGACCACAATATTCGATTGGTTTGTGGAAATTTTCTAGTTTTTTGTTTGCAATTTTTATCTTTACGCCCGTTTTCGATGTTTTGTTAAATTTTCACCTTTTTAGGCCCTATTGTAGATTTTTACTTTTTGGCCTATATTTTGTGTTTTCGATTATTTTGGTTTCAATTTTTGGTCTTTTGGCCGAAATTTTGTTTATTTCATTTAATTGTTCCGTTTTTCCCTACTCATTTAATTTTGATTTATTTAATTTATATGTTTCTACACATTTGCATTATAATTTAAGTTATTAATTAATCAAAGGGCTGAAGGACTAGGTCGATGGCCCTTTCTAACATAGTATGTATATTTGTATGTATGTTGGAATAAAGTTAATGTATATATAATTAATCAATTATTATAATTTAAATCTCATTCCTGTAACGAATGTATATATTGTAAAAAAGGGGTTACCGGTTAATAAACGTTTATTTGTTATTCTTACTTCAACTTTCGATTTGTTTGTTAAGAAAAAATATTTTTTGGTCAACCACTTTGATTTTTAGGTACGAATTTTAGATTTTTGGTCTTAATTTTTGTATTTTTTGTCCCAGATTTTAGATTTTCTTAACCTGAATTATTGATTTTATTGTGCGATCTTTTGAAAAAAATTTGCTCGTCGGAACTTATTTTTAGCTAAAAGGGGGTTGAAAGTGGCAAATTATTTTTCTTTTGCGTGTATTTTCAATTTTTGGGTCTGCATTTTTAAATTTTTAGATCAGGTTTTTTTAAATGTTTTGCGGATCTTTTATTTTTTGTCAAAATATTCGATTCGTTTGTTGAAATTTTGAATTTAGCGGTCTGCATTTTTTATTTTTAGACCTGAGTTTTTGACCTTTTGTTCTAAATTTAGACAAAATAAAAATAAACATAAAAAATGCAGACCAAAAAATCGAAAATTTCAACAAAAAAATTCTCGCATTTAAATCAATAATTCTTTATTTTGGCCTACATTTTTTATTGGTTAGTTAAAATTTTCGATATTTCCGCATTTTCGATTTTCAGCCCCGACGTTTTGGTTACAATTTTTGATTTTTTGTCCTACACTTGAATTATTTATTTTTACCCGGAAATTTTTTTACTTGTATTTTCAAGGGTTTTGTATTCATTTATATTTGTGGTGGGTTTTAATTTAAAAATGGGGTTTATTTTTTGATAAAATTAATTTACTTTGATATTTATTTGGAAAATAGAGTCTGCGGGATTTATGTTAAGGAATTATTTAATTTTCAAATATTTGCAGGAATTTTGGATTTTTTTGCATCAAACAATGAAATGTATAATCCAGTTTTTCTTTTTTATCTGATCTAAACTTATTTGGTAAGTACAATACTAGACTTCATTCATCATTCGTTTAAGGCAGCGGCGGCTCGTGGATCTTCGTAGAGGAGGCTCGTGCTGCACTACTTACTCTGATAGAGGAAGCAAATATTCCACTGCTATTTTAGTCAAATTTTCTTCCGTGGCCTCCGCGCCGAACATCCACGAGCCGCCGCTGGTTCAAGGGTTATCCGAGAAAAACCAACAATTGAAAAACATCTGAAGGGTGAATTTAATTTCTGTATCTTATCCACACCAAACCTGAATTAATAACATTAATACATTCAGAATTTTCCCCTCTACAAAAAAGTTAAATACATTTTGTCTCTAAAATAAATAGGAGAGCCAATATTTGAACACTCTAAAATTAACACGCGATTTCCCATGTTGCGTTCGTCAAGTCAACACCCTGTAGAGCGAAGGAGCCATGGTACTACCATAGTTTCAAGCTCAGCAAATTTTTTTAATTAATTTGGCCTAGGAAGATAAATCGTTCTTTGTTTTTTTTTAAGTGAGGGGGGAGGTGTTTTGAAGAAGTGGCTCTACCATCAATATATTCCACTAACCGCCACTGGCCATTTATGGACATTTTTCCATATTGAACCATCAATTGACGAAGCTATGATTAAATATTTTGGGTCTCATCCAGAAAAACAATTGATTCGAAAAATCAATAATATTTTGATAAAAAGACTGGATGCTGTGTAGCTCCACTGGATACTATTATAAGATTTGACACTTATTCCGGAAAGAATAATAATCACTACAGCACCACGCACACTTTTGGAGTTATAGTTGTTTTTTTATTAATTCGAAAATTTAGAATATTTTAATCATGATAATGGTCTTTAATGTTTTTTACCACAATTTATGTGGTAAAAACATGGTAAGTAAAAACACAATAAATACACCATCAATCATCTCAAAATAATTATAATCTCAATCTGTTTAGCACAAAAAATAATGTATTACCATTATTATTTATTATTCTCTGAGCACATCTGAAATTCCAAGATTAAATCTTTAAATGCACATATGTTTTGATCAATAAAATGATCGAAATATGTGTGATTTCAGAAATTGAATCTTAGACATTTGAATGTGAAGCGAGAACGCTAAAATGATAATATTTATTATGTTAGATATTTATAAGAAACATTTACATTCCCCTAGAATTGCACACTCCTTAGATTATTTCCACCACCAAAATACTGTATAGAGATATTTCAAAGAAAAACACCATCAATGCACACAATACAATACAATATAAATATTATAGGTTAATAACAAACCTTTTAAGGTTTTGAAACCAGTATACTGATGGATTACATCAACCGTATCGTTTATCAAATGTTGTTGATATTCAATTTTACCGCAAATACATCCTGGAACAAAGAAAAGTATAAAGATTAACTCAAATTGTAATCTTCTATATGAGAGCTGGAACTGTCAAATTACCAAACATGTAGCATTTTCAATTATTATACTCCAAATTACCGACGCATTGTTAGATTTTTCAGCGACTCAAAAAAAAATTGCAAGGATGCATTCCGTAATTACTATTATAAAACATAAAACATGAAGTTACGCGATACGTTATAAGGATTTTACATTGCCTTTAACTACCAAGACATAGTCTGTTGGGTGATATGCAAAAATTAAGTTACGCGCTACGTCATAGAGAATATATTAGAATAATGGCTGCCGATCACTCACTTTACATCTTCCAAATAATTAGAAAGTTTTGTGTTTTACATATTATGTTTGCTTGCCTCACCTTCTTGCGTCGATGAAAAATCCACTCTCCACAAAAACAACAATATAAATATCACTTTTATGCCTCCCATTTTACTCCATATGTAACTAAACTGAACAAATTCGCGAGGGCCCAAAAGAACTTATCTTATCACTGCGATAAAGCGATAATTTCATTTAAATCAGATTGATAGGAAAAACTAATGCGATAATGAGGAGATTACAGGTGTTTTTTTCATTGTTTACGAATTGCATTCCTTACATTCGAAAAAAAAATGTTTGTCGGTGCTGACTCATATATTTTAAATAATTCTAAGATATAAGTATAACTAATACACTTCGCAAAAAAATTATCGCATCATTAATATTATTGTACAATTCAGCTTGTAACTGCCTGTCTGATACGCAGTGCATTTAAACGCATAAATCAGTCATCTCTTGCTGTTGTTGCCCTCTTACGACCTTCTCCTGCTCTTCGTGTGTCATCTCTGAATTTTTTTATTATTCTTGAAACCGTGGACTGCTTAATTCCCAATGCTGTAGCAACATATCTTTGATCTCGACCATCGTCAACTAAGGACACACACGAACGATTTCATCTCTTGTTAAATTTCTAGAATTGCGAGCAGTAGCATCAACGTTCATTTTGAAATTAAAAATACTAAAAATATTTTAAAAAAATATATAAAATTACTCTTACCACAAATTCAAGAAAATCGAAGGAATATTCGTTGTGTTGTATTGTTATGTTTATTATTCATAGAAACAGATATGTTATCACAATAAACAAATGTCCTACCAGGAAGAACGTAGGTGATGCGATAATTTTTTTGCGGAGTTTAGTAATACACTATCGCGTCGAGAACATTAGCTCTTTATAACTAAGAATACACAAGAAAGTAATTTTATGTTAAAGTATTATTCGGCGGAATATCACTGAATATATTGACGTTGTTCTTCACTGCAATCCGCGGGGCGAGATTTAACATGCTGGCCCACTGTCCATCACAGAGGCTCGCGAAGGACATGTCTTTGAGTTGAGCACCACCTAAGCTTCCCGGCCCCCTGCACGATGGTTGCGTGTCCCAGATTTTGCCCTTGTTCTCATCTGTCCAACTGAAAAATACGTTTCAGCTCATTTCAATAATCACACGAGTGTTTATACCCACAGTGATAAGTATAGAATGTTACAATCGCAATGCCAAGGATTTTTTGCCAACTTGATTGTTTGAAGCTTCTCGAGCTGGTCGAAACACTTTGCTGGCAGGAATAGAAACTTGTTGCTGTCCAAGTGTCTACAAATACAAATAATTATTTTAAAATCTTATATTTCGAATAGGAAGACTTCTGGTCGATAGCCACTTGGCACATCAAAACATTAAATATTGTTTCCCCATCAGAACACCTACAGACCGGTTTGTACCCCATCAGTGTAGTTAGTTGCTGATGGGGAAAATGAATATAAGTATTCCAAACACCATTTAAGGGAAGGTTACCCATGCTTTTTAAACGGTTTTCAATGTAGTTTTTTACCATTATTATAGGAAGCAGATCATAGTGCATTTTATATATCGATCATATAAGAATGGAAATTACGTAGTTACAAAAATATTTTTGATCTTAATTATAATTAAAGAGATAGCCAATTTTTAATTAATTCAATACCACTCGAATATTTCTAAAGATAAAGAGAAAACATTTGGACATTTGGAATGGTTGCGGTATGGGCTAGGAAGTGTGAAAGATTGATTAACTTACAACCACAAATTACGGAGATGTATGCATATACATGTAGATTTCTCGATTTTAAATTGATTTATCTTTAACTATTTCCCGCACATACTTCAAATTTGCCCACCTCTTAGATTGGATGATATTTGTTCAATTCACGTTTGTTGAACATTGATTAATTGAGGGGTTTGGAAAGGGCATTGAATAATATAAAATCATGTTTGCACTTTCACCATTTATTGCCCTCCTATGGCATGATTAAGCGCTCGCATATGAAATGGTTAGGATGGGCGGGGTTTACTGGTACGTATTTTGTTTGTGCCAGTCAAGGGTGGTGTTATTATTTATTTTATATTGTTAATTGAGAGTGCTGTGTGGTTGTGGTTTAAATTCAATTATATAAAAACCCATTTTTTTATTTCTTGTGGCAAGATATATCAACTAGTGTTGGGATCATTCGAATGACGATAATCGATTCATTCTATTATCAAAATAATCGATTATCTCCAGAACTTATTTTTTTAATTCGAATGATCATTCGAATGATCGGTATTCGAGTGATAATTCAAATGATCATTCGAATGATCGGTACTCGAATGATCATTCAAATGATCATTCGAATGATTATTCGAATGACCATTCGAATTATTTATACTCGAATGATCATTCTATTGGCATTCAAATGATCATTCGATTGACATTCAAATGAACATTCGAATGATTTATTCGAGTGATCAATACTCGAATGAACAATTCGAAAACTGGCTAAATTGGGATAATCTGAATGACCATTCAAATGTCATTATACCAATTTGTACTCGAATATATATCATTCAAGACTTTACGTAGCGTATTATTAGGATATATTTTCCACGAAACATTACATTTTATTATGATATATTTCTGAAATCAGAACACAAGTATTTATGAACGATTTTAAGCAAAATAACCGGAGTTCTATTTTCAGTATTTAAGTCACGATAATTTGAGTGATTATTCCGATATAATAATAATAATAATAATTTATTATCTATGAATGAATGAAACATACAATTGTACTAACATTTTAGACACTTCAAAATAAGAATTAGATACATGTTAATTAAACTTTTCACAAGTAAATTCGCTTAAATTATAATATGTTTTATCTAAGAGAAACAATTTCAGTTTATTTTTAAATACAAACAAAATACAAATACTCGATTCACGATCATTCGAATTATATCATTCGAATTATTAGTCGAATGATCATTTGAATGAATAATCGATTTTTATATCATTCGAATGATCACTCGAATAATCATTCGAATGATCATTCGAATAAAGAATCGATTTTCAGATCATTTGAATGATCATTCGAATGATCACTCGAATTATCATTCGAATTATCATTCGAATGAATAATCGATTTTCAGATTAATTCGAATAGTAATCATTAGATTATTGAAATCATTCGATTATGCCCATCACTAATATCAACACACAATTCGAACGTAATTTTAATTTTTGACACCCCAGCTGAAGGGGTGATCAAAATGTTACCAAACTTTTGGGATGTGCTTCAAATTGAATGCTTAACGATTTCCTAAAGTTTCTATGTTCTAACCGTCCCGGAAGTATTTTTTTTTCGAAATTTACTTTGAGGGGAAATATGTTTAACATTCCGAAACAACAATAATTCATATATTCATATCTCGGTTAATAACTGGGCGATTAAAAAAATTCAAAGTTTTTTTTACGTACACACAATGGTACAATGATAATCCGAAGTTCGTGATTTAAAAAGAAACAAAAACATTTATTGAAAAACGATCGAAAATATTTTTTTACCGGCAAAATAAATAAAAGTTTAATTCATTTTTTAAATTAGAAGGAGGGATCGGATCAAAAAAATTGATTTGGATTTTCTGTTCGGCGTAAAAGGAGCTATCCAGTAGTGTAATCAGATTTCAAATCGGACAAAAAAACTTCTCAAAAAAAAACATTCAAAAATCGGCCGTAGATCGTAAACGGTGCACCCTACGAAAAAGATGGCCCCCTCCTTTTCCACGCAAAATTTTATTCTAAATACCTAGCCGTTAAAATTTCTTACGTAGGATTAAAAATGGCCGCTCTAGAATTTTTTTATTGAAACCGGGGGTGGTTTTCTTTGAATAACTCCTCGAGGGTTAAAGATATCAAAAACCGTAACAAATATAAAATGTAGAGAGAAACTCGTTCTACAAAACTCTAAAATTGGAGTCGTGACTGTGAAGGTCGGATAAAGCAACCCCTGTAGAGAAAGGGTTGCAGCTCGCGGACGGAGAAGAGCACCCGAGTCTGCGTAAATGGCCGTGCTGCCCCCATGCACTGGGGATTTTTTGAGTCGTATCCGAATCTTTCAACTCAAAAATTCAGTGAGGAGTGGCTTTTGGCGCGAACCTTTGCATTCTCAAAAATCGATTTTCAAAAATTCAGCCTGGAGTGATTGGGTGATGTAGAAAATCGCGGATTTCGCGGCCCCCAGAGGACCCGTGCGCCTTTCCGAAAAAAAATGAAATTAAAAAAAAATGAGGGGGTAGCAACTTTTTTGTGAGGGGTTGACGGTAGAGGGTTGAAATTTTCATGATCTTATTTTTGAATTTTTAATGATTTTTCATGAAAATTTTAACTTGCTACCTATACCCGTTTTCGGGATATAGCATTCCTTTGCTGGAAGGGTAGGGGATGTTTTAAAATGATTGAAAAAAATCAAAACGTAAAGCTCATAATCCCCTCTTCTAACCCTAGAAATTTCTTATGGTTAACCTGAAAATGTATTGAGGCCGAGGGAGTGGAGCAAAATTGGGAGCGAACTTCAAAAAAAGGGCACAAGTTACATATTTGATACAATGTAATTCATGCGGCCTGCATTCTTGCTAATGTTATGTTTACTATCTAAATCTCATAGTTCGCATTTATCTTCATATAAATACTTATTCATTGCGTATTATTATTAGAACCGTAGAGATCCGCACACAACTGTAAATAATCGTAGAGATTACCGTAGAGCGAGTGTTAGCGAATAAAAACCAGTTTTAATAATTTAAATTGTAATTAGTGATTTATAAATAAAGTTAAAAACAAATAAAAATTGTTTTTAAAAAACTTTACGTTCCGAGGGAAAACGTAAATCACAGAGATTTTTTTTGGAATATTTTTTAAAGTCTAAATTGAATGGCCACCACCTTCTGGCAAGTGCGTGCGATCCGTTATTAACGTTTTCTTTTTTTCAAAAATTCGCGAGAAGGGTTGGACCGGGCGGGATCGACGGGACCGGCGATCGCGCATCGGATCGTGTCAAAAAAGTTTTTCGAAAGTCACCCCCGCCGACGGGGGATGAGGTGGCTCACCGAATATAGGGGTCGAGGATTGCCGAACGGGGTGGCTGGCGCATTCAGCGCCCTCGTAATCGTGAAATTTTTTCAAATTTTTCAAGACGATTTTTGACAAAGTTTACCTGAAATCCGTTTTATCCCGCGGCCGCCAGGGGGGGGGGGGGGTAGCACGGGGTCATCGACCATTTTTCAAATACCTGCCAAGGCGGTGCTTCCGTTACATCCCCCCAAATTGCATAATTTTTTTTAGGCACATTTAAAAAAAAAACGTCGAGAAACAACCTTTGAGGGGTCGGAAAGGGGCGAAGGATATTTTAAAGAAAATAACCTCTCGGCGACTTTGATCTTACAATTCAGCGTTTTGGGCGCTCCCCAAATTTCAGCCAGATATACGCATTTTTTAAAGGGGTACCTCTTATCTAATTTATAAACAGGGTGCCCGGATTTCGTAGGGACAACATGGGCAACTTCTGCATTTGAAGAGGTAGAAAGATGGTCAAATTAGCAAAAAGGTGCAGCTTATTAAGAATCCACCGGAAGGGGGCGACAGGTATTTTTAAGAAACTAACCTCTCGGCGACTTTGATCTTACAATTCCGCGTTTTGGGCGCTCCCCAAATTTCAGCCAGATATACGCATTCTTTAAAGGGGTACCTCTTATCTAATTTATATATAGTGTGCCCGGATTTCGTAGGGACAACATGGGTAACTTCTGCATTTGAAGAGATAGAAAGATTAGCAAAAAGGTGCAGGTTCGAGAGCTTATTAAGAATCCACCCCCAAATCCCACTTGTCATGGCCTTCACAATAAAAATTAAAAGAAATTGGGAGAATCTGTTTTAATTTTTATTTTGAACAAGTGAGCCATGACAAGTGGGATTTGGGGGTGGATTTTCAACAAGCTCTCGAATCTGCACCTTTTTGCTAATTTGACCATCTCTCTATCTCTTCAAATGCAGAAGTTGTCCATGTTGTCCCTACGAAATCCGGGCACCCGGTATACTTGCCATAAAAATGGAACATAAATGTTTTTCTTCACCAAATTTAAACCCTCGAGAAATGAATCGATTAACAATCTCGACAACCGATGTAAGTGTTTCTTTTTTCTACTTACAGTTTTTGCAGTGATACCATGTAGGAAAATGCCATCGGATGAACTGATCGCAGTAAGTTGTTGTTTATCAATAAAGACGTCAAATTTGCAAGTCCGTCAAACGATTTTTCCTCCAAAGTTTCTAAATTATTTGAATACAACAGTAGCTTCTCCAAATTTTCTGTGCCGCGAAATATTTCTTCTGGAATATCAACGATGAAATTTTGCTCCAGGCGGAGCTCTCGTAAATTTCTTAAATTTACAAAATCCAAAGCATGCAACTAGAAAATAAAAGGACAATAATACCAAACATTTGTAGTGGAATTTAAATATTGGGAAATAAATTAAGTAAATCTCTCTTTTTTCAAAACTAGGTACAACCCACATTTATCCAAGTCAGAAATATTTATGAATTTGTATTCTTAATATTGCCAAACAGTATATAGTGTATCAAGGGCCGAAAATAGGCTTTAACAACCCGCCGCTTTTGTTGCTAAAAGTGAAGGGTTGCTAAAGCATTTCGGCATGAGTTACACTCGATATTTTTTCGCCTGCCTTAAGTAAACACAGTGTTTCAGAAAATTTTATATCGCGCACCATTGAACTGTCACTGTCAGATTTTTGCATAGCCTACTCATATTCCGCGTAAGGTTGTCTAGATTATGCATATTATTTTTTCGGCCCTAGATACGCTAAATCGTGGTTTCGGCACGATTTTTATGGCCGAAATATTTGGTTTCGGTAGAGGCAGGCGAAAAAAAAACTTTTGAACACTACGTTAGTTTAATATAAAAAAAAAATAATAGAAACACTGACCTGAACTATTCTATTTGCACCCAAATTTAAACTTGTTAGGTTGTACAGATTGAGGAACAATCTCCTAGGGATAGTCGTTAATTTATTTCTTCGAAGTGTGAGATACTCCAGATCGTACAAGTAATCAAATAAACCTGTAAATAAAAGACAGATGATCATAGCGGATATAAAGTTAAAGTCAACAATTTAAACATCCTAGTCGGTAGTAAAGTTGTTCCTCAGTAGTACTATTTCTATTAAATTCATGTTTTACAATTAGAAGGAAATATACTTTGTATATAACCATAGCACGCTAAGTTCTATGTATGTATATTTTTGTCCGTTTCATATGAATTCGTCCAAAGGACAAACGATGTACAATTGCAGACAAAAAAATAATACACCTTTTTTTGTCTAGTCTAGGAGGAAGTGATGGGTTCCGATCATCTACCTCTAAAAGTAGAAGTATGGAAGGAGAAGGGGAAAACGACGGAGGGAAAGCAGGAAATTGGGAAACTAGAGTATGGGGCGAAGGCAATAGAAGAAATAAGGAAGAGGCTGAGGAGTATCCAGTCAAATCTATGGAGGAGATGGAGGAGGTAATAGTGGGTTGCGGAAGAAAAGCAAAGGAGGGGTATGTGGTTTGATGAAAAACGTAGACAGGCAAAAAGTGAAGTGAGGAGGGCAGACGGAGAATGTATAAGAAGTGGAGGGGAGGAGAGGAAGGAAGCGGCAGCAAAAAGAAATATGATGGTATATGCCAGAGGAAGAAGATGCAGGCGATGAAAAGAGCAAGTGAGGAGCTGACGAAATGCAGAAATAAGGCAGACATGTGGAAGGTGCTGAGAAGAGGTGAAAGGAGGAGGCGGATGGGTGTATCGCTGAAGGAACGGACAAGGAAGTGCAGAGAAACTAGCGGATGCTCGGAGGAAGTGGGACAAGGAAGGCGAAGAGATATGGCGAAAGAGGTTGCGGAGGAGGAGGTGGAAAGAGCGTTCGAGGAAGTGAAAGGAGGAAAGGCAGGGTTGAAGGCAGAGATGTGGAAGGAGATAGGAGAAGGGTTTCAAGGAGATATTAAACCAAATGTGGAGGGGCGGAAAGAGCATACCGGCAGCATAGAGAGTGGGTATGATGTGGCTGGTACACAAAGGAGGGGACGAGAAGGATGTGGGAAACTATGAGGAATCACGGTGATGTGCATCGGGTACAAGATAGCCATGATGGTTGTGAAGAATCGGTTGGAGGAAGAGGTAAAGGAAAAGGGGTTAATACCGGAGACGAAGGGCAATTAGAGGGGGTAGGGGGGGGCAAGGGAGCAGATTGTTACCCTGGCAAGAATGGTTGAGAGGGTGACGGAAGAGAAGGAAGCATGTATGCAGTGTTTCTAGATTTAAAAGCGGCTTACGACTCAGTGCCGAGGGAGAGGTCGTTAGAATGTGTGAAGAGAAAAGGAGTGAGTGAGAGTATGGTAGAGTGGATAAGAGGAGTGTATAAGGAAACTTGGGTGGTGGAAAAAGTGGGAGTGGATGTGTCACAGAGGTTCAGGACGTGGATGGGATTGAGACAGGAATGTCCGTTAGATCCTATATTATTCAACTTATATCTAAGTGAACTGGAGGAGGTGATGAGGAAAGGGTAGTGATTGAGAATAATAAGGTGTGGATGCTGGCGTATGCGGATGATATGGAGTTGATGGCGAGAGATTGGGAAGGGATGAAAGACATGTTGAGGCGAGCGGAGAGGTATATGGATAAGATCGTACTGTGCGTGAATGTGGGGAAGATGAAATGGATGAGATTCAGGAATAAGGGAAGAGAGGGGACTGTGAAAGAGTTAGAGTGGAAGGGAGAGGTGATTGAGAGTGTAAAAAGATTTAGGTATTTGGGGTTTATTTTTAAAGGGACAGGGGGATATGAGGAGCATTTAAGATCGGCGCAGGGAAAGGCCAGAAAAGCTTGGGGTATCGCGTGGGAAAAATGGGGAACAATTCCAGAGTGACATGTAAAGTGTGGGATGCGTCAATTTTAATGTACGGAGTGGAAGTATGGGGGCGAAATGGTATAAGTGTGTGAAGAGGGAGCAGTTGTGGTTCCTGAAGCGTATGCTGGGAGTGGAAAGATCAACACCTGGTTACATACTGCTTCAGGAGACAAACAGAGGAAATTTAGGATGTGAGGCAATGGAGAGAATGGCCAGGTACGAGATGAGGTTATGGAAGTTAGGAGAAGAGAGATTGCTGAAGGCGGTATGGAGGACGCGCGTGAGTGTAGGGGGGGGGGGGGGGGGGGTAAATGGAGGAAAGAATGAAGGAAAATGTATGAGAGAGTAGGACTGTCGGAAATTAGAGTGAGGGAATGGTTGGAGAGAGGGGTGAATGTTGCAACGTGGGTGAGAGAAAGGGAGAAAGAAATGGAAGTGCAGGAGAGACAGGGATGTATTAAGAGAACCGAATACAATGACATGTATGGGTGTTGGCAGGTGCATGGAAGGAGGCCTAAGTACTTAGACGAGGACGGATGGAGCAGAGAAGAAAGGGTGTCCCAGGCTAGGGTGAGGTGTGGGTCAGGAGAGGAGGAAGAAATGGATGAGTGAAGAGTATATGAGATAGCTATGTAACTATGCCAATAAAGGCTTTTTTTGTCTAATCTGAATCAATCTTTTTTTTATTCTATACAGTTTGATGAATGGGCATTAAAACCCAATCAGTAGATTACAATGGTGTCTTACTTTTTTTGTACTTTGAGGTACGTACACAATACATACATTTATCTAAAAGCAAAACTTTGACTTCAAAATTACTAGTATAAATAAAGTGTGGTTCAGGTCCACATTTCGGAAGTAAATTCTAAAAATTATGGATTTTTTTTATATATTCAAAATGCATATAATAAGGTTTTTTATTTGGTCATAAAAATCATATCCTTCAAATGTTAGGCTTGACGATCGATGCACATATGGAGACGTTTCTTGAAGTTTCCTTCTACTCTTACCAGCATATCTGGAGAAATCCTGACGATTTGCTCATTATTGGCATCCCTTAATTTTTATAAGGTGCAAGGACGATGTTTAAACATTTCTGCCTTGTGGTTCCCCTATAAGAAAAAGTCGCAGGGGCTCAATTCATGAGAGCGACGGGCCTTTGGACCTCTTCTTGGAAGGAAATCAGTAAACTAGAGGAAGATCTCTTACAAAATGACGCGAGAGTGATGCGCGTTATGGGTCGTGACTTCATCCTGTTGAAAGCAGAAGGCACTTGCATCGTTTTCCACTATTTTTGAGTATAATCAATTCTCCTTCAAAAAATAAGGCCCCACGATGTCTACAGAGGACAATATATACCAAAAGGTGAGCTTTGGGCTATGAAGTTGTCGCAGTTTTCAGCAACCCAATAACAAACATTCTGACTGTTTACTGTCTCGAAAAGATGGAAATGTGCTTCATCACTAGACAGACACACACAATACACAGCTGTAAAGAGCGCATTACAGCAAATACTATGCCTTTCCTACAATCTGCTAGACTAAATTCTCGAGTAATCATAATCTTATAAAGGCGTTACTTAAGGTTAGTGTGCAAAATTCTCTTCACCTTTCGAACCGATATCCGAAGTGTAGAGGCATGTTTCCGAGGAGAACGCTCTGGAGACTAACTGCTCTACGTTCACACCGATATGGGACGTCAGGTTGGATTTTAATATTTGCAGATACCCTTTCCCTTAAATTTTGGACCTAATCTAAAATAGTTTTTCGTTTAAGAACACTTTCGTTTGAACTCAAAACAAAGAGCGTGTGAAATGTAAGTAAGACTTCACGATGAAGTCCCTTTGTCACTCGTATGAACGAGGAACACCTTTGGCTAGCAATTGGGTTCCCGTAACTATTTCGGTATTGGAGTATGTCTCATTGCTCAACACCTCTGCTTGGATATTTTGCCACAGAAATTGTGCCTGTTAGAAAGTAATATTTGTTACAGTCACAGTTACTCTGTGTTCTCGATCATTTGGTCCAGAGATAGTGAACTTTTAGGGCCTAGCAGGTGTGGCAAGTGCCAAAATTCTTTACGCGGTACTTGTATGGACGAGAAACGCTGAGATGCTTTTAAAAGCACTGCGGCTGGGATTATTCGGGGGTACAGGACGGTTGTTTCGATGGTGACCACTGAAGTTCTTGCAACCTCTGCCCCTCTAGACCATCGTCAAGACGCAAACCTGGGTGTTTTGAGCCATTAAGGTCGGTGAAGATTAAGCGCTAGGCGCAGGATAGGCACCCCGAATCGTGGCAGATGTTGGATTCGGTGCCATCACGCAGCGACAGAGTATTTTATATGCATTAGGCGATATTGGCACGAAAGCCAATTTCCCCAGGAGAGACGTAAGTAGATATAGGCGAGTGGGTGAGTGCCATATCGAACCTAGAGACCATCTTAATTAGATGTAGGCGAGTGGGTGAGTGCCACCTCAAAGCTACAGACCGTCTGCCAGGGGACAAAAGCCAAATTCCGCACGGCAATAAGACGGAGTAACGAGAAACATTGGAGTAACCTCTGTGCCGAGGTCGAGGCCTACGTTAGGGGACAGGCATATCATATTATTGCCAGAAAGTTAAAAGTCGGCATACCTTGTACCCGAGACTTTGGTACTACTTTATGTACCATTCCCAGCACAATCATCTCCAGCACGCTCACAGTTTATCTGGGACAACAAGGAAGACCTCTTCACCCAGGAGAACACCAAGGCGTGTAACGCTCTTGCAAACTGGATGCTTTTAAGATAGCATTCAAGGAGTGTCCCCAGGTATTTAAACGACTGCGAATGCCTATGCAATGACAGCTATATGTTGTTCCTCGAGGGCCACTGCTGTTTCGATTACGATCCATAAGGCTTTACTTCTCACAGTTGCTTCCAGATTTACCTGGAGTGAAAGCTTGGACAACATGCTTCTAAATAAGACCCGTCTGACTCCGCAAGATAACCCAAAATTTTGTGAAATTTATTTTTATGCACAAGCAAAATAGGACTGTATATTTGTATTTCCTAAATACTGAGGTAATTTTGATAATTAAACAATGACTACTATTATTATAATTACGTGTATACTATACGTACCTTGTGGCAATTCTTCAAGTGAGTTTTCTTCTAATTTGAGTCTCTTCAGTGATTTTAGATCTTTAAATAACTCCGCATCTAAAGTTTCCAATTGATTGTTGTTTAAATCCAAATCTTCCAGCAAACCTAAATCTGCGAAAACTCCCTTGGGAATATCTGTTAATTTATTACCTGATATGTGAATCACCATGAGAACCAGTGATCCAGAAAATAATTTATCCGGGAGTTTGATGAGGTCGTTGTTGGATAAATCGATGGTTCTTAGGTTGCGTAGTTTATAGAAGATATCTTGAGGTAGTTCTACAAGTTTGTTCTTGTGTAACCTTCTAAAAATTTTATTTTATACATTAAAATGGTGTTGCAACGAGAATGTTGAATTTAAACTGAGTGTCATAATCATTTGCTTGGGCTACAGAAAATAAAGCGCGAAAATTGGCGCAAAATGTGTTGTGCACATGAAGTTTGTGTATGTTGGGCCAACAGCGAACGGTAAATTTTACGCAGTTGTGCTGGAACATTTAAGGATTAGGTTCCCAGGACGCAGTGTCTTTTATCTTGACTTGTGTAAAACTTAGTTCTGGTATTAATAAAATTATTATTATTATTATTATTTTCCTACGGCGGGCGTTTGAGCAGGACAAAACGCTGAAAAAATACACTACATGAATTTAAGCTTGGCCGGCCAGACGCTGCGTGAATTCCCGCAGTAAGTAACCTAAAAAATCATGCCGTAACCCATTGTCCTACCATCTTCTGGTTTTTATTTCGTCATAGAATTTTTTTATAGTGAAACAATAATTATGGAAGTGCAGAAGCACCCTTGTCTTTATGATTTAAAACATATAGTTTATGAAAACAGGGATTTGAAGACGGATTGCTGGATTTCTGTTACCAATAATAGATAAATCCAGTATTTTCTTTGGCATCGACGACGTAAACGGCAAATAACAACAGCAGTACAATGTGGAACAACTGCATTTTTATTTAAATAAAATTCGGTCCATTTTATACAAATCTTCCAAGGACTCCGACGGTCGTGTGGCCACGGCAGATGTAAAAAGACGCTAATGTGGCATACTACAGCGGAAATTCCGGCTAGCTTGAAAAAACGCGAAATAAAGAACGTGAATTCACGCCCGTGTGGCCGTAGTAGCCTAAAGCTTGAATTACATTATACTTTTTCCGTCGATTTCCGTTCGATTTATAGTTAATTGCATTCGATATAGAGGGCGCCGCTAGCGGACGACGTAATAACCAACCCACTAAATAAAAAGTATTTTTGTACCATGATAAAAATATCAACTTGAAACCCGCGACAAAAATAACTGACTTATAACAATACTGCGACTGGAATGGAAGAAACGCGGTCGCCAGGTTATACAGGTTATGTTGCTTGCAGAAACAACTCATGCTTGTTGTTTTTTTTTTCGTCGTTGGCAGTACCGAACTTGGACCAATATCGAACGGAAAATAGGACCGGCTGCATATTTCTATTCAAGAAACTTGAATGGAAATTTGATGGAATTTTCTGAATTACATTCATACCAGATTGTTTTGAAGCAAAATCTAACGAGAATCTAGACGAAAAAAGATGGAATAGTATATTCTGTAACAAGGTTAGAATGGAAATTCGATGCGAGTGGAATATTTCGAGCGCGAGCCGTGAGGCGAGCGCGAGGAACCACGAGCATCTGAATTTCCATTCTTACCGAGTATCAGACTATACTTTCTCCTCGACCAGATAAAATAGACTAATAAAATAATGAACACAAATAACTTACGTTTTATTATCACGTTTGTGGTTATGTTTATAGTATTTTGACAATTGTGATATCCAAGGCTAATTGTTTTATTCGAAACGATGTGAGAATATTCATTCTCTCCCTTGTTATGGAATGAATTACATGCAAAACGCATAAGCGCATAGTGTTTTGTTCCATAACAAGAGTGAGAATGTGTAAGTTCTATAATCAAAATTGATTTCAGAATGCTTAAATTTTATGGTGGTCGTGGAGAAAAAGTATAACGTAATTCAAGCTTAACATTTCTACGTTGCGTCTAGACTCTAGTTCGTCCAGGTAGTTACCGTCACCACTCCCATGAAAATTCTACTCTTTTTTGAAGTAAAATTATCATTGAATGGTATCTAGAACAAGACAAATTATAATTTCATAAGATTGATCTTGCAAAATCTTTATGTAAAATCAACAAATTGAGTTTTCCAAAGACTACAAATTAAATCCCTTATTTGTTTTAGTAATAGTTGGCATTGTCTAAAGGATTACAATAATACTTACAAGTAAAGTAGGTAATCTAGATTGTCGAAGAGATTCTCTGGTAAGAAGTCGATTTGATTATCGAACAAGTCTATTTCTGATAATTGACTCAGGATTTGGAACGCTTGCTTGTTTAAAGTTGTTAAATGGTTGATACCCAAATCGCTAAAATAAGAAAATAAGGATTCGTTTGGAGAGAGAAAAATAGTTGATCAAAAACATTAAATTACAATATTAAAATTAACACGAAATTGACAGGACAACCGCAAACTTCGAAGAAAATTTCAAACACAGAGTTAATAAACTAAACTTTCTGGATAACGTCTTGGGACTTTAGAAACATGGCAGTAAATAATAATAATAATAATAATAATAATAGTTTATTGTCGCTAATAACACAGTATTATAGATAGAGGAATTTTTATTGACAATTTTTGGGAAGGTATCCAAACCAATTTGAACAAATATACGCACAAAAAAATGTTTCATACAAAAGTTGTAGGATTTTCTATGACACATTAAATAACAGTATTATTATGACCTTGAATAGCGAGAATAAGGTCATATGAAGATCTTCTATTTCATGTTTATACGGAAGAATTTATACCTGGCAATAGTACTACATCTTTATTTATGACTTACTACATGTACATTACCTGTGTAAAACATTTTTGTTAAAACACCAATAAATGATGATGATTATGATCTTTCAAGTCTCATAATTCTAAATGTGCTTACCGGAAAAATAACGTCAGTATAATAATTATATAAATATAAATAAATATGGCGGATCAGGCGGACGCCTATTTATTATGTAATATAATAATAGTGAACGAAAGTACTAAAACCGTTTGTGCTTATTGTGAAAAAGTGCCTATAAAGGATGCTTTAAAAACAAAAAGAGAAAGCATTTAAAAATCGTAAACGCGAATACTATGATTTGTTGTGATCCCGCAAATACCGATGGCTGTCATAACCTGATTTCCGACCATGATGGAAACACCGAAAAAGTATGGTTGAAATTAAATATCTGAAAAAATTACGATTCCATAAAGATGTAATCATAAACGAGCTTCAAGATAAAATCGTAATTTTAAAACACACATAACTCTAATGGAGAAATCTGCTAAATCGTATTTATCACTCTGCGAAACTTATTAACCAGAAGGAAAATACAATTGATTGCCATGTTCGGCAAAAATTCTCTGTACGTCTCCTGCACAGAATATGGAACCAAATACTCATGGTGTCAACAGAAAGGCATCCGAACATACCGCGCAACATACAGATACAATACTATCAATCTCGGTCCAGGTAACAAAACATGGAAATAAAAAAGAAAATGCATCCATCCTCAACGAGCAGACGAAACAGGATAAAACTTACAGCCAGAGTGTACAATCAACATCTAAGAAAAGTGTTACTACCCCTCCTAGTACCAAGTAAAACATTCCAAGTAACAAGAACAAAATAGCAAATAACAACAAAGGAAATAGGAAGTCAAACTATATTATAGGAACAGCCAAACCTTCAGTTAGTTTTCCTAAAAAGAACATTGTAAGTAATACTAAAACCTCCGGGAAATGCGCGAAACATTAAGTTTGCTGAAAGAGGCATATTCCAAAAACTCGAATCTATTATGGGTATTTGCAAAAATACAAAATAGCTCTTAAATCTGCCAAAACATAAGCAAATGAGTCCTTTATAAACAATGCAACTAATAGTACGAAAGCGTTATAGAAGGTAGTCGATAACCACCGCAATAATATTAAAAATGAAAAGCCGTGTGATATAGATCCGAATGTTTTCAACATGTTCTTTCCCAAAGTAGCTAATTCACTTGTTGGAAATTTGCCCAAATCACTCTGATGGCAGTCATCTCTGGATAAAAGACCACGATATTTTAAATTTAAAGAAACTACGTTCGTTAAAGTCAGAGATATAGTAAGAAAATTTAAAAACTCGAAAAGCCGCGTTATTTATGGAGTATCATCGACACTGTTATAGTATATTACGACACAAGTTCGGTAAGTACTCTCTAACTGTTTGAATGCACTTAACGAACCGAGTGTTGTATAGTATTTTTTGCGCTTCCGATTTAAATAGTTATAAAAATAGTTAGAAAAATAGTTCAAAACGACTTTTATAATTAAAAATCCCTGCTCTTCATTCAGAACAGGCTTGTTATTTTGTGAGTTTCCTAGCAACCGAAATTAGTCCGGGAAAGCCATTCGAACGTGACTAAATACACACACAGTAAGCATAGCAATATAGAACGGTAGCGCAAAAAAAATGTAACGGATGTCATTGTTATTCCCTTAAGCAAATTGATCAACCTCTGCATAAACATGAATATTTTTCCCAAATCGTTGAAAAAGGTGCGAGTCACGCCAATTTATAAAAAAGGCGATGAATCGGACGTAAAGAATTACAGGCCCATAACGATCCTTCAAATACTATCCAAAATCTATGAAAAGTCCTATTTGATCAAATAATTAAATTTCTGGAAACTGAGAACCTTTTATCTAACCAAAAATACGCAGTAGACGCGATTAATGCACTTGTTGAGGAAATTATCCACGGATTTGAGACAGGAAAGTACACCACTGCTTCCTTTCTTGACCTCTGCAGGGCATTTGACTGTGTTCGCCATAAGACGCTTGTGCGAAAATTGTACTTTTACAACTTTCATCCAGATAGCTGTAGGCTTATAAGTTCTTACCTAACAGAAAGAAAACAAAACGTAATTATGAATGGAAAATCGTCGGATGAAGTAGACTTAGTATACGGTGTACCACAAGCATCTATACTAGGACCTTTCCTTTTTTTTAATCTATATTAATGACTTGCAGTTTACAAATATAAAGTTTTTTCTCCACAAGATGTGGATTGTGAAAGTTTAGTTGATTAACTCTGTGTTGAAATTTTCGTCGAAATTTGCGATTGTCGAAATTTGAGGCATGAAAATATAATAAATAATAATCCTATGATTTCTTTTATATTTTGCACTAATTGTTGTGATTTGTATTATTTCTACTGAGTTTATTGATAATTTACTTACATAGTTCTTATATCTTGCGGTATAATTTGCTCAGCAGGAAGCTTGAACAGGTGAGAATTCCAACAGCTTAAGCTTTTCGTCTCTGGTCTGCATTTGCAGGGCCCTTTCGAAGCACAATTAAACCATCTCTCGTTGTCATCCTTTATGATCCAAACTGAAAAAGTGTATCATCAATAAGAGTTTATTTAACAATTAATATAGGCATAAACACGACAGCGTTTTGATAAAACGATTAACCAAAATCTGTAAGTAATCCAAACTCAAAGATTATATAATCAATACGTGCTTATTTAACAATTAATTTAGGAATAAACACAAAATCAAGTGAAAATTACTCTCGAATTCAGCAACTCATATCTGTAAGCATGGCTTCCATTGTAACGTTTCTCTGGGTGAAATCCTGATGAAACCTTCTCGCTTGTTTATCTGACTCTGCTTCAAAATTCAGCGGATAAAATCAATTGCGAATGCAGAATCGCATTATTTTTAGGGGTTTAAGAGGTTATAAATAATTTTGAATAACTTCTTGATCTGCTTCCTTACTACCAAGAAAATGATGACAAATGATTTCAAATGTTAACCAAGCTCTTTGGCAAGTTGGCATTAGAGGTGGGCGAATTGACTCTTCAAGTGACTCCTGACTCCATCGTGTCTACTTTCTTACTTCAAAGTAAATAATTTGTTTCAATAAATAAGCTTAAGTTTACACCGAGTGTCTGGGATAAGGGGCGAACATAGGAATTTAACAAAATCAAATATACATGTTAAATTCCTATGTTCGCCCCTTATCCCAGACACTCGGTATATTAAAATATTGTATTTTAGTTAAGTCGTCCTGTAAATGGTTTATGTACTGTTGGACGTTAATAAATAAATAAAGGAGAGCAAAAAAAAGTTCCTTCCAAAATTTTGCAATTTAACCTGAAAACACACTGTTAAATTAGTGAAGAGTCGGTTCTTTTAGTCGACTCACTCATGTGTTACCCACCTGTAGTAGGCATTAGATTATTAATTAATGTTATGTTTTAATGCAATTGATATGTTCATACCTGGCTGTTCTAATGATCGCACTCGTCGCTCCAACCTCACCAAATAGCTTTGAGTCAACCTCTCAACTCCTTCACTTCTGTTCACTTCACCCGAACCGCACACGGCTTCCTTCTCCTGGCACAGTTCTGCCCCGCAAAGCACTCGCAGGAACACCAATAGGCCAACAATCGACTTGATTGAGTGCATGTTTTGTTTGAAGGCGATTTGAGCACCGACTGACTTTGTTGTGTTATCCAGTCCGCGATTAAGGAGCGTTTAACTAATTGCAGCCACAATAAAATTAGTCAGGGGAATTAGGATTCATTTGTCCATCGAAGAATTTTGCATACTTAAATTGTCGTCTTCGTTACGGCCAAGGATTACTCACGACAATCAATTCAAATGAAATAATTCGCAATTTGTCGTAACCTATTCCGGGCGGGATTATTTAATTAACCGTTTAGAAGATGATCTTGAGTAATACACCGAGTAAATACAAGAGCGCGTGCTTAACATTGCACTGATTCCAAACAAAGAAATATTGTTATTTGTTTTCTGCTTACATGAGTTCCTATTTGAATTTACTTTAGCTGAAATGAAGGAAGCTCGCGTAAACGTGCCAGAACTAATGCAGGAGATCCTGGGTTCGAATCCCTTCGAGGGTATGAGTATATAGTGGTTGTCCATTATAGGGGGAACACCACCTTGAGCGCTGAAAAAACAGGTTATTTTCGTATTTTATTTTCGGCATAAAAACAAGTCAGGAAGGCAAATTGATTTTTACGAAAATGGTGGCCTTCTGAACAAAAAACTCAGCCCCAAAAATTCGTCGCAAAAACGTGCACCAAAAATCGAATTTTCAAAATATCGAAAATCCGGATCGTATTTCGTTAGACAATTCAATTCTTAGTACAGTCGGCAAAACCGCATCGAAAACAGATGTAAACTTTCCGCAGTTTTGAGAAATACTGTTTCGAGATAAACGCATTTAAAGTTTTGGGAAAGTTTAACTTAAGATTATTTCATTCAAATCATTTAGAACCAATCAGAACCCCCAAATTATACCAGGTGACTTGTTTTAATAAACGGAAAAACCGCATCGTACCACGAAGTTTTTCCGGAAAAACTTCACCATGCTAGTCAGAGTTGGACTTTGTCACCTTTCTGGTATTAAAAATGTTTGATAACTGAAAGCATATAGTAATATAATACAGTGATAATAATTGCACTATCATTAACGTGGAAATTATGCTTCGATCCCAACGGCGGAAATTCTCTCTGATCCACTGCCAAATGAGACAATTTTCTGACAGATTGGGCAAGTCCGAACAGGCACAGTAAAAGTTTTTCCTGTGTCTCGTTGGTAACGCAAACTAGGAATACAAACATATAAACGTCAAATTAACCCATCAACTTTTTAATTTATTATCTTGTGGATAAGTGAAATTAATTAAGGTAATTCAAGATTTCGGGTTTCAATACAAAAAGGAATAGTGAAATCGACGATATAATAGCAGGTACAGTACCTAAAAAAACTTCAAAAACACATAATATTCAAAAATGATTGATGAACAAATAGTGTTTAATATTGGAAACTGTTCCATCTATGAAATTTTTGAAATACTAATAAAACCAATTAATAAAACCGTTTAAGAAATATGTCCTATTTATTTGTAAGAAATGTGTAAGGAAATTGCTTTTCATGAAATAATCATGCGAAAAACCACTCAAGTTTTATTTTTATCCAGGAAAAACTTCAAAATTTTTCACTCAAACTTTGTTGTTTTCTAAAATTTAACTCGAGCAAAATCACCAAATCGCTCGACCTGCGGTCTCGCGATTTAAGACGTGATTTTGCTCTCGTGAAATTAATAAACAACAAAGTTATCGTGAAAAATTTCGAAGTTTTTCCGGAAAAAATAAACCTCTTGTGGTTTTATTTATGATTATTTCATTCATAAACAAATGGACATTTCTGATTGGTTAAAATTGACGTATTATTTTGGACAAACGTTTATGGTAGAATGAAGTTTTTCCGATTTGTTTTTCCGATTTTATGCTCCTGCAAATATCAAACAATCGAGAAATTTGTGACAGTGACAGTAAACATGAATTGATTTGGTGATAAATCTACCGATGAAATAGATGCAGAAGTAGAAAACACGGTTCCAGTCAGCACTACTAAAAGTAAGAGATCAATCTGGAAACAGTTTATTACATTTTGTGAGTTAAATGGATATATATTAATTAGAATTATGTACCATATCAAAGTTGTGGGCATTCAATATGCGAAAAATCAACGTCAGTGAATACAAAGAGTGTGTGGTTAAGGTCATTTGAAACGTTACAGCTAATAATAATAATAATAATTTATTACCCAACAGAAATACATCCATTAACAGGGTAATATAGAGATATGTCTATAAATAAATAATAAAACAAATATATATATATATATATATGGGGTTAAAAATACCAACGCAAATAATTAAATACTATGCATTAAAAAGTAAGATTAACAACATAGAATAATATATACTAAATACATTTAAAATCTACAAAATGTACAAAAATAATTTAATTATGTAGAGTATTACACATTAAAAACATTCAGCTAAGTTATTTTTAAAATTTAAAAAACACGAATCGAACACATCAACATGATATTGTACCGCATGGTAACCAATCAGCATCCTATACAGTGGGGAGTTGCTGTGATGTAAAGTGTTAGGCGTCGCATACGAAAACGTCATTGGGTTTCTGGAACACAATCTTGGCACATGGAGATTAATTTTGGAAGCGGTGCTAGGATCATCAGCTAGATTATGGACGGTCCTGTATAAATGACAAATAGATATACCGAGTGTCTGGGATAAGGGGCGAACATAGGGATCTAACATGTAAAATTAAATATGTGTAATTATTAGCTCCCCTATTCATTTTAGAGAAAAATCATAAAGGAATATTTTTTAGAGAATTAAAAATTGTAAATGAATCATCCATTTAATTTACGTTTGTACCAGAATTCACCTCATAAATAATAACAATAAGTTGAACAATGTACCATTTAAAAAAAAACCCTTGCCATGAATTTGACGAATGTCATGTCGTAGTGAAAATTTTGCTAGTCAGATATCAATTCACGCATTGTAATTACTATGAACAATAGCGTTTGTTTCGTTGTAAAGTGTGAACTAGCATTCTTCGGTAAAACAGACAGACTGCAAAAAGTTAAGCTTAGTTTAGTTTTTAGTTAGTTTATTAATTCGCAGCAAATGTTGCTATTTAAAATAAGTAAATGCATATTAATGTAAGTATGTTGTTCTCCTTAAATAAACTACGGCAAGTCTCCAATATAATTTTGTTAAAAATTAATCTTAATATTCTTTTCTGGGATATGAATATCCTTTGAATAAGACTTCTTTCCCACGCTGGTATATTACAGGAGAGATGAGGATATACCTATGACTAGAAGAGTTATGATTGATCTGGTGGTAAAATTAGTTTTAGTTTAAGAACTGCATATTAAGCAGTATTTAATTTACTACACCAGGTGAGTTGCTCGTCCTCAGCAATCCCAAGAAATTTGGTGCTCTGATTTAAATTAACAATTGGTGTCTTTCTATTAAAAAACTGAATGTTTACTGTTTTGTTATATGGAAGTAAATTATTAGCATTCATTATGGTCGGTATTTGATCGATCCTGCATTATTTCGCAGAATACACGCCTCCTTTCTTCATCCACTAACAGTATCTCCTGATGGCATTGATGTTTTTAAGAATGATAACCATGCGTCTTCAGAATTGTCTGCACAGAGAATTTAGACACGTTGCACTCACGAGCAATGCATCGTATGCTAGTTGTTCGTTCAGCATTTATCAAAGCCAAAACTGTTTCTTCCAAATCATCGTTGTTTCTTCTGTTCCGTTTGCATGCAATATCACGAACTCTGAGTAAACTTACGCAACTGCAAAATGTTTTGATAATGAATACGTTCTCTTTATTGGAATAACTCAGATTATTGTTAATAGTAATTTCAATGCGTGAATTGATATTTGACTAGCAAAATTATTCTCACCATAACATGACATTTGTCAAAGGCATGGCAAGGGTTTTTATTAAATGGTAAATGGTTAAACTTATTTTTATTATTTCTGAGGTGGATTCTAGTACAAAGGTAAATTAAATAGATGATTCATATACAATTTTTAATTTTCTAAAAAATATTCCTTCACGATTTTTCTCTAAAATGAATAGGGGAGCTAATAATTACACATATTTAATTTTACATGTTAAATCCCTATGTTCGCCCCTTATCCCAAACACTCGGTATATTTATGCTTAGTAGAAATTGACCAGATACCAAACTCCTCAAGTAGGCAGCCATAAGAAATAGTAGCATCCGGATAGATTCCATGTTTCTTAAAAAATAAATATTTTAAAAACTTCTTCTGAACACCTTCAAGCAGAGCAATATATTTAGATTGATAAGGTGACCATATAACCGCACAATACATTAATTTACTATTAATGTAGGCATTGAACAAAGTTACAAGTGTATCATCGTTACAGAAACCTTTAGCGTTGCGTAAAATAAAACCTAGAAGACGGTAACAATCTTTAACTAAATGTGTTATATGAGAACTAAAATTCAGTTTGGTGTCAAAAATAACACCCAGGTCTTTAAACTCTGAAACTCTATGTAAGCTGTTATTAGATATAACGTAATTAAAATGAATTGGATTAACTTTTCTTGATAGAGTCAAAACACAGCACTTGGAAATATTCAGATTTAGGCCATTTTCACTACACCACACAGATAGCTTACTCAAGTCATTTTGCAGAATGTTACAATCTGTAACATCAGTAATTTTCCTGTATATTTTCATGTCATCCGCATATAGAAGACACTTCGAATCCAAACCTTCACAAACTTTGTTAAAAAATAACAGAAACAATAGGGGACCAAGGTTTGATCCCTGAGGTACCCCAGATATTGCAGCATATGGGAAAGATTGCACTCCACTGTACTCAACAACTTGATTGCGTTCAGTTAGGTAGCTTTGAATCACAGATATTAGATTATTACTTATATTGTAGTCTTTTAGTTTTAGTATAAGCAGCTTATGGGGCATAGTATCAAAAGCTTTACTAATATCAGTATATATTACATCAGTTTGATAATGCTGGTCTAAGATTTCAGATGTGTCCTGCGTAAAGTTCAATAAGTTGGTTGTAGTAGAGCGTCCCGACATGAAACCATGCTGCTTTATGCTAATACTGTGACGCACGCTAAAATAAATGTAGTTAGTAATTATACTCTCAAAGATCTTTGAGAAATTACTGACAAGGGCAATAGGTCTGTAATTTTTAATTTGATTTCTATCCCCAGACTTAAAGACAGGTACAATTTTTACTTTCTCCCATGATTTCGGGAATAGACCCGTCTGAAGAATTAGATTAAAAATGAAAGTCAACGGCTGACACAAAATGAAGCCACAGTCTTTTAACAAGAAAGAGGGGATTTTGTCTGGACCAGTAGTTAACGTGGCCTTCAGTTTCTTCAATTGCTTTAGAACATCATCTTCCGAAATTTTAAGATTACCTCATAAGCTGTGGCTAATATTAGACATTGATTGATTATTAGCACTATCATCTGTATATACGGAATTAAAATGGGTTGCAAACGAGTTGACAATATCTGAAGGATTAGAAACAAACTTATCTTCATATTTCATATTGCCCGGAATACGTGTCGTATTTCTAATTGCGTGTATATAGTTTCAAAATTTAGCAGGGTCTTTCTTCATTTTATTCTCCGCGCAGTGTACAAAAGCATTTCTTTTAGCTGTTACAGAAGTTTTAAGCTTTCTCCTTGCATCTTGATAATTATTTTTATTAAAATTGGTTTTGTTACCTAAGAATTTATCTTTATTTTTTACTTCACGTCTCAGTGCATTATCAAACCAGGGTGGAAAATTATTGCTCATATTTGATAATTTGTATTTAGGCACATTTTTATTTAAAATTGCGTATAACTGTGTATACAGAAAATCACAGGCATCATCAACTTTTTTCAAATTGTATAAATCATTCCAGTCAATGTTTGATAAATCATTGTATAAATTGACAAGATTCGCACTTTTAAAACTGTATTTCAATTCACTAGATGCCGAAAATTTCGAGCAATCAGGAATGTTTAATTCGACTGAGAAATTTAACGCGGGATGATGAGTGTCCTCTGGCACAAGCGATTCACAGTCCCGTTGAAGTTGATATTTAAATTCTCGCGATATAAAGACAAGGTCCAAAATTCTATTAAGTTCATTTGGAATATTATTGATTTGAGCTAAGTCGTGATAATCCATAAAATTGTTGACGGCTGTTGTAAATCTTGACGAGGATAGCGTTTGGTTACAGTGTTGGTACTCAGGAATATTAAAATCACCCAAAAGAAATACGCTGTCGTAGTGGACGATTAAAGAATCAAGAGCTTCAAAGAATAAACCTAAAATTTCAAGGCTGGGTTTAGGAATATAAACACAAATCATCAAAATTTTTTTAGACTTGACAACCAATTCGACTGCAATTGCTTCTAAAGGTGCTGGCATGCTTGGTAGAATAACCTCATTAGAGGAAAATACGTTGCGTACTGCAAGTAATACACCTCCCCCAATTTTATTACGTCTATCACAACGATAGACATTATAGTGGTTCGGAAATAGTTCAGAATTAAAAACGCATTGGTTCAACCAAGTTTCAGTAAGGAATATTAAGTCATGATTAGACAAGCTTACGTTATTATAGAATTGTATTGTTTTAGTGTTCAATCCTCTAACATTTTGATAAAAAATATTTAAATTGTTATCACTGTTCTGTTGGGCAATTATTAGTTTTTTTGGAGTAGTAACAGCACGAGATACTATTTTAGGTTGATTATTTACATATCGAATAAGTAAATTAGGATCATTACGAGATTTTAGATCATCCAGCACAGCTTTGAATTCAGTTCTTTGCAATCTGTTTGAATTTTAATAGGACCAGAAAGAGATTTTTTATTTCTTAAAATTTTTATAACATCACACGCTGTGAGAGTATAATTTTGATTGGTCTGGTGTGGTCACCCTTTTTACCTAAGCGGAAACACCGATTGATAGCCAAAGAAGGAACGATGGGTTTTAACAGAGTCTTGATGGATGTTTCATCTTGACACCTACGATCATCAGGATTGGCACTTGGGGATTCTGGTAAATTATAAAAAATAAGATTGTTTTCCCGATTTTTCCTGTCCTCTAGCTCGCGAAAAAGTGAAACTTCAGGAGTTGAACATGTTTGTGGCCTAGATTCTAATAGATTCAGCCGAGCAGATAAATCCTTTACTGATTCCTTGAGTTCTAAATTTTCAGAACGCAAAAACTCCAAATTATTTAAAATGGTACGATAAGATGCTACAGGAGATATACTTCACCCAATATAAAATTAACTTTGATCCATTTAAAGACATTGCATTTAAAAGTGCTCGCGATGCAAGAAATGCAAAAAGACGTGAACTATTGAAGATTAAGTGATTATTCATGAAATAATCATGCAAAATACACACTCGAGGTTAAATTTTGCAAGGAATAACGAATTTTCACTCAATGTTGGTTGCCTTAAGAAATTCAACTCGTTCAAACTGACATTTAATAAAATCACTCGAGCTACGCTCTCGTGACTTTATCATGTCAGTTCGAACTCGTTAAATTGCCAGACAACCAACAGTTTGTGTAAATTAATATTTTTCCAGCAAAATTTAGCCTCTTGTGGTATTACTTGTGATAACTTTCTCGTTTGTTCAGTTTGCACAACGACTATCAAGTATTATATATTTTCGGCATCGGTGAACACGAATCTGAGGCCAAATACGCAAAGTTCAAGATGGCGGATCCAATATGGCGGACCAAAAGAAATTTGTATCAACCAAAATTTGGATATAAGGATTTTCGGGGTCCCCGAACGTAAATTTATTATCAGATTAGTCAAATTCAAGATGGCGAATCAAAAAATGTTGTATTTATCAATTTGAAATGTGTCAACTCTACTAGCTTGGCGTCCTCGTTGACGCAAAAATTGTAGCACGTCGGACCGACCTGAAGCTGCAGAACCTGCAATATCTGCATAATGTCATGAAGTTCATCATTGTAATTGCAAGCAGCAATACCGGCCGCGATGTCTACCACTGACTTCCCAGAATGGACAACTTTTGGAGCTATCTGCCAGAAACTTTCGTTCCCATTTTGCGTAAACCCGCCTAGACACCGTTCCAGCAAGTCATCCCGGCTCAATTCTGTGTAGACAGGGGCGAAGAGCGTCGAAAATCTCCTTCTTCATCGCTGGCTTGTGTCGATATCCCTGAAGTAAAACCTTCGCTTTCGCCTTCTGCCAGGAACACCTGACGCTCGCTTAGCGCGCCCGGACGTTTTTTAGAAAATCGTCTCGTTAACCGGTTTAAATGTTTCTGGCAGACTTGGGATGAATTCTAAATTAAAGTGCATATCCCAAGGAATATTTTAACACGTTGACCACTTTGTCAGTCACCGGTGACTGACGCCGAAGTATTCCAATGGGGCCGCGTCAGTCACCGGTGACTTACTGCGAGTGCCTACTTTAAACTTACTATTTAGCGCTGTCAGTCATTAGTCTGATTGGCCGTTGAATTTGTTAGAGAGAATGTTTGTGAGAGTGAGACATTGCCTGACGGGGCGAAACGCATAATTTTTTGCCATAGGAGCTTTCTCAGTCACCTGTGACTGACACATAAAAAACACGTAATTTCGTCTAAAAAATGCATAAAAATGAATTAAATACGCATATTCTTACTCATTTTATAAAAGAAAACTTTTTTGACATTTTACAAAAAACTTGTTAGCCAATGTGTTTAGCCCAAAAAAAAAATCGATGTTTTTCAAAGATCAAGCTTAATTTAAATATACAGGGTGTCTCAGAGCTCTGGGAACGGTCAATCACGTGGTTATTTTTCAAAATTTCGAAAAATGTTTTATACAAAAGTTGTGTATAATAGTGATCTGCACGCTCAAAAAATATTTTAATTTATACAGGGTATCTCATAACAAAGTTACAGACCAAACTTATGTTTTTTTTTAAATGGAACACCCTGTATTTTTTATCATTTTTGAATTATATGGAGCAAATAAAGGTGAGTTACTCTAACACACCCTATACCTATTGTTTGCCGTTTTCGAAATATTTGAAGATTTGTTGAAATGCATGGTCTGGGTGAAATTTTATTTTTGCCCCAGTGATTGACGTTGAACGATTAAAATCATTTTAATTATTTGCTTGAAGGTTAGAACTATAGAGCCAACCATTATATTATACAAAAAATTATACAGGGTGATAAAAAAAAACTGCGGTAGAAAAACCCAACTTATAAAGTTGAAATGTCGATGCGCCTTAAACCCAAAATTCATTCTATAAAGTTGAATAACTTCGTTTTTTTCAAATGGCACACCCTGTATTTAGTAACGTATTCTTAAGTATAATCCAATTATCTTTCAGGTTATAATAATTATTCCTGATATGATAATCGCCGAATACAAGAAAACTATTGACATTAGGAACAGGGAACCCTTATACATTCTGAAAGATAATTGAATTCTATTTAAGAATACGTTACTAAATACAGGGTGTGCTATTTGAAAAAAACGAAGTTATCAACTTTATAAGTTGGGTTTTTCTACCGCATTTTTTTATCACCCTGTAAAATTTTTTGTATAAAATCATGGTTGGCTCTATGGTTCGAACCTTCAACCAAATAATAGAAATGATTTTAATCGTTCAACGTCAATCACTGGGGCAGAAATAAAATTTCACTCAGACCATGCATTTCAACAAATCTTCAAATATTTCGAAAACGGCAAACAATAGGTATAGGGAGTATTGAAGTAACTCACCTTTATTTGCTCCATATAATTCAAAAATGACAAAAAATACAGGGTGTTCTATTTAAAAAAAAACACAAGTTTGATCAGTAACTTTGTCATGAGACACCCTGTATAAATTTAAATATTTTTAAGAAGTGCAGCTCACTATTATACACAGCTTTTGTATAAAACATTTTGCGAAATTTTGACAAATAAGCACGTGATTGACCGTTCCCAGAGCTCTGAAACACCCTGTATATTAAAATATAAATATAAAAAAAAACTCAATTTTGTTTTGTTTGTGTTCGAAAATATAAAATATTAATTTCCTAAAATTCGTAACACATTTTTAAAAATCATAGTTAATTTTAAAGATAAATGTATTATGATTTTATTATAGTTTTTAAGGAATTCAATCATAACAGTATTATTTTTTTTTCTATTTTTTTCTTTGTTCAAATATTCGATAACTTAAAAACAATAATTTTCAAAAATTCAACACACGCCAAAAATTGACACATTTTCAAAAATCGTGATTAATTCTAAAGGCAGATGTTTTATGAATATATGTACTTAAATTATTGAAAAATTTTGTCATCAGTATTTATTTTGTTTGACAACTTGTAAAGTTAATTAAAAAATTCATACACCCAACTATGAACACATTTTCAAAAATCAAAGCTAATTTTAAAGCCAGTCATTCTGTGGATATATTAAAATATTTCATTAGCTCAATTTTGTTTTGTTTAAAAGTTCGCCAACTTAAAATATGAATTTTCAAAAATTCATAACTCGCAAAAATTAACTCATTTTCAAAAATCATAGTCAATTTTAAACATAAATGTATTATGATTGCCCTAGGGGTTTTAAGAAATTCAATCGTATCAGTATTCATATTTTTTTTCTATTTTTTCTCTGTTCAAATATTCAGCAACGTAAAAAAATATTTTGCAAAAATTCATAAATCACGCAAACATGGACTCATTTTTAAAAATTATAGTCAATTTTAAAGATGAATGTATTATGATTACCTTAGAGTTTTTAAGAAATTCAGTCATATCAGTATGAATTATTTTTTCTATTTTTTCTTTGTTAAATTTTTTTTTTTCTTTTTTTTTTTTTGACTTAGGCGTATGCCATTCAGTCACGACATGTTGTTAAATATTCGGCAGCTTAAAAAAAATAATTTAAAAAATTCAAAACTCAAGCAAAAATTGACACATTTTCGAAAATCTTGGTTAATTCTAAATGCAGATGTTTTATGAATATATTTGATACTTAAATTTTCGAGAAATTCTATATCAGTATTTATTTTTTAGATTTTTTTGTCAAGTGTACGACAACTTGGAAAGTTAAAAAAAAAATTAAAAAAATTCATAACACCCAAAATTTCAAAAATCAAAGTTATTTTTGAAGCTAGTCGTTATGTGGATGTATTAAAATATTTCAGGAAGTCAATTTTGTTTACGATTTTTGTTTTGTTCGACAACTGAAAATATTAATTTTCAAATATTTATAACACGCAAAAATTGACTCATTTTCAAAGTTAATTTGAAGGATAAATGTATTAGCATTAGGATTTTTAAGGAAGTCATTCATACCAGTATTATTTTTTTCAAATATTTGACAACTTAAAACATTCATTTAAAAAAAAATATGTTTTAACTCAAGTGGAAATTGACACATTTTCAACAATCAAAGTTTATTTACAAAGTAAATTTTTGAGCAATTCCATCGTAAGTATTTATTTTCTTTAGATTTTTTTATTCAATTGTTCGACAACTTAAAACGATAATTTTCGAAAATTCATAACTCACGGAGAAATAGGCAGATTAAAAAAAGAAAATTAGTTTTGAAGATAGATGTTTTGTAAAGATATTATAATTTTTAGGGAATTCTATTTTAGCAGTAATAATTTTTTTTTGATTTTTTTTTTTATCAAGACGTGAAGAACTATAAATATTAATTTTCAAAAATTCACAACTCACATAAAGATCGAATACACTCAAATTTTTAAGGAATTTATTCACATCTGCATTTATTTTTCTTTCGATTTTCCGTACCTAATAATATTCAGTCCTATTTCATACGCAAAATGTTAAATTTAACTGCTGAACGTTATGTTAAAATAAAAGATAAAAATAAATAAAATAACTTCATCATACATTTTTAACATTGAATTAACGTTTTGCATAGGAAATAGAGCCGAGTATGGATATTCTAAAAATATTTATATGTTTTCAGTAGAAAACATTTTAAAAACGGTAAGAATCTGTGGCGACAGATTAATTAATAATAATAATAATAATAATATTTATTACGATAAACACCTTTTACATGAAATTAACAATAATAATTAACTTGAATACATGATATATACAAAAACATAAAGTTGAAAAACATGCACGTATTGAAATGATATAAATTTATTATTTATTTTAAAATGGATTTAATAAAAAAATAATTCCGTAACAGAATTAGCGTTGAAATGTTAATTGATTGCAATAAGGGAATGATTGAATGGACAAATCATTTGTTGCCATTAATTCAAGGTAACAGATTCAATTTTAAATACAATGAAAAATCGAGGCTCAGACATGGCTTGAAGCTTCGACTTTATAAATATAATCAAAGGCCTGAAGATAATGAATAATGATAATTGAAGAATGTTTACAGATGTTTCTTGAGTTTTTTAACATCGATATTGTTTTATTTGTTTTCGTATATTTTCTTGCGGAATTCTAGCGGAATTAGGTTGGCTACCTAGCGGAAATATCCTGTGACTAGTTGGCAACGCTGTAGCAGAGGTGGTAATACAGATAGGTGCGGTCTCTGCAACCGACCCTACCTATATGTATTGCCACCTCTGCTACCTCGGCCATACCATGAGTCACCCCGCGAATCATCACCAACTAGCCTCTAGCCACTGCTAGCTGAAGCAGCCCTTTAGCCCAATAGGTCCCAAGAATCGATGAAAAAACATCGTCGAAAAACGCAATAGCGCTTGTCTTTATCGATTGCGATGAGGCGGGCAAATAATCTCAACAGCGCGATCGCGCTGCTTGAGACTCAAAGGGTTAAACAGCATCGTATTAATGATTTTAGCAGATGCTGGTGAAGTTAGCGAACAGCAACCTTCATATTAATAAATTATAACCTCAAATCAAGATGATTGGGCCGAAAGATCTCACGTCGATAGCCCGGACAGACTAACCCCTCTAACCTCATACTGTATAAATGTTAAATTAAAGTTATGTAAGTGTCTGAATAAAGATGTTTTCTCTCTCTCAAAACTATTTGGTGCGTAACTACATCGTGCCAACAGAAATATCACCCTAACATGGCCATTCCACTTTGCCAGCACTGCTAGCCAACAGCAACCTCTACATTAATAAATTATAACCTCAAATCAAAATGACTTGGTGCGTAACTAAACCGTGCCAACAGAAATGTCACCCTAACATGGGCTACCTTACTAAAAATTGATTGAAAAATCAGTATATTTGACAGTAATTTATGTCCTGCTCATGTCGACAAATTAAAACGGTTCATTCGCCGTTAATGAATGCTGAAGAGTTTAACAAGAATTTGTAGGTGATTTCGCAGAAAATTGCAGAATGTATAATTTATCGCCACGATGGAGAAAAATTAGATGTACGACTCCGGATACGCTTGGTCCCAACTACTACGATTTCCCGGAAGAGACTGTATTGCGTAAGTTTGAAAACCACACGTTGACTGTCCTAAGCATTAAAATCAGTCGTCGTAACCGCTATCTGGTAAGTGATGACCGCTTGGTAAAAGAAAATATAAAATGATAAACAGTTTGACGACTACTGAAATTTTATTAGTTTGAATTTTGGCGCCCAAATTGTAAACTTTTATAAACTAGCGTAATGGGGTCTTCAGTTATTCAGTTATTCATATTATAGCAAATGCATTATTAAAGATCGCTAATTAATAGAAAAAAATGGTGATGTGGCCATCATGTTACTTTCTCCGACTTGATGGTATCATAGTTTTCATGGTTTGTTTTCAATTGAAATCATATTTTAAATGCACATCGACCGTTGTGTAAACTCGGATGAAACTGACGTTCAAAACGTCAAAATTATGAAAGATGGAAAAATTATACTTCAAATTCAAAAACTGAGTTTACTCAAAAGCTAAAGGGATTTCGAAAAAAACGTATTCTTTATAAGTTGTTTATTTTAGCATTCTCTACAATTATTATTAACATAAATTTGCTGTAACTATTATCGTTTTATAATTATAAACCAAAAATTAAAAAAAATAATAATAATTTTTTTCCCGAATAAAAATGATTTTATGAAAAATGTTTTCAAGTAAAAGATGTTAATTTTTTTGTTGTCTTCAATGTTTGTTCAAATGTTTTTGTGATATTTTTCATATTTAAGAAAATATTGGCATAAAACAAAAAACAGTTAAGGTAAACACCCACTTCCGGTGTACGAAATTTTACCAAAAGCTTTTCAGTTCTTAAGATTATCAAATAAGACGTATGTTCAAAGTTTCGTATCAATTGCTCGATTAGTTTTTGAGATACAGCGCGCACAGACAGACACACACACCACAGACACAATTTTTTTTTCCAGAAATGGCATCTAGGGACCCCAAAACGGATATTTCCGTAAAAAAAAATTGGGGAAAGAATCACGATCACAATACTTTCTCGTACTTCGTAACGGAGAAAGTAAAAACACCATCGTCTCCTCTAATTAAAACTTGTGTTTGCTTAGTTAACATTTTGTACGCAAGTACTAATGTGCACTTATTTATGTGATTTATACATAGTTTTGTTCCCTTAGCTAATCGAGTACCGTTTCTTTCTACAAGACCAAGAGTAACCGGTCTCAGAACACATACTTACTGTAATGAAATTTATGACGTTGACACGAAACCAAGAATAATTGTAAGTACATTCACAAAATATAATAATATATTTTAGAATTAAAATAGTAGTACAGTGCAGTTATTATCTCGTGGCTGATTGCGCAGTGGCCATCTTAAATTTCAAGAAAGAGAACGCTGGAAACTAAGACACAGGATCGGTCGCGAAGTGATGATTCATCTTCAATTCGGTAGATTTGTTAACCCCTTCTCTGCGAATACTTTCTCGCTCTGGGCAAACTCCACCTGCCGCGAAAAAATAGCTGCACTGTAATTATGGGGCAGCGACCTCTATGACTTCTAACAATCAAACCATTGCTGCTTATTTCTGATCAATAACTTGATTAGTTTAATTTAAAAAAAAAACTGAGGCTCTCGGAATAAGTGACTTTTTTTATTAAAACGGTGTAATAATATTCTTCACTCATTATATTCCCATACTTCTTTTAAGGGTGGTTTTATTTTAAAGAACTGAGGCTCTCGGAATTAACTTTTCTATTAAAACGGTGTAATAATATTCTCCACTCATTATATTTAATAAATTCCCATACTTGTTTTTAAGGGTGGTTTTAATATAAAAAGAGGGCTCGAGAGGAAAACAATCGCTGGGAGAGAATCGGTAAGTCCGGCTGCCTACAATGTAAAGATACCAGGAAAGAAGTCATTTCGGGCGTCCACGTTTCCTGTTGTCAAGGGCAAGAAATTTTACGCCTGTAGAGTTCCTTACAGCACCTTTGCCACTGGACTTTCGGTACCAACGCAATGGGACAGCAATGGGTACGACGTTGATGAAAATGGACGGCTGATCAAAATACCGGTGGAAAAGTATGATCCATCGATGGTACCAGCATTTTATAATATTTCCAATGTAAGTAAATAAAAAAATATATTGATGTGGCCATCGTGTTACTTTAATTTTTAATTAAAAAATGGTGATATGGCCATCATGTTACTTTTTCCGACTTGATGGTATCATAGCCATTTATATTTACGTTTTCATGGTTTATTTTCAATTGAAATCATATTTTAAATGTACATCGAGCGTTGTGTAAACTCGGATGAAACTGACGTTTAAAACGTCAAAATTATGAAAGATGGAAAAATTATACTTCAAATTCAAAAACTCAGTTTACTCAAAAACTAAAAGGATTTCGAAAAAAACTTATTCTTTATAAGTTGTTCATTTTGGCATTCTCTACAATTTTTATTAAAATAAATTTGCTGTAACTATTATCGTTTTATAATTATAAACCAAAAATTTCAAAAAAATAATAAATGTTTTTCTCGAATAAAAATGATTTTATGAAAAATGTTTTCAAGCAAAAGATGTTCATTTCTTTGTTGTCTTTAAAGTTTGTTTAAATGTTTTTGTGATATTTTTCATATTTAAGAAAATATTGGCAAAAAACAAAAAATAGTTAAGGTAAACGCCCATTTCCGGTGTACGAAATTTTACCAAAAGCTTTTCAGTTCTTCAGATTATCAAATAAGACGTATGTTCAAAGTTTCATATCAATTGCTCTATTAGTTTTTGGGATACAGCGCGCACAGACAGACACACACACCCACACACACAGTCACACACACAGACACACACACAGCACACACACGCAGACACACACGCAGACATTTTTTTTTTCCAGAAATTGTTGAAATGGCATCTAGGGACCCCAAAACGGATATTTCCGTAAAAAAAAAATTTGAAAAAAATATCACGATCACGAAATATTGACGTTTTTGCTTTAATTATAAAATAATAATAATTACAGCCACTGCGGAGGACTTAAGCCCAGAGTTTTTACACTTGTGAACTTTACGAAATTGTCAGTGGTGGCATTTAAAAAATAAATGTTAATTTTGTGTTCAATTTTTCAATAAATTCGTGATCCAGCGACGAAGAATTAAATTACCCATCAAATGGTGCCATTGGTATAATTTCAGCTATCACCATCATCTGATTATGCAATTGTTTTGAGCAAATCGGAATTTTCAATAATTTGATTTTTTTATGAAAAATTGGTGACGGGATTAAAAAAAAAATTCAAATGAAAGAATTGTATAATTACATTATTTATCATAAAAAAAAATACTTGAATAATTTTAGCTATTGCGATTATCTGGTTTTTCAATTGTTTTTATAGTTACTCCACACAAATCGGCGTTTTGAATAATTTGATTTTTTAATGAAAAATTGGTGAGTGAAACCGAAATTTTTCAAATTGTACCAATAAAGATTTTAAATACCTGCATGTTGGTACTATTGGCACGATTGTAGCTAGCGTTATCACTTGGTTATATTATTATTTTCATCGCTAGTACAATAAAATCGAAGTATTCATTATTTTTATTTTTTATGAAAAATTGGTGATAGAAATAAGAAAGAGTTTTTCAAATAAAAGATTTGTATAATTGTACTATCCACCGTAAAATAATATTTTTATAATTTTACCTGTTGCAATTATTAAGTAATTCAATTGTTTTCATCTCTTGTCCAATTTTTTTATTTTTTTATGAAAAATTGATCACAGAAATAGGAAAGTTTTTCAAATAAAAGATTTGTATAATTGTACTATCCACCGTAAAATCATATTTTTATAATTTTACCTGTTGCAATTATCAAGCAATTCAATTATTTTCATCTCTTGTCCAATTTTTTTATTTTTTTTATGAAAAATTGGTCACAGAAATAGGAAAGTTTTTCAAATAAAAGATTTGTATAATTGTACTATCAACTGTAAAATATACTTTTTATAATTTTACCTGTTGCAATTATCCAGTAATTTAATTGTTTTCATCTCTTGTCCATTTTTTTAAATTTTTTTATGAAAAATTGGTCACAGAAATAGGAAAGTTTTTCAAATAAAAGATTTGTATAATTGTACTATCCACCGTAAAATCACATTTTTATAATTTTACCTGTTGCAATTATCAAGCAATTCAATTGTTTTCATCTCTTGTCTAATTTTTTTATTTTTCTTATGAAAAATTGGTCACAGAAATAGGAAAGTTTTTCAAATCAAAGATTTGTGTAATTGTACTATCCACCGTAAAATAATATTTTTATAATGTTACCTGTTGCAATTATCCAGTAATTCAATTGTTTTCATCTCTTGTCCAATTTTTTTATTTTTTTATGAAAAATTGGTCACAGAAATAGGAAAGTTTTTCAAATCAAAGATTTGTGTAATTGAACTATCCACCGTAAAATAATATTTTTATAATTTTACCTGTTGCAATTATCCAGTAATTCAATTGTTTTCATCTCTTGTCCAATTTTTTTATTTTTTTATGAAAAATTGGTCACAGAAATAGGAAAGTTTTTCAAATAAAATATTTGTATAATTGTACTATCCACCGTAACATAATATTTTTATAATTTTACCTGTTGCAATTATCCAGTAATTCAATTGTTTTCATCTCTTGTCCATTTTTTTAATTTTTTTATGAAAAATTGGTCACAGAAATAGGAAAGTTTTTCAAATAAAAGATTTGTATAATTGAACTATCCACCGTAACATAATATTTTTATAATTTTACCTGTTGCAATTATCCAGTAATTTAATTGTTTTCATCTCTTGTCCAATTTTTTTATTTTTTTATGAAAAATTGGTCACAGAAATAGGAAAGTTTTTCAAATAAAATATTTGTATAATTGTACTATCCACCGTAAAATAATATTTTTATAATTTTACCTGTTGCAATTATCCAGTAATTCAATTGTTTTCATCTGTTGTCCAATTTTTAATTTTTTTATGAAAAATTGGTCACAGAAATAGGAAAGTTTTTCAAATAAAAGATTTGTATAATTGTACTATCCACCGTAAAATAATGTTTTTAATTTTACCTGTTGCAATTATCCAATAATTCAAATGTTTTCATCTCTTGTCCAATTTTTTTATTTTTTTATGAAAAATTGGTCACATAAATAGGAAAGTTTTTCAAATAAAAGATTTGTATAATTGTACTATCCGCCGTAAAATAATATTTGTATAATTTTCCCCGTTGCAATTATCCAGTAATTCAATTGTTTTCATCTCTTCTCCAAATAAATCGGTATTTTGAATTATTTTACTTTTTTTATGAAAAATTGGTGATTGAAACCGACTGTTTTCAAATTAAACCAATGGATGAGAACCATTGGTACGATTTCAGCTTTCGTTATCACTTGGTTATTTAATTATTTCTATTCCTACTGAATTTTTTTATGGAAACTTGATGAGATGAACAAAAAAGTTCATAGCTGTTACGATTATATAGTTATTTAATTATTTTTACCGTTTCTCCAAACAAATCGGAGTTTGGAATCATTTTATTTCTTTTTATGAAAAATTGGTGATTGGAACCAAAAATATTTTTTAAATTAAACCAATGGAGAATTTAATTAGCTACAAAGCAATACTACTGGTATGAATTCAGCTATCGATATTACTTGGTTATTTAATTATTTTTATCGTTACTCCACGCAAATCGGTGTTTTGAATAATTTTATTTTTTTTACGAAAAATTGGTGATTGGAACCAAAAATGTTTTTTTTTAAATTAAACCATTGGAGAATTTAATTAGCTACATAGCAATACTACTGATATGAAATCAGCTATCGATATTACTTGGTTATTTAATTATTTTTATCGTTACTTCACACAAATCCTCGTTTTGAATAATTTTATTTTTTTTACGAAAAATTGGTGATTGGAACCAAACATGTTTTTTTTTTAAATTAAACCAGTGGAGAATTTAATTAGCTACATAGCAATACTACTGGAATGAAATCAACTATCGATATTACTTGGTTATTTAATTATTTTTATCGTTACTTCACACAAATCATCGTTTTGAATAATTTTATTTTTTTTACGAAAAATTGGTGATTGGAACAAAAATGTTTTTTTTTTAAATTAAACCAATGGAGAATTTAATTAGCTACATAGCAAGACTACTGGTATGAATTCAGTCATCGTATTACTTGGGCATTTAATTATTTTTTAAATCGGTGTTTTGAAGAATTTAATTTTTTTTATGACAAATCGGTGATTGAAACACCTTTTTGCAACTAAACCAATTAAAGATTTAATTAGTTATATATCGGTACTATTGGTATGATCTTAACCATCGTTATCACTTGATTACATAATTATTTATTCATAATTTAGAGTATTCATAATTTTTATTTTTTATGAAAAATTGACGATGGCAATAAAAAAGTTTTTTCAAATAAAAGATTAGTATAATTGAAATACTAACAAAGCAGTACCACTTTTATAATTTAACATATTGCCGTTACCTCGTTATACAATTGTTTTGCAAATCGGCGTTTTTCGAAAATTTTATATTTTTATAGAAAATTTGTTATTAAAATAAAAAAATATTTAAGTAAAAGCAACGGATAATTGAATTATCTACAAAATAGTGCTAGTAGTGTAATTTTAGCTATCACCATCGTTATTCGATTGTTTTTATCACTACTCTAAGCAAATCGGTGTTTTCGCCAATTTAATTTTTTATGGAGAATTTTTGAATGAAATAAAAATGATTTAATCTAATGCGACGGAAACTTGAATTATCTATAAAATGGTGCTATCAATATAAATTCAGCTATCACCAACATCTTATAATTAATTCATTTGTTTTATCGCTACTTCAAACAAATCGGCAAATTTTATTTTTTTATCAAAAATTTCGGAGAAATTTACTATCAATAAAATGGTACCATTGTTATAATTTTACCCCTCTCCATAATTCATTTTTTTCCATTTTTTTGGTCGCTAAAAAAATAAATCTGCGTTTTTGAGAATTTGATTTTTTTTAACAAAAATTTATGACCGAAATAAAAAATATGAAACGAAAAGCTTCGGAGAATTTAATTACCTATAAAATGGTTATATTGATATAATTTTAGCCCTCGCCATAATTTAGTACTGGAATTTTTTTGGTCGTTACAATAAACAAATCTGCGTTTTTGATAATTTGATTTTTTTAATAAAAATTCATGACCGAAATAAAAATATTTGAAATTAAAATCACCGGAGAATTTAATTACCTATGAAATGGTACTATTGATGTAATTTTAGCCCTCGCCATAATTTGGTAATGCAATATTGTTGGTCGCTACAATAAACAAATCTTCGTTTTTGATAATTTGATTTTTTTAATAAAAATTCATGACCGAAATAAAAATATATGAAATTAAAATCGCCGGAGAATTTAATTACCTACGAAATGATACTATTGATGTAATTTTAGCCCTCACCATAATTTAGTAATGCAATTTTGTTGTTCGCTACAATAAACAAATCTGCGTTTTTGATAATTTGATTTTTTAAATAAAAATTCATGACCGAAATAAAAATATTTGAAATTAAAATCGCCGGTGAATTTAATTACCTATGAAATGGTACTATTAATATAATTTTAGCCCTCACCATCATTTAGTAATGCAATTTTTTAGGTTGCTGCAACAAAAAAATCAGCATTTTTGATAATTTGATTTTTTTAACAAAAATTGTTAACAAGGTGATTTTTTTTTGATAATTTACAGGATCTACCTTCGAACAAAGGATGCAGATGGAGCAGGAGTCGAACTCAAAGATTCCTCCCGGAAAAAGATGTCGGCCCCGGGCCCGGTGCGTACGACGCGCGCTACAAGAAGACAGTAAACGAGAGGGACGAGTATTACCGAGAGATGGCGCGCCTGTACAGTTTCCAGCCACGCCTACTAGACATAGAACAGAAAGAAATCTGTAGAAATGTAAGTTTCTAATACTCCTTCAAAATTACAATTGTAAAAGAACTGAATGTTAATAATTACTCACAGACGAGCACAAGTTAAATAATAAATTTTCAGCAAAAATACGTTTTACTTGAATTATACTTACCTTTATGGTTGCCTACATACTCTTATAATTTTATTGGAATCGATTCAGGGATATTAGCAAAAAAGAAAAATTAAAACTAAAAAAAAAACAGTTTTGCACTATTGTTTTAAAAAATGAATAAAAAATAAAAATAACGCCGTGTTAATAAAATCATACAAGGTACTTATTAAATAAGGTCTGATAGTTCCGTTAACTAAGTTTGATTGATATGAATTATACAGGGTGTCCAAAATTGAGTGTCAAACATTTCAAACTTTAAAGCACTTTATTTTTCTTTTTTTAAATTGGAGCCCCTGTATATTTTTATGTCATTCCATGCAGAATTAAAAAAAACAAACATTTTTCCTAATAACAACCCTGTCCCAATTCCTAACGTATTAAAAGTTATTTGCAAAAAACTCGTTTTATCAACCATTTCAATAGCCATTTTACTAAATAAAAATCAAAGGTGGCTTTGAAAAACAATTTGACATTAAAATTTAACAAAGTGACAAGAGACTATTTTGACTTTAGTAATGTAAACGTTTAAAGCATCTTTATACTTAAGAATAATATTTTGTCATGGAAAAAATAATTCTTGAGTACAAAGAGCTTTAGTTGAAAATGCTTTAAACTTTTACATTACTAAACTCAAAATGGTCTCCTGCCACCTTGTTAAATTTTAATGTCAATAAATTGTTTTTCAAAGCCACCTTCGATTTTTATTTAGTAAAATGGTTGATAAAACGAGTTTTCTGCAAATAACTTTTAATGCGTTGGGAATTGGGACAGGGTTGTTATTAGGAAAAATGTTTGTTTTTTAATTCTGCATGGAATAACGCAAAAATATATAGGGGCTCTAATTTAAAATAAGAAAAATAAAGTGCTTTAAAGTCTGAAATGTTCGACACTCAATTTTGGACACCCTGTATAACTCATATCGATCATTGGTTAACGGGACCATCAGACCTTATTTAATAAGTATCTTGTATGATTTTATTAACAACTCACTATTTTTATTTTTTATTCATTTTTTAAACCAACAGTGCAAAACTGATTTTTTTAGTTTTAATTTTTTTTGCTGATATCCCTGAATCGATTCCAATAAAATTATAGGAGTATGTAGGCAACCACAAAAGGTACCCAAATAAGCAATAAAATACATAGCATGTAATTTAAAAAAATATATCATCATGACGTCACGCTTTTTTGGGGCACCCTGTATGATCAAAAATATTTTCCTGAGATGCATTCTAGGATGCAAATTTATTCTGCAAAATATCAAAGTTACAACTTAATTAGTAAATGAGCTATAAAAGACGGGAGGTGTGATGCAGGACCCTGTATAATAAATAATATATAAATACAAGTTTTAATAACGTGCGGTTATCTTAAAATCTAGTGATTGGGTGTTTTGAAAATTTTACAGTATAATTAAACGGAATTGATTTTGAGTAATTTTGAAAAGATTCAGATTTGTAGTAATTGTTTTTCTATTTTTTTAACCATTTGAGAAAATTCGTAATTTTAGAATGACAATAAACTGTTCTCATGCGGTTATCTTAAAATCTAGTGATTGGGTGTTTTGAAATTTTTACAGTATCATTAAATGGGAGTGATTTTGAGTAATTTTGAAATGATTCAGATTTGTAGTAATTGTTTTTATATTTTTTTAACCATTTGAGAAAATTCGCGATTTCAGAATGACAATAAACTGTTCTCGTGCGGTTATCTTAAAATCTAGTGATTGGGTGTTTTGAAATTTTTACAGTATAATTAAATGGGAGTGATTTTGAGTAATTTTGAAATGATTCAGATTTGTAGTAATTGTTTTTATATTTTTTTAACCATTTGAGAAAATTCGCGATTTCAGAATGACAATAAACTGTTCTCGTGCGGTTATCTTAAAATCTAGTGATTGGGTGTTTTGAAATTTTTACAGTATCATTAAATGGGAGTGATTTTGAGTAATTTTGAAATGATTCAGATTTGTAGTAATTGTTTTTATATTTTTTTAACCATTTGAGAAAATTCGCGATTTCAGAATGACAATAAACTGTTCTCGTGCGGTTATCTTAAAATCTAGTGATTGGGTATTTTGAAATTTTTACAGTATCATTAAATGGGATTGATTTTGAGTAATTTTGAAAAGATTCAGATTTGTAGTAATTGTTTTTATATTTTTTTAACCATTTGAGAAAATTCGCAATTTCAGAATGACAATAAACTGTTCTCATGCGGTTATCTTAAAATCTAGTGATTGGGTGTTTTGAAATTTTTACAGTATAATTAAATGGGAGTGATTTTGAGTAATTTTGAAATGATTCAGATTTGTAGTAATTGTTTTTATATTTTTTTAACCATTTGAGAAAATTCGCAATTTCAGAATGACAATAAACTGTTCTCATGCGGTTATCTTAAAATCTAGTGATTGGGTGTTTTGAAATTTTTACAGTATCATTAAATGGGAGTGATTTTGAGTAATTTTGAAATGATTCAGATTTGTAGTAATTGTTTTTATATTTTTTTAACCATTTGAGAAAATTCGCGATTTCAGAATGACAATAAACTGTTCTCGTGCGGTTATCTTAAAATCTAGTGATTGGGTGTTTTGAAATTTTTACAGTATCATTAAATGGGATTGATTTTGAGTAATTTTGAAAAGATTCAGATTTGTAGTAATTGTTTTTATATTTTTTTAACCATTTGAGAAAATTCGCAATTTCAGAATGACAATAAACTGTTCTTATGCGGTTATCTTAAAATACAGTGATTAGGTGTTTTAAAATTTTTACAGTAACATTAAATGGGATTGATTTTTAGTAATTTTCAAAAGATTCAGATTTGTAATAATTGTTTTTATATTTTTTTAACCATTTGAGAAAATTCACAATTTCAGAATGACAATAAACGGTTCTCGTGCGGTTATCTTAAAATCTAGTGATTGGGTGTTTTGAAATTTTTACAGTATCATTAAATGGGATTCATTTTGAGTAGTTTTGAAAAGATTCAGATTTGTAGTAATTGTTTTTATATTTTTTTACCCATTTGAGAAAATTCGCAATTTTAGAATAACAATAAACTGTTCTCATGCGGTTATCTTAAAATCTAGTGATTGGGTGTTTTGAAATTTTTACAGTATCATTAAATGGGATTGATTTTGAGTAATTTTGAAAAGATTCAGATTTGTAGTAATTGTTTTTATATTTTTTTAACCATTTGAGAAAATTCGCAATTTCAGAATGACAATAAACTGTTCTTATGCGGTTATCTTAAAATCCAGTGATTGGGTGTTTTAAAATTTTTACAGTAACATTAAATGGGATTGATTTTTAGTAATTTTCAAAAGATTCAGATTTGTAGTAATTGTTTTTATATTTTTTTAACCATTCGAGAAAATTCGCAATTTCAGAATGACAATAAACTGTTCTCATGAGGTTATCTTAAAATCTAGTGATTAGGTGTTTTGAAATTTTTACAGTATCATTAAATGGGATTGATTTTGAGTAATTTTGAAAAGATTCAGATTTGTGGTAATTGTTTTTATATTTTTTTAACCATTTGAGAAAATTCGCAATTTTAGAATGACAATAAACTGTTCTCGTGCGGTTATCTTAAAATCTAGTGATTGGGTGTTTTGAAATTTTTACAGTATCATTAAATGGGATTAATTTTGAGTAATTTTAAAAAGATTCAGATTTGTAGTAATTGTTTTTATATTTTTTTAACCATTTGAGAAAATTCGCAATTTCAGAATGACAATAAACTGTTCTCGTGCGGTTATCTTAAAATCTAGTGATTGGGTGTTTTGAAATTTTTACAGTATCATTAAATGGCATTGATTTTGAGTAATTTTGAAAAGATTCAGATTTGTAGTAATTGTTTTTATATTTTTTTACCATTTGAGAAAATTCGCAATTTCGGAATGACAATATACTATTCTCGTCCGGTTATCTTAAAATCTAGTGATTGGGTGTTTTGAAAATTTTACAGTATCATTAAATGGGATTGATTTTGAGTAATTTTGAAAAGATTCAGATTTGTAGTAATTGTTTTTATATTTTTTTACCATTTGAGAAAATTCGCAATTTCGGAATGACAATATACTATTCTCGTCCGGTTATCTTAAAATCTAGTGATTGGGTGTTTTGAAAATTTTACAGTATCATTAAATGGGATTGATTTTGAGTAATTTTGAAAAGATTCAGATTTGTAGTAATTGTTTTTATATTTTTTTACCACTTGAGAAAATTCGCAATTTTAGAATGACAATAAACTGTTCTCGTGCGGTTATCTTAAAATCTAGTGATTGGGTGTTTTGAAATTTTTACAGTATTATTAAATGGGATTGATGTTAAGCAATTTTAAAAAGGTTCAGATTTGTAGTAATTGTTTTTATATTTTTTTAACCTTTTGAAAAAATTCGCAATTTTAGAATGACAATAAACTGTTCTCGTGCGGTTATCTTAAAATCTAGTGATTGGGTGTTTTGAAATTTTTACAGTATTATTAAATAGGATTGATTTTGAGTAATTTTAAAAAGATTCAGATTTGTAGTAATTGTTTTTATATTTTTTAACCATTTGAGAAAATTCGCAATTTTAGAATGGCAATAAACTGTTCTCGTGCGGTTATCTTAAAATCTAGTGATTGGGTGTTTTGAAATTTTTATAGTATCATTAAATGGGATTGATTTTGAGTAACTTTGAAAAGATTCAGATTTGTAGTAATTGTTTTTATATTTTTTTAATCTTTTGAGAAAATTCGCAATTTTAGAATGACAATAAACTGTTCTCGTGCGGTTATTTTAAAATCTAGTGATGGGGTGTTTTGAAATTTTTACAGTATCATTAAATGGGATTGATTTTGAGTAATTTTAAAAAGATTCAGATTTGTAGTAATTGTTTTTATATTTTTTTTACCGCTTGAGAAAATTCGTGATTTCAGAATGACAATAAACTGTTCTTATGCGGTTATCTTAAAATCTAGTGATTGGGTGTTTTAAATTTTTTACAGTATCATTAAATGCGATTGATTTTGAGTAATTTTAAAAAGATTCAGATTTGTAGTAATTGTTTTTATATTTTTTTTAACCATTTGAGAAAATTCGCGATTTCAGAATGACAATAAACTGTTCTCGTGCGGTTATCTTAAAATCTAGTAATTGGGTGTTTTGAAATTTTTACAGTATCATTAAATGGGATTGATTTTGAGTAATTTTAAAAAGATTCAGATTTGTAGTAATTGTTTTTATATTTTTTTAACCATTTGAGAAAATTCGCGATTTCAGAATGACAATAAACTGTTCTCGTGCGGTTATCTTAAAATCTAGTGATTGGGTGTTTTGAAATTTTTACAGTATCATTAAATGCGATTGATTTTGAGTAATTTTAAAAAGATTCAGATTTGTAGTAATTGTTTTTATATTTTTTTAACCTTTTGAGAAAATTCGCAATTTCAGAATGACAATAAACTGTTCTCATGCGGTTATCTTAAAATCTAGTAATTGGGTGTTTTGAAATTTTTACAGTATCATTAAATGGGATTGATTTTGAGTAATTTTAAAAAGATTCAGATTTGTTGTAATTGTTTTTATATTTTTTTAACCATTTGAGAAAATTCGCGATTTCAGAATGACAATAAACTGTTCTCGTGCGGTTATCTTAAAATCTAGTGATTGGGTGTTTTGAAATTTTTACAGTATCATTAAATGGGATTGATTTTGAGTAATTTTGAAAAGATTCAGATTTGTAGTAATTGTTTTTATATTTTTTTTAACCATTTGAGAAAATTCGCGATTTCAGAATGACAATAAACTGTTCTCGTGCGGTTATCTTAAAATCTAGTGATGGGGTGTTTTGAAATTTTTACAGTATCATAAAAGGGATTGAGTGACTGACGCAGCCCCAGTGGAATACGTCAGTGTCAGTCACCGGTGACTGACAAAGCGGTCAACGTGTTAATATATAGTGATATAACAAAGTTTCAAAGGAACGTTAAAATAACCTGACGTATTCCACGGGGGCCGCGTCAGTCACCGATGACTGACAGCGAGTACATACTTTAAACTTACTATGTAGTGCTGTCAGTCACGAAAATGAATTAAATAAGCATATTCTTACTCATTTTATAAAATAAAACTTGAAAATAAAGAAAACTTTTTTTGACATTTTACGAAAAAAACTTGTTGGCAGCCAATGTGTTAATTAGTAAATGAGCTATAGAAGACGGGATGTGACATGCAGGACCCTGTACAGGCCGGAGCTCGGAGAAATATTAGTAAAGCCGGATTTTCCGGACCGAAAGAACTTCACTTAAATTATCCCGACCTAAAAATCAACTAATAAATGATGATTATTATCCACAATCTTATAAATTGCCGCTATTCACTTTGCACCTGTTGGTCTACATTGTGTGCGATTTTGCAGGACTATCCCGGTCCAGCGAAATACAATTTATCACCGACGCTGGAGCGGTGCAAATCGCTGAGTTTAAATCCTCCAGGATTTGGATCCACCAGCGAAAGGGTCAGCATGGTTACGGGCCGCGAACTCTCCGACCCGACCAAGTATGACCTCCGTAAAAGTGCGCTGATCCGATCGGCGTCTATTAAGGAAGTTCCGTTTAATAGCGACTCCCTCAGGTACTCCGAGAAGATAAAATTCCGAACTCCAGGTAATTTGTTTTAGTTTTTTTTGATGACAATATTTTGACCTTAATGAATCCTTCGCAAAAATAAAACTAATCTTAAAAAAATGGCGATGTGGCCATAATGCTACTTTCTCCGATTTGATGGTATAATAGTTATTTATATTTAAATGTACAGTCAGAGAAAACACAAATGCGAAACCCGCTCGGCGAGGGAATGCTGCCGCATGTCGGTGCTTAGTTCAGTCGAAACCAGTCAGCCCATGCTTAAAATCCATTTATGGTAATAAAAGGGTATCCCAATATAAGATGGTCAAAATGCCACCCGACACGGATTTTTAAATAAATATGAAAATATCATTAGTTGTGACCTTAACCAAAGTATTCATAAGCCGTATATCAAAAAAACCCCGACATGACCCGGGAAGCCCCAAAATAAGATTTTTTCAATTATTATTTTTTTAACCACTAAAAAAAATCTGAAAAAATTACATATATTATTGATCAAAATACCAAATTAGATGAATTTTTCAAGGTCATTTTATATTTTTATAAATTCATCAACAATTGAAATAAATTTAGTATAGATTAAAATATATAGGGTTATTCACGCTATACGGCACGGAATATTGTGGCCAAAATACGTGACTTTAAAAAAGTTTTACTTTTAGGATATATAGGGGTCTATTGTGGTTACTCTTTAAAATTAATTTCATATTATACAGGGTGTTCCAAACGCCCTAAAATATCAAAGTTGTGTTATAATGGAACACCCTGTATTTTAATAAAACCTTTAATAAAATTATCGGATTAAAATCAAAATCTTCGATTTTATTGCAAAAATGTTGTGTTTAAGGTCCAAAACCATGAATTATATGGTCCAAATTTGAGATTTTACATGACATTCCTAGATTATAATCCAAATTTTTGATTTTAGGACTCAAATTCTGCGTTTAAGGGTCAAAAACTTGGATTTTATGTTCCAAATGCCTGATTTTAAATGCAATTGATCAATTGAATCCAAATATTGAATTTTGGGTCTCAAGTTCTGCGTTTAGAGACCAGAAACTTGGATTTAAAGTTTCAAATTAGAGACTTTACATATAATTATCAAATTAAAATCCAAACTTTAGATTTTTCAACACAAAGTTTGCGTTTAAAAACCATGGATTCTATGGTCCAAATTCGAGATGTTTATTGAAATTCTTGTATTAGAATCCAAATTTTGAATTTTAAGTCTCAAATTCTGCGTTTAGATTGCATATTTCAAATTTCGGATTTTACATATAATTATCAAATTAAAATCCAAATTTTTTATTTTTGGTCACAAATTATGCGTTTAAGATCCAAAACCGTGGTTCAAATTGGAGAATTTTTATGAAATTCTTGGATTAGAATCCAGAATCAGTACAAAGTATTGTACTCAGCAAATACATTTTTTTTTTAGATTTTTGACCTGTATATTCGATTTTTTTTGTCTAAATTTCTGATTATTAGGCCCACATTATTTATTTTGGCCTGAATTTAATTGGTAAAATTTTCGACTGTTTGGTCCGAATTTTTTATTTTTCCAGACGAATTTTTAATTTTTAAATTTTTGACCTGTATTTTCGACATTTTTGGTCAAAATATTTTATCTTTGTATTTTTTATTTTTTTTTTTAATTTTCTAAATATTCTTTATTTTGACCTAAATTTTCGATTTAATTGTTCAAATTTTTGATTCTTTGGTCCGCATTTTTTATTTTTCGGGCCGAAATTTTAATTCTAGTTCCAAATTTTCGATTTGATTTTGATTAAAATATCTATAACCTGAATTACTGATTTATATGCGAGATTTTTTTAATTTTTTCCGGTATTTTCGAGTTTTGTTTGTTGAAATTTTCGATTTTCTAGCCTGAATTTGTTATCTTCAGGGCCGAATTTTCTATGCAATGTCTAAATTTTCGACTTTCTGGCCTACATTACAAATTTGGATTATTATTTTTTTTAATCTTTTGACCTAAATTTTTCACGATTTTATTGACAAAATGTTCAATTTTTTGGTCCACATTTTTGATTTTTTGTTTAGTGTGCGTTTATTATCTTTAGGTCCGAGTTTTCGATGTTTTGTCTAAATTTTCGACTTTTTGGCCAACATTGTAGATTTTTATTTTCTTTTATCTTTTTCCCTGAAATTTTCTTTATTTGCCTGTTAAAATTTTTCTATCCTTGGTCCACCATTTTTATTTTTATGCCAGAATTTTAGATATTTGGTCTTAATTTTGCATCGAATATTTTAGATTTAAAGTCTGTTTTTTATCCAATATTTAAATTTTTTAACTTAGATTATTGATTTAATTTCGTGATTTTTTTTTATTTTTTGGCTATTATTTTCGAATTTCTGATCAGAAACTTATTTTTGGCAAATTATTTTGCTTCTACCTAAGTTTTTAATTTTTTGTCTCCTTTTTTTTTATTTAGATCAGGATTCTTGATTCTTTGGCCCATATTTTACATTTCTGTATTTTCGTTTTTTTTGTTCCAATTCTTTTTATTTTTCATTATTTTGACCAAAATATTCGATTGGTTAGTAGAAATTTTCGATTTTTTGTCTGCATACGCCCGAGTTTTCGATGTTTTGTCTAAATTTTCACATTTTTAGGCCCTACTTTTTTGGCCTAAATTTTGTATTTTCGATTGTTTTGGTTTCAATTTTAGTCAACTTAAATTTTTGATTCGTTTGTTAAAAATCTTGATTTTTTGGTCTACCACTTTGATTTTTGGGTACGAATTTTAGATTTTAGGTCTTAATTTTTTATTTTTTTGTACCATATTTTAGATTTTCTTAACTTGAATTATTGAGTTTATTGTGCGATTTTTTTTTTAATTTTAATTTTTGCTATTATTTTCGAATTTCTCGTTGGAACTTATTTTAAGCTAAAAAGAGTTATATTTGGGGCTGAAAATGGCAAATGATTTTTCTTTTGCTTGTATTTTCAATTTTTTGGTCTGCATTTTTATTTTTAAACCAGGATTTTTTATTTTTTCGGCCGATATTTTAGATCTTAGGCGGTTTTGTTCCAAATTTTGGATTTTTTGGCCAAAATATTCGATTGGTCTTGGAAGATAAATGGTTCTTTGTTTCTTCAAAAAGGGGGGGGGTATTATATAAGTGGCTCTACCATCAACATGTTCCACGAGCCGCCACTGGTAAAGATATAAGGTATTTGAAATTAAAAAAAAAGAATCTAAACTCAACATAAACATACTGTTACTCTATTATTAATTTGATAAAATTTTGCTGCTCAATTGTTGATAAATATATACAAAATATCGTAAAAAGATTAGTTATTCAAATTTTTTAAGATGACGCACCAAACATTGAAAGAACATTGACTAAATAAAATTTTCCGTCACTTGATCGGTTCGGGGCGAAAAATAATGGTTAAACCTAATAAAAACATGAATACCCTAAATAACGTTTTATTTGGGTAAAAAATATATGTGCATTTTTCAGATTATTATAATAATTTTTAGTGGTTAAAAAAATAAAATTTTATTTTTCGAGAGTTTCAAGATCATTTTGGCAGAAATGGGATTATTTATACGAAACTGAAATAAAATTATTAATACCAAAATATTACCAATAATTTTAAATAAAATTACTCTTTAATTGATAAATATATAAAAAAATTCAATATAACGTAAAAATTTTAGTTATTAAAATTTTTGAAGATGACGCACCAAAAATTGGAAGATGAAAAAAATCACAGATATGGAGTCCGTCACTCGATCACTTAGGGGCGAGAAGGGAACTAGGCTTGTAAATTTTATTACCTAATAATTCTATTTTAAGCAGGGACTGACCGGTTTCGACCGAACTAAGCACCGACATACGGCAGCATTCCCTCGCCGAGCGGGTTTCGCATTTTTTTTTCTCTGACTGTACATTGAGGGTTTTTCAGGATCAGTTAATCTTTTAATTCAATTTGTAAGAAGGATATTGTCCGTAATTTTTTTTTTATTATTATTATTATTACAATTACTATTATTACTATTACTATTACTATTACTATTATTATTATTATTACTATTACTATTACTATTACTATTGCTATTGCTATTGCTATTGCTATTGCTATTGCTATTGCTATTGCTATTGCTATTGCTATTGCTATTGCTATTGTTATTGCAATTGCGATTGCTATTGCTATTGCTATTGCTATTGCTATTGCTTTTGCTATTGCTATTACTATTACTATTACTATTACTATTACTATTATTATTACTATTATTATTATTATTATTATTATTACTATTACAATTACTATTACTATTACTATTGCTATTGCTATTGTTATTACTATTGCGATTGCTATTGCTATTGCTATTACTATTGCTATTGCTATTGATATTTCTATTTCTATTGCTATTGCTATTGCTATTGCTATTGCTATTGCTATTGCTATTGCTATTGCTATTGCTATTGCTATTACTATTACTATTACTATAACTATTATTATTACTATTACTATTACTATTACTATTACTATTACTATTACTATTACTATTACTATTATTATTACTATTACTATTATTATTATCATTATTATTATTATTATCATTATTATTATTATTATTATTATTATTAATTTACCTTCGCCTTACAAGATTGACGATGCTATAACAGTACTTATCGAAATATAAATACCTCCGTACATTATTTCTTGCAAACGACTATAACAAGCCATGTTTCTTAAGTTAATTGTTAGAATCCGAACGATGGAGCCGCACCACAAATCTTCTTCAGCTCTCGTATCGCGGGTACATTGTTGTTTGGATGTCCTCCAAAATAGCCCGAAAAAACGGTACGGAATTACATCCAAGGGCGGAAAGTATTCTAAGGTTATATTTAAGCGCGAGATTAATTGCCCTGTTTAATGTCGTTGCGTTTGTACCGGGCGGAGGAAAACAAGTCGACGAAATTTGTCGGAATTTCATAACACGCTCCCGACAATTGCACAATTAATTATTTTCCTACAGCTATGGATAAATATAACGCCGCTTTCGGATTCCCAACAAAATTTTTTCGGTGAACGTAATAAATATTTGTTCCCAATTCGTATATTTATTTATTGCTCTGATCTTATAGATAGTAGATAGATAAGCAATATTTTTTACGTCATATTTATTTATCAGAGATTTGAGTACTCATCAGAGATTAGAGGAAAGCAAACAAATTTTAGTTCTTGTGAAGAAAAGTCAAATATACCCAACTATAACTACATTAGTTAGTTATACCTGCCATAATTTCACAATGATAAAAAAATCATTCCTAGCCGTGTGTGACTAAGGCTCGTCTATGTTAAAAAAAATCATTATTTTGTAAATTGTGAAAAGGTGCACTATTTGTGATTGGCCCTAAATATAGGACTTTAATAAGTCGATTGTTTCTCCAGCTGTGTGGGATGTGGCACCGTCTTGCTGAAACCACATATCACTGCAATTGATTGAAGAAATAACGCTGCAATATAACTCTGCAGCGTTCACCATTGACTGTAACGTGACGGTCATTTTCATCAACGAAGAAAAATGGCCCGGCATGGAAACCGCACCATGCAGTCACTTTTTGTGGATGAAGTGATGTTTCATGAAGCACATGAGGCTTCTCCTGGTACAGACGTTGAGTGTAGCTGCGAGCTTTCGTGTAACCACAGAGACCACTGTCTTTTTTTGTGGATAACGTGTGAGCAGTTTTGCCGGTCGAAGATACGGTGTCATGGTTAGCAACCGCTTGGTTCACTAGCCTCGCTTGGCTTTACTGCTGGCAGATATTGCTTCTGCGGCCCGTGGATGACCATATGCTTACATGGCTCCAGTGTGCCCTCAAAAATGACAATTCGCTGCTGACCCTGCTGATGCCTGAAAATTGGCCTTTTTTGCAGTTGAAAATTGTCATTTTTGGTAACTTAAAATGGTCGTTTCCGACGCTTGAAAATTGGCCTTTTTTTGCAGTTAAAAATTGGCACTTTTGGCAGTTAAAAATGGTCGTTGCCGCCACTTGAAAATTCGCCTTTGTGGCAGTTAAAAATTGCCATTTTTGGCAGTTAAAAATTGTCATTTTTGGTAGTTAAAAATTGTCGCTGCTGTCGCCTGAAAATTGGCCTTTTTCCAGTTGAAAATGGTCATTTTTGGTAACTTAAAATGGTCGTTTCCGACGCTTGAAAATTGACCCTTTTGTGCAGTTAAAAATTTGGCACTTTTGGCAGTTAAAAATGGTCGTTGTCGCCACTTGAAAATTCGCCTTTGTGGCAGTTAAAAATTGCCATTTTTGGCAGTTAAAAATTGTCATTTTTGGTAGATTTTTAACTACCAAAAATGACAATTCGCTGCTGACGCCTGAAAATTGGCCTTTTTTGCAGTTGAAAATCGTCATTTTTGGTAACTTAAAATGGTCGTTTCCGACGCTTGAAAATTGGCCCTTTTTTGCAGTTGAAAATTGTCATCTTTGGCAGTTGAAAATTGTCATTTTTGGCAGTTGAAAATTGTCATTTTTTGGCAGTTAAAAATTGTCACTTTTGGCAGTTAAAAATTGTCAGTTTTGGCAGTTAAAAATTGTCATTTTTGGTAGTTAAAATGGTCGCTGCTGACGCCTGAAAATTGGCCTTTTTGCAGTTGAAAATTGTCATTTTTGGCAGTTAAAAATGGTCGTTGCCGCCACTTGAAAATTCGCCTTTGTGGCAGTTAAAAATTGTCATTTTTGGTAGTTAAAAATGGTCGCTGCTGACCCCTAAAAATTGGCCTTTTTTGCAGTTGAAAATCGTCATTTTTGGTAACTTAAAATGGTCGTTGCCGACGCTTGAAAATTGGCCCTTTTTTGCAGTTGAAAATCGTCATTTTTGGTAACTTAAAATGGTCGTTTCCGACGCTTGAAAATTGGCCCTTTTTTGCAGTTGAAAATTGTCATCTTTGGCAGTTGAAAATTGTCATTTTTTTCAGTTGAAAATTGTCATTTTTTGGCAGTTAAAAATTGTCACTTTTGGCAATTAAAAATTGTCACTTTTGGCAGTTAAAAATAGTCGTTTCTGACATTTGAAAATTCGCCTTTTTGGCAGTTAAAAATCGTCATTTTTGGCAGTTAAAAATGGTCGTTGTAGACTCCTGAAAATTGTAATTTTTTGCAGTTGAAAATTGTCATTTTTGGCAGCTTAAAATGGTCGTTTCCGACAATTGAAAATTGGCCTTTTTTGCAGTTGAAAATTGTAATTTTTTGCAGTTGAAAATTGTCATTTTTTGGCAGTACAAAATTGTGACTTTTGGCAGTTAAAAATTGTCACTTTTGGCAGTTAAAAATTGTCACTTTTGTCAGTTAAAAATGGTCGTTCCTGACACTTGAAAATTCGCCTTTTTGGCAGTTAAAAATCGTCATTTTTGGCAGTTAAAAATGGTCGTTGTAGACTCCTGAAAAGTGTAATTTTTTGCAGTTGAAAATTGTCATTTTTGGCAGCTTAAAATGATCGTTTCCGACACTTGAAAATGGGCCTTTTTTGCAGTTGAAAATTGTCATTTTTTTGCCGTTAAAAATTGTCACTTTTGGCAGTTAAAAATGGTCATTGCCGACACTCGAAAATTACCCTTTTTGGCAGTTAAAAATCGTCATCTTGGCAGTTAAAAATGGTCGTTTTCGACACTTGAAAATTGGCCTTTTTTGTAGTTGAAAATTGTCATTTTTGGCAGTTGAAAATTGTCATTTTTGGCAGTTGAAAATTGTCTTTTTTTGGCCGTTAAAAATTGTCACTTTTGGCAGTTAAAAATGGTCGTTGCCGACACTTAAAAATTCGCCTTTTTGGCAGTTAAAAATCGTCATTTTTGGCAGTTAAAAATAGTCGTTTGTGACAGTTGAAAATTGGCCTCTTGGCAGTTGAAAATTGGCCTCTTGGCAGTTGAAAATTAGCCTTTTTGGCAGTTGAAAATTGTTATTTTTGGCAGCTGAAAATTGTTATTTTTGGCAGTTAAAAATGGTCATTTCTGACACTTGGTATGCTAGAACTTATCAAAAATTAAAAAGAATAGTATACTCAAAAATGTTTAAAAATGTTTTTTTTAATTTGTTGAATATTTGAACAAAGAAAAAATAAAAAAAAATACTGATATGATTGAATTCCTTAAAACCTTTAATGCAATCATAATATATTTACTTAAATTAACTTTGAGTTTTGAAAATGCGTGTTATGAATTTTTGAAAATTAATATTTAAAGTTGTCGAAGACTTGAATAAAAAATCATTTTTTTAATACACTCATAAAACATCTCTCTTTAAAACTTACTGTAATTTTTGAAAATGCCTCACTTTTTTCGTAAGTTATGAATTTTTTTAAAATTAACGTTTTAAGTCGAACAAAAAGAAACTGATATAGAATTTTTCAAAAATTTGTATCAGTATATTCACAAAACACCTGTCTTTAGAATCAACTTAGACTTTTGAAAATGTGTCAATTTTTGCGTGAGATTAATTTTTGAAAATTAATATTTGAAGTTGTTGAAGACAAAAAATCGATTTTTTTTCCATATATTTAATTTAATTTATTTAATGTACCAATAACAATCGGTTTATACAGGTCAATATACATAATATAAATAAGTGGTTTCAATAAAAAAAAAAAATGTATCAAGAGATATAAATAGAAACTTAAACTTACAGGGTGTATAAATATGCAAAAAATGCGTTCAGAAAGAAAACTGTAACATGGATAAATAACAAATGTATCTTCCTTTAGAACTAACTTTAATTTTTGAAAATGTGTCACTTTTTTCAATTTTTAAAAACGAATTTTTAAACAAGAAAAAACTAGAAAAAAAAACATATCGCTATGGTTGAATTCTCCAGATCAGCGGACCGGCATCGGCGGTGTCTTCTGGAAAGGATTCGTTTTTAAAATAAAATTTGAAGATAATGAAACGGGAGACACTATTTTTATAGTGCATATACCTAACGGAAATATTTAATGAAATAATCGTCTTTTTCGTGTTAAATTTGTTAATTTTACATCCAATTTTGTGGCCTACATTTGCATCTCCACTAATTGTTGACGAGTATCAGAATACTTTTGAATATTTGTCAGACTCAATTTTCTTCGGTCTCTTGGTTCAAACATTGTGAATTATTTCGTTCAGGGTGTTTAGTGTAAAGCTTCCCCTTATTATATTTTGTTCACGAAAATGTTATAATGTGCGCATTATTTAATTGTATGGGCAGCATTAATGGGGTTCATTTAACACTCAATTTCTTAAACACGCATTTCGGATTTAATATGGTTATTAAACAGGCAAACGCATTTGCGTGTTTAATAAGGTTATTAAACACGCTAATTCGCGCTTTTATTCACAGAATGTGATTTATGATAATATTTTGTTTACCCTGTTTAATACTGATTTAGACTTTGATTTTTAATTTTTTTCAATTGTAATTGTAATTACAATTTTGATTTTAATTTTAATTTTTATTGTAATTGTAATTTTAAATTTAATTTTGATTATAATTTTCGTTTTCGTGAACAAAGTATAGTGTACAACTCGCATATAATGGCTATTAATCACGAGAACGATGTTTGCGGAACGAGCCATAGGCGAGTGGAGCAAACATCGTTCTCGTGATTAATAGCCGTCATTATATGCTCGTTGTACAATATACTATTCTTGTTCACTTGCAAGTTTTAATTTTTAATTTGCTGCAATAAACTTTGAAATTACTTGTACCTCATTGGTGCTGTTCGAGGTACTTGATTTTGCAGTTATTTGGTCCATGATCAGCTGTTCTATAACGGTTGGCTCTCCATGATCCGATGTGCTGGCTTGCAAATCTTTTAGGTACATCGAAAATATATTTTTCTATTTTGGTTTCATAATCGACCTTGTGATATCACAAATAGTTTCATAATGAAATTTTTTATTTTACAGTTTTTGCTCATTATTAAACTATTTGTGGTAAAATTTTAGTTGTCGCGATTGACAATACTTTAACTTGACTGGTGTCGACATCAAAATGTAAAATTGCCGTTAATTCATAGAATAATTGGAACCCTCCCATGCGTTACATACTGAAAATTGTCGATAATGCGTATTGAAGAGTTCGCCACCAGTACCACTAAGGTAAAAGAAAACGGAGGCGTAAAATTGTAAACTCGTAAAGAATAAGTTTTTTTAAAATCCCACCAGTTTTTTTGGGAAAAAAAATCTGAAAATGCAAAATATCAGAAAAAAAACATTGATAGCATTAAATCGGAGAAAGTTACATTTGTTGTTGTATAATGTATTTAATTGTTACACTGTATGACTTTAAATCTAAATTAGCTTAAAAGACTACTTTACTCTAAGATCACAAGATCCTTCGGCCTTATAAATTTTTGAATTTATTTGTGTATAACTGAGCCTGTCCTTCAGAGTGAAAATTTCAACTAATAGCGCTTCAAAGTAACGGGGAGGCCTTCTAAAGTAACAAGCTCAATTAAACACACACACAAATACAAAAACCTCCAGTTAGACAAATTATCCAACAATTACCACTACCTAGTGTCAACTTCTGTGTTGGATTTAGATCGACTAGTTTAAAACTCCCAACTAACGAACCCGACACGACTACTTTTTTTTTTTGTTCAGGCCCAGCAGAATACGATCCAATTGGCGACACGATCGAAACCAATTTGCAGAGGGCGATGTGCTCGCTGACGGACTCCACACCTCCGTTTAATCACTCGGCCGAGAGGAAAATGGACGTATCGCGCGAAAGGATGACGGCTCCTGCCCCGAATCAATACCTGCTGCAGAAAATCGCGGCGGAGCGGAGGCCGTGCGAGGGATCCGTCTTCAAATCGGTGACGGGCCGCTTCCACGGACGATGCGTCCCGGTGAGTAGTACACCGTCACCTTTTATAACCCGCATAATACGCGCGTGATGGATGTCGGTTCGAGGAAAATCCTATTTCCTCCGTGGAAAATATGTAACGTCCGCACGCACAATGGTCATTCATTCTTAAGGTCCCTCGTGGAAAACGTACAATAAGTTCGAAACTTTCGTTTTCACTGACAGCAGATGTAGCGTTTGGTTCTTTTTAAGACTTTCTTCAAGGAAAATGGAAACTCTTAACTTGTTGCATATGCATTAAATATTCGTCGCGGCATTTGGGAGCGAAATAGTTTTTAATAAATTATACAGGGTGTTTCAGAGCTCTGGGAATGGTCAATCACGGGCTTATTTTTCAAAATTTCAAAAAATATTTTATACAAAAGTTATGGTTAATAGTGAGCTGCACGCCCTAAAAATATTTAAATTTATACAGGGTGTCTCATAACAACGTTACAGACCAAACTTGTTTTTTTTAAATTGAACACCCTGTATTTTTTGACATTTTTTAATTATATGGAGCAAATAAAGGTGAGTTACTTTAACACTCCCTATACCTATTGTTTGCCGTTTTCGAAATATTTGAAGATTTGTTGAAATGCATGGTCTGGATGAAATTTTATTTTTGCTCCAGTGATTGACGTTGAACGATTAAAATCATTTCTTTTATTTGGTTGAAGGTTCGAACTATAGAGCCAACCATAATTTCATACAAAAAATTATACTGGGTGATAAAAAAATGCGATAGAAAAACCCAACTTATAAAGTTAAATAACTTCGTTTTTTTCAAATGGCACACCCTGTATTCAGTAACGTATTCTCAAGTAGAATCAAAAAGAAAAAAATATCTAAAAATAAACCACATATTTAAATTAAAACTCACTAAAACAAAGAATCTAAAATTAAATAAAAAACCCAAAATTAATACAAAACCCTTGAAAATACCGATAAAAAAATTCAAAAACGTTGGTTGCAAAATCTAAAATAAAGGGCAAAAATTAAAAACCTTGACCACAAAAAAAATTCCGCAAAGAAATCAAAAATTTCCGTGTAAAAATTAATATTTTATGTAAAAAAAAAAACTAAAATGTAGGACAAAAATAAAAAATTTTGACCAGAACGTCGGGCCTGAAAATCAAAAATGCTGAAATATCGAAAATTTCAATAAACCAATAAAAAATGTGGGCTAAAATAAAGAATAATTGATTTATATGCCAGAATTTTTTTTTCGGGTATTTTCGTGTTTTGTTTGTTGAAATTTTCAATTTTTTTGGTCTGCATTCAATTCTCAGGTCTAAAAATAAAAAAAAATGCCGACCAAGAAATCCAAAATTTCAACAAACGAATCGAATATTTTGGCCAAGAAATCCAAAATTTGGAGCAAATCTAAAATATCGGCAAAAAATCAAAAACCCTGGTCTAAAAATAAAAATGCAAACCAAATATTTGAAAATACAAGAAAAATAATTTAGCATTTTCAGCCCCAAAAATAACTCTTTTTAGCTTAAAATAAGTTCGGACGAGAAATTCGAAAATAAAAACGCACAAAAAAATCAATAATTCAGGTTAAGAAAATCTAAGATATGCGACAAAAAATACAAAATTAAGACCAAAAATCTAAAATTCGTACCTAGAAATGAAAGTGGTAGACCAACAAATTGAAAATTTCAACAAACAAATAGGAAATTTAAGTCAAAATAAAGAAAGACCAAAAATTTCAACCAAAAAAAATCGAAAATACAAAATATATCGGCCGTAAAGATAAAAATGCAGACAACAAAATCGAAAATTTTGATCGAAATAAAGAATATTTAGGCCAAAAATTTAAAATATGGGCCAAAGAATCAAGAATCTTAATCTGAAAATAAAAAACGCAGACAAAAAAAATTGAAAATTTAGGAAGAAGCAAAATAATTTCATCCTCCGAAAATAAGTTTTTGACCAGAAATTTGAAAATAACAGAGAAAATGTACAATGAGGGTAAAGAAATTAAAAATTTAAACAAACAAAGCAAACATTTGGGTCAAAATTAAGGATATTTAGGCTAAAAGATAAAAAAATTAGACCAAAAAATCGAGAAAAAAAAAGGAAACAAATCTAAAAACTTAATGATTCGGCCCGAAAAAATAAAAAATATAAAACAGTCAAACATTTTAACAATTAAATCGAAAATTTAGATCAAAATAATATTCTTTAGGACAAATGATCAAAAATTTAGATAAAAAATGGTGATGTGGCCATCATGTTACTTTCTCCGACTTGATGGTATCATTTATATTTACGCTTTCATGGTTTATGTTTAATTGAAATCATATTTTAAATGTACATCGAGCGTTGCGTAAACTCGGATGAAACTGACGTTTAAAACGTCAAAATTATGAAAGATGGAAAAATTATACTTCAAATCCAAAAACTCGGTTTACTTAAAAACTAACGAGATTTCGAAAAAAACTTATTTTTTAGAAGTTGTTCATTTTAGCATTCTCTACAATTATTTCTCACATATAATACAAAACCCTTGAAAATACCGGTCAAAAAATTCAAAAATGTTGGTTTCAAAATCTAAAATAAAGGGCAAAAAATAAAAACTTTGACCACAAAAAAAAATCCGCAAAGAAATCAAAAATTTCCGTGTAAAAAATAATATTTTATGTAAAAAAAAACTAAAATGTAGGACAAAAATCAAAAATTTTGACCAGAATGTCGGGCCTGAAAATCAAAAATGCTGAAATATCGAAAATTTCAATAAACCAATCAAAAATGTGGACTAAAATAAAGAATAATTGATTCATATGCCAGAAAAAAAAATTCGGGTATTTTCGCGTTTTGTTTGTTGAAATTTTCAATTTTTTGGTCTGCATTCAATTCTCAGGTCTAAAAATAAAAAAAATCCAACCAAGAAATCAAAAATATCAACAAACGAATCGAATATTTTGGCCAAAAAATCAAAAAAATTTGAGCAAATCTAAAATATCGGCAAAAAATCAAAAATCCTGGTCTAAAAATAAAAATGCAGACCAATTATTTGAAAATACAAGCAAAAGAAAAATAATTTAGCATTTTCAACCCCAAAAATAACTCTTTTTAGCTTAAAATAAGTTCGGACGAGAAATTCGAAAATAAAAACGCACAATAAAATCAATAATTCAGGTTAAGAAAATCTAAAATATGGGACAAAAAATACAAAATTAAGACCAAAAATCTAAAATTCGTACTTAGAAATGAAAGTGGTAAACCAACAAATCGAAAATTTCAACAAACAAATAGGAAATTTAAGTCAAAATAAAGAAATTTTCAACCAAAAATTTCAACCGAAAAAAATCGAAAATACAAAATATATCGGCCGTAAAGATAAAAATGCAGACAACAAAATCGAAAATTTTGATCGTAATAAAGATTAAATTTTTGGCATATTTAGGCCAAAGAATCAAGAATCTTAATCTAAAAATAAAAAACGCAGACAAAAAAAAATTGAAAATTTAGGTGGAAGCAAAATAATTTTAGCCCCAAAAATAAGTTTTTGACCAGAAATTTGAAAATAACAGTGAAAATGTACAATGCGGGCAAAGAAATTGAAAATTTAAACAAATAAAACTAAAATGTAGGACAAAAATAAAACATTTTGACCAGAACGTCGGGCCTGAAAATCAAAAATGCTGAAATATCGAAAATTTCAATAAACCAATAAAAAATGTGGGTTAAAATAAAGAATAATTGATTTATATGCCAGAATTTTATTTTTCGGGTATTTTCGCGTTTTGTTTGTTGAAATTTTCGATTTTTTGGTCTGCATTCAATTCTCAGGTCTAAAAATAAAAAAATGCCGACCAAGAAATCCAAAATTTCAACAAACGAATCGAATATTTTGGCCAAAAAATCAAAAATTTGGAGCAAATCTAAAATATCGGCAAAAATTAAAAATCCTGGTCTAAAAATAAAAATGCAGACCAAATATTTGAAAATACAAGGAAAAGAAAAATAATTAAGCATTTTCAGCCCCAAAAATAACTCTTTTTAGCTTAAAATAAGTTCGGACGAGAAATTCAAAAATAAAAACGCTCAATAAAATCAATAATTCAAAATATGGGACAAAAAATACAAAATTAAGACCAAAAATCGAAAATTCGTACCTAGAAATGAAAGTTGTAGACCAACAAATCGGAAATTTCAACAAACAAATTTAAGTCAAAATAAAGAAATTTTGGTCCGAAAAACTAAAAATTTCAACAAAACATATCGGCCGTAAAGATAAAAATGCAGACAACAAAATCGAAAATTTTGATCGAAATAAAGAATATTTAGGCCAAAAATTTAAACTATGGACCAAAGAATCAAGAATCTTAATCGAAAAATAAAAAACGCAGACAAAAAAAAATGAAAATTTAGGTAGAAGCAAAATAATTTCAGCCCCCAAAAATAAGTTTTTGACCAGAAATTTGAAAATAACAGTGAAAATGTACAATGTGGGCAAAGAAATTGAAAATTTAATTAAGGATATTTAGGCTAAAAGATAAAAAAATCGAGAAAAGAAGGTGAAAAATATAAAAAATATAGACCAAACAGTCGAAAATTTTAACAATTAAATCGAAAATTTAGATCAAAATAATATTCTTTAGGCCAAATGATCAAAAATTTAGATCAAAAAAATCGAAAATATAGGGTTTTTAATAAAATATGTAGAATATCCCAGTAAGAAAATTGTTTAAATTAGTCTCCAAAATCACTCTATTGCTCAATTTTATTTAAATAGCAAAACATTTTTTTAAATTTTCATTTTAATTGATCAAAAGAGTGAAACTAATTTTAAAAAGAATTCAAATAAAACAATTCACTTGGTTAGTATCACTGTCAGTAGCGGTTCGTGGAACATGTTCCCGCCTCCTTTTTGAAAAAAGAGAAACCGATTAATCTTCATAGTTCAAGGTTATTTTGAGCTGTGGAGGTTCATAGTTTCAAACAGCCGAATTCGAACAAGCTGAAAATATGATTTCGATTTATCGTGCGTTTCCGACAAGCACTAAATCTGTGACACTATTCTTCGTCCATGTAACCACTCGGAAAACAAAAAAAATCGTTTTTTTTTAAATCCGCACAGCCAATTTTTTTTTTATTTATCTCCTGATTAAACTTTCTCGTTAGGTCTTTACTAGTTTCGAAATGGACGCAGTCGAGCAGGAAGACACCACAGTCTTTATTTCGATAATCAAATTATTCAGTAGACTAACAGCTTTTTAATTCGCACTATTTTCTCAATAGTACATGAGCAAAAAGACGGTAATGATCCAATTTAATTAATTGTGTAATGCGCTAAATATGACCAAGAAGTGCACGTAGTCGTCGCGCGTACGAGATGAGCCAGAATTTATTTGGCACCAAATACACGTTCACACGGCGACCCCTCCAACCGCGCACCTCTCCGCGGTAGCCAATATCCTAACGAAATGCCGTGCGAGATGGAAGCTGGCACGCCGCGGCGTTGCATAGGGAAACAACTGCATTGCGATTTTTCTTTATTCATTAAAGTTATGCGGGCGTTGTTTAACATTTAAACTGGCGAAAAGGGGTTTTTAGAATTATTTAAAAATCCTTGCTGAGCTTGAAATTAGAGGTAGTGCCATGCTCATTGGCTCTATACAACGAGCCGCCCCTGCCTTTTACTAAATATTTAACACATTGGCAAAGTCATTCGAGCTGTCAAAGCCGAAATAATCGATAGTTCAAAAAGCAACCGATAGATAGGCCACCCTGCACCTCCGATATTTAAAAAAATATCGAGAAAAACGTGAACAGTGTACAAAAACCTTACTGTTTTTCTTTTTACTTTCTACTGCAAATCGTGCTTTCTCGTACTTCTAACTAAATTGATGATCATGAGCGAATTAAAATCGAAATTGTTCTGATCGTGCTTTCTCGTATTTCTTACGAATAAAATAAATTGATGATCATGAGCGAATTGAAATCGAAATTTAGAAGTTATTACCAAGCCCTTCAGCATTCAAACTACTCAGGTCAGGGTTACTCCTCCCATAATATCTGATGCAGCTCGTTGCGGGGAATTGTTAAAGCCAATCGTGCGGATGCTCAAGATTCCGATTGTTCCAACATTAAGGGATGGCCCTGATCCCGATAAGTCGCCGTGACTGTAATGAATATCCGTGAGTTTAACGGTTAAAGTTTTCGCAGCAATATTGCAAGCCGGGCCCCGGAATCGATGGCGCGGCGGCGATTAGTTTGTGACAGATGATGGTGTCCTGTGTCCCTGGGTCCGCACAGCAGACACTGCTTAGCATATTGCATAAAGTCCTCGTTCATCTTGCTCCGCTTCAATTAGCGATGAAGACTTTTGCCCAAACGACGCGAACCCCGGAGGCAATGAGCACAATCCGGGCGCCCTGATTAAGATGTATCGCCGCCGCTGCCGCCGCCGTAAAGAGCGCTCTCGATCCCATTGTGCTTAATGGGAATGACAAAATTAACAAAGCCATATATGTGTGTGTGTGTGTATCACTCTTGTCCCGCTATTTATATCGATCTTCATTCCCGTCCGCATTTGCATGTACACCATCTAAACTGTGTAATCAATTATTCGACGTTCGCTGCGTTTAATGTTATCTTTTACTTCGACGGGGACGGATTATCTTGATGGGCTTAATTTCATTCGCGAATTCGTAAAAATAAGTGCAGTCATTTGCGATCCGTTTACTTAAATTGACATTAATTAACTGATTTACACGAATGTACCACGTCGGTGAGTACATCTTCGCAAAAATCATTTAGTACTATGAAACATAAATTTTACAGTAGGTTTTGGAATAAAGCACTTGTTTCATTTCATTATATTTTCAGTGGCGTGTAACCTATTTCTAACTAAGTAACTTCATTTGTCCTACGACTTTCATAGATACTGATCAATAACGCAGAATTGAAACAGGCTAGAAACTTGATAATATATACATGAGCGTCCGCAGAAATTTTTCCAGGGGAGGGCAAAACTTTCATACAGAAATTTCGAATAAATAGAAACACTGAATAAAACACTTACTAAGTTTTATTCAGTGTTTCTATAATGAATTACCACGTAGTAACGGTCGCAACCATCACCATGATTCGAATAAATAACTGTCAAAAATGACAATTTCCAACCGCAAACAGCACATAAAGAAATTTGCAGCTGTCAAGAATTGTGGATTTTTACTATCAAAAATGGTGATGTCATCATGTTACTTTCTCCGATCTTGATTGCATAACAGTTATTTATATTTTTACCACCATGGTTTATTTTCGTTTTAGATCAGATGATACTGACGTTTAAAACATCAAAGTTATGAAAGATGGAAAAATTTTACTTCCAATTCAAATAATCTTAAATTAGTTTATTAGAAAACTAAAAAAATCCTAATAAATTCTTGAAAAAAGTCCTAAAAACAAATCTTGATAAATCCTGAAAAAAGTCCTGAAAAAGATTTCTGAAAAAGCCCAAAGAGAATACCCGAAAAAAGTCTTGAATAAAAAAGTCCTGAAAAAAGTGCTCTGACAAAGCAATGTCTTGAAAAACAGGTTCTTGAAAAAGTCCTGAAAAAAGTCCCGAAAACTGAGTCGTCACAAAAAAAATCCTAAAAGAGACTGTAGAAAAGTACTGAAAATAGGCTTCGATAAAGTTCGAAAAAATGCCTTAAAAAGACCTTGAAAAAATCCTGTAAAATAGTCCAGAAAAAAAGTCCAGCAAGGAGTCCTTACAAAAATTCTTAAAAAAGACCCGAAAAAGCTCGAGAAAATAGTTCTAACAGAAGTCATGAAAAAGCCTTAGAAGAGAACTGAGAAGACATTAAAAAAGTCTTGATAAAATAATCCTAATAAAAAATCCTGAAAAACGTCTTGAAAAAATAATCGTGATAAAAAAATCCTGAAAATAATCAAAAGACAAAGTTCTGATAAAACGGCCAGAATAAAGCATACAAAAAAGTCAGAAAAAAGACCTTATAATAAAGGTCCTAAAAAGACCCCAGAAAATTTCGAAAGTCAGAATAAAGACCTTAAAAAGTCGTGAATACAGCCTGTGAAATAGTCCCGCAAAAAGTCCTAAAAATGTCTGCAAAAAGTCCCGTAAAGAGTCCTTAAGAAGGTCCTAAAAAGACCCCAGAAAATTCCGGAAAATGATCCTGACAAAAGCCTTAGAAACGATCTGATTAAAGGCATTAAAAAGTCCCAAAAAAAGGTCCTGAACATAATAGTTTTTAAATAATTTTAAAAAAGGCCCTGAAAAAAAAATTCGAAAAAGATAGGTTCTGAAACAAAGGTCTTGAAAAACTTCTGAAAAAAGTCGTAACAAAAGTTTTGAAAACATTGTCCCGTAAAAAAATCCCAAAAAGAGTCTTGCAAAAAGCGTAAGAAAAGACCTGAAAAGGGGCATTAAGAAAGTTTCAGAAAAATAATTCAGATTAGAAATCCTAAAAAAAAAGTCCCAAAAAGGCCCCGAACAAAAACCTTTTAGTCTTGAAAAAAGTTCTAAAAAAACTCTTAACAAAAGTTTTGAAAAAATCGTCCGGCAGAAAAACCCAAAAAGAGTCTTGCAAAAAGTTCCTGATAAATCCTGATAAAAAAATCCTAAAAAGAAGCCTCAAAAACAAAACGTTTTTAAAAAGTCTTGAAAAGAAGAGTCTCGAAAAAAATTCAGAAAAGAAAAGTCCTAAAAAAACATCGTTAAAGATGATTCCTGAAAATATGGTCTTGAAGAAAAGTCCTGCAAAATAAGTTCTAGAGAAAGATTCTTAAAAAAGACCTGAAAAAAGAAATTAAAAAAATCCTGAAAATAAGGTCTTACAAAAAAGACCTGAAGAGTCCTAAAAAAAGTCCTGAAATTTTGATTTATTCTTTCATGATATTTTTCAATTCAAATGTACATCGAACGTGTTGTAGTATTGGATGATTCTGACGTTTGAAACGTCAAAATTATGAAAAATGGAAATAAAAAATGATACTTCAAATTCTAATAATGAGATTTCCAAAAGAACTTATCCTTTATAAGTTATAAATTTTATCATTACCTACCAATATTATTAATATAAATTTGAACTGTTATCGTTTCTCAATTATAAACCAAAAATGACAAAAAAATGATAATTTTATTTTTTCATAAAACGTTTATTTTTTGAAAAATATTTTCAAACAAAAGATGCTCATTTCTTTGTTAGCTTCAAGATTTGTTTAGATGTTTTTGTAATATTGTTCATTTAAAAAAAAATATTGTAAAAAAACAATAAACGGCTAAAGTTAACGCATACTTGAGGTGTATGAAATTTCACCGAAAGCTTTTCAGTTCTTCGGAATATTAAATAAGACTTATGTTCAAAGTTTCATATCAATTGCTCCATTAGTTTTTGAGATACGGCGCGCGCAGACATACATCGCAATAGGAATGCATATTGAAAAAATGGTGATGTGGCCATCATGTTACTTTCTCCGACTTGATGGTATTATTTATATTTACGCTTTCATGGTTCATCCTAAATTTAAATCATATTTTAAATGTGCATCGAACGTTTCCTAGACTCGGATGAAACACGTTTAAAACATCAAAATTATGGAAAATGAAACAATTATACTTCAAATTCAAAAACTAAAGTGATTTCGAAAAAAACTTATTCTTTACAAGTTGTTCATTCTCTATAACTATTATTCAAAAAAATTTGCTGTAACTATTATCGTTTTATAATTATAAACCAAAAATTAGAAAAAAATAATATTTTTTTTTCTCTAATAAAAATGATTTTATGAAAAATGTCTTTAAGCAAAGGATGTTCATTTATTTGATGTCTTCAAGGCAACACACACAGACACAAAAAAAAATTCCAAAAATTGTTGAAATGGTATCTAGGGACCCCAAAACGGATATTTCCGTAAAAAAAATTTTTGAAAAAAAATCACTATCGCAATACTTTCTCGTAACGGAGAAAGTAAAAACGGCATTTTTTGATATTAAAAAAAAGGAAATGACAACTTCGAATTATCAAAAATTCTGCATTTCTACCACGATAAACGGCACGATTTCAACGGTAAATAAAGAAATTAGCAGCTGCCAAAAATTGTGGATTTTAACAATCAAAAACGGCATTTTTTGATATTAAAAAAATGGTGATGTGGCCATCATGTTACTTTCTCCGACTGGATGGTATCATAGCCATTTATATTTACGTTTTCATGGCGTTTTGAAATCATATTTTAAATGTAAGTAACCTAGCGGCAACTATAAAGACTTCTATTGTTTTATGTTAATTGAATTAATTGTTTAATATCTATATTTAATATTAAGGCGTAATTAAAGTAGAGCGCATGTGATGCTTAGCTTGCATTTTAATTTAATATAAATAGTTGTTATTTCAGAGAGCACAACATTCAATACTCTGCATTCAAGTTCTAACGTTTATATTTTTGTTGTTAATAATTAAGATTTATAATTGTAATTCATTATTTAAGTGTTCAAACAAATAAACCAGTTTTTAAAAACATAAGTTTCACCGAAATAAATATAATTGGCGCAGTCGGTAGGATTTCCGAAGAAGACGTCAACCTGAGTGAATATCAAGACGACATCTCTTCTTTTGTTTCAACAATTCATCGGAAATTCGTAAGAAGCTCTACGTTCAACAGCACCGAGGAGTCCTCCAGACATCGAGGATCCAGCTCTGAGGGCAACAGGACGAGGGATTCATCACCAGCTCCATAACTTCTCTGGACGAATACCAGAACCGGATGGACCGAGTGATTTTCTTTTGGTGAGCACAGTTTTTTAGAGGTTTAATTTTTATTTTTTGTTTATGTCTAAAAATTCGGATTCTGATTCGGACATAGTTCCTATTTATTCCCCAAAACGTTCGCATTCCCCTATTAATTTTGTAATAGACGAATTAATTAATAAGTTAGACAATATAAAATTAGATATGGAGAATAACGCGAATAACGTGGATTACCAAATTTTAAAATTAAATGTTGATACAATTCCAACATTTAACGGAAATAATGAATTAACGGAAATTTTTATATCTAGGTGTGATGCAGTTTTGAATCAGTTTAGGCCTCTTAATAATCAACAAGTTAATAATTATTTAATCAACGCAGTTATTAGTAAATTACAAGATCGCGCATTGATTGCTATAGGTTCAAGAACAGAATTACAAACGTGGCAAGAAATTAAAAATCACTTAAGACAAAGATTTGGAGATTTAAGAAATTATGATTGCTTAGTCCAAGATTTAATTAATTTAAAACCACATAAAAATGAACGTTATTTAGATTTTGCAGAACGTGTTCAAATATTAAGAAGTAGACTTGCAGGAAAAATTAATTCCTTATCTGCATTAGAAATGCCAGATGCTACTAAGTTGATTCATCAACATAATTATGATGAGCTTGCATTAAAGACATTTATTCGTGGACTTCGTGGAAGTATCCAAAGTATAATTAGATTACGTGACCCAGATACACTAGAAGAAGCTATTAATTATTTAATAGAAGAAGATAATTTTAATAGTACCTTAGACGTACCAAATAATACAAATTTTAATCAAACACAAAATAAATTCAATTTTCAACCACAAACGTCTAGATTTAATCAGACTAATTTTAATAATCCTAATAGACAATTTCCACAATCAAATAATTCTAATTTTCCTAATCAACCAATTAATTTACAATTTAGACAACAGACTCAAAGACAACTTCCAACTAATAGACAAGTATTTGGTCGTTCACAAAATTTCTCAAATGTAAATTCTAATAATAAACAACCTTATCGTGGTAATAATAATTATCCGTTTAATAAACGACCTCGTTTTAATAATTTTAATTCAAATCCTAATTCAAATTTTAATGCTAATTCTAATGCAAATGTAAATTCCCCTATGCAAATTCCTCAACAAAGTACATCTCAATTACCAAATCCAACACCTATGTCAACTACAACGGCATATACTAATAGACCTAGATTGTATAATCTTGATGAAACTACATATTCCGGAAATTTAAGTGATAATAATAATGAAAACGGAAATAATTTTTTAGGTTAAACTGCCTTGGACAAACAAATGTTGAGTTTTTAGGTATAGTTAATAACGCTAGTAATTTACCATTTTTAATAGATCCGTCAACAAAATTAAAAATAATAATGGATTCGGGAAGTACTCGTTCTTTTATTAATCCCCGAATAGCAAATAAATTATTTAAAAGAGACATAAAAAATGATCCTTTTGAGGTAACCAGCGCACATGGAACCTCTCAGGGAACAAAAAGTGTTATTATTTCTCTCAAAAGTTTATTTAAAAATAATTTTGCTTCTAAGTTAAAATGTTATTTATTTGATTTTCATTCCTCTTTCGATATTCTTCTTGGAGTGGATAATATGAATAAAATTAATGCTTGTTTAGATTTTACAAAGAATTTAGTAATTACTCCTAATAATGAAATACCATTTAGTTTTCGTGATAATCAAAATAATGAAAGTGTAATTTTAAATAATAATAATTTTAATAATTATATTGAAAATCCTGTTGATTTACCAGTAACTAAGCGAATATTAGTACCTGCACGTAGTCAACAGATTATTGAAGTTGATGTAGCTAATCTCGCAAATGGAGAGGCTATATTTCCAAGAGTTAATACAGAATACGTAGAAGTGCCAGAGTGCATTACCACTGTAAAGAATAATAAAGCATTGTGTATTGTTATAAATAAAACTGACTTTGATAGAGATATTAATATTAAAAGACCTTGCATTGTGACCCACATCAATGAATATGAAGTGAAATCACATCAGCAAAATAATTGTCTTAAAAATGCTAATTTAAATATGTTTAACACAAAGAATGTTAAATTAGATCTTTCTAAAATTAGAGCAGATCACATGAATGATGAAGAAAGAAATGTAATTCTTAAATTAATTTCTCAATACTCTGATATATTTCATTTAGAAGAAAACAATTTAACTTTTACAAATAAAATTAAACATAGAATTATTACAAATGATGAAATTCCAGTACATACTAAAACCTACCGTTATCCGGAGGTACATAAAGCTGAGGTAAATCGTCAAATTACTAAAATGTTAAATGAAAATATTATAAGACCATCTTATAGTCCATGGTCTTCGCCTATCTGGATAGTCCCGAAAAAACTAGATGCATCAGGCCAGCGGAAATGGCGTGTTGTTTTTGACTATCGTAAGCTTAATGACAAGACAGTAGGTGACCGTTATCCTCTTCCTAATATTAATGACCTTTTGGACAAATTAGGTAAATGTCAATATTTCACAACTTTAGATTTGGCATCAGGATTCCATCAAATCGAAATTGATGAACAAGATATTCCTAAAACAGCTTTTAACACAGAAAATGGACATTATGAATTTTTAAGAATGCCTTTTGGGTTAAAAAATGCCCCTGCTACATTTCAGCGTGTCATGGATGATATTTTGAGAGGAATTCAGAATGAACATTGTCTCGTCTATATGGACGATATTATTATTTTTTCGACTAGCCTCCAAGAACACGTAGTTAGACTGACTGAAGTTTTTAAAAGATTAAGAGAATCTAATCTCAAAATTCAGCTAGATAAATCTGAATTTTTACAGAAAGAAGTCGCTTATTTGGGACACGTAGTGACACCTGAAGGTGTTAGACCAAACCCTGATAAAATAATTGCAATTCAAAATTACCCCATTCCGAAAACAACTAAACAAATAAAAGGATTTTTAGGATTATTAGGATATTATAGGAAATTTATTAAAAACTTCGCTGATTTGACAAAACCTATGACTAAATGTTTAAAAAAAAATGCAACTATTAATATCAATGACCCTGATTATCAGAATTGTTTTAGTTTATGTAAAGACATTTTAACAAATCAACCTTTATTGCAATATCCTGACTTTTCTAGACCATTCATATTAACCACAGACGCAAGCAATCAAGCTCTCGGCGCTGTGTTATCGCAAGGTAAAATTGGGTCAGATTTACCCATCGCGTATGCCAGTAGAACTTTAAATGATTCTGAGACTCGTTACTCCACTATAGAAAAAGAGTTACTTGCGATAGTTTGGGCTGTCAAGTATTTTCGCCCTTATTTATTCGGACGTAAATTTCAAATAGTCACTGATCATAGGCCACTCCAATGGTTGATGTCTATAAAGGAGCCAAATTCAAAATTAGTCAGATGGAGATTAAAACTTTCAGAGTACGATTATACTATTGTTTATAAAAAAGGGATTTTAAATAAGAATGCTGACGCATTATCCAGAATAGAGTTGAATATTAATGAAGAATTTTCTGAAAACTTAAAATATTATTTAGATAATTTTGATGATAATTTAATAAATAATGATAATGATCAATCATCTATGATAGTAGAACCTGCTGAAAATACACATGTAAATAATGTTGTTGATAATGAAAATGCTAATGATGGTAATACTATTCATTCTAGTAGAGAACATCCAATATTAAGTATCCCAATTTCAGATAAACCTGTTAATGTAGGAGATAACCAATTAATAATATCAGAAGTTCAACATTCTTCTTCATTTCCAAAAATTAGTAATTTATTTAATAAAAAGAAAATGAGAATAGAAATACAATTTTCACAATTAAATTTTGAACAAGATGTGATTGAATTTGTTAAAGAATATATTGTCCCTGGTATAAGTTACTACATTTATTTTAAAGATCCTATTTATGAAAAATTTAGTGTTATACTTCAAAAATATTTTAAAAATTCTACAATTAAAATGACCAAATGTTCACAATTATTGACTGATGTTGAAAATGATAATGATATTTTAGAAATTATACAAAATTATCATGAAGGTAAAACCAACCACAGAGGTATTGATGAAACGGAAGCTAGGTTGAAACGTACATATTATTGGCCTAATATGAGAAAGACAATTCAGAATTATATAAATGAATGTGAAGTTTGCCTTGTTTCAAAATATGATAGAAGACCTTTAAAATTAAAATTTAATACTACCCCTACAGCAACTAGACCTTTTGAAATTATACATATAGATTGTATTGCTTTAGAAAATGCTAAATTTCTCACAATTATAGATTCATTCTCAAAATATACCCAATTGTACAAATTAAGTTCTTATCAAGCTATAGAAATTGCATCTAATTTAATTAAATTCTTTTGTCACCATGGTATTCCAACCTTAATTATTTCAGATAATCACCTTGAATTTAAAAATACGGTAATTAGAGAACTTTTAGAAACTCACAAAATTAAAATTCATTTTATAAGTTCTCAACATCCAGAATCTAATGGAATAGTAGAACGTGTACATTCCACTATTATTGAACATGTTAGATTATTAAATAATCAAACCCTATTTAAAAAGGAACCTATTGAAATTAAAATTTTATACGCTATTTTAGCTTATAATAATTCTATTCATTCAGTTACTAAACTTAGACCTTCTGAAATTATTTCAGGACACATTGATAATACTTCACTTTTAGATGTTGACCTAGAAACTATTATTACAAATAATTATGTCCAAAATCATAAAAATAAAGTAAAATTATTATATGAAAGTATTAATCAAACAATTAATGAAAATAAAAGTAAATCTATTGATAAATGTAATGTAACTCGTGAGGAAGCTCCTCAAATTCCAGAAATAAGTTATATAAGAAATAGGCAAAAACAGTCAAAAACTAAAAATAAATATAAAAAAGAGAAAATTAAAACCATTGACTCTAATCGTAAGACTGCAGAAATTGAAACTAGACATCGTAATCAAGCAGCAAAAGTTCATATGTCAAATATGAAAAGACCTAGAATAGTAAAATCCAAAACTGAGGAAATTTTAAATTTTGGAACTTTTAAAAAATATTTAAATAATAATAATGATATTGAAAACAGTGATGTATTAGAAGTAAGTGATAATTTGTTTCATGCTCCTCCAGATTTTTCGTTAGCTCATTGTGTGAGTCAAGATTTGAAAATGGGTGCAGGAATAGCTCTTGACTTTAAAAATATATTTGGTAGGAAAAATGAATTAATTAAACAAAATCCTCAACTATATTCTTTATGTTATCTTAGAGACAATAAAAAGTATATTATTTATTTAATTACAAAACAAAATTTTAGTGATAAGCCTACTTTAGAATGCCTTTTTAAAACTCTACTGAATTTAAAACAATTTTGTTTAAATAAAAACATAACAAAATTAGCAATTCCTAAATTAGGATGTGGTATTGATAGATTAAATTATAATGTGGTAAAAGTTATGATTAATTATATTTTTCAAAATTCAAATATTCAAATTCATATTTATTTGGGAGAACCTAATGTAAATCCATCGGTTCCAGGTTGTTCTTCAGCACACCCGTGATTGGGTTAGAAATAAAAAATATAACCAACAATGCAGGATTATTACCTATAAATTTAGGAAACGCCAGATTAGAAAAATCTGAGCACACTTTTGTTCATTACTACGATTTGAATCCACTTTACGAAGAATTTAATAAATTAAATCATCAATATGAGTTTTTGAGAAAAATGATGAACAATATAACAAAATTTAAAAGAGATTTCCAAAATTACGATCAACTTTTGAATTACTCTAGAAATGATATTATTTCTAAAATTAAAATTATTCAAATGAATACTATGACGAAGAGAACAAAAAGAGGATTAATTGATGGACTGGGTACAGTAATTAAAACTATCAGTGGAAATATGGATGCTCGAGATGATAAGAGAATTAATACAATATTGGGACATTTGGCAGCAAATCAAAATAACCTTCAAAACCAACTGAAACTTGGATATAGTGTTAATACACAACTTATTAAAAATTTTAATGATACAATTAAAGACATTGCACATAATCAGAATACTTTGGAATCTAGGATTATGCAATTGTATGCAATATTTAAAGAAGAAATTGACTATCAACATATTCTGTTTACTAAGGACTTATATAATCAACTTATTTTACTTTTTGGAACCATTGCAAATATTTTACAAAATACTTTAAATTCTTTAACTTTTTGTAAATTAAGAGTCTTAAGTACTGATATAATTAAGCCACAAGACCTATATGATGAACTGCTTAAAATTTCTACTCATTATAATGAAGAATTGCCCTTTGAACTTAAACCAGAAAATATTTTAGACTTTGAATCAGTTATAACTGTTAATTGTAAAATTAGAAAATCAAAAATTCATTATTTTCTTTCTTTTCCCATTAATTATAAATATCCTTTTAATTTATATACAATGTACTCTATTCCCACTATGTACAAATCAGAATATGTAACTATAATTCCGAATGTAAAATTTCTATTAAAATCTCAAATTGATCAAAAGATATGGCCTCTAAATAGCTTGTGTCTTAACGGCAATAAACAATTCCAATGTAATAATAATCTGCTCCTAAATTATAAAGCAGATTGCGAAACAAAATTATTAATCAACGGAGATACAGGAAATTGCAAATATATAAAATTGGAAATTCAGAAAAATCACTTGGAAAGGATTCCTAATACCAACAAATTACTTGCTGTTTTTATCAAGAAAGAAGAAGTGAAGATTGTTTGTCCTGACCACGAAGAAACCAAGAAGTTATATGGCGTTTATTTAATTCAACTGGATAAGTGTAAATTGATTTACCAAAACCATGAAGTGCTCAAGTTAGAAACAATGTATGGAAGTCCTGTTTTGATAAGTGCTTCGGGATTAAAATTAGACAATTTTAATATAAGTAACTTTACAATTCAACTTAAAAGACTAAAATTAGAAGATATACCCGTATATTCCCAAGTGCCGATTTCAACAGAAACATTTATTCCCTTAAAACCCAGTGCGTGGACACTATTTTTATATTTTATTATTATAATAAGTGTGATAATATTTGGATATAGGTGCCTTAGGAATAAAAAGGAACAACATATTCCCAAAAACATTGATTCTTCTCCCAGGGTATGCCGAATCTGAGGGGATAGGAGTAACCTAGCGGCAACTATAAAGACTTCTATTGTTTTATGTTAATTGAATTAATTGTTTAATATCTATATTTAATATTAAGGCGTAATTAAAGTAGAGCGCATGTGATGCTTAGCTTGCATTTTAATTTAATATAAATAGTTGTTATTTCAGAGAGCACAACATTCAATACTCTGCATTCAAGTTCTAACGTTTATATTTTTGTTGTTAATAATTAAGATTTATAATTGTAATTCATTATTTAAGTGTTCAAACAAATAAACCAGTTTTTAAAAACATAAGTTTCACCGAAATAAATATAATTTGTATATACTTCAAATTCAAAAACTCGGTTTACTTAAAAACTAACATGATTTAAAAAAAAAACTTATTCTTTAGAAGTTGTTCATTTTGGCATTCTCTACAATTATTATTAAAATAAATTTGCTGTAACTATTATCGTTTCACAATTATAAACAAAAAATAAAAATAAAAAATAATACATTTCTTTCTCGAATAGCAATGATTTTATGAAAAATATTTTCAAGGAAAAGATGTTAATTTCGTAGTTGTCTTCAAAGTTTGTTTAAATGTTTTTGATATTTTTCATATTTAAGAAAACATTGGCAAAAAACAAAAAACAGTTAAGGTATACACCCACTTCCGGTGTACGAAATTTTACCAAAAGCTTTTCAGTTCTTCGGATTATCAAATAAGACGTATGTTCAAAGTTTCATATCAATTGCTCTATTAGTTTTTGAGATACAGCGCACACAGCCAGACACACACACGCACACACGTACACACTCGTACTTCGTAACGGAGAAAGTAAAAAAATTATAACTCGGTGAGAAATTGGCGAATTTGCAAAAATTTAAGTTAGTTGTAAAGTAGAACTATTTTAAAATGTTTGTAGAGTTCAATTATATTATTATTTATTTGTTTTAGATTTTTTCTGTTCGTCTTCAACAACTAAAAATATTAATTTTGAAAAATTCATAACACAAAAATTGACTCAGTTTCAAAAGGTAAATTGCATCCGTTTTTTTATGGAATTCAATCATAGGGATATGATTTTTTTCTAGTTTTTCCTTGTTTAAATATTCGACCACTTAAAAATTCGTTTTTAAAAATGTATGACTCGAGCTGAAATTGACACATTTTCAAAAATCCAAGTGTATATAAAAGTAATTCCATCATATAAGTATTTATTTTTCTTTGTTCAATTGTTCGACAACTTAAAAGATTACTTTTCAAAAATTCATAAGAAATTGGCAAATAAAAAGTTAGTTTTAAAGGTAGATGTATTGTAAAGATTTTAAAATTTTTGTGGAATTCTTTAATATCATTATTTATTTTTTTAGATTTTTTTTCTTCTACTACCAAAAATATTAATTTTCAAAAATTTATTCAAATTTTTAGGAATTCAATCATATCTGTATTTAATAAATTCAAAAAACGAAATATAGCCTGAAAATATAAACTTAATTTTGCTTGCAGAGTTACGAACAGGTTGAATATTTATGTATTCAGGCTATATTTCGTTTTTTGAATTTATTTAATACTTTCTGCAACAAGTAAGGTTGTTTCTATTTTATTTATATCTGTATTTATTTGTCCATTGTTTTATCTTTGAATATAAGGCAATTGTTATTCCGTACTTTAAACAATATCTTAATTAATAGTATATATTATTATAAGGCATAACGCTATATTGACTAACATTCTGTACCATCTGTAAAACGGCTATCGAACTGATGGCCATTCCACTCATTCGTTATTTGTGTCGAGGGATATTAAACTGAATTGAAAAACGCATTCAATAAAATTAAACCAATTTCATTTAATCACTTACCAACAGCCCATCTTCATAACTGATAATTAAACATTTTCCACAATCTGCACACTAGAACACGTTAACACTCACTCGCCGGAAGATAAACTGTGCAAATTGAAAAGAATTGGAGCTGCGGAGATAAGCACTGATAACAGGTGAAGAAAGAATGCGGTCTCGCAATATCTCCGCCGGACGTGAATTGACCCCGAGGCTAAAGATGATACGGCTGTTAGCACCTGACAAAATTTTCCAGTTCCGTGCGCGAGTTCGGTGTTAAAAGAGTTTAATAATTTCGTGGAGTGTTGTTTTTGGATTATCATTTTTGATTCAAATTTTTGAAGGATGGATGAGCGACGGTGGTAGTCTTATAGATATTATTGGATGAAGGCAAGTGCACAGAGCTGAGTAATTGAAAATATTCTCAAACAATTAATAATCGAACAATGCGTTTGGCAGCTTTAAAAACGAACTTTAAAAAAGTGCAATTTTCTTTATAAGTTGTTTATTTCGGCATCCTATACAATTATTATTAATATAAATCTGATATAACTATCACCGTTTCCTTATTATAAACCAACAATGAGAAAAAAAATTATATATTCAATACAAATTTGGATTACACATAAAATTCTGCGAAAAAAATTTAAGCGTTTTCAAAATATTTATAAAAATTTTGAGCTTTTTCATAATTCACTTTAAAAATACATATCTCCGAACAATGCAAAATTGAAGGGATGTAATATTGGCCATAAAAAGCCAATACTCTAAGGTACACAGTGGTGATTTATTTTTGGAAAAATAAAATTCAGAGTGTTCAAAATTTCATACCACATTTAGTCAACTGTAAAGCATTAAATCTCGATGTTTTTAAATGGAACACCCTGTATATTTTTACATATTCCGACGCAGAATTCAATTCTGCATTGATCTCTACTAGCATTTCCTATGCCTATCTTCTTTCGTTCGATATTCACATGTTTGTAAAAATACGTCCATTTTCTGCGCATTAGATAAACAATGGGAATGTAATAGAAAATAAAGTAACCATTAATTATACAATAACACAGTCAATTGGTACGGCACAAACGTGGAAACACGCCAAGAACAATTTGCTTAATTATTGTTTGATTAAAATACTTATCCGTATTATATGGCTCTAATAATATCGCTTCTAACACCACCAACCTTAATACTTCCAAATTGCAGCTTCCAACAGTGAATTCTGCGTTCGTAGTATCAGCACGGTCCATATTCACAAACATCACTTGCACTGTTATTCACTCGATGTATTTACAATAATGTACGCCCGTAATTATCACACCTGCACCGAAAAATAAACAAATGATTTGAAGACTTGCGGGATGTCGCCGCCGATTCGATGCAAACGTGCGGTTGAGAGAGAGAGGGAGAGAGTAAGACGCGGCGAAGGAATCGTGCTTATCGGCTGTCCCTCCGTAAACGCATCCGCGCGGCGTCATTTTGGAACGCCGCTATTTTCAATGAATTTCGAGTATTGTTTTGGATCGATTCGCGTGTGTGTTAAGTGAACATGTAGTGTAAACATGGAAGAGGTGTACTGTGTAAAAATTGCCGCCGGTAATACATGGTAAAGTGAAGAAATCGTAAATAATGATTAGAACGCCGGATGAGTTCGTCGAGCGGTGGCGAAGATGGGCAAACTCGAGGAAACAAAATGCGCCCGGGCATTCGCAGAAGGTTAGTACTTTCGATTAATATACAATGTGTAATATTGATTGGTTAATAACCATGTTTACAATCATACGAAGAAGTGATGTGCACACGCATGCACAGACAACAAGGGTAATAAATTAATCGCAAAATAAAAAAAAAATATTATGTGGCCAACATATTACTTTCTCCGATTTTATGGTATAATAGTTATTTATACAGGGTTCGGTAAATGTGTCGGAACACCTGATTTCTGGTTAAACGTCTGTTGTTTTCTTATTACTTTAAAAATAAAATTGTATTTATCACAATACTTTGTTCACGGTGACTTGACAATTTCTTTGCATTTTTTCTTAGATGAAATTGTTTAACGCAAATCGATTTAGCTCGTTCTTCTGATGAAGAAAAAGGTACAACAAATGCATTGCGATTTTTCTCTATTAATTAAAGTTATACTGGGTCCTGCATTTCACCTCCCGTCTTCTATAGCTCAGTTACTAATTAAGTTAAGATTTCGATATTTTGTAGTATATATTTGCATCCTATTATGCATTTCAGGAAAATATTTTTGATTATACAGGGTGTCCCAAAAAAGCGCGACGTTATGATGATATATTTTTTTAAATTACATGCTATGTATTTTATTACTTATTTGGGTACCTTTTATGGTTGCCTACATACTCCTGTAATTTTATTGGAATCGATTCAGGGATATCAGCAAAAAAATAAAAACTAAAAAAAATCAGTTTTGCACTATTGTTTTAAAAAATAAATAATAAATAAAAATAGTGCCTTATTAATAAAATCATACAAGGTACTTATTAAATAAGGTCTGATAGTCCCGTTAATTAAGTTTGATTGATATGAATTCTTTCTACTCAAGAATAATATTTTGTTATGGAAATAATAATTCTTGAGTACAAAGAGCGTAAGTTAAAAATGCTTTAAACTTTTACATTACTAAAGTCAAAACAGTCTCTTATCACCTTGCTAAATTTTAATGTCAATAAATTGTTTTTCAAAGCCACCTTTGATTTTTATTTAGTAAAATGGCTATTTAAATGGTTGATAAAACGAGTTTTCGGTAAATAACTTAATAATAATAATAATGCTTATTTACAAGTTTACAGATTTTTACAAGGAAAAACAAAAGTTACTATCTTAAATGTAATATACATTGTAAATTGTAAATAAACTGTAACACTCTAAAAGCAGTGCTTGACTGAGCGTACAAAATAATTCAATTAAATACATTATTACATACAGGGTGTCAATTTGAAAACTTTCAATGCGAATATTTCTGAAAATAATTAATAATTAAATAAAATAGGAATTCATAGAATTTATTTTATTTTAATTATACTTTTTTGTTCAGCCCTGTATTAAATTTAAAAAAAAATCTTGTGCTGGTGAATACTACTCAAAAAAACGTTTAATTTAAGGAATCACAAAAGGGGTGATGCTATTTAAAATTTTGGGGTTAGGGTGTATGGGGCCCAAGGGGTCACTCACCCCATAACCAAAATATGGTGGTTCTAGTTCCCCCTACCTATATAACATTTGTACCAAATTGCGTTTTTCTAACTCTTTTATTTTCACAGATATTCGCATTGAAAGTTTTCAAATTGACACACTGTATACATAGTACTTATACAATAAACACACATTCACATACACCGAGACGCACTCGCACTCGCACACACAAACACACACACACAGTACACACACATATACAAGCATACACACATCGTACATACACACACTGTTACACCTTAATGCTCCGCATAAAAGTAATATACAATACAAAAGGTAAAAGGGAGCTCATAACTATGTGCGCTTGATATTTATTTTAATTACCAGTTATTAATTGTTTGATAATTGCGCGAGAGGAATCCAAAATGAAACTTTTTAATTTTCGTTTAAAAGCTATAAGTGTCTTACATTGACGTATTTCATTAGGAATAAAATTGAGAAATTTTATCCCAAGATAGGAACTTGATTTCTGTCCTATTATTTTTTTTTCTTTTCGGTACTACATACGTATTTATTTTTCTTGTGTTATATTTATGGTCTAATGCAGGTAAGCATTCTTTCACTTTATAAAATTTTGTTGTTAAAATATAGAAATATAGTTGCCTTATATCAAATACAATTGATCAGTAGGAAAAGTTCTTTGCCTAGAATAGTTTTCAATATCCTCTTCTGTAGTGTTTCTAAATTTACTAAGTAAATATCTCGGACGCTACCCCAGCCTATGATCCCGTATGTTATATGACTTTCCGCTAGTGACTGATATATGATTTTTCGGTCGTTTACATTTAGTATGTCTTTAAGAAGATTAATTTTGTAAGTAACATATCTTAGTTTTTTTGTTAAGAAATTAATATGTTCGTCCCACTTTAAATAACTGTCAATTATAATACCTAGGTATTTTACCTGATTAACCAATTTTATTTTAATTTCCTCTTCGTTTTGTTCGAGGGTTATATGTTGGTAGTCTGGTAAATTAGTTTGTAGATACGAGAACGGAAGAACGCAGGTTTTATTATAGTTCACAGAGAGAAACATACGGTCAAGCCATTTTTTAATCTCAATGAAATCTTTTTCTACCATATATTTTAGTTCAGTCCAGGTATTTGATTTATAAAATAGGGCAGTGTCATTTGCATAGCACACTATTTTCGCTGTACTCTTTAATGAGAATAATCCGTCCAGGTATATTGTAAAGAGAAGGGGTCCTATAATTGTGCCTTGAGGAACCTCGCATTTAATTTTCTGTGATTTACTTACCTTATTTCCTATTTTTACGGACTATCTTCTGTCTAATAAGTAATTTTCTAATAATTTATGAGGTGTCCCTCTTATCCCATAATCGTATAGTATATTAAGTAGTATGGAGTGGCTTACTGTGTCGAACGCGTTTGCCAAGTCAATAAACACTCATATAGCCGGCGTTCCCTCATCAAGTGATTCATATATTTTACATGTCAGTGATTCAATTGCATCTTGTGTGGACTTCATTGATTGAAATGCAAATTGTGATGGTGATAAAAGATTATACTTCGCTATATACTTATCCAATCGACTTTTTAAAATTAACTCAAAGACTTTCGCAAAACATGATATTAATGATATGGGACGATAGTTATTTATATTTGTGTCCTCGCCTTCTTTGTAGATTGGCACAACCAATGAAGTTTTGAATGCTATAGGAATAATCCCTGTATTGAGTATAGTATTCAGTATACAGGGTGCTTCAAAAAAATGTATACACACTTTGAACTTCCATAGAAAATTTATTTACCGTTCTACAAAGTTAAATTTCAGGAAATTAGAAAGCTGAAAGTCCAATGTAAATGAAACATAAATAACAAATGTTAATACTGTTCAAATTGGTGACCTGCAGCATTAATACAATTCTGAGTACGAGTCACCACTGATTCTGTATCGTGCATTATACGGTAATGATATGTTTTATTTTCAACAAGATGGTGCCCCGCCGCACTATCACAGGGACGTACGAGCTTACCTGGATCAAAATTTGCCGGGCCAGTGGATAGGACGCAGGGGGCCAATCGAGTTTCCAGCACGCTCCCCTGACCTTACACCACTAGATTTCTTCTTATGGGGCACAGTAAAAAATGAGGTGTACAAACGTAAACCACGTAACCTAGACATTCTTTGGAATGAGATTCAAGCCGTGTGTAGAGAAATCTCTTGGACGTTTTGATACGATGTACAGAATCAGTGGTGACTCGTACTCAGAATTGTATTGATGCTGCAGGTCACCAATTTGAACAGTATTAACATTTGTTATTTATGTTTCATTTACATTGGACTTTCAGCTTTCTAATTTCCTGAAATTTAACTTTGTAGAACGGTAAATAAATTTTCTATGGAAGTTCAAAGTGTGTATACATTTTTTTGAAGCACCCTGTATATGTAAGAGGAGTACAGATATGCTCAGCTATACTCTTAATTAACTCTGCTTTTATTCCATCAGCTCCGCTTGATTTCTTATTTTTCAATTTGTTTATCGTTTGAATTACTTCCTCTTCATCTGTTTCTTTGAGATAAAAAGAATTAATTATATTCTTTTTAGGTGGAATGTATTCCGGATCTTGTGTTATTTTCGAAGCTAAATCAATCCCCACATTTATAAATCTATCATTAAACATTTCTGCGATTTTTGTTTTATCTTGGGTAACTTTACTGTCTGAAATTTCTATTTGGTTAATATGGTGTGTCTGGCTAGCTTGCGTTAATTCTGATACTACTGCCCACATATTTTTCTGATTTTGTTGATTTTCATATATCTTGCATTTGTAGAAATTGTTCTTTGTTTGTTTGATAATAGTACTTAGATAATTTCTGTAATTTCTGCATTCTATTTTTAGTTCGATATTTTCAGGATTTTGTTTCATTAATTTGAACATCTTGTGTTTGTTATTTATACAACGAACCAGAGCATCGGTTATCCACGGCTTGCGCTTTCTATTTTTGTGGGAGGTAATTATTGTTGATGTGCAAACATCTATTTTTTCTTGAATTGTATCGATGAAAAGATTTGTTGATGATTCAATATCTTGCATTGCATAAACTTCATCCCAACACAAATTTGCTAAAATATTTTTAAATTTATTTATATTGGTGTATTTTTTAGAACGTGTATTTCCATCATTTAAATTTGGTGGATTAATACCAAAAACAATTTGTAGGACTATTGAATAATGGTCTGTTATGTTAATGTCTACAATTATCGGTATTATATACTTTTCTTTGGCAGGAATTTGTGATCTAATAAAAATATGGTCAAGGCATGCAGTATTTCTAGTAGGCTTATTAATTGTGGAGGTATGGTGGTATTCACTTAGTACATCCAGATAACATGAAGATTCTGGTGATTTTTTTAAAATATCAATATTTGTATCCCCCACTATTATGCTATTAAAATAATCTGATTCATTTGTATTTCTGAGATATTCTCAAGTTCAGAGAGGAAGAATTTGACATCTGATGCCGGTGATCTAGGTATATAGGCCGGTGATTTTTATTTTAGTAGTGTCATTTATAAGAACACTCAGTTCAATTATTTTTGAATTATTAAATTCAATAATTTTAAAATTAGACTAAAAGGAGTTTTTTATGAAAATCACAAACCCGTCATTTTGATTATAGTTACCTTCATTGTAAATAGCAGTATAGTTGGGTATATTATATAGTGAAATATTACCTACTTTCCAGGTTTCAGTTAATACAAGGCAGTCGAAATTTGTAGTTATTTCATTTAGAATGATTTGCAGTTCATCGAAATTCTTAGATAAACTTCTAATATTTAAGTGCATAAGTGAGAAATTGCTAACCTTACTATTTATCTCTACGATTTTATCACATTCATCCATGGTTAGTTGAAAATATGCTTCCTCTTTTTCGGTTCTAAAATCACGTATGTATTGTTTAATTTTTTTTTTTACAATAAGTAGTTAAAACTCTATTACAATATTATTTTACCGAGATTACAACAATTCATTATGTGTAAAGGTTGTAATACAAATTATGTTTTCATTTTTAAATATTTTGCATTTTCCGCCCTTGTTTTAGGTTTATTTTTCTCTGGATTGCTCGTTTTAGTAGAATTTTTTCGTTCCTTTTCCTGCTTCGTTGCACGTTCAAGGGTTTCTTTTTCTATGATATTTTCAGCGGTTCCTTTTCTTCTAACGGTTTGGTCAACATTTGATTCATCTTCTTGAATTGAGGCAGTTTTAGTTGATTGTTGCTTAGTAATGGGTGTTGAAGGGGTACTTTGTGTATGTTGTTCTGCTGTGTTCGTTTCGTCTTCATTCGATTGCAATAGTTCCTCTTCAGTATATCCGTGTCCGTTTCAGTGGCGGCTCGTCAACTTTTTGTTTGGTGAGGCACAGATTTAATATTATCTACACATCTTTTTAAAGCCTCCCTATTTTCCTTCACGTTGTTATAATACATTTCAATTTCAATTTTCCGAGCCATACTTAACACGTTAAGTATATTTTGTTTACGCAACTAATAACTAATTTCCGGTAACGGGAACGACAAGCCAGGTACATTTTCGTTCCTATTCCCGTTTTCGTTACCTTTCTTGGGTTGTTGTGAAGCTGCTTTAACCAGTGTTGCCATCTTATCACATAATATTTCCGCCAGATAGCCAACCAAGTACGAAATAAATCATACATTTTAACGGTGGAATTTAACGTTTTGCTTACGAATTAAGGTTGAATATTGGGTAGAACAATGAAATAATCCGAAGAAAAATAAATACAGATATTATTGAATTCCTTAAAAATTTGAATGAATCTTTTAAAATTAATATTTTTAGTAGTAGAAGACGAACAAATAAATCTAAAAAAAATGGTGATGTGGCCATCATGTTACTTTCTCCGACTTGATCGTATCATTTATATTTACACTTTTATGGTTTATTTTCAATTGGAATCATATTTTAAATGTACATCGAGCGTTGTGTAAACTCGGATGAAACTGACGTTTAAAACGTCAAAATTATGAAACATGGAAAAATTATACTTCAAATTGAAAAACTCAGTTTACTCAAAAACTAAAGGGATTTAGAAAAAACTTATTCTTCATAAGTTGTTTATTTTAGCATTCTCTACAATTAATATTCACATAAATGTACTGTAGCTATTATCGTTTTATAATTATAAACCAAAAATTAAAAAAATAATAATAATTTTTTTTTATTAAAAATATTTTCAAGCAAAAGATGTTCATTTCTTTGTTGTCTTTAATGTTTATTTAAATGTTTTTTTGTGATATTTTTCATATTTAAGAAACTATTGTCAAAAAACAAAAAACAGTTAAGGTAAACGCCCACTTCCGGTGTACGAAATTTTACCAAAAGCTTTTCAGTTCTTCGGATTATCAAATAAGACGTATGTTCAAAGTTTCATATCAATTGCTCTATTAGTTTTTGAGATACAGCGCACACAGCCAGGCACACACACACACACACAGACACAAAAAAAAATCACGAAATTGTTAAAATGGTATCTAGGGGCCCCAAAACGGATATTTCCGTAAAAAAAAAATTGAAAAAAAATCACGATCACAATACTTTCTCGTACTTCGTAACGGAGAAAGTAAAAATAGATAGTGATATAATAGAATTTCACAATATTTTTAAAGTCTTAACTACCATTAAAACTAACTTAAATTTTTGAAAGTCTGCCAATTTCTCGGAGTTATGAATTTTTGAAAATTAATGTTTTGAGTTTTCGAACAAGTGAACAAACAAAACTTAAATGTTTGTTAAGTTATGAATTTTAAATGTTTTAACTTGTTAAACAATGAAACAAAACAAAAATCGAAAGCAAAACCGAGTACCACAAATATTTTAATAAATCGACAGAACGACTGACTACCTTCAAAACTTGAATTTTTGAAAATATGTTCATTTTTGGATGTTGAATTTTTGAAAATTATCGTTGTCAAAATTAAGTTGTCAAACTAAAAAAAATCTGGTATGATAGAATTTATCAAAAATTCTAGTATATTCACAAAATATCTGCCTTTAGAATTATCTTCTATTTTTGAAAATGTGTCTATTTTTGCGTGAGTTATAAATTTTCAAAAAATTGAATTAAATTATTAAGCACTGTTATATTTCTTACTTCACTCGTTTATTTATAACACTAAATGTACATTTCGAACACGATGTGTTCATTTTCAATAGTTAACTGATTGTTAACTATTTATAACTGTGTTTAATTATTTAATTACGCAACTTCACATAACTCACAAATACATAATGATTTGTCGAATATTTGAACAAAGAAAAAATAGAAAAAAATAATACTGATATGATTGAATTCCTTAAAAACTCGAATGCAATCATAATACATTTACCTTTAAAATCAACTTTGAGTTTTGTTTATTTTTGCGTGATTTTTGTGGATTAATATTTTAAGTAGTCAAACTCTTAAACAAAACAAAAATCGAAAACAAAATTGAGTTCCTCAAATATTTTAATACACCCACAGAACGACTACCTTTAAAATTAACTTTGATTTTTGAAAATATGGTCATTTTTGGGTGTTCTGAATTTTTTTAAATTAAAATTTCAAGTTGTCGAACCAAAAAAAAATACTGATATAGGATTTCTCAAAAATTTAAGTATATTCACAAAACATCTGCCTTTAGAATCAACTTATAGATTTTTAAAAATGATTTTTTTAAGTTTTTCAAATATTTGAACAAAAAAAAAATAGAAAAAAAAATAATACTTAAAAAACTGTAATGCAATCATAATACATTTACTTTTAAAATTAACTTTGAGTTTTGTTGATTTTTGGTTGAGTTCTGAATTTTTGTAGATTAATATTTTAAGTTGTCGAAAACTTAAACAAAACATATGAATTTTTGAAAATTAATATTTAAAGTTGTTGAACACTTGAACAAAAAAATCCTTTAAACCTTTAAAACTAACTTTATTTTTACTTTCTCCGTTATGAAGTACGAGAAAGTATTGTGATCGTCAAAATTTTTTCTAAATTTTTTTTTACGGAAATATCTGTTTTGGGGTCCCCAGATGCTATTTCAACAATTTCTGGAAAAAAAAGTGTGTGTGTGTGTGTCTGTGTGTCTATATGTCTGTATGGCTGTGCACGCTGTATCTCAAAAACTAATTCAGCAATTAACATGAAACCTTTAGACATAAGTCTTATTTGATAATCCTAAGAACTGAAAAACTTTTGGTAAAATTCCATACGCCGGAAGTGGGTGTTTACCTTTACCTTTTTTGTTTTTTCCCAATAATTTTTTAAATATGGAAAATATCATGAAAATATTCAAATAAATATTGAACATAACTAAGAAATGAACATCTTTGCTTTGAAAATATTTTCGAGAAAAAATTATTATTATTTTTTTTCGTTTTTAGTTTATAATTATGAAACGATAATAGTTACAGCAAATTTATATCAATAATAATTGTAGAAAATGTCGAAATGAAAAGTTTTTTTTTCTAAATCTCTTTAGTTTTTGAGTAAACTTAGTTTTTCAATTCGAAGTATAATTTTTCCGTCTTTCATAATTTTGACGTTTAAAGCTACGCGCACACTTGTCGGAATCGGACGGACGGCACGCACCGGATAAAATTGCTTAACACAGTTGTAAACGAGTCATCGCACATTTATCGGTACGGCATGGAACGGATAAATGTGCGTTGACTCGTTTACAAATGTGTTAAGCAATTTTATCCGATGCGTGCCGTTCGTCCGATTTCGAAGTGTGCGCGTAGCTTTAAACGTCAGTTTCATCCGAATCTACACAACGCTCGATGTACAATTAAAATATGATTTAAATTTAAAATAAACCATGAAAGCGTAAATATAAATGATACCATCAAGTCGGAGAAAGTAACATGATGGCCACATCACCATTTTTTTTTAAATGTGTCACTTTTTCCGTAAGTTGTTTTAAGTTGTTGAACACTTTAAAAAAAACAAAGAAGAGTTTTTCAAATATTTTAGCATATTCACAGAACATCGACCTTTGAAACTAACTTTAATTTTTTTGAAAATGTGTTCATTTTTCCGTGAGTTGAATTTTTTTAAGTTAATGTTTTAAGTTTCTGCTTTTTCTATTGTAAAATAGATGTTTTGAAAATAAAGTTTAAATTTAAATTGAATTACGCAATTTTTCTCAAGGATTCAACATAATTCCGTTAGAAAATCCTCCAGCCGCTAGAACGAAAATTATTCCGCAATTCGGATTTAAAATCCACCAGATAGCGGATTTTCAGCTGACTAGGCAACACTGGCCTTAATACAGCTGACAATGGCGAGCGCCGCGATTGTTCTCTCTCTACCACGCGGGTGATTTCCGACCAATGAGAAGCCTCTGAGGCTCGCCTCCAATATCTAAATAAATCTGCACGTTACAACGAACGCGATATATGTAAACTGTATGGAGGCATATTAAGTTGCATAAATTCCAATTGCGCTGCTTTACATTTGCCTCAAGTCCGGTCTGGGTGGGCGCGCTAATTCTAATAATTAAAAATAAGGAACATTCCGCTAATACAACAATTTATAATTACTGTATAATTATTAATTATCAATATTAAAGCCAACACGGAAGAAATTTATTGAATATATTTATATTTTTATAATATAGAAAATTAATGGTGAGGCAATGCCTCGCCTGCCTCCCCTGACGAGCCGCCACTGGTCCGTTTACATATAGTTTTCCGGCTTTAATGTAGCATTTGTTCTCCTTATTACTTTTAGCTTCTTTCAAATATTGCCTTAATATTTTGTTGCGTCTTCTATCCTCTGGTATTTCTTCATTGTTTATATAGATATTTGTGCCTTTCAATTTGTATCTGTTTTGTAAAATATCTTTTTTTTTCAAGAATGAAATTAATTCTATAATGATTGGACCTGTCTTGCTTGTTTTATATATATTATTTACATCAGAAATAGTTAATGTAATTTCTAGGATATTTTTTAATATTTCTATTGTAGACGAGATAATTGTTTGACTGTCAATATTTTGTAGACCGTATATAACAATATTGTTTTTCACTACTTTTCTCTGAGTTTCCTTGAGTTTATCCTTTAGTATTTTGTTTTCTTCTTCTATTTCGAGTGCTTTTTTATTAATTCCCTCGATTTTTAATAACAATATTGTTTCTGATGCTTCAATTTTATTGAATAATTCATTTTTACATTAAATAATTTCGTTTACTATTGATTGTTTAGTTTCTTCTTCCATATCACACAGTTGGGTTATATCCGCGGTCAGAACGCCAGACTCCACACCTCGACGCCAGCGCAGACTCCAGTTCAATTCCCGCTCATGGCCAAAACCAATGCACAAATGGGAATCCTGTTTTTTTTTGCACTTGTTTATAATTTTAATTTTGTTTAATTAAAATTCCCGTTTAGTTAAAAATTTTCGTTCGTTATTTTTAGTAAGTTCAATTTATGTAGCATCAGATATCAATCAATTCACTTACTTAGGTTCATTGATGCTTTATTTGTTTTATTTGTTTATTCGTCACTTAACCTCACTTATTGCACAATTTGGATTTCCATAGTTAATTGTTTAAAAAGATGATTAGTTCTTTCACTCAATGCATATTCTCCTCTTTAAATTCCAAACACTCATTGTTCACCAATTTTAGGATATGTGTGCCTTATCGTATCCACACAACATGTTGCGTATGTCACGTTGCGTATGCTTTTAGAACGTCTAATGCGTTAGGAATTGGAACTAGGTTGATATTAGGAAAAATGTTTGTTTTTTAATTCTGCATGGAATGACATACAAATATACAGGGGCTCCAATTTAAAATAAGAAAAATAAAGTGCTTTAAAGTTTGAAATGTTTGACACTAAATTTTGGACACCCTGTATAATTCATATCGATCAAACTTAGTTAACGCGACTATCAGATCTTATTTAATAAGTACCTTGTGTGATTTTATTAACAAGACACTATTTTTATTTTTTATTCATTTTTTAAAACAATAGTGCAAAACTGATTTTTTTAGTTTTAATTTTTTTTGCTGATACCCCTGAATCGATTCCAATAAAATTATAGGGATATGTAGGCAACCATAAAAGGTATCCAAATAAGCAATAAAATACATAGCATGTAGTTTAAAAAAATATATCATCATGACGTCACACTTTTTTGAGACACCCTGTATAATCAAAAATATTTTCCTAAAATGCATTCTAGGATGCAAATTTATTTTGAAAAATATCAAAATTCCAACTTAATTAGTAACTGAGCTATAGAAGACGGGAGGTGAATAATCCAAATGATTTATATACACCCTGTAGTAATATGTAATAGATACTAATACCAATAAATAAAAATAGTGAAGAGTTTAATGTTTAAAAATTCTCGACTAGATTTGCTTTATCGAAAAATTGAAACAGTCTATTAATTTTGTAATTTTAATATCCAATTTATATTAATATTCTTTAAAAAAATGATCAAAACTTTCTTGACGCAATACGTTTTTTAACGAAAACCTTGACCCTGTCAAGAAATAAATGTTGAAATAATGGTACGAATTCGTGGCCAGCTAGGACACCTCGCATTACTGTGCGTTGAAAAGTTTCCATCAAAAATCAGCCTCAGTCCTTAGCCTAATGGGAAATCTAACACTCTACTTATGATAAAGTATACCGAACTATAATCACAACTACTCGTGTATCAAGGTCCCATTTCTGCAAACTCTATCCTGTGTGGAATAATATGAATGTTTGTCGGCCATGAATATTCATTACGGGCTGAGGAGATTCATTTAAATTACCATCTAAATATGTCCTGATTAATATTTAATCATTTAGCCCTTCTGGTCGTGATCCCGGAGTTCACGGTCCCAATGTGGGGCACTCGTGCCCCCGAGCGACCCTCGCCATTTATATTACTGTCTTACAAGTTTGCACAGGTCCGGCCGTGCGGTCAAAGTGACTAATTTGAGCATCAGATATTGATTCCACATTTGCTTAACCACACATATTTCATCTTTCCAGATATTAAACTTACAATCTGAGGTATGAATTACGATTTTTGAAGGAAATCTTATAATTTCCAATTTTTAAACCTACGTAACTTTTTTCGTTCCGAAGATTTTGAGTTGAAATTTTGAGAGTGTACTTCGGGAATGTTTTTAAAGATTCTCGGGGAGTTTGATGTTGAAAAATTCAGAAGTAAAAAAACTACAGCTGTTCAAAGTTCGTTATTTTGGGCAAAATTGACGAAATAACAATTTTTAAACATACATTACTTTTTCTTGAATGCATATTTTTAGCGCTGAAATTCAATAGGTATACTCTATGAATGTTTTTGAAAAACTTCTGAAAGTTTGGTGCCAAAAAATTGAGAGACACCCGAAATACAATGGTTCAAATATACGTATTTTATCGAAAATCGCTAAAACTGACATGTTCAAAATCACGTAACTTTTTTCTACCTGAATATTTTCAACTCAAATTTGGAGAAACTTCTCTTGAAATGTTCCGAAAGATCCCCTGAAATTTTTGTGCCAGGGAATTAAGGGATATCGGAGATACAGTGGTTCAAAGATCACCAATTTGCCAAAAACGAGCATTGCTAAAAGTTGCTAAAATTCTCATGATTAAGCCTAAGCAACATTTTTCTATCTGAATGTTTTGATCTGAAATTTAGAGGACATATTCCTCTAGTGTTCCCAAGAACAGGGGCGGGTCATTATATAAAGCCAAGGAGCCGTGGCACGACCTGAAGTTTCAGCTCAGCAAGAATTTTTAATTAATTCTTAAAACACTTTCCGTTACTTTGGTCTAGGAAGATAAATTGTTCTTTCTTCAAAAAAGGAGGGGGAGGGGGTGTATATTGTATAAATGGCTTTACCATCATCAAGCCGCCACTGAAATTAAGTACAGTTTTTGAAAACCAACGAGTTGTGAATCTTTGAAATTTTTTTTTTCGAATTGTGAAATACTGGAGCAAAAAAATATAAAACGTGTCGACTAAATTCTAAAAAAATTAAATTAGATTTGCAAATCGTCGTTTTATCAAATTGAGTGCAGTTTTTGAAAATCCGCCGATTACTTCGCGAGTTGTGAATTTTTGAAAATTTCAGTTTTCGAATTGTGTAATACTCGAGTGAAAAATTCTAAAAAAAGTATAAAAAGTGTTGACAAAATTCTACAAAAATTAAATTAGATTTTTTATTATATTAAGTGCATTTTTTGAAAATCCACCGATTATTTCGCGAGTGTGAATTTTTGAAAATTTTAGTTTTCGAATTGTGTAATACTTGAGTAAAAAATTCTAAAAAAATATATAAAACGTGTCGACTAAATTCTACAAAAATGAATAAGATTTGCTAATCATCGTTTTATTAAATTAAGTGCAGTTTTTAAATATCCGCTGATTATTTCGCGAGTTGTGAATTTTTGAAAATTTTAGTTTTCGAATTGTGTAATACTCGAGCAAAAAAAAAATAAAAAAATATAAAACGTGTCGACTAAATTCTACAAAAATTAATAAGATTTGCAAATCATAGTTTTATTAAATTAAGTGCAGTTTCTGAAAATCCGCCAATTATTTTGCGAGTTGTGAATTTTTTAAAATTTTAGTTTTCGAATTGTGCAATAGTCGAGCAAATGAAAAATTAAATTAAGTGCAGTTTTTAAAAATCCACCGATTATTTCGCGATTTGTGTATTTTTGAAAATTTTAGTTTTCGAATTGTGTAATACTTGAGCAAAACAAATTTAAAAAAAATTAAAACGTGTGGACTAAATTCTACATAAATTAAATAAGATTTGCAAATCATAGTTTTATTAAATTAAGTGCAGTTTTTGAAAATCCGCCGATTATTTCGCGAGTTGTGAATTTTTGAAAATTTTAGTTTTCGAATTGTGTAATACTCGAGCAAAAAAAAATAGAAAAATATAAAACGTGTCGACTAAATTCTACAAAAATTAATAAGATTTGGTAATCATCGTCTTATTAAATTAAGTGCAGTTTTTGAAAATCCGCCGATTATTTTGCGAGTTGTGAATTTTTGAAAATTTTAGTTTTCGAATTGTGCAATACTCGAGCAAAAAAAAAAATTAAATTAAGTACAGTTTTTAAAAACCACCGATTATTTCGCGATTTGTGAATTTTTGAAAATTTTAGTTTTCGAATTGTGTAATACTCGAGCAAAAAAAAAATTTTAAAAATTTAAAACGTGTCGACTAAATTCTACAAAAAATAAATAAAATTTGCAAATCATAGTTTTATTAAATTAAGTACTGTTTTTGAAAATCCGCAAATTATTTCGCGAGTTGTGAATTTTTGAAAATTTTAATTTTCGATTTGTGTAATACTCGAGTGAAAAATTCTAAAAAAAAATATAAACAGTGTTAACAAAATTTTACAAAAATAAAATTAGATTTTCAAATTATCCTTTCATCAAATTAAATAGAGTTTTTAAAAATCCGCCAATAATTTCGCGAGTTGTGAATTTTTGAAAATTTTAGTTTTCGAATTGTGTAATACTCGAGCAAAAAACAATTTAAAAAAATATAAAACGTGTCGACTAAATTCTACAAAAATTAAATAAGATTTGCAAATCATCGTTTTATTAAATTAAGTGCAGCTTTTGAAAATCGACCGATTATTTCGCGAGTTGTGAATTTGTGAAAATTTTAGTTTTCGAATTGGGTAATACTCGAGTGAAAAATTCTAAAAAAAATATAAACAGTGTTAACAAAATTTTACAAAAATAAAATTAGATTTTCAAATTATCCTTTCATCAAATTAAATAGAGTTTTTAAAAATCCGCCAATTATTTCGCGAGATGTGAATTTTTAAAAAATTAAGTTTTCGAACTGTGTTATACTTGAGTAAAAAATTCTAAAAAAATATATAAAACGTGTTGACGAAATTCTACTAAAAATTAATAAGATTTGCAAATCATCGTTTTATTAAATTAGGTGCAGTTTATGAAAATCCACCGATTATTTCGCGAGTTGTGAATTTTTGAAAATTTTAGTTTTCGAATTGTGTAATACTCGAGTGAAAAATTCTAAAAAAAATATAAAAAGTATTGACAAAATTCTACAAAAATTAAATTAGATTTTCAAATTATCCTTTCATCAAATTAAATAGAGTTTTTAAAAATCCGCCAATTATTTCGCGAGTTGTGAATTTTTGAAAATGTTAGTTTTTGAATTGAGTCTACTAAATTCTACAAAAATTAAATTTTATTCGAAAATCATTGTTTTATCAAATTAAGCAGGGGCGGCTCGTTATATAGAGCCAAGGAGCCATGTAGTTTCAAGCTCAGCAAGAATTTTTAATTAATTCTTAAAACACTTTTTCGCCAGTTACTTCGGTCTAGGAAGATACATCATTCTTTCTTTCTTAAAAAAATTATGGGGGGGGTATATTGTATAAGTGGCTCTACCATCAACTTGTTCCACGAGCCGCCAGGAGTTTTAGAGGCAGTAAAGATAGAGCAACGAGAATATCGATTGAATTTTTGTGAAAATAACGTTTAAACATATAATCATTTTTAATTAATTTATGAATGTTTTTTTAATTGTTTTTAAATCAATTATACTCGTATATTTAAGGTTACACTCTTTCTCTCATCATCCATAGAAGTAATGTTTATATCTAATGCATTATTTCCTCTTGGTATAAAACAATGGTGTTTCCTGGTTTGTGGTATGGTCTTGACATCAGAGAATCTTTGGCTCAGTGCTTTGTCATTTGAAAAAATGGCAAATCGTCGAATATTTCCAATTTTGAGGCAACAACGATAGAATTTCTATTTTTTTTTCAAAACTGTTGCTTCTTTCAATTCTTTTTGCAGATTTTGCATAATTTCCAGAAAAGATTTATTATAGGAATCTTTTGCTATTGGTAAACTTATTTGTAGTGATGCTGATAACTTTTCTCCGAATTTGGCAATTACTTCTTCCATAATTTTTGCGGCAGCACTTTCTTTATTTTGAAGAGAATCAAAATTATGCAGCGAAATACCTAAAGTTTGAAGGACATCCTCAATTTGCTTTCGATCTTGACTCATAGTAGTAAATATAGAATCTGTTGAAGTTGTCGAAATGTTAGATCCTTGGGAAAATTGTGATTCAGAGGAAGCGGTTTCAATTGCATTTTTTGATTTTCGTAAGGTCTACTCGTAACTTTGTCAAAAGGGAACCGGCATCTACGTAATTAATTAGCAGGATGGAATCTACCTAAACATTATTTGTTTTATAAAAAAAAATTGTATATCAAATATATTTTCAGAGTTCTTCTAAATGTTTAAATTTTAATTTTCATGAAAAATCTTGAAGGAAAGAATCTTTTTAAGCATTATTTCACTATTCAAATAAACAAAAAACAAATTTTCTTATCGACGAAGAAAAAAATTGTGTAGGCCAATGGTAAAAATTGTAAATTGTCATTCCTGACATGTTTTCACTAATATGTATTACTTACATTTCTGTTATGTTTACATATTTTTCGAAAATTAAAGATATTTTGAATTTTGAAATAGAAATTTGGGAAGCAAAAATGTTCTGATCGATAAAGAAAAATTGAGTATGGCCAAAAATTAAGATTTTGAAAATAGAACAGTGGGGAGCATTTTTCACCATTCAAACACATGATAATAAAATAATATTTTGCCTTTTAAAAATGGTCAATATAATAATAATTTAAACTTACTTGATTTTTCTGTTGTTCGATAAGTGATGAAATCTTGTTTTGACATGTTTTGCAATATTTATCACCTGGTATTAATTTTACCAAAGTATATTTCAATGAATCTTGACACGACTCCATATATAATTATTCTCAAATCTGCCATGATTTTAGTTTTATGTGACTTGAATGGATCACAACAAACTTTTTTGATAAACTATAAAATGTCAAGTATTTCTGTAAAATGATGACAAATTGTTCCTGTAGTTGTGTCATAAAGTCCATAAATTCTGAATTTTAGAAGTAATTTCTCACAGTTACTTAAATCTGCTATATTATGCAGTTTTTTTTAATATTGAAAATGTACCCAGATGACATTAATTTTTTGTGAAATTGAAAAACACTGTTTCTATATTTTTTTTCTTTAACCCCCAGCCACACAATCTTTGGTGTGGTATATTTTGAAATGAATATCTCTACAACAAATGAACCGTTTTCAATTATTTTTGCTTTGCTGGATAGAATTTTTTATGCCCTCTAAAATGAGGTATCGCACAATAGAGGGTGCCATTTGAAAATATAAAGATGGGGTGGCTAGGGGTGAGGGTGTGAAAGATAAAATTCTAAAAACGGTGTTTTTTAAGTTCCCCCTTGAAAACAAAATTGACGTATTTTTTCTTAAAACTGTAACTACTTCAGATCCATGTTATTCAGGGTGGCTCCTTTTGAAATGAAGACCCTGTTTCAGACCACCCGTTCACCCCAAATATCTCCTAAAATACGAGTCGGATTGAGATAGAAAGAAAAAATATGACAAAAAATGTTTTTTGAGCCCTATCGTGTGGTGTGAAATGTGAACCGCCCGACCTCGCCCCTGGGTCGGGGAGAGGGGTAACTTTGAAATCTTAAATTGGAACCCCTATTTTTTATTGCAGATTTGGATTCAATGTTAAAAAATATTAGGTTTTTATCCGAAAAAAAAATTCGATGAGCTACAGATGGCGCTATATTCGGCAAAAACTTTTATTAGATTATGTTTATTTCTCGCATCAAATGATAGATTACGACATTTTTTACGTAGTCATCTCTTAAATAAGGCGTTGATTGAAGTCATTCGTAATTTTATGTCAGAAATAAGCAAAAAAAAAAATAAAAAATTCTTTGTAAAAAAAATCGTAGAAACGAATAAAAATCAATTTGATTATCAAATTTCATTCTATTCTTTCCTATTGTGGTAATGTATGAATGTTTGTAACGACAAACAGGATTTTTTTAATTAAAAAAAAAAAAAGAAAAACATTTTTTTTTTTGCTAATCGAAAAAAATGTTTCGAATAAAAACCTAATATATTTTAGAGTAGAAGCCAAATCTGCTATAAAAAAAGGGGTACCTATTTAAGATTTCAAAGTTACCCCCAAGGGGGAGGGGTGGTGGTTTAAATTTCACAGCACATGATAGAGCTCAAAAAAAAATTAGACGCATTTTTTTGTATGTCAATCCGATTTCTATTTCGCGAGATATTTGGGGTGCACGGGTGGTCTGAAACACCCAGCATATACAGTGCGCGCCTTAAGTATGGAATATATTCCGAAATAAAATATTTTTGGAAATAATTCTCGAACACGTCGATTTTGTTTTTTTACAAATACACATTTTTGCATGAAAGTCGATTTTCAGTCGTCATTTGTTTTTTAGTAATGACGTCATCCATTTTGTTTTTAAATGACAACCCCCTATTTTTGTTCTTGATCTTGAGAGATCGTTTTATTGTCGAACTGGCAGTATAAAAATATTGCCATCTTACAGAAGAAATTTTTGGAGTAAATGACAATTGAAGGTGAGAACTTGACATCTAGAGTTTTTACAAAATGATCTTATTCCAGCGCCTTTTTTCCAAACAAAAATGATCTTGACCTTCCATACATACAATATGGTTTCAGCAAGATGGCGCAACCCCGCACTGTGGGCGTTTTTTTGACAATTGCATTACGGATAGGTGGATTGGCAGGCGAGGACCCATAGAATAGCCCGCGAAAGAGATAAATGCGCAGAATTAGCCTGGAAAATATTCAAAATGTTCAAGAATTTCTACATGTTCGATTAAAAAAAAATATATAAAAATAAAAAAAAATAAAAAAACGCGATTAGTGCGGGAATGCGCCATTTTGCTGAAACCATATTGTATTATATAAAAGGTCAAGATCATTGTTTGGAAAAAATGCTACAAGCGCTGGAACAAGGTAATTTTGAAAAAATTCTAAATAACGGGTTCTCACCTTCAATTGTCATTTACTCAAAAAATTTCTTATGTAAGTTGGCAACATTTTTATACTTCCAGTTCGACAATGAAAAGATCTCTCAAAATTAAGAATAGAAATAGGGGGTTACCATTTAAAAACAAAATGGCTGACGTCATTACTCAAAAACAAATGACGACTGAAAATCGACTTTCATGCAAAAATGTGTGTGTGTGTTTTTATAAAAGAAAATCGACGTGTTCAAGGATTTTTTCCAAAAATATTTTATTTCGATTTTATTGACTATATTCCATACTTTAGTCGCGCACTGTATACAGGGTGTTTCAAATTCGAGGCTCACCATGAGGATCTCGCTTATTAGAAGAGATAGATCCTATGTTTAAATTTGGCACTTTTGCAGAATTTGGTGCTGATTAATAATCCACTGAAAAAAATTACTTAAATTCTTTTGTTTTTGAGTAAAGTCCAAAAAAGTGAAAAAACTGATTTTCGTTTTTTCTTTATATCATCGTTATTTGAGGCGATATTTAAAAACGGTAAAGACCTTCTTATGGCACTTTTTTACTCTCTAATAGATGGCGTAAGAATTTTATTTGTAACATGTTTCGTTTCTTTTCAACCATCATCAACTTTCTTATTTCTTATGGACGCCATATTTATTTTTTGTCACATCTGAATGCTCAATTTTTTGTGATGACAAAAATATAACACAACATACATTTAATTTCATAAATCGACATATAATCGTTTAAACCACTTTTATTGGAAATCTCTGTAGCGCTTACTAAAAATCATCCGTGCCATGGAATTAAGAACGATTCAAAATCTGAATACCTCTTTGGTTGTCAAACATTACTATTTTGTATGAATAAAAATGTCGTTCGACAATTCAGAAAAGCGAGATGTTACGTATTTTTGATTCAGTAAACAGAAATACAGAATTTGCTAGTCAAAAATATTTACAAATGTATACAGAAAGAAGGCAACTGCATCTAACAATTTTTTATGCAAATGAACAATTATTTTGGTCGATATAGACGATACAAAATTAAAAGGACTTAATAAATAAAATAATATACAATACTAATAACTATAAGACAAATATGGAGCTTATTAATAATAAGGGCGATTCCATGTCAACTGACGTGAGAATAGTGCGTCATAATTTTTTTCCCAAACAAAACTATTTCATTATATTGTAGGTTCGATACAAGTATTATTCCAAATTTTCAGCCAAAAATATTACTCCTTGCGTTTTTTACGGCCAATTTTCGTTTTTTTTTCGCGTTTTCTGTTTTCGATGACAAATTTTCTCCAAAACGTTACCAGAAACACATCGTACGCTGGAAAATTTGAGAGTACCTACAATCGATGTGAAATTCTCCAAGGAATCCATTCCCGCCCCCAGAATTGCTCTAAAATGTTTCCATTTGTAAAAATCCCAAAAAACATTTTTTTAAAACTTGCTCTAAAATTAAAGAATTAAGATACATTTAGTATTACCATTTCCAAAATATAATTGCTATCTTCTTGGGTAATTTTACTATCGTATGCTTTGTGATGTTGAATCATTGATCCAAACTCTCTTAAATTTCTGTCCATCCGTAGAAAAAAATGTTCGATGAGGTTGTCTTGTTTCTGGATACATTTGTAAATATTTTTCACTAGCTAATACCGTATTTCTATTTACTAAATTATCAAACGATATTTTTATTCATAAAAAAATAATAATGTTTGACAAACAAAGAGCTATTCAGATGTTTCATTGTTTTTAATGCCATGGCACCGATGATTTTTAGTAAGCACTACAGAGATTGCCAATAAAAGTGTTTTAGAAGATTATATGTTCATTTATGAAATTAAATGTATGTTGTGTTATATTGTTGTCATCACAAAAAATTAAGCATTCAGATGTGACAAAAAATAAATATGTTGTCCATAAGAAATAAGAAAATTGATGATGATTCAAAAGAAAGGAAACATGCTACAACTAAAAATCTTATGCCATCTATTAGATAATAAAAAAAGTGCTATAAGAATGTCTTTACTATTTTTAAATATCTCCTTAAATAACAGAGAAAAAACGAAATTCAGTTTTTTTCAGTTTTTTGGATTTAACTCGAAAACAAAAAATGTAAGTAATTTTTTCCAGTGGATTATTAATTAGCATAAAATTCTGCAAAAGTGCCAAATTTAAACATGCCCTCTATTTCTTCTAATACGCGAGATCCCCATGGCGAGCCTCGAATTTGAAACACCGTGTATATATTAAAAAAAAATTTTTTTTGCTAATCGAAAAATATATTTTAGAGTAGAAGCCAAATTTGCAATAAAAAATAGGGGTACTTATCTAGGATTTCAAAGTTACCCCCCCCCCCCAATTTCAGTTTCAATTTCACACCACATGATAGAGCCAAAAAAAAAATTACACGTATTTTTTTTGTATGTCAATCCGATTTGTATTTGGGGTGTACGGGTGGTCTGAAACACCCGGTATATATAATTTGCCATTGATTAAAATTATTCTCTACAGGCTTTTTAATAATTTGTCATTGAACGAACTAATTTTACTAGATTGCCACGTGCGAGTCAATTTTAGGTTATCCAAATGTCACGTTGACAGATGCTAACAACGAACTACGAAGACGTAACGTTCTTACCTGTTATAATGATTGTTTAGTATTGCGTTTATTTGTACACAAAAATAAGACACTTTTCATGGTATACCGTGAGAAGAAAAAAAATGGTGATGTGGCTAACATGTTACTTTCTCCGATTTGACGATTAGACCAAAACCTTGAAAATACTGGCAAAACATTAAAAAATCGCTGCTTCAGGTTAAAAATCTAAAATATTCGCTAATCAAAAATTCGCTGATAGAAATTAATAATGAAACAATAAAACTAAAACATAGGCCCAAAAAAATCCAAATATCGAAAACTATGGCCTAAACATAAAAAAACGCAAACTAAAACATCGAAAATTTCAACAAACACATCGAAAATGTCTAAAATAAAGATTATTTAGGCAAAAAAAATTAAAAATTTGGGATAAATTGAGGCGAAAACAGGTGAAGGTAAAGATCTAAAATATGGACCAAAAAAATGCAGACCAAAATATTGTAAATTCAAGTAAAAGAAAAAATATTTAGCTAGCCCCTAAAATAATTCTTTGGCTTAAAATAAGTTTCCGACCAGAAACTCGAAAATAATGCAAAAAAAATTAAATAAAAAACAATCATTCAGGATAAAAAGTAAAGGGCAAAAAATCAAAAACCGACCAAAAAAACTCGAAAATACCGGCAAAAAAATCGCGCATAAAAATCAATAATTCAGATTAGAAAATTTAAAATACGAGTATAACACAAAAAAGCTAAAACTGAAACCAACAATTAGGACCTAAATATCAAAAATACAGACCAAAAAATCAAAACTTTTAACACGCAACCTAAATTTTCACGCAAAAATAAAGAATATTTTAGGCCAAAATAAAGAATATTTAGGTCAAAAATCAAAAATTTGGAATAGAAAACGAAATTACAGGCCAGAGACCCTAAAATGCAGATAAAAAAATGGTGATGTGGCCATCATGTTACTTTCTCCGACTTTATATTAACGTTTTCATGGGTTTATTTTCAATTGAAATCATATTTTAAATGTACATCAAGCGTTGCGTAAACTCGGATGAAACTGACGTTTATAACGTCAAAATCATGAAAGATGGAAAAATTGTTCTTCAAATTCAAAAACTCGGTTTACTCAAAAACTAACGAGATTTCGAAAAAAACTTATTCTTTAGAAGTTGTTCATTTTGGTATTCTCTACAATTATTATTCACATAAATTTGCTGTAACTACTATCGTTTCATAATTAAAAACCAAAAATTAAAAAAAATAAATAAATTTTTTTCACGAATAAAAATGATTTTATGAAAAATATTTTCAAGGAAAAGATGTTCATTTTTTTGTTGTCTTCGATGTTTGTTTAAAAGTTTTTTGATATTTTTCATATTTAAGAAAATATTGACAAAAAACAAAAAACAGTCAAGGTAAACACCCACTTCCGGTGTACGAAATTTTACCAAAAGCTTTTCAGTTCTTTGGGTTATAAAATAAGACGTATGTTCAAAGTTTCATATCAATTGCTCTATTAGTTTTTGAGATACAGCGCACACAGACAGACACACACACACACACACACACACACACACACACACACACACACAGACAGACAGACAGACACACACACACACACACACACAGACAGACAGACAGACAGACACACACACACACACACACACACACACACACACAGACACAATTTTTTTTTTCCAGAAATTGTTGAAATGGCATCTAGGGACCCCAAAACGGATATTTCCGTAAAAAAAATTTTGGAAAAAAAAATCACGATCACAATACTTTCTCGTACTTCGTAACGGAGAAAGTAAAAATTCAAGGAAAGGAAAAATAGTTTGCCGTTTTCACCTTCAAAATTACCCTGTAGCTCAGAGTAAGTTTCTGAACAGAAACTCAAATTGAAAATAAAAAAATTTAAAATATAGGACGAAAAAAACAAAATTTGGACCCAATAACGAAAATTTGGGGCTGAAAATAAAAAATACAGATTAAAAAATCGGAAATCTTAATAAACAACTGGAAAATTTCAGCCAAATAAAGAAATCTTAGGACAGAAGATCAAAAATTATGGGCCAAGAAAACAAAAAAATAGACCAAATACTGAAAATTTGGCACAAAAAAATTAAAAAAAAAGCAGGCCAAAATAAAGAATATTTAGGCTAAAAATCAAAACTTTGAAAAAAAGAAATTACAGGCCAGAGATCTAAAAATGCAGATAAAAAAAATTCAAGCAAAGAAAAAATTGTTTGCCATTTTCACCCTCAAAATAACCCTGTAGCACAAAGTAAGTTTCCGAACAGAAACTAAAATTGAAAATTGAAAAATTTAAAATATAGGACGAAAAAAACAAAATTTGGACCAAATACCGAAAATTTGGGGCTAAAAATAAAAAATACATATTAAAAAATCGAAAATCTTAATAAACAAATGGAAAATTTCAGCCAAATAAAGAAATCTTAGGACAGAAGATCAAAAATTTAGACCAAAAAAATCCAAAATACAAATAAAAATTCAATAATTGTGGCAAAAAATCGAAAATATAGACCAAAAATCGAAAGCACGAGCTTAAAAATCAAAATACTGACCAAAAAAGTCAAAAATGTCAACTGATCATTTTAAAATTAGGACCAACATAAAGAATATTTATGAAAAAAAATCAAGAATTTAAAGGAAACAAATCGAACAGGCAAAAAATATAAAATACGAGCACAAAAATTCTGGTCTAAAAATAATTTGCTCTAAAAATAACACAAGCTCAAATTAAGATACGATCCGAAACTCTAAAATAATGACAAAAAAATAAAAAAATGGTGTTACTTTTTCTGATTTGATGGTACAGTACTTTATGTTTACACTTCCATTGTTTATTTTCAATTGAAATCACATTTTAAATGTGCATAGAGCGTTTAGTAAAATCAGATGAGACTGACGTTTAAAACGTCAAAATTATGAAAGATGAAAATGACAAATTATACTTTAAATTCTAATAGTCAATTTACTCAAAAACCAAAGAGATTTCGAAAAATACTTATTCTATATAAGTTGTTCATTTTGGCATTCTCTACAATTATTATTAAAATACATTTGCTGTAAGTATTATCGTTTCATAATTTTAAACCAAAAATTACAAAAAAAATGGTGATGTGGCCATCATGTTACTTTCTCCGACTTTATATTTACGTTTTCATGGGTTCATTTTCAATTGAAATCATATTTTAAATTTACATCGAGCGGATGAAACTGACGTTTAAAACGTCAAAATCATGAAATATGGAAAAATTATACTTCAAATTCAAAAACTCGGTTTACTCAAAAACTAATGAGATTTCGAAAAAAACTTATTCTTTAGAAGTTGTTCATTTTGACATTCTCTGCAATTATTATTAACATAAATTTGCTGTAACAATTATCGTTTCATAATTATAAACCAAAAATTTAAAAAAAATAATAATTTTTTTTCTCGAATATTGACAATTGAACTATGATTTTATGAAAAATATTTTCAAGCAAAAGATGTTCATTTCTTTGTTGTCTTTGATGTTTGTTTAAATGTTTTGTAATATTTTTCATATTTAAGAAAATATTGGCAAAAAACAAAAAACAGTTAAGGTAAACACCCACTTCCGGTGTACGAAATTTTACCAAAAGTCTTCATACAAAATACCAGAAATAAATGTCCCGAAAAAGAGTCCTAAAAAGTGCTAAAAGAAAATTCTAAAATAAATCCTAAAGAAAGTTCAGAAAAAAAGTCCTGATGAAATATCATAAAAAATTGTCCTGAAAATTATCTTTAAAAAATTAAAAATAAAAATTTCTGAAAAAAAGCATTGTAAAAAGTCCTTAAAAAGATCTGAAGAAATTGCCCTGAAAAAGAAATCCCAAAAAGAGTCTTGAAAAAAAGTCCCGCAAAAAGGTCTAAAGTAATTCCTGAATTAACATTTTTTGAAAATAGTCTTAAAAAAATGCCAAAAATATCTGGAAAAATCCTGATTGAACAATATTTTAAATTGTGTTCTTTATGTATGTCTTTTTATTGTAATCATGTTTTTTTTATTCGGTGGATTTTAAGTTTTACTTGTAGATATTGTTTTAAATAGGCTTTTATTTTTTAATTTTTATTTCATAATATTGTACACGTAAACGTAAATATTTTATAAATTGAGCATAATTATTGAATATTTAAGTATCAACTAACACTATCATTAATAATAACCTGACTAACCCATGGATGTTGTAATCATTCTTCTTGGAAATTAAATAAATTTGAATTTGAAAAATATCCGAAAAAATGTGATGAAGAAAATTCAGAAAAATTTGTTCTGAGAAAAATCCCGCAAATAAGTCCTCAGCAAAGGGTTCTTGAGAAAGTCCCGAAAACGTATCGAGAAAAAAATCCTCAAAAAAGAATCCTGTTAATAAAATTAAAAAAGAAATCGAGAAAATGAAAGCCCTGAAAGTTCAAAATATAAGTCTTGAATAAAATTTCTTAAAAAGTCCTGAAAAAGAATCGTCGAAGAAAGGTCCTTTAAAAATGTCCTTAAAAAAGACCTGAAAAAAGTTCTGAAAACATTGTCCTGAAGTCCCAAAAAAGGCTAAAAAATATAAAAAAAACTGTACAGGAAAATATTCGGAAATACGAAATTTTACCATAAGCTTTTCAGTTCTTCGGATTCTCAAATAACAATAATGTTGAAAGTTTTATGGTCATTTCTGTATTAGTTTTTGAGATACAGCGCGCACAGTTACAGACAGACTATTATGCAGAGAAAAAATGGTGATGTGGCTCATGTAACTTTCTCCGACTTGATGGTATCATAGCCATTTATATTTACGTTTTCGTGGTTTATTGAAATCATATTTTAAATGTACATCGAGCGTTGCGTAAACTCGGATGAAACTGACGTTTAAAACGTCAAAATTATGAAAGATGGAAAAATTATACTTCAAATTCAAAAACTCGGTTTACTCAAAAACTAACAAGTTTTCGAAAAAAACTTATTCTTTAGAAGTTGTTAATTTTGGTATTCTCTACAATTATTATTCACACAAATTTGCAGTAACTATTATCGTTTCATAATTATAAACCAAAAATTAAAAAAAAATAATAATTTTATTTCTCGAATAGCAATGATTTTATGAAAAATATTTTCAAGCAAAAGATGTTAATTTCTTTGTTGTCTTCAATATTTGCTTAAATATTTTTGTGATATTTTTCATATTTAAGAAAATATTGGCAAAAAACAAAAAACAGTTAAGGTAAACACCCACTTCCGGTGTACGAAATTTTACCAAAAGCTTTTCAGTTCTTCGGATTATCAAATAAGACGTATGTTGAAAGTTTTATTTCAATTGCTTTATTAGTTTTTGAGATACAGCGCACACAGACAGACACACACACACACACACACACACACACACACACACACACACACACACACACACACACAGACACACACACACTCTCTCACACACACACACACACACAGACACAAAAATGTTTTTTCCAGAAATTGTTGAAATGGTATCACAATACTTTCTCGTACTTCGTAACGGAGAAAGTAAAAATGGTGATGTGGCCATCATGTTACTTTCTCCGACTTGATGGTATCATTTATATTTAACCTTTCGTGGTTTATTTTCAATTAAAATCATATTTTAAATGTACATCGAATGTTTCGTAGACTCGGATGAAACTGACGTTAAAACGTCAAAATTATGAAAGATGGGAAAATTATGCTTCAAATTCAAAAATTCGGTTTACTCAAAAACTAACGAGATTTCGAAAAAAACTTATTCTTTAAAAATTGTTCATTTTGGCATTCTCTACAATTGTTATTCACATAAATTTGCTGTAACTACTATCGTTTCATAATTATACACCAAAAATTTAAAAAAAATTAATAAATTTTTTTCTTGAATAGCAATGATTTTATGAAAAATATTTTTAAACAAAAGATGTTCATTTCTTTGTTGTCTTTGATGTTAGTTTAAATGTTTTTGTGATATTTTTTATATTTAAGAAAATATTGGCAAAAAACAAAAAACAGTTGAGGTAAACACCCACTTCCGGTGTACGACATTTTACCAAAAGCTTTTCAGTTCTTCAGATTATCAAATAAGACGTATGTTCAAAGTTTCATATCAATTGCTCTTTTAGTTTTTGAGATACAGCGCACACAGCAGACACACACACACACACACATATACACACAGACACAAATTTTTTTTTCCAGAAATTGTTGAAATGGTATCTAGGGACCCCAAAACGGATATTTCCGCAAAACAAATTTTTGAAAAAAAAATCACGATCACAATACTTTCTCGTACTTCGTAACGGAGAAAGTAAAAATTGTACACCCTTGTAACTTTTTAACAAAGGATTTGCAAAACGAGCTGGTAACTCCCTTCAAAACCAGATTTGTTTAATTATCGCCGAAGTCATTCGGCCGTGGCGGTTTATACGTTTTCACATTAGATCTGCCCTTGATGGCTTGTCACAGGGAATTTTGATAGCGTACATGCATCGAGCACGTGTATATTTCGAACTAATATTTGCACTGCGCTATGCTATGTGTGTGCATGTGGGCATAATTATGTATGTTCATTAAGGTGAACAAGGGGCGAGGATAAAATGTGGGCCCCGGCGAAGATTTAAATTTATATTATATTCAGCTGGGTGTGCTTGATATGCAAACTGCGGACGGCGAATTGTTTATTCTGTGCGTCTGTGTTGGGGGGCATTCCGCACAAAAATGTACACAGAGTTACTAGGGCATGTTTATTCTAATGGGAAACTTTTTTGCGTTTTTCTGTTTGTCAAATTAAATCGTTTCAGAAAACATTTATCTCTGCAATGCACGAGGATAATAAATTGTGCGCGGATTTCGGCTTGAAAATATACACGTGTTTGTTGTGTACACTGAAATATGACGTAATGTAATACATGAAGTAGATTACCAGTTATAAAAGTAAACCAGAATAATGGTTATATTTAAAAGTTTATCACTAACAATTACGTATACAGTGCGAACGTTGGCTGTGGGACGCTCCAAAAAAAAATTCCCCAATCATCTGCGGCCAAAATCCTCCAAAACGTCAACTTTATTTTTTGAACGCGCATCTTTTTCTGATAGTTGTGTATTTTCGATACCCCCACCCCTTTGCGTAATGACGTCATCGCCATTTTTTTTAATGGAAACCATTTTTTTATTTCACTAAATTTGTGGTACTTTTTATTCTCGTTACGACTGTGTAAAAATATTTTGTTTTTTTTTGTTTTTTATTTTAAATATCTGGGGAAAATTAAAAAATTACCACCGACCACACTTGTAATCAAATAAATACTATTATATTAAATATGCAATCTTTTTGTTTGAATTTTTATATCGTTAGGCCTGGATTTTGACCTAAAGTTTAAATTTTTGACCTGCAGTTTAATTTTTTTTTTTGGTATAAACTTCTGATCTTTTGAACCAATTTTTCTTCATTTTGTTCTAAATTTTCGATTTGATTGTTAAAATTTTCGTTTTTTTTTTTATTTCTAGGCCCGAATTTTTGATTATTTTGCCCTGTATATCAACCTGAATTATTCATTTTTTTGCCAGTATTTTCGAGTTTTTGATTTTTTGTCCTTTATCTTTTTTTAAAACATTGTCGCGTTTCTGGTTGGCAATTTATTTTGAGCTAGAATTATTTTTGGTGCCGAAATTGACAAATGATTTTTCTTTTACTTGAATTTGTAATTTTTTGGTCTGCATATTTTTATTTTTTAAACTAGGGTTTTTTTTGGTTATATTTTAGATGTTTGGTCTGCATGTTTGATTTCTTTGTTGTAATTTTTAGAATTTTTGGCCAAAATATTTTGATTTTGCTCTATTTTTTTAAATAGTTTGTTGAAATTTTCGGTTTTTAAGTCTACATTTTTCATTTTTCGTTTTTTTTAGTTTTTTTGTTTAATTATTAATTTTAACGAGAGAATTTTTGATTTATCTACAATTTAAATTTTTAACATGAATTGTTGATTTTTTTAAAAGTTTTTTTGGAGTAAGTTTTTGATTGTTGCCCTTCATTTTAATTTTTTTTAACCTTTTAATTATTTTTTTAAATTACGTTCGAGTTTTGAGTTTTAGCAATTTATTTAGAGATAACGTTATTTTGGGGGCTAAAAATAGCAAATTATTTTTCTTTTGCTTGAATGTTCAATTGTTTACTCTGCATTTATTTTTTACACCAGGATATTTGATCGTTTGCCAATATTTTAGATGTTTAGTCTGTGTTTTTCATTTCTTTGTTCCAAATTTTAGAATTTTTGGCCCATATACCAAAATTTTCGAATTTTAATTGAAATTTTAATTTTTTCAGGTTACATTTTTTATTTTTGACGAATTTTCGATTTTTGCCTATATTCTTAGTTTTTTTACCTTGATTATTAATTTGAATGAGCGAATTTTTGATTGATCTATACATTAGATGTTTTACCTGAATTGTTGATATGCGGATAAAGATGAATAATATATTTTATAGTTATACTACTTGAATTTTGTATATAAGTTTCTAATAAATCCACTGTACTTACGTTTCATTTTCAAATTTTATTATTTTGGAGAAGGACAGCGGCGTAATTTTGGAGAATTTTTATTAAATATCTGGGGAAAATTAAAAATTACCACCGACGACACTCGTAATCAAATAATTACTGTTATATTAAATATTCAATCTTTTTGTTTGAATTTTTATATCGTTAGGCCTGGATTTTGAGTTTTTTGACCTATAGTTTAAATTTTTGACCTGCAGTTTAATTTTTTTTTTGGTATAAATTTCTGATCTTTTGAACTAATTTTTCTTCATTTTGTTCTAAATTTTCGATTTGATTGTTAAAATTTTCGTTTTTTTGGTCGACATTTTTGATTTCTAGGCCCAAATTTTTGATTATTTTGCCCTGTATATCAACCTGAATTATTCATTTCTATGTGCGATTTTTTTGCCAGTATTTTCGAGTTTTTGAATTTTTGTCCTTTATCTTTTTTTAAAACATTGTCGCGTTTCTGGTTGGCAATTTATTTTGAGCTAGAGTTATTTTTGAGAGTGAAAATGGCAAATTATATTTCTTTTGCTTGATTTTTAAATTTTTTGGTCTGCATATTTTTATTTTTTAAACTAGGATATTTTTTTTTTGGTTATATTTTAGATGTTTGGTCTGCTTGTTTGATTTCTTTGTTGTAATTTTTAGAATTTTTGGCCAAAATATTTTAATTTTGCTCAATTTTTTTTAAATAGTTTGTTGAAATTTTCGGTTTTTAAGTCAACATTTTTAATTTTTTGATTTGTTTTAGTTTTTTATCTTAATTATTAATTTTAACTAGCGAATTTTTGATTGGTCTACAATTTACATTTTTAACTTGATTTTTTTTTTGTAGTAAGTTTTTGATTGTTGCCCTTCATTTTAAATTTTTTTAATTACGTTTGAGTTCAGAGTTTTAGCAATTTATTTTGAGATAAAGTTATTTTTGGGGCTAAAAATAGCAAATTATTTTTCTTTTGTTTAAATTTTCAATTGTTTAGTCTGCATTTATTTTTTACACCAGGATATTTGATCTTTTGCCAATATTTTAGATGTTTGGTCTGTGTTTTTCATTTCTTTGTTCCAAATTTTAGAATTTTTGGCCCATAAACCAAAATTTTCGAATATTTAATTAAAATTTTAATTTTTTCTGGTCTACATTTTTTTTTATTTTTGATGAGAGTACACGATTTTTGGTCTAAATTTTCGATTTTTTAATTGAAATTTAAATTTTTTCTGGTCTACATTTTTTATTTTTCACGACAGTTTACGATTTGCGGTCTAAATTTTCGATTTTTTAATTGAAATTTTAATTTGTTCTGGTCTACATTTTTTATTTTTGATGAGAGTTTACGATTTTTGGTCTAAATTTTCGATTTTTTAATTGAAATTTTAATTTTTTCTGGTCTACATTTTTTATTTTTGACGAGAGTTTACGATTTTTGGTCTAAATTTTCGATTTTTTGCCTATATTCTTAGTTTTTTTTTACCTTGATTATTAATTTGAATGATCGAATTATTGATTGCTCTAGACTTTAGATGTTTTACCTGAATTGTTGATATTTGTGTGCGAACTTTTGGCTGGTATTTTCGAGTTTTTTTACCAATTTTTTTTATTTTTTTGCCCTTCATTTTAGATGTTTTAACCTGAATTATTGTTTTTATGGGCGAATTATTTTAATTTGGTTTGAGTTTAGAGTTTCGGCAAATTATTTTGAGGTAAAATGTTATTTTTGGGGCTGAAAATGGCGAATTATTTTTTTTTTGCTTGAATTTTGAATTTTTAGTATATTTTAGATGGGGATTTTTGATTTTTTTGGCTATATTTTAGATGTTTTTGGCCTGTAAACCAAAATTTTCTAATATTTAGTTGAAATTTTCTCTTTTCTTGACTGCTTTTTTTTATTTTTGCCAAGAGTTTTTAATTTTTTACCAATGTTTTTAGTTTTGTTAACTTAATTATTAATTTTAATGAGCGATTTTTTTATTGGTCTTTACTTTAGATTTAAATTAATTGTTGATTTTGATGAGAGAATTTTTGGCCGATATTTTGGCCGAGTTTTTGGGTCCAAGTTTTTGATTTTTTTGCCCTATAATTTAGATTTTGCAGACTGAATTTTTGATATTTTTGGCCTGTACTGGATTTTTGTATTAATTTTAGGTTATTTATTTAATTTGAAATTTTTTGTTTTAGTGTTTTTAATTTAATTATAGTGGTTGTTCTAAGATAAAACGAATGTACTTTGACATTTGGCTAGAAAATACAACCTGCGCGATTTGTGTTTAAGGAATTTTCAAATATTTTGATTCTATTTTTGCAGCCAATTTAGTTTTTTTAGTAATTGTTAAATATAATACTTTTGCCCGGATGAAACTGACCACCCGGTATAACTGGAACTGTTTGGAAATTATGAAAAAAATGCGAACAATTTTAAGTAGTTAATTAGCGAGGCTTTCCGAAAAATTAAAAAAATATTTTAATTTTTTGGAGGACACCACAGCACGATTCAATATGTTTCTAATTTTTACTTTCTCCGTTACGAAGTACGAGAAAGTATTGTGATCGTGATTTTTTTTTCAAAAAATTTTTTTACGGAAATATCCGTTTTGGGTCCCTAGATGCCATTTCAACAATTTCTGGAAAAAAATTTTTTGTGTGTGTGTGTGTGTGTCTTTCTGTGTGCGTTGTATCTTAAAAACTAATAGATCAATTGATATGAAACTTTGAACATAAGTTTTATTTGATAATCCGAAGAACTCAAAAGCTTTTGGTTAAATTTCGTACACCGGAAGTGGGTGTTTACCTTAACTGTTTTTTGTTTTCTGCCAATATTTTCTTATATATGTAAAATATCACAAAAATATTTAAACATTGAAGACAACAAACAAATGCACATCTTTTGCTTGAAAACATTTATCATAAAATCATTGCTATTCGAGAAAAAAATGTATTATTAATTTTTTAATTTTTGTTTTATAATTATGAAACGATAATAGTTACAACAAATTTATATGAATAATAATTGTAGAGAATGCCAAAATGAATAACTTCTGAAGAATAAGTTTTTTTCGAAATCTCGTTAGTTTTTGAGTAAACCGAATTTTTGAATTTGAAGTATAATTTGTCCATCTTTCATAATTTTGACGTTTTAAACGTCAGTTTCATCCGAGTTTGCGCAACGCTCGATGTACATTTAAAATATGATTTAAATTGAAAATAAACCACGAAAGCGTAAATATAAATGATACCATCAAGTCTGAGAAAGTAACATGATGGCCACATCATCATTTTTTAAATGGCCTTTTAGTACTACCTACATATTTTCGGAAAAACGGAGTTATAAAATAAAACTGATGCATTTTGCACTTTAGTACAAATTCCGAAATCTTATCAGCGCGCCTTCTATAATCCTAGTGTTGCCAGATTGGGGGGAGGGGTTCCCCAAAATGGATGTAAATTAAGGTTTTGGAGAACTTCAATCGATGGGGTATTTTTTGGGATGGGTATTTTATACGAGAAGTAATTTTTGGGTGTTTTTTATGAAAAATTTGGGGAAAATTAAAAATTACTCCTGGCAACACTGCGTGAACGCCATCATTCCTAAAAAAAAAAACGATATGCTTTTATGTAGGATTTAGTAAAAAAAACCCATCCCATTTAACTTTGGAATTAATGACGTGAACGCCATAATTCGCGAAAAAAAACTATAGTATAATATTCTAGAAATCCGCTTGTATTTGATATATTCAGAAACTGATGACGTAATTGCCAACATTAGAGAAATAAACTTTATAATTTGTCATTTCCACCTTTTCCAATTTTGACGTTTCAAACGTCAGTAACAGCGCTCGATGTTTCTTTAATTCCCAGGACTACCGAGATTTTCGGTGGATACAAAGGGTAGGTCGGGGTTGGTTTCGGACAACCATTCATTTTTAACGCTGAAGATCAGTGTACTTCAACTGAAAGCTCAAATGAAAAGTAAAATTAAAAACAAACTCAATTATTGGTCTTCCGCGGGGTGCAAAATGACGCATCGTAAATCAGCGCGGCAAACAGTGTTACGGGCTTGGGGGGTAATAGGGCAGATTCATATCAATAAATCCGCAACACGTCATTGTCAGAGCTCGATATCAGAATTGATTTGATAAGAGGATGTCCGAAACGGAACCAAATATCCAATTGTACACGTCTACTAGAAACCATAAACATGAATCAAGCGGTTAAAGTGCTCGGCAAGCAAACGTCATGCAAAGCGATCAGACCGTTAGGCGGGCAAACAACAATCAGCGTGCAGACAATATATTTCAATTAAACGAACTCTCTGTGCAAATAGCGGCGGAGCACTGAGCGCGCGCGACACACCACTGTCAGTTAGCTACTTGTTTGTTATTTACACCCTCCGCAGCTACCCCATCTCCCAGCAGGACTCCAACTACCCTCTACTAGATTATATGGCTTTATAACCGAGGCGAGTTAAACAGCGCTAGCTCTCAAGTTTTCGGTAGTTATGTTTCAATTGTTTCAGCGGCAACGAGGTAGCGAAGTAGGGTGGGACGCCGCCGGTGGGTTTGGGCAGGGCTCGGTTTCATATCGCGCCGTTTTTGCGGCGGCGGCGTGTTGTCGAGCCCCGAATTCGCCGTTTTCAATTATTCGGGGCCATTCAATAAAACATTTAATTACTGTTCGTAATAAGGACGATGGGGGCCCCGGTTAATTTAGACGTCAGATTGCGCGCCTAGCTGCGGCGCGGCGTTTTATTTTTTTTTGTAAATATTCATTACGTTAAATATTAACGCGCCCAGTCGAGCGTTAAATTTACGCCAGCATTCCTGATTGATCATCGTATCTTTTTTAATTTTAATTATTTTCGCGTTTCGTTATTAATTACTATACTTTTTTCGTGACTGTTTCTTGACTTTTTTTTTGTTTCCGTGTATATATTTTATATTCTTGAACTTTTGTAAATTTTTCCCTGTGTAAATAATAGCGATCGTTGTCGCGCCTATCAGAACTTTTCTGCCTCTGCCCCCATCCCGTGTTTCTTGTGCTTTCTCATAGCGACCCGACTCCAAGAGCTAGCTGGAGGTCAACGGGAGCTCAGGTTAGCATCCAGTGTTAGCATCAAGTGTCGGAAACGACCGTTTTAAGTTGCCAAAAATGACAATTTTCAACTGCAAAATAGGCCAATTTTCAAGTGTCGCCAACGACAATTTTTAACTGCCAAAAATGACAATTTTTAACTGCCAAAAAGACGAATTTTGAAGTGGCGGCAACGGCCATTTTAAACTGCAATAAAGGCAAATTTTCAAGTGTTGGAAACAACCATTTTTAACTGCCAAAAATGTCATTTTTTAACTGCCAAAAATGACAATTTTCAAGTGTCGGCAACGACCATATTTAACTGCTAAAAATGACAATTTTCAACTGCCAAAAATGACAATTTTCAACTGCACAATTGGCCAATTTTCAAGTGTCGGCAACGACTATTTTTAACTGCCAAAAATGACAATTTTTAAGTGGCGGCAACGGCCATTTTTACCTGCCAAAAGTGACAATTTTTAACTGCAATAAAGGCCAATTTTCAAGTGTCGGAAACGACCATATTAAGCTGCCAAAAAGGCCAATTTTCAACTACCAAAAAGGCCAATTTTCAAGTGTCGGCAACGACCATATTTAACTGCGAAAAATGACAATTTTCGAATGCCTAAAGTGACAATTTTTAACTGCCAAAAATGACAATTTCAACTGCCAAAAAGGCCAATTTTCAACTGCTAAAACGGCCAATTTTCAACTGCCAAGAGGCAATTTTCAAGTGTCGGAAACGACCATTTTTAACTGCCAAAAAATGTCAATTTTTAACTGCCAAAAAGGCCAATTTTCAAGCGTCGACAACGGCCATTTTTAACTGCCAAAAGTGACAATTTTAACTGCCAACCGTGACAATTTTTAACTGCCAAAAAATGACAATTTTCAACTGCCAAAAAGGCCAATTTTCGACTGCCAAAAAAGCCGATTTTCAAGAGTCGGAAACGACCATTTTAAGCTGCCAAAAATGACAATTTTCAACTGCAAAATAGGCCAATTTTCAAGTGTCGACTGCGACAATTTTAAACTGCCAAAAATGACCATTTCTAACTGCCAAAAAGGCGAATTTTCAAGTGTCGGAAACGACCATTTTTAACTGCCAAAAATGACGATTTCTAACTGCCAAAAAGGCGAATTTTCAAGTGTCGACAACGGCCATTTTTAACTTTCAAAAGTGACAATTTTAACTGCCAACCATGACAATTTTTAACTGCCAAAAAATGATAATTTGCAACTGCCAAAAAGGCCGATTTGCAACTGCCAAAAAGGCCGATTTTCAACTGCCAAAAAGGCCGATTTTGAAGAGTCGGAAACGACCATTTTAAGCTGCCACAAATGACAATTTTCAACTGCAAAATAGGCCAATTTTCAAGTGTCGACAGCGACAATTTTAAACTGCCAAAAATGACCATTTCTAACTGCCAAAAAGGCGAATTTTCAAGTGTCGACAACGGCCATTTTTAACTTTCAAAAGTGACAATTTCAACTGCCAACCGTGACAATTTTTAACTGCCAAAAAATGATAATTTGCAACTGCCAAAAACGCCAATTTTCAACTGCCAAAAAGGCCGATTTTCAAGAGTCGGAAACGACCATTTTAAGCTGCCAAAAATGACAATTTTCAACTGCAAAATAGGCCAATTTTCAAGTGTCGACAGCGACAATTTTAAACTGCCAAAAATGACCATTTCTAACTGCCAAAAAGGCGAATTTTCAAGTGTCGGAAACGACCATTTTTAACTGCCAAAAATGATGATTTCTAACTTCCAAAAGGGCGAATTTTCAAGTGTCGACAACGGCCATTTTTAACTGCCAAAAGTGACAATTTTAACTGCCAACCGTGACAATTTTTAACTGCCAAAAAATGACAATTTTCAACTGCCAAAAAGGCCAATTTTCAACTGCCAAATAGGCCGATTTTCAAGAGTCGGAAACGACCATTTTAAGCTGCCAAAAATGACAATTTTCAACTGCAAAATAGGCCAATTTTTAAGTGTCGGCAACGACTATTTTTAACTGCCAAAAATGACAATTTTTAAGTGGCGGCATCGGCCATTTTTAACTGCCAAAAGTGACAATTTTTAACTGCAATAAAGGCCAATTTTCAAGTGTCGGAAACGACCATATTAAGCTGCCAAAAAGGCCAATTTTCAAGTGTTGGAAACGACCATTTTTAACTGGCAAAAACGCCAATTTTTAACTACCAAAAGTGACAATTTTTAACTGCCAAAATGGCCAATTTTCAAGTGTCGGCAACGACCATATTCAATTGCCAAAAATGATAATTTTCAACTGCCAAAAATGACAATTTTCAACTGCCAAAAATGCCAATTTTTAACTGCCAAAAATGACAATTACAACTGTGAAAAAGGCCAATTTTCAACTGCCAAGGAGCCAATTTTCAAGTGTCGGAAACGACCATTTTTAACTGCCAAAAAAGACAATTTTTAACTGCCAAAAATGCCAATTTTCAAGTTTTGGCAAGGGCCATTTTTAACTGCCAAAAATGACAATTTTAAACTGCCAAAAATGACAATTTTTAACTGCCAAAAATAACAATTTCATCTGCCAAAATGGCCAGTTTTCAACTGCGAAAAAGGCCAATTTCCAAGTATCAGAAACGACCATTTTAGGCTGCCAAAAATGACAATTTTTAATTGCCAAAAAGACGAATTTTCAACTGCCAGCAACGATCATTTTTAGCTGCCAAAAATGACAATTTTTAACTGCCAAGAAGACGGATTTTCAACTGTCAGCAACGACCATTTTTAGCTGCCAAATGTGACAATTTTTAACTGCCAAAGGTGACAATTTTTAACTGCCAAAAGTAACAATTTTTAACTGCCAAAAATGACAATTTTCAACTGCCAAAAATGACAATTTTTAACTGCCAAAAAGTCCAATTTTCAACTGTCAGCAACGACCATTTTTAGCTGCCAAAAGTGACAATTTTTAACTGTCAAAGGTGACAATTTTTAACTGCCAAAAATGACAATTTTTAATTGACAAAAATGACAATTTTGAACTGCCAAAAAAGCCAATTTTCAACTGCCAAAAAGGCCAATTTCCAAGTGTCGGAAACGACCATTTTTACCTGCGAAAAATGATAATTTTCAACTGCCAAAAATAACAATTTTCAACTGCCAAAAACGACAATTTAAAACCCAAAAATGAACACATTTTCAAAAATTAAAGTGTTTTTTTAAAGGTACATAAATGTGTTATGATAGCATCGGACTTTTTATAGAATTATATCGATATTATTTTATTTCATTTTTTTTTTGTTCAAATATTTCGACCAATTTTCAAAAATCCATAACTCACGCAGAAATTGGCAGAGTCAGTTAGTTTTAAAGGTAAATGTTTAGTAAAGATCAAAATTTTTGAGGATTTATTATTATATCAGTATTTATTTTTTAGCCAAAATATTAATTTCCAAAAATTCATAACTCGCCCAAAAATCGACTCAATTTCAAAAATCAAGGTTAATATTAAAGGTAAATATGATTTCATCAGAGTTTTTAAGGAATTCAATCATATCGATATGATTTTTTTTCTATTTTTTCCTTGTAAAAATATTCGACCGCTTAAAAATTCATTTTAAAAAATTTATAAGCCAAAAATCAAAATTTATGTTAAATCTTGTGGTTAACACCCAATCAAAATTCAAATTCCCACCAATGTCTCCTTATGAATTCCTTAAAACCCTAAAAGACGGATCGGACTAAACAAGTCATCCTCAGACGAACGGACACGCCATACTTCAGATTCAATCATTCATGCTTACTAACCTCTTTAATTTTTTTTTTTTTTTTTTTTTGTAATTTTATGTACCATTATTGTTTATTATTGTACTAGGCTGAAAGACCTCTGGTCAATTGCCTGTTGAGGTCATTTGTAAAAGTGTCTCAATAAATGTATTGTCTCTCTCTCTTGTGGTTATATTAAAAACTTCGAGCATTTGAGTATTTATTTTCTCGAAATTTGTGCAATTGTTTGAAAACTATTTTCAAAAAAAAATAATTCGGGGAGAAATTGGCGAATTTGCAAAAATTTAAGTTAGTTGTAAAGTAGAACTATTTTAAAATGTTTGTGGAGTTCAATTATATTACTATTTATTTGTTTTAGATTTTTTTTGTTCGTCTTCAACAACTAAAAATATTAATTTTCAAAAATTCATAAATAACACAAAAATTGACTCAGTTTCAAAAATCAAGGTTAATTTTAAAGGTAAATTGCATCAGGTTTTTTTTATGTAATTCAATCATAGGAATATAATTTTTTTCTAGTTTTTGCTTGTTTAAATATTCGACCACTTAATTTTTTTTTGAATTTATGACTCAATTGACACATTAAAAAAAAATCCAATTGTATTTATTATTGGTATTTATTTTTATTTGTTCAATTCTTCGACAACCTAAAATATTACTTTTCAAAAATTCGTAAGAAATTGGCAAACTACAAAAAGAAAGTAAGTTAGTTTTAAAGATAGATGTATTGTAAAAATTATATTTATAAAATAAAAAATTTAAACCAAAAAATTTAAAAATCAAGGAAAACGAAAACAATTCGCCATTTTCAGCTTCCAAAATAACTCTTTAGCTCAAAATAAGTTGCCGACCAGAAACTTGAAAACCTCAGTTCCTGGAAATCCCACAACAAAATTTTATGAACAAATAGTGTTCAGAATGGTCTGTCTTGAAAAAAAAATTTAAAAAAACATAAAATTTAATCGATTTTAGTCAAAAAGTTTAGTCGCCCATAAAAAATAATAATTCAATTTAAAAAAACTAAAATCAAGGGAAGAAATCAAAAACCATCAAAAAAACTTGAAAATTTCGGCAAAGAAAAGTCGCGTATGAACATCTATCATTTAGTAAAAAAAATCTAAAATATAGGATAAAAAATTCAAAACTAAAGGATTAAAAATTTAGACTAAAATATTAAAATCCGGCCTGAACAATAAAAAATGAAAATTCAAGTAGGAAAATTGCCATTTTCAGCACTCGGGGTGATTAGTCCCAGAAAACATAGGAAAAAACTCAAAATTTCCTCTGCATCGAAGGAAATTTGCACTCAATGTTTTGAAAAATTGTAAAAAATTAATCACTAGTAGAATTAGCTCCAAAATTACTAAAACTATACAGAAATAGTGTACTTTTCATTACTTGTAAAAATAATTGCAATATTGCTAATGAAAACAACAGGAATTGACTCAAAACTGCACTGGAGGGAACGAAAATTTTACTCAATGTTTTGAAAAATCATAAAAAAATAATCACTTGCAGAATTAGCTCTTAATTAAGGTAAAAAACTAAAATATAAGAAATTTAGACAAATATCAAAAATTCGCGGTTAATAAAATGCAAACCAAAAATCTGAAAATTTCAACAACAAAAAATCAAAAAGTTTAACCAAAATAAAGAATATTTCGGGGAAAACCTCTAAAATTAGGAACGAAAAAATGAAAAGTACAGGTCAAATATAGGCCAAAAAAATTAAAAATGTTGTAATAAAAATAAAAGATGCAAACCAAAAAATTGAAAAATCAAGGAAAACAAAATTATTTTGCAATTTACAGCTCCTAAAATAACTCTTTAGCTCAAAATTAGTTGCCGAAAGTAAAAAATTCGCCCATAAAAAATAATATTTTAAGTTAGAAAATCTAAAATGAAGGGCTAGTAATCAGAAACTGTACTTGAAAATATCGGCAAAAAATAGAAAAAGTTGCGTATAAAAAGGAATCATTCAGGTTAAAAAAATCTAAAATATAGGATAAAGAATTAAAAACTTCGATCCTAAAAATCAAAATTGTGGACCAAAAATCCGAAAATTTTAACAAAAAAATCGAAAACTTAGAAGAAAATTATTTTCTTTGGAATTTATAAAGACTCAAAATTAGTCTGTTAAAATTTCAACCATCTGTTGCAATAATTCCCATGCAAATTTCTGAAAAATGCGCCTTATTGGTCATCAAAATTTGTTTTTTAGTGCAACCATTTTTGTTGTGGTAAACTTGGGATTATTTTCTTTGTACATTTGTAAAGACACATTATTCCGAATTGCGTAGTCAAAATTTTAATCATCTGTTGCAATAAATTTAGAATTGCCATGTGAATTTCTAAAAAATCCGCTTTTTTTTTGTTATCAAAATTTGCTTTTCTACAGCAACCATTTTTGTTGTTTGTGGTAAACTTGTGATTATTTTTTGAAGAAATTTATAAAGGGACATTATTCAAAATTGATCTGTCAAAATTTCAACCATCTGTCGAAAGAAATGTGGAATTCTCAAGTGAATTTCTGAAAAATTTGCCTTTTTGGTGATCAAAATTTGCCTTTTAGTGAAATCATTTTTGTTGTCGTAAACTTGCGATGATTTTCTTTGAAAATTTGTAAAGACGTATTATTCAGAATTAATCAGTCAAAGTTTAAACCATCTGTTAAAATAAATGTGCAATCCCTACTTGTATTTTGAAAAATGCGCCTTTTTGGTCATCAAAATTTTCTTTTTAGTGCAACCATTTTGATTGTGGTAAACTTGCGATTGCTTTCTTTGGAAATTTTCGAAAACACATTATTCAGAAATAGTCTCTCAAAATTTTAATCATCTTTTGAAATTAATGTGGAACTTCCACGCGGTGTTACAGGTGTAAAAAGTTTTTTTAAGAATCAGTTAAAAATTCTTGCTGAGCTTGAGTCTACAGGTAGTGCCTTGGCTCCCAGGCCCTATATAACGAGCCGCCCCTGCCTCCACGGCGAGATTCTAGGCTTTCTTCCTGCCAATCTCTCCAAATTTGACTTACACTGACCAGTGTGGTCGACCAACACGTCTGCCAATTTCACGGAATCCTAAACCAGCCTCATGCATTCCGATAATTCGTCCTCTTTCAAATGGTGTAATTTGATGAAAATTTCCACGCATTTTTAAAGGCACTAACAATTAGGACAAACAATAAAAGGCTGCAAACTAATGCGATAAATAGGGTAAACTAAAATAAACTCTCGGATGATACGACAGAGATAATTAGAGATAATTTCTTTTAGAAGTGACACTTGACCTTCAAAATTTAATCAATTGTATATCAACATACATCAACTCTTGCCAAGAAATTTCTACATCAATTCCTTCTTGGTGGTTCATTTTTTTTGTTTGAAGTGGCACTTGGCCTTCAAAATTTAATCAATTGTAAATCAACATACATCAACTCCTTCAGAGTGGTTCATTTTTTTTTTGAAACGCAGAATAAGTGTAAAAATTGAGATACGAATGAAAATTGTACGTCAGTGCTAATAAAAGTGAAATAATTTTCTTATTGTTCAATATGGTCCTGCCCAAAGGCTTATGTACAAAACTTCCCCAATGAATTACTCCAGCAACAGTCCCTTCTTATTTTCATTTTCGAAGCCGCCCTGATTAATACCCCCGGGGATGACCGCTGTTTACACTAAAATATCCCGATTCGCGCAGAATTGAATGAAATCACGCGATTAAGGATTAATTTGTATTTAATTTGCAGTGCGAGCGCCGCAATAAAAGTCACCAAAACCAAAATAACGTTTGTTGTTTATCTAGCTAATTCAATTACGGGTTTGTTGTTTTTTTTTTTTGTGTACGTTGTGTGCGTTTGTGTGTGCATGCGTTCCGGCCGATCATTTTGTTGTAATTTAATGCAGACACGCCGGCTATATATAACCGATGTAACTGACAGACAATGGCGGTGGCACTGCATAAATATCCATCCATCCCGCACTTCCTACAAACCCCCGTAGTCGCCCCTTCCCTTACACGCGTTCATCGAGCAGTTTGTTGTCGGTCCGTCATAAATTTTAAGTTGCGATGGAGGAAATTCACAAATTTGCAAACAGTGTTAAACGAATATCTGGAGAGAAAGACGCATAAAATTAACAAAATAAAGGTTTAAAATTGTGAACATCAAATATTGTTCCCCCATCTGAACACCTACAGACCGGTTTGGATCTTTTAGGTCTCATCAGAGTAGTTGCTTGCTGATGGGGAAACGGAGATTACTATTGGAATATAAATATTCAGGCAATAGATTCCGCCACTGTGCCGTTTCTAAGTTTTAAATTGTGTTAATAATACGACATAAAGTGACGTTTTAAACACTATCGTTATCCAGTGTTGCCATACGTACGGTAATTACCGTACTTCTACGCTCGGGTATGAAGCCGGGATACGAATATCGGCAACACGAAAAAGGTGGGCCACCCCAGAATCGTGTAGACGAGTATAACATTATTAAATTTTGGCGGAAATCGTAGTAATTTGCCACCCCGACACCAGGCGGCGCCAAAAATCGTGTTTCCGAAATTTAACATGCAGGTTATATTTCTAAAGGTATATGTTCTGTGCTTGTACGGTATTCTGAGCGAAAGTACGGTATACGGTCCAAATGTTAAAACCGTACACAATTTTACGGTAATTTTCACTCTGTTTAAAAGTATTTTTACCGCGTTTTTAATTCGACAAATTTATCGCGCGGTAGCAATGGCCGCTTTATTGAGAGCGTTGGGAGTAGTGGAGAGAAGAGAATTGTGAGAGGTACAACATCCATCATTTGCAAATTCGCCAATTTCTCCCCGAGTTATGATTTTTTTAAAAATTTTTTTTGTAAGTTGAAGAAATTTAGAGAATATAAATACTCAAATGCTCTAAATTTTTAATATATCCACAAGATTTAACATAAATTTTGATTTTTGAGTTATACATTTTTTTAAATGAATTTTTAAGTGGTCAAATATTTTTACAAGGAAAAACTAGAAAAAAACATCATATCAATATGATGAAATTCCTTAAAAACTCTGATAAAATCAAAATATTTACCTTTAAAATTAACGTTGATTTTTGAAATTGAGTCGATTTTTGCGCGAGTTTTTTGAAAATTAATATTTTGGCTAAAAAATAAATACTGATATAATACTAATTCCTCAAAAATGTTGATATCTTTACAAAACATTTACCTTTAAAACTAACTAACTCTGCCAATTTCTGCGTGTTATGAATTTTTGAAAATTGGTCGAAATATTTGAACAAAGAAAAAATAGAAAAATAAAATAATATCGATATGATTGAATTTTTTAAAAAGTCCGATGTACACATTTATGTACCTTTAAAAAAAACTTTATTTTTTAAAATGTGTTCTTCTTTGGATTTTAAATTGTCGTTTTTGGCAGTTGAAATTGTCATTTTTGGCAGTTAAAAATTGTCATTTTTGACTGTTAAAAATGGTCGTTGCCGACACTTGAAAATTAGCCTTTTTTGCAGTTGAAAATTGTCATTTTTGGTAGCTTAAAATGGTCGTTTCCGACACTTGAAAATTGGCCTTTTTGGCAGTTGAAAATTGGCCTTTTTGGCAGTTGAAAATTGTCATTTTTAGCAGTTGAAAATTGTCAGTTTTTGGCAGTTAAAAATTACCACTTTTGGCAGTTAAAAATTGTCGTTTCCGACACTTGAAAATTGGCCTTTTCGGAAGTTGAAAATTGACATTTTTGGCAGTTAGAAATTGTATTTTTTTTCAGTTAAAAATGGTCGTTTTCGACACTTAAAAATTGGCCTTTTTGGCTGGTGAAAATTTTCATTTTTGGCAGCTTAAAATGGTCGTTTCCGACACTTGAAAATAGGCCTTTTTTGCAGTTGAAAATTGGCCTTTTTGTCAGTTGACATTGTCAGTTGACATTGTCAGTTTTGGCAGTTAGAAATTGTCATTTTTGGCAGTTGAAAATTGTCATTTTTGGCAGTTAAAAATGGTCGTTTTTGACACTTGAAAATTGGCCTTAATGGCAGTTAAAAATTGTCATTTTTGGCAGTTCAAAATTGACATTTTTTGCAGTTAAAAATGGTCGTTTCCGACACTTGAAAATTGGCCTTTTCGGAAGTTGAAAATTGACATTTTTGGCAGTTGAAAATTGGCCCGTTTGGCAGTTAAAAATTTTCATTTTTGGCATCTTAAAATGATCGTTTCCGACACTTGAAAATGGGCCTTTTTTGCAGTTGAAAATTGGCCTTTTTGGCAGTTGGCATTGTCAGTTTTGGCAGTTAGAAATTGTCATTTTTGGCAGTTGAAAATTGTCATTTTTGGCAGTTAAAAATTGTCATTTTTAGCAGTTAAAAACGGTCATTTCTGACACTTGAAAATTGGCCTTTTTGGCAGTTAAAAATTGTCATTTTTGGCAGTTAAAAATTGTCATTTTTGGCAGTTAAAAATTGTCATTTTTGGCAGTTAAAAACTGTCATTTTTGGCAGTTAAAAATGGTCGTTGCCGACACCTTAAAATTCGCCTTTTGGCAGTTGAAAATAGGCCCTTTTGGCAGTTGAAAATTTTCATTTTTTGTCAGCTTAAAATGGTCGTTTCCGACACTTGAAAATGAGCCTTTTTTGCAGTTGAAAATTGGCCTTTTTGGCAGTTGACATTGTCAGTTGTGGCAGCTAGAAATTGTAATTTTTGGCAGTTAAAAATTGTCACTTTTGGCAGTTAAAAATGGTCATTTCTGACACTTGAAAATTGGCCTTTTTGGCAGTTAAAAATTGTCATTTTTAGCAGTTGAAAATTGTCAGTTTTTGGCAGTTAAAAATTACCATTGTTGGCAGTTAAAAATTGTCACTTTTGACAGTTAAAAATGGTCGTTTCCGACACTTAAAAATTGGCCTTTTTGGCAGTTGAAAATTGTCATTTTTGGCAGTTAAAAATGGTCGTTTCTGACATTTGAAAATTGGCCTTTTTTGCAGTTGAAAATTGTCATTTTTGGCAGTTAAAAATTGTCATTTTTGGCAGTTAAAAATTGTCATTTTTGGCAGGTAAAAATTGTCACTTTTGGCAGTTTGGTCGTTTCCGATACTTAAAAATTGGCCTTTTTGACAGTTGAAAATTGACATTTTTGGCAGTTGAAAATTGGCATTTTTGGCAGTTGAAATTTGGCATTTTTGGCAGTTGAAATTTGGCCTTTTTGGCAGTTGAAAATTGTCATTTTTGGCAGTTAAAAATGGTCGTTTCTGACATTTGAAAATTGGCCTTTTTGGCAGTTAAAAATTGTCATTTTTGGCAGTTAAAAATTGTCACTTTTGGCAGTTTGGTCGTTTCCGATACTTAAAAATTGGCCTTTTTGACAGTTGAAAATTGACATTTTTGGCAGTTGAAAATTGGCATTTTTGGCAGTTGAAATTTGGCATTTTTGGCAGTTGAAATTTGGCCTTTTTGGCAGTTGAAAATTGGCATTTTTGGCAGTTAAAAATAGTCATTTTTGGCAGTCAAAAATAGTCATTTCTGACACTTGATTTATTACATGATATGCTAGAATTTATCAAAAATAAAAAAAAAACTGTATATTCACAAAACATCTGAATTATCTCTAAGTTGTCGAAGACTTGAATAAAAAAAACAATTTTTTAATACTCTCACAAAACTTGAAAGGCCTTTAAAACTTACTGTAATTTTTTAAAATGCGTCACTTTTTCCGTAAAAATGATCGTTTCCGACACTTAAAAATTGGCCTTTTTGCAGTTGAAAATTGTCATTTTTGGCAGTTAAAAATGGTCGTCGTTAAAACTAACTAACTCTGCCAATTTCTGCGTGTTATGAATTTTTGAAAATTGGTCGAAATATTTGAACAAAGAAAAAATAGAAAAATAAAATAATATCGATATGATTGAATTTTTTAAAAAGTCCGATGTACACATTTATGTACCTTTAAAAAAAACTTTATTTTTTAAAATGTGTTCTTCTTTGGATTTTAAATTGTCGTTTTTGGCAGTTGAAATTGTCATTTTTGGCAGTTAAAAATTGTCATTTTTGACTGTTAAAAATGGTCGTTGCCGACACTTGAAAATTAGCCTTTTTTGCAGTTGAAAATTGTCATTTTTGGTAGCTTAAAATGGTCGTTTCCGACACTTGAAAATTGGCCTTTTTGGCAGTTGAAAATTGGCCTTTTTGGCAGTTGAAAATTGTCATTTTTAGCAGTTGAAAATTGTCAGTTTTTGGCAGTTAAAAATTACCACTTTTGGCAGTTAAAAATTGTCGTTTCCGACACTTGAAAATTGGCCTTTTTGGTAGTTGACATTGTCAGTTTTGGCAGTTAGAAATTGTCATTTTTGGCAGTTGAAAATTGTCATTTTTGGCAGTTAAAAATTGTATTTTTTTTCAGTTAAAAATGGTCGTTTTCGACACTTAAAAATTGGCCTTTTTGGCTGGTGAAAATTTTCATTTTTGGCAGCTTAAAATGGTCGTTTCCGACACTTGAAAATAGGCCTTTTTTGCAGTTGAAAATTGGCCTTTTTGTCAGTTGACATTGTCAGTTGACATTGTCAGTTTTGGCAGTTAGAAATTGTCATTTTTGGCAGTTGAAAATTGTCATTTTTGGCAGTTAAAAATGGTCGTTTTTGACACTTGAAAATTGGCCTTAATGGCAGTTAAAAATTGTCATTTTTGGCAGTTCAAAATTGACATTTTTTGCAGTTAAAAATGGTCGTTTCCGACACTTGAAAATTGGCCTTTTCGGAAGTTGAAAATTGACATTTTTGGCAGTTGAAAATTGGCCCGTTTGGCAGTTAAAAATTTTCATTTTTGGCATCTTAAAATGATCGTTTCCGACACTTGAAAATGGGCCTTTTTTGCAGTTGAAAATTGGCCTTTTTGGCAGTTGGCATTGTCAGTTTTGGCAGTTAGAAATTGTCATTTTTGGCAGTTGAAAATTGTCATTTTTGGCAGTTAAAAATTGTCATTTTTAGCAGTTAAAAACGGTCATTTCTGACACTTGAAAATTGGCCTTTTTGGCAGTTAAAAATTGTCATTTTTGGCAGTTAAAAATTGTCATTTTTGGCAGTTAAAAATTGTCATTTTTGGCAGTTAAAAACTGTCATTTTTGGCAGTTAAAAATGGTCGTTGCCGACACCTTAAAATTCGCCTTTTGGCAGTTGAAAATAGGCCCTTTTGGCAGTTGAAAATTTTCATTTTTTGTCAGCTTAAAATGGTCGTTTCCGACACTTGAAAATGAGCCTTTTTTGCAGTTGAAAATTGGCCTTTTTGGCAGTTGACATTGTCAGTTGTGGCAGCTAGAAATTGTAATTTTTGGCAGTTAAAAATTGTCACTTTTGGCAGTTAAAAATGGTCATTTCTGACACTTGAAAATTGGCCTTTTTGGCAGTTAAAAATTGTCATTTTTAGCAGTTGAAAATTGTCAGTTTTTGGCAGTTAAAAATTACCATTGTTGGCAGTTAAAAATTGTCACTTTTGACAGTTAAAAATGGTCGTTTCCGACACTTAAAAATTGGCCTTTTTGGCAGTTGAAAATTGTCATTTTTGGCAGTTAAAAATGGTCGTTTCTGACATTTGAAAATTGGCCTTTTTTGCAGTTGAAAATTGTCATTTTTGGCAGTTAAAAATTGTCATTTTTGGCAGTTAAAAATTGTCATTTTTGGCAGGTAAAAATTGTCACTTTTGGCAGTTTGGTCGTTTCCGATACTTAAAAATTGGCCTTTTTGACAGTTGAAAATTGACATTTTTGGCAGTTGAAAATTGGCATTTTTGGCAGTTGAAATTTGGCATTTTTGGCAGTTGAAATTTGGCCTTTTTGGCAGTTGAAAATTGTCATTTTTGGCAGTTAAAAATGGTCGTTTCTGACATTTGAAAATTGGCCTTTTTGGCAGTTAAAAATTGTCATTTTTGGCAGTTAAAAATTGTCACTTTTGGCAGTTTGGTCGTTTCCGATACTTAAAAATTGGCCTTTTTGACAGTTGAAAATTGACATTTTTGGCAGTTGAAAATTGGCATTTTTGGCAGTTGAAATTTGGCATTTTTGGCAGTTGAAATTTGGCCTTTTTGGCAGTTGAAAATTGGTATTTTTGGCAGTTAAAATAGTCATTTTTGGCAGTCAAAAATAGTCATTTCTGACACTTGATTTATTACATGATATGCTAGAATTTATCAAAAATAAAAAAAAAACTGTATATTCACAAAACATCTGAATTATCTCTAAGTTGTCGAAGACTTGAATAAAAAAAACAATTTTTTAATACTCTCACAAAACTTGAAAGGCCTTTAAAACTTACTGTAATTTTTTAAAATGCGTCACTTTTTCCGTAAAAATGATCGTTTCCGACACTTAAAAATTGGCCTTTTTGCAGTTGAAAATTGTCATTTTTGGCAGTTAAAAATGGTCGTTTCTGACACTTGAAAATTGTCATTTTTTGCAGTTAAAAATGGTCGTTTCCGACACTTAAAAATTGGCCTTTTTGGCAGTTGAAAATTGGCATTTTTGGCAGTTGAAAATTGGCATTTTTGGCAGTTAAAAAACGTTATTTTTGGCAGTCAAAAATAGTCATTTCCGACACTTGATTTATTACATAATATGCTAGAATTTATCAAAAATAAAAAATAAACTGTATATTCACAAAACATCTGAATTATCTTTAATTGTTTAAAATGCGTGAGTGATAAATTTTAAACATGATGTTTTTTTTTTAATTTGTCGAATATTTGAACAAAGAAAAAATAAAAAAAAATACTGATATGATTGAATTCCTTAAAACGTTTAATGCAGTCATAATATATTTACTTTTAAAATTAACTTTGAGTTTTGCAAATGCATGTTATGAATTTTTGAAAATTAATATTTAAAGTTGCCGAAGACTTGAATAAAAACACAATTTTTTAATACACTCACAAAACTTGAAAGGGCTTTAAAACTTACTGTACATTTTGAAAATGCGTCACTTTTTCCGTAAGTTATGAATTTTTAAAAATTAACGTTTTAAAACTGATATTGAATTTCTCAAAAATTTTAGCAACTATATTCACAAAACATCTGCCTTTAGAATCAACTTAGACTTCTGAAAATGTGTCAATTTTTGCGTGAGATTAATTTTTGAAAGTTGTTGAAGACAAAAAATCGATTTTTTTTTAATATTCACAAAACATCTATTTAATTTAATTTATTTAATGTGCCAATAACAATGGGTTTATACATGTCAATATACATAATATAAATAAGTGGTTTCAATAAATAAAAGAAAATATAAGTCATAACAAATATAATAATAATAATAATAATAATATTAGTCTTTATTTCCTCAAATAAAACAATACAATAATAATAATAAACAGTACATATGTAAAAAAAAAATATCGAGTTCAGCATTTGTGTACAGACACTGCTGGTCTACCACTCAAAAAACCTATACCACCTATAAAAAAAAGTTAAACTTACAGGGTGTCGAAATATGCAAAAGATGCGTTCAGAAAGAAAACTGTAACATGGATAAATAACAAATGTATCTTCCTTCAAAACTAACCTTAATTTTTGAAAATGTGTCACTTTTTTCAATTTTTAAAAACGAATTTTTAAACATGGAAAAACTAGAAAAAAAAAAACATGGCGCTATGATTGAATTCCATAAAAAAAAACTCTGATGCAATCATAATTTACCTTTAAAATTAATCTTGATTTTTGAAACTTAGTTAATATTTGTGTTAGTTATGAATTTTTGAAAATAAGGTTTTTGAACGCTTAAACAAAACCAAAATCGAAAAGAAAATAAGGTCTGATATGATAAGAGTTCCTTAAATATTTTAGAGTATTCACAGAACATCTACCTTTATTTTTCGAAAATGTAGTTATTTTTTTTTAAATTAATGTTAGTGATTTTTCTATACATTTCGAAAATAAAGTTCAAATTTAAATTTGAACGTCGACTCGTAGGTCATCTGCCACCACCGTTTATGTCCGTGCTGACTTATGTGTCGAAAATTTCGAGCATTTTTTGTAACTTTTATCAACCAATTTTTTTTTCATCCGCTGTAGTGACTAAACTGATCATTTCCGAACATAAGTTTATAGACAAAAGTTGTTAATTTCGATGTCCCCTATAATCCCCCACCATTTGCCGCGCTAATTACAGAACACCCTATATATACGAAATTTAAAAATTAAAAAAAAAATTTATATGTATAAATTTTGTCATGAGAAAATAACATCGCATGAAGTACAATAAAATTATGCAAGACACACAACTAGATTTCCATTAAAATGTCAAAATGTAATGCTCGGGCTGTGCGAACGTTACGTGATGTTATAAATAATTCTTATTGCAATTTATATCCCGAAACGTATGTTGCAATTTTTGAACCTCTCCACCTCCGCCGCCGCCCACACTTTGCGCTCTTCTATTATTAGTTCGTTCCGGTAACTTCTAAGCTCTCAGCTGGGTGGAAAACAATAAAGCCCTCCTTCTATTATTTATCGCCGGTCCGGCAATAAACGCGGTAATGTATGGATTAATAAATCTGTTTTGTCCGCAGAAAAGCGCTGACCCGGCGAGCTACAGCGTCTCCGAGCCGTTCAACAGGAACCGAAACCGGAAATCCCACAACGTCGGAAGTGTCCCTTTCCAGACCGCTGCGGCCAGGCGGCCGATACTCGCTTCCGACGACGGTCCCGGTAACTATTCGTAATATTGTAAATGTTGTTTTTGAGCGTTAAAAAAATTGCCAGAAATTTGAAATTTTTTGGCGCCAAATTCAAATAGAAAAATTAAATTAAAGTTTTCAAAATTCATTTTTGCTGTTAAGATATTCGAATACTGTCTCAGTTTTTTTTTCTGTAAATGTGTTTTACGAAATTCTATAACATACATTTTTCTCAGAATTTTAAACAGTGTGGAATATAGTTGAAATAATTGAAAAACACTTTTACCACCTACAAAATTTGAATTTCGCGCCAAAATTGTGATAAAAAAAGTTATTTCTGTGAATTGTATCTCTCCAATTAAAAAAAAAATTAATCATTTCACAAAAATAACTTTTTTATCACAATTTTGGCGCGAAATTCAAATTTTTAAGGTGATAAAAGTGGTTTTTAATTACTTTAACTATCTTCCACACTGTTTAAAATTCTGAAAAACATGTATGTTAAAGAATTTGGTAAAGCACATTTACTGAAAAAAAACCGAGACAGTCCTCGAATGCCTTCACTGCAAAAATGAATTTTGAAAACTTTTACTTCATTTTTCTATTTGAATTTCGCGCCAAAAAAATTGGAAAAAAATACTGCGAGTATTTTTGTTTTGTTTTGGGTAGACGTGGTTTTAGCTTGATTCGAGCCATAGAAAACGAGACAAAAAATAAAACGTAAAATTCACGTTTTCAGTAATATCTCGACAACAAATTGCTTCAGGAGGCTGAAATTTTGAGCAATCAACGGCATTTTTAATTATCTTTCATCCAGTCATCGCGATTATTGATTTGCTTTGGGGGCACTTTTGACCATCTTTTTCCGAGAGGTTAAAAAAATATTTAAAAAATTGCAAAATTTCAAAATTTCTTCAAAATTGAGTCTATTTTCTGTTTGAGTTAAAATTTGTAAACAACCTTCCACTAGTTTCGAAATTATCTCATGAGAAGTACACTTATGTTATTTCAAATATTTGCATTTTCACGAGAGGTTAAAAAAAATTAAAAACAATTGTCATGAGTTGTAAATTTTCAAAATTTACTCAAAATTTGTTCTTCTGTATGCTATAGTCAAAATTTTAAAACATCATTTAACTAGTTTTTATAATAAACGCGTGAAAACTACCCTTATGTCAATTGAAATTTGAGCATTTTACCGAGAGGCTAAATAAACATAAAAACAATTGCCATAAATTGTAGATTTTCAAAATTTACTCAAAATTGATTCTGTTTTATGCTCGTGTTAAAATTTGTGAACAATCATTTACTAGTTTTCGAAGTTCAATTATGTCATTTCAACTTTGCGCATTTTCCCATGATTTGTTAATTTTCAAAATTTACTCAAAATTGATTTTATTTTATGCTCTTGTTAAAATTTGTAAACAACCATTCACTAGTTTTCGAAATAATCTCGTGAGAAGTGCAATTATGCCATTCAACTTTGCGTATTTTCCCATGATTTATAAATTTTCAAGATTTATTCAAAGTTTATTTTGTTTTTATGCTCCAGTTAAAATTTGTAACCGACCCTTCACTAGTTTTCGATAATCTTATGAGAAGCACAACTGAGTCATATCAAATTTTTGAATTTTCCCGAGAAGTAAAAAAAATATAAAAAACAATTGCAATAAATTGTGACATTTTAAAATTTACAAAAAAATTATTATATTTTATGCTCGAGTTAAAATTTGTATATAACCCTTCGCTAGTTTACAATGTAATCTCATGGGAAGAATACTTGTGTCATTTGAAATTTGCAAATTTGCCGAGAGGTTAAAGTATTTGTGTTGCCACAAATTAGAAAACTTTAAAATTTAATTAAAATTGTTTTTACTTTATGCCAGAGTTAAAATTTGGAGACAACCATCTACTGGTTTTGAAATATTCTCATGAGTATTACATTTATCTCATTTTAATTTTACGCATTTTGGCGAGATGTTAAAAAAAATTTGAAAACAGTTGGCAGAAATTTAAAAATTTCAAAATTTACTCAAAATTGTTTTTAATTTATGCCCGAGTTGAAATTTTTAAATTTCAAAATTTACTCAAAATTATTTTTATTTTATGCCCGAGTTAAAATTTTGAGACAACCTTTTACAAGTTACGAAACGCTTTCATGAGTAATTGTTTTTATTTTATGTCCGAGTTGAAATTTAAAAATTTCAAAATTTACTCAAAATTATTTTTACTTTATGCCCGAGGTAAAATTTAAAAACTTTAAATATTACGTAAAATTGTTTTTAATTTATGCCCGAGTTAAAATTTAAAAATTTAAAAATTTACTCAAAATTGTTTTTATTTTATGCCCGAGTTAAAATTTGGAGACAACTTTTTACAAGTTACGAAACACTTTCATGAGTAATTGTTTTTACTTTATGACCGAGTTAAAATTTAAAAACTTCAAAATAAACTTAAAATTGTTTTTAATTTATGTCCGAGTTAAAATTTTAAAATTTCAAAATTTACTCAAAATTATATTTATTTTATGCCCGAGTTAAAATTTGGAGACAACCTTTTACAAGTTAGGAAACACTTTCATGAGTAATTGTTTTTATTTCAGGCCCGAGTTAAAATTTAAAAACGTCAAAATTTACTTAAAATTGTTTTTAATTTATGCCCGAGTTAAAATTTAAAAATTTCAAAATTTACTCTAAATTATTTTTATTTTATGTCCGAGTTAAAATGTAAAAACTTTAAAATTTACCTAAAATTGTTTTTAATTTATGCCCGAGTTAAAATTTAAAAATTCCAAAATTTACTTTAAATTATTTTTATTTTATTTTAACTTTGCGTATTTTCCGAGATGTTAAAAAAATATGAAAACAGTTGTCACAAATTGAAAAATTTCTAAATTTACTCAAAATTGTTTTTACTTTATGCCCGAGTTAAAATTTGCAGATAACCTTCTGCTAGTTTTGAAATACTCTCACGAGTTATCTAATTTTAACTTTGCGCAGTAGTAGTAAACAATGTTTTATTAGGGCTTTCGACCTATCGGTCTTTCTGCCCTTAGTTCATACATTTAAGGTTACAAATATATAGTATAAGATAATAAGTAACTATTTAATCTTGATGCGTGCGGTGCGGTGCTGGGGGTGGGTGGAGCTTATTCTCTGTACGTTTCATAGAGGGTTCTCGTGGGGTGTTTTATTGTGCTGTGTCTCGTCCCGCGTTTTATGCAGAGGTCGTCCATGATCGTCCAGTTTGTGTCGTTTGCATTAAATTTCTGCCTAAGATTTTCCAGCCTGGTCAGTATGGGAGGGATGTTGGTAATTTGGTATAGGGATTCGTTTGATATGTTATGGAGAGGGTTGTTTGGGTGTCTTATTTTGGATATGATTCTAATGGATTTGCGTTCTGCCTTTTCTATCGTCCGTTTCGTGGTTTCCGTGGTGTTTGCGAGTATGATGTGTCCGTAGTCGATGATGGGCCTACATATTGATTTATAGATTCTTGCAGCTGTATGGGTTGATATGCCTGTTTTTTTTAAAGTCAGGCTGCTGAAGTGTCTTGATCGTTTGATTATTTCTGTTTTTGTTCGTTGTGAGTGCGCCTTGAATTTATTTTTTGTGTCAAATATTACACCGAGGTACTTGATGTTGGCCGTTGGTTTTACTGCGGCATTGTTGATTGCTATTGAGGGGGAATGAGCGGTGATGGTATGGTGGGGGATGATGAGTTGGCATTTGGTGGGGTTGGGTGTGAGCCGCCATTTACGGAACCATTCCATTGTAGAGTCGGTTAGTAGTTGGAGGTCGTGCACAGCGATGTCTAGTTTCTTATTGTGCGAGATGATAGCTGTGTCATCGGCGTATTGTAGTATGTATGAGTTGAGGTTTACCTGTGACTTGTTGATGAGGTTATGGTTGTAGATGTCGTAGCAATATATGTTGTATAGTGTTGGTGAAATTGGGGAGCCTTGAGGCACACCTTGCAGTGGGGTGAATGTTTCAGAAAATTCTGTATTTATCTTGACCTGTAGTTGTCTGTTTGTTAGGAAGCTGTTTGTTATTTTCAATAGGTAGTGTGGTATACTGAGAGAGTGCATTTTATAGAGTAGGCCTTTGTGCCATACCGTGTCGAACGCTTTGTTTATGTCCAGAAATAGTGCCGCAGTGTGTCCTTTCTGTAAGTGAGTGGCCTGAATGTTGTTTGTCATGATGAATAACGGGTGAATGGTGGAGTGCTTAGGTTTGAAGCCGAATTGATATTTGGGGATTTTTTCGTTTACTATTGTAGATATTCTGTTTTTTATGATGTGTTCAAAGATTTTTCCCAACACCGGGAACAATGTTATAGGCCTGTAGTTGTTCGGGAGTGAGTGGTCTAGTCCAGGTTTTGGAATTGTTATGATTGTTCCCGCCTTCCATATGGTTGGGAAGATTTTCAGGCTAAGACAAAGATCGTACATTTTTATTATGTGTTTGTGCAGCACATCCGATAGGTTACGAAGTAGGCGTTTTGTGACGAGATCTATGCCTGGTGCGGAGTTTTTGCCTTGGTTTAATATGCTATAGTATTCCTCTTCTGTTATTTTTAGCGGCTCTTCGTAATCGTGGTCTTGATTCGTATGACTGGTAAACCAGCGATTCACGTGTGTGAAGTTGCCGTTGTCGTATGTGGGGTCTTCCGTGGGGTCTTCCGTGGGGGTGAAAGCTGATTTAAAGTGTTCTGCGAGCACCGTTGCTTTTTGTGCGTCTGTTGTGTGCTCTTTATTGTTCTGTAGGAGCGTGGGGATGTTTGTCATTCGTTTGTATTTGGACAATCTTTTTATCTTGGACCAGTAGGTTCTACCCCGGTCGCTCTCAATCTCCTGGCATACTTCCAACCACTTGTGTGTTTTGTATTGATTGGTCATTGTCTGTATGGTTTTGTTTAGACTGTTGACTATTGTTTTAATGTTTCTGTTGTTTGTTCTTAACCTTTGCGCATTTTCCGAGATGTTAAAAAAATATGAAAACAGTTGTCACAAATTGGAAAATTTCAAAATTTACGCAAAATTGTTTTTACTTTATGCCCGAGTTAAAATTTGCTGATAACCATCTGCTTATTTTGAAATACTCTGACGAGTTGTCTCATTTTAACTTTGCGCATTTTCCGAGATTTTAAGAAAATATAAAAATAGTTGCCACAAATTGGAAAATTTCCAAATTTACTCAAAGTTGTTTTTACTTTATGCCCGAGTTAAAATTTGCAGATACCCTTCTGCTTGTTTTGAAATACTCTCACGAGTTATCTCATTTTAAGTTTTCGCATTTTCCGAGATGTTAAAGAAATATGAAAACAGTTGTCACAAATTGGAAAATTTCAAAATTTACTCAAAATTGCTTTTACTTTATGCCCGAGTTAAAGTTTGCAGATAACCTTCTGCCAGTTTTGAAATACTCTCACGAATTATCTCGTTTTAACTTTGCGCATTTTCCGAGAGGTTAAAGAAATATCAAAACAGTTGTCACAAATTGGATTGTTTCAAAATTTACTCAAAATTGTTTTTACTTTATGCCCGAGTTAAACTTTGCAGATAACCTTCTGCCAGTTTTTAAATATTCTCACGAGTTATCTCATTTTAACTTTGCGCATTTTCGAGATGTTAAAAAAATATAAAAACCATTGTCACAAATTGGAAAATTTCAAAATTTACTCAAAATTGTTTTTACTTTATGCCCGAGTTAAAATTTGCAGATAACCTTTTGCTAGTTTTGAAATACTCTCACGAGTTATCTCATTTTAACTTTGCGCATTTTCCGAGATGTTAAAAAAATATGAAAACAGTCGTCACAAATTGCAAAATTTAAAAATTTACTCAAAATTGTTTTTACTTTATGTCCGAGTTAAAATTTGCAGATAACCTTCTGCTAGTTTTGAAATACTCTCACGAGTTATCTGATTTTAACTTTGCGCATTTTCCGATATGTTAAAAAATATCAAAACAGTTGTCACAAATTGTAAAATTTCAAAATTTACTGAAAATTGTTTTTACTTTATGTCCGAGTTAAAATTTGCACATAACCTTCTGCTAGTTTTGAAATATTCTCACGAGTTATCTCATTTTAAGTTTTCGCATTTTCCGAGATGTTAAAGAAATATGAAAACAGTTGTCACAAATTGGAAAATTTCAAAATTGACTCAAAATTGTTTTTACTTTATGGCCGAGTTAAAATTTGCAGATAACCTTCTGCTAGTTTTGAAATACTCTCACGAGTTATCTCATTTTAACTTTGCGCATTTTCCGAGAGGTTAAAAAAATATGAAAACAGTTGTCACAAATTGGAAAATTTCAAAATTGACTCAAAATTGTTTTTACTTTATGTCCGAGTTAAAATTTGCACATAACCTTCTACTAGTTTTGCAATACTCTCACGAGTTATCTCATGTTAACTTTGCATTTTCCAAGAGGCTAAAGAAATATGAAAACACTTGTCACAAATTGGAAAATTTTAAAATTTACTCAAAATTGTTTTTACTTTATGCCCGAGTTAAAATTTGAAGACAACCTTTTACTGGTTTATAAATAATCTCATGAGTATTACACTTATCACATTTCAACTATCGCATTTTGCCGATATGTTGCATTTTTTGAATTCTGTAAAATATAGAAAAAAAAACAATTGTTACCTGCTTAAAAAATTCCAAAGTTACTTAGAACAGTTCCTGCTATGTAATATCATCAAAATTGTAAAATTTCAATTTGGTAAATTGTAAAATAGTCTTAATTCAACGGCCGTTTCTTTTTTCTAAAGTTGAATTTTTTAAATTCGGTAAAAAATTGAAAAACAATTGTTACCCGCTTAAAAAATTCCAAAGTTACTTAAAACAGTTCCTGCTATGTGATATCATAAAAATTCCAAAATGTCAATTTGGTAAATTGCAAAATAGTCTTAATTCAACAGCCGTTTGTTTTTTCTGAAGTTGCATTTTTTAAATTTGGTAAAAAATTGAAAAACAATTGTTAACTGCTTAAAAAATTCCAAAGTTACTTAAAACAGTTCCTGCTATGTGATATCATAAAAATTCCAAAATGTCAATTTGGTAAATTGCAAAATAGTCTTAATTCAACGGCCGTTTGTTTTTTCTGAAGTTGCATTTTTAAATTTAGTAAAAAATTGAAAAACAATTGTTAACTGCTTAAAAAATTCCAAAGTTACTTAAAACAGTTCCTGCTATGTAATATCATAAAAATTCCAAAATGGCAATTTGGTAAATTGCAAAATAGTCTTAATTCAACGGCCGTTTGTTTTTTCTGAAGTTGCATTTTTTAAATTTGGTAAAAAATTGAAAAACAATTGTTAACTGCTTAAAAAATTCCAAAGTTACTTAAAACAGTACCTGCTATGTGATATCATAAAAATTCCAAAATGTCAATTTGGTAAATTGCAAAATAGTCTTAATTCAACAGCCGTTTGTTTTTTCTGAAGTTGCATTTTTTAAATTTGGTAAAAAATTGAAAAACAATTGTTAACTGCTTAAAAAATTCCAAAGTTACTTAAAACAGTTCCTGCTACGTGATATCATAAAAATTCCAAAATGTCAATTTGGTAAATTGCAAAATAGTCTTAATTCAACAGCCGTTTGTTTTTTCTGAAGTTGCATTTTTTAAATTTGGTAAAAAAATGAAAAACAATTGTTAACTGCTTAAAAAATTCCAAAGTTACTTAAAACAGTTCCTGCTATGTGATATCATAAAAATTCCAAAATGTCAATTTGGTAAATTGCAAAATAGTCTTAATTCAACAGCCGTTTGTTTTTTCTGAAGTTGCATTTTTTAAATTTGGTAAAAAAATGAAAAACAATTGTTAACTGCTTAAAAAATTCCAAAGTTACTTAAAACAGTTCCTGCTATGTGATATCATAAAAATTCCAAAATGTCAATTTGGTAAATTGCAAAATAGTCTTAATTCAACAGCCGTTTGTTTTTTCTGAAGTTGCATTTTTTAAATTTGGTAAAAAAATGAAAAACAATTGTTAACTGCTTAAAAAATTCCAAAGTTACTTAAAACAGTACCTGCTATGTGATATCATAAAAATTCCAAAATGTCAATTTGGTAAATTGCAAAATAGTCTTAATTCAACAGCCGTTTGTTTTTTCTGAAGTTGCATTTTTTAAATTTGGTAAAAAATTGAAAAACAATTGTTAACTGCTTAAAAAATTCCAAAGTTACTTAAAACAGTTCCTGCTATGTGATATCATAAAAATTCCAAAATGTCAATTTGGTAAATTGTTAAATAGTCTTAATTCAACGGCCGTTTGTTTTTTCTGAAGTTGCATTTTTTAAATTTGGTAAAAAATTGAAAAACAATTGTTAACTGCTTAAAAAATTCCAAAGTTACTTAAAACAGTTCCTGCTATGTGATATCATAAAAATTCCAAAATGTCAATTTGGTAAATTGCAAAATAGTCTTAATTCAACGGCCGTTTGTTTTTTCTGAAGTTGCATTTTTTAAATTTGGTAAAAAATTGAAAAACAATTGTTAACTGCTTAAAAAATTCCAAAGTTACTTAAAACAGTTCCTGCTATGTGATATCATAAAAATTCCAAAATGTCAATTTGGTAAATTGCAAAATAGTCTTAATTCAACAGCCGTTTGTTTTTTCTGAAGTTGCATTTTTTAAATTTGGTAAAAAATTGAAAAACAATTGTTAACTGCTTAAAAAATTCCAAAGTTACTTAAAACAGTTCCTGCTACGTGATATCATAAAAATTCCAAAATGTCAATTTGGTAAATTGCAAAATAGTCTTAATTCAACAGCCGTTTGTTTTTTCTGAAGTTGCATTTTTTAAATTTGGTAAAAAAATGAAAAACAATTGTTAACTGCTTAAAAAATTCCAAAGTTACTTAAAACAGTTCCTGCTATGTGATATCATAAAAATTCCAAAATGTCAATTTGGTAAATTGCAAAATAGTCTTAATTCAACGGCCGTTTGTTTTTTCTGAAGTTGCATTTTTTAAATTTGGTAAAAAATTGAAAAACAATTGTTAACTGCTTAAAAAATTCCAAAGTTACTTAAAACAGTTCCTGCTATGTGATATCATAAAAATTCCAAAATGTCAATTTGGTAAATTGCAAAATAGTCTTAATTCAACAGCCGTTTGTTTTTTCTGAAGTTGCATTTTTTAAATTTGGTAAAAAATTGAAAAACAATTGTTAACTGCTTAAAAAATTCCAAAGTTACTTAAAACAGTTCCTGCTATGTGATATCATAAAAATTCCAAAATGTCAATTTGGTAAATTGCAAAATAGTCTTAATTCAACGGCCGTTTGTTTTTTCTGAAGTTGCATTTTTAAATTTAGTAAAAAATTGAAAAACAATTGTTAACTGCTTAAAAAATTCCAAAGTTACTTAAAACAGTTCCTGCTATGTGATATCATAAAAATTCCAAAATGGCAATTTGGTAAATTGCAAAATAGTCTTAATTCAACGGCCGTTTGTTTATTCTGAAGTTGCATTTTTTAAATTTGGTAAAAAATTGAAAAACAATTGTTAACTGCTTAAAAAATTCCAAAGTTACTTAAAACAGTTCCTGCTATGTGATATCATAAAAATTCCCATATGTCAATTTGGTAAATTGCAAAATAGTCTTAATTCAACGGCCGTTTGTTTTTTCTGAAGTTGCATTTTTAAATTTAGTAAAAAATTGAAAAACAATTGTTAACTGCTTAAAAAATTCCAAAGTTACTTAAAACAGTTCCTGCTATGTGATATCATAAAAATTCCAAAATGTGAATTTGGTAAATTGTTAAATAGTCTTAATTCAACGGCCGTTTGTTTATTCTGAAGTTGCATTTTTTAAATTTGGTAAAAAATTGAAAAACAATTGTTACCTGCTTAAAAAATTCCAAAGTTACTTAAAACAGTTCCTGCTATGTGATATCATAAAAATTCCAAAATGTCAATTTGGTAAATTGTTAAATAGTCTTAATTCAACGGCCGTTTGTTTATTCTGAAGTTGCATTTTTTAAATTTGGTAAAAAATTGAAAAACAATTGTTAACTGCTTAAAAAATTCCAAAGTTACTTAAAACAGTTCCTGCTACGTGATATCATAAAAATTCCAAAATGTCAATTTGGTAAATTGCAAAATAGTCTTAATTCAACGGCCGTTTGTTTTTTCTGAAGTTGCATTTTTAAATTTAGTAAAAAATTGAAAAACAATTGTTAACTGCTTAAAAAATTCCAAAGTTACTTAAAACAGTTCCTGCTATGTGATATCATAAAAATTCCAAAATGTCAATTTGGTAAATTGTTAAATAGTCTTAATTCAACGGCCGTTTGTTTATTCTGAAGTTGCATTTTTTAAATTTAGTAAAAAATTGAAAAACAATTGTTAACTGCTTAAAAAATTCCAAAGTTACTTAAAACAGTTCCTGCTATGTGATATCATAAAAATTCCAAAATGTCAATTTGGTAAATTGTTAAATAGTCTTAATTCAACGGCCGTTTGTTTATTCTGAAGTTGCATTTTTTAAATTTGGTAAAAAATTGAAAAACAATTGTTACCTGCTTAAAAAATTCCAAAGTTACTTAAAACAGTTCCTGCTACGTGATATCCTAAAAATTCTAAAACGTCAATTTGGTAAATTGTAAAATAGTCTTAATTCAACGGCCGTTTGTTTTTTCTGAAGTTAAATTTTTTAAATTCGGTAAAAATTTGAAAAATAATTGTTAGCTGCTTAAAAAAATCCAAAGTTACTTAAAACAGTTCCTGCTATGTCATATCATAAGAATTCTAAAAGGTCAATTACTTAAATTGCAAGATAATTTCAATTAAATGCCCATTGCTTTTTTCTGAAGTTGAATTTTTCAAATTCGGTAAAAACTAGAAAAATAGTTGTTACGAGTTTAAAACTTTCTGGAGTTATTTAGAATAGTTGCTGCTATGTGATACCATAGAAATTTTAAAAGGTCAATTACCTAAATTGTAAGATAATCTCAATTTAACGCCCTTTTGTTTTTTTCTGAAGTAAAATTTTTCAAATTCGGTAAAAACCAGAAAAATAATTGTTACGAGTTTAAAGCTTTCTGGAGTTGTTTAGAATAGTTGATGCTATGTGATACCATAAAAATTCTTAAAGGTCAATTACCTAAATTGTAAGATAATCTCAATTCAACGCCCATTGCGTTTTTCTGAAGTTGAATTTTTCAAATTCGGTAAAAACTAGAAAAATAATTGTTACGAGTTTAAAACTTTCTGGAGTTATTTAGAATAGTTGCTGCTTTGTGATACCATAAAATTCTTAAAGGTCAATTACCTAAATTGTAAGATAATCTCAATTCAACGTCCATTGCTTTTTTCTGAAGTTGATTTTTTTTAATTCGGTAAAAACTAGAAAAATAATTGTTACGAGTTTAAAACTTTCTGGAGTTATTTAGAATAGTTGCTGCAATGTGATCCCATAAAAATTCTAAAAGGTCAATTACCTAATTTGTAAGATAATTTCAATTCAACGTTCATTGATTTTTTCTGAAGTTTATTTTTTTTAATTCGGTAAAAACTAGAAAAATAATTGTTACGAGTTTAAAACTTTCTGGAGTTGTTTAGAATAAATGCTGCTATGTGATACCATAAAAATTCTAAAAGGTCAATTAACTAAATTGTAAGATAATCTCAATTCAACGCCCATTGCTTTTTTCTGAAGTTGAATTTTTCAAATTCGGTAAAAACTAGAAAAATAATTGTTACGAGTTTAAAACTTTCTGGAGTTATTTATAATAGTTGCTGAAATGTAATACCATAGAAATTCTAAAAAGTCAATTGCCTAAATTGTTAGATAATTTCAATTAAACGCCCATTGCTTTTTTCTGAAGTTGAATTTTTTCAAATTCGGTAAAAGCTAGAAAAATAATTGTTACGAGTTTAAAACTTTCTGGAGTTATTTAGAATAGTTGCTGCTATATGATACCATAAAAATTCTAAAAGGTCAATTACCTAAATTGTAAGATAATCTCAATTCAACGCCCATTGCTTTTTTCTGAAGTTGAATTTTTCAAATTCGCTAAAAACTGGAAAAATTATTGTTACGAGTTTAAAACTTTCTGGAGTTGTTTAGAATAATTGCTGCTATGTGATACCATAAAAAATCCAAAAGGTCAATTACCTAAATTGTAAGATAATCTCAATTCAACGCCCATTGCTTTTTTCTGAAGTTGAATTTTTCAAATTCGGTAAAAAACTAGAAAAATAATTGTTACGAGTTTAAAACTTTCTGGAATTATTTAGAACAGTTGCTGCTATGTGATCCCATAAAAATTCTAAAAGGTCAATTACCTAAATTGTAAGATAATCTCAATTTAACGCCGATTGCTTTTTTCTGAAGTTGAATTTTTCAAATTTGGTAAAAACTAGAAAAATAATTGTTACGAGTTTAAAACTTTCTGGAGTTGTTTAGAATAGTTGCTGCTATGTGATACCATAAAAATTCTAAAAGGTCAATTACCTAAATTATACGATAATCTTAATTTAACGCCCATTGCTTTTTTCTGAAGTTGAATTTTTTAAATTCGGTAAAAACTAGAAAAATAATTGTTACGAGTTTAAAACTTTCTGGAGTTATTTAGAATAGTTGCTGCTATGTGATACCATACAAATTTTAAAAGTTCAATTTCCTGAATTGTAAGATAATCTCAATTAAACGCCCACTAATAATTATTTACAATTTGCGTCAAAATCTACTAATCTTTTCCATTTTTAATACACTTCTTGCTTCTTAACACATCACACTTCATAACACAATTTACGTCACTGATACTATAAAAATTACAGTTTGAATTATTTTACTTTCAGAACCTTGTAAATACACACCCCAGGCGAAGATGGAATTCAGAGGCTACAGATTTTCCGAGTGCGGGCGCTTCAAAGAACCGGAGGAAACTCCCGGTCCCGCCACCTACTTCGTACGTATTCATACTTTACACACAGAACTAAATATACACCGGGAAGAGAGACCGAGTTACAATGTGGATATAATCCATCCAAAATTCCAGCAGAAACAACTTATTAAACAAAGTTTAGACTCCGACTCGGACCGTGAAAAGCGGTTCCGTGACCAATTCCAGCCCGAAGCCCTTCCACCGATAAAGTTATGCAGGATGACACGTGTCTTCGCCTCATTTAGCGGCCGTTTCTCCAACTAAGCTAAGTACCAAAGTCAACAGAGACTTGGAAATACTAATATGCGGTTTTCCCCGCGACCGGTGCTTGTGTATATACAGGGTGTCTCCGGATTCCCGCATACTAATGGTGAATACGTTAAATAAGGACGCTGTGTATATTATCTTTAGGGATGGGGGTGTGGGGAGACGCGCTTGTGCGCTTCGCTGCCAGTCCACGGATCGGGGGTGTACGTATGAGTTTGGATGTTATTTGATCAGGCGGCATTAAGTACCGCCGCCAGAAAGTAAACATAATTTTAAGCGGTTGTCAATGGGCCGTCGCTAGGATGGAGAAGAGGAAATCCTCTTACATAGGCGAACGCGGCTGTGCGGTCTTACACGTCTGCTACAGCTTTGCGAAAGATAATGAGACTGAAAAGAGCAAATAATCTTTAACTTTGGCTGCGGACTCGTTTGATGCTCATGGTGCAATAGTTAATAAGTTTACAGTAGAAACCAGGGGCGGCTCGTTACCTAGAGCCAAGGAGCCATGACACCACCTCCAATTTCAAGCTCAGCAATAATTTGAAAATACCGATTGGTCATTTTAAACGGTGCCTACGAAAGTTTAATGAGAAGAGAAACATCGCAACGCATTTGTATCCCAATCCAATGCAAGATTTGTTGTACATTGAGTTACAATTAATTTTAATATAGTAGTTACAAGTAGGCGCTGCTAAACGCCAGTGACGGTTCGCGGGTTTTTTTCTGGTACGGCCGAGGAACAAGATAGGTGCGGTCACGCAGCCAGCCGTCTCTGCAACTGACCCTACCTGTCTGTATTGCCACCCTTGTTACCTCGGCCGTACCAGAAAAAACCCGCGAACCGTCACTGCTAAACGCAAACAAACAAAAGATGCCGCTGAAAAAATTCAAAAACTTCCAGGTAAGTTATATTTTCTTACTGATAGATATAAGTGTTAGCAGTAGCCTAGTGTATTTTTTTAGTTTTCATTCATTTCTGTCACTACAACATGATATAACCTATTTGAGAACTATGTGTATTTTCAATAGTCGAAAGTGGTGACTTTCATTACTCAAAAATGCGATTTTCATTCTCTGGAGATTTAAATTCTCAAAATGGTGATTTTATACTCTCGAAAATAGTGAGTTTCTCCTGTTTCCATTTTTGACAGTTCAATGTCACTATTTTTGACAGCTAAAAAGCACTATTTTTGACGGTCAAAATCACTATTTTTGACAGTTGAAAAGATATATTTTTAATAGTTGCACGTCTATATTTCAGGAAGTTGAAAATGATTATATTTGACCGTTGCTAATTACTATATTTGACAGTTAAAAATCACTCTATTTGACCGTTGAAAATTACTATATTCGACAGTTGAAAATAACTATTTTTGAGTTGAAAATCACTTTAGTAGAGAGTAAAAGATCGCTATTTTTGTCAGTTAAAAAGCACTATTTTTGGCGGTTGAAATCACTTTGTTTGACATTTGAAAAGAACTATTTTTGATAGTTGAATATTTCTATCTCACAAAGTTGAAAATTAATATATTTGACGGTTGGAAATCACCATTGAAAAACAGTTGAAAAATCACTATTTTTCAGTTGAAAATCACTACATTTGACAGTGAAAGGTCACCATTTTTCGCAGTTGAATGTCTTTATTTCAGGCAGTGGAAAAATCACTACATTGACAGATACAAATCACTACAATTGACAATAGAAAATCACATTTTTGTTTACAGTTGAAAATCATTACTTTTTGACAGTTATAAATCCCCATTTTGAGAGTTGAAAACCGTAATTTTAGACAGTTGAATGTCTTTATTTCACGCAGTGGAAAAATCACTATATCGGCAGTTACAAATCACGGCATTTGACAGTCGACAATCACATTTTTTTGACCGTTGAGAATCAGTGGTTTTTGACAGATATAAATCCCCATTTTGGGAGTTGAAAGCCGCCTTTTTCAACAGTTGAATGTCTCTATTTCAAGTAGTGGAACGATCACTATATCGGCAGTTAGAAATCATTGTATTTGACAGTTGAAAATAACTTTTTTGATAGTTGAAAATTACTAGTTTTTGACAGTTATACAGTTATAAAAACCGCTATTTTAGACGGTTCAATGTAATTATTTTAGACGGTTCAATGTAATTATTTTTGACAGCTAAAAAACACTATTTTTGACGGTCAAAATCGCTATTTTTGACTGTTGAATAGACATATTTTTAACAGTTGCACGTCTATATATCAGGAAGTTAAAAATTATTATATTTGACGGTTGCAATTACTGTATTTGACAGTTAAAAATCACTCTATTCGACAGTTAAAAATAACTATTTTTGAGTTGAAAGTAGCTTTAGTAGACAGTAAAAGATGGCTATTTTTGTCAGTTAAAAAGCACTATTTTTGTCGGTTAAAATCACTTTGTTTGACAGTTGAAATGAACTATTTTTGATTGTTGAACATCTCTATTTCACAAAGTTGAAAATTAATATATTTGACGGTTGGAAATCACTATTGCAAAACAGTTGAAAAATCACTATTTTTCAGTTGAAAGTCACTACATTTGACAGTGAAATATCACCATTTTTAGAAGTTAAATGTTTTTATTTCAGGCAGTGGAAAAATCACTGCATTGACAGTTACAAATCACTACATTTGACAGTAGAAAATCAATTTTTTTTTCACAGTTGAAAATCATTACTTTTTGACAGTTATAAATCCCCATTTTGAGAGTTCAAAACTGTAATTTTGGACAGTTGAATGTCTTTATTTCAGGCAGTGGAAAAATCACTACATTGGTAGTTACAAATCACTGCATTTGACAGTCGACAATCACATTTTTTGATAGTTAAAAATTAGTAGTTTTTGACAGATATAAATCCCCATTTTGGGAGTTGAAAGCCGCCATTTTAGACAGTTGAATGTCTTAATTTCAGGCAGTGGAAAGATCACTAAATCGGCAGTTACAAATCACTGTATTTGACAGTTGAAACTAACTTTTTTTTGACAGTTGAAAATCACTAGTTATAAAAACCGTCATTTTAGACAGTTCAATGTCATTATTTTTGACAACTAAAAAACACTATTTTTGACGGTCAAAATCGCTACTTTTGACAGTTAAAAACACATATTTTTAATAGTTGCACGTCTATATTTCAGGAAGTTGAAAGTGATTATATTTGACGGTTGCAAATTACCATATTTGACAGTTAAAAATTACTCGATTCGACAGTTGAAAATAACTATTTTTGAGTTGAAAGTCACTTTAGTAGACAGTAAAAGATCGCTATTTTTGTCAGTTAAAAAGCACTATTTTTGGCGGTTGAAATCACTTTGTTTGACAGTTGAAAAGAACTATTTTTGATAGTTGAACATCTCTATCACACAAAGTTGAAAATTAATGTATTTGACGGTTGGAAATCACTATTGAAAAACAGTTGAAAAATCACTATTTTTCAGTTGAAAGTCACTATATTTGACAGTGAAAGATAACCATTTTTAGCAGTTGAATGTCTTTATTTCAGGCAGTGAAAAAATCACTGCATTGACAGTTACAAATCACTACATTTGACAGTAGAAAATCACATTTTTTTACAGTTGAAAATCATTACGTTTTGACAGTTATAAATCCCCGTTTTGAGAGTTGAAACCTGTCATTTTAGACAGTTGAATGTCTTTATTTCAGGCAGTGGAAAATTCACTACATTGGCAGTTACAAATCACTACATTTGACAGTAGAAAATCACATTTTTTTACAGTTGAAAATCATTACTTTTTGACAGTTATAAATCCCCGTTTTGAGAGTTGAAAGCTGTCATTTTAGACAGTTGAATGTCTTTATTTCAGGCAGTGGAAAAATCACTACATTGGCAGTTACAAATCACTACATTGGCAGTTACAAATCACTACATTTGACAGTAGAAAATCACATTTTTTACAGTTGAAAATCATTACTTTTTGACAGTTATAAATCCTCGTTTTGAGAGTTGAAAGCTGTCATTTTAGACAGTTGAATGTCTTTATTTCAGGCAGTGGAAAATTCACTACATTGGCAGTTACAAATCACTACATTGGCAGTTACAAATCACTACATTTGACAGTCGACAATCACATTTTTTTGACAGTTGAAAATTAGTAGTTTTTGACAGATATAAATCCCCATTTTGGGAGTTGAAGGCCGCCATTTTAGACAGTGCAATATCTCTATTTCAGGCAGTGGAAAGATCACTATATCAGCAGTTACAAATCACTGTATTTGACAGTTGAAAATCACATTTTTTGACAGTTGAAAATCACTAGTTTTTGACAGTTATACAGTTATAGAAACCGCCACTTTAGACTGTTAAATGTCTCTATTTGAGGCAGTGGAAAAATCACTACATTGGCAGTTACAAATCACCACATATCACTACATTGGCAGGTACAAATCACTACATTTTACAGTAGAAAATCACATTTTTTCACAGTTGAAAATCATTACTTTTTGACAGTTATAAATCCCCATTTTGAGAGTTGAAAGCTGTCATTTTAGACAGTTGAATGTCTTTATTTCAGGGAGTGGATAAATCACTACATTGGCAGTTACTAATGACTACATTTGACGGTCAACAATTACCTTTTTTTGACAGTTGAAAATTAGTAGATTTTGACAGATATAAATTCCCATTTTGGGAGTTGAGGTCGCCATTTTAGACAGTTGAATGTCTCTATTTCTGGCAGTGGAAAGATCACTATATCGGCAGCTACAAATCACTGTATTTGACGGTTGAAAATCACATTTTTTGACAGTTGAAAATCACTAGTTTTTGACAGTTATACAGTTATAGAAACCGCTATTTTAGACAGTTGAATGTTTCTTTTTTAGGCAGTGGAAAAATCACTACATTGGTAGTTACAAATCACTACATTTGACAGTCAACAATTACCTTTTTTTGACAGTTGAAAATTAGTAGTTTTTGACAGATATAAATCCCCATTTTGGGAGTTGAAAGCCGCCATTTTAGACAGTTGAATGTCTCTATTTCAGGCAGTGGAAAGATCACTATATCGGTAGTTACAAATCACTGTATTTGACGGTTGAAAATCACATTTTTTTTACAGTTGAAAATCACTAGTTTTTGACAGTTATACAGTTATAAAAACCGCCACTTTAGACAGTTGAATGTCTCTATTTCAGGCAGTGGAAAAATCACTACATTGGCAGTTACAAATTACTACATTTGACAGTCGACAATCACATTTTTTTGACAGTTGAAAATTGATACTTTTTGACAGATATAAATCCCCATTTTGGGAGTTGAAAGCCGCTATTTTAGACAGTTGAATGTCTCTATTTCAGGCAGTGGAAAGATCACTATATCGGCAGTTACAAATCACTGTATTTGACAGTTGAAAATCACTTTTTTTTGACACTTGAAAATCACTAGTTTTTGACAGTTATACAGTTATAAAAACCGCAATTTTAGACAGTTGAATGTATCTATTTCAGGTAGTGAAAAAATCACTAAATTGGCAGTTACAAATCACTACATTTGAGAGTTAAAAATCACATTTTTTGACAGTTGAAAATCACTCGTTTTTGACAGTTACAAACCCCTTATTTTGAGAGTTAAAAGCCGCCATTTTAGATAGTTGAAAATCACTATTTTTGATAGTTGAAAATCACTATTTTTAACAGGTGAAGATCACCATTTTGACAGTCTAAACCATCTTTTTGGACAGTTGAAAATCACAACTTCTGACAGTTGAACATCACAATTTTCTACAGCTAAAAATCATCATTTTTTACGGTTGAAAATCACTAGTTTGATAATTGAAAATTACTATTTCGGGCAATTGAAAATCACTATGCTAACTATTTTTGATATTTCCAAGTGACTATTTTCGGATAGTTGAGAATTAGACTATTTGGAACTTAGGCCCGCGGTTGTGTCCATACGCCACTGGATACGACCAAAAACGTTTAGTTTGTAGTTCAATTGTTTTCTGTTTTTTTGGGGATAATTCTTGAACGAAAAGGCAGATTTTGAAAATTCTTTCAGCAAAGTGTTGCTTTCATCCGAAAGATCAAAAAAATATTTTTTTTGGTTTTTAGAGGATTGAAAGGATGACCAAATTTATCAAATTCTTCCAGCTCATCGAATAGATGCTGATAAGACAAAAAAAAAATTGTCGTTCAAATGTTCTCTAGTTTTTGAGGATAATTCTTGAAAATGGATATTGAAAATTCTTCCAGAAAGGCATCGCATTCACCGAATAGATGTATAAAAGATAGAAAAAATAAATTCGTTGTTCAATTGTTTTATGGTTTTGGGAAGATAACTCTTGAACAAAACAGCAGATTATAAAAATGCGTCCAGAAATGTGTTGTACTCGTCGGATAAATGTAGATAGGACCAAAAAATTAATTCGTCTTCAATTGTATTTTTGTTTTTTTTTTGAGGATAACTCTTGAACTGATGACCTTATTTATAAAAGTCTTTCTGCAAAATCTTGCATTAATCCAAAAGATGTAGGTACGACCAAAAAAAATTTTTTTTGTTTGTTTTTAGTGGATTGAACACATGAACGGATCACCATATTCGTCAAATTCTTTCAGCAAATAGATGCAGATAAGACCAAACAAATTAAATCACAATAAGGTATTTGTTTTTAGTCGGTGGTAATATCACAAGAGGTTAGAATTTGACCGGATAAATTTAATTGTTTTGAGTCTACACAAATTTTGAGAATGAAATGAGATGGAAAATCCAACGGTTTTCAATTATGTTTCTCAGCAGAGATATGCAGAACTGACACGAACTGACACTGTTCAACTGAAGTTAGCTGTTTACGAAAATTGTTAATATAAAGATCGTTGTCATGGTGAAGGTAAATAAATTTTTATCCACTTGCAAATTTTTTTGTCCGCCGTTTTAAATACAAATTTTTATACTTTCAAGTTGAATTAATTTTGTAAAACGTAATTTTGCAGAGTTACGGAGAGATTGAATATTTATATATGCAGGCTATTTTTCGTCTTTTTTAAATTTATTTATCGTTTTTATTAGAGATAATATATTAATAGTCAAGCTGTTCGTAATTCTGCAAAAAAAATGTATTTATTTAAAATATATACGGCAAACCTCTTTTTACAAAGAAAATACAATTTGTAAGTGTGAAAAAAAAAACTACAAAACTATTGGAAGCTAAGTGGCTCTACCATCAAAATGTTCCACGAGCCGCCACTGGTAGAAACGTTGATGTCATCTGTCATTCAGCATAGTTTTTCATATTTTTTATAGTTTTAAGCAGCAATCACATCATTCTGATGTAATACACTCGCACAAAATAGTAATTACTCAAAATTACGACTTCCCCGACTCTAAGATTTCATTAAATCAAATTGTAGCCCGAATATAATTTAATTAATCCAATGTATCCGTGAGTTTTCTCAAATTTAATTACGTATTTATTTTTAAATCGCGAAAACCTTGTTTTATAATAATTATAGTAAGGTGGGAGGTTTGCAACTGCATAATTAAATCAAGTGTAAAGCACGAAGCATGGGATTTACTGTTGCATGCCGAAAGCAAACATGTCGTTGTTAAAGGGATAATAGTTTGTATCAACCGGGAGAGACATCTTCAAAGCCAGCAAGTTATTGTGACTGAAGGTAAATGTTTATTTTCCTGCGACAGACAACCATCAATTCGGTATTATTTACGAACACCTCAAACAATGAACCTGTCTCTCGGCTCACATCGTCTTGCCGGAGTTGTGGCAAAGGTGCGGGGATTAAATCCACGACTTTATGTTTGTATTTAAATCATTCCGTAATTGCTGTACACAATTAAAATGGTAATTTATATGTTATATGACTTAATAAATGTAATATAGTGCGTTTGTATAAGTACACACACCTACGATCTAGTGATGATTCAACTTTAATAAAATGGGTTTATGTTAGTGCATGTTAGAAAGAATATTTTTCTATCTTCATTCATTTAGCAATTTAACCAAGTTTAAAATAGTTATCACCAATTTTATCCAAAATTGCTTAATTATTTAAATCGCTTAAGTAGACTCTCATCTACACGTTGATGTTAAAAATTTAAATAAATTGGAAACAACCTTACTTGTTGCTGAAATCATTCGTTTTATTGAATTTTGTTAAAAATTTAATTCAACATGCTTTAAACTAGTGATGGGCATAATCGAATGATCTCAATAATCGAATGATTACTATTCGAATTAATCTGAAAATAGATTATTCATTCGAATGATAATTCGAGTGATTATTCGAATGATCTGAAAATCGATTATTTATTCGAATGATCATTCGAATGATTATTCGAGTGATCATTCGAATTATTATTCGAGTGATCATTCGAATGATATGAAAATCGATTATTTATTCAAATGATCATTCGAATAAAAGTTCGACTTAATAATTATTCGAATGATCGTGAATCGAATGTTTTGATTTTTCAAGTGGTATAGACATATTGGAATAATCACTTAAATTATTGTGACTTAAATACTAAAAACAAAACGTTAAATTTCGTTAAAATAGTTCACAAACACTTGTGTTCTGATTTCAGCAATATATCATAATAAAATTATAATATAGAATATATTGTTAACAATATCAGAGTACTTCACCGTAATGTTTCGTAGGAAAGATATCCTATTAATACGCTAGTAAAGTTTTAAATAATATATATTCGAGTACAAATTGGTATAATGACATTCGAATGATCATTCAAATTATCCCAATAGCTAGTTTTCGAATTGTTCATTCGAATACCGATCACTCGAATAAATCATTCCAGTATAGATAATTCGAATGGTCATTCGAATGATCGGTACTCGAATGATCATTCAAATGAGCATTAGAATGATCATTCAAAACATATTTTTTAATTCGAATGATCATTCGAATGATCGGTATTCAAGTGATCATTCGAATGATCATTCGAATTATCATTCGAATGATCGGTACTCAAATGATCATTCAAATGAGCATTCGAATGATCATTCAAATGAGCATTCGAATAATCATTAGAATTAAAAAATAGGTTCTCGAGATAATCGATTATTTTGATAATCGAATGAATCGATTATCGTCATTCGAATGATCCCATCACTAATTATAATTATATTTTAAATGTACATCGAGCGTTTCGTAAGATCGAATAGTAATGACGTAAACGTCAAAATGATGAAAGATGAAAACGACAAATTATACTTTAAATTCTAATAATATTTACCGTAAGTTTACTCAAAAACAAACAAAAAATCCTGAAAAAAGTCATGAAAAAGATTTCTAAAATAGTCCTGATTAAGAGGTCCTAACAAACCTAATAAAAGTCCTGAACGATAAAATCCTGAAAAATATTTCTAAAAATAGTCCTAATTAAAAAGTACTAAAAAAAAACTGGTAAAAGTCTTGATAAAAATTTCTAACAAAAAAATGTCTGGAACAACAGTTCTGAAAAAAGTTCCGAAAAAGAGTCCTGATAACAGTGGCGGGTGGTGAAACATTTTGATAGTGGAGCCACTTAACGTACAATATATGCCTTCAATTTGAAGAAAGAAAGAAATAAAAAAAAATTCGCAGGCAATGTTTTAACATTTAAAATGGTGAATCTGTGTTTTTAGAATTATTTAAAAATTCTTGCTGAGCTTGAAATTAGATGTACTGCCATGGCTTCTTGGGTCTACATGACGAGCCACCCCTGCCTGATAGTATATCCCAAATCTGTAAAAAATAGTGCTGAAAATAGTTCTAAAAAAAAATTGTCCTAAAAAAAATCAAGAGTCTTGACAAAATTCCTGCCAAAAGGCATGAAAAACGTCCCAAAGAAACGTCCTAAAAAAAACCCAAAAAGAGTCTTAAAAAAAGTTCTACAAAAAGGCCTGAAAAACGTCCCAAAGAAACGTCCCAAAAATAATCCCAAAAAGAGTCTTGAAAAAAATCCTGCAAAAAGGCCTGAAAAATGTCCCAAAGAAACGTCCCAAAAAAATCCCAAAAAGAGCCTTGAAAAAAGTCCTGCAAAAAGGCCTGAAAAACGTCCCAAAGAAACGTCCCAAAAAAAAATCTCAAAAAGAGTCTTGAAAAAAGTCCTGCAAAAAGGCTTGAAAAACGTCCCAAAGAAACATCCCAAAAAGAGTCTTGAAAAAAGTCCTGCCAAAAGGCCTGAAAAACGTCCCAAAGAAACGTCCCAAAAGAAATCCCAAAAAGAGTCTTGAAAAAAGTCCTGCCAAAAGGCCTGAAAAACGTCCCAAAAGAAATCCCAAAAAGAGTCTTCAAAAAAGTCCTGCAAAAAGGCCTGAAAAACGTCCCAAAAGAAATCCCAAAAAGAGTCTTGAAAAAAATCCTGCAAAAAGGCCTGAAAAATGTCCCAAAGAAACGTCCCAAAAAAATCCCAAAAAGAGTCTTGAAAAAAGTCCTGCAAAAAGGCCTGAAAAACGTCCCAAAGAAACGTCCCAAAAAAAAATCTCAAAAAGAGTCTTGAAAAAAGTCCTGCAAAAAGGCTTGAAAAACGTCCCAAAGAAACATCCCAAAAAGAGTCTTGAAAAAAGTCCTGCCAAAAGGCCTGAAAAACGTCCCAAAGAAACGTCCCAAAAGAAATCCCAAAAAGAGTCTTCAAAAAAGTCCTGCAAAAGGCCTGAAAAACGTCCCAAAAGAAATCCCAAAAAGAGTCTTGAAAAAAATCCTGCAAAAAGGCCTGAAAAATGTCCCAAAGAAACGTCCCAAAAAAATCCCAAAAAGAGTCTTGAAAAAAGTCCTGCAAAAAGGCCTGAAAAACGTCCCAAAGAAACGTCCCAAAAAAAAATCTCAAAAAGAGTCTTGAAAAAAGTCCTGCAAAAAGGCTTGAAAAACGTCCCAAAGAAACATCCCAAAAAGAGTCTTGAAAAAAGTCCTGCCAAAAGGCCTGAAAAACGTCCCAAAGAAACGTCCCAAAAGAAATCCCAAAAAGAGTCTTGAAAAAAGTCCTGCAAAAAGGCTTGTAAAACGTCCCCAAAAAACATCCCAAAAGAAAATCCCAAAAAGAGTATTGAAAAAAGTCCTGCAAAAAGGCTTGAAAAACGTCCCAAAAAAAAATCCCAAAAAGAGTCTTGAAAAAAGTCCTGCAAAAAGGCCTGAAAAACGTCCCAAAGAAACATCCTAAAAAAAATTCCTGAAAGTAAATGTTTTTAAAATCAACTTGAAAATGTGCTAAGAAAATTTTGAAAATCCTGGTAAAAAAGTCCTTAAAAAAATTCAGAAATGGCCGTCAAAGAAAATTCATGAAAAAGATATTCTGAAAAAAATGTCATGAAGAAATTCTGAAAACGTTGTTCTGGAAAAAATACCAAGAAAAAGTCTTGAACGAAAAAGAGTCCGGATACAAAATTTTTTTAATTTCCTTTTTTCCTTAAATTGAAGGTATATATTGTATATCAAAATGTTTCAACAGCTTAAGAAATTCCCCAAAAAAAAATTCCTGAAAAGGAATTCTTGTTAATACAATTAAAAATAGTCCAGGAAAAACAATGTTCGAATTAAAATCTTAAAAAAGAGTCCTGATAATTCCTTTATGAATGATTTTGTAAAGGTTAAGAGTCGGAACTTGTTTTAAATTTTGAAAAATCAACAATTTTTCGATTTTAGAGCGCAGAAATTGGGCATTTTTGAGTTTGACAGTGATTATTTGGAAAACTGCTCGATTAATGGATCTGGATTTCTCTAAAATATGAAATCCTAGTGTTTTACGAATAATTCTGTAAAAGTTGAGTCCGTACTTGTTTCAAATTTTAAAAAATCAACGATTTTTCGATTTTCTAAATCTGTAAAAAATAGTATTGAAAATAAGTCTTGAAATAGTTCTAAAAAAAGTTGTCCTGAAAAAAATCCCAAAAAGAGTCCCAAAAAGACCTGAAAAAGATCCTGCAAAAAGGCCTGAAAAACGTCCCAAAGAAATGTCTTAAAAAAAATCCTGAAAGTAAATGTTTTTAAAATCAACTTGAAAAAGTGCTAAGAAAATTTTGAAAATTCTGATAAAAAGTCCTTAAAAAAGTTCAGAAATGGTCGTGAAAGAAAATTCATGAAAAAGATATTCTGAAAAAAATGTCGTGAAGAAATTCTGAAAAAGTTGTTCTCGAAAAAATAATAAAACGAAAAAGATAATAACTGTGGCGCGAAGTTTTTTAATTTCTTTTTTTCCTTAAATTGAAGGTATATATTGTATATCAAAATGTTTCACTAGCTTAAGAAATTCCCCAAAAAAAAATTCCTGAAAAAGAATTCCTGTTAATACTATTAAAAATAATCCTGGAAAAACAATGTTGGAAATAAAATCTTAAAAAAGAGTCCTGATAATTCCTTTATGAATGATTTTGTAAAGGTTAAGATAAGGCACTTGTTCTAAATTTTGAAAAATCAATAATTTTTCGATTTTCGAGCGCAGAAATTGAGCATTTTTGAGTTTGACAGTGATTATTTGGAAAACTACGATATTAATACTCCTGGATTTTTCTAAAATATGAAAGCCCAGTATTTTACGAATAATTCTGTGAAAGTTAAGAGTAAGTACTTGTTTCAAATAAAAAAAAACACGATTTTTGATCGTTCAAATCTTGAAAACACAACGTTTTTTCGATTTTCAACCGCATAAAATGGTAATTTTTGAATTTATCAGTGATTATTTGGAAAACTACGCTATTAATATTCCCGGATTTTTCTAAAATATGAAGCCCAGTGTTTATGTAAAAGTTAAAAGTAAGTCAAATTAAAAAAAAAACAACGATTTTTCGATTTTTAAGCGCAGAAAATGGTCATTTTTGAATTTGACACTGATTATTTAGAAAACTACGCGATTAATAATTCTGGATTTTTCTAAAATATGAAAGCCCATAGAATAATTTTGTAAAAATTAAGAGTTCGCACTTGTTTCAAATTTTTAAAACACAACGATTTTTCGATGCTCGAGCGCAGAAAATAGTCATTCGTGAGTTTGATAGTGATTATTTGGAAAACTGCTCGATTAATAGACCTGGATTTCTGTAAAATAAGAAATCCTTGTGTTTTACGAATAATTCTGTAAAATTTGAATCCGTACTTGTTTCAAATCTTGAAAAATCTACGATTCTAGAGCGCAAAAATTGGTAAATTTTTAGTTTGACAGTGATTATTTGGAAAACTACGCTATTAATATTCCCGGATTTTTTCTAAAATGTGAAGCCCAGTGTTTTACGAATAATTATGTAAAAGTTAAAAGTAAGTACTTGTTTCAAATTAAAAAAAAAACAACGATTTTACGATTTTTGAGCGCAGAAAATGGTCATTCTTAAATTTGACCGTGATTATTTGGAAAACTACGTGATTAATAAGTCTGGATTTTTCTAAAATATGAAAACCCAGTGTTTTACGAATCATTCCGGAAAAGTTAAGAGTCCGCACTTGTTTCAAATTTTGAAAACACAACGATTTTTCGATTTTCGAGCGCATCAAGTGGTAATTTTTGAGTTTGTCAGTGATTATTTGGAAAACTGCGCGATTAATGAGCCTGGATTTTTCTCAAATATGATAGCCCAGTGTTTTAATAGCGATTCTATGAAAGTTAAGAGTAAGTACTTGTTTCAAATTTCGAAAAAAAAAACGATTTTTCGATTTTCGAGCGCAGAGTTTGACGGTGATTATAAAACTGCGTCAATTTTCTAAAATATGAAAGTCCGGTATTTTACGGATAATTCTGCCAAAGTTAAGGGTCCGTACTTGATTCAAATTTTGAAAAAACAAACCTCTGTATGTAATTGACTATCCTGGTAGAAAAGTTGTAAAATGGTTCAATATAAGTATTTGTTGATATCACATGATGAGAATGATATAGAAGTAGATGATGGGAGACATTTACAATAGATAACATAACAGTTGATGCCCCATTTCTCCCGGCCCTAGACAAATGAGAAAGAGCAACAATAAGAGTGGAAGAGGAGATATGAATCAATTTAACCGGCGAGCGGACGTCGCAGAAAAATCCCCGGTCATCGCGATCTCGAGCAAGAAACTTTTCTTTTTGCCCGCCCATCTAATCCTTTAAAGCGTTTCATAGAGGGAGTCCCAAGAATTCCTTTGAACCACTCTAACGTCACCCCTCGCCGATTTGTTACAGCCGATAAACATAGTTCGGGACTGTTTTTACCGTCTTAGCGGACGATTTCGGCCCCCTTCTGAGGCTTAAGACCGGCCATCCTAGGGGCGAGTTTCGTGCGGTTCCCCATAGTTGGGGTGGCATTGTTATGGATATATTTATATCGTCTGAAGATAGTTAGCAATCTCGTAAAATCGCAAATAGACTTCGCTGGTGTTTGACGCATGAGTCACGTCCGGGATTTTTACTGCCAGAAAATCATCATTTATATTGCTGGGGAATTCGAATCGGGAACCGACGTATAAAACTATAATATAAGTTCCTCGAGGATCGTTCGGGATGAAGGAATAGGAAACGGGCGGCAGTTGGCTCGAATTGTTTCGGTAATGCGACTGTTTTCAAACCTGGCGACGCTTTATTGGCCAAATTTTTACCTATAAAACGCTTTTTGCACATAATTCGCAAACTGGATCCTCCGCGGTATTATCCCGCATCCTGCACAACAACTCGTTGTCTGAATGCGATGAAATTTGTTTTCAAATTTTCGTGAAATGTGCAATTAGGAAATGTATAGTTTATACAATAAATACAATTCCATTATCTTTAAAATTTATTTTTTTGCAAAATAAAAAAAAAACAAGTCTTTGTTCTGTTATTTAAACTGGGACACCCTGTACAAAAACATACATACATACATTTTATTTATAATATGTGGAAAACATATAAATCGAAAACATATATGTGAATATCAATTTAAAATAGGGTTACAATAAAAAAAAATAGGATACAATTGATATGTTTTTATTGAAACTACTTTTCTGGCCAATGTCCCTACGAATATTAACCCTTCGCTAACGAACTACTGTAAAATAGCTGTAACCATTGCTTTGCAGACAATTAGCTTATGTGTTTAATGTTGGCGGCATTTACTTGGTGGTACATCTTGATTGTAGATTGGAATAAAACACTTTAACTTTTTTATACCACTACTAGCTGACCCGACAGACGTTGTCCTGTCTTAACTATAAATATTGAATTCGAATTGGTATAATTCATAAAAAGAAAATATTCAAAAACATAGTGTTTATTATTGTAATGCTCTATGATACACAACATTCTTCCTTTTTTTTCTGCCAACGTATTAAAATCGATACCATAATCATGAATTGAGCAAAGTAACTACTGCGCTGCGGCGTCGTCCGTGCGTATCCCATTAAAATTGACCAAAGTAACTGGTGACGAACGACGGCTCCGCTGCGCTGCGCTGTCGTCCGTGCATGGTCCATATATATTTATATATATTAAGGCAGATAACTGGTGACTGACGACGTCCGTGTGTGGCCCATTAAAATTAAGCAAATAAACTGGTGCGTAGACCTTAAAAATTAAGCAAGGGTGACGAACGACGGCTCCGCTATACTGCGCCGTCGACCGCGAATGGTCCATATATATTAAGGCAGATAACTGGTGACAGACGACGGCTCCGCTGCGCTGAGCCGTCGTCCGTGCGTAGCCCTTAAAAATTAAGCAAGGTGACGAACGACGGCTCCGCTGTGAAGCGCCGTCGTCAATATGTAGCTTATTACTGGTGACGCTCATTAAAATTAAGCAAATAAACTGGTGACGGACGACGGCTCCGCTGCGCTGCGCCGTCGTCCGTGCGTAACCCTTAAAAATTAAGAAAGGTAACTGGTGACGAACGACGGCTCCGCTGCGCTGCGTCGTCGTCAATACGTGGCTTATTACTGGTGACGAACGACGGCTCCACTGCGCTGCGCCGTCGTCCTTGTGTGGCCCATTGAAATTAAACAAATAAAGTGGTGACGATAACGGCCGAAAACGGTTTAGGCTCTAATTTTTGAAATTCACGATCGCTTTAACGTGCAATTATTGCTTCAAAAATTCATAACTTTTTTAATAATCAACGGATTTGAACTTAATAACAAAATTATTAAAGCTAAAGAATGTAAGAAGTGTATTGTTACTAATAAAAACATGTATCGGCAGTTGAAATATTTTTTTTCGAATTTTTGAAATTCATGATCGCTTGAACGTGCAATTATTGCTTCAAAAATTCATAACTTTTTTAATAATCAACGGATTTGAACTAAATAACAAAACCATTAAAGTTAAAGAATGTAGCAAGTGTATTGTTACTAATAAAAACATGTATCGCGAGTTAAAATATTTTTTTAGAATTTTTGAAATTCATAATCGCTTTAACGTGCAATTATTGCTTCAAAAATTCATAACTTTTTTAATAATTAACGGATTTGAACTAAATAACAAAATTATTAAAGCTAAAGAATGTAAGAAGTGTATTGTTACTAATAAAAATATGTATCGGCAGTTGAAATATTTTTTTTAGAATTTTTAAAATTCATGATCGCTTTAACGTGCAATTATTGCTTAAAAAATTCATAACTTTTTTAATAATCAACGGATTTGAACTAAATAACAAAACCATTAAAGTTAAAGAATGTAGCAAGTGTATTGTTACTAATAAAAACATGTATCGCGAGTTAAAATATTTTTTTAGAATTTTTAAAATTCATAATCGCTTTAACGTGCAATTATTGCTTCAAAAATTCATAACTTTTTTAATAATTAACGGATTTGAACTAAATAACAAAATTATTAAAGCTAAAGAATGTAAGAAGTGTATTGTTCCTAATAAAAACATGTATCGGCAGTTGAAATATTTTTTTTAGAATTTTTAAAATTCATGATCGCTTTAACGAGCAATTATTGCTTAAAAAATTCATAACTTTTTTAATAATCAACGGATTTGAACTAAATAACAAAATTATTAAAGCTAAAGAATGTAAGAAGTGTATTGTTACTAATAAAAATATGTATCGGCAGTTGAAATATTTTTTTTAGAATTTTTAAAATTCATGATCGCTTTAACGTGCAATTATTGCTTCAAAAATTCATAATTTTTTTAATAATTAACGGATTTGAACTAAATAACAAAATTATTAAAGCTTAAGAATGCAAGAAGTGTATTGTTAATAATAAAAACATCTATCGCCAGTTGAAATATTTTTTTTCGAATTTTTGAAATTCATGATCGCTTTAACGTGCAATTATTACTTCAAAAATTCATAACTTTTTTAATAATCAACGGATTTGAACTAAATAACAAAATCATTAAAGTTAAAGAATGTAAGAAGTGTATTGTTCCTAATAAAAACATGTATCGGCAGTTGAAATATTTTTTTTAGAATTTTTAAAATTCATGATCGCTTTAACGAGCAATTATTGCTTAAAAAATTCATAACTTTTTTAATAATCAACGGATTTGAACTAAATAACAAAATCATTAAAGTTAAAGAATGTAGGAAGTGTATTGTTACTAATAAGAACATGTATCGCGAGTTAAAATATTTTTTTAGAATTTTTGAAATTCATAATCGCTTTAACGTGCAATTATTGCTTCAAAAATTCATAACTTTTTTAATAATTAACGGATTTGAACTAAATAACAAAATTATTAAAGTTAAAGAATGTAAGAAGTATATTGTTACTAATAAAAACATGTATCGGCAGTTGAAATATTTTTTTTAGAATTTTTAAAATTCATGATCGCTTTAACGTGCAATTATTGCTTCAAAAATTCATAACCTTTTTAATAATCAACGGATTTGAACTAAATAACAAAATTATTAAAGCTAAAGAATGTAAGAAGTGTATTGTTACTAATAAAAACATGTATCGGCAGTTGAAATATTTTTTTTAGAATTTTTAAAATTCATGATCGCTTTAACGTGCAATTATTGCTTCAAAAATTCATAATTTTTTTAATAATCAACGGATTTGAACTAAATAACAAAATTATTAAAGCTAAAGAATGTAAGAAGTGTATTGTTACTAATAAAAACATGTATCTGCAGTTGAAATATTTTTTTTAGAATTTTTAAAAGTCATGATCGCTTTAACGTGCAATTATTGCTTCAAAAATTCATAACTTTTTTAATAATCAACGGATTTGAACTAAATAACAAAATTATTAAAGCTTAAGAATGTAAGAAGTGTATTGTTACTAATAAAAACATGTATCGCCAGTTGAAATATTTTTTTTCGAATTTTTGAAATTCATGATCGCTTTAAAGTGCAATTATTACTTCAAAAATTCATAACTTTTTTAATAATCAACGGATTTGAACTAAATAACAAAATCATTAAAGTTAAAGAATGTAAGAAGTGTATTGTTATTAATAAAAACATGTACCGCCAGTTGAAATATTTTTTTAGAATTTTTGAAATTCATAATCGCTTTAACGTGCAATTATTGCTTCAAAAATTAATAACTTTTTTAACAATCAACGGATTTGAACTTAATAACAAAATTATTAAAGTTAAAGAATGTAAGAAGTGTATTGTTACTAATAAAAACATGTATCGCGAGTTGAAATATTTTTTTGGAATTTTTGAAATTCATGATCGCTCTAACATGCAATTATTGCTTCAAAAATTCAATTTTTTTTAATAATCAACGAATTTGAACTAAATGGCAAAATTATTAAAAAAATTCTCAACCGCGCACAGAATCTTCCGCAGAATATTTTAATTCGTAACACCACCGCGAGCGACATTCCAACCACCAAGAGATGGCGCGCGTATTATAAATCAATCGTTATCACCAATTTATGTATTTAAAGCCGACTTAATTGTTCATCGGATGCAAGTGTTGCAATTGGGCTCAGTGCAGCATTTGCTGTTAATATTTTGTTTATATTTTTTTAAATAATTTCAGCTACTTATTTATTTACATTTATTGATACGAATCTACAGGGTAAGCCCATTAAAACCCATTAATAACCGTCGGCGCAAACAATGGAAAAGGAATAACTGATCGAGCGGTCGATCGCCGAGAGTAGAAAATTATTAAAGTACTAAAATCGCTATTAAAAAATAGGGGTTGGTGGTAGAAGGGTGAAAATTTAGGGTTGTATGTATTTTTTAATGCCGAATCATAAAAAAATAAAAATACAAAATTTTGTCCAAAAAATAAAAATAAAAAATTTGCGGTGGACCACCCCTATCATTTAGGGGCATTAAAAATAGTTTACGTCCTATTCTCAGACCTGCTCAATATACACACAAAATTTCATAAGAATCGGTCAAGCCGTTTCGAAGGAGTTTTGTTACAAACACTGTGACACGAAAATTTTATATATTAGAGAGATATTTTATTTATGTAAAATAAAATATAGTGGTATAAAAAAGTTAAAGTGTTTTATTCCAATCCACAATTAGCTTATGTATGGGGCTTTTGGTGAATGCGCCGGGCGCATAACAATTTAACCGCTCGCCGATCTTATGGGAATATTTTTATTATTAAAAACACGATGGCATCCGGTGAGGGTTAAATTATATAATACAATAAAAAAATTGCTAACTAAAAAGGCCATCTATTTATTGTTCTGGAAATCGAAGCTCCACTACTCCTTTTGTTACATTGTAGTCCATTATTTAGGTTTTCCTATATTTTGATCCGTTTGATAATGTCGTGCACCGTTGACAGCACCAGAGCAACTTATTTCTATTTTTCATCATTGAGACTAAAGTCTTATCGTACTGGGCAATAAAATGTACAGTCAGAAAAAATACAAATGCGAAACTCGCTCGGCGAGGGAATGCTGCCGCATGTCGGTGCTTAGTTCAGTCGAATCCCGTCTCTGCTTAAAATACAATTACGAGGTAATAAAATTTACAAGCCTAGTTCACTTCTCGCCCTTAAGTGATCGACTGACGGAAAATTTTATTTCGTTATATGATTTCTATCAGTTAATGCCATATTTCTGATTTTTTCATCTTCCAATTTTTGGTGCGTCATCTTCAAAAATTCGAATAACTAAAATGTTTATTTTGATATTGTTTTAATATATTTATCAACAGTTGAACAGTAATTTTATATAAAATTATTGGTAATATTTTAGTGGTAATTTTCTTTTCAGTTTCGTATAAATATATTACCCCATTTTTGCCAATGTTGACCTTGAAACCCTCGAAAAGTAAGATTTAATTTTTTTAATCACTAAAAATTATTATAATAATCTGAAAAATTCACATATATTTTTTACCCAAATAAAAGATTTTTTAGGGTATTATTTTTTTTTTAAGTAAGTTCCTACGGCTATTTTTCACAAAGTTATGGGTGTTTAAAAAAGTGCATTTTGGGGTATTTTTATTTTTCGTTTGGAAGGGCGTAGAGTCCTCTCAAAGAGGACACATTTTGCTTTTGATTTCTCAAAAGATTGGATAGAAGCCGAGTTATGGCCATTTGAAAATTACCTAAATTTTTACAAAGGGTATAGCAGAATAAGATGATCAAAAGTGCCCCCAAATAAAATGAGCTGGGAGGGTCAAAATAATGTTTAGAATCATAAAAAAGTCAGTTTTGACAAAAAAATTGCCCCCCACCCCCTCTCATCCCTTGCTATAGTCAAAAACGTGTTTTTTGATATTTAATTTTTCCTGTGCATCCAACTAATTTTTGACTTTCGGCAGGTATCAGTACCTTAGGATAACAATATTATCTAATGTATTTTTATAAAACGAAAATTTTTTGCGGGAAATTCGAATTTTGACAATATAAAATATCAGTAAATTGCGATTATTTTAGAGACTTTAAAAGGTGTACCTCTACAAAAAATATATAATGGGGATCTATTGTTTCTTAATAGGTGTGATTTTTTTCAGAATTTTCGGAGTAGTAGAACATGGCCGAAATAATTGAAAACCGCATTTCTGACTAATTTTAACCTTATTTATCACTTTTTTGAAAAAAAACATTGTAAAATTTTTTATTTGCACATTTTAGGTTATTTCTTGTATTGATGTATGCTACACAATTTGTTTTGCCCATTTAGTAAGAAATTTCAATACCTGAAACTAAAAAAAAATCATTCAAAATTATTTTTTTCGTTAAAATCGAAAGGTGCTTCTGCCGAATTGATATAAAATGTTAAGTAAGTAATTTTTACGCAAAAGAAATGGTACTAATAGATAAGTTTATTTCTGAAAATACATGCCACAAAATGAAAGTGATAAATAAGGTTACAATTAGTCAAAAATGCTGTTTTTAATTATTTTGACTATGTTGTTCCACTCGGAAAATTCTGAAAAATATCGCACATATTAGGAAATAATAGACACCTTTTTTTTTTTTTTTTTTGTTTTTTTGTTTCCTGGCGTCAGCCATCTGCCACAACCATGGTATATTTTATTTATTGTTATTGTTATATATATATATCACTCCTATGTATCATCATTACTATTATTATTCTTCTTTTTTTTTTTTTTTTTTTTTTTAATTAATTACTACGCACCAATACACACAATGATAGGAAATGGGATTTCGCCAGTGAGGGCCTTCACGGCTTTAGGAGTGTTTCACGAACTGGAGGGAGCCCATGGAATGGATTACACTAGACGATGGTTTACACACTTACTTATCTATTCTACATATATATACATAAACATATACGTACACATGTATATTCACACGTACATACACACGTGCGCCACTAATTAATTACGCTATATTTTAAGTTTATTACTTTTTAGAAACCTAATTATTTCCCCATGTATCCCAGTATTATTCATTGCTAATAAATGAGTTGTGTTGAACGGTGTTTGGATGCCTAATGTTTTGAGGTTTGCGAAGAGCGTGTCCCGCTCAATTCCATTCAGAGGACACTCGAATAGGATATGATTTATGTCTCCATACATCCCACAGTCACAAAGTGGGCTGTCTATAATATTAATTTTATGTAGGTGTGCAGGGAATGACCCATGATTGATTTTTAAGCGAGTTACCGTTGTAGCGTAGTATCTGCTTTCGTATTCATTGAAGATATGTTCTATATGTTTTGGTAATTCCGGGTGGATCCTAAAATAGTGACTGTTGTGTTTTTTGCAGAGTTCCTTCCATTCCTTTCCCCATTTATCTCCCCCTTCTCTGTTCATTGCGGAGTTTATATCTTCGGCTGTAATATCATCTATATCTGAAATTTCCTTCTTTGTTGCTTCTTTGGCGTACTGATCTGACACCTCATTCCCTGTAATGCCTTTGTGTCCTTTAACCCATATAAAAACACAATCAAATTTTAACTTGTTCAGTGCATTTATTTTTGTGATGATTTGGCCGATGGTCCAGTGTTTTAATTTGTGTACGGATTTTTGTTGAAGGCACTGTAGGATAGAGAAGGAGTCGGTTAGTACGACAATATTTCTCCTATTTTCTGTAGCCCACTTGACCGCTTCTATAATTGCGAATCCTTCTGCATTGAATATTGACGTGTTGCTGTTTAGTTTAAATGTTATGTGTTTCTTGCGTGCTGGAACGTATATACTACATCCTACCCCATTGGTGTTTTTGGCGCCAAAATATATAGTTTCGTACTCCGGCAGTTTGTTTATATGTTCTTGCACTATTCTATTATTTAAGTCTGAGGAGTCTTTGTAATTTGGTGTTATTACCTTTATGGCTGTGAAAATTTCTTCGACATTGAGTACAAATATCGTATGTGGTATTGGGCGTGTATTACCTATAGCTGCAACTGCATTTACCAGAGGTGGATCCATCTTCTTAGCCCAATATTTGTTGGTGTAGTTCGATGTAACTACTTCGTTTATGTTTGTAATATGTTGATTCATTTGTAGGGTTTGGATTTTGTTAATATATTTGATGGCTAAGTATTCTCTCCTATATCGCAGTGGTTTCTCCTTAGTTTCCGCTAAGACCGCTTCCAAAGGCGAAGATTGCATTGCCCCGATTGCCATTGTGAGGGCTCTATTTTGAATAGTCTCTATTTTCTGTAAATGCGTTTTACACGCCGATCCATAGAGTATGCACCCGTAGTCTACAATAGAACGTATATATGCTTTGTAAAATTGTATCATAATTTTCGGGTCTGCTCCCCACCATGTTCCCCGTATCGATCGAAGTATATTAAAACCTTTTTCTGTTTTATTCTTGATGTACTCTATATGCTGTTTCCAATTTAACTTACTGTCTAATATTAACCCCAGATACTTGTAAGTTTTAGTGATATCGATTTTTATGTTGTCGATTTTAAGGCCAGTTTTATTGTCAGGTCGGTGTCGTGAGAATATTACTATTGCCGCCTTTCCCGGCAATAACCCGAACCCGTATGCTCTCGCCCATTCTATGAATTTGCGCACCAAATTTCTTACTTCCCTGTATGTTATATTTAGAGTTTTTGCCCTGAAGTTAATACATATATCGTCCCCCTATTGTATAATACTATGTGGTATGATATTGTGCACAGAAAAGGTGTAGATAGTAAAGAGTAGTGGTGCCAACACCGATCCCTGGGGTAACCCGTTAGATGTAATTCTAGGTCCAACTATGGAGTTGTTATTATTAATTATATACACTTTCCTATTGCGGTATAAGTCTATTATATTCCTCGCTATACTGTTTGGCATTCCTAAATTAATCAACGTATTTTCGAGTAAGTCTAAAACCACCGCATCATACGCACCTTCCAGATCAAGGAAAATGCAGCCGTGATATTCATTTTTTGTGAATGTATTCTGAATAGATGTCGTCAGGGCTGATAAAGCATCTATAGTGCCTTTATTTCTTCGGAAACCGAACTGATTATAGGGTATCTTCTCATTTTGTTCCAACCACCACTCAAGTCTAATTTTGATGATTCGTTCATATGTTTTAAAAATGCAGGGAAGTAAGGAGAGTAATCTATACGACTGGGGGAGTCTGCTGTCCCTTCCGGGTTTTAATATGGGTTGGATTACTATGTTATTGAAATTATCGTTTGGACATCCGCTGTTAATATACTTGTTGAATTCTTGAAGCATTGAGTTTTTAAAAGTTTGATCACTATTTTTAATCAAGTCATACGTTATTCCGTCGAGTCCAGGTGCTGTGTTTTCACTTCTGCCAAGCGCCCACTCCAACTCTTCGAGAGTTATATTTTTTGGTAAGGGATGTTCGGTGTCATTCAGTACATTTATATTTATTGAAAATAAATAATCAACATGGCGACCAGTAGTGTTGATATAAACAATATATGTAAAGTTTGCGATAAACCAGTGAAACAAACAGATATTACCACCCAGTGCTATGGACTATGTAGTGGGCTTGTACATGGGTCATGTACGGGCCTAAAAGACAGCGATCTTCGCCTCCTAAATGGAAAGAAGAATATTGTTTGGTTATGCTCACCGTGCATCGCACTTCGACAGGAAGGTCAGTGTATACTTACTATACTATCTAAACTGGAGTCAACTCTTAAAGGACACAGTTCTATAATTAAGGACAACAATTCCAAATTAAATAAACTACTTGGTACAAAAATAACAAACAATACCATGGTGCCAAACCGTCTAAACCCCGATGCTGCCATCTATAGTGCAATAGCACAATCGTCAGATGCCAAACCACAACAGGATTCCGTAAATTCAGTAAACCGTAATAATAATGAAAATAAGAATGGAGAACAACAATTGGACATTACCGTTAAGCCCAGGGAGCGTATCAATTCCAATAAAAACACACACCCCAAGGAAATGAAGCAGAACCCGCCCACAGATGAATTCATCGAGGTATTGTCGAGACGACAAAAAACCAAAGCTAAAAGTCCCAAGTCGAAGGTAATTATTGGACTAAACGATGACGAAAAGTGCGTAAACGCTGTCGAAAAAAAAGCTTGGTTTCATATAGCGCGCTATCCGCCTGAAATGACACCTGATGAGCTACAATCCATGTTAAGCAGCAGATTCAAAACGGAGATTGTATGTGAAAAAATAACACCCAAAGTAACACAATGTCCGACATTTAGTAGTTTTAAAGTAGGAGCACCATTTTCATCAAAAGAAAAATTTGAAGACGCTAATTCTTGGGAAAGAGGAATTACCATCTCAAGGTATAATTTTTTCATAGAGCGCAAGAAAAATCAACCGAGCCAGTAACCACAACTATACAAGGAAGCAGTTTTAAACTTCTCCATCACAATGTTCAAAGCCTAACTAATAGTGTCAATGAACTTAAAGCATTGTTGAGCAGTCTTTTGGATGTTCACATTATATGTATTAGTGAACACTGGCAAACAGCCGATCAACTTCAGTGTTACAATATACCAAATTTCAGTTTAATCACCTATTTTTGCCGATCTAAAAACGAACATGGAGGTGTTGCTATCTATTGTAAGAGTCATATTTCCGCAACACCTGTGATTAGGATAAACAGCTTATCAGAACACAAAATCTTTGAGTGTGCGGGAGTGGAAATCAGACTGTCCAACACAAGACTATATATAGTATGTATTTACAGGCCGCCTCAAAACGATATTAATAGCTTCCTCGTGACGCTAAATGAAATGTTAGGATTTCTGGCGGAGAAAAATAGTGTTTTTTTCATTGCTGGAGATTTTAATATTAATACTCTGAAAGAATCGAATGATCGCCTTCAGTTTTTTAACCTACTAGCTTCCTATAATGTCAATTTATGCGTTAACGAGGCAACAAGGACACATTATACGGGTTCCATGTCTTGCCTGGATAATGTTATCACAAATGTAAACACCGATGTTGATATATCTACAAGTGTAATTAAAACATGCCTGTCTGATCACTGTGCTCAATTAATTACTTATAACAAAAATATATACAGACCGCCACCATTTATTTGCAGAAGGGTGGTATCCAGTACAACATTAAAGGAGTTCGGTAACGATATACATGGCGAGCAATTCGTTGATATATATGGTCATATTGATGTCAATAATAAATATAAATGTTTTTTAAACACCTTTATGCTATATGTCAACAAACACTTCCCCTATAAAAAACAAACTGTGGCAAAGTCAAAGCAGATGGTTAATTTCAACTCCGATGACATTTTGGAGTGTAAGAGAAAAATTCAAATATGTCAGACAATGTCAACTTATATACCGGAATATAGACCTATTTTAAAGGAATTAAAAATAACATACAATGCACTATTAAATTATCAACAAAATAAACACTTTGAAATTACGCTAAATAAATCAAGTAATAAATCCAAGTCGACATGGAATATTATTAAATACATTGTAGGCAGCAAAGCAAATAAAAATAAAAAATTACCCAAGACCAATAATGCGTTGCAATTAGGTAATGAATTTAATGTATTCTTCAAAGAATACGCACCAAATTTACTTTCAAGAAAGTTGACCAGCCCATCTACCCCTTTTCGGTGTAAAATTCCCTTTCATAATAACTCAATATTTTTGGAACCTGTTACGTATTCAGAAATTATAAATATTATCAATAAATTTGAAAATAAAAGTTCATGTGGCTACGATGGCATACCTATAAATATCATTAAGGAAGCTTTACCCCATATAATAAAACCACTGTTACATATTTTTAATTCATCTCTGGAAACAGGAATATTTCCTGATGATTTAAAATATGCATTAATAACACCGATTCTTAAAAAGGGTAATCCCGAACTATTAGAAAACTATAGACCCATTAGTGTTCTCTGTACTTTTTCAAAAATACTAGAATCGATAATAGCAACTCGTTTTATCAACTTCTTTAAGGCACATAACTTATTTTCCCTTAACCAACATGGTTTTCAAAGTGGGAAAAACATCGAGACTGCAATTTTTCATTTTTTAAAATCAATATACTCAACAATTGATGATGGTAAACTAGCATGCGGAGTATTCCTGGACTTATCTAGGGCATTCGATACAATTGATTATAGCATCCTACTTACCAAACTAAATCACTACGGCATACGAGGAAAGGCTAATGATTGGGTTAAATCATATCTTACATCGAGAAAACAATCTGTAAAGATAACGGATGAAAATGGAAATCATTTTGTATCTAATGCCATAGACAATAACATGGGTATACCTCAAGGAAGTATCCTAGGTCCTCTTCTTTTTATCATTTTTATGATTGATATCAATATCCCAGTTTTTCAGAATTGCACACTAACTTGCTACGCTGATGACACAAATTTGCTTTTAACGGGATCGTCTGTGAATGACATCTCAGACCAAGGCAACCATATTTTAAAAGATTTAGAATATTGGTTTGCCACAAATAAACTAATATTAAACCCAGATAAAACACAGTTTGTTCTGTTTAAAGCAAATGCCAATACGTCAACACCAAAAACCATAGAAATCAATACTAAAATATATGAATTCACAGATAATGCGAAATTCCTAGGTATCTACCTGGATGACACATTAAAATACAACCTGCAAATTGACAATTTGTCGACCAAACTAAGCAAAGCATGCTATGGGTTACGAATATTAGCCAGTAACACCAATGCGAACATAATTAAAACATTCTATTACTCAAATTTTTATTCACATATGAGGTATGGAATAATATTCTGGGGTAGTTCCACACAAATTGACAAAGTCTTCCTGGTACAAAAAAAGGCAATTAGAATTGTTTGCAATAAAAATAAAATGTTTAGCTGTCGGGGACTATTCAAACAAACTGGTTTTTTGACCTGCACTGCTGTCTACATATATGAGTGCATAAAATTTATTTGTAAACACAAATCTCTATTTGAGAATAATAGTTTACGGAGTGTGAACAATACCAGGCACGGCATCGAATATACGTATCCTCTACATAAACTTGCTATATTTGAAAGGAGTCCTTACTATAGCTGCATAAAAATATATAATAAATTACCAAAGTTTATTACAATGTTAAGTACGTATTCATTAGTAAAACAAGCAATATTTAAAAAACTCCTGGAAATTGAGCCTTATAGCATGCAAGAATTCTATGATTCCATTAATTAATACATTCTATTATAGTATCCCATTATTTTTCCTTTTGACGATGTTTCATGTGATTATGATATTTATTTATGTATATATTGTATGAACACTGAAATAAATTGTATTATTATTATTATTATTATTATTGGTTTTGGTATTATTAACCGTTGGTGGTGCCATTTTTTCTATGAAGCTTTCAAATAGTTCGTCTGGAATCGGTCGTGTTTTACTAGTTTTAGCATTTGATATTCGTTTCGTCATAGACCAAATTTCACCTATTGGAGTTGTTTTGTTTATATTTTCGCAATACTTTTTCCACGCATTTCTAGCCTTCTCCTTGTGTGTTTTTTTAATTTTGGCTATGATCTTTTTACATTTTATGTAATCATCTATCAATTTGGTTTGTTTGTATATCTTCAGATGTGCTTTCTTCTCTTTTTCCAGCTCCTTACATTCATTATCCATCCAGTATGGTTGTGCGATTTTGTTCGTTCTTGCTCGATTAATTTTCGGAATCGTTTCATTAGCACTTCTTATTAGCACCTGTTCCAAATCAATGTTTGTGTCCGAAGGGTTACATATTTTTGTTGCCCTTTCGTACTGGCTCCAATTGGCTTTGCCTGTATTCCATATTCTGGTCGTATGTTTTTTATGGATACGCTGGGCCTCTAGTTCAAGTATTATGGATATGGGCAAATGATCGGATCCTAAGCTGTCTTCGTTTACCTCCCAGTTTGATTTTGTGGCTAGGTTAGGTGACATTAACGTGATATCAATGGCTGAGGTATCTTCTTGTGGCGATGTGAATCGAGTTGGGTCTCCAGTATTTATTACAACTAATTCGTGTTCCGCTAATGCCTCCGCGATATTCTTCGCTGTGACATTTGTAGAGCGGGATCCCCATAGTGGATGATGCCCATTCATATCTCCTCCAAATACTAACGGTGTTGGTAATTGAGTGAATATATTCACCCACTGATTCTTTGATATGTTTACATTGGGGGCTCTATAAGCTGATATTATATGTATTGGTACGTCATCGTTTTGTATTTGAATTCCGCAGATTTCGAGGTTTTTGAACGATTTGTGTTTTAAATTTAATTCAGTGAATTTTATACCGTTTTTTATTAGAATCAAAACGCCTCCTCCTTTACCATTTGTTCTATCGTTCCGTACGCATATATAATTTTTGATGTTAAATGTTTGCGTGGGTTTTAACCACGTTTCAGAAAAGATTGCTATGTCATAATCATTTTCGTGCAGTTTTATTGTAAGGCTATTTTTATTTGCATTGATTGATCTGGAATTCCACTGGATGATTTTTAAATTTTTTTGGGTCATTTTGATGATGTTTTTGATTTGTTTAAGAAATCATCAGAATATCCTAATACAAAATCTCGTAATTCTTTAAATTTATTTGAAATTATTGAATCATCTGTATCTGTTTTTGCTAAAGATTCCATAAATATATTTAATTCAGTAAAAAATACCTTCGTTAACTGTAGGAATTTTTCTTGTGGACTAGTTATATTTTCTAAATTTTCGGTAGCTTGTTGAGATTTCGTAAAAGCAAATGTTGTAGAAGGGTGTTCCGCAAAACATGGTTTTCCCAGGTTTTCCGTTGGCGAAGAAGCTTTCCTTTTCTTTGTTGTTGAAGTATTATTGTTACTCCCCCTGTGTATAATTTTGTCTGGTCTGGTAATAGTTATTATTGAGTTTTTCGGGGGAATATATGGTTTTGTAACGTTGTGCGATATTTTTGTTAGGCTAGGAAATTCCGTATTATCCGCGATTGATGCAAATCTGTTATTTGTGGCGATTTTTGCAAATGTTGGGCTGTTTGAGTAAGATTCGGCCTCCTTAAATGAGACCCCGTGCACAGCCATAATTCTTTTAATTTCTTTTTGTTTAATGTATTTTGGGCACTCTCTCGACCATGAAGAGTGCTCTGTTGACGAGCAGTGAAAGCATTTTGGAGGAATAATACAGGATTCATTTAGGGAATGTTCTCCGCTACATTTTTTGCAAATGGTTTTGTTTGAGTTACATTGATGGGCCGTATGTCCGAATTGCAAACACTTCGAGCATTGTACAACTGGCGCTATATATTGTTCCACTTGGAACTCAACGTAATTTATATGGACATATTCAGGGATTTGTTTGCCTTTGAAGCTTACTACTATCATTTGCCTAGGGATTTTTGTGGACGTTCCGTTTTCTTCTATTTTCCTATACATGCGTCTAACCCCTTTTACTGGGACTCTAGCCTCAATTTCACGCAACAGAAAGTCTTCGTCAAAAGTTGTGTCAACACCTTTTATGATACCCCGCGTTTCGACGCAATACCTAGGTACATACGCAATTAAGTTCTGCTCCAATAGTCTTTGATTATTCACTAGGCTGTTTGCCGCGACATAATTACTTAGAACTACTTTAATTTTAAATATCTTTGACGGTTACTATATGATTTTTCATGTTATTTAACGATTTCAGATAATATCCTACTTTCATAGGGTGTATTTTACGAAGTTGTTTAATTTTATGTTCGATATGAACGACAAATGGAGCTGAGCTCGAGTTATCATACGTTAAATTTAGATTTATATAGTTTTTCTATCCGGTGCCGGTATCGCTCGTTCCTTGGGTAGATATCTGCGTCGCGTTAGACCGCTGCGCGACCGCTCGCTCCGCCGCACTACCGCTATCTTCGACTACGCCAACTGTTTCGCTACCGCTAGCATGATTATTGCCTACATCTATATCTATAGACTCACTGGGGGGCGGTTGGCCGCCCCTGTATCCACGTCCATCCTACGGCTATTTGATCTCGCTTTGCAGATTTGTTGTCCTTGTATACAATCACTCTCTATTCGCGCACTCTGATAAACACGTCCTCACTCTACGCTATTCGAAAGTGTAATGTAATAGACACCTATTATATATTTTTTATAGAGCTGCACCTTTTAACGTCTCTGAAATAGTCGCTATTTAGTGATATTTTATATTGTCAAAATTCAAATTTCCCGCCAAAAAATCCCGTTTAATAAAAATACATTAAATAATATTGTTATCTTAAGGTACTGATACCCACCGAAAGTCAAAAGTTAGTTGGTTGCACAGGAAGAATTGATAACCAAAAAAACACTTTTTTGACTGTAGCAAGGGATGAGAGGGTGGTGGGGGGGCAATTTTTTCGTCGAAACTGACTTTTCTATGATCCTAAACATTATTTTTAACCTCCCAGCTCATTTCGTTTGGGGGCACTTTTGACCATCTTATTCCGCTATACCCTTTCAAGTGATTCATTTTTTTCCGTCAGTGTAATTTGTTTGTTTTTATTGGACGAATGGAAAAATGGACGAATGGAAAAATGGACGAATGGTGGTGAGTCAGGCCCCCTTTTTTGACCTAAAATAACTGGCACTAGCCAGGGAAGTAGTTGTTTCAATAAGTTATTTGTTTATAGTCTTAGTAAGACTTATTTTTTTGCTTGCAGATTAACGAACAGGTTAAATATTCATATATTCAGGCTTCATTTCGTTTTCTTGTATTTATCTAAAATAAAGTTTTTTTTTAATGGACTAAGGTACAAAATGCGATATTCATGATTTCGCGCAAACAATGAATTTTACTTCAAAGAACATGCAAAGAAAATTTAATTCGTGAAAAGGAAAACAATTTCGTCGAAAAACTTCGGACTTATGAGTCAAAAAACCACAAAATTCGCTTTTTTTTAAACACCCATAACTCTGTGCCAAATCGTCGTAGGAACTTCGTTATTTAAGTTCTGCGTAGATAATTAAACACATTTCAATGCCCTTTTGGTGGATCGAGTGGACACATTTTTTCCAACTCGGTACACGTTGCCAAAGTTGGACGTTTTTTTTGCCCAAAAACGTTTTTTTCTTGTTCCGGGGTTGAAGGGTTCGAAAAGGGATCATTCAAATCTTAGTTCACTTCATTAAATTAGAGCTTTTTGCTCGAAAGAATCATCCAATTTGGTTGAAAAGTCACTGAGTTATGTGCGAAAAACCTCAAAATGCACTTTTTTTCAAACACCCATAACTTCGTGCCAAATCGTCGTAGGAACTTCGTCTTTTGAGTCCTACGTAGGGAATTGATCAAATTTTAATGATTTTGTAGTGGATCGAGTGGAAATTTTTTTTACAACTCCGTACACGTCGTCAAAATTGGACATGATTTCTAGGAAAAAAACTTTTTTCTTCACAGGGGCGCTAGAGGAGGGCGGAAGGTAAGCCCTTAAGTTTCGCATGCATGACTTTAAAGAACACACTTCAAAGTTTTTTGCCCTCAAAGATTCCTCAAAATCGATTGAAAATACACCGAGTTATGGCGGTTTGAAAATGGTCGAAATTTCACGAATTTAGTGTTTCATTTTTTTTCCCTCAATATATTTACCTTTACCTAATTCAGTAATAGATATGCATATTTATCAGTCAATACACACATTAACCTGGTAATATAACTTTTTTTATGACCCACATATGACCGTATAATAATAGTTTTAATGTGTGTTTTCTATTTTAATGTGGCGACGAGAATTGACGTGACGTGATGAACGCTACCTGCGGAAGTTAATTAAGTGACAATATGAAGGGGTGAGTTGGAGTGAGTTGGAAATGTTTTATTACACGATGCAACGTAGCCGATAATTTAAGTGCGGTAATTAATGTACCGTCAGGCTAGAACGAAATTACACACGGTTTAGCAAACTGGTTGCTTGCATGCAAACCATTAAAAATGCAAAGGCGTCGTAATGACCACGTGCTGTTTAAGGTGCACATATTTACTTCCTTGAAACATGAAAACACATTCAATCATCATAACTAATATAATTAAAAAAATATCTCTGCTCAGCTTCAAACAGTAGTAGAAACCAATATTTTATCATAATTAATATATTGATATTGTTCTCTGATGAGAGTAGAAACCATCATCCCAATTATCTAAAGTCACTGAAATAGTGTAAACATGCCTGCCTTTGTCATTGCCTTAATTAAATTTCGCCGCAATTATACATTTAAAAAAATGGTGATGTGGCCATCATGTTACTTTCTCCGACTTTATATTTACGTTTTCATGGGTTTATTTTCAATTGAAATCATATTTTAAATGTACATCGAGCGTTGCGTAAACTCGGATGAAACTGACATTTAAAACGTCAAAATCATGAAAGATGGAAAAATTATACTTCAAATTCAAAAACTCGGTTTACTCAAAAACTAACGAGATTTCGAAAAAACTTATTCTTTAGAAGTTGTTCATTTTGGCATTTTCTATAATTATTATTCACATAAATTTGCTGTAACTATTATTGTTTCATAATTATAAACCAAAAATTAAAAAAAAAAATTTTTTTCTGGAATAGCAATGATTTTATAAAAAATATTTTCAAGCAAAAGATGTTCATTTCTTTGTTGTCTTCGATGTTTGTTTAAATGTTTTTGTGATATTTTGTATATTTAAGAAAATATTGGCAAAAAACTAAAAACAGTTAAGGTAAACACCCACTTCCGGTGTACGAAACTTTACCAAAAGCCTTTTAGTTCTTCAGATTATCAAATAAGACGTATTTTCAAAGTTTCATATCAATTGCTCTATTAGTTTTGGAGATACAGCGCACACAGACAGACACACACACACACACAGACACACACACACAGACACAAAAATTTTTTTCCAGAAATTGTTGAAATGGCATCTAGGGACACCAAAACGGATATTTCCGTAAAAAAAAATTTTGAAAAAAAAATCACGATCACAATACTTTCTCGTACTTCGTAACGGAGAAAGTAAAAATGGTGATGTGGCCATCATGTTACTTTCTCCGATTTGACGGTATAATGGAAAAATCAATTTTTTTAATAATAATCCTTGATCATTCAAATTCACATTTTTTCCATAAGAAGAACGACAGAAATCGATTGCCGTTTTAAAATTTTTCAGACTTTGAAAGTAATTACATCTTTATTGAACGAAGAATACATATTGTTATAATTTAAGTCTCTTTTATTTCTTCTTCTTCTCCTCTTCTTCTTCGTTGGCCATCGACCAAAGGACTTTCAGCCCCGAAAGTAATTATTTTTCCGAAAAAAAAATTCATTTTCATCATTTCATAATTTTCGCCATTTTTCCATTCAGGAAAAAAATGCATGAAAAAATGTTGGGTCTCAGAAAAATTTGAAAAAAATCATGACGGTTTTTAATTACGGGAAAAAGCCTGTAAAGTAAATGTTCTTCCTAAAAAAAAAACATTTTTGGTCACTTGACGAATTTCAAAAAATTCATGACGGTTCTAAATGACGAGGAAACTCGTGTAAAGTAATTATTTTTCCTAGAAAAATGTTTTGGTCATTTGACGATTTCATCATTTCGTGATTTTCGCAACTTTTTTCATGGTAAAAAAAATCATGCAAAAAATTTCGGGTCTCAAAAAAATTTGAAAAAATTAATGTGGTTCTTAATGACGGGGAAAAGTGTGATGGGCATAATCGAATGATTTCAATAATCGAATGATTACTATTCGAATTAAACTGAAAATCGATTATTCATTCGAATGATCATTCGAATGATTATTCGAGAGATCATTCGAATGATCTGAAAATCGATTATTTATTCGAATGATCATTCGAATGACTATTGGAGTGATCATTCGAATGATCCGAAAATCGATTATTTATTGAAATGATCATCCGAATAAAAGTTCGAGTAATAATTCGAATTATAATTCAAATGATCGTGAATCGAGTATTTTTATTTTTCAAGTGGTATAGACATATCTGAATGATCAGTCAAATTATCCTGACTTAAATACTAAAAACAGAACTCCGGTTATTTCGTTAAAATCTTTCAATAAACACCTGTGTTCTAATTTCAGCAATATATCATAATAAAATTATAGTATTTCGCCTTAATGTTTCGTGAGAAAGATTACCGCCTGGTTACACGTGCCGTGCGTCTCTCGTTTATTTTTTTGTCAACTTTCATGAATTTATTTTCTAACCTTCCAATGCCAATCGAATGATCATTTGAGTATAGATAATTCGGTCATTCGAATACTCATTCGAATGATCATTCTAGTACCGATCATTCGAATGATCACTCGAATACCGATCATTCGAATGATAATTTGAATTAAGAAATAGGTTCTCGAGATAATCGATTATTTTGATAATCGAATTAATCGATTATCGTCATTCGAATGATCCCATCACTAGTTCTAACTAGTGATTTAAAATCGAATGATTTCAATAATCGAATGTTCACTATTCGAATTAATCTGAAAATCGATTATTCATTCGAATAATAATTCGAGTGATCATTCGAATGATCATTCAAATGATCTGAAAATCGATTATTTATTCGAATGATTATTCGAGTGATCATTCGAATGATACGAAAATCGATTATTCATTCAAATAAAAGTTCGACTAATAATTCGAATAATAATTCGAATGATCATGAATCGAGTATTTTTATTTTTCAAGTGGTATAGACATATCGGAATGATCACTCAAATTATCGTGACTTAAATACTAAAAATAGAACTCCGGTTATTTCGCTCAAAATCGTTCATAAATACTTGTGTTCTGATTTCAGAAATATGTCATAATGAAATTATAATTTAGAATATATTGTAAACAATATCAGAGTACTTCGCTGTAATGTTTCGTGGGAAAGATATTCTATTAATACGCTAAGTAAAGTTTTGAATGATATATATTCGAGTACAAATTGGTATAATGACATTCGAAAGGTCATTCAGATTATCCCAATAGCCAGTTTTCGAATTGTTCATTCGAGTACCGATCATCATTCGAATGATCATTCGAATGCCAATCGAATGATCATTCGAGTATAGATAATTCGAATGGTCATTCGAATGATCATTCGAATGATCATTCGAATGCTCATTTGAATGATCACTCAAATACCGATCATTCGAATGATCATTCGAATTCAAAAATAAGTTCTGGAGATAATCGATTATTTTGATAATCGAATGAATCGATTATCGTCATTAGAATGATCCCATCACTAGTGTAAAGTAATTATTTTGACTAAAAAAATACATTTTTGGTCATTTGACGATTTAATCATTTCATGATTTTCGCAATTTTTTCCATTGTATTTACTCTGGAAAAATGCATGCAACGAATGTTGGTTCTCAAAAAAATTTGAAAAAATTCATGACGGTTCTTAATGGCGAGGAAAAGCGTGTAAAGTTATTACTTTTCCTAAAAAAATTTTTTGGTCATTTGACGATTTCATCATTTCATGATAAAATTTGAAAAAATTCATGAGGGTTCTTATTGACGATTTCATCATTTCATGATAAAATTTGAAAAAATGCATGAGGGTTCTTAATGACGGGAAAGGACGTGTAAAGTAATTATTTTTCCCAAAAAACATTTTTGGTCATTTGACGATTTCATCATTTCATGATTTTCCCCATTTTTTCCATAGTATTACTCAGCAAAAAAATAAACAAAAATCTTAATGACGGGAAAAAGTGTGTAAAGTAATTATTTTTCTTAAAAATACATTTTTGGTCATTTGACAGTTTCATCATTTCATGATTTTCCCCATTTTTTCCATTGCATTTACTCTGGAAAAAATGCATGCAAAGAATGTTGGGCCTCAAAAAAATTAGAAAAAATTCATTGGTCTAAAGTAATTATTCTTCCTAAAAAAAAAACATTTTTGGTCATTTGACGATTTCATCGTTTCATAATTTTCGCCATTTTTTCATAGTATTACTCAGGAAAAAATGCATGTGAAAAATTTTGGGTCTCTGAAAAATTTAAAAAAATTATGACGGTTCTTAATAACAAGGAAAAGCGTGTAAAGTAATTATTTTTCCTAAAAAACTTTTTTGGTCATTTAACGATTTCATCATTTCATGATTTTCGCCATTTTTTCCATTGCATTTACTTTAGAAAAAATGCATGCAAAGAATGTTGGGTCTCAAAAAAATTAGAAAAAATTCATTCGTCTAAAGTAATTATTCTTCCTCAAAAAAAAACATTTTTGGTCATTTGACGATTTCATCGTTTCATAATTTTCGCCATTTTTTCATAGTATTACTCAGGAAAAAATGCATGCGAAAAATTGTGGGTCTCAGAAAAATTTGAAAAAATTCATGATGGTTCTTAATGACGAGGAAAAGCGTGTAAAGTAATTATTTTTCCTAAAAAATGGTGATGTGGCCATCATGTTACTTTCTCCGATTTGATGGTATCATTTATATTTACGCTTTCATGGTTTATTTTCAATTTGAATCATATTTTAAATGTACATCGAGCGCTTTGTATACTCGGAGGAAACTGACGTTTAAAACGTCAAAATGATGAAAGATGGAAAAATTATAATATAAAAACTCAATTTATTCAAAAACTAAAGGGATTTCGAAAAAAACTTATTGCTTGTAAGTTGTTAATTTTAGCATTCTTTACAATTATTATTAACATACATTTGCTGTAATTATTATCGTTTCATAATTATAAACCAAAAATTAAAAAATAATAATAAATTTTTTTCTCGAATAAAAATGATTTTATGAAAAATGTTTTCAAGCAAAAGATGTTCATTTCTTTGTTGTCTTCAAAGTTTGTTTAAATGTTTTTGTGATATTTTTCATATTTAAGAAAATATTGGCAAAAAACAAAAAACAGTTGAGGTAAACGCCCACTTCCGGTGTACGAAATTTTACCAAAAGCTTTTCAATTCTTCAGATTATCAAATAAGATGTATATTCAAAGTTTTATGATACAGCGCGCACAGACAGACACAAATACACACACACACAGACACAATTTTCTTTTTCCAGAAATTGTTGAAATGGCATCTAGGGACCCCAAAACGGATATTTCCGTAAAAAAAATTTGGAAAAAAAAAATCACAATCACAATACTTTCTCGTACTTCGTAACGGAGAAAGTAATATTTAAATATTTTAAAAATAAACCGTGACCATTAAATCGGAGAAAGTAACACCATTAATAAAAAAGGTGAAGACTAGTCATAAAATATTGATATGAGCACAATCTAATCAAAATCGTAACGTTAGCGTCGATTTAATTAAAAACGAATTAATTATACATCAGTGAAACCCGATTAAACAATAATTATGTGGAACGACATACAGACAGCAATGTACCGGGATGAGGATATACATCCTCTATTGTGCAGCAAGGAATCATTTCATCGCAATTCCCAGCGTTGGGATATCGGTTCGGTTAACTTGTTTACAATCGGCTCACAGTCGTTAACTGATTAACACTGTTCCATCAATCCGACCATATCAATTAAACCGATAGTCCCATAAACGCCCAGATAGATGGACATCATTACCCATGTCAGCTTCATGTCTATATACCCCGCCGCATGCACCCCAACACCACTAAAATTATTTATCTGCGCCATTACAGTTAATAACATTGTTCGCGTGTGCCGACTATCGGCAAAAATTGACCGTTAAACCGTTACGTAACGGGCCGAGGAGGAGGAGGAAGAGAGAGTCTGATCGTGGATTTTTATGAGGAAAACTTTACTATTGTACAAGGAGCTGTAAAGTCGCTAATAAAATGGCCGTAAATGTTTGTGACTGCGGAAATGAATTTTGGCCGTATCTGGTGCACGCGGCCTATTTACATACCGTAAAACTGATTACCGCACATAAAACAATTACGCGTGAGTCATTTGGGACGAGAAGGGCGAACCGAAACTGAATGATGTATTGGATTAGGTACGGCACTAATTAGACATCATTTGTCTGTTGAATTATAAATATAATATCCTCTCAAAATAAATTCTATTATAATCCATTTTTAACTGCCAAAAATGCCAATTTTCAACTGCCAAAAAGGCCAATTTTCAAGTTTCGGAAACGATCATTTTTAACTGCCAAAATTGACAATTCTTAACTGCCAAAAAGACAATTTTTAACTGCCAAAAAGGCCAATTTTTAATTGTTGGAAACGACCATTTTAAGCTGCCAAAAATGACAATTTTCAACTGCCAAAAAGGCCAATTTTCAAGTTTCGTAAACGACCATTTTTAACTGCCAAAAATGACAATTTTCAACTGCCAAAAATGACAATTTTCAACTGCAAAAATGCCAATTATCAACTGCCAAAAAGGCCAATTTTCAAGTTTCGGAAACGACCATTTTTAACTGCCAAAAATGACAATTTTTAACTGCTAAATAGGCAGTCGGAAACGACCATTTTTAAGTGCCAAAAATGACAATTTCCAACTGCCAAAAATGACAATTTTAATTGCCAAAAAGGCCAATTTTTAACTGCCAAAAAGGCCAATTTTCAAGTTTCGGAAACGATCATTTTTAACTGCCAAAATTGACAATTCTTAACTGCCAAAAAGACAATTTTTAACTGCCAAAAAGGCCAATTTTTAATTGTTGGAAACGACCATTTTAAGCTGCCAAAAATGACAATTTTCAACTGCCAAAAAGGCCAATTTTCAAGTTTCGTAAACGACCATTTTTAACTGCCAAAAATGACAATTTTCAACTGCCAAAAATGACAATTTTCAACTGCAAAAATGCCAATTATCAACTGCCAAAAAGGCCAATTTTCAAGTTTCGGAAACGACCATTTTTAACTGCCAAAAATGACAATTTTTAACTGCTAAATAGGCAGTCGGAAACGACCATTTTTAAGTGCCAAAAATGACAATTTCCAACTGCCAAAAATGACAATTTTAATTGCCAAAAAGGCCAATTTTTAACTGCCAAAAAGGCCATTTTTTAATTGTCGGAAACGACCATTTTAAGCTGCCAAAAATGACAATTTTTAATTGCCAAAAAGGCCAATTTTCAAGTTTTGTAAACGACCATTTTTAACTGCCAAAAATGACAATTTTCAACTGCAAAAAATGCCAATTGTAAATTGCTGAAAAGGCCAATTTTCAAGTTTCGGAAACGATCATTTTTAACTGCCAAACAGGACAATTTTTAACTGCCAAAAATGACAATTTTTAACTGCCAAAAAGGCCAATTTTTAAGTGTCGGCAACGACCATTTTTAACTGCCAAAGGTGACAATTTTCAACCGCCAAAAATGACAATTTTTAACTGCCAAAAATGATAATTTCAATTGCCAAAAAGGCCAATTTTCAAGTTTCGGAAACGATCATTTTTAACTGTCAAAAATGACAATTTTTACTGCCAAAAAGGCGAATTTTCAAGTGTCGCATTGACCATTTTTAACTGCCAAAAGTGACAATTTTTAACTGCCAAAAATGACAATTTTTAACTGCCAAAAAGGCGAATTTTCAAGTGTCGGCATCGACCATTTTTAACTGCCAAAAGTGACAATTTTTAACTGCTAAAAAATGACAATTTTCAACTGCCAAAAACGACCATTTTCAACTGCAAAAAAGGCCAATTTTTAACTGCTAAAAAGGCCCATTTTTAAGTGTCGGAAACGACCATTTTTAACTGCCAAAAATGACAATTTTCAACTGCAAAAAATGCCAATTGTAAATTGCTGAAAAGGCCAATTTTCAAGTTTCGGAAACGATCATTTTTAACTGCCAAAAGTGACAATTTTTAACTGCCAAAAATGACAATTTTTAACTGCCAAAAAGGCGAATTTTCAAGTGTCGGCATCGACCATTTTTAACTGCCAAAAGTGACAATTTTTAACTGCTAAAAAATGACAATTTTCAACTGCCAAAAACGACCATTTTCAACTGCAAAAAAGGCCAATTTTTAACTGCTAAAAAGGCCCATTTTTAAGTGTCGGAAACGACCATTTTTAACTGCCAAAAATGACAATTTTTAACTGCCAAAAAGGCGAATTTTCAAGTGTCGGCATCGACCATTTTTAACTGCCAAAAGTGACAATTTTTAACTGCTAAAAAATGACAATTTTCAACTGCCAAAAACGACCATTTTCAACTGCAAAAAAGGCCAATTTTTAACTGCTAAAAAGGCCCATTTTTAAGTGTCGGAAACGACCATTTTTAACTGCCAAAAATGACAATTTTTAACTGCCAAAAAGGCGAATTTTCAAGTGTCGGCATCGACCATTTTTAACTGCCAAAAATGACAATTTTTAACTACCAAAAATTTCAATTTTCAACTGTCAAAAATTATCATTTTCAACTACTAAAAAGGCCAATTTTCAACTGCCAAAAAGGTTAATTTTTAAGTGTCGGAAACGACCATTTTCAACTGCCAAAAACGACAATTTTTAACTGCCAAAAAGGCAAATTTTCAAGTGTCGGCATCGACCATTTTTGACTGCCAAAAATGACAATTCTTAACTGCCAAAAAAGCGAATTTTCAAGTGTCGACAACGACCATTTTTAATTGCCAAAAGTGACAATTTTTAACTGCCAAAAAATGACAATTTTCAACTGCAAAAAGGGCCAATTTTCAAGTGTCGGCATCGACCATTTTTAACTGCCAAAAGTGACAATTTTTAACTGCCAAAAATGACAATTTTCAACTGCCAAAAATGACCATTTTCAACAGCAAAAAGGGCCAATTTTCAAGTGTCGGCATCGACCATTTTTAACTGCCAAAAGTAACAATTTTTAACTGCCAAAAAATGACAATTTTCAACTTGCAAAAATGATCATTTTCAACTGCTAACAAGGCCAATTTTCAACTGCCAAAAAGGCCAATTTTCAAGTGTCGGCAACGACCATTTTTAACTGTCAAAGATGACAATTTTTACTGCCAAAAAGGCGAATTTTCAAGGATCGGCATCGACGATTTTTAACTGCCAAAAGTGACAATTTTTAACTGACAAAAAATGATTATTTTCAACTGTCAAAAATGACCATTTTCAACTGCTAAATAGACCAATTTTCAACTGTCAAAAAGGCCCATTTGTAAGCGTCGGAAACGACCATTTTGAACTGTCAAAAATGATAATTTTTAACTACCAAGAAGGCGAATTTTCAAGTGTCAGCATCGACCATTTTTAACTGCCAAAAGTGACAATTTTGAACTGCCAAAAATTTCAATTTTCAACTGTCAAAAATGATCATTTTCAACTACAAAAAAGGCCAATTTTCAACTGCCAAAAAGGTTAATTTTTAAGTGTCGGAAACGACCATTTTCAACTGCCAAAAATGACAATTTTTAACTGCCAAAAAGGCAAATTTTCAAGTGTCGGCATCGACCATTTTTGACTGCCAAAAATGACAATTTTTAACTGCCAAAAAGGCGAATTTTCAAGTGTTGGCATCGACCATTTTTAACTGCCAAAAGTGACAATTTTTAACTGCCAAACAGTGACAATTTTCAACTGCCAAAAATGACCATTTTCAACTGCTTAAGAGGCCAATTTTCAACTGCCAAAGGGGCCCATTTTTAAGTGTCGGAAACGACTATTTTCAACCGTCTAAAATGACAATTTTTAACTGCCAAAAAGGCCAATTTTCAAGTGTCAGCATCGACAATTTTTAACTGCCAAAAGTGACCATTTTTAACTGCCAAAAAATGACAATTTTTAACTGCCAAAAATGACCATTTTCAACTGCAAGAAGGGCCAATTTTCAAGTGCCGACAACGACCATTTTTAACTGGCAAAAATGACAATTTTTAACTTCAGCTGCCAAAAACGACCAAAAACGAACACATTTTCAAAAATTCAAGTTTTTTTAAAGGTGTTATGATAGCATCTGACTTTTTAAAGAATTCAATCATATCAATATTATTTTATTTTTCTATTTTATCTTTGTTCAAATATTTCGACCAATTTACAAAAATTCATAACCTACACCAGAAATTGGCAGAGTTAGTTAGTTTTAAAGGTAAATATTGTGTAAAGATATCAAAAGTAATTAAATTATATCAGTATTTATTTTTTAGCCAAAATATTAATTTTAAAAAATTTATAACTCGCGCAAAAATCGACTCAATTTCAAAAATCAAGGTTAATTTTAAAGGCAAATGTATAATAATTTCATCAGAGTTTTTAAATAATTCAATCATATCGATATGATTTTTTTTCTAGTTTTTCCTTGTAAAAATATTTGACCACCTAAAAATTTATAATTCAAAAATCAAAATTTATGTTAAATCTTGTGGATATATTAAAAATTTCGAGCATTTGAGTATTTATTTTCTCTAAATTTGTTCAATTGTTCGACAACTTGTTCGACAACCTGTCGAAAAAGCATAACTCGGGGAGAAATTGGCGAATTTGCAAAAATTAAGGTTAGTTGTAAAGTAGTTTTTGGAGTTCAATTATATTACTTATCGTGGTAAGTAAAGCACGTGTGTTAAGAATTTTCACAAATTTTTAATGTCGAAACATATGTTGCAGTGTTTCGACATTAAAAATTTGTGAAAATTCTGTTTTACTTACCACATATATTATGGAATTTCACCAAGTAACAGCCTCATCAATCCAATGTTTTAGATTCTTTTTTTGTTCGTTTTCAACAACTAAAAATATTAATTTTCAAAAATTCATAACTATACAAAAATGCCACAGATTTGAAACTTTCTAAATTTACTCAAAATGAATTCAGTTTTATAATTCATTCAAAATCTGAAAACATCCTTTCACCAAATTTGAAAATAATCATACCAGAACATAGTCTAAGGTAATGTAGAATTTGCTCGCTTTTCCCTGGTTAAAAATATATCAAAATAATTACCACAGACTTGAAACTTTCCAAATTTACCCAACGTAGAATATGCTCTATAATTCTATCATTTTCTGAAAACATCCCCTTACTAAATTTTGAAATAATCACACAAGAACACAGTGTGTGGTACCCTAGAGGCGACTACAACGATTTCCGGAGAAAAAAAATGTGTCTGAGTGTATGTGTTTGATTGTGTGCATGCGTGTATGTTTGTATGTGAATGTGTCGGTGTGTGCATGTGTGGTGAGTGATATTCAATTCAGATGATAATCAAATCAAATTCGGACGATTTACGATTGGGTGCCGTCGTGCGACGCGGCGCCTATCCTCGCAAATGTAATTCTGATTTACGACGATGTCTTACGTGAAACGTAAAAGATTTGTGTCTATAGGAATAACACCTGTCGCAGGGAGATCCGCAGAGACCGTCATAGCCTGTTCATACCACATTATTCTCCGCGGGGTGATCAATATGTTCCACGATAATACGTCCCATAAATCATTTTCATTATTAAACTGACACAGTTTCCTCTATTTACTTTTATTCGGTGTCGTATTACGTTAGATGTCGCCGTAATAACTTATTTCCCATATTAAACGTTTTCTTAGTAAAAAATAAAACGAGTATTTAAACGTAAGTAAAGGAAGTCGATTGCACATTTATTGGAAATCTAGCTAATACTTTTAATCAGCGGCGACTTGTGGATGATCGGCGGATAGACTACGTCGTTAAGGGAAGATGATTTGTTGATAGTGTTTGGTTTTTTTAAATTCATAATTTTCTAAAAGTGTTACTTTATAGGATTTTCGAGCATGTTAAATTATGGAATTGAAAAAAGGAAACTAAATATAAAATAATTTTTGGATATTTTTACACACCACAATGCTTGTAAAGTTTACTAAGTATGAATACAATTTTCTTGTCGATTGAAAGTTAATCGGTGAAATGATTTGATAATTATTCCCATCAATCATCCGCTCAGATAGTAAATTTTCTGGACCGCTTAGCCTTCAGTCCCATTAAGCCGGAATCACTGATTGAATTGCTTATACTTTAAATCGAGCATGGTGTGTTCCCACCCTGTATGATGATGCATGTCGGCCCTGTCGCTGACACGCAGAAATGTATGGGAGGATGACTAAGAGCGAACTACTACGCTCGCGTTTCTCCAAAGTTCCCCATAAATTTCTTAAAGCATCGATTTCATCAGGTGAACAAAAAAATAGATGGAACTGCTGCGCGGATGAGGGGGAAGTGGAAGTGCAGTGCAGGTTTTAATAAATAAAATTCACCCTTAGCCGCCCTCCGGAAGTAACGCTACATTCTCTTAGTGGGGCGGTTTTGTATGAATAATTTCTTTTGGAAATTAGGCCATGGAGATGAGTAGATGGGAACGAAGTAAGTACCTGGTGACTGCGGATGACTGCAGTAAATTGAGAAGAATGGCGGTGATTTTTGTGTGCCCTCCTCCTTCGCAGTATATAGTCGACAATTGCGGTAACTGCTATTGGCATTCGCATTTATCAGGCTCTGATGGCGCATCTATGAATTATAACTGTGCTCCATCATTCTCTCTCTACCGCACGCACACTTGAATGCGATAAAACGCCGATGTTTGGTCGACTGGATATCATATTTATGTCTGGGTTATTAATAAAAAGTTGCAATTAGGGAAGGGAGATATTTCCAATACTCCCCCACCCTGATTGGGAGTGGGGGAGGGGGGGTAATTTATTCAATACATCTGAATCAGCTATATAATTTAAGAAAGTTTGAATTTTTGCAAGAAATGAAAATCGGGGTAATTTATTCAAGACATATTAATTAAGAAAGTTTGAATTTTTGAAAGAAATGAAGTATCAGGAAGGACCCAAAAGAAATAATTGCGGCCCTCTTCACGCCACATAAGTTCACTTTATGGACAGATGAGTGTATTTTTTATGGTAAGGGTTGTCCGTCACACCCACGAAGCCCCTGCACATAAATCTCGCAAAGGAAGCAGCCAGTCGATAAATAAAAAGCATGGACGTTGAATTAATCATTTCTTAAATTATCGCATCCTCGTCCTATTTATGGCGGTACGAAACGGATTCATCCATGTTACAACTTATATTATTAATAACTGCAACAACGTACGCGTTCTTTAAACCTCAATCAACATTAATTATGCACATGTTGTGCAAATTTGCATTCGTCGGATGAACGTAAACTTCCGCACTGAACGGCGCATCCTAGTTTGTTAGTCGTGTGTACATTTGTAACTATTTCGGTGCGGAGTTGTTAACTGAAAGTTAACTTTAATTGTGATTTTAATGGTGGACGCTTTCATCGTGTGCATAAATACATCATCATACAATTTGCATATAACTTAAACTTTATTTTACATAACTTTTTACTTTCTCCTTTACAAAATACGAGAAAGTATTGTGATTTTTTTTTTCAAAAATTTTTTTTACGTAAATATCCGTTTTGGGATCCCTAGATGCCATTTCAACAATTTCTGGAAAAAATGGTGATGTGGCCATCATGTTACTTTCTCCGACTTGATGGTATCATAGCCATTTATATTTGCGTTTTAATGGTTTATTGAAATCATATTTTAAATGTACGAGCGTTGCGTAAACTCGGATGAAACTGACGTTTAAAACGTCAAAATTATGAAACATGGAAAAATTATACTTGAAATTCAAAAACTCGGTTTACTCAAAAACTAACGAGATTTCGAAAAAAACTTATTCTTTAAACGTTGTTCATTTTGGTATTCTCTACAATTATTATTCATCCAAATTTGTTGTAACTATTATCGTTTCATAATTATAAACCAAAAATTTAAAAAAATTCATAAATTTTTTTCTCGAATAGCAATGATTTTATGAAAAATGTTTTCAAGCAAAAGATGTTCATTTCTTTGTTGTCTTCAATGTTTGTTTAAATGTTTTTGTGATATTTTTCATATTTAAGAAAATATTGGCAAAAAACAAAAAACAGTTAAGGTAAACACCCACTTCCGGTGTACAAAATTTTACCAAAAGCTTTTCAGTTCTTCAGATTATCAAATAAGACGTATGTTGAAAGTTTCATATCAATTGCTCTATTAGTTTTTGAGATACAGCGCACACAGACACACACACACACAGACACAATGTTTTTACTTTCTCCGTTACGAAGTACGAGAAAGTATTGTAATCGTGATTTTTTTTTCAAAATTTTTTTTTACGGAAATATCCGTTTTGGGGTCCCTAGATGCCATTTCAACAATTTCTGGAAAAAAAAATTTGTGTCTGTGTGTGTGTGTGTCTGTGTGCGCTGTATCTCAAAAACCAATAGAGCAATTGATATGAAACTTTGAACGTACGTCTTATTTGATAATCCGAAGAAATGAAAAGCTTTTGGTAAAGTTTCGTACACCGGAAGTGGGTGTTTACCTTAACTGTTTTTTGTTTTTTGCCAATATTTTCCTTGATATAAAAAATATCACAAAAATATTTAAACAAACATCGAAGACAACAAAAAAATGAAAAGCTTTTGCTTGAAAATATTTTTCATAAAATCATTGCTATTCGAGAAAAACATTTTTTTTTTTTTTTTTTAATTTTTGGTTTATAATTATAAAACGATAATAGTTACAGAAAATTTATGTTCATAATAATTGTAGAGAATGCCAAAATGAACAACTTATAAAGAATACGTTTTTTTTTAAATCTCTTTAGTTTTTGCGTAAACTGAGTTTTTGAATTTGAAGTATAATTTTGACGTTTTAAACGTCAATTTCATCCCGGTCTACAAAACGCTCGATGTACATTTAAAATATGATTTAAATTGAAAATAAACGTCGGAAAAAGTAACATAATGGCCACATCACCATTTTTTAATTAAGTGTTGAATGTGTTGTTAGATTTTGATGATTTAAATGTGAAAGTGTAGCGAATTTAACACATTTTGAAAAATCATTGGAAAATTACCTTCTTAAATCAACGCAAATTATCAAATTCGCAAATTTTCGAGTCAAAACATAATATCGATTTTGTTTCTAAATTACGTAACTGTTGAACGCGTTGTTAGATTTTGATGATTTAAACGTGAAAATGTAATGAATTTTACACATTTAAAAAACTATTAAAAATGTTCATCTTGAATCTACGCAAATTGCCAAAACCGCAAAATTTCAAAATCATTTTTTTAAACATTTTAACTACATAACTGCTGAACGCGTCACTAGATTTTGATTATTTAAACGTGAAAATATAGCAAATTTAACACATTTTGAAAAATGATTAGAAAATTTTCATCTTAAATCAATTGCCAAAATCGAAAATTTTTAAATCAAAACAAAATCTTGTATTTTAAAATAATCATATAACTGTCGAACGCGTTGTCAGATTTTAATGATTCAAATGGGAAAATATAGCGAATTTAACACTTTTTGAAAGATATTTGGAAAATTTTCACCTTAAATCAACGTATTTGCCAAAATCTCAATTATTTTAAAAATAACAAAAAAACGTATTTTTCATAAATTACGTAACTTTTGAACGCGTTATTAGATTTGGATGATTTAAACGTGAACATGTAGCCAATTTAACATTTTTTTAAATCATTGAAAAATATTCATGTTAAATCAACGCAAATTGCCAAAAACGCAATTTTTTAAGTCAAAACAAAAAAAAAATATTTTTTTAATAAGGTAACTGCTAAACGCATTGTTAGATTTTATTTACTTAAACGTGAAAATATAACGAAATTAACACATTTTAAAAAATCATTGGAAAATGTTCATCTGAAATCAATGTAAATTGTCAAAAATCAAAAAAATCGTATTTTTTTAAAATCATATAACTGTTGAACGCATTGTTGGATTTTGATGACTAAATTATGAAAATATATATTTGATGATTTAAAGGTGAAAATGTAGCGAAAAATTTCCATCTTAAATCAACACAAATTTCCAAAAATGCAAATTGCCAAAAAACGCAAAATTTCAAGTCAAAACAATTTTTTTTTAATTTACGTAACTGCTGAACGCGTTGTTAGATTTTGATGATTTAAATGTTAGATGTTTTATTTTGTAGTTTTCCTTGTAATTAGGCTTAGGCCTGTAAGGAAATGAAATAAATAAATAAATAAACGTAACCATGTAGCAAATTTAAAACATTTTGAAAAATCATTGGAAAATTTCCACCTTAAATCAACGCAAATTGCCAAAATCTCAATTTTTTTAAATCAAAACAAAAAATCGTATTTTTTTATAAATCACGTAACTTTGTAAGCGCTCAAATCGGTAATTGGGTGGACTATTTTCATGAAATTTTTCAAAAAATTTTATCAACTTGTTCGTCAGTTAAAAAAAATGTTTAAAAAATCGATTAAAAAAGTTTTCGAATTTTTATAGGGTTTAAATGACCTTGGAAAAATGGGTCGAACATGTAATTGGGTGGACTATTTTCATGATTTTTTTCAGAATGTTTCATCAACTTGTTCTTCAGTATAAAACTAATGTTTAAAAAATTGATTTGAAAACTTTTGGAATTTTTCTAGTAACTAAATAGCCTTGAATAACTTTGGGAAAAATTGTTCAAATGGGTAATTGGGTGGACTATTTTAATTAATTCTTTCAGAATTTTTCATCTACTCGTTGGCCACTATACAAATAATGATTAAAACATCGATTTAAAAAGTTATGTTTGAAAAATCTTTAAAATCTTTACATTTTTTTTAGTGTCGAAATAACCTTAAATGACCTTTAACAAAATTGATCAAATGATTAATTAGGTTGACTATTTTCATAATTTTTTCGTCAGTATAAAAATAATGATTAAAAAATCGATTTTAAATCTTTTGATTTTTTTCAGTGTCGAAATAACCTTGAATGACCTTGGAAACAATTGGTCAAATGGGTATTTGGTTGGACTATTTTCATAAATTTTTTCAAAAATTTTCATGTTCTAATCTTTGGTTTTTGAGTTAACTGACCATTTTCATCTTTAGTAATTTTGACGTTTTAAATGTCAGTTTCTTCGATTCTACAAAACGCTCGATGTACATATGTACATTTAAAATATGAATTCAATAAACCATGATAACGTAAATATAAATGGCTATGATACCATCAAGTCGGAGAAAGTTACATGATGGCCACATCACCATTTTTTTCCAGAAATTGTTGAAATGGCATATAGGGACCCCAAAACGGATATTTCCGTAAAAAAAATTTTGAAAAAAAAATCACGATCACAATACTTTCTCGTACTTCGTAACGGAGAAAGTAAAAAAAATGGTGGTGTGATCATCATGTTACTTTCTCCGATTTGATAGTATCATAGTTATTTATATTATATACTTTTATGGTTCATTTTGATACTGACGTTTGAAACGTCAAAATTACGTAACAAATTATACTTCAAATTCTAATAGTCCGTTTACTCAAAAACCATAGAGATATCGAAAAAAAGTTATTCTTTATAAGTTGTTCATTATGGGTATTCTCTACAATTATTATCAGGAATCATTTTGACAATTCATGACTTTTGTCTGAGTTAGAATTTTTCAAAAATATGAATTGTTTTAGATCGTAAATCGATTCTTAAGCCTTTCTGAGCATTTCCAAAACAATTGCTTAACGATTTATTTTGTTTTACAGTTTTTTAAGTTTCGGCAAACATTTTATGATTACAGTAGAGAACATTTAGAAAATTCATAACTTTTGGCCGAGTTGGAATTTTCGAAAATGTCAACTTTTTTGGTTAGTAAATCAATGACGAAGTCTTTCTGAGTATTTCCAAAACAATTGCTTAACGATTTACTTTTTTACAATTTTTTTAGTTACGGCAAAAATGTTAACCTTTCAGCAGGGAACATTTTCGAAATTCATAACTTTTGTCTAAGTTGGAATTTTGAAAAATGATCAAATTCTCTACTTGGTAAATAAATGCCAAAGCATCGCTATGTATTTGCAAAAAAATTGCGCAACGATTAATTTTCTTACAATTTTTTTAGTTTCGACTAAAACTTTTACCTTACAGCAGGGACCATTTTGAAATTCGTAACTTTTGTCCGAGTTAACATTTTTCAAAAATCTCAACTGTATTAGTAAATCAATACCGAAGTCTTAGTATTTCCAAAACAATTGTGTTTAAGTTTTGTTTAAGTTAACATTTTTCAAAAATGTCAACCAATTTAGTTAGTAAATTAATGCCAAAGAATTTTTGAGCATTTCCGAAATAATTTCGCGATGATTTATTTTCTTCCAATTTGTTTTAATTTGCAAAAATTTAAAATTTTAACTTTTTTAATTTTAAATTATGAAAGTTAATATTTTTCAAAAATGTCAACTGCATTACTTAGTAGATCGATGCCAAAGTCTTTCTCAGTACATTCAAAGCAATGATTTTTTTCACAATTTTTTTAGTTACGGCAAACACCTTACAGCAGGAACTGTTTTGAAAATTCATAACTTTTGTCCGGGGAGGAATTTTTCAAAAATGTTAACTGTTTTAGTTAGTGAAACGATGCTTAAATGTCTCTGAACATTTCCAAAACAATTTCGCAACGATTTATTTTTTTGCAATTTTTTAGTTTCGGCAAAAATTTCGAAAATTCGTAACTTTTGAATGAAAGAGTTAACATTTTTCATAAATGTCAAAGGCTTTAGTCACTAAATCGATGCTAAAGTATCTGTAAGGATTTTCATAACAATTGCGAAACGATTTAATTTCTTAGATTTTTTTATAGTTTTGGCTAAAATTTTAACCTTTTGTTTCCGTCGGAATTTTTCAAAGAAGTAAATTGTTTTAATCAGTTAATTAATGAGAAATTGTCTCGTAAGTATTTGCAAAACAATTTTTCAATCGTTTATATTTTTTATCATTTTTCAAATTCCTGCCAAAATTTTATGATTATTGCAAGGATGATTTTAAAAATTCATAACTTTCGTTTCAGACGGAATTTTAAAATAATGTAAACTGTTTTAATTATTGAAAAATTATCTCTAAAGACGTAAAAATCGTAACCGTTTCTGTTTTTCATCATTTTTCCAATTACGACCAATATTTTAGGATTATTGCAAGGATTACTTTAAAAATTCATAATTTTCGTTTCAGTCGGGAATTACGTTTTCATTTGCAAATTAATACAAAATGAACTCCAGGCATTTGCAAAACAATGTCTCCACTATTTATATTTTTTATCATTTTTCAAATTGCGACCAATGTTTTATGATTATTGCAAGGTTGATTTTAACAATTCATAACTTTCGATTCAGTCGTTCCAGTTTTTGAAAAATTGTCATAATTCTGGCGATTACAAAAAAAATCGTGATGTGGCCACCATGTTACTTTCTCCGACTTGATGGTGTCAATTATATTTACGCTTTCATGGTTTATTTTCTATTTAAATCATATTTTAAATGTACATCGAGCGTTTTGCAGACTCGGATGAAACTGACGTTTAAAACGTCAAAATTAAGAAATATGGAAAAATTATACTTCAAATTCAAAAACTCAGTTTACTCAAAAACTAAAGGGATTACGGAAAAAAACTTATTCTTTATAAGTTGTTCATTTGAGCATCCTCTATAATTATTATTAATAATAATAATAATCGTTTATTGCCCTCCTTAGAGGAATACAATGGGCCAGCGACCTAAGTCTTTCAGCCAGATTTAACAAAAAATATAAATTGTTTACATGGTATATTATACAAACAAAATAGTATAGAAAAAAAAAAAAAACTTATCAATAAAAAGTACAGGTTTTTATTGCCTCAGTTGTTCTACATGCTCATATATGGTCAGTTGTGGGCTATAATTATTATTAACATAAATTTACTGTAACTAATATCGTTTTATAGTTATAAACCAAAAATAAAAAAAAATAAAAATATTTTTTTTTTCTCGAATAGCAATGATTTTATGAAAAATGTTTTCAAGCAAAAGATGTTCATTTTTTTGTTGTCTTCAATGTTTGTTTAAATGTTTGTGTGATATTTTTCATATTTAAGAAAATATTGGCAAAAAACAAAAAACAGTTAAGGTAAACGCCCACTTCTGGTGTACGAAATTTGAACAAAATTAAATCAAATTGGTATACATGGTTCACTCTTTGCTTGGATTCGTTCTTATTTGAGGGACAGAACGCAAAGTGTGCGTATTGGAAACTATTACTCTCGCTTAATTCATGTATCCTCCGGTGTTCCGCAGGGTTCACATCTGGGTCCTCTCCTATTCAATATATTCATTAATGATGTTGTTGCCTGTTTTAAGAATTCTTGCTGTCTGCTGTTTGCCGATGACATAAAAATCTTCAGTGCATTTCCCGGTAAAACCACTCCGCAACTTCTTCAACAAGACTGCTTTCACGATTGGTGTAACTTGAATAATATCCAGCTTAATATAGACAAATGCAATGTAAGAACCTTTACTAAAATCAAATCGCCGATTTTGTTTAATTACTCCATCAATAATTTATCCCTTGAGCGTGTCGATTCACTAAAAGACCTAGGTGTGACCCTGACCAGTAACTGGAGTTTTTCTAAGCACATAAATAATGTAACATCTAAAGCTTTTCAAATGTTTGGGTTCATTAGAAGAAATACCCTCGAATTCTAGAACATACAGACACTTATAAAGTTATTTGTTGCGTTAGTTCGTCCTCATTTGGAATACTGCTCCATTATATGGTGCCCATATACCTCTATTGAATCAAATGCGATCGAGCGAGTGCAAAGGAAATTTGTGAATTTTTTGAAATTTAAATTTGCCCTAGAAGGTAACTAACTACCAGAACATTCTGGCTGATTTTAGTCTTTATTCGCTCACTCATAGACGTTTTTGCAGTGATGTCTTATTTGTTCACAAACTTCTACACGGCTCCATAAATTTTCCTGCATTACTTAAATCTGTTGACCTATATGTATCATCCAGACACTTAAGATCTAGTCAAACATTTTTTATTAATACAAATAAGACGGACTATGCAAGAAACTACGGTGTTCCTTGGTTACTTCGGAACAGTAACAACTGCCAAGTCGATCTTTTTAATATAAGTATAAATGGCCTGCGTTTGTATCTTGATAATTGTTTGTAATGATAATCTTTTAATGTGTGACTTCAATGTAATATTTTAAACTGTCTTAAATTGTACTTCTTTTTTAAGTATCTGTATATTGTTTTTAATTCATGACTTATTTATAATATTTTAAACTGTATTTAAACTGTGTTTTCTTTTTAAGTATGTGTATATTGTTTCTAACTCGTGATTTCTTTCTATTATTTTAAATTGCATTTAAATTATGTTTTTTTAAGTATGTGTATATTGTTTTAAATTCGTCTTAAGTGTCTTAGTATTTTATTTATTCTGACGTTTATTTTTATTTTGTAAGATTCTATTTTACTGTAATTGTTTAATTGCACATGGCTTACCGTTAATAAATACATACAAAATATGCATTCAAATTATTAGTAGTTTTGGAAGTACTGCAGCTTAATTAAGGGATGATTCACTGATTTCTCCGAATAACTTACAAACCAATAGACGTAATTCACTGAAATTTCACTCAAAGATACCTCAATGTATAAGAAACATGCATGTTTGAGTCTCCAGGAGGTAAAACAGAATCAGTGATGTATTTCCTACTATTAGACCTAATACCTACGTTTTTGTTTTCTTCACTAAACTCACCTAGTAAGTTAAGTATAACGAAGAAAACGAATTAACAGACCAAATTCCAAAATTAAGAATAACCAAGAAAACGTATTTTTTTCAATTCCTTGAGAATTATCGTTAAATCTTTCGTTATAAATAACTTAAGGGCACACAAATTCGTCATTTTTTAAGGTACCTAGAAACGGGGATTAAATGGGAATATCTGAATATATATTACAGACATAAACTCGTATATATCGAGCTGCAGCTATAAACTTTCCCCCCTTACGCGCCAGTATTGAACGATACACTCTCTCACACACACACATACAGAGACGTAAATTTTTCTAAAATATCGACTGTCATCATGGGCCCGGCCGTAAATAATGCACATACAGATTTAAATCGGATTAAAAACGTCTGAAACAAATAAATTTATCGACGTTCGTCGTTTCGTTTTGCGCCAAAGTGGTGAATAAAATGTTTACAGTTTTGGGGAAGATATTTCTTTTTTTTTTGCTGGTCCAATGAAATCAATCGCGTCCCAGATTTATGGCCGACAATCAAATTTTACGTGATCGCGTCTCGTTAAAATGCAGTCGGCGAGTTCGAGAACTTGCGGAATTACTACTGGGGTAGCAATTGCAGTGCGCCTCGAAAAGTATGCAATTGCGGGACGTTTGCCTCGGAATGGGCTCTAAATTAAAATCCTTTCCGCATATTGCATACACTTTGCGCCCAAATGCATTTAAATTGACGCATTCGTTCCTGCTTAGTAAACACATCTTTTAAAATTCGTTTTTTTTTTCGTTTTATACAAATTGCAGACAAAATTAAGGCCAAAATACCTCTTTTCGCTTCTGTGATTCTGATACCAAATCGTAAGATTTGTTGAAAATTTTTAAATAATTTGGCAGACAAAATTAGGCGCAAAATACCTCCTTTCGTTTCTGTGATCCTGATACGAAATCGTAAAATTTGTTGAAAATTTTGAATTATTTTGGCAGACAAAAATAGGAGCAAATTACCTCCTTTCGTTTCTGTGATCCTGATACGAAATCGTAAAATTTGTTGAAAATTTTGAATTATTTTGGCAGACAAAAATAGGAGCAAAATACCTCCTTTCGTTTCTGTGATCCTGATACGAAATCGTAAAATTTGTTGAAAATTTTGAATTATTTTGGCAGACAAAATTAGGAGCAAAATACCTCCTTTCGTTTCTGTGATCCTGATACGAAATCGTAAAATTTGTTGAAAATTTTGAATTATTTTGGCAGACAAAAATAGGAGCAAAATACCTCCTTTCGTTTCTGTGATCCTGATACGAAATCGTAAAATTTGTTGAAAATTTTGAATTATTTTGGCAGACAAAATTAGGAGCAAAATACCTCCTTTCGTTTCTGTGATCCTGATACGAAATCGTAAAATTTGTTGAAAATTTTGAATTATTTTGGCAGACAAAATTAGGAGCAAAATACCTCCTTTCGTTTCTGTGATCCTGATACGAAATCGTAAAATTTGTTGAAAATTTTGAATTATTTTGGCAGACAAAATTAGGAGCAAAATACCTCCTTTCGTTTCTGTGATCCTGATACGAAATCGTAAAATTTGTTGAAAATTTTGAATTATTTTGGCAGACAAAATTAGGAGCAAAATACCTCCTTTCGTTTCTGTGATCCTGATACCAAATCGTAAAATTTGTTGAAAATTTTGAATTATTTTGGCAGACAAAATTAGGAGCAAAATACCTCCTTTCGTTTCTGTGATCCTGATACGAAATCGTAAAATTTGTTGAAAATTTTGAATTATTTTGGCAGACAAAATTAGGAGCAAAATACCTCCTTTCGTTTCTGTGATCCTGATACGAAATCGTAAAATTTGTTGAAAATTTTGAATTATTTTGGCAGACAAAATTAGGAGCAAAATACCTCCTTTCGTTTCTGTGATCCTGATACGAAATCGTAAAATTTGTTGAAAATTTTGAATTATTTTGGCAGACAAAATTAGGAGCAAAATACCTCCTTTCGTTTCTGTGATCCTGATACGAAATCGTAAAATTTGTTGAAAATTTTGAATTATTTTGGCAGACAAAATTAGGAGCAAAATACCTCCTTTCGTTTCTGTGATCCTGATACGAAATCGTAAAATTTGTTGAAAATTTTGAATTATTTTGGCAGACAAAAATAGGAGCAAATTACCTCCTTTCGTTTCTGTGATCCTGATACGAAATCGTAAAATTTGTTGAAAATTTTGAATTATTTTGGCAGACAAAATTAGGAGCAAAATACCTCCTTTCGTTTCTGTGATCCTGATACGAAATCGTAAAATTTGTTGAAAATTTTGAATTATTTTGGCAGACAAAATTAGGAGCAAAATACCTCCTTTCGTTTCTGTGATCCTGATACGAAATCGTAAAATTTGTTGAAAATTTTGAATTATTTTGGCAGACAAAATTAGGAGCAAAATACCTCCTTTCGTTTCTGTGATCCTGATACGAAATCGTAAAATTTGTTGAACATTTTGAATTATTTTGGCAGACAAAATTAGGAGCAAAATACCTCCTTTCGTTTCTGTGATCCTGATACGAAATCGTAAAATTTGTTGAAAATTTTGAATTATTTTGGCAGACAAAATTAGGAGCAAAATACCTCCTTTCGTTTCTGTGATCCTGATACGAAATCGTAAAATTTGTTGAAAATTTTGAATTATTTTGGCAGACAAAATTAGGAGCAAAATACCTCCTTTCGTTTCTGTGATCCTGATACGAAATCGTAAAATTTGTTGAAAATTTTGAATTATTTTGGCAGACAAAATTAGGAGCAAAATACCTCCTTTCGTTTCTGTGATCCTGATACGAAATCGTAAAATTTGTTGAAAATTTTGAATTATTTTGGCAGACAAAAATAGGAGCAAATTACCTCCTTTCGTTTCTGTGATCCTGATACGAAATCGTAAAATTTGTTGAAAATTTTGAATTATTTTGGCAGACAAAATTAGGAGCAAAATACCTCCTTTCGTTTCTGTGATCCTGATACGAAATCGTAAAATTTGTTGAAAATTTTGAATTATTTTGGCAGACAAAAATAGGAGCAAATTACCTCCTTTCGTTTCTGTGATCCTGATACGAAATCGTAAAATTTGTTGAAAATTTTGAATTACTTTGGCAGACAAAAATAGGAGCAAATTACCTCCTTTCGTTTCTGTGATCCTGATACGAAATCGTAAAATTTGTTGAAAATTTTGAATTATTTTGGCAGACAAAATTAGGAGCAAAATACCTCCTTTCGTTTCTGTGATCCTGATACGAAATCGTAAAATTTGTTGAAAATTTTGAATTATTTTGGCAGACAAAATTAGGAGCAAAATACCTCCTTTCGTTTCTGTGATCCTGATACCAAATCGTAAAATTTGTTGAAAATTTTGAATTATTTAAGCAGACAAAATTAGGAGCAAAATACCTCCTTTCGTTTCTGTGATCCTGATACGAAATCGTAAAATTTGTTGAAAATTTTGAATTATTTTGGCAGACAAAATTAGGAGCAAAATACCTCCTTTCGTTTCTGTGATCCTGATACGAAATCGTAAAATTTGTTGAAAATTTTGAATTATTTTGGCAGACAAAATTAGGAGCAAAATACCTCCTTTCGTTTCTGTGATCCTGATACGAAATCGTAAAATTTGTTGAAAATTTTGAATTATTTTGGCAGACAAAATTAGGAGCAAAATACCTCCTTTCGTTTCTGTGATCCTGATACGAAATCGTAAAATTTGTTGAAAATTTTGAATTATTTTGGCAGACAAAATTAGGAGCAAAATACCTCCTTTCGTTTCTGTGATCCTGATACGAAATCGTAAAATTTGTTGAAAATTTTGAATTATTTTGGCAGACAAAATTAGGAGCAAAATACCTCCTTTCGTTTCTGTGATCCTGATACGAAATCGTAAAATTTGTTGAAAATTTTGAATTATTTTGGCAGACAAAATTAGGAGCAAAATACCTCCTTTCGTTTCTGTGATCCTGATACGAAATCGTAAAATTTGTTGAAAATTTTGAATTATTTTGGCAGACAAAATTAGGAGCAAAATACCTCCTTTCGTTTCTGTGATCCTGATACGAAATCGTAAAATTTGTTGAAAATTTTGAATTATTTTGGCAGACAAAATTAGGAGCAAAATACCTCCTTTCGTTTCTGTGATCCTGATACGAAATCGTAAAATTTGTTGAAAATTTTGAATTATTTTGGCAGACAAAAATAGGAGCAAATTACCTCCTTTCGTTTCTGTGATCCTGATACGAAATCGTAAAATTTGTTGAAAATTTTGAATTATTTTGGCAGACAAAATTAGGAGCAAAATACCTCCTTTCGTTTCTGTGATCCTGATACGAAATCGTAAAATTTGTTGAAAATTTTGAATTATTTTGGCAGACAAAATTAGGAGCAAAATACCTCCTTTCGTTTCTGTGATCCTGATACGAAATCGTAAAATTTGTTGAAAATTTTGAATTATTTTGGCAGACAAAATTAGGAGCAAAATACCTCCTTTCGTTTCTGTGATCCTGATACGAAATCGTAAAATTTGTTGAAAATTTTGAATTATTTTGGCAGACAAAATTAGGAGCAAAATACCTCCTTTCGTTTCTGTGATCCTGATACGAAATCGTAAAATTTGTTGAAAATTTTGAATTATTTTGGCAGACAAAATTAGGAGCAAAATACCTCCTTTCGTTTCTGTGATCCTGATACGAAATCGTAAAATTTGTTGAAAATTTTGAATTATTTTGGCAGACAAAATTAGGAGCAAAATACCTCCTTTCGTTTCTGTGATCCTGATACGAAATCGTAAAATTTGTTGAAAATTTTGAATTATTTTGGCAGACAAAAATAGGAGCAAATTACCTCCTTTCGTTTCTGTGATCCTGATACGAAATCGTAAAATTTGTTGAAAATTTTGAATTATTTTGGCAGACAAAATTAGGAGCAAAATACCTCCTTTCGTTTCTGTGATCCTGATACGAAATCGTAAAATTTGTTGAAAATTTTGAATTATTTTGGCAGACAAAATTAGGAGCAAAATACCTCCTTTCGTTTCTGTGATCCTGATACGAAATCGTAAAATTTGTTGAAAATTTTGAATTATTTTGGCAGACAAAATTAGGAGCAAAATACCTCCTTTCGTTTCTGTGATCCTGATACGAAACCGTAAAATTTGTTGAAAATTTTGAATTATTTTGGCAGACAAAATTAGGAGCAAAATACCTCCTTTCGTTTCTGTGATCCTGATACGAAATCGTAAAATTTGTTGAAAATTTTGAATTATTTTGGCAGACAAAATTAGGAGCAAAATACCTCCTTTCGTTTCTGTGATCCTGATACGAAATCGTAAAATTTGTTGAAAATTTTGAATTATTTTGGCAGACAAAATTAGGAGCAAAATACCTCCTTTCGTTTCTGTGATCCTGATACGAAATCGTAAAATTTGTTGAAAATTTTGAATTATTTTGGCAGTCAAAATTAGGAGCAAAATACCTCCTTTCGTTTCTGTGATCCTGATACGAAATCGTAAAATTTGTTGAAAATTTTGAATTATTTTGGCAGACAAAATTAGGAGCAAAATACCTCCTTTCGTTTCTGTGATCCTGATACGAAATCGTAAAATTTGTTGAAAATTTTGAATTATTTTGGCAGACAAAATTAGGAGCAAAATACCTCCTTTCGTTTCTGTGATCCTGATACGAAATCGTAAAATTTGTTGAAAATTTTGAATTATTTTGGCAGACAAAATTAGGAGCAAAATACCTCCTTTCGTTTCTGTGATCCTGATACGAAATCGTAAAATTTGTTGAAAATTTTGAATTATTTTGGCAGACAAAATTAGGAGCAAAATACCTCCTTTCGTTTCTGTGATCCTGATACGAAATCGTAAAATTTGTTGAAAATTTTGAATTATTTTGGCAGTCAAAATTAGGAGCAAAATACCTCCTTTCGTTTCTGTGATCCTGATACGAAATCGTAAAATTTGTTGAAAATTTTGAATTATTTTGGCAGACAAAATTAGGAGCAAAATACCTCCTTTCGTTTCTGTGATCCTGATACGAAATCGTAAAATTTGTTGAAAATTTTGAATTATTTTGGCAGACAAAATTAGGAGCAAAATACCTCCTTTCGTTTCTGTGATCCTGATACGAAATCGTAAAATTTGTTGAAAATTTTGAATTATTTTGGCAGACAAAATTAGGAGCAAAATACCTCCTTTCGTTTCTGTGATCCTGATACGAAATCGTAAAATTTGTTGAAAATTTTGAATTATTTTGGCAGACAAAATTAGGAGCAAAATACCTCCTTTCGTTTCTGTGATCCTGATACGAAATCGTAAAATTTGTTGAAAATTTTGAATTATTTTGGCAGACAAAATTAGGAGCAAAATACCTCCTTTCGTTTCTGTGATCCTGATACGAAATCGTAAAATTTGTTGAAAATTTTGAATTATTTTGGCAGACAAAATTAGGAGCAAAATACCTCCTTTCGTTTCTGTGATCCTGATACGAAATCGTAAAATTTGTTGAAAATTTTGAATTATTTTGGCAGACAAAAATAGGAGCAAATTACCTCCTTTCGTTTCTGTGATCCTGATACGAAATCGTAAAATTTGTTGAAAATTTTGAATTATTTTGGCAGTCAAAATTAGGAGCAAAATACCTCCTTTCGTTTCTGTGATTTTGATACGAAATCGTAAAATTTGTTGAAAATTTTGAATTATTTTGGCAGTCAAAATTAGGAGCAAAATACCTCCTTTCGTTTCTGTGATCCTGATACCAAATCGTAAAATTTGTTGAAAATTTTTAAATAATTTGGCAGACAAAATTAGGAGCAAAATACCTCCTTTCGTTTCTGTGATCCTGATACCAAATCGTAAAATTTGTTGAAAATTTTGAATTATTTTGGCAGACAAAATTAGGAGCAAAATACCTCCTTTCGTTTCTGTGATCCTGATACCAAATCGTAAAATTTGTTGAAAATTTTTAAATAATTTGGCAGACAAAATTAGGAGCAAAATACCTCCTTTCGTTTCTGTGATCCTGATACGAAATCGTAAAATTTGTTGAAAATTTTGAATTATTTTGGCAGTCAAAATTAGGAGCAAAATACCTCCTTTCGTTTCTGTGATCCTGATACGAAATCGTAAAATTTGTTGAAAATTTTGAATTATTTTGGCAGTCAAAATTAGGAGCAAAATACCTCCTTTCGTTTCTGTGATCCTGATACCAAATCGTAAAATTTGTTGAAAATTTTGAATTATTTTGGCAAACAAAATTAGGAGCAAAATACCTCCTTTCGTTTCTGTGATCCTGATACGAAATCGTAAAATTTGTTGAAAATTTTGAATTATTTTGGCAGACAAAATTAGGAGCAAAACACCTCCTTTCGTTTCTGTGATCCTGATACCAAATCGTAAAATTTGTTGAAAATTTTGAATTATTTTGGCAGACAAAATTAGGAGCAAAACACCTCCTTTCGTTTCTGTGATCCTGATACGAAATCGTAAAATTTGTTGAAAGTTTTTAAATAATTTGGCAGATAAAATTAGGAGCAAAATACCTCCTTTCGTTTCTGTGATCCTGATACGAAATCGTAAAATTTGTTGAAAATTTTGAATTATTTTGGCAGACAAAATTAGGAGCAAAACACCTCCTTTCGTTTCTGTGATCCTGATACCAAATCGTAAAATTTGTTGAAAATTTTGAACTATTTTGGCAGACAAAATTAGGAGCAAAACACCTCCTTTCGTTTCTGTGATCCTGATACGAAATCGTAAAATTTGTTGAAAGTTTTTAAATAATTTGGCAGATAAAATTAGGAGCAAAATACCTCCTTTCGTTTCTGTGATCCTGATACCAAATCGTAAAATTTGTTGAAAATTTTGAATTATTTTGGCAGACAAAATTAGGAGCAAAACACCTCCTTTCGTTTCTGTGATCCTGATACGAAATCGTAAAATTTGTTGAAAATTTTGAATTATTTTGGCAGACAAAATTAGGAGCAAAACACCTCCTTTCGTTTCTGTGATCCTGATACGAAATCGTAAAATTTGTTGAAAATTTTGAATTATTTTGGCAGACAAAATTAGGAGCAAAACACATCCTTTCGTTTCTGTGATCCTGATACCAAATCGTAAAATTTGTTGAAAATTTTTAAATAATTTGGCAGATAAAATTAGGAGCAAAACACCTCCTTTCGTTTCTGTGATCCTGATACGAAATCGTAAAATTTGTTGAAAATTTTGAATTATTTTGGCAGACAAAATTAGGAGCAAAACACCTCCTTTCGTTTCTGTGATCCTGATACCAAATCGTAAAATTTGTTGAAAATTTTTAAATAATTTGGCAGATAAAATTAGGAGCAAAACACCTCCTTTCGTTTCTGTGATCCTGATACGAAATCGTAAAATTTGTTGAAAATTTTGAATTATTTTGGCAGACAAAATTAGGAGCAAAACACCTCCTTTCGTTTCTGTGATCCTGATACCAAATCGTAAAATTTGTTGAAAATTTTTAAATAATTTGGCAGATAAAATTAGGAGCAAAACACCTCCTTTCGTTTCTGTGATCCTGATACCAAATCGTAAAATTTGTTGAAAATTTTTAAATAATTTGGCAGATAAAATTAGGAGCAAAATACCTCCTTTCGTTTCTGTGATCCTGATACCAAATCGTAAAATTTGTTGAAAATTTTGAATTATTTTGGCAGACAAAATTAGGAGCAAAACACCTCCTTTCGTTTCTGTGATCCTGATACGAAATCGTAAAATTTGTTGAAAATTTTGAATTATTTTGGCAGACAAAATTAGGAGCAAAACACCTCCTTTCGTTTCTGTGATCCTGATACGAAATCGTAAAATTTGTTGAAAATTTTGAATTATTTTGGCAGACAAAATTAGGAGCAAAACACCTCCTTTCGTTTCTGTGATCCTGATACGAAATCGTAAAATTTGTTGAAAATTTTGAATTATTTTGGCAGACAAAATTAGGAGCAAAACACCTCCTTTCGTTTCTGTGATCCTGATACCAAATCGTAAAATTTGTTGAAAATTTTTAAATAATTTGGCAGATAAAATTAGGAGCAAAACACCTCCTTTCGTTTCTGTGATCCTGATACGAAATCGTAAAATTTGTTGAAAATTTTGAATTATTTTGGCAGACAAAATTAGGAGCAAAACACCTCCTTTCGTTTCTGTGATCCTGATACCAAATCGTAAAATTTGTTGAAAATTTTTAAATAATTTGGCAGATAAAATTAGGAGCAAAACACCTCCTTTCGTTTCTGTGATCCTGATACCAAATCGTAAAATTTGTTGAAAATTTTTAAATAATTTGGCAGATAAAATTAGGAGCAAAACACCTCCTTTCGTTTCTGTGATCCTGATACGAAATCGTAAAATTTGTTGAAAATTTTGAATTATTTTGGCAGACAAAATTAGGAGCAAAACACCTCCTTTCGTTTCTGTGATCCTGATACCAAATCGTAAAATTTGTTGAAAATTTTTAAATAATTTGGCAGATAAAATTAGGAGCAAAACACCTCCTTTCGTTTCTGTGATCCTGATACGAAATCGTAAAATTTGTTGAAAATTTTGAATTATTTTGGCAGACAAAATTAGGAGCAAAACACCTCCTTTCGTTTCTGTGATCCTGATACGAAATCGTAAAATTTGTTGAAAATTTTGAATTATTTTGGCAGACAAAATTAGGAGCAAAACACCTCCTTTCGTTTCTGTGATCCTGATACCAAATCGTAAAATTTGTTGAAAATTTTTAAATAATTTGGCAGATAAAATTAGGAGCAAAACACCTCCTTTCGTTTCTGTGATCCTGATACGAAATCGTAAAATTTGTTGAAAATTTTGAATTATTTTGGCAGACAAAATTAGGAGCAAAACACCTCCTTTCGTTTCTGTGATCCTGATACCAAATCGTAAAATTTGTTGAAAATTTTTAAATAATTTGGCAGATAAAATTAGGAGCAAAACACCTCCTTTCGTTTCTGTGATCCTGATACGAAATCGTAAAATTTGTTGAAAATTTTGAATTATTTTGGCAGACAAAATTAGGAGCAAAACACCTCCTTTCGTTTCTGTGATCCTGATACCAAATCGTAAAATTTGTTGAAAATTTTTAAATAATTTGGCAGATAAAATTAGGAGCAAAACACCTCCTTTCGTTTCTGTGATCCTGATACCAAATCGTAAAATTTGTTGAAATTTTTTAAATAATTTGGCAGATAAAATTAGGAGCAAAACACCTCCTTTCGTTTCTGTGATCCTGATACGAAATCGTAAAATTTGTTGAAAATTTTGAATTATTTTGGCAGACAAAATTAGGAGCAAAACACCTCCTTTCGTTTCTGTGATCCTGATACCAAATCGTAAAATTTGTTGAAAATTTTGAACTATTTTGGCAGACAAAATTAGGAGCAAAACACCTCCTTTCGTTTCTGTGATCCTGATACCAAATCGTAAAATTTGTTGAAAATTTTTAAATAATTTGGCAGATAAAATTAGGAGCAAAACACCTCCTTTCGTTTCTGTGATCCTGATACCAAATCGTAAAATTTGTTGAAATTTTTTAAATAATTTGGCAGATAAAATTAGGAGCAAAACACCTCCTTTCGTTTCTGTGATCCTGATACGAAATCGTAAAATTTGTTGAAAATTTTGAATTATTTTGGCAGACAAAATTAGGAGCAAAACACCTCCTTTCGTTTCTGTGATCCTGATACCAAATCGTAAAATTTGTTGAAAATTTTTAAATAATTTGGCAGATAAAATTAGGAGCAAAACACCTCCTTTCGTTTCTGTGATCCTGATACCAAATCGTAAAATTTGTTGAAATTTTTTAAATAATTTGGCAGATAAAATTAGGAGCAAAACACCTCCTTTCGTTTCTGTGATCCTGATACGAAATCGTAAAATTTGTTGAAAATTTTGAATTATTTTGGCAGACAAAATTAGGAGCAAAACACCTCCTTTCGTTTCTGTGATCCTGATACCAAATCGTAAAATTTGTTGAAAATTTTTAAATAATTTGGCAGATAAAATTAGGAGCAAAACACCTCCTTTCGTTTCTGTGATCCTGATACCAAATCGTAAAATTTGTTGAAATTTTTTAAATAATTTGGCAGATAAAATTAGGAGCAAAACACCTCCTTTCGTTTCTGTGATCCTGATACGAAATCGTAAAATTTGTTGAAAATTTTTAATTATTTTGGCAGACAAAATTAGGAGCAAAACACCTCCTTTCGTTTCTGTGATCCTGATACCAAATCGTAAAATTTGTTGAAAATTTTGAACTATTTTGGCAGACAAAATTAGGAGCAAAACACCTCCTTTCGTTTCTGTGATCCTGATACGAAATCGTAAAATTTGTTGAAAGTTTTTAAATAATTTGGCAGATAAAATTAGGAGCAAAACACCTCCTTTCGTTTCTGTGATCCTGATACGAAATCGTAAAATTTGTTGAAAGTTTTTAAATAATTTGGCAGATAAAATTAGGAGCAAAACACCTCCTTTCGTTTCTGTGATCCTGATACCAAATCGTAAAATTTGTTGAAAATTTTTAAATAATTTGGCAGATAAAATTAGGAGCAAAACACCTCCTTTCGTTTCTGTGATCCTGATACCAAATCGTAAAATTTGTTGAAAATTTTGAACTATTTTGGCAGACAAAATTAGGAGCAAAACACCTCCTTTCGTTTCTGTGATCCTGATACGAAATCGTAAAATTTGTTGAAAATTTTGAATTATTTTGGCAGACAAAATTAGGAGCAAAACACCTCCTTTCGTTTCTGTGATCCTGATACCAAATCGTAAAATTTGTTGAAAATTTTGAACTATTTTGGCAGACAAAATTAGGAGCAAAACACCTCCTTTCGTTTCTGTGATCCTGATACGAAATCGTAAAATTTGTTGAAAGTTTTTAAATAATTTGGCAGATAAAATTAGGAGCAAAATACCTCCTTTCGTTTCTGTGATCCTGATACCAAATCGTAAAATTTGTTGAAAATTTTGAATTATTTTGGCAGACAAAATTAGGAGCAAAACACCTCCTTTCGTTTCTGTGATCCTGATACGAAATCGTAAAATTTGTTGAAAATTTTGAATTATTTTGGCAGACAAAATTAGGAGCAAAACACCTCCTTTCGTTTCTGTGATCCTGATACGAAATCGTAAAATTTGTTGAAAATTTTGAATTATTTTGGCAGACAAAATTAGGAGCAAAATACCTCCTTTCGTTTCTGTGATCCTGATACCAAATCGTAAAATTTGTTGAAAATTTTTAAATAATTTGGCAGATAAAATTAGGAGCAAAACACCTCCTTTCGTTTCTGTGATCCTGATACGAAATCGTAAAATTTGTTGAAAATTTTGAATTATTTTGGCAGACAAAATTAGGAGCAAAACACCTCCTTTCGTTTCTGTGATCCTGATACCAAATCGTAAAATTTGTTGAAAATTTTTAAATAATTTGGCAGATAAAATTAGGAGCAAAATACCTCCTTTCGTTTCTGTGATCCTGATACCAAATCGTAAAATTTGTTGAAAATTTTGAATTATTTTGGCAGACAAAATTAGGAGCAAAACACCTCCTTTCGTTTCTGTGATCCTGATACGAAATCGTAAAATTTGTTGAAAATTTTGAATTATGTTGGCAGACAAAATTAGGAGCAAAACACCTCCTTTCGTTTCTGTGATCCTAATGCGAAATCGTAAAATTTGTTGAAAATTTTGAATTATTTTGGCAGACAAAATTAGGAGCAAAACACCTCCTTTCGTTTCTGTGATCCTGATACCAAATCGTAAAATTTGTTGAAAATTTTTAAATAATTTGGCAGATAAAATTAGGAGCAAAATACCTCCTTTCGTTTCTGTGATCCTGATACCAAATCGTAAAATTTGTTGAAAATTTTTAAATAATTTGGCAGATAAAATTAGGAGCAAAACACCTCCTTTCGTTTCTGTGATCCTGATACGAAATCGTAAAATTTGTTGAAAATTTTGAATTATTTTGGCAGACAAAATTAGGAGCAAAACACCTCCTTTCGTTTCTGTGATCCTGATACGAAATCGTAAAATTTGTTGAAAATTTTGAATTATTTTGGCAGACAAAATTAGGAGCAAAACACCTCCTTTCGTTTCTGTGATCCTGATACCAAATCGTAAAATTTGTTGAAAATTTTTAAATAATTTGGCAGATAAAATTAGGAGCAAAATACCTCCTTTCGTTTCTGTGATCCTGATACCAAATCGTAAAATTTGTTGAAAATTTTGAATTATTTTGGCAGACAAAATTAGGAGCAAAACACCTCCTTTCGTTTCTGTGATCCTGATACGAAATCGTAAAATTTGTTGAAAATTTTGAATTATGTTGGCAGACAAAATTAGGAGCAAAACACCTCCTTTCGTTTCTGTGATCCTAATGCGAAATCGTAAAATTTGTTGAAAATTTTGAATTATTTTGGCAGACAAAATTAGGAGCAAAACACCTCCTTTCGTTTCTGTGATCCTGATACCAAATCGTAAAATTTGTTGAAAATTTTTAAATAATTTGGCAGATAAAATTAGGAGCAAAATACCTCCTTTCGTTTCTGTGATCCTGATACCAAATCGTAAAATTTGTTGAAAATTTTTAAATAATTTGGCAGATAAAATTAGGAGCAAAACACCTCCTTTCGTTTCTGTGATCCTGATACCAAATCGTAAAATTTGTTGAAAATTTTGAATTATTTTGGCAGACAAAATTAGGAGCAAAACACCTCCTTTCGTTTCTGTGATCCTGATACCAAATCGTAAAATTTGTTGAAAATTTTTAAATAATTTGGCAGATAAAATTAGGAGCAAAACACCTCCTTTCGTTTCTGTGATCCTGATACGAAATCGTAAAATTTGTTGAAAATTTTTAAATAATTTGGCAGATAAAATTAGGAGCAAAACACCTCCTTTCGTTTCTGTGATCCTGATACCAAATCGTAAAATTTGTTGAAAATTTTTAAATAATTTGGCAGATAAAATTAGGAGCAAAATACCTCCTTTCGTTTCTGTGATCCTGATACGAAATCGTAAAATTTGTTGAAAATTTTTAAATAATTTGGCAGATAAAATTAGGAGCAAAACACCTCCTTTCGTTTCTGTGATCCTGATACGAAATCGTAAAATTTGTTGAAAATTTTTAAATAATTTGGCAGATAAAATTAGGAGCAAAACACCTCCTTTCGTTTCTGTGATCCTGATACGAAATCGTAAAATTTGTTGAAAATTTTTAAATAATTTGGCAGATAAAATTAGGAGCAAAACACCTCCTTTCGTTTCTGTGATCCTGATACGAAATCGTAAAATTTGTTGAAAATTTTCAAATAATTTGGCAGATAAAATTAGGAGCAAAACACCTCCTTTCGTTTCTGTGATCCTGATACGAAATCGTAAAATTTGTTGAAAATTTTTAAATAATTTGGCAGATAAAATTAGGAGCAAAACACCTCCTTTCGTTTCTGTGATCCTGATACGAAATCGTAAAATTTGTTGAAAATTTTTAAATAATTTGGCAGATAAAATTAGGAGCAAAACACCTCCTTTCGTTTCTGTGATCCTGATACGAAATCGTAAAATTTGTTGAAAATTTTTAAATAATTTGGCAGATAAAATTAGGAGCAAAACACCTCCTTTCGTTTCTGTGATCCTGATACGAAATCGTAAAATTTGTTGAAAATTTTTAAATAATTTGGCAGATAAAATTAGGAGCAAAACACCTCCTTTCGTTTCTGTGATCCTGATACGAAATCGTAAAATTTGTTGAAAATTTTTAAATAATTTGGCAGATAAAATTAGGAGCAAAATACCTCCTTTCGTTTCTGTGATCCTGATACCAAATCGTAAAATTTGTTGAAAATTTTTAAATAATTTGGCAGATAAAATTAGGAGCAAAACACCTCCTTTCGTTTCTGTGATCCTGATACCAAATCGTAAAATTTGTTGAAAATTTTGAATTATTTTGGCAGACAAAATTAGGAGCAAAACACCTCCTTTCGTTTCTGTGATCCTGATACCAAATCGTAAAATTTGTTGAAAATTTTTAAATAATTTGGCAGATAAAATTAGGAGCAAAACACCTCCTTTCGTTTCTGTGATCCTGATACGAAATCGTAAAATTTGTTGAAAATTTTTAAATAATTTGGCAGATAAAATTAGGAGCAAAACACCTCCTTTCGTTTCTGTGATCCTGATACCAAATCGTAAAATTTGTTGAAAATTTTTAAATAATTTGGCAAATAAAATTAGGAGCAAAACACCTCCTTTCGTTTCTGTGATCCTGATACGAAATCGTAAAATTTGTTGAAAATTTTGAATTATTTTGGCAGACAAAATTAGGAGCAAAACACCTCCTTTCGTTTCTGTGATCCTGATACCAAATCGTAAAATTTGTTGAAAATTTTTAAATAATTTGGCAGATAAAATTAGGAGCAAAATACCTCCTTTCGTTTCTGTGATCCTGATACCAAATCGTAAAATTTGTTGAAAATTTTGAATTATTTTGGCAGACAAAATTAGGAGCAAAACACCTCCTTTCGTTTCTGTGATCCTGATACGAAATCGTAAAATTTGTTGAAAATTTTGAATTATGTTGGCAGACAAAATTAGGAGCAAAACACCTCCTTTCGTTTCTGTGATCCTAATGCGAAATCGTAAAATTTGTTGAAAATTTTGAATTATTTTGGCAGACAAAATTAGGAGCAAAACACCTCCTTTCGTTTCTGTGATCCTGATACCAAATCGTAAAATTTGTTGAAAATTTTTAAATAATTTGGCAGATAAAATTAGGAGCAAAATACCTCCTTTCGTTTCTGTGATCCTGATACCAAATCGTAAAATTTGTTGAAAATTTTTAAATAATTTGGCAGATAAAATTAGGAGCAAAACACCTCCTTTCGTTTCTGTGATCCTGATACGAAATCGTAAAATTTGTTGAAAATTTTGAATTATTTTGGCAGACAAAATTAGGAGCAAAACACCTCCTTTCGTTTCTGTGATCCTGATACGAAATCGTAAAATTTGTTGAAAATTTTGAATTATTTTGGCAGACAAAATTAGGAGCAAAACACCTCCTTTCGTTTCTGTGATCCTGATACCAAATCGTAAAATTTGTTGAAAATTTTTAAATAATTTGGCAGATAAAATTAGGAGCAAAATACCTCCTTTCGTTTCTGTGATCCTGATACCAAATCGTAAAATTTGTTGAAAATTTTGAATTATTTTGGCAGACAAAATTAGGAGCAAAACACCTCCTTTCGTTTCTGTGATCCTGATACGAAATCGTAAAATTTGTTGAAAATTTTGAATTATGTTGGCAGACAAAATTAGGAGCAAAACACCTCCTTTCGTTTCTGTGATCCTAATGCGAAATCGTAAAATTTGTTGAAAATTTTGAATTATTTTGGCAGACAAAATTAGGAGCAAAACACCTCCTTTCGTTTCTGTGATCCTGATACCAAATCGTAAAATTTGTTGAAAATTTTTAAATAATTTGGCAGATAAAATTAGGAGCAAAACACCTCCTTTCGTTTCTGTGATCCTGATACGAAATCGTAAAATTTGTTGAAAATTTTTAAATAATTTGGCAGATAAAATTAGGAGCAAAACACCTCCTTTCGTTTCTGTGATCCTGATACCAAATCGTAAAATTTGTTGAAAATTTTTAAATAATTTGGCAGATAAAATTAGGAGCAAAACACCTCCTTTCGTTTCTGTGATCCTGATACGAAATCGTAAAATTTGTTGAAAATTTTGAATTATTTTGGCAGACAAAATTAGGAGCAAAACACCTCCTTTCGTTTCTGTGATCCTGATACCAAATCGTAAAATTTGTTGAAAATTTTTAAATAATTTGGCAGATAAAATTAGGAGCAAAACACCTCCTTTCGTTTCTGTGATCCTGATACGAAATCGTAAAATTTGTTGAAAATTTTGAATTATTTTGGCAGACAAAATTAGGAGCAAAACACCTCCTTTCGTTTCTGTGATCCTGATACGAAATCGTAAAATTTGTTGAAAATTTTGAATTATTTTGGCAGACAAAATTAGGAGCAAAACACCTCCTTTCGTTTCTGTGATCCTGATACGAAATCGTAAAATTTGTTGAAAATTTTGAATTATTTTGGCAGACAAAATTAGGAGCAAAACACCCCCTTTCGTTTCTGTGATCCTGATACCAAATCGTAAAATTTGTTGAAAATTTTTAAATAATTTGGCAGATAAAATTAGGAGCAAAACACCTCCTTTCGTTTCTGTGATCCTGATACGAAATCGTAAAATTTGTTGAAAATTTTGAATTATTTTGGCAGACAAAATTAGGAGCAAAACACCTCCTTTCGTTTCTGTGATCCTGATACCAAATCGTAAAATTTGTTGAAAATTTTTAAATAATTTGGCAGATAAAATTAGGAGCAAAACACCTCCTTTCGTTTCTGTGATCCTGATACCAAATCGTAAAATTTGTTGAAAATTTTTAAATAATTTGGCAGATAAAATTAGGAGCAAAACACCTCCTTTCGTTTCTGTGATCCTGATACCAAATCGTAAAATTTGTTGAAATTTTTTAAATAATTTGGCAGATAAAATTAGGAGCAAAACACCTCCTTTCGTTTCTGTGATCCTGATACGAAATCGTAAAATTTGTTGAAAATTTTGAATTATTTTGGCAGACAAAATTAGGAGCAAAACACCTCCTTTCGTTTCTGTGATCCTGATACGAAATCGTAAAATTTGTTGAAAATTTTGAAATATTTTGGCAGACAAAATTAGGAGCAAAACACCTCCTTTCGTTTCTGTGATCCTGATACCAAATCGTAAAATTTGTTGAAAATTTTTAAATAATTTGGCAGATAAAATTAGGAGCAAAACACCTCCTTTCGTTTCTGTGATCCTGATACCAAATCGTAAAATTTGTTGAAATTTTTTAAATAATTTGGCAGATAAAATTAGGAGCAAAACACCTCCTTTCGTTTCTGTGATCCTGATACGAAATCGTAAAATTTGTTGAAAATTTTGAATTATTTTGGCAGACAAAATTAGGAGCAAAACACCTCCTTTCGTTTCTGTGATCCTGATACGAAATCGTAAAATTTGTTGAAAATTTTGAAATATTTTGGCAGACAAAATTAGGAGCAAAACACCTCCTTTCGTTTCTGTGATCCTGATACCAAATCGTAAAATTTGTTGAAAATTTTTAAATAATTTGGCAGATAAAATTAGGAGCAAAACACCTCCTTTCGTTTCTGTGATCCTGATACCAAATCGTAAAATTTGTTGAAAATTTTTAAATAATTTGGCAGATAAAATTAGGAGCAAAACACCTCCTTTCGTTTCTGTGATCCTGATACCAAATCGTAAAATTTGTTGAAATTTTTTAAATAATTTGGCAGATAAAATTAGGAGCAAAACACCTCCTTTCGTTTCTGTGATCCTGATACGAAATCGTAAAATTTGTTGAAAATTTTGAATTATTTTGGCAGACAAAATTAGGAGCAAAACACCTCCTTTCGTTTCTGTGATCCTGATACCAAATCGTAAAATTTGTTGAAAATTTTTAAATAATTTGGCAGATAAAATTAGGAGCAAAACACCTCCTTTCGTTTCTGTGATCCTGATACGAAATCGTAAAATTTGTTGAAAATTTTGAATTATTTTGGCAGACAAAATTAGGAGCAAAACACCTCCTTTCGTTTCTGTGATCCTGATACCAAATCGTAAAATTTGTTGAAATTTTTTAAATAATTTGGCAGATAAAATTAGGAGCAAAACACCTCCTTTCGTTTCTGTGATCCTGATACGAAATCGTAAAATTTGTTGAAAATTTTGAATTATTTTGGCAGACAAAATTAGGAGCAAAACACCTCCTTTCGTTTCTGTGATCCTGATACCAAATCGTAAAATTTGTTGAAAATTTTTAAATAATTTGGCAGATAAAATTAGGAGCAAAACACCTCCTTTCGTTTCTGTGATCCTGATACCAAATCGTAAAATTTGTTGAAAATTTTTAAATAATTTGGCAGATAAAATTAGGAGCAAAACACCTCCTTTCGTTTCTGTGATCCTGATACGAAATCGTAAAATTTGTTGAAAATTTTGAATTATTTTGGCAGACAAAATTAGGAGCAAAACACCTCCTTTCGTTTCTGTGATCCTGATACCAAATCGTAAAATTTGTTGAAAATTTTTAAATAATTTGGCAGATAAAATTAGGAGCAAAACACCTCCTTTCGTTTCTGTGATCCTGATACCAAATCGTAAAATTTGTTGAAAATTTTTAAATAATTTGGCAGATAAAATTAGGAGCAAAACACCTCCTTTCGTTTCTGTGATCCTGATACGAAATCGTAAAATTTGTTGAAAATTTTGAATTATTTTGGCAGACAAAATTAGGAGCAAAACACCTCCTTTCGTTTCTGAGATCCTGATACCAAATCGTAAAATTTGTTGAAAATTTTTAAATAATTTGGCAGATAAAATTAGGAGCAAAACACCTCCTTTCGTTTCTGTGATCCTGATACCAAATCGTAAAATTTGTTGAAAATTTTTAAATAATTTGGCAGATAAAATTAGGAGCAAAACACCTCCTTTCGTTTCTGTGATCCTGATACGAAATCGTAAAATTTGTTGAAAATTTTGAATTATTTTGGCAGACAAAATTAGGAGCAAAACACCTCCTTTCGTTTCTGTGATCCTGATACGAAATCGTAAAATTTGTTGAAAATTTTGAATTATTTTGGCAGACAAAATTAGGAGCAAAACACCTCCTTTCGTTTCTGTGATCCTGATACCAAATCGTAAAATTTGTTGAAAATTTTTAAATAATTTGGCAGATAAAATTAGGAGCAAAACACCTCCTTTCGTTTCTGTGATCCTGATACGAAATCGTAAAATTTGTTGAAAATTTTTAAATAATTTGGCAGATAAAATTAGGAGCAAAATACCTCCTTTCGTTTCTGTGATCCTGATACGAAATCGTAAAATTTGTTTAAAATTTTGAATTATTTTGGCAGACAAAATTAGGAGCAAAACACCTCCTTTCGTTTCTGTGATCCTGATACCAAATCGTAAAATTTGTTGAAAATTTTTAAATAATTTGGCAGATAAAATTAGGAGCAAAATACCTCCTTTCGTTTCTGTGATCCTGATACGAAATCGTAAAATTTGTTGAAAATTTTGAATTATTTTGGCAGACAAAATTAGGAGCAAAATACCTCCTTTCGTTTCTGTGATCCTGATACCAAATCGTAAAATTTGTTGAAAATTTTTAAATAATTTGGCAGATAAAATTAGGAGCAAAATACCTCCTTTCATTTCTGTGATCCTGATACGAAATCGTAAAATTTGTTGAAAATTTTGAATTATTTTGGCAGACAAAATTAGGAGCAAAACACCTCCTTTTGTTTCTGTGATCCTGATACCAAATCGTAAAATTTGTTGAAAATTTTGAATTATTTTGGCAGACAAAATTAGGAGCAAAACACCTCCTTTCGTTTCTGTGATCCTGATACGAAATCGTAAAATTTGTTGAAAATTTTGAATTATTTTGGCAGACAAAATTAGGAGCAAAACACCTCCTTTCGTTTCTGTGATCCTGATACGAAATCGTAAAATTTGTTGAAAATTTTGAATTATTTTGGCAGACAAAATTAGGAGCAAAACACCTCCTTTCGTTTCTGTGATCCTGATACGAAATCGTAAAATTTGTTGAAAATTTTGAATTATTTTGGCAGACAAAATTAGGAGCAAAACACCTCCTTTCGTTTCTGTGATCCTGATACCAAATCGTAAAATTTGTTGAAAATTTTGAATTATTTTGGCAGACAAAATTAGGAGCAAAACACCTCCTTTCGTTTCTGTGATCCTGATACGAAATCGTAAAATTTGTTGAAAATTTTGAATTATTTTGGCAGACAAAATTAGGAGCAAAACACCTCCTTTCGTTTCTGTGATCCTGATACCAAATCGTAAAATTTGTTGAAAATTTTTAAATAATTTGGCAGATAAAATTAGGAGCAAAACACCTCCTTTCGTTTCTGTGATCCTGATACGAAATCGTAAAATTTGTTGAAAATTTTTTAAATAATTTGGCAGATAAAATTAGGAGCAAAACACCTCCTTTCGTTTCTGTGATCCTGATACCAAATCGTAAAATTTGTTGAAAATTTTTAAATAATTTGGCAGATAAAATTAGGAGCAAAACACCTCCTTTCGTTTCTGTGATCCTGATACGAAATCGTAAAATTTGTTGAAAATTTTGAATTATTTTGGCAGACAAAATTAGGAGCAAAACACCTCCTTTCGTTTCTGTGATCCTGATACGAAATCGTAAAATTTGTTGAAAATTTTGAATTATTTTGGCAGACAAAATTAGGAGCAAAACACCTCCTTTCGTTTCTGTGATCCTGATACCAAATCGTAAAATTTGTTGAAAATTTTTAAATAATTTGGCAGATAAAATTAGGAGCAAAATACCTCCTTTCGTTTCTGTGATCCTGATACCAAATCGTAAAATTTGTTGAAAATTTTGAATTATTTTGGCAGACAAAATTAGGAGCAAAACACCTCCTTTCGTTTCTGTGATCCTGATACGAAATCGTAAAATTTGTTGAAAATTTTGAATTATTTTGGCAGACAAAATTAGGAGCAAAACACCTCCTTTCGTTTCTGTGATCCTAATGCGAAATCGTAAAATTTGTTGAAAATTTTGAATTATTTTGGCAGACAAAATTAGGAGCAAAACACCTCCTTTCGTTTCTGTGATCCTGATACCAAATCGTAAAATTTGTTGAAAATTTTTAAATAATTTGGCAGATAAAATTAGGAGCAAAACACCTCCTTTCGTTTCTGTGATCCTGATACGAAATCGTAAAATTTGTTGAAAATTTTGAATTATTTTGGCAGACAAAATTAGGAGCAAAACACCTCCTTTCGTTTCTGTGATCCTGATACCAAATCGTAAAATTTGTTGAAAATTTTTAAATAATTTGGCAGATAAAATTAGGAGCAAAACACCTCCTTTCGTTTCTGTGATCCTGATACGAAATCGTAAAATTTGTTGAAAATTTTGAATTATTTTGGCAGACAAAATTAGGAGCAAAACACCTCCTTTCGTTTCTGTGATCCTGATACCAAATCGTAAAATTTGTTGAAAATTTTTAAATAATTTGGCAGATAAAATTAGGAGCAAAACACCTCCTTTCGTTTCTGTGATCCTGATACGAAATCGTAAAATTTGTTGAAAATTTTGAATTATTTTGGCAGACAAAATTAGGAGCAAAACACCTCCTTTCGTTTCTGTGATCCTGATACCAAATCGTAAAATTTGTTGAAAATTTTTAAATAATTTGGCAGATAAAATTAGGAGCAAAACACCTCCTTTCGTTTCTGTGATCCTGATACGAAATCGTAAAATTTGTTGAAAATTTTGAATTATTTTGGCAGACAAAATTAGGAGCAAAACACCTCCTTTCGTTTCTGTGATCCTGATACCAAATCGTAAAATTTGTTGAAAATTTTTAAATAATTTGGCAGATAAAATTAGGAGCAAAACACCTCCTTTCGTTTCTGTGATCCTGATACGAAATCGTAAAATTTGTTGAAAATTTTGAATTATTTTGGCAGACAAAATTAGGAGCAAAACACCTCCTTTCGTTTCTGTGATCCTGATACCAAATCGTAAAATTTGTTGAAAATTTTTAAATAATTTGGCAGATAAAATTAGGAGCAAAATACCTCCTTTCGTTTCTGTGATCCTGATACCAAATCGTAAAATTTGTTGAAAATTTTGAATTATTTTGGCAGACAAAATTAGGAGCAAAACACCTCCTTTCGTTTCTGTGATCCTGATACGAAATCGTAAAATTTGTTGAAAATTTTGAATTATTTTGGCAGACAAAATTAGGAGCAAAACACCTCCTTTCGTTTCTGTGATCCTAATGCGAAATCGTAAAATTTGTTGAAAATTTTGAATTATTTTGGCAGACAAAATTAGGAGCAAAACACCTCCTTTCGTTTCTGTGATCCTGATACCAAATCGTAAAATTTGTTGAAAATTTTTAAATAATTTGGCAGATAAAATTAGGAGCAAAACACCTCCTTTCGTTTCTGTGATCCTGATACGAAATCGTAAAATTTGTTGAAAATTTTGAATTATTTTGGCAGACAAAATTAGGAGCAAAACACCTCCTTTCGTTTCTGTGATCCTGATACCAAATCGTAAAATTTGTTGAAAATTTTTAAATAATTTGGCAGATAAAATTAGGAGCAAAACACCTCCTTTCGTTTCTGTGATCCTGATACGAAATCGTAAAATTTGTTGAAAATTTTGAATTATTTTGGCAGACAAAATTAGGAGCAAAACACCTCCTTTCGTTTCTGTGATCCTGATACCAAATCGTAAAATTTGTTGAAAATTTTTAAATAATTTGGCAGATAAAATTAGGAGCAAAACACCTCCTTTCGTTTCTGTGATCCTGATACGAAATCGTAAAATTTGTTGAAAATTTTGAATTATTTTGGCAGACAAAATTAGGAGCAAAACACCTCCTTTCGTTTCTGTGATCCTGATACCAAATCGTAAAATTTGTTGAAAATTTTTAAATAATTTGGCAGATAAAATTAGGAGCAAAACACCTCCTTTCGTTTCTGTGATCCTGATACGAAATCGTAAAATTTGTTGAAAATTTTGAATTATTTTGGCAGACAAAATTAGGAGCAAAACACCTCCTTTCGTTTCTGTGATCCTGATACCAAATCGTAAAATTTGTTGAAAATTTTTAAATAATTTGGCAGATAAAATTAGGAGCAAAACACCTCCTTTCGTTTCTGTGATCCTGATACGAAATCGTAAAATTTGTTGAAAATTTTGAATTATTTTGGCAGACAAAATTAGGAGCAAAACACCTCCTTTCGTTTCTGTGATCCTGATACCAAATCGTAAAATTTGTTGAAAATTTTTAAATAATTTGGCAGATAAAATTAGGAGCAAAACACCTCCTTTCGTTTCTGTGATCCTGATACGAAATCGTAAAATTTGTTGAAAATTTTGAATTATTTTGGCAGACAAAATTAGGAGCAAAACACCTCCTTTCGTTTCTGTGATCCTGATACCAAATCGTAAAATTTGTTGAAAATTTTTAAATAATTTGGCAGATAAAATTAGGAGCAAAACACCTCCTTTCGTTTCTGTGATCCTGATACGAAATCGTAAAATTTGTTGAAAATTTTGAATTATTTTGGCAGACAAAATTAGGAGCAAAACACCTCCTTTCGTTTCTGTGATCCTGATACCAAATCGTAAAATTTGTTGAAAATTTTTAAATAATTTGGCAGATAAAATTAGGAGCAAAACACCTCCTTTCGTTTCTGTGATCCTGATACGAAATCGTAAAATTTGTTGAAAATTTTGAATTATTTTGGCAGACAAAATTAGGAGCAAAACACCTCCTTTCGTTTCTGTGATCCTGATACCAAATCGTAAAATTTGTTGAAAATTTTTAAATAATTTGGCAGATAAAATTAGGAGCAAAACACCTCCTTTCGTTTCTGTGATCCTGATACGAAATCGTAAAATTTGTTGAAAATTTTGAATTATTTTGGCAGACAAAATTAGGAGCAAAACACCTCCTTTCGTTTCTGTGATCCTGATACCAAATCGTAAAATTTGTTGAAAATTTTTAAATAATTTGGCAGATAAAATTAGGAGCAAAACACCTCCTTTCGTTTCTGTGATCCTGATACGAAATCGTAAAATTTGTTGAAAATTTTGAATTATTTTGGCAGACAAAATTAGGAGCAAAACACCTCCTTTCGTTTCTGTGATCCTGATACCAAATCGTAAAATTTGTTGAAAATTTTTAAATAATTTGGCAGATAAAATTAGGAGCAAAACACCTCCTTTCGTTTCTGTGATCCTGATACGAAATCGTAAAATTTGTTGAAAATTTTGAATTATTTTGGCAGACAAAATTAGGAGCAAAACACCTCCTTTCGTTTCTGTGATCCTGATACCAAATCGTAAAATTTGTTGAAAATTTTTAAATAATTTGGCAGATAAAATTAGGAGCAAAACACCTCCTTTCGTTTCTGTGATCCTGATACGAAATCGTAAAATTTGTTGAAAATTTTGAATTATTTTGGCAGACAAAATTAGGAGCAAAACACCTCCTTTCGTTTCTGTGATCCTGATACCAAATCGTAAAATTTGTTGAAAATTTTTAAATAATTTGGCAGATAAAATTAGGAGCAAAACACCTCCTTTCGTTTCTGTGATCCTGATACGAAATCGTAAAATTTGTTGAAAATTTTGAATTATTTTGGCAGACAAAATTAGGAGCAAAACACCTCCTTTCGTTTCTGTGATCCTGATACCAAATCGTAAAATTTGTTGAAAATTTTTAAATAATTTGGCAGATAAAATTAGGAGCAAAACACCTCCTTTCGTTTCTGTGATCCTGATACGAAATCGTAAAATTTGTTGAAAATTTTGAATTATTTTGGCAGACAAAATTAGGAGCAAAACACCTCCTTTCGTTTCTGTGATCCTGATACCAAATCGTAAAATTTGTTGAAAATTTTTAAATAATTTGGCAGATAAAATTAGGAGCAAAACACCTCCTTTCGTTTCTGTGATCCTGATACGAAATCGTAAAATTTGTTGAAAATTTTGAATTATTTTGGCAGACAAAATTAGGAGCAAAACACCTCCTTTCGTTTCTGTGATCCTGATACCAAATCGTAAAATTTGTTGAAAATTTTTAAATAATTTGGCAGATAAAATTAGGAGCAAAACACCTCCTTTCGTTTCTGTGATCCTGATACCAAATCGTAAAATTTGTTGAAAATTTTTAAATAATTTGGCAGATAAAATTAGGAGCAAAACACCTCCTTTCGTTTCTGTGATCCTGATACGAAATCGTAAAATTTGTTGAAAATTTTGAATTATTTTGGCAGACAAAATTAGGAGCAAAACACCTCCTTTCGTTTCTGTGATCCTGATACGAAATCGTAAAATTTGTTGAAAATTTTGAATTATTTTGGCAGACAAAATTAGGAGCAAAACACCTCCTTTCGTTTCTGTGATCCTGATACCAAATCGTAAAATTTGTTGAAAATTTTTAAATAATTTGGCAGATAAAATTAGGAGCAAAATACCTCCTTTCGTTTCTGTGATCCTGATACCAAATCGTAAAATTTGTTGAAAATTTTGAATTATTTTGGCAGACAAAATTAGGAGCAAAACACCTCCTTTCGTTTCTGTGATCCTGATACGAAATCGTAAAATTTGTTGAAAATTTTGAATTATTTTGGCAGACAAAATTAGGAGCAAAACACCTCCTTTCGTTTCTGTGATCCTAATGCGAAATCGTAAAATTTGTTGAAAATTTTGAATTATTTTGGCAGACAAAATTAGGAGCAAAACACCTCCTTTCGTTTCTGTGATCCTGATACCAAATCGTAAAATTTGTTGAAAATTTTTAAATAATTTGGCAGATAAAATTAGGAGCAAAACACCTCCTTTCGTTTCTGTGATCCTGATACGAAATCGTAAAATTTGTTGAAAATTTTGAATTATTTTGGCAGACAAAATTAGGAGCAAAACACCTCCTTTCGTTTCTGTGATCCTGATACCAAATCGTAAAATTTGTTGAAAATTTTTAAATAATTTGGCAGATAAAATTAGGAGCAAAACACCTCCTTTCGTTTCTGTGATCCTGATACCAAATCGTAAAATTTGTTGAAAATTTTTAAATAATTTGGCAGATAAAATTAGGAGCAAAACACCTCCTTTCGTTTCTGTGATCCTGATACGAAATCGTAAAATTTGTTGAAAATTTTGAATTATTTTGGCAGACAAAATTAGGAGCAAAACACCTCCTTTCGTTTCTGTGATCCTGATACGAAATCGTAAAATTTGTTGAAAATTTTGAATTATTTTGGCAGACAAAATTAGGAGCAAAACACCTCCTTTCGTTTCTGTGATCCTGATACCAAATCGTAAAATTTGTTGAAAATTTTTAAATAATTTGGCAGATAAAATTAGGAGCAAAATACCTCCTTTCGTTTCTGTGATCCTGATACCAAATCGTAAAATTTGTTGAAAATTTTGAATTATTTTGGCAGACAAAATTAGGAGCAAAACACCTCCTTTCGTTTCTGTGATCCTGATACGAAATCGTAAAATTTGTTGAAAATTTTGAATTATTTTGGCAGACAAAATTAGGAGCAAAACACCTCCTTTCGTTTCTGTGATCCTAATGCGAAATCGTAAAATTTGTTGAAAATTTTGAATTATTTTGGCAGACAAAATTAGGAGCAAAACACCTCCTTTCGTTTCTGTGATCCTGATACCAAATCGTAAAATTTGTTGAAAATTTTTAAATAATTTGGCAGATAAAATTAGGAGCAAAACACCTCCTTTCGTTTCTGTGATCCTGATACGAAATCGTAAAATTTGTTGAAAATTTTGAATTATTTTGGCAGACAAAATTAGGAGCAAAACACCTCCTTTCGTTTCTGTGATCCTGATACCAAATCGTAAAATTTGTTGAAAATTTTTAAATAATTTGGCAGATAAAATTAGGAGCAAAACACCTCCTTTCGTTTCTGTGATCCTGATACCAAATCGTAAAATTTGTTGAAAATTTTTAAATAATTTGGCAGATAAAATTAGGAGCAAAACACCTCCTTTCGTTTCTGTGATCCTGATACCAAATCGTAAAATTTGTTGAAATTTTTTAAATAATTTGGCAGATAAAAATTAGGAGCAAAACACCTCCTTTCGTTTCTGTGATCCTGATACGAAATCGTAAAATTTGTTGAAAATTTTGAATTATTTTGGCAGACAAAATTAGGAGCAAAACACCTCCTTTCGTTTCTGTGATCCTGATACGAAATCGTAAAATTTGTTGAAAATTTTTAAATAATTTGGCAGATAAATTAGGAGCAAAACACCTCCTTTCGTTTCTGTGATCCTGATACCAAATCGTAAAATTTGTTGAAAATTTTTAAATAATTTGGCAGATAAAATTAGGAGCAAAACACCTCCTTTCGTTTCTGTGATCCTGATACCAAATCGTAAAATTTGTTGAAAATTTTTAAATAATTTGGCAGATAAAATTAGGAGCAAAACACCTCCTTTCGTTTCTGTGATCCTGATACGAAATCGTAAAATTTGTTGAAAATTTTGAATTATTTTGGCAGACAAAATTAGGAGCAAAACACCTCCTTTCGTTTCTGTGATCCTGATACCAAATCGTAAAATTTGTTGAAAATTTTGAATTATTTTGGCAGACAAAATTAGGAGCAAAACACCTCCTTTCGTTTCTGTGATCCTGATACGAAATCGTAAAATTTGTTGAAAATTTTTAAATAATTTGGCAGATAAAATTAGGAGCAAAACACCTCCTTTCGTTTCTGTGATCCTGATACCAAATCGTAAAATTTGTTGAAAATTTTAAATAATTTGGCAGATAAAATTAGGAGCAAAACACCTCCTTTCGTTTCTGTGATCCTGATACCAAATCGTAAAATTTGTTGAAAATTTTTAAATAATTTGGCAGATAAAATTAGGAGCAAAACACCTCCTTTCGTTTCTGTGATCCTGATACCAAATCGTAAAATTTGTTGAAAATTTTTAAATAATTTGGCAGATAAAATTAGGAGCAAAATACCCTCCTTTCGTTTCTGTGATCCTGATACGAAATCGTAAAATTTGTTGAAAATTTTGAATTATTTTGGCAGACAAAATTAGGAGCAAAACACCTCCTTTCGTTTCTGTGATCCTGATACCAAATCGTAAAATTTGTTGAAAATTTTTAAATAATTTGGCAGATAAAATTAGGAGCAAAACACCTCCTTTCGTTTCTGTGATCCTGATACCAAATCGTAAAATTTGTTGAAAATTTTTAAATAATTTGGCAGATAAAATTAGGAGCAAAATACCTCCTTTCGTTTCTGTGATCCTGATACGAAATCGTAAAATTTGTTGAAAATTTTTAAATAATTTGGCAGATAAAATTAGGAGCAAAACACCTCCTTTCGTTTCTGTGATCCTGATACCAAATCGTAAAATTTGTTGAAAATTTTGAATTATTTTGGCAGACAAAATTAGGAGCAAAACACCTCCTTTCGTTTCTGTGATCCTGATACGAAATCGTAAAATTTGTTGAAAATTTTGAATTATTTTGGCAGACAAAATTAGGAGCAAAACACCTCCTTTCGTTTCTGTGATCCTGATACGAAATCGTAAAATTTGTTGAAAATTTTTAAATAATTTGGCAGATAAAATTAGGAGCAAAATACCTCCTTTCGTTTCTGTGATCCTGATACGAAATCGTAAAATTTGTTGAAAATTTTTAAATAATTTGGCAGATAAAATTAGGAGCAAAATACCTCCTTTCGTTTCTGTGATCCTGATACGAAATCGTAAAATTTGTTGAAAATTTTTAAATAATTTGGCAGATAAAATTAGGAGCAAAACACCTCCTTTCGTTTCTGTGATCCTGATACCAAATCGTAAAATTTGTTGAAAATTTTTAAATAATTTGGCAGATAAAATTAGGAGCAAAATACCTCCTTTCGTTTCTGTGATCCTGATACGAAATCGTAAAATTTGTTGAAAATTTTTAAATAATTTGGCAGATAAAATTAGGAGCAAAACACCTCCTTTCGTTTCTGTGATCCTGATACCAAATCGTAAAATTTGTTGAAAATTTTTAAATAATTTGGCAGATAAAATTAGGAGCAAAATACCTCCTTTCGTTTCTGTGATCCTGATACGAAATCGTAAAATTTGTTGAAAATTTTTAAATAATTTGGCAGATAAAATTAGGAGCAAAACACCTCCTTTCGTTTCTGTGATCCTGATACCAAATCGTAAAATTTGTTGAAAATTTTTAAATAATTTGGCAGATAAAATTAGGAGCAAAATACCTCCTTTCGTTTCTGTGATCCTGATACGAAATCGTAAAATTTGTTGAAAATTTTTAAATAATTTGGCAGATAAAATTAGGAGCAAAACACCTCCTTTCGTTTCTGTGATCCTGATACCAAATCGTAAAATTTGTTGAAAATTTTTAAATAATTTGGCAGATAAAATTAGGAGCAAAATACCTCCTTTCGTTTCTGTGATCCTGATACGAAATCGTAAATTTGTTGAAAATTTTGAATTATTTTGGCAGACAAAATTAGGAGCAAAACACCTCCTTTCGTTTCTGTGATCCTGATACCAAATCGTAAAATTTGTTGAAAATTTTTAAATAATTTGGCAGATAAAATTAGGAGCAAAATACCTCCTTTCGTTTCTGTGATCCTGATACGAAATCGTAAAATTTGTTGAAAATTTTTAAATAATTTGGCAGATAAAATTAGGAGCAAAACACCTCCTTTCGTTTCTGTGATCCTGATACCAAATCGTAAAATTTGTTGAAAATTTTGAATTATTTTGGCAGACAAAATTAGGAGCAAAACACCTCCTTTCGTTTCTGTGATCCTGATACGAAATCGTAAAATTTGTTGAAAATTTTGAATTATTTTGGCAGATAAAATTAGGAGCAAAACACCTCCTTTCGTTTCTGTGATCCTGATACCAAATCGTAAAATTTGTTGAAAATTTTGAATTATTTTGGCAGACAAAATTAGGAGCAAAACACCTCCTTTCGTTTCTGTGATCCTGATACGAAATCGTAAAATTTGTTGAAAATTTTGAATTATTTTGGCAGACAAAATTAGGAGCAAAACACCTCCTTTCGTTTCTGTGATCCTGATACGAAATCGTAAAATTTGTTGAAAATTTTTAAATAATTTGGCAGATAAAATTAGGAGCAAAACACCTCCTTTCGTTTCTGTGATCCTGATACCAAATCGTAAAATTTGTTGAAAATTTTTAAATAATTTGGCAGATAAAATTAGGAGCAAAACACCTCCTTTCGTTTCTGTGATCCTGATACGAAATCGTAAAATTTGTTGAAAATTTTGAATTATTTTGGCAGACAAAATTAGGAGCAAAACACCTCCTTTCGTTTCTGTGATCCTGATACCAAATCGTAAAATTTGTTGAAAATTTTGAATTATTTTGGCAGACAAAATTAGGAGCAAAACACCTCCTTTCGTTTCTGTGATCCTGATACGAAATCGTAAAATTTGTTGAAAATTTTTAAATAATTTGGCAGATAAAATTAGGAGCAAAACACCTCCTTTCGTTTCTGTGATCCTGATACCAAATCGTAAAATTTGTTGAAAATTTTTAAATAATTTGGCAGATAAAATTAGGAGCAAAACACCTCCTTTCGTTTCTGTGATCCTGATACCAAATCGTAAAATTTGTTGAAAATTTTTAAATAATTTGGCAGATAAAATTAGGAGCAAAACACCTCCTTTCGTTTCTGTGATCCTGATACCAAATCGTAAAATTTGTTGAAAATTTTTAAATAATTTGGCAGATAAAATTAGGAGCAAAACACCTCCTTTCGTTTCTGTGATCCTGATACCAAATCGTAAAATTTGTTGAAAATTTTTAAATAATTTGGCAGATAAAATTAGGAGCAAAACACCTCCTTTCGTTTCTGTGATCCTGATACCAAATCGTAAAATTTGTTGAAAATTTTTAAATAATTTGGCAGATAAAATTAGGAGCAAAATACCTCCTTTCGTTTCTGTGATCCTGATACGAAATCGTAAAATTTGTTGAAAATTTTGAATTATTTTGGCAGACAAAATTAGGAGCAAAATACCTCCTTTCGTTTCTGTGATCCTGATACGAAATCGTAAAATTTGTTGAAAATTTTTAAATAATTTGGCAGACAAAATTAGGAGCAAAATACCTCCTTTCGTTTCTGTGATCCTGATACGAAATCGTAAAATTTGTTGAAAATTTTTAAATAATTTGGCAGATAAAATTAGGAGCAAAACACCTCCTTTCGTTTCTGTGATCCTGATACCAAATCGTAAAATTTGTTGAAAATTTTTAAATAATTTGGCAGATAAAATTAGGAGCAAAATACCTCCTTTCGTTTCTGTGATCCTGATACGAAATCGTAAAATTTGTTGAAAATTTTGAATTATTTTGGCAGACAAAATTAGGAGCAAAATACCTCCTTTCGTTTCTGTGATCCTGATACGAAATCGTAAAATTTGTTGAAAATTTTTAAATAATTTGGCAGATAAAATTAGGAGCAAAATACCTCCTTTCGTTTCTGTGATCCTGATACGAAATCGTAAAATTTGTTGAAAATTTTTAAATAATTTGGCAGATAAAATTAGGAGCAAAATACCTCCTTTCGTTTCTGTGATCCTGATACGAAATCGTAAAATTTGTTGAAAATTTTTAAATAATTTGGCAGATAAAATTAGGAGCAAAATACCTCCTTTCGTTTCTGTGATCCTGATACGAAATCGTAAAATTTGTTGAAAATTTTGAATTATTTTGGCAGACAAAATTAGGAGCAAAATACCTCCTTTCGTTTCTGTGATCCTGATACGAAATCGTAAAATTTGTTGAAAATTTTTAAATAATTTGGCAGATAAAATTAGGAGCAAAATACCTCCTTTCGTTTCTGTGATCCTGATACGAAATCGTAAAATTTGTTGAAAATTTTTAAATAATTTGGCAGATAAAATTAGGAGCAAAACACCTCCTTTCGTTTCTGTGATCCTGATACGAAATCGTAAAATTTGTTGAAAATTTTGAATTATTTTGGCAGACAAAATTAGGAGCAAAATACCTCCTTTCGTTTCTGTGATCCTGATACGAAATCGTAAAATTTGTTGAAAATTTTTAAATAATTTGGCAGATAAAATTAGGAGCAAAATACCTCCTTTCGTTTCTGTGATCCTGATACCAAATCGTAAAATTTGTTGAAAATTTTTAAATAATTTGGCAGATAAAATTAGGAGCAAAACACCTCCTTTCGTTTCTGTGATCCTGATACGAAATCGTAAAATTTGTTGAAAATTTTGAATTATTTTGGCAGACAAAATTAGGAGCAAAATACCTCCTTTCGTTTCTGTGATCCTGATACGAAATCGTAAAATTTGTTGAAAATTTTTAAATAATTTGGCAGATAAAATTAGGAGCAAAACACCTCCTTTCGTTTCTGTGATCCTGATACGAAATCGTAAAATTTGTTGAAAATTTTGAATTATTTTGGCAGACAAAATTAGGAGCAAAATACCTCCTTTCGTTTCTGTGATCCTGATACGAAATCGTAAAATTTGTTGAAAATTTTGAATTATTTTGGCAAACAAAATTAGGAGCAAAATACCTCCTTTCGTTTCTGTGATCCTGATACGAAATCGTAAAATTTGTTGAAAATTTTTAAATAATTTGGCAGATAAAATTAGGAGCAAAATACCTCCTTTCGTTTCTGTGATCCTGATACGAAATCGTAAAATTTGTTGAAAATTTTTAAATAATTTGGCAGATAAAATTAGGAGCAAAACACCTCCTTTCGTTTCTGTGATCCTGATACGAAATCGTAAAATTTGTTGAAAATTTTTAATTATTTTGGCAGACAAAATTAGGAGCAAAATACCTCCTTTCGTTTCTGTGATCCTGATACGAAATCGTAAAATTTGTTGAAAATTTTTAAATAATTTGGCAGATAAAATTAGGAGCAAAACACCTCCTTTCGTTTCTGTGATCCTGATACGAAATCGTAAAATTTGTTGAAAATTTTGAATTATTTTGGCAGACAAAATTAGGAGCAAAATACCTCCTTTCGTTTCTGTGATCCTGATACGAAATCGTAAAATTTGTTGAAAATTTTGAATTATTTTGGCAAACAAAATTAGGAGCAAAATACCTCCTTTCGTTTCTGTGATCCTGATACGAAATCGTAAAATTTGTTGAAAATTTTTAAATAATTTGGCAGATAAAATTAGGAGCAAAACACCTCCTTTCGTTTCTGTGATCCTGATACCAAATCGTAAAATTTGTTGAAAATTTTTAAATAATTTGGCAGATAAAATTAGGAGCAAAATACCTCCTTTCGTTTCTGTGATCCTGATACGAAATCGTAAAATTTGTTGAAAATTTTGAATTATTTTGGCAGACAAAATTAGGAGCAAAATACCTCCTTTCGTTTCTGTGATCCTGATACGAAATCGTAAAATTTGTTGAAAATTTTGAATTATTTTGGCAAACAAAATTAGGAGCAAAATACCTCCTTTCGTTTCTGTGATCCTGATACGAAATCGTAAAATTTGTTGAAAATTTTTAAATAATTTGGCAGATAAAATTAGGAGCAAAATACCTCCTTTCGTTTCTGTGATCCTGATACGAAATCGTAAAATTTGTTGAAAATTTTGAATTATTTTGGCAGACAAAATTAGGAGCAAAATACCTCCTTTCGTTTCTGTGATCCTGATACGAAATCGTAAAATTTGTTGAAAATTTTTAAATAATTTGGCAGATAAAATTAGGAGCAAAATACCTCCTTTCGTTTCTGTGATCCTGATACGAAATCGTAAAATTTGTTGAAAATTTTTAAATAATTTGGCAGATAAAATTAGGAGCAAAATACCTCCTTTCGTTTCTGTGATCCTGATACCAAATCGTAAAATTTGTTGAAAATTTTGAATTATTTTGGCAGACAAAATTAGGAGCAAAATACCTCCTTTCGTTTCTGTGATCCTGATACGAAATCGTAAAATTTGTTGAAAATTTTGAATTATTTTGGCAGACAAAATTAGGAGCAAAATACCTCCTTTCGTTTCTGTGATCCTGATACGAAATCGTAAAATTTGTTGAAAATTTTGAATTATTTTGGCAAACAAAATTAGGAGCAAAATACCTCCTTTCGTTTCTGTGATCCTGATACGAAATCGTAAAATTTGTTGAAAATTTTTAAATAATTTGGCAGATAAAATTAGGAGCAAAACACCTCCTTTCGTTTCTGTGATCCTGATACGAAATCGTAAAATTTGTTGAAAATTTTGAATTATTTTGGCAGACAAAATTAGGAGCAAAATACCTCCTTTCGTTTCTGTGATCCTGATACGAAATCGTAAAATTTGTTGAAAATTTTTAAATAATTTGGCAGATAAAATTAGGAGCAAAATACCTCCTTTCGTTTCTGTGATCCTGATACGAAATCGTAAAATTTGTTGAAAATTTTTAAATAATTTGGCAGATAAAATTAGGAGCAAAATACCTCCTTTCGTTTCTGTGATCCTGATACCAAATCGTAAAATTTGTTGAAAATTTTGAATTATTTTGGCAGACAAAATTAGGAGCAAAATACCTCCTTTCGTTTCTGTGATCCTGATACGAAATCGTAAAATTTGTTGAAAATTTTTAAATAATTTGGCAGATAAAATTAGGAGCAAAATACCTCCTTTCGTTTCTGTGATCCTGATACGAAATCGTAAAATTTGTTGAAAATTTTTAAATAATTTGGCAGATAAAATTAGGAGCAAAATACCTCCTTTCGTTTCTGTGATCCTGATACGAAATCGTAAAATTTGTTGAAAATTTTGAATTATTTTGGCAGACAAAATTAGGAGCAAAATACCTCCTTTCGTTTCTGTGATCCTGATACGAAATCGTAAAATTTGTTGAAAATTTTTAAATAATTTGGCAGATAAAATTAGGAGCAAAATACCTCCTTTCGTTTCTGTGATCCTGATACGAAATCGTAAAATTTGTTGAAAATTTTGAATTATTTTGGCAGACAAAATTAGGAGCAAAATACCTCCTTTCGTTTCTGTGATCCTGATACGAAATCGTAAAATTTGTTGAAAATTTTTAAATAATTTGGCAGATAAAATTAGGAGCAAAATACCTCCTTTCGTTTCTGTGATCCTGATACGAAATCGTAAAATTTGTTGAAAATTTTTAAATAATTTGGCAGATAAAATTAGGAGCAAAACACCTCCTTTCGTTTCTGTGATCCTGATACCAAATCGTAAAATTTGTTGAAAATTTTTAAATAATTTGGCAGATAAAATTAGGAGCAAAATACCTCCTTTCGTTTCTGTGATCCTGATACGAAATCGTAAAATTTGTTGAAAATTTTTAAATAATTTGGCAGATAAAATTAGGAGCAAAACACCTCCTTTCGTTTCTGTAATCCTGATACCAAATCTTTGTTGAAAATTTTGAATTATTTTGGCAGACAAAATTAGGAGCAAAATACCTCCTTTCGTTTCTGTGATCCTGATACGAAATCGTAAAATTTGTTGAAAATTTTTAAATAATTTGGCAGATAAAATTAGGAGCAAAATACCTCCTTTCGTTTCTGTGATCCTGATACGAAATCGTAAAATTTGTTGAAAATTTTTAAATAATTTGGCAGATAAAATTAGGAGCAAAACACCTCCTTTCGTTTCTGTAATCCTGATACCAAATCGTAAAATTTGTTGAAAATTTTGAATTATTTTGGCAGACAAAATTAGGAGCAAAATACCTCCTTTCGTTTCTGTGATCCTGATACGAAATCGTAAAATTTGTTGAAAATTTTTAAATAATTTGGCAGATAAAATTAGGAGCAAAATACCTCCTTTCGTTTCTGTGATCCTGATACGAAATCGTAAAATTTGTTGAAAATTTTTAAATAATTTGGCAGATAAAATTAGGAGCAAAACACCTCCTTTCGTTTCTGTGATCCTGATACCAAATCGTAAAATTTGTTGAAAATTTTTAAATAATTTGGCAGATAAAATTAGGAGCAAAATACCTCCTTTCGTTTCTGTGATCCTGATACGAAATCGTAAAATTTGTTGAAAATTTTTAAATAATTTGGCAGATAAAATTAGGAGCAAAATACCTCCTTTCGTTTCTGTGATCCTGATACGAAATCGTAAAATTTGTTGAAAATTTTTAAATAATTTGGCAGATAAAATTAGGAGCAAAATACCTCCTTTCGTTTCTGTGATCCTGATACGAAATCGTAAAATTTGTTGAAAATTTTTAAATAATTTGGCAGATAAAATTAGGAGCAAAACACCTCCTTTCGTTTCTGTGATCCTGATACCAAATCGTAAAATTTGTTGAAAATTTTTAAATAATTTGGCAGATAAAATTAGGAGCAAAATACCTCCTTTCGTTTCTGTGATCCTGATACGAAATCGTAAAATTTGTTGAAAATTTTTAAATAATTTGGCAGATAAAATTAGGAGCAAAACACCTCCTTTCGTTTCTGTGATCCTGATACCAAATCGTAAAATTTGTTGAAAATTTTTAAATAATTTGGCAGATAAAATTAGGAGCAAAATACCTCCTTTCGTTTCTGTGATCCTGATACGAAATCGTAAAATTTGTTGAAAATTTTGAATTATTTTGGCAGACAAAATTAGGAGCAAAACACCTCCTTTCGTTTCTGTGATCCTGATACCAAATCGTAAAATTTGTTGAAAATTTTTAAATAATTTGGCAGATAAAATTAGGAGCAAAATACCTCCTTTCGTTTCTGTGATCCTGATACGAAATCGTAAAATTTGTTGAAAATTTTTAAATAATTTGGCAGATAAAATTAGGAGCAAAACACCTCCTTTCGTTTCTGTGATCCTGATACCAAATCGTAAAATTTGTTGAAAATTTTGAATTATTTTGGCAGACAAAATTAGGAGCAAAACACCTCCTTTCGTTTCTGTGATCCTGATACGAAATCGTAAAATTTGTTGAAAATTTTGAATTATTTTGGCAGATAAAATTAGGAGCAAAACACCTCCTTTCGTTTCTGTGATCCTGATACCAAATCGTAAAATTTGTTGAAAATTTTGAATTATTTTGGCAGACAAAATTAGGAGCAAAACACCTCCTTTCGTTTCTGTGATCCTGATACGAAATCGTAAAATTTGTTGAAAATTTTGAATTATTTTGGCAGACAAAATTAGGAGCAAAACACCTCCTTTCGTTTCTGTGATCCTGATACGAAATCGTAAAATTTGTTGAAAATTTTTAAATAATTTGGCAGATAAAATTAGGAGCAAAACACCTCCTTTCGTTTCTGTGATCCTGATACCAAATCGTAAAATTTGTTGAAAATTTTTAAATAATTTGGCAGATAAAATTAGGAGCAAAACACCTCCTTTCGTTTCTGTGATCCTGATACGAAATCGTAAAATTTGTTGAAAATTTTGAATTATTTTGGCAGACAAAATTAGGAGCAAAACACCTCCTTTCGTTTCTGTGATCCTGATACCAAATCGTAAAATTTGTTGAAAATTTTGAATTATTTTGGCAGACAAAATTAGGAGCAAAACACCTCCTTTCGTTTCTGTGATCCTGATACGAAATCGTAAAATTTGTTGAAAATTTTTAAATAATTTGGCAGATAAAATTAGGAGCAAAACACCTCCTTTCGTTTCTGTGATCCTGATACCAAATCGTAAAATTTGTTGAAAATTTTTAAATAATTTGGCAGATAAAATTAGGAGCAAAACACCTCCTTTCGTTTCTGTGATCCTGATACCAAATCGTAAAATTTGTTGAAAATTTTTAAATAATTTGGCAGATAAAATTAGGAGCAAAACACCTCCTTTCGTTTCTGTGATCCTGATACCAAATCGTAAAATTTGTTGAAAATTTTTAAATAATTTGGCAGATAAAATTAGGAGCAAAATACCTCCTTTCGTTTCTGTGATCCTGATACGAAATCGTAAAATTTGTTGAAAATTTTTAAATAATTTGGCAGATAAAATTAGGAGCAAAACACCTCCTTTCGTTTCTGTGATCCTGATACCAAATCGTAAAATTTGTTGAAAATTTTTAAATAATTTGGCAGATAAAATTAGGAGCAAAATACCTCCTTTCGTTTCTGTGATCCTGATACGAAATCGTAAAATTTGTTGAAAATTTTTAAATAATTTGGCAGATAAAATTAGGAGCAAAACACCTCCTTTCGTTTCTGTGATCCTGATACCAAATCGTAAAATTTGTTGAAAATTTTTAAATAATTTGGCAGATAAAATTAGGAGCAAAATACCCTCCTTTCGTTTCTGTGATCCTGATACGAAATCGTAAAATTTGTTGAAAATTTTTAAATAATTTGGCAGATAAAATTAGGAGCAAAACACCTCCTTTCGTTTCTGTGATCCTGATACCAAATCGTAAAATTTGTTGAAAATTTTTAAATAATTTGGCAGATAAAATTAGGAGCAAAATACCTCCTTTCGTTTCTGTGATCCTGATACGAAATCGTAAAATTTGTTGAAAATTTTGAATTATTTTGGCAGACAAAATTAGGAGCAAAACACCTCCTTTCGTTTCTGTGATCCTGATACCAAATCGTAAAATTTGTTGAAAATTTTTAAATAATTTGGCAGATAAAATTAGGAGCAAAATACCTCCTTTCGTTTCTGTGATCCTGATACGAAATCGTAAAATTTGTTGAAAATTTTTAAATAATTTGGCAGATAAAATTAGGAGCAAAACACCTCCTTTCGTTTCTGTGATCCTGATACCAAATCGTAAAATTTGTTGAAAATTTTGAATTATTTTGGCAGACAAAATTAGGAGCAAAACACCTCCTTTCGTTTCTGTGATCCTGATACGAAATCGTAAAATTTGTTGAAAATTTTGAATTATTTTGGCAGATAAAATTAGGAGCAAAACACCTCCTTTCGTTTCTGTGATCCTGATACCAAATCGTAAAATTTGTTGAAAATTTTGAATTATTTTGGCAGACAAAATTAGGAGCAAAACACCTCCTTTCGTTTCTGTGATCCTGATACGAAATCGTAAAATTTGTTGAAAATTTTGAATTATTTTGGCAGACAAAATTAGGAGCAAAACACCTCCTTTCGTTTCTGTGATCCTGATACGAAATCGTAAAATTTGTTGAAAATTTTTAAATAATTTGGCAGATAAAATTAGGAGCAAAACACCTCCTTTCGTTTCTGTGATCCTGATACCAAATCGTAAAATTTGTTGAAAATTTTTAAATAATTTGGCAGATAAAATTAGGAGCAAAACACCTCCTTTCGTTTCTGTGATCCTGATACGAAATCGTAAAATTTGTTGAAAATTTTGAATTATTTTGGCAGACAAAATTAGGAGCAAAACACCTCCTTTCGTTTCTGTGATCCTGATACCAAATCGTAAAATTTGTTGAAAATTTTGAATTATTTTGGCAGACAAAATTAGGAGCAAAACACCTCCTTTCGTTTCTGTGATCCTGATACGAAATCGTAAAATTTGTTGAAAATTTTTAAATAATTTGGCAGATAAAATTAGGAGCAAAACACCTCCTTTCGTTTCTGTGATCCTGATACCAAATCGTAAAATTTGTTGAAAATTTTTAAATAATTTGGCAGATAAAATTAGGAGCAAAACACCTCCTTTCGTTTCTGTGATCCTGATACCAAATCGTAAAATTTGTTGAAAATTTTTAAATAATTTGGCAGATAAAATTAGGAGCAAAACACCTCCTTTCGTTTCTGTGATCCTGATACCAAATCGTAAAATTTGTTGAAAATTTTTAAATAATTTGGCAGATAAAATTAGGAGCAAAACACCTCCTTTCGTTTCTGTGATCCTGATACCAAATCGTAAAATTTGTTGAAAATTTTTAAATAATTTGGCAGATAAAATTAGGAGCAAAACACCTCCTTTCGTTTCTGTGATCCTGATACCAAATCGTAAAATTTGTTGAAAATTTTTAAATAATTTGGCAGATAAAATTAGGAGCAAAATACCTCCTTTCGTTTCTGTGATCCTGATACGAAATCGTAAAATTTGTTGAAAATTTTGAATTATTTTGGCAGACAAAATTAGGAGCAAAATACCTCCTTTCGTTTCTGTGATCCTGATACGAAATCGTAAAATTTGTTGAAAATTTTTAAATAATTTGGCAGACAAAATTAGGAGCAAAATACCTCCTTTCGTTTCTGTGATCCTGATACGAAATCGTAAAATTTGTTGAAAATTTTTAAATAATTTGGCAGATAAAATTAGGAGCAAAACACCTCCTTTCGTTTCTGTGATCCTGATACCAAATCGTAAAATTTGTTGAAAATTTTTAAATAATTTGGCAGATAAAATTAGGAGCAAAATACCTCCTTTCGTTTCTGTGATCCTGATACGAAATCGTAAAATTTGTTGAAAATTTTGAATTATTTTGGCAGACAAAATTAGGAGCAAAATACCTCCTTTCGTTTCTGTGATCCTGATACGAAATCGTAAAATTTGTTGAAAATTTTTAAATAATTTGGCAGATAAAATTAGGAGCAAAATACCTCCTTTCGTTTCTGTGATCCTGATACGAAATCGTAAAATTTGTTGAAAATTTTTAAATAATTTGGCAGATAAAATTAGGAGCAAAATACCTCCTTTCGTTTCTGTGATCCTGATACGAAATCGTAAAATTTGTTGAAAATTTTTAAATAATTTGGCAGATAAAATTAGGAGCAAAATACCTCCTTTCGTTTCTGTGATCCTGATACGAAATCGTAAAATTTGTTGAAAATTTTGAATTATTTTGGCAGACAAAATTAGGAGCAAAATACCTCCTTTCGTTTCTGTGATCCTGATACGAAATCGTAAAATTTGTTGAAAATTTTGAATTATTTTGGCAAACAAAATTAGGAGCAAAATACCTCCTTTCGTTTCTGTGATCCTGATACGAAATCGTAAAATTTGTTGAAAATTTTTAAATAATTTGGCAGATAAAATTAGGAGCAAAACACCTCCTTTCGTTTCTGTGATCCTGATACGAAATCGTAAAATTTGTTGAAAATTTTGAATTATTTTGGCAGACAAAATTAGGAGCAAAATACCTCCTTTCGTTTCTGTGATCCTGATACGAAATCGTAAAATTTGTTGAAAATTTTTAAATAATTTGGCAGATAAAATTAGGAGCAAAATACCTCCTTTCGTTTCTGTGATCCTGATACGAAATCGTAAAATTTGTTGAAAATTTTTAAATAATTTGGCAGATAAAATTAGGAGCAAAATACCTCCTTTCGTTTCTGTGATCCTGATACCAAATCGTAAAATTTGTTGAAAATTTTGAATTATTTTGGCAGACAAAATTAGGAGCAAAATACCTCCTTTCGTTTCTGTGATCCTGATACGAAATCGTAAAATTTGTTGAAAATTTTGAATTATTTTGGCAGACAAAATTAGGAGCAAAATACCTCCTTTCGTTTCTGTGATCCTGATACGAAATCGTAAAATTTGTTGAAAATTTTGAATTATTTTGGCAAACAAAATTAGGAGCAAAATACCTCCTTTCGTTTCTGTGATCCTGATACGAAATCGTAAAATTTGTTGAAAATTTTTAAATAATTTGGCAGATAAAATTAGGAGCAAAACACCTCCTTTCGTTTCTGTGATCCTGATACGAAATCGTAAAATTTGTTGAAAATTTTGAATTATTTTGGCAGACAAAATTAGGAGCAAAATACCTCCTTTCGTTTCTGTGATCCTGATACGAAATCGTAAAATTTGTTGAAAATTTTTAAATAATTTGGCAGATAAAATTAGGAGCAAAATACCTCCTTTCGTTTCTGTGATCCTGATACGAAATCGTAAAATTTGTTGAAAATTTTTAAATAATTTGGCAGATAAAATTAGGAGCAAAATACCTCCTTTCGTTTCTGTGATCCTGATACCAAATCGTAAAATTTGTTGAAAATTTTGAATTATTTTGGCAGACAAAATTAGGAGCAAAATACCTCCTTTCGTTTCTGTGATCCTGATACGAAATCGTAAAATTTGTTGAAAATTTTTAAATAATTTGGCAGATAAAATTAGGAGCAAAATACCTCCTTTCGTTTCTGTGATCCTGATACGAAATCGTAAAATTTGTTGAAAATTTTTAAATAATTTGGCAGATAAAATTAGGAGCAAAATACCTCCTTTCGTTTCTGTGATCCTGATACGAAATCGTAAAATTTGTTGAAAATTTTGAATTATTTTGGCAGACAAAATTAGGAGCAAAATACCTCCTTTCGTTTCTGTGATCCTGATACGAAATCGTAAAATTTGTTGAAAATTTTTAAATAATTTGGCAGATAAAATTAGGAGCAAAATACCTCCTTTCGTTTCTGTGATCCTGATACGAAATCGTAAAATTTGTTGAAAATTTTGAATTATTTTGGCAGACAAAATTAGGAGCAAAATACCTCCTTTCGTTTCTGTGATCCTGATACGAAATCGTAAAATTTGTTGAAAATTTTTAAATAATTTGGCAGATAAAATTAGGAGCAAAACACCTCCTTTCGTTTCTGTGATCCTGATACCAAATCGTAAAATTTGTTGAAAATTTTTAAATAATTTGGCAGATAAAATTAGGAGCAAAACACCTCCTTTCGTTTCTGTGATCCTGATACCAAATCGTAAAATTTGTTGAAAATTTTTAAATAATTTGGCAGATAAAATTAGGAGCAAAACACCTCCTTTCGTTTCTGTGATCCTGATACCAAATCGTAAAATTTGTTGAAAATTTTTAAATAATTTGGCAGATAAAATTAGGAGCAAAATACCTCCTTTCGTTTCTGTGATCCTGATACGAAATCGTAAAATTTGTTGAAAATTTTGAATTATTTTGGCAGACAAAATTAGGAGCAAAACACCTCCTTTCGTTTCTGTGATCCTGATACCAAATCGTAAAATTTGTTGAAAATTTTTAAATAATTTGGCAGATAAAATTAGGAGCAAAACACCTCCTTTCGTTTCTGTGATCCTGATACCAAATCGTAAAATTTGTTGAAAATTTTTAAATAATTTGGCAGATAAAATTAGGAGCAAAATACCTCCTTTCGTTTCTGTGATCCTGATACGAAATCGTAAAATTTGTTGAAAATTTTTAAATAATTTGGCAGATAAAATTAGGAGCAAAACACCTCCTTTCGTTTCTGTGATCCTGATACCAAATCGTAAAATTTGTTGAAAATTTTGAATTATTTTGGCAGACAAAATTAGGAGCAAAACACCTCCTTTCGTTTCTGTGATCCTGAAACGAAATCGTAAAATTTGTTGAAAATTTTGAATTATTTTGGCAGACAAAATTAGGAGCAAAACACCTCCTTTCGTTTCTGTGATCCTGATACGAAATCGTAAAATTTGTTGAAAATTTTTAAATAATTTGGCAGATAAAATTAGGAGCAAAATACCTCCTTTCGTTTCTGTGATCCTGATACGAAATCGTAAAATTTGTTGAAAATTTTTAAATAATTTGGCAGATAAAATTAGGAGCAAAATACCTCCTTTCGTTTCTGTGATCCTGATACGAAATCGTAAAATTTGTTGAAAATTTTTAAATAATTTGGCAGATAAAATTAGGAGCAAAACACCTCCTTTCGTTTCTGTGATCCTGATACCAAATCGTAAAATTTGTTGAAAATTTTTAAATAATTTGGCAGATAAAATTAGGAGCAAAATACCTCCTTTCGTTTCTGTGATCCTGATACGAAATCGTAAAATTTGTTGAAAATTTTTAAATAATTTGGCAGATAAAATTAGGAGCAAAACACCTCCTTTCGTTTCTGTGATCCTGATACCAAATCGTAAAATTTGTTGAAAATTTTTAAATAATTTGGCAGATAAAATTAGGAGCAAAATACCTCCTTTCGTTTCTGTGATCCTGATACGAAATCGTAAAATTTGTTGAAAATTTTTAAATAATTTGGCAGATAAAATTAGGAGCAAAACACCTCCTTTCGTTTCTGTGATCCTGATACCAAATCGTAAAATTTGTTGAAAATTTTTAAATAATTTGGCAGATAAAATTAGGAGCAAAATACCTCCTTTCGTTTCTGTGATCCTGATACGAAATCGTAAAATTTGTTGAAAATTTTTAAATAATTTGGCAGATAAAATTAGGAGCAAAACACCTCCTTTCGTTTCTGTGATCCTGATACCAAATCGTAAAATTTGTTGAAAATTTTTAAATAATTTGGCAGATAAAATTAGGAGCAAAATACCTCCTTTCGTTTCTGTGATCCTGATACGAAATCGTAAAATTTGTTGAAAATTTTTAAATAATTTGGCAGATAAAATTAGGAGCAAAACACCTCCTTTCGTTTCTGTGATCCTGATACCAAATCGTAAAATTTGTTGAAAATTTTTAAATAATTTGGCAGATAAAATTAGGAGCAAAATACCTCCTTTCGTTTCTGTGATCCTGATACGAAATCGTAAAATTTGTTGAAAATTTTGAATTATTTTGGCAGACAAAATTAGGAGCAAAACACCTCCTTTCGTTTCTGTGATCCTGATACCAAATCGTAAAATTTGTTGAAAATTTTTAAATAATTTGGCAGATAAAATTAGGAGCAAAATACCTCCTTTCGTTTCTGTGATCCTGATACGAAATCGTAAAATTTGTTGAAAATTTTTAAATAATTTGGCAGATAAAATTAGGAGCAAAACACCTCCTTTCGTTTCTGTGATCCTGATACCAAATCGTAAAATTTGTTGAAAATTTTGAATTATTTTGGCAGACAAAATTAGGAGCAAAACACCTCCTTTCGTTTCTGTGATCCTGATACGAAATCGTAAAATTTGTTGAAAATTTTGAATTATTTTGGCAGATAAAATTAGGAGCAAAACACCTCCTTTCGTTTCTGTGATCCTGATACCAAATCGTAAAATTTGTTGAAAATTTTGAATTATTTTGGCAGACAAAATTAGGAGCAAAACACCTCCTTTCGTTTCTGTGATCCTGATACGAAATCGTAAAATTTGTTGAAAATTTTGAATTATTTTGGCAGACAAAATTAGGAGCAAAACACCTCCTTTCGTTTCTGTGATCCTGATACGAAATCGTAAAATTTGTTGAAAATTTTTAAATAATTTGGCAGATAAAATTAGGAGCAAAACACCTCCTTTCGTTTCTGTGATCCTGATACCAAATCGTAAAATTTGTTGAAAATTTTTAAATAATTTGGCAGATAAAATTAGGAGCAAAACACCTCCTTTCGTTTCTGTGATCCTGATACGAAATCGTAAAATTTGTTGAAAATTTTGAATTATTTTGGCAGACAAAATTAGGAGCAAAACACCTCCTTTCGTTTCTGTGATCCTGATACCAAATCGTAAAATTTGTTGAAAATTTTGAATTATTTTGGCAGACAAAATTAGGAGCAAAACACCTCCTTTCGTTTCTGTGATCCTGATACGAAATCGTAAAATTTGTTGAAAATTTTTAAATAATTTGGCAGATAAAATTAGGAGCAAAACACCTCCTTTCGTTTCTGTGATCCTGATACCAAATCGTAAAATTTGTTGAAAATTTTTAAATAATTTGGCAGATAAAATTAGGAGCAAAACACCTCCTTTCGTTTCTGTGATCCTGATACCAAATCGTAAAATTTGTTGAAAATTTTTAAATAATTTGGCAGATAAAATTAGGAGCAAAACACCTCCTTTCGTTTCTGTGATCCTGATACCAAATCGTAAAATTTGTTGAAAATTTTTAAATAATTTGGCAGATAAAATTAGGAGCAAAACACCTCCTTTCGTTTCTGTGATCCTGATACCAAATCGTAAAATTTGTTGAAAATTTTTAAATAATTTGGCAGATAAAATTAGGAGCAAAACACCTCCTTTCGTTTCTGTGATCCTGATACCAAATCGTAAAATTTGTTGAAAATTTTTAAATAATTTGGCAGATAAAATTAGGAGCAAAATACCTCCTTTCGTTTCTGTGATCCTGATACGAAATCGTAAAATTTGTTGAAAATTTTGAATTATTTTGGCAGACAAAATTAGGAGCAAAATACCTCCTTTCGTTTCTGTGATCCTGATACGAAATCGTAAAATTTGTTGAAAATTTTTAAATAATTTGGCAGACAAAATTAGGAGCAAAATACCTCCTTTCGTTTCTGTGATCCTGATACGAAATCGTAAAATTTGTTGAAAATTTTTAAATAATTTGGCAGATAAAATTAGGAGCAAAACACCTCCTTTCGTTTCTGTGATCCTGATACCAAATCGTAAAATTTGTTGAAAATTTTTAAATAATTTGGCAGATAAAATTAGGAGCAAAATACCTCCTTTCGTTTCTGTGATCCTGATACGAAATCGTAAAATTTGTTGAAAATTTTGAATTATTTTGGCAGACAAAATTAGGAGCAAAATACCTCCTTTCGTTTCTGTGATCCTGATACGAAATCGTAAAATTTGTTGAAAATTTTTAAATAATTTGGCAGATAAAATTAGGAGCAAAATACCTCCTTTCGTTTCTGTGATCCTGATACGAAATCGTAAAATTTGTTGAAAATTTTTAAATAATTTGGCAGATAAAATTAGGAGCAAAATACCTCCTTTCGTTTCTGTGATCCTGATACGAAATCGTAAAATTTGTTGAAAATTTTTAAATAATTTGGCAGATAAAATTAGGAGCAAAATACCTCCTTTCGTTTCTGTGATCCTGATACGAAATCGTAAAATTTGTTGAAAATTTTGAATTATTTTGGCAGACAAAATTAGGAGCAAAATACCTCCTTTCGTTTCTGTGATCCTGATACGAAATCGTAAAATTTGTTGAAAATTTTGAATTATTTTGGCAAACAAAATTAGGAGCAAAATACCTCCTTTCGTTTCTGTGATCCTGATACGAAATCGTAAAATTTGTTGAAAATTTTTAAATAATTTGGCAGATAAAATTAGGAGCAAAACACCTCCTTTCGTTTCTGTGATCCTGATACGAAATCGTAAAATTTGTTGAAAATTTTCAAATAATTTGGCAGATAAAATTAGGAGCAAAACACCTCCTTTCGTTTCTGTGATCCTGATACGAAATCGTAAAATTTGTTGAAAATTTTTAAATAATTTGGCAGATAAAATTAGGAGCAAAATACCTCCTTTCGTTTCTGTGATCCTGATACGAAATCGTAAAATTTGTTGAAAATTTTTAAATAATTTGGCAGATAAAATTAGGAGCAAAACACCTCCTTTCGTTTCTGTGATCCTGATACCAAATCGTAAAATTTGTTGAAAATTTTTAAATAATTTGGCAGATAAAATTAGGAGCAAAACACCTCCTTTCGTTTCTGTGATCCTGATACCAAATCGTAAAATTTGTTGAAAATTTTTAAATAATTTGGCAGATAAAATTAGGAGCAAAATACCTCCTTTCGTTTCTGTGATCCTGATACGAAATCGTAAAATTTGTTGAAAATTTTTAAATAATTTGGCAGATAAAATTAGGAGCAAAATACCTCCTTTCGTTTCTGTGATCCTGATACGAAATCGTAAAATTTGTTGAAAATTTTTAAATAATTTGGCAGATAAAATTAGGAGCAAAATACCTCCTTTCGTTTCTGTGATCCTGATACGAAATCGTAAAATTTGTTGAAAATTTTTAAATAATTTGGCAGATAAAATTAGGAGCAAAATACCTCCTTTCGTTTCTGTGATCCTGATACGAAATCGTAAAATTTGTTGAAAATTTTGAATTATTTGGCAGACAAATTAGGAGCAAAATACCTCCTTTCGTTTCTGTGATCCTGATACGAAATCGTAAAATTTGTTGAAAATTTTGAATTATTTTGGCAAACAAAATTAGGAGCAAAATACCTCCTTTCGTTTCTGTGATCCTGATACGAAATCGTAAAATTTGTTGAAAATTTTTAAATAATTTGGCAGATAAAATTAGGAGCAAAACACCTCCTTTCGTTTCTGTGATCCTGATACGAAATCGTAAAATTTGTTGAAAATTTTCAAATAATTTGGCAGATAAAATTAGGAGCAAAACACCTCCTTTCGTTTCTGTGATCCTGATACGAAATCGTAAAATTTGTTGAAAATTTTTAAATAATTTGGCAGATAAAATTAGGAGCAAAATACCTCCTTTCGTTTCTGTGATCCTGATACGAAATCGTAAAATTTGTTGAAAATTTTTAAATAATTTGGCAGATAAAATTAGGAGCAAAATACCTCCTTTCGTTTCTGTGATCCTGATACCAAATCGTAAAATTTGTTGAAAATTTTTAAATAATTTGGCAGATAAAATTAGGAGCAAAATACCTCCTTTCGTTTCTGTGATCCTGATACGAAATCGTAAAATTTGTTGAAAATTTTTAAATAATTTGGCAGATAAAATTAGGAGCAAAATACCTCCTTTCGTTTCTGTGATCCTGATACCAAATCGTAAAATTTGTTGAAAATTTTTAAATAATTTGGCAGATAAAATTAGGAGCAAAATACCTCCTTTCGTTTCTGTGATCCTGATACGAAATCGTAAAATTTGTTGAAAATTTTTAAATAATTTGGCAGATAAAATTAGGAGCAAAACACCTCCTTTCGTTTCTGTGATCCTGATACGAAATCGTAAAATTTGTTGAAAATTTTTAAATAATTTGGCAGATAAAATTAGGAGCAAAATACCTCCTTTCGTTTCTGTGATCCTGATACGAAATCGTAAAATTTGTTGAAAATTTTTAAATAATTTGGCAGATAAAATTAGGAGCAAAACACCTCCTTTCGTTTCTGTGATCCTGATACCAAATCGTAAAATTTGTTGAAAATTTTTAAATAATTTGGCAGATAAAATTAGGAGCAAAATACCTCCTTTCGTTTCTGTGATCCTGATACGAAATCGTAAAATTTGTTGAAAATTTTTAAATAATTTGGCAGATAAAATTAGGAGCAAAATACCTCCTTTCGTTTCTGTGATCCTGATACGAAATCGTAAAATTTGTTGAAAATTTTTAAATAATTTGGCAGATAAAATTAGGAGCAAAATACCTCCTTTCGTTTCTGTGATCCTGATACGAAATCGTAAAATTTGTTGAAAATTTTGAATTATTTTGGCAGACAAAATTAGGAGCAAAACACCTCCTTTCGTTTCTGTGATCCTGATACGAAATCGTAAAATTTGTTGAAAATTTTGAATTATTTTGGCAGACAAAATTAGGAGCAAAATACCTCCTTTCGTTTCTGTGATCCTGATACGAAATCGTAAAATTTGTTGAAAATTTTTAAATAATTTGGCAGATAAAATTAGGAGCAAAATACCTCCTTTCGTTTCTGTGATCCTGATACGAAATCGTAAAATTTGTTGAAAATTTTTAAATAATTTGGCAGATAAAATTAGGAGCAAAATACCTCCTTTCGTTTCTGTGATCCTGATACCAAATCGTAAAATTTGTTGAAAATTTTGAATTATTTTGGCAGACAAAATTAGGAGCAAAATACCTCCTTTCGTTTCTGTGATCCTGATACGAAATCGTAAAATTTGTTGAAAATTTTTAAATAATTTGGCAGATAAAATTAGGAGCAAAATACCTCCTTTCGTTTCTGTGATCCTGATACGAAATCGTAAAATTTGTTGAAAATTTTTAAATAATTTGGCAGATAAAATTAGGAGCAAAATACCTCCTTTCGTTTCTGTGATCCTGATACGAAATCGTAAAATTTGTTGAAAATTTTGAATTATTTTGGCAGACAAAATTAGGAGCAAAATACCTCCTTTCGTTTCTGTGATCCTGATACGAAATCGTAAAATTTGTTGAAAATTTTTAAATAATTTGGCAGATAAAATTAGGAGCAAAATACCTCCTTTCGTTTCTGTGATCCTGATACGAAATCGTAAAATTTGTTGAAAATTTTGAATTATTTTGGCAGACAAAATTAGGAGCAAAATACCTCCTTTCGTTTCTGTGATCCTGATACGAAATCGTAAAATTTGTTGAAAATTTTTAAATAATTTGGCAGATAAAATTAGGAGCAAAATACCTCCTTTCGTTTCTGTGATCCTGATACGAAATCGTAAAATTTGTTGAAAATTTTTAAATAATTTGGCAGATAAAATTAGGAGCAAAACACCTCCTTTCGTTTCTGTGATCCTGATACCAAATCGTAAAATTTGTTGAAAATTTTTAAATAATTTGGCAGATAAAATTAGGAGCAAAATACCTCCTTTCGTTTCTGTGATCCTGATACGAAATCGTAAAATTTGTTGAAAATTTTTAAATAATTTGGCAGATAAAATTAGGAGCAAAACACCTCCTTTCGTTTCTGTAATCCTGATACCAAATCGTAAAATTTGTTGAAAATTTTGAATTATTTTGGCAGACAAAATTAGGAGCAAAATACCTCCTTTCGTTTCTGTGATCCTGATACGAAATCGTAAAATTTGTTGAAAATTTTTAAATAATTTGGCAGATAAAATTAGGAGCAAAATACCTCCTTTCGTTTCTGTGATCCTGATACGAAATCGTAAAATTTGTTGAAAATTTTTAAATAATTTGGCAGATAAAATTAGGAGCAAAACACCTCCTTTCGTTTCTGTGATCCTGATACCAAATCGTAAAATTTGTTGAAAATTTTTAAATAATTTGGCAGATAAAATTAGGAGCAAAATACCTCCTTTCGTTTCTGTGATCCTGATACGAAATCGTAAAATTTGTTGAAAATTTTTAAATAATTTGGCAGATAAAATTAGGAGCAAAATACCTCCTTTCGTTTCTGTGATCCTGATACGAAATCGTAAAATTTGTTGAAAATTTTTAAATAATTTGGCAGATAAAATTAGGAGCAAAATACCTCCTTTCGTTTCTGTGATCCTGATACGAAATCGTAAAATTTGTTGAAAATTTTTAAATAATTTGGCAGATAAAATTAGGAGCAAAACACCTCCTTTCGTTTCTGTGATCCTGATACCAAATCGTAAAATTTGTTGAAAATTTTTAAATAATTTGGCAGATAAAATTAGGAGCAAAATACCTCCTTTCGTTTCTGTGATCCTGATACGAAATCGTAAAATTTGTTGAAAATTTTTAAATAATTTGGCAGATAAAATTAGGAGCAAAACACCTCCTTTCGTTTCTGTGATCCTGATACCAAATCGTAAAATTTGTTGAAAATTTTTAAATAATTTGGCAGATAAAATTAGGAGCAAAATACCTCCTTTCGTTTCTGTGATCCTGATACGAAATCGTAAAATTTGTTGAAAATTTTTAAATAATTTGGCAGATAAAATTAGGAGCAAAACACCTCCTTTCGTTTCTGTGATCCTGATACCAAATCGTAAAATTTGTTGAAAATTTTTAAATAATTTGGCAGATAAAATTAGGAGCAAAATACCTCCTTTCGTTTCTGTGATCCTGATACGAAATCGTAAAATTTGTTGAAAATTTTTAAATAATTTGGCAGATAAAATTAGGAGCAAAACACCTCCTTTCGTTTCTGTGATCCTGATACCAAATCGTAAAATTTGTTGAAAATTTTTAAATAATTTGGCAGATAAAATTAGGAGCAAAATACCTCCTTTCGTTTCTGTGATCCTGATACGAAATCGTAAAATTTGTTGAAAATTTTTAAATAATTTGGCAGATAAAATTAGGAGCAAAACACCTCCTTTCGTTTCTGTGATCCTGATACCAAATCGTAAAATTTGTTGAAAATTTTTAAATAATTTGGCAGATAAAATTAGGAGCAAAATACCTCCTTTCGTTTCTGTGATCCTGATACGAAATCGTAAAATTTGTTGAAAATTTTTAAATAATTTGGCAGATAAAATTAGGAGCAAAACACCTCCTTTCGTTTCTGTGATCCTGATACCAAATCGTAAAATTTGTTGAAAATTTTTAAATAATTTGGCAGATAAAATTAGGAGCAAAATACCTCCTTTCGTTTCTGTGATCCTGATACGAAATCGTAAAATTTGTTGAAAATTTTTAAATAATTTGGCAGATAAAATTAGGAGCAAAACACCTCCTTTCGTTTCTGTGATCCTGATACCAAATCGTAAAATTTGTTGAAAATTTTTAAATAATTTGGCAGATAAAATTAGGAGCAAAATACCTCCTTTCGTTTCTGTGATCCTGATACAAAATCGTAAAATTTGTTGAAAATTTTGAATTATTTTGGCAGACAAAATTAGGAGCAAAACACCTCCTTTCGTTTCTGTGATCCTGATACGAAATCGTAAAATTTGTTGAAAATTTTGAATTATTTTGGCAGACAAAATTAGGAGCAAAATACCTCCTTTCGTTTCTGTGATCCTGATACGAAATCGTAAAATTTGTTGAAAATTTTTAAATAATTTGGCAGATAAAATTAGGAGCAAAATACCTCCTTTCGTTTCTGTGATCCTGATACGAAATCGTAAAATTTGTTGAAAATTTTTAAATAATTTGGCAGATAAAATTAGGAGCAAAACACCTCCTTTCGTTTCTGTGATCCTGATACGAAATCGTAAAATTTGTTGAAAATTTTGAATTATTTTGGCAGACAAAATTAGGAGCAAAACACCTCCTTTCGTTTCTGTGATCCTGATACCAAATCGTAAAATTTGTTGAAAATTTTGAATTATTTTGGCAGACAAAATTAGGAGCAAAATACCTCCTTTCGTTTCTGTGATCCTGATACCAAATCGTAAAATTTGTTGAAAATTTTGAATTATTTTGGCAGACAAAATTAGGAGCAAAATACCTCCTTTCGTTTCTGTGATCCTGATACGAAATCGTAAAATTTGTTGAAAATTTTGAATTATTTTGGCAGACAAAATTAGGAGCAAAACACCTCCTTTCGTTTCTGTGATCCTGATACGAAATCGTAAAATTTGTTGAAAATTTTGAATTATTTTGGCAGACAAAATTAGGAGCAAAACACCTCCTTTCGTTTCTGTGATCCTGATACCAAATCGTAAAATTTGTTGAAAATTTTGAATTATTTTGGCAGACAAAATTAGGAGCAAAATACCTCCTTTCGTTTCTGTGATCCTGATACCAAATCGTAAAATTTGTTGAAAATTTTTAAATAATTTGGCAGACAAAATTAGGAGCAAAATACCTCCTTTCGTTTCTGTGATCCTGATACCAAATCGTAAAATTTGTAGAAAATTTTGAATTATTTTGGCAGACAAAATTAGGAGCAAAATACCTCCTTTCGTTTCTGTGATCCTGATACCAAATCGTAAAATTTGTTGAAAATTTTGAATTATTTTGGCAGACAAAATTAGGAGCAAAACACCTCCTTTCGTTTCTGTGATCCTGATACCAAATCGTAAAATTTGTTGAAAATTTTGAATTATTTTGGCAGACAAAATTAGGAGCAAAATACCTCCTTTCGTTTCTGTGATCCTGATACGAAATCGTAAAATTTGTAGAAAATTTTGAATTATTTTGGCAGACAAAATTAGGAGCAAAACACCTCCTTTCGTTTCTGTGATCCTGATACGAAATCGTAAAATTTGTTGAAAATTTTTAAATAATTTGGCAGACAAAATTAGGAGCAAAATACCTCCTCTCGTTTCTGTGATCCTGATACGAAATCGTAAAATTTGTTGGAAATTTTAAATTATTTTGGCAGACAAAATTAGGAGCAAAATACCTCCTTTAGTTTCTGTGATTCTGATACCAAATCGTAAAATTTGTTGAAAATTTTTAAATAATTTGGCAGACAAAATTAGGAGCAAAATACCTCCTTTCGTTTCTGTGATCCTGATACCAAATCGTAAAATTTGTAGAAAATTGTGAATTATTTTGGCAGACAAAATTAGGAGCACAATACCTCCTTTCGTTTCTGTGATCCTGATACGAAATCGTAAAATTTGTAGAAAATTTTGAATTATTTTGGCAGACAAAATTAGGAGCAAAATACCTCCTTTCGTTTCTGTGATCCTGATACCAAATCGTAAAATTTGTAGAAAATTTTGAATTATTTTGGCAGACAAAATTAGGAGCAAAATACCTCCTTTCGTTTCTGTGATCCTGATACCAAATCGTAAAATTTGTAGAAAATTTTGAATTATTTTGGCAGACAAAATTAGGAGCAAAACACCTCCTTTCGTTTCTGTGATCCTGATACCAAATCGTAAAATTTGTTGAAAATTTTTAAATAATTTGGCAGACAAAATTAGGCTCAAAATACCTCCCTTCGTTTCTGTGATCCTGATACCAAATCGTAAAATTTGTTGAAAATTTTGAATTATTTTGGCAGACAAAATTAGGAGCAAAATACCTCCTTTCGTTTCTGTGATCCTGATACGAAATCGTAAAATTTGTTGAAAATTTTGAATTATTTTGGCAGACAAAATTAGGAGCAAAATACCTCCTTTCGTTTCTGTGATCCTGATACGAAATCGTAAAATTTGTTGAAAATTTTGAATTATTTTGGCAGACAAAATTAGAAGCAAATACCTCCTTTCGTTTCTGTGATCCTGATACGAAATCGTAAAATTTGTTGAAAATTTTGAATTATTTTGGCAGACAAAATTAGGAGCAAAATACCTCCTTTCGTTTCTGTGATCCTGATACGAAATCGTAAAATTTGTTGAAAATTTTTAAATAATTTGGCAGACAAAATTAGGAGCAAAATACCTCCTTTCGTTTCTGTGATCCTGATACCAAATCGTAAAATTTGTTGAAAATTTTTAAATAATTTGGCAGACAAAATTAGGAGCAAAATACCTCCTTTCGTTTCTGTGATTCTGATACCAAATCGTAAAATTTGTTGAAAATTTTGAATTATTTTGGCAGACAAAATTAGGAGCAAAATACCTCCTTTCGTTTCTGTGATCCTGATACGAAATAGTAAAATTTGTTGAAAATTTTGAATTATTTTGGCAGACAAAATTAGAAGCAAATACCTCCTTTCGTTTCTGTGATCCTGATACGAAATCGTAAAATTTGTTGAAAATTTTGAATTATTTTGGCAGACAAAATTAGGAGCAAAATACCTCCTTTCGTTTCTGTGATCCTGATACCAAATCGTAAAATTTGTTAAAAATTTTGAATTATTTTGGCAGACAAAATTAGAAGCAAATACCTCCTTTCGTTTCTGTGATCCTGATACGAAATCGTAAAATTTGTTGAAAATTTTGAATTATTTTGGCAGACAAAATTAGGAGCAAAATACCTCCTTTCGTTTCTGTGATCCTGATACGAAATCGTAAAATTTGTTGAAAATTTTGAATTATTTTGGCAGACAAAATTAGAAGCAAATACCTCCTTTCGTTTCTGTGATCCTGATACGAAATCGTAAAATTTGTTGAAAATTTTGAATTATTTTGGCAGACAAAATTAGGAGCAAAATACCTCCTTTCGTTTCTGTGATCCTGATACGAAATCGTAAAATTTGTTGAAAATTTTTAAATAATTTGGCAGACAAAATTAGGAGCAAAATACCTCCTTTCGTTTCTGTGATCCTGATACGAAATAGTAAAATTTGTTGAAAATTTTGAATTATTTTGGCAGACAAAATTAGAAGCAAATACCTCCTTTCGTTTCTGTGATCCTGATACGAAATCGTAAAATTTGTTGAAAATTTTGAATTATTTTGGCAGACAAAATTAGGAGCAAAATACCTCCTTTCGTTTCTGTGATCCTGATACGAAATCGTAAAATTTGTTGAAAATTTTGAATTATTTTGGCAGTCAAAATTAGGAGCAAAATACCTCCTTTCGTTTCTGTGATCCTGATACCAAATCGTAAAATTTGTTGAAAATTTTTAAATAATTTGGCAGACAAAATTAGGAGCAAAATACCTCCTTTCGTTTCTGTGATCCTGATACGAAATAGTAAAATTTGTTGAAAATTTTGAATTATTTTGGCAGACAAAATTAGAAGCAAATACCTCCTTTCGTTTCTGTGATCCTGATACGAAATCGTAAAATTTGTAGAAAATTTTGCATTATTTTGGCAGACAAAATTAGGAGCAAAATACCTCCTTTCGTTTCTGTGATCCTGATACCAAATCGTAAAATTTGTTGAAAATTTTGAATTATTTTGGCAGACAAAATTAGGAGCAAAATACCTCCTTTCGTTTCTGTGATCCTGATACGAAATAGTAAAATTTGTTGAAAATTTTGAATTATTTTGGCAGACAAAATTAGAAGCAAATACCTCCTTTCGTTTCTGTGATCCTGATACGAAATCGTAAAATTTGTTGAAAATTTTGAATTATTTTGGCAGACAAAATTAGGAGCAAAATACCTCCTTTCGTTTCTGTGATCCTGATACCAAATCGTAAAATTTGTAGAAAATTTTGAATTATTTTGGCAGACAAAATTAGGAGCAAAATACCTCCTTTCGTTTCTGTGATCCTGATACCAAATCGTAAAATTTGTTGAAAATTTTTAAATAATTTGGCAGACAAAATTAGGCTCAAAATACCTCCCTTCGTTTCTGTGATCCTGATACCAAATCGTAAAATTTGTTGAAAATTTTGAATTATTTTGGCAGACAAAATTAGGAGCAAAATACCTCCTTTCGTTTCTGTGATCCTGATACGAAATAGTAAAATTTGTTGAAAATTTTGAATTATTTTGGCAGACAAAATTAGGAGCAAAATACCTCCTTTCGTTTCTGTGATCCTGATACGAAATAGTAAAATTTGTTGAAAATTTTGAATTATTTTGGCAGACAAAATTAGAAGCAAATACCTCCTTTCGTTTCTGTGATCCTGATACGAAATCGTAAAATTTGTTGAAAATTTTGAATTATTTTGGCAGACAAAATTAGGAGCAAAATACCTCCTTTCGTTTCTGTGATCCTGATACGAAATCGTAAAATTTGTTGAAAATTTTGAATTATTTTGGCAGTCAAAATTAGGAGCAAAATACCTCCTTTCGTTTCTGTGATCCTGATACCAAATCGTAAAATTTGTTGAAAATTTTGAATTATTTTGGCAGACAAAATTAGGAGCAAAATACCTCCTTTCGTTTCTGTGATTCTGATACCAAATCGTAAAATTTGTTGAAAATTTTGAATTATTTTGGCAGTCAAAATTAGGAGCAAAATACCTCCTTTCGTTTCTGTGATTCTGATACCAAATCGTAAAATTTGTTGAAAATTTTGAATTATTTTGGCAGTCAAAATTAGGAGCAAAATACCTCCTTTCGTTTCTGTGATCCTGATACCAAATCGTAAAATTTGTTGAAAATTTTGAATTATTTTGGCAGACAAAATTAGGAGCAAAATACCTCCTTTCGTTTCTGTGATTCTGATACCAAATCGTAAAATTTGTTGAAAATTTTGAATTATTTTGGCAGACAAAATTAGGAGCAAAATACCTCCTTCCGTTTCTGTGATCCTGATACCAAATCGTAAAATTTGTTGAAAATTTTGAATTATTTTGGCAGACAAAATTAGGAGCAAAATACCTCCTTTCGTTTCTGTGATCCTGATACGAAATCGTAAAATTTGTTGAAAATTTTGAATTATTTTGGCAGACAAAATTAGGAGCAAAATACCTCCTTTCGTTTCTGTGATTCTGATACCAAATCGTAAAATTTGTTGAAAATTTTGAATTATTTTGGCAGTCAAAATTAGGAGCAAAATACCTCCTTCCGTTTCTGTGATCCTGATACCAAATCGTAAAATTTGTTGAAAATTTTGAATTATTTTGGCAGACAAAATTAGGAGCAAAATACCTCCTTTCGTTTCTGTGATCCTGATACGAAATCGTAAAATTTGTTGAAAATTTTGAAGTATTTTGGCAGACAAAATTAGGAGCAAAATACCTCCTTTCGTTTCTGTGATCCTGATACGAAATCGTGAAATTTGTTGAAAATTTTGAATTATTTTGGCAGTCAAAATTAGGAGCAAAATACCTCCTTTCGTTTCTGTGATCCTGATACGAAATCGTAAAATTTGTTGAAAATTTTGAATTATTTTGGCAGACAAAATTAGGAGCAAAATACCTCCTTTCGTTTCTGTGATCCTGATACGAAATCGTAAAATTTGTTGAAAATTTTGAAGTATTTTGGCAGACAAAATTAGGAGCAAAATACCTCCTTTCGTTTCTGTGATCCTGATACGAAATCGTAAAATTTGTTGAAAATTTTGAATTATTTTGGCAGACAAAATTAGGAGCAAAACACCTCCTTTCGTTTCTGTGATCCTGATACCAAATCGTAAAATTTGTTGAAAATTTTGAATTATTTTGGCAGACAAAATTAGGAGCAAAATACCTCCTTTCGTTTCTGTGATCCTGATACGAAATCGTAAAATTTGTTGAAAATTTTTAAATAATTTGGCAGACAAAATTAGGAGCAAAATACCTCCTTTCGTTTCTGTGATCCTGATACGAAATCGTGAAATTTGTTGAAAATTTTGAAGTATTTTGGCAGACAAAATTAGGAGCAAAATACCTCCTTTCGTTTCTGTGATCCTGATACGAAATCGTAAAATTTGTTGAAAATTTTGAATTATTTTGGCAGTCAAAATTAGGAGCAAAATACCTCCTGTCGTTTCTGTGATCCTGATACGAAATCGTAAAATTTGTTGAAAATTTTGAATTATTTTGGCAGACAAAATTAGGAGCAAAATACCTCCTTTCGTTTCTGTGATCCTGATACGAAATCGTAAAATTTGTTGAAAATTTTGAATTATTTTGGCAGTCAAAATTAGGAGCAAAATACCTCCTGTCGTTTCTGTGATCCTGATACGAAATCGTAAAATTTGTTGAAAATTTTGAATTATTTTGGCAGTCAAAATTAGGAGCAAAATACCTCCTGTCGTTTCTGTGATCCTGATACGAAATCGTAAAATTTGTTGAAAATTTTGAATTATTTTGGCAGACAAAATTAGGAGCAAAATACCTCCTTTCGTTTCTGTGATCCTGATACGAAATCGTAAAATTTGTTGAAAATTTTGAATTATTTTGGCAGTCAAAATTAGGAGCAAAATACCTCCTGTCGTTTCTGTGATCCTGATACGAAATCGTAAAATTTGTTGAAAATTTTGAATTATTTTGGCAGACAAAATTAGGAGCAAAATACCTCCTTTCGTTTCTGTGATCCTGATACGAAATCGTAAAATTTGTTGAAAATTTTGAATTATTTTGGCAGTCAAAATTAGGAGCAAAATACCTCCTGTCGTTTCTGTGATCCTGATACGAAATCGTAAAATTTGTTGAAAATTTTGAATTATTTTGGCAGACAAAATTAGGAGCAAAATACCTCCTTTCGTTTCTGTGATCCTGATACGAAATCGTAAAATTTGTTGAAAATTTTGAATTATTTTGGCAGTCAAAATTAGGAGCAAAATACCTCCTGTCGTTTCTGTGATCCTGATACGAAATCGTAAAATTTGTTGAAAATTTTGAATTATTTTGGCAGTCAAAATTAGGAGCAAAATACCTCCTGTCGTTTCTGTGATCCTGATACGAAATCGTAAAATTTGTTGAAAATTTTGAATTATTTTGGCAGACAAAATTAGGAGCAAAATACCTCCTTTCGTTTCTGTGATCCTGATACGAAATCGTAAAATTTGTTGAAAATTTTGAATTATTTTGGCAGACAAAATTAGAAGCAAATACCTCCTTTCGTTTCTGTGATCCTGATACGAAATCGTAAAATTTGTTGAAAATTTTGAATTATTTTGGCAGACAAAATTAGGAGCAAAATACCTCCTTTCGTTTCTGTGATCCTGATACGAAATCGTAAAATTTGTTGAAAATTTTGAATTATTTTGGCAGTCAAAATTAGGAGCAAAATACCTCCTGTCGTTTCTGTGATCCTGATACGAAATCGTAAAATTTGTTGAAAATTTTGAATTATTTTGGCAGACAAAATTAGGAGCAAAACACCTCCTTTCGTTTCTGTGATCCTGATACCAAATCGTAAAATTTGTTGAAAATTTTGAATTATTTTGGCAGACAAAATTAGGAGCAAAACACCTCCTTTCGTTTCTGTGATCCTGATACCAAATCGTAAAATTTGTTGAAAATTTTGAATTATTTTGGCAGACAAAATTAGGAGCAAAATACCTCCTTTCGTTTCTGTGATCCTGATACGAAATCGTGAAATTTGTTGAAAATTTTGAAGTATTTTAGCAGACAAAATTAGGAGCAAAATACCTCCTTTCGTTTCTGTGATCCTGATACCAAATCGTAAAATTTGTTGAAAATTTTGAAGTATTTTGGCAGACAAAATTAGGAGCAAAATACCTCCTTTCGTTTCTGTGATCCTGATACCAAATCGTAAAATTTGTTGAAAATTTTGAATTATTTTGGCAGACAAAATTAGGAGCAAAATACCTCCTTTCGTTTCTGTGATCCTGATACGAAATAGTAAAATTTGTTGAAAATTTTGAATTATTTTGGCAGACAAAATTAGGAGCAAAATACCTCCTTTCGTTTCTGTGATCCTGATACGAAATAGTAAAATTTGTTGAAAATTTTGAATTATTTTGGCAGACAAAATTAGGAGCAAAACACCTCCTTTCGTTTCTGTGATCCTGATACGAAATAGTAAAATTTGTTGAAAATTTTGAATTATTTTGGCAGACAAAATTAGGAGCAAAATACCTCCTTTCGTTTCTGTGATCCTGATACGAAATCGTAAAATTTTTTGTTACAAATCGTGAACAATTTTCGAAATTATTTTGGGGTAGACATTCTGAACCGCAAATTTTCGATCGATTTTTGAAGTGAAAAATAACTCTTTTCGTTATAATCTAGGCAAAAATATTTTAAAATTTTATTATGAGTGCACTTTGGTCTTTTATTGTTTAAAAACATACATACATTCATTCATTCATTCATTCGTTGACAATGAACAATCTTAGAATTAATTAGTTTTTATGGCCCTTAAAAGGGCCGTTGTTTTTGGGTGTGGGGAGTCCAAGATTCTTCGTTGTCGTATCTCTAGAAGATGTTGGTGTGGTCGACTACCTTCTCAAGGGAGCTGGTTTCTCGTGACGATCACAAATACCTCTTGCCTCTTCTTATCCAGTTAATCTTTGTGCAATTCTTGGATGCGTTTTCAATTATTTTATTGGGACACAAAAATTTAGGAAGGGAATGATTAGGGTATTAGGTTTTATTTATTTAATTCCTCAAGGCTTACAAAAATATCCACCTGAAAATGGTTAAAAAACGTTAACTGGAGTTTTAGTTGTAAAGACAAAATAATTTTAACTTATATTATAAGTTGCATTTAACTAAATGCAATAAAGTCCAATTTTCGGAATCATATATCAAGTTGAACACTCATAAACACACAAAATACGCATTTTTTTCCCGAGTAATACCATGAAAAAAATTGGTGATGTAGCCATCATGTTACTTTCTCCGACTTGATGGTATTATTTATATTTACGTTTTCATGGTTTATTTTCAATTGAAATCATATTTTAAATGTACATGGAGCGTTGTGTAAACTCGGATGAAACTGACATTTAAAACGTCAAAATTATGAAAGATGGAAAAATTATACTTCAAATTCAAAAACTCAGTTTACTCAAAAACTAAAGGGATTTCGAAAATACTTATTCTTTATAAGTTGTTTATTTTAGCATTCTACACAATTATTATTAACATAAATTTGCTGCAACTATTATCGTTTTATAATTATAAACCAAAAATTTAAAAAAAGTAATAAATTTTTTTCTCGACTAAAAATGATTTTATGAAAAATGTTTTCAAGCAAAAGATGTTTATTCCTTTGTTGTCTTCAAAGTTTGTTAAGATGTTTTTTGTGGTATTTTTCATATTTAAGAAAATATTGGCAAAAAACAAAAAACAGTTAAGGTAAACGCCCACTTCCGGTGTACGAAATTTTACCAAAAGCTTTTCAGTTCTTTGGATTGCCAAATAAGGCTTATGTTCAAAGTTTGATGTTAATTGATTTGGTAGTTTTTGAGATACAGCGCGTACAAGCAGACATGTATACATTAGAACAGGAATGTGTAAGTGTTGTTAAGATACATATAACAACACCAGTGCTGTTAAGATACATATAACAACACCAGTGTTGTTAAGAATTCCTTAACAACATTAGTGTTGTTATAGGTACCTCAACGTTACTCGTTGCTAATGAGTTATTGGCATGTTAACATTACAGGATAAAATATACCCAGTTTTCATAATTTGAGAAAAAAATCATTCCCAGTGCTACAAATCGGAATATGTATCACAGGATTTAAGAGTTTCCCCACGATTACATGACTTAAATTACGTGTATTTTAACAGTAAAGGTTACTATTATACAAACATTTACTCTGTCTCTTCTGCAATGATTAGATTATATATTATTCAGGGATGGTTGAGATACTTGCTTAATGCTGTGCGTAAAACAGCGCCCAAGAATGGGGGCCAAGTTTTATGACAGGGCTTCGCGGATGTGGGTCAAACGTATGAGAATTCAAGTCAGCTACCCTCTTAGGCGCATTTTCTGTCATCAAGAAAATTCCGTTCCCATCGCCCTCCCTTCCGAAAAAAATATATATGTACGACGCCTTTGTTTTAAAAATTCAAAGGGGCAGACGCAGCCGCCCCCTCGCGTACACACACACACGTGCGTATAAAAGGAGAAAACAGAAGTCTGGTAATCTTTTATCTTTTATCTCGCACATCTCCATCGCCTGAAATGGCGCTAGTACTGAAATGTTGATGAACCAGAGAGTTTCCGGGACGGAATTAAACCTTTAAATAAATAAGCAGGTTTCGTGCAAATGGAATTGAGGGGGGCCCTCCTCCGCCACTGTTTTTTTCTTTCTTATATGTGCGAATGTTTTTTTTTCTTCTTCGCATGGGCCGGAAAAGGGCCGCCATGGAATGGATTGCCGGGGCACTTAATTGACAGTGCAACGTACGAGAATACGGTTACGGGGGAAAACAGATTTAGTTTCCGGTCCTTAATTTTGTTTGCTACCCTGTCCCACATTTACTTAATCTTAATATGCTTTACCACTTTGTTGTGAATTACATTTAATGCTGGTGCTGAATTTCCTTGCTGTCGCCGTTTTATGAAGATTATGAAAATTATACAAAACTACACGCAAGACAATGAAATATTCCGTGTATGGTAGAGAGAACTGGGGAATTACTCTTGATTTACGTTTCTTCCACTGTTACAAGCCTTACGAAGATGTAATTTTGTCTATAGAAACATCATCAGTGATGGTTCGAGGGTTTTTTTTCTGGTACGGCCGAGGAACAAGAGGTGGTAATACAGATAGGTAGGGTCAGTTGCAGAGACGGCTGGCTGCGTGACCGCACCTATCTGTATTACCACCTCTTGTTCCAAGGTCGTACCAGAAAAAAACCCGCGAACCATCACTGAATATCATTGAACTATCAATACGTAAATATTAAAACAACTAGCGCTACCCGGCATGCGTTGCACTGCCACTCAAATATATAGAAATAAAGATTCAATTCGTTTATTGGAGTGCTTTAGGATAAACAATATTTTTAGTTTTTCCGTCTGGTGCGCACACGAATAAATCTGATGGTTTTCCAACACGTGAACAGGCCACATATAGTTGTCCATGTGAGAAGCATGGATTCTCCAAATTTAGTCCACACACTTGTAGCGATTGGCCCTGTGCTTTGTTGATTGTCATTGCAAACGCGAGTCGCACAGGAAACTGTAAACGTTTAAATGGAAATGGCATATCTGTCGGAATCATTGGGATGCGTGGTAATAGTACATCTTCGCCTTTAAATTTTCCATTCAAAATGGTAGCTTGGATGATATTGTTCATCATCTTTTTCACTGAAAGCCTGGTACCGTTGCAAAGTTGTGGTGGATTGATGTTGCGAAGAAGGATTATAGGCACGCCAAGTTTCAATGTTAAAATGTGCGGCGGCATGCCTGGCAAATCAAGTGAATTCAAAAATTCGGTTGGATAGTTGACAACTTCGTCTTGATCCATTACAGTATCCACGGACTTGTACGTTGTAGCTTCACCTGGTATTTCATTTTGAATGCTGTAATTGATCGCATTCACATCGTTATTTTTGGCTGCTAATATAGCACGTGAACTCAGCCACTGATGATTTTTATAATTCTGGGCGATATTTGGGAAAACTTTGCGAACCAATATTTCTGTGGTTGCAGTGATTTCACAGAAGTTTGTAGGCAATGAGATATATTCTGTAGATTCTTCGATTGGCATTTTCCCATTCCCAATATCCAACAATTGTTTTGCAAAACGTTCAGCAAATGCATCATGTTGTAATTGTACACGCATATTAGTCTTCAAAGTCAATTTTTGTACGTGTCGCCATAAAACTGACGATTTGAGACTTGCATTAAGTTCATCGGCGGATGTTGAACGTGGTATAATAGGGAGAGTTTGTCGAAAATCGCCAGACAATAAAATGAGTGCGCCACCGAAGAGCTGTTCATTTCTTCTCAAATCTGTTAGTGTACGATGAAGCGCTTCCAAAGCTTTTTTATGGGCCATAGTACACTCGTCCCATATAATCAGTTGACATGTTTGGAGTACTTTACCCATTCCAGAATCTTTGCTGATATTGCATGTGGGGGTCTCAGTAATTTGAACATTTAACGGCAATTTAAGTGCTGAATGCGCTGTTCGGCCACCATCCAAAAGAGTTGCAGCAATCCCAGATGAAGCGATTGCCACTGCAATATTTTTTTGAGATCGTATAGTTGCCAAAATGAATGAAATCAGAAAAGTTTTGCCTGTACCACCGGGCGCATCAAGGAAATACAAACCGCCACTGTGGCTTGTAGTTGCATGGATAATTTGGTCATAAGCTATACGCTGTTCTGGGAGTTATTTCGGAAGATTCGTTTGAACAAATCTATCCAATTCGTCGACATTCAAGTGTGTTTCTCGTTGTAAATCAAAAATGATTTTCGATCCATGAATTAGTTACGAACGGACCAGTGTCTTGAGCGCTGAGGGGCGCTCAGGCAACAAGTTCGCCGCGTGCTCCGGAACGAGTCCTTGTACCCACAGATGGTAATTCTAGTAGTCCGCATTCTTCCTATAGATGGCAGTATTGTTTACTGCTGAGTTTTCAAGTTGCCGGCATGCTCTAACCTAAAAATTTAATGATGTCCCCGTGAAAGCGGAGAGTTCAAAAAACGGTCGTGTTTTCGGAGTGAAATGGCACCCCTATATTCAAAGTTTAATAAAAATTGATTAAGATCACTTTTTGGCCGCCACTTTGAATTTTTCAAATCTGATCATAAATTTGTGTTCAGCGACCGCAAGAACCCTTATTTTCGAAGTTTCAATACAATTGATAGATATTTCACTTTTTTGGTCCGCCATATTGGATCCAAAAATTTTAATTATTCAAATATGACCTCAAATTGGAGCTCAGCGACCCCAAAAACCCATGAATTCACTTCTTCTTGGACAAATTGATCGAGTAACTCAAATTCTACGAGCAAAACCCGTTCCCAAAACTTTAAACGCGTTTTTCTCGAAATATGATTTTTCAAAACTGCGGAACTTGCAACTCTTTAACCGTTCAACCAATCAACTTCGCGTTTGGCAAATCTTAAAGGAAACAAAATTCTCCATGGAATAGACCTATCAAATTGTAAAATTTCGATTAAAACGATTTTTTTACAGCAGGCCGAAGTTGAAAAATCATGCGAAAAACGATACATTTTTTCAAGTGGCCGCCATTTTGTTTCTATAACGATTTTTTTCGTGACTTTGGTCTATTCTATTCTTTGGGATGTAAGCTTTAAGGTCGTTTTGGTTTCATAGTTCTAGGTGACGAATAGCGGCAGATGAGCTTTTTTTAATCAACGTTTCCTGGAGCCGCCATTTTGGAAGCCATTTTGGAAAAACCACAACTCAAAAAAATTGATTTTGTAGACCAAATGTCTACACTTTGCCTACACTTTGCAAAAAAGCGCAGATGTCTAAGTAACATCAGCTCCTCAAAAAAAAAATTGTCAAACATTAGGTACGTTTAAAACAATGACAAAGGTGACAGGTGACATTCCCGTGTGGGCGTCGGGCGCAAGTGATCCGCTGGATTCGGATCTGGGTGCAAAAAAAATATCGGCGAGAAAAATTAAAAATCAACAAATGTGACAAAAAAATTAAATATTTAGATTTAGAACAAAAACGAAATTACAGGCCAAAGATCTAAAAATTATCGTCCAGAAAACCAAAAATCCTGGTTTTAAAATAAACAAGCAGACCAAAAAATTCAAAATTTAAGTAAAGGGAAAATAATTTAGCATTTTCACACTCCAAATAACTCTTTAGCTCAAAGTAAGTTTCCGGCCAGAAAATCAATAATTCAAGTTAAAAAATGTAAAATATAGGAGAAAAAATCTAAAATTCGGGGTTAAAAATAAGAAATGATGATTAAAAAATCGAAAATTTCAACAAACAACGAACATTTCAGAGAGAAGTTAACAAATTTAGACCAAACAAATTTAAAATTCAGGTCCAAAATCTAAATTATAGGCGAGAAAAATGAATCAACAAGTGCGACCAAAAAATCGAATATTCAGAACAAAAACGAAATTACAGACCAAAGATCTAAAATATCGTCCAGAAAATCAAAAATCCTGGTCTAAAAATAAAAAATGCAGACCAAACAATTAAAAATTCTAGTAACGCTTCCGATCAGAAAATCAATCATTCAAGTTAAAAAATCTAAAATATAGGCCAATAAATCTAAAATTCAGGGTTAAAAATCAAAAATGATGATTAAAAAATTGATAATTTAAACAAACATCGAAAATTTCGGACAGACGGTAAAAAATTTAGACCAAAAAATTGAAAGTACTGGCCAACAATCTAAATTATAGGCAAGAAAAATTAAAAATCAACAATTGTGACCAAAAAATCGAATATTTAGAAAAACGAAATTACAGGCTAAAGATCTAAAAATGATCGTTCAGAAAATCAAATATCCTGGTCTAAAAATAAAAAAGCAGACCAAAAATTCAAATTTCAAGTAAAGGGAAAATAATTTGCCATTTTCACACTCCAAATAACTCTTTAGTTCAAAGTAAGTTTCCGGCCAGAAAATGAATAAATCTAAAATGTTATTTGTAGTTCACTTGATCGCTTATTATAAATATTTTTCATATGTCGTTAGTCGTAAGTCACTAACCTTATTATTATTATGTACCTGTACGCCAAATAACGTTGTCAAATCTTGATCATATATTTTATTTATTTATGTATTTTACACTAATTATATATTACAAGTTGTAAATTTTCCCTGTAATAAGATTATTTTTAATCTGCTGGGCAATAAAAAAAGTTTATTTATTTATTATTATTTATTATAATGGCCGAAAACGGTTTAGGCTCTAATTTTTGAAATTCACGATCGCTTTAACGTGCAATTATTGCTTCAAAAATTCATAACTTTTTTAATAATCAACGGATTTGAACTAAATAACAAAATTATTAAAGCTAAAGAATGTAAGAAGTGTATTGTTACTAATAAAAACATGTATCGGCAGTTGAAATTTTTTTTTTTAGAATTTTTAAAATTCATGATCGTTTTAACGTGCAATTATTGCTTCAAAAATTCATAACTTTTTTAATAATGAACGAATTTTAACTAAATAACAAAATTATTAAAGCTTAAGAATGTAAGAAGTGTATTGTTAATAATAAAAACATCTATCGCCAGTTGAAATATTTTTTTTCGAATTTTTAAAATTCATGATCGCTTTAACGTGCAATTATTGCTTCAAAAATTCATAACTTTTTTAATAATCAACGGATTTGAACTAAATAACAAAATTATTAAAGCTAAAGAATGTAAGAAGTGTATTGTTACTAATAAAAATATGTATCGCCAGTTGAAATATTTTTTTTTTTAATTTTTGAAATTCATGATCGCTCTAACATGCAATTATTGCTTCAAAAATTCATAATTTTTTTTTAATAATCAACGAATTTGAACTAAATGGCAAAATAATAAAAAAAATTCCCAACCGCGTACAGAATCTTCCGCAGAATATTTTAATTCGTAACACCACCGCGAGCGACATTCCAACCACCAAGAGATGGCGCGCGTATTATATATCAATCGTTATCACCAATTTATGTATTTAAAGCCGACTTAATTGTTCATCGGATGCAAGTGTTGCAATTGAGTTCAGTGCAGCATTTGCTGTTAATATTTTGTTTATATTTTTTTTTTATAATTTCAGCTACTTATTTATTTACATTTATAGATACGAATCTACAGGGTAAGCCCATTAAAACCCATTAATAACCGTCGGCGCAAACAATGGAAAAGGAATAACTGATCGAGCGGTCGATCGCCGAGAGTAGAAAATTATTAAAGTACTAAAATCGCTATTAAAAAATAGGGGTTAGTGGTAGAAGGGTGAAAATTTAGGGTTGTGTGTATTTTTTAATGCCGAATCATAAAAAAATAAAAATAAAAAGTTTTGTCCAAAAAATAAAAATAAAAAATTTGCGGTGGACCACCCCTATCATTTAGGGGTAATAAAAATAGTTTACGTCCTATTCTCAGATCTGCTCAATATACACACAAAATTTCATAAGAATCGGTCAAGCCGTTTCGAAGGAATTTTGTTACAAACACTGTGACACGAAAATTTTATATATTAGATTAATTAGATTAAAGTATTGTTTTCTCATATTTCTTTTCAGATTCATCCATCGCTGACTGTGTCCACATTCAAAGCCATCGGGACGTTCAATCTTCGATTGAAGGAACAAGTGGCCCGCTCCAAGCAGCGATTGTCTCCCAACGCGACGCGGCAAGCGTGGCGTAATGAAATTAAGAAGCGGAAGCAGTTGGTGGTCTTCTACAGGCCACCAAAGAAAATTTTGAGCTGGCTGGATATAGAATGAGGGCCCCGTTGTACATTAAATCTTTTTCGAAAAGTAACATCAATTTTCTATCCCTGCGACATTTTGGGTCAGTGGATTTCTATATTTTTAAGGAGCGAGGAAATCGGACGCGTGTGAGTGTGCATTTGTCACGTGTGTGCGAATGAAGTTATTATAAAAGTTTTCAATCAAGTGCGAGTCAATCTCACAGGTTTCAACAACGGCGACCGGATACGAGCTTCGGCAATATTACACCCTGTCGTGCCACTGACAGCTTTACATTTCTATGCGAGCTTACGTGTGCGAGTTTTTTTTTTCTTCGCCCCGGAAATAAGCGAGCTTTGGCTTTCTTTCGCACCTTTTATACCACTTGATTCTTTCAGCTTCTTAAGATATGATAGAATTATAAAGGAGTCACCCACCTCGCCCATTCTTGGGGAGTAATGAGATTTTTTTGTAACTTATTTTTTTGAACAAAAATTTTAAATTACTTTTTCGATCGGGTCTTCGGTTTTTCCTTTTTCCGCGGCTCAGTAGATAAAACGGGGATTGGGGTCCTCGGGGGTGATACTGAGGAATTAACGTAACATCACGTCGGATATAAATTAAATTACGATTTTGCCGGGTTGTGGGGACGTCACTTTGCGACGCTCGTTTCGAGACGAACGAATCCGTTAAGGTCCTGACAGCCGTCTACTGATCCGTGAAAGGGAATTTAAATACGTCAAAACAGGAAAATATCACGGAGACATTTCCGAACACCAGCACCAACAACCCCAACGGTCCCCTCAATGACATTCTATAAAAGCACGCCACCCCTATATACCCCCCCCCCCATTCGATGGATAACGTTGTGTTTACATCGCTTCGTATTATGCCGTCATTTATTGAGTATCGATTACTTTGTTTATGGCTCCACTTAACTCAACACCTACTACAGTTAAAAAAGTGTGCTTAGTAATCTAAGCCTTTGTTAATGAAATGAACTAAAATCATAATATAATGTTGAAAACGTCGGGCACGATTTGGCCAGTTGTATTCGTGTCGGCTTAAAAAGATTGCGTCACCAGTCAACACTGATATGTACTTACAAATGTCGAAATTCATGTTTTTAATGTCTACACCAAATGATTTAAATTATAAAAGATTAAGTATGGGTATAATACCCAGCGGTGTAGCTACTTTTCCATACTAATTTTAAATGGAACATTTTACACAATTTCTTCATTCAAATCTTCGGCCGAATTTTTATTGTTGATTTCTGTAGATCCAAGGTTAAAGTAATTTTCGGCTTCCTCGTTCTTTAAACAGTCTAAACGCACCCTCACCGATTGTTTAATTCCTGGAATAAACATGCGTACACAAAATTAGGCGTGAACACATTTCACAAAGGTTATCATTGTTCTTTGATCTTAGTCTCTATATATAATTAGTGAACAATTCCACAATTGTTTGTCCTTTAAAAGGAATTACTATGCAGTCGTTACGCATTAGTACCTACCGCGCTAAATTAAAATCAAACGTCGAACTGCTCATCGAACTTTTAAGTATCTTCAGTAATCCAGAACAATGTTGTATTCAGTTATAAATACAGAGCCAATTTTTAAGACTTTTACGTCTTAAAAGTACATTCAAACCATTGACATGACAATTTCTAAAAATCAATAATCAAAAAACTGGGGGAACATACTTTTCAAGGCCAGAGATCTTTCACAAAATATTGACGAATTTATAGAAGAATATTCTGAGATATGAACCTTCAGCCATCCATTTGTGGAGAGGGGTGATTTGTGCATTTACATAAGAGGGCCTAGGACCCACTAATCCTATCTACTAGGATGCTATGGCCGATAACAGAAGGGTAGAACTCCGGACAGAAGTCCCTTACAACAAGTGGACAAGCGAGCAGACTGGGGGGACCATTCCATGCCCGTCAACGGCAGATATGCACTAAAGAGTTTTATGTTTTTGTTGACGAAGAGAGAAAATCTTATAAAAGACACCCCTGAAGGGGCTAATGTCGGATTGATGTGCCTAAAACATCTCCCCTAACCCAAAACTTTGTTGTTGGCTAATCACGGAGTCGATCTTTGGGCGGTGCCTTGATTTCCAACCGTGCGAACCTGGGCTTTCTGAGAGTGGATGTTATAAGATGTGAGCCACATAATTTTGTTTCTGAGTTGGCCATGCATGAGAGAGAGAAACATAGCACTCATGTCTGAGATTAATTCATTTTTTGTTTAAATCTCACTCAATAGAACTAATCCAGTCTCACGCGTAATAATATGCGACATACCTCATTTTTCTCACAGCCAACTCTGAAACAAAATTTTGTGGCTCATACGAGAGAAATGAACACATTTCAGGTTGCAATAAAACGTCAACAACTAACCATCTAACTTGATAGTCTTTCCTTATTGAATTGAAGTAGTTGTTATCGGCGCTTAGTTTATCTACGCGTCTTAACAAATGCGTTATTATCTTAATTTGCATTTTATTAGCTAACCATTGTTCCTTTTCAATATTAACATAAATTGCGCATTATTGAAATTTCCAAACGAGATAATTTTCGAAGAAGTACAGCTGCCAGTATCGATACAATGAAGGGATAAGCCCCCACCTATTGTGCGCTGATATGCCGAGGACAACCCTAACACCGTTTTCACATAACAATTTGTGAAATCTGCAGCTGCTACGACAACACAAAAAACGGTAGATCCCGCCCAAGCATATCTACGTGACAAAATTGGCTCGAACCCAAATTATTCTGGAAAGTGGGCAATTTGCCGGTTCGGACAGGTGCGCCGACCTTGAAGCTCCCGTCGCACTTTACCACCACCACCACCACCACCCGCAACCTGGAGAAGAATAGGGCGTGGACCTCCTAAAAGGCCATGGAGCGCTCTCAATCAGTCATTTTTCAACAATCAGTCAGAATTCAGTAAACTCAGAATTCGACTCCATCATTGAGTCACAACACAACAGTCGACAAGCTCAACAGTCGGAAAGCCCAAGTCGCCGCCACGCTGAGCCAAAACGCCATCGATCCACGACGTCACCACAGCCACCAACTCTGCAGCCACCGCCGACTCCGCCGCTTCCGTCACCGCCGCTGCCTTTGCCGCCGCTTCCGACGCCGTCGCTTCCTTCGCCGCCGCTGCCGTTGTCGCCGGTCATCCATCCGCGATCTCGTCGGCCTCTTTGCCTCTCGCGAACTTTAAGTGTTGTGCTGGTGACTATACTTTTTTTCGTGACTGTTTATTTTCTGTGACATTATTTTACTGACTTATTTTCGTGTATATTATTTTTAACTGTGTGTCCCCGTCTACTTCCCCTTTTGAACTTTACTTATTTTTTTTTTTTTTTTTTTTAATTGATAACAAATACACACGATGGTTAACAAGTGCGGTATTTGTAATCAAGGTATAACACCAAATACTCCGTCTTTAAAATGCAATGGTAAACGCAAAAAATCAGTCCATGTCAAATGTTCCGATCTTAAGGAGATATAAATATCTTTTATTAATAACACAAAATCCGGATGGGTCTGCAAAAAATGTATCAACTCTGATTATGCGCCAGCGAGTGAAATAATTACCGTCGATATTCTCAATAAAATACTGGACGCCAAATTCGAGGAATTTAAAGTTGAACTGAGAAATACCATTACTGAGCGCCTGGATTCTCTAGAGTCTCGTATACTGAAACTGGAAAATGCAAATGTGACTGGATTAAGAGATTCTGACGCCAATTTTGTATCTAACAGTAATGTTTACATTGAAGACGTTCTAAAAGAAAATGCTGAACGAAAGATTAGATTATGCATCTAATACTGACCGAGAATCTCGTTAGCACTTTATCTACAGTTATTCACATGTACGGTCGTTAAAAATTCTCCTATGTTCAATTAAATTGAGATAAATAATTAAATCTATCCACTGGTTGGCTGTCCACCGCCGCAATTTCTGTGGAAGCTTACAACCATATAAGCGAAGCGGAATGTAGTAGCAAAAGTGACTTGTGCTCCACCCAGTGGTGAATAATATCAAGATACATTTCGGTTCTCGTCTACCGTTACCGGCATGTATCTACACTATAAATATTACTTCCGAAAAAATTTGCAGATGTGTGTTGGGTTGAATATGGCAGACTGATGATTCTTAACAAAGATGAAACAGCTGTCTCCGTCTTTCGCCTCACACATTTGCAAATTTTTATCATCATCTGACCGAGAATCTCGTTAGCACTTTATCTACAGTTATTCACATGTACGGTCGTTAAAAATTCTCCTATATATACATAATGGAATGCTTGTTATTTATCTGGAAGCAGAATCATTTGTTTGCATCTAATACCTTAAGTCATCAGTATCACACGCGAAATAAAAACAACTGGGTGTACCCAATACATAAACTTACAAGCACGGAAACAAGCGCAGAATATCGTGCTCTAAAACTGTATAACATACTCCCAAATCAAATAAAACAAGAAACATCTTTTAAGTCATACAACAAAGCCGTTTTTGAAATGTTGCTTACTAAAGAACCGTATAATTTAAATTAATACGCTACTTATTTCAACCGAATTTTGAATTGATTTTGTAAATTCAATTAATATTTTATTTTGACGCTGGATCACCATTATTGTATTTATGTTGTAAATATTGATGGAGGAATAAAGACTCTTATTATTATTATTATTATTAATGACCCCATGAACGCTCCTGTGCGTCATGAACAGTGACCTGAATAACCCGATCAACCCACGTCCGCCTGACGACACACAGGCACCACCAAGGTACGTGTCGTGACGCCGCCCCGAGCAGCTGTGTGTACTCTTGGAAAACGGTTCCAACACACCAAGACGTCGAAACCAGAGCCGCCCACAACATCAGCCCAGACGCACCACCTACAACCATCCGCCTGCATGCGGGACTTCATGCAGTGGAGCCCAACAAACATGAATAGACGACAACATCCAACCAGAACACTTCCAGCTCCAGCCGCCCCAGCGTCCGATGCACCAGCCGCCTCAAGGACTGGAGACAGACCTCACGTCTTAGTACCCGCCGTGCCAGTGCACTCCAGGATGACAGTTCATCCCCGGCGGGATCAAACGTGACTTCTCCTAGGATGCGGCTACTCCAGACATCCAGTGATGCCGAGATCCGATGTGGGATGTCCGAATCTCCTCACACCTCACCCTCGGAAGGATCTTCAAGGACCAGTGTCCCGGCCAGCATCCTAGAACCAAGGCATCCCGAGATGCAGAGATCCGGTGTCGAGATGTCCGAATCCCCTCGCACCACAACCGCGGAAGGAATTCTTAAAAAAACTAGTAATACCAGCACCAGGTGTTTTAAAGTTACACCAGTTTTAGGTTTTACCTGATGTTTCAAAGCAACATATGTCTAGAACAGTGGTTCCCAAAGTTGACTGCACTCCGACCCATCTAACAAAAACTTAAAAATTTGCGACTCACCTATTGGCTGCTTTAGAGAAAAGGGGGCATAAATACTGGTAATGCTCAGTCGTGAGTTGCGGAACTACTTAAATTGTATTGTAGTTCCAAAAACAGTCACCATGGAAAAAGTGTTACCGATACAATGCTGTTCAAATAAGGAAAAAAAACACTTAAATATATTTATATTTTTTTATTTAATACTTAAATAACCCACAAACAGTTTATTTCAATGGGAAGGATGTATTTGTTTTCTATTTTTTGTCATTACAGTTTTAGCATCAATTTCAATTTTAGTTACTTTTAATCGCAGTGAGTTTGATACGTCCAATTTATTTCGGTATTTAGTTTTAATGTTAACCATAGCCGAAAATCCGGCCTCACATAGGTATGAGGTAGTGAAGGGGAGAAGGACTTTCATAGCTTCATCAAATAGGCAAGGATAGTTCCCAGCAACCGAGAGCCAGAATTTCGTTAATTGCTTGCGATAGGAAGTATTTTTCAATGATGTATCTTCTGATAAACCAATGATCTCTTCACTTGCTTCGTCGACATATTATTTGGTAGTTGGTCCTGAAATGGGTTACAAATCCAATTTGACGTTTCGAGCTTTTTCATCTCTTTCCCGAAATAGGTGTCAAAGTTATTTCTAAACAATGATAAACGAGTGGACATTGCAGAGAGTACGTTCTTTGGCTGTACTTGGTTTTCTTTAATAAACGTTTCTTAAAACAACTCTCCCACAAAATAAACTTTTTCATGAACGCTCGAATTTTATCGTGAACTGCAAAAATGTCGGATCCGTTTGAACCTTACAGAAACATATTGAGTTCGTTTAACTTGAAAAAAATATCCGCCAAATATGGTAACTTGAGAACGAATTCTTCGTCCAGTAGATGTTTAATATATCCTGTTTTTTCTTCCATTGTTACTTCATTTCGTAGTTCCACTAATCGTGTCAGTACTTTCCTTCTGGATAACCAACGTACCTCCGTATGGAGAAGAAGATATGTATGAAGACTACCCATTTATTCACACAAACGTGCTTGTAAGGGCCTTGTTTTAATATAATTTACAATTTTTACAGCTGTATTTAGCACAGTTTTTAAATCATCGAGTAATGCTTTTGAAACCAGTGCTTCTTTGTGAAGGCTACAATGAGTCCACAAAGCACAGAGACTTTCTTCAAGAACTCTTGTAACCACACTGCTATTTTTCCCTCACATAACCCGCGCACCGTCAGTGCATATACCGACACAGTTCTTCCATTCTAAACCTTTTTCTTTTATATGGGAATCAATTGAATTGAAAATGTCTTCGCCCGTTCCGCGACTAATTGGCTTGCAGAACAAAATATCTTCATGCACGTCGTCTTGCCATATATAACGCTCAAAAACAAGTAGTTGAGACAGGCCTTGAACGTCGGTAGACTCATCTAGTTGTACAGTATAGTATTTACTACCAACTACTCTTCGTATTAATTCATCTTCTGCCCAATCAGCCATTTCGTCAATTCGTCGTGCAACAGTGTTATTGGATAGTGGTATGCGCTCGATTTCCGTTACTTCTTTTTCGCCAAACATGGCTCCAACAGCATCTTTAATCGATGTTAAGACTAAGTCTTCGCCAATGGTATGAGGTTTTCCCGCTCGGGCAATCCTCAAGCTAATGAGGTACGAGGCATATACAGCATTTTCATTAATATTGATGAAATGTGAAACAATATTTTTTGAAGATTTCATATACAACAATTTTCTTTGAAAAAAATCTACTGGCTTGTTTTTAAAATGCTTAGTTTCTATATGACGCGTTAACTTACTTGGACGCAAACTTTCGTTCGCTAATATTTCGTAGCAAATCACGCATTGAGGACGCGGATCTAACGTGTCATGATTCTAAGTGAATCCTAATTTCAAATATCCAGAGTCATATTTTCGTACAACTTTCCGGCGCTTCGTTTCATGTGAACTCGTTGAGGGAGCTTGGAAGTCAGATTCAGTGCCAAATTTGTCACGTAACAGAGCATCTTCTATCTTTTCTTTACTTTGTTCGTAATCAACTGGCGACGTAGTTTTTGCTCCGCGTTTCAACCACTTGTTCATCTTCAAATGTTAATAATTGTTTAAAAAAAAATTACAATGGCGTACGGCAAACAATACAACACACACGCGAAACAAAAGACGTCCGACTCGCAATCACGGCGGCAGCACAGCCCCCGCCCGCACTCTCCTCTCTCGCACTTCTTCTCTGGTTGGCTCTGACAGTCCCTCATCAGTGATGCTAACCGTGAAAGTAAGAGAGTATAGGCTTCCCCACCGAGCTTTAAACTAAGCTTCACCACTTATCACGACTTATCACAACTTAAATATAACTTTTAACCACATGCAGCGCCGGCAATGAACGAGTGTACACGTGTGCCAGTGCAGTTTTCAACAGTGTTCAAGTGCAGTGCAGTGCCAACAGCGATCAGTGCAGTGTCAGCAGTGAACACGTTAGTGAGGTGGTAATATACGACCACACTATGTCCCAGCGATCCGGCGGCCCCGGAAACTTTACTCTTCTGTATGAAGAGATGGAAATGGATTCTGTGTCCTTTTCCACAGACCCAAGTAAGGAAATCCTACCTGTTGAAAGTGATGACGACTTTTGGAAGAACGACTCGCAATTTCTAAGGAATGCGAACTCTAATAGCAAATCCGAGAGGATGTACGCTCTAAATGAGGAAATTAAGAACGCCAAAGCCATCATGGCTCAACAATTAAAAATCATCAATGACCTCGAGATTAAGATGAGCCAGTTAGGTTCAGAAGGAGAGGGCGGTTTCACATATAAGCGGAAAAATAAAACGGATACCAAACTCAACGTTAAAATACACCAAGATACTCACCCCACCTAGGAAAGGGAACCTACGCAGCCAGAAGGGAAGCCAACCACAATCTGCGAAGGCCATAGCAGCACCTGCTCCCACGGAGTTTAGGACCACTGAAACCGGGCTCAGGATCCTCGTAGCACAGGTAAACTCCACCCCCTCTGTTGCACCCGCGGAAACTAAACCAAAAAGACGTCCCCCGATCGTCCTTACGGAAAAAGATAAAATCAAGCTGGTCCAAGACACACCTAAAGCCAATAAAGTAGAGGTCATCCAATACACCAACCATGCCGAACAGATCAACATCTTCACAGCTACCAGTAATGATTACCGTAAGATCATCCAACTGCTGGATGAGATGAAAATCGCACAGTACCACTTCCTTCTCCCCGAGAACAGGGAGCTAAAAGTCGTTATCAGAGGGATTCCGACTATTTATTCAGACGAAGAAGTAGCTGATGCTCTAGCGGAAAAAGATATCGTCTTTAATTCGGTTAAAAGAATGAAAACAGCGACCAGAACTTACCCATTGGTCTTGGTCAGCTCTCCCAAAACCCCAGAAGGTAAAGAAATTTTTAATTTTACGAACTTGCTTGACCACCGTGCCAAGGTTGAGCCCAAACGAAAACCGACATCTGGGAGACAGTGCTACCGCTATCAACAATACGGACATGTTCAATTCCGTTGCTCCGCCCCTTTCATATAATAATAATAATAATAAAGCTCTTTATTGCCCAACAGGAAACCCCATTTACAAGACAATAACAATAATATATATACAATATAAAACAATTGAACAATACAGTAGTATTTCATTATTTAAAACTATATTAACAAAAATAAACATTGAAATTACAAGACAACATCACTATAAGTGATCAAAAAAAATATCGTCATAGTGAGTCATCGCATTCCGACACATAACCTGAACTGGTGCTCGCCGTAGACAATTGGTACGGGCTCCTGGAATGTAGAAAGTGCTGATATGCCTTGAGCTTGACCTAGGGACGTGGAAGTCTAGTTTCGACAAAAGAAATGGAGCATCCACTCTATTGTGAATGATCTTCCAAAGAAACTTGGCAGTGAGCTCTTTTCTTCTAGCGGCTAGTGAAGTCATACCATGTCTTTCTAGTAGCAAATCTTGATCAACGCCTCGTTCGGGATAGACGCCATCCACTTTATATGATAAATACTTTAAAAATCGACGATGAACACGGTCCATCGGCATGCTCTGATTCATATAAAATGGATACCAAATAAGACACCCATACTCAAATTTGCTGATGACATATGCATAATATAGACATTTTATTAGGTCAATGTCACTGAAAGGCGCACTAATACGCATAATAAACCCTAACATTCTCGATGCCGATATTGCAGTGTTACTAATATGCCTAGTAAAATTTAAATCACTGGTGAATAAAATGCCTAGATCTTTTATTTCGGCATAAGTGGTAAGTTGTAACTCATTAATTGCGTATGTCGTTGGAAGTACATTGGATTTTCGTGAAAATGACATAGTGCAGCATTTATGAACATTGAGAATTAGTTTGTGGTTTTCACACCAGGATACTAGTTTATTAATATTATTCTGTAGAGACACAACATCATTTGGCGAGGTAATGTTACTAAAAAGTTTGATGTCATCTGCATAGGCCAATACGTGACAATTTAGCGAATCTAGCAGGGAATTAATAAAAATAATAAAAAGTAGCGGTCCCAGATTCGAACCCTGCGGGACATCAGAATTAATTGAAAATTTGTAGGAGTGGTAACCATTAAAGGCGACATATGCTAAATGATTATATAAGTAAGATTTCATAAGTTGTAGAAGACTCGGAGCGGCTCCAAGGTCAGCAAGTTTCACTAGGATTATGTCGTGGTCCAGGGTGTCAAAGGCTCGTGAAAAGTCCGTGTACACTACATCAACTTGGCCTCTCTGATCTATCACTTCAGAAACATATTGAGCAAATGAAGCCAGATTGGTTGTTGTGGATCTACCCGGCATGAATCCATGTTGGTTGGAGGATATGAATGAGGATACATTCCTAAAAATAGTAGAGTAGATTACCTGTTCAAATATTTTTGAAAAATTACTTAGTAATGCAATCGGACGATAATTTTCTAGAAAATGTTTCTCTCCCTTTTTATAAACGGGACTAATTTTTGCCAATTTCCACCTTGAGGGAAATGTACACGTACTGATAGCGAGGTTTATAATAATCTGCAGCGGCTTAGCAAAAACAAATCTACAATCTTTGATTAAGAAGGAAGGAACAGAGTCATCCCCAGAAGATGCTTTATTGGGTAATAGGGCCATGATGCTTATTAAATCGCTTTCGGAAATTGGATTTATGATAAATGATGGACAATTACTATATGCACTTTCTGCGCCGAAAATCACCCCATGTTTACTTGTCCACTAAAGGATAAGGAGAAAACTCTTAAATGTACGAACTGCAACGGTAACCACGCTCTTCGTGCAGACACCATCCGATCAACATCTCGAAAGCTAAGAAGGAAGCGAAGATAATTAGACTAGAGAAAGTATAAGTGCAGAAGGAGAAAACCTACGCAGCCGTAGCCTAGGCCACGCCCAATACCGCACCGCATTAGAGGAGCTAATCAAAAAAATCGTTCAGGAGATGCTGACCCAAATGGTTAAAAACCTGGCTGCTCTCAATGGCGAATCACGCCCCTCTCCCCCATTCCCAGATGAGGATCGCTACTTGGAACGCGAATGGAGTTAAGAATAAATTAGAACAACATAACATTTTCCTGGAAGAGAATGAGATCGCCATCCTTCTCCTCACGGAATCTCACTTCAAGCCCTCTTCAGCACGTATTCCCAGATTCTCCTCTCTCAGGCAAGACAGGACAGGTGCACCACAAGGAAGGATGGCGATCTATTATCGCACTAGAATGTCAGCCCAAAAGATCCAGAATAACAAATCCTCCTTCGAAGCAGTAGGCATTGAAACCTCATTCAACGGACCACTACCAACTTCATAGCTGTATACTCCAAACCTGACTCCACCGTTGACGTAGATAAATTCAAGTCGTTACTATCCAAACCCAACACCATCATTGGCGGGGATCTGAACGCCGAACACCATATCTGGGGGAGCCTCAAGAATGACCCATCGGGAAGAGTAATTGCGGGTATCCTGAGAGACGATGCACTGCTCAAGGTCTGGGGCCCGGAGGACGGTACCTTAATCCCTCCTAATGGAAAAACAGGTGACATAATCGATATTTTCCTCTCCTACGGGGCGCAAGACCCTTCATCTGTACAAACCAGCTTCGCGCTGGAGTCAGATCACTTTCCTGTCATCCTATACTTGGGCCAAGGACCCAGCGCAGTATATCAATCTACTAAAACAGATTGGATGAAATTCAGATTTCTGCCCCGAGCACCCCACTAAAGAAGGAAGACATTGATAATGAAACTAAAGCCTTCACGGATGAAATTTCATCTCTTCTAAACAGCTGCCAAACAACGGTTACAACTTCGACGGTAAACAAACTCGGATTAAATGCCGACGAAAAAATGTTACTTAAAAAGAAAAACTCTGCAAAAAAGTTATGTGCAAAAACCAGACATAGAGATGACAAAATTAGACAAAACTCCATGCAGAGGGAGGTCAAGAGTATGACCGCTAGAAAAAAGGAGGAAAATTGGAGTGACACAATCTAGGAAGCCAATGAGGAGACTGGTCAATTTTGGAAGCTTGTTAAAAGAATCGGTAAACGGAATAACCCCAATACTCCAATCGTCTCCAACAACAAAAGGTGGTACAGGGATGAGGAAAAAGCTGAAAGGATTGCAGAGCACCTCGAAACCCAATTCTCTAACGAAGACCCAGCGCCTCCCCTCCTCACTCGCAACATTCAAAAAACCAACAACAGAATCTGGAACCTTTCGACGGAAACGAACCCTTGGTTCGTAAGAAACTCAACTCCCAGAAACAACACCAACGCAGAAAACCTACAAGAAGTAGCCGAAGAGAGTAAGCGTAAAACGATAGAGAAACTAGCAGAGCATCCCAAGGAAACCATCGCCTCCATCCGAGAATTCCGTCGGAGCGCGAGCTGAGCGCCACCAAAAACTCCATATAAGAAAAATAACTTTCAATGTAGCCCAAGCCTACACTGGACTGCCAGGAAAATGTTTCATAGTCCTATGACCGAAAAACTATTACACTAGGAAGAAAAAAAAATCTTTTAACTACAGAATCCTACAGCGGCGATAGCCGAGTGGGTCAAGTCTTTTGCGGTCGTGCATGTGTGCTGCTGAACAAGGTTCTTCGGTTCGGCGTGCAGTGTGCACGTACCCTAATCCGTCCTACATTTCAGGGCTCACTCAATATTTGCTCGCGACCCACCGGTGAGTCGCGACCTATAATAGTTTGGGAAATACTGGTCTAGAATGTTTCCCGCAAAATTGATAAGAAATCATTAAACGGTTTCCGAGAAAATTATAGAAATCTAGTCGAAAGTGTGCATTTTGCACAGAAAAGATTTTGTATTGGAAAATCTTGAAAACCAGTGAAAACCTGATTTTGTAGTGGAAAATCGTGAAAACCAGTGAAAACCTGATTTTGTATTGTGAAAACCTGTATTTGAACTTATGTTATATTTTAAATAAAGCGACAAATTTTTAGAATGTGTCCTGAAAAATTGAATAATATTTATTAAAAAGTCTTCAAGAAAATTAAAGAAACCTAGTCAAAAGTGCGCATCTGTTAGAGTAACGATTTTGCATGGGCTGTTTTTTTTTCTGTTGATTTAAACCTGCATATTAACTCATTCAGTACCAGCACTCCCATCAGATTAACAGTAGTGATGTCTGTCTAGAAAACATATGCGTATCATTAATAACACCTTAATGATGTTTACGACGTGCGCATAGGACAATCACACCGCGAATGCACGTACTCCCATGCGCCGCCAGAAGATTACCATTAGAAAAATAATTGCTTGGCACAATGGGACGAAGAACTTACCTTTAACCGTTTAGAAAATGTATGTGTGTGTGTATGCAAGATGTTAACAGCGGAACGCCCATAAATCTCTTTGGGAGTAGCACAATGCGCATTCATAATACACAATGTCAAAATTCGTAAAAATGAGGGCCTCGTTGTGTACACATGTTCGAACAAATGCTGATATATTGTACAAATAAATATGCGCGGAACTGCATGTTTGCATGTTGTTAAAATATTGAATAGATAATCATAAATTTAACGGTTTTCATGCAGTTTCCTTGGTGATTGATGCTGTTAATTAATTACTAAAATAACAATCATTAGTGAGTATTTTTTAAATAGATTTTTATTAACACTAGGCAAAAAAGTTTACGTTATGTAAGTCTGTACATCTGTACGTATGTAAATGTCAAAAGTAACAGTGACCTTTAAATATCAAATTTCAAAGTATTGTATTTAAGTCTAACACTGTAAAGTTGTTGGAAATTTCCGGGTCTGTCAACTTGGCCCCCCACTTTCGATTTTTTGGAAAAAAAATGTTGCTCCTGAAAGCCCTTAGCTAGCTCCAGCTAGCTCCACAAAAATTAGAGCTGGCTCCAAAAAGGTAAAAAAGTTATAGGGGTTTGAAATTTGGCGGGGCCAAGTTGACGTTTGCCCCCCACTTTTGATTTTTTAACTTTTTTTTTAAGATTTAGATTCCTCAGACCTAGCTCCAGCAGGCTCCATCAATTTTAAAGCTGGCTCCACCCCACAACCCCTAAAAAATTACAAAAACAGTTTTCACCCTAGCCCCCCAATTCAATATTTTTTACTTAATTTTAAGTGATTTTATAGCTTAAAGCTAGCTCCAGCCGAATATGTAAAAAAATTTGGAAAAAAGAATACGGATAAAAAGATATAAGGGTTTTAACATAAGACGTGAGCTTTCCTGAATCCTGTATGCGCATTCCCAATTGTGTGATCATATTATAACGTTAAATGCGAATTTTCGGTTAAGTTGGTGCCAATTACCAATTACATACATTATTATATACGGTAATAAGGGTTCCTTAAATATTGCATTACCATCATTTAGGCCTTAGGGCCGTCCTTGAAATAAATATTTAACTTATAAACAATTCGTATATTTGATAAATTATTAATTAATTATTTGAAATATATATTGAAAATAAAATTTAGTCAAATGTGTGTGTTGAATCAAAAGGACGGCAAATATTGTAAATTAATAAGACAGTGGCGTAGTGAGTGATTAATTGAGACATGTGAAAATATTGCCAATTTCAACGAAACTTGGTACACGTGCTATTTATAATCTGGAAAAAAACAATGTGAGGGTAAAACAGCCCTTGCGTCTCTGGGGGTGGAGTGGGCTAGGGGTGGCATGCGAAAATATTGTCAAATTCAACGAAACTTACTACACATTCTATTTATAACTGGCAAAAAAATAATATGAGGGAAAAATAACCCTAGCATCTCGGGGGTGGTCTGGGCTAGGGGTGGCATGCGAAAATATTGTCAAATTCAACGAAACTTGGTACATGTACTATTTATAACCAGGAAAAAATAATGTGAGGATAAAATAGCCCTAGCATCTCAGGGGGTGGAGTTGACTAGAGGTGGCGGGCCAAAATATTGTCAAATTCAACGAAACTTTGTACTAGTACTATTTATAACCTGTAAAAAAATAATGTGAGGGTAAAATACACTTCCAATTTACAACCCGGAAAGAAACTGAGTGAGCGTGAAACAGTAAATTGGTAAGTCGATTTACTCCATTATCTAACTAGTGCAGCGAAGAGATAAACTAGTCCGAAACCGATCTCCTATCGCGACAACCAAGAATTTCACCAAAATAGTTAAATAATGAGCAAAAATTGTAAAATAAAAATTTAATTGTTTTACTGTTTTTCATATAACTATAAATCGATTATTAATTATTCTACTGAGCTATAGAAGACGGGAGATGAGATGCAGGACCCTGTATATTATTTAAAAACTAACAAAATATAAATAATCGCTTTAGAATTTTAGGAGATCTATATAGTATATAGTGTATCAAGGGCCGAAAATTATCTTTAGCAACCCGCCGCTTTTAGCTAAAAGTGAAGGGTTGCTAAAGCATTTCGGCATGAGTTACACTTGATATTTTTTCGCCTGCCTTAAGTAAAAACAGTGTTTCAGGAAATTTTATATCGCGCACCATTGAACCGTCACTGTCAGATTTTTGCATAGCCTACTCATATTCCGTGGAAGGTTGTCTATATTATGCATATTATTTTTTCGGCCCTAGATACGCTAAATCGTAGTTTCGGCCCGATTTTTATGGCCAAAATAAATGGTTTCGATAGAGGCAGGCAAAAAAGTATATTAAGTATGACAAACTGATAAACATTCATTCAAACTGGAGAAATCACAATAATACAAAATAATTATAATCTACCTATTATTACATAAAAACATTAAATATTAAAAATTAAAAAAGAAAATTACATTTTTTAAGGTTTATAGCTTTATCATGAAATCATATTTTCATCCAAAGAATATGTAGATAACCGATGAGCGAATTATACTTACTAATATTTCCTGAAGTCGATAATTTCATCGTATTTGCCAGAAAAACTAATTCTTGTCGTTCATATTTCAAAGCAGTAGTGAAAAATCTTTTCAACGATGATTTTTTTAAATTTTAGATTTCCTAAACAAAACTCTGTTTTCCGATATAATCAAATGTATAACTTAATCAACTACAAATAGTATCTATTTATTTTTGGTACGTTTGATTGGCATAAAGTACGGACTAAAAAAATAACTTTACGAACATTGACGAAAATTTACCTGTCATTTAAACAAATCTTGATATTTCAGAATTTCAGCCTTTAAAACGTGATTAACCGTAAACGAAGCCAGCAGTGGGGAATTTGATAAGATACCTATATCAAATTCTCGTGCAGTGGGTCTTAATTTAGTTTGTCATTTTTGTCAATGATCACAAAGTGCTGTTTATATTTTTTATGTATGTTATGTAAACAAATTCACTAATAGTTAAATCGATACTACTTGTTGTTATTGCGTAATACATTTGTTTGTGACCCAAAACAAAGTTGTGTTAAAGAAATCTGAAGAAAAAATCACCAGTTGAAAGTGTACACGAAATGAAATTATTAGAAACAACAGTTAAACAACTAAAATTTCTTGTTGTGCCTACAGTTTAAGCAACACTGTACACGCTTATACCGGGTGTCCCAGTATAAATAACAGATCAAAGTTATGTTTTTTTAAATGAAACACCCCATATTTTATACTTTATTTTTAATCCTCTTAAGAAGCTGATAAAAATAGTACAAGATACTATGGGTCTATTATGGAGAGTTGGTTAGTTTTGGGCAATTTTATGGCAAAAACATGTACCCATTGAAAACATTGCAGAAGCGTTCCTAGCAAAGATAGCTTCATTTTTTACTAAAAAAATAATTTCCACATCATGAAGAATAATACACATCGGCTTTGGTCCTTTTTTGTTCATACTGCTATACAGGATGTTAACAAACGCAAAATATGGATAACTTTTTTTTTCAAATAGAACAGCCTATATACGTTGCCACCAATCTATGGAATTTTTGATAAGCTTTCCAATGATATACAATTTGTTAAGGATTCTTGAGATTTATCAATAAATGCATTTTTCTTTTCAAATTTGCTGATTTTTGGATTTTCAGCCAAAACTATGCATTACCTGGAAAACTTATAAGAGACCAATATAGTAGAGCGGAAATTTCCGATCGATATAGGTCTCTCGACTCAAATAATACGTGCATTGCCCGCCAGAGCGCGCTAAATCGAGACCGTATATGCATTTAACTTTTTTTTTAATTTTTTTCATTAAAAATTGCACTATACTTTATTTTCCGCACCCTCTAGCGGAAAAATGGGAAATTATACGAAAATTCGAATGACCCATATCGATTGAAAATAGGGCTCGTTAATACACGGATAAACGTGTTCTTAGTTGGCAAGCGGTTTCTAAACGTTTAAACGGATATTCGCGTTTAAACGGATATTCACGTTTACACGTGTATACGTTTAAACGGATTTTTTCGTTTAAACGTGTTGACGAAAATCGTTTAATATAGAAACGTATAACCCACCCTGCAAATATCTGTTTCAAAGTTCTTTCGCCGTGTTTTACAATATTTCCGGTAGCGGAAAAAAATGAATAAATTATTATTATTTGGTACACCTTAATAAGTAAATAGTTTCTCGAAAACCGTCCGAAACGTCGGCATTCGAAGTTTGAGGGGTTCAACCCCCTATAGACCAGTTGGTTCCTCTTTGAATCGAATGTGTAAAATTATTGGGAATCTTACGAAACACCGAGATATGACTTTTGGACCCCCAAATGGAGTATAAAAATATGAGGAATCATTTCTAGTTTACGGGTTGTAAACGTTTATTAGGCTAAACGTGTTGTAAACGTTTATTTATTAAGCTAAACGTGTTTTATTCGTGACAAATAAACGGTAAACGTTTACACGTTTAAACGTTTAAACGAAAAACGGAGTAAACGTCGAGCCCTAATTGAAAATGTTCCGCTCTACAACTCTTATTAAAAGCAATTTTGCCCAAAATGCAAAGTTTTCGCTAAAAATGCAAATTGAAACTGTATGTATCAATTTTTGCGTTTTTCCATGGTTTTTTGCATTTTTAGCGAAAACTATGCATTTTAGGCAAAATATGCTTTTATTAAGAGTTGTAGAGCGGAAAAGTTTGAATCGATATAGGGTATTTTAATTTTCCTATAATTTCCCGTTTTTTTTTTAAATTAATTAATAAAGAATTTGAAAAAAACGCTAAAATGCATACACGGTCACGATTTTACGCAATCTGGTGGACAATGCACGCATTATTAGAAAAGTCAAAAGACCTATGTCGATCGAAAATTTTCCGCTCTACAACTTTGGTCTCTTATATTTTTTTCAGAAAATGGCATAGTTTTGGCTGAAAATCCAAAAATTAGCAGGGGGTGACGAAAGAAAAATGTTTTTATGGATAAATCTCCACCCTAGCCCACTCCACCCCCCACGACGCTAGGGCTATTTTTCACTTACATTGTCTTTTTCTGGTTATAAGTAGTATGTGTTCTAAGTTTCGTTGAATTTGACAATATTTTCGCATGCCACCCCTAGCCCACTCCACCCCCAGAGATGCAAGGGCTGTTTTACCCTCACATTGTTTTTTTTCCAGATTATAAATAGCACGTGTACCAAGTTTCGTTGAAATTGGCAATATTTTCACATGTCTCAATTAATCACTCACTACGCCACTGTCTTATTAATTTACAATATTTGCCATCCTTTTGATTTAACACACACATTTGACTAAATTTTATTTTCAATATATATTTCAAATAATTAATTAATAATTTATCAAATATACGAATTGTTTATAAGTTAAATATTTATTTCAAGGACGGCCCTAAGGCCTAAATGATGGTAATGCAATATTTAAGGAACCCTTATTACCGTATATAATAATGTAATTGGTAATTGGCACCAACTCCGTTGGATTTAACCGAAAATTCGCATTTAACGTTATAATATGATCACACAATTGGGAATGCGCATACAGGATTCAGGAAAGCTCACGTCTTATATTAAAACCCTTATATCTTTTTATCCGTATTCTTTTTTCCAAAAATTTTTACATATTCGGCTGGAGCTAGCTTTAAGCTATAAAATCACTTAAAATTAAGTAAAAAATATTGAAGTGGGGGGCTAGGGTGAAAACTGTTTTTGTAATTTTTCAGGGGTTGTGGGGTGGAGCCAGCTTTAAAATTGATGGAGCCTGCTGGAGCTAGGTCTGAGGAATCTAAATCTTAAAAAAAAAGTTAAAAAATCAAAAGTGGGGGGCAAACGTCAACTTGGCCCCGCCAAATTTCAAACCCCTATAACTTTTTTACCTTTTTGGAGCCAGCTCTAATTTTTGTGGAGCTAGCTGGAGCTAGCTAAGGGCTTTCTGGAGCAACACTTTTTTTCCAAAAAATCGAAAGTGGGGGGCCAAGTTGACTGACCCGAAATTTCCAATAATAAAAAATGTTTCAAAGGAGAGCCTTGAAGAACTTAATACTGAGGTTTTATCAAATTGCTAAGCGCAAGGCGTTGAAAGCATCGTAAAGCTTGAAACATAGTCTTCTAAGTATACTGGTTTAAATGAAAAATGCAACACCAAGAAAAACAGCCACGATTTATTTAATTTTTCTACAATTGATGGCTTTCGGTAAAAGTAACTCATTAAAATTTCAATAAAAAACTCCTTCGTCAAACCTATTTTTAGGATGATTTTATATACGAAAACTAGCAATACCAAATGGTGTTTTTATAAACATGGAACAATTTGGATTAGTTCTCTCGTGATAATAGTGCGAAGAACATCATTTAAAATACCCAGAGTTCGTAACCATCGAAATTTTGTACAACTAAGTGATTTCGAGCGAGGTCGTATTATTGGCATGAGAGAGGGTGGTCTTTCGTTTAGAGAAATTGCCAATAGAATGGAACGTGACGCAACCACAGTAATGAGGTGCTGGCGAAGATGGTCTGAGGAAGGTTTACATGGACGTCGGAGAGGATCTGGACCACAGCGGAGAACGCAGGTTGAGATTTTTGGCGATAAGAGAAAGATTATCCACTACGCGGGCCATTGGAAACATTTGGAGGGATACATTAAATGTTAGAATCTCAATGGCATCGATATATCATCGAATACGGAGTTTTGGAATGCGTAGTTATCGTCCTTTTTGTTGCCTTCCCCTGACTCCACGTCATAGAGCTTCTAGGTTGGAATGGTGTAGAGAACGGGTGAATTGGAGACAAGAATGGCAACAAATTGCGTTCACTGACGAATCCAGATTTTGTTTGTGGGCCAACGATGGACGTAGACATGTCTGACGTTTCCGCGGGGAACGCAGAAATATTGACTTCGCGCTTCCTCGGCATACTGCTCTCACGCAGGGGGTGATGATTTGGAGTGCCATCACGTATGGTGGTAGGTCTCCTCTAGTTTTTATTCCTGGCACTACGTACAGACTATTCTAGAGCCCGTTGCACTGCCGTACTTACAAGGGTTGCAAAACCCTATCTTTCAGCAAGATAATGCTCGCCCACATACAGCAAGGGTAACAATAGAGTGTTTAGAAGAAGCTAACGTTGTAGTGCTTCCATGGCCTTCTCGTTCACCAGACCTTTCGCCCATCGAACATGTTTGATAGGCGTCAGACTAGGAAATTTACCCCGTGCCCCAGACACTTTGGACGAACTTCGTTTGCGGATTCAGGAAGCTACCCCAAGACGATATTGATCACCTCATTCAAAGCATGCCGAACCGCGTAAATGAGTGCATTAGAAACAACGGAGGACCGACTCATTATTAAAAAAAATGCTTGTGTAAGTAAGTTTTTGAACTGAAATTTTGATCGTTTACTTGAGACATTCAAACACAACTTCTGTGAAATTTTCATTAAAATCTGACCATAACTTCTTGGTGTTGCATTTTTCATTCAAACCAGTATATGTGGAGAAGAGAACAGGGAGGGTTTCATTGCTCTCAGGATCAGCTAAGGCAATGTTCAACTTTAAAAGTCAATTTAAATAATTGGATGGTTGAATGGGTAGGGTGTAGATGGAACTCGAAGTGCAGCACGTGGTTAGATTGCAATGAGTTAAGAGCTGCACAACATTGATATAAAATTTCTGGAAAGTCGCATTTGCTCAAAATTAAATTGTGTTTGTATACTAAAATAAAAATGAAAATGAAATTATAAATTATCCAACTAGAAACAACTCTGTAATATGGTAACCGCAAGATAAATCATAAAATCCTATTTCTGTGTTCCTGCAATTACACCAGTGATTTTTTACGGTTTATCCCGAATTACTTATCCCGCGATGAGAGTTTTATGCGGTCTGTAAACCGTTGCCCTAAGAGTGTATTTTAGGAGAAATTGCCACTAAAATAAATAATTAACGATGCCCGTTAAGCAAATATTTTGTCGCTCGTATTTATAGGCTTGTGTATCTGTGTCTGTACGATGTCGTTTTAATTGGAATCATACGCGGAATCAATTTGTAATCATTTTAATTTACCTAATTACTGATGGATATATATATATATATATATATATATATATATATATATTGTTTGCAGATTCGTTTACGCAGTATGGATTAATTGAAATTGCTAATTGACAAAAGTTAATTAAAACACGTCGGAGTTATTCGACGGTCATATCTATTTATTGTGTTCAGTATTTCTATTGAATTAAACGGTATTATGAAATTTCAATTACCACTCTTTTTACATTAATTTTATTTATATGAAGAGGATACGAAAGTCGTCGCTAATTTTAATTGTTCTGTAATATTGCGTTTTACTCAGAAACTAATTAAAGTAAGTTCTTGAATGAAAGATAAAACTGTGTCCTAGCAATTGAAATATTAAAAATACTATTTTTTTTTTTTTACAAACTAATATTCATCGAGCGAATAAATTATTTTTAACAATTACTGAAATATAGCTAGCGATTAAATTATTATTAAAGTTGGCTCCTATCTAGTTAAAAAATAGTTTAACTGAAAATAACTACATGTTGCTATTAAATTTTGTAGCATATTGGCAGGATAACAGTGGCAGAACCGATAAGTCATAATTTTAATTAAATTATCAACGTATAAACAGTTGACCCTATTCATTGGCCAACATTATTTTATGGTATTTTAGATTCTGAATGCACTTAACATATAATGAAAAAAAAATAGCACAGGTATTCTCAAGGGTGTCCAAATTTGAATTGTGCTTTTTTCCAAAATTAGCTTAATTAACCTTTTACACTCGAGGCATTTTGCACTCGGGCGAATCAGCAACTCGAGACGATTTCGGCTATATTAGGGAAGTGTTTACAAGTACTTTAAAATCATTGGGTTAGGTTAGGTAGGGTTGGGTTAGGTTGTGTTAGGTTAGGTTCGGATGCATCACACCTCCCGGGCGCCGTAGCAGCTCCGCTCGATTGGACGCATCAAACCGCCTGGGCGCCGTAGCGGCGCCGCTCGAGTGCAAAGGGTTAATCTATTTAATTGGTGCATCAAAAATAAATTAAAGTTCTATGTAGAGAAATGCAAAACGATAACCTTTACAAGAAGCTGGAATTTTTTTGGACCTTAAAAAATATTTCAAAGAGACTCTCGGTCTTCTTATTTTTAATTGATTGACACTGGAGGCGTTTACTTCGTGATACATTTTGAATTATAAATAAAACACTTTCTTCGAGTGATATTAACAAAGAAAGTGTTTTATTTATAATTCTTATTTTTAGTTTTTGAGTTTAACCCCCAAATTTTTACCACCTCCTTCGATCAAAAATTGTTAATATCGACAAATGAAGGCCGATCGCTTTGATTTTTTCAAAAAAGATTCTCTTCCCTATCCTGCGCATCCCCATCAAATTTGACCGCCGTACGTTGACCGGTTTCGGAGTAATTCGGGTTACCGTGGTGGAACGTAAAAATCATCCCCGGGGGGCGGAGGCATATTTTTTAGAATTTTACGGCACGGTCCGATGCACCCTCTAGAGCTCTATCGATCCCTCTCGGTGCCGCCCCTCTGAGTCTACCCCACCACCCCGGGAAATAAAAAAAACCCGAAAAAAGAAGAAAGTGTTAAAACTCAAAAACGAACCAAATCTTTTTCAGATACTCCCCTCGGCGAGAGGAACATCTCTGCCAATTTTAACAAAAATCGTTTTGGAGCAACGGCCTCATACCGTGTGTTCGATAAAAAACGCCAAACGCCATAACTCTGTTATTTATTGACCGATATGTGTGAACTAACAACCAAAGTCAATGACCGTTTAAATACTAACAAATGACATCAATATTGTCAAATGATAGTCAACTTAAAATTTTTAAATAGCAGCATATAATGTTTAAATTTTTTTTCATTCTACATTATTTTTCTGAATCCAATAATGCCCAATATGTTGTTTTTTGTTCAATATTTTGGTCGAAAAAAATTAAAATAAATCTTCCATTTAAAATAATATTTTTAGCGTGCCTTGGAAAAAATGACAAATGACATTTGTTGTTAGGTTATGTCAAATATGAATAATACGGACCCAATAAATAAGTACCTACGTTACAACTCAATGCAGAATAGAATAAATAAGTAGTGCAGGTATTAATTTACTTGCGATTTAGATATTCTGTGATTATTGTAAACACTAAGTAGAACGTCGAACTCTGCAAGTCCACGAAATTGTCGGTCCACTGTCTTCGACTTTTTAAAGGCTCATAACGGCTCACATTTCTTTCTAACCTTCTAAATTTAGGTTCTGGTTTTCGCCGCTCTGGAAACCGCAGATGATAAATTCGTGCCGCTGCTCTTCGATTTCTATTACATACAAATTAAATTTGTAACATGTCTGTTAATTCGCTATTTTTCATGATTATGTCTGAAACACACACTAATAACAAATGGTTGACATCACTTATACAATAAATGACATTTGTCGATTCGAATTTTTTCCAAGGCACACTACATTTATTACCAAAAAAATCATGTGATTTATTGTTATCTTTTTCTGGCAAAAATAAACCAACATAACGGGCATAATTGGATTCAGAGAAACAATGTCTAATATTATAAAATTAGAAAAGTATATGCAGCTATTTAATAATTTAAAGTCAACTATCATTCGGTAATGAAGTTAATTTAAAAAAAAATATATAATTACCGTCATTTATAATATTTAAACAGCCATTGACTGTATTTTTTAGTTCATTCAAATCGATCAATAAATAACAGAGTTATGGCGTTGGGCGTTTTTTATCGAACACACTGTATATGAAATTTCAGGGGTTCGCCGAAACGCCGCCACTGATTTTATTTTTGCTCTTGAAGGATATTTCAAAGAGACTCTCGGACTTCTTTTTTTTAATTTTTGAGTTTAACCCCTAAATTTTTTCCACCCCTTTCGGTTAAAAACGGTTAATTTCGACAAATTGAGGCCTATCGCTTTGATTTTTTCAACAGACACCCTTCTCCCCCTCCGACGCATCCCCAACAAGTTTCACCGGCGCAAGTAGACCGGTTTCGGAGTAATTGGACGAGACGTAAAAATCACCCCCTGGGGGCGGAGGCAAATTTTTTGGAAATTTTTCCGACACTGTCCGATGCACCTCCGCCCCTCTAACAAGTGTTAAAACTCGGAAACGTATAGTCCGATTTCAATTTAATTTTTTCCAGGTATTCCCCTCGGCAAACAGAATATCCCTGGCAATTTTAACAAAAATCGTTAAAGCCGTTTTAGAGCCGCGGCCTTATATTTGAAATTTCAGGCGTGCGCCAAAACGCCGCCACTGACTTTATTTTTGCTCTTGAAGGATCCGTCGATGACGGGATCTCTTTACAAAGCATCCGCCTACATTATTTATATTCAAAAACCTTTTGATTTGTTGTCCCCTTAACGAGATACGATTTTTCAAAAAGCGACTAAATTTTTTTTCAAGTTTCCACCCTCTTTCTCGGGGTCGTATTTTTTTCTCAACTCAAATGTCAATTTTTTTAATAACTATTAAAACAAAATTCTTACATAAAGTGCATATTTTTTAAAATATCGATTTTCTCCAATTTCGTTTCGAGATTTATCTCTCATCAGTACAGAGATAAATCTCGAAACGCGTCTGCAGATGGCTATTTACTTAATTTTTACATATTTTAGAGTCAGTTTTATAATTTAAAGTTTTCAAATTCTATTTAGTTTTATTTTTCAGTTCTTCAGATTATCAAATAAGACGTATGTTCAAAGTTTCATATCAATTGCTCTGTTAGTTTTTGAGATACAGCGCACACAGGCAGACACACACACACACACACTCACATACACACATACAGACACACACACAGACACACACAGACACACACACAGACACACATACAGACACACACACAGACACACACAGACACACACAGACACACACAGCACACACAGACACACACACACAGACAAAAAAATTCCAGAAATTGTTGAAATGGCATCTAGGGACCTCAAAACGGATATTTCCGTAAAAAAAATTTTTGAAAAAAAAATCACGATCACAATACTTTCTCGTACTTCGTAACGGAGAAAGTAAAAAAATTGAACCAAAAAATCACCACGGATTAATTAATAAAATGGTTTTTGGCCCTAGGCTTCGAGTCAGTGGCACTCTCCACCCTCGGGCCAAAACCATAGCTTATACTATACAGGGTGTGTGCCAATTGACGGGAAACTATTGTGATCGTAAAAAATTCGAAAAAATGCTTTTTGCGGAAATATCCAATTCGTCGATTCCGATAATTTTCGAAAAAACTGTGTGTCCGCCTTTATGTCTGTCATATTTATTTTCTACTTTATTCGTACAAATCACGGGAAAGTATTGTGATCGTAAAAAATTTCCAATATTTTGTTGCGGAAATAGCCGTTTCGTTGATTCCGACAATTTTTGTGAAAAAAAGTGTGTCTGCCTTTGTGTCTGTCTGTCTGTCATATCTATTTTTTTATTTATTCCTTACAAACTAAGGGAAAATATTGTGATCGTAACAAATTTCCAAATATATTTTTTTGTAGAAATATCTTTTTTGTCAATTCAGACAATTTTTGTAGAAAATTTGTGTGTTTGACATTATGTGCGTCTGTCTGTCATTTTTATTTTCTACTTTCTTCGTACAAACCACGGGAAAGTATTGAGATCGTAAATAATTTCCATTTTTTTAGCGGAAATCGCCATTTCGTTGATTCCGACAATTTTTGTGAAAAACATGTGTCTGTGTGACTGCCTTTGTGTCTGTCTGTCATATTTATTTTTACTTTCTCCTTACAAACTGAGGGATAATATTGTGATCGTAAAAAAATTCCAAATATTTTTTTTTTGCGAAATTATCCATTTCGCCGATTCCGACAATTTTTGTAAAAAAAGGTGTGAGTCTGCCTTTGTATCTGTCTGTCTGTCATATTTATTTTTTACTTTCTCCATACTAACTACGGGAAACTATTGTGATTGTAAAAAAAGTCCAACTTTTTTTTTGTGGCAAAATCCAACTCCGTCGATTCCGACAATTTTTGTAAAAAAATGTGTGTCTGTGTGTCTGCCTGTCTGTCATATTTATTGTTTACTTTCTCCGTGCAAACTACGAGAAAGTATGGTGATCGAAAAGAATTTCCAAACATTTTTTTTTCTGGAAATATCCATTTCGTCGATTCCGACAATTTTTGTTAAAAAAAGCCTATGTGAGTGTTGGCCTTTGTGTCTATCTGTCTGTCATTTTTATGTTTTACTTTCTCCATACAAACTTCTTTTAAATTCCTTATTTGAGTGGGAGGAGATCTTTCCTCTAAAATGATCAGGGAAGATAATATTCCAATATAAACAAATTAACATTGAAAATTCTATGTTCCGTTTTGTTCATATATACCCTGTATACATATACATATCATAAATACAAGATATTCAATAAAATATAAAGTCGAATTTTTCAACGATATTGCACATCAGCAATAAAAATAATCCTACACTGAGGAATGCAAGTGAATGCAGCTAATTGTTATTTATTACGTTAAAGGACACTATAATAAATATTTTTATTGGTATAGGAACACAGGCATACACAGGCAAAAAAATATTTCCATGAATGTTTAAAATGTATCTACCTATTTGTAACGCAAATTCCTATAATTCCTAACAAAAATTTTGTATGCATATTAAATGTAATAACCATTAATTTACCTTCAGGAAGATCCATAATAACAAGGAAAAAATCCCAGCACATAAAGATTAGTATTTATAGTAAAAAACCGACGCCAAACTTTCACCTCGTCCGAACGTCTCCCACCCGTTTAACAAAGTAACAAGTTTGAACGCGAATTACGAGGCATTTTGAAGTAGATACAATCATATTCTTCCAGTGTGGCATCCCGTGGAGCCCTCTGGACACGAGTATATGGTACCAAACTCAAAATATTAACTTTAATTTTTCGACTTTTGGCCAGCTTTTTCGAATTCTGAACCACTGTGCGTTGGTTGGAGCTATGCTGGCAGAGTAGAGTAAGTGGGCGAGGTGCTGCTGAGTAAGGGGGAAGTGGAAGGAGCCGCTTAGCATTAACACGTTGACCGCTTTGTCACCGGTTACTGACACTGAAGTATGCCGGTGGGGCCGCGTCAGTTACCGATGACTGACAGTGAGTACCTACTTTAAACTTACTATTTAGCGCTGTCAGTCACAAAAATGAATTAAACAAGCATATTCTTAGTCATTTTATAAAATAAAACTTAAAAACATAGAAAACTTTTTTTGACATTTTACAAAAAAACGTGTTGGCAGCCAATGTGTTAATTATTATTGTAATAAATAAGTATAAGAGGATAATTGTAATACATATTGCACTGTATTTTACTTTGTATAAAGAAAGGCGACATATAGCACGGCGAAGGGGCACCAGGCGTTGTATGCCTCCGGTAAACCCGGTGGTGTTCCGTTTCCCAGGGCCACTGCTGGTTGTGCGCGACGAGCACATCCATAGAAAAGTTTATTAGAATAAGTAACTCACCATTGAGGGTGGGGGGATGAGTCTGATGGCGAGTTTCCCCACTTCCCTCGGCAGATACTTCGGTTGTTAAGATGACCTCACTCAGAGTCCCCTTCTTTTAACTGCAACTTGAGGTACACATCACATAATTCATCCAAAGTTGACAAGTTTCAAGAGAAACGAAACGAAACAACGTGCGAATTATTCCGTGAGAAATGCAAAGTCGGAAACGCCCCCTTTCGTAAGAAGCTCTCTTTTCGGGGAATAACTTTAAAAACTTAACCGTGTTCTTACATTTTAATACACAAACGATATTCCGGATGCGGTGGGAAAGTAAATACTGCGCCATACTCGGGGCGCCGCGGGGCAACACTTTTTATTTTAATTCATCCCTCCCGCAAGAGGGTGCGGCGCCGGCCGAATAACATCTTTAAGTTTACAAAGAGAAATTTGGCGCGGCATCCTCCCAAAAACCAATACATATGGAAATGTATCTAGTTATTTTTTTTTCTCGTGTACATCTGCGAAGCTCCGGCGATGTAATTGGAAAACGCTACAATTCCTCCAGAATTGAATTGAAAACGGCATTATGCAAATTAATTTAGAAAAAAGAGCAATGTTTATATTATTTAATTTTAAACTATCCATGAAGTATTATACGGAAGGTTTTAAATATTCATGTTTAATAAGACAATTTATAATTCACAGGAATATTTCATAGTTGTTTATGATACAGAATTTTGATTTTTTTTATATCTGTGAAATTGCTAGTGACCAACAGTCTCTCGGGCCCTGTATAAATAAATAGAAAACCAATTACCTGATTAATCAATGCACTGTAAATGCTCTCACACACCTTATTTTACTTTCCTTCGTACATTCCCATCGACGATGTTCTTCATCAACTCCTGGCAAAAGCTTTGATTAATTGATAAATTGCTTAATACAGATATTACTTGAATATGGTAAATTTTAGTAGTTTCATACTTTTATCAACAATTCAGGTACGATAACAGAATCCATTTGTATGCATCCAGCAAACCACGGCAGTGGGGTTTTGGTCCGAATTGTAATAATTTAGTGCCTCAGATACATACTTTGCATGATTGCCATCGCATCATCGCATATGTAGGAGAGCAGCAACCGGTGGAGTTAATGGGAGATTTGCTTCCAACTTTGCATAAAGAAATGAATTGCCGTTGCATATGATTAACTGCATTTGCATTCTGGACCACCACAATTTACCTTGACATTGACGCAAATTGACATGCAGAAAAGTAAATTATGAGATGCACGCCGGCGACCGATATTTCATATTTATAGCTAGTTAAGTTTTACTCCTCTAATTGGAATAATTAAAGAACTGATTGAAAATTGCCGGCTAAATATAGATGTTGATGATAATAGCCCGTCATCTTGCGGTAAATAAAACACAATTTCCGGCTTATAATAATCCCCATAAATTAAGCTAACTTCACAATGTTTTTGCTTTTATATTATTTATGTAGTTAACTAATAGGATAAAACGTACACAATTTCCCAGTCTCTACTTAAAGTAAACTTAGTTCCTTAATAGAGCGAATTCAGGGAGAACGGTAGCGGCAATAAGTTTTTGTGATGCGCAGCTGTGGGAATGACTCGTTTACTATACATTCGCAGTCCTTTGTATACTTCTTAGGACTTCAAACAACTGCGTCTAATCTGCAGTTTGTTCCCTTAATCCGTGAAATTTCTTTTAAAGATATGCGCCTCGTTTATTTGCTATGGTAATTTAAATGCATTTACTCAATTATAAGGCTCTTGAGAATTCTTATATAGTTTTATATCACACCATAATTTACTAAATATGGAGTGGGAAATTATTATCAAAAAAATAAAACGCTTGAAATTCGTGAAATTTCGACCATTTTCAAACCGCCATAACTCTAAATCTTTGAGGGTGAAAAACTTTGAAGTGTCTTCTTTTAAGTCGTACATGCGAACTTAAGCGTAACCCCTTCCGCCCCCCTCTAGCACCCCTGTGGAAATTTTTTTTTCTTCAGGAAACCATATCCAAATTTGACAATGGGTACGGAGTTGGAAAAAAATTGTCGACTCGATCCACCATAAAGGCATTAAAATTTGATCTCAAGAACGAAGTTCCTACGATGATGTGGCGCCAAATGCATTTTGAGGTTTTTCACACATAACTCGGCGACTTTTCAACCAAATTTGATGATTCTTTCGAGAAGAAATCCCATATTGGCTCTACTTTAAGACGGTAAACTCAGATTGGGATGATCCTTTTTCGAACCATTTAACCCTCGAACAAAAAAAACACGTTTTTGGGCCAAAAAACGCCCAACTTTGGCAAAGTGTACTGAGTTGGAAAAAATATGTCGACTCGATCCACCAAAAGGGCATTGAAATGTATTCAATCACCTGTGTTGGACCCAAAAGTTCCTACGACGATGCCAAAAGTTATGGGTGTTTGAAAAAAGTCCGAAGTTTTTCGACGAAATCGTTTTCGTTTTCACGAATAAAATTTTCTTTGCATGCTCTTTGAGTATCCCATTTTGTACCTAAGAAATGCACTTTTTTTCAAACACCCATAACTTGGTACCAAATCGCGTAGGAACCGTTCTTTGAGTCCTGCATAAGGAATTGATCAAATTTTAATGCCTTTATGGTGGATCGAGTAGATATTTTTTTCCAACTCCGTACATATCGTCAAAAAAAAACTCAATGTCAAATTGACAAAAAAATGCCTAAAATTGAGGCCAAAAGAAGCAAAATATTGCCGTATAGGCTTAATATTGGATTGGAACCATCACCACGAAGATAAGCACACATACGACTGGAAGATCATCAATGGAATGAACTCTGCCTTTTCCATGTATGATCAAAATTTTTGTTACTTTTTTGTGTACATATATCTCGACATATTATTTTAATACAAGGAATAAACTGCCAATAAATAAATAAATAAAGTTGGACCCGGTTTCCTGAAAACGTTTTTTTCACAGGGGAGCTAGAGGGGGGCGGAAGGGGTTACGCTTAAATTCGCATGCGTGACTTTAGAGAAGACACTTCAAAGTTTTTCACCCTTGAAAATTCATCACAATCGATTGAAAATACGCCGAGTTATGGTGGTTTGAAAATAATCGAAATTTCACGAATTTCGTGATTAATTTTTTTTCCACCAGTGTATTATTACGGTAAAAAATCATAAAATTAAATTTTACTCTCTTTACAAAAAAAAAATATACATCAAGATTGTAAACAATAAAATATGGTGACATTTGGTGGAGGAGTGTGAGGAAGTGTATGAGGAATGGGTGGGAGGAAGAGAGAAAAAATGGTGATGTGGCCATCATTTTACTTTCTCCGATTTGATGGTTTAATAGTTATTTATATTTGAAGATTCATTCATTATTTTCAATTTAAATCATATTTTAAAACGAGCGTTTCACATGATCGATCGATAGTGATGACGTTTGAAACGTCAAAATTATGACAAATTATGTTACAAATTCTAATAATTTTTACCGTAAGTTTACTGAAAAACTAAAAAAAAAGTCCTGAAAAAGATTTCTGAAAATGGTCCCGATTAAAAAATCTTATAAAAGTCCTGAACAAGAAAGTCTCGAAAAGGATTTCCTGATTTAAAAGTCCTGAAAAACCGAATAAAAGCCCTGAACAAAAAAGTCCTGTAAAAGATTTCTAAATATAGATCTAATTAAAAAGTCCTAAAAAACCCAATAAAAGTCCTAAACAAGAAAGTCTCCTGATAAAAAAACCTGAAAAAGAGTCCCGACAAAAAATGTCTTGAAAAACAGGTCCTTCAAAAGGACCAAAAATAAAGTCCTGAAAGAATGCCCTAAAAAAGAGTTCTTACAAAAAAATGTCCTGAAAAAAAGTCCTGGAAAAACAGTTTTAAAAATAAAGTCTTGAAAAAAGGTTCCTGTTAGAAAGTTGTGAAAAAAGTCCTGAAAAAAGTACTGCAAAAAAAATCCTAAAAAATTAAGTCTACGTATACAACACCAGAATGTGGTTTAAAAATCCTGAAAGACGTCCGAAAAAGTCCCAAAGGATGGTCCTAATATAAGTCATGCCAAAGTCCCGAAAAGTCCCAAAAATGAGTCCTGATAAAATATTCAGAAAAAATGTCCTGTAATAACAGTTTTGAAAAAGAATTATGGAGATAACATCGTAAAAGAATCCTAAAAAAACATTTCTGAAAAAAACCCTGTAAAAGATCATTAAAAAAGACCTGAAGAAATCGCAAAAAGAGTCTTGAAAAAAAAAATCCGGAACAAGAAATCCTGAAAATTAATCCCATAAAAAATGTCCTGAATTATATGTAGTACTGAAAAAAGTCCTGTAAAGAAGGTTTGAAAAAAAATTCCCGAAAAAATGATACTGTATGTAAAATAATAAGTCCCGAGCAAGAGGTTCGTAAGAAAGACTTGAAAAAGTCCCGAAAAAAAGTCCGGGAGGAACAGTCCTGGAAATAAAGTCTTGAAAACGAGTCCTGATAAAAGCCGTGACAAAAAACTCCTGAAAAATAGTCTTCATACAAAATACCAGAAATAAATGTCCCGAAAAAGAGTCCTAAAAAGTCCTAAAATAAATCCTGAAGGTTGAGAAAAATAGCCCCGATGAAATATCATAAAAAAATTGTCCAGTAAAAACAGTCCCTGAAAAAATGCCCTGAAAATAACATCTATAAAAAATAAACAAAACAAATCTGAAAAGAAAGCATTGTAAAAAGTCCTTAAAAGTATCTGAAGAAATTGTCCTGAAAAAGAAATCCCAAAGAGTCCTGCAAAAAAGCCTAAAATAAGTCCTTAACAAAATTTTAGAAAGTAGTTATAAAAATAAGCTAAAAATATCTGAAAAAGTCCTTAAAAAGGTTCAAAAATGGTTATGAAAAGAAAAATTCTAAAAAATTCTGAAATTTTTTTTTCTGAAAAAAATCCCAAAATTAAGTTCTCAACAAAGACCCGAGAAACAATTCCTGAAAAAAATCCTATTAATAAAATTTTGAAAAGAAATCCTGAAAGAAAAGTCCTAAAAAATAAGTCTTGAAAAAAATTTCTTAAAATGTTCTGAAAAAGAATCCTCGAAGAAATGTCTTTTAAAAATGTCCTAAAAAAAGTTCTAAAAACTTTGTTCTGAAGTCCCAAAAAGGCTAAAAGAACAAAAGACTGTTAAGGTAAATATTCGGAAATACGAAATTTTACCAAAAGCTTTACAGTTTTTCGGATTCTCAAATAACACTTGTGTTCAAGTTTCATGGTCATTTCTGTATTAGTTTTTGAGATACAGCGCGCACAGACAGACTGTTATGTAGAGAAAAAAATGGTGATGTGGCCATCATGTTACTTTCTCCGAATTTATATTTACGTTTTCATGGGTTTATTTTCAATTGAAATCATATTTTAAATGTACATCGAGTGGATGAAACTGACGTTTAAAACGTCAAAATCATGAAAGATGGAAAAATTATACTTCATAGACGAGCAAACCCTTCTTTCACGGTCTAAGATAATAATTTTAGGAGATGGTAGCGAGGCATGTGGAATTTTCTTTATAAGATATTGATTTAACATCACGATTAATCAATCGAGACAAGACGTTAGTTAGCGTCCGACGCGTGACTTTAAATGAAGTCGGACGTTATTTAAAACACGAGATGAAACGCTGGCCGTATATTAACGGCGACTTAATTAAATTTGCAAAACTAAGCAAAGATGCAAAATACATTTGTCATTCACCATCACCGCCGGTCCTGGCGCAGTTTCAACAACGTTAATAACAACATTTCTCGGTAATGAACTTGTTAAAATATTCCGAATACCCGAATGGCCGTTCTCCTCCTCGCGACGAAGTATTTAATATGTATATGCATGATGTTTAATTGCAATCCGCTCCCGAGAAAAAAAAATCGTTAATAAGCCAATTTATATTTACGCAAAATGCAAATGGAGGAGAGCGAGTGTGTAAATAATAAGACACCGGCGGCATTCAAAACGGGGCCCGTTTTAATGCTTTAATATAAAATAATCCCGGTATTGTTTAACTTTTTAAGCTCAATTTCCGCAATTAAAGCTCCGCGGTGCGTCGAGATTAAGCTTTATTAAGTTCCTCCTCCAGCGGGGGAGTTTCGGAGAAGACGGAAAACGCGCGGCGGTTTGCCAAGATATGAATCCTTATCTTATTGCAGTCCCCATTCGCGGATTATACATGTTAAATATATTATGTATAAGTACATAATACACATTGCTTTATTGTGTTGAAATTCATTATCTATATATATCCGAGTAAACGATTTCCTACGCCAGTGCGCGCCCGATTGTTGCGAATCCATTGTGCGCGTCGCAACTTTTGCTTATTGAGGATTAATTGTGTTTCCGTGTTAAACTTCGTAAATAGTGTGTAATTCATGTAAAATTTACTATTATTTGATCGTTATTGTCAGTAAATTCACTTTGAAGTTCGAAGTCGATGTTTCATTACATTTCTAAGGTTTTGTGTTGTCTTATTAATTAATAATTGTCTAAAGTACATCAAAACGTGATTCTAATTATTGTAGGTAATCAGAGAATAACATAAGTTTTGCAAAATTCGAGGGAACGATGCCCATGAAATTGGTATATTTTTTCGGAAACGGCTCCCATTGTTTTTGGGGCACACTTCTTGAGTGAAAATTTTTTGTGTGCAGTTGGAGCGGGAGACAACTCAGAAATTTCAAATGGAAAGGTATATCAAGTTTGTCGTTCGAAAAATCTCAATAAAAAACTTGGATCCCAGGTCGATACATCCAACCAGTCATAAACGTTGAGAGGGTTAAGTTTGTGTATAAAATCCCTTCCTTTACAAAAATTCCCCATACACCGTTATTTAAAATCAGTGACGGTTCGCGGGCTTTTTTTCTGGTACGGCCGAGGAACAAGAGGAACAAGAGATGGTAATACAGATAGGTACGGTCACGCAGCCAGCCATCTCTGCAACTGACCCTACCTATCTGTATTACCACCTCTTCTTCCTCGGCCGTACCAGAAAAAAACCCGCGAACCGTCACTGTTTAAAATACCGTTCTGTGATTTTTCTGACGTGAGTGCATTTCTGCGCATATGTAGCCACAGAAACAAGAACAGAACGGGATGGATTTTGTGCTCCTAAAAACCATGGGTTACATGTTCGCCGATTTTTCGATTTACCCAAACATTTAAAAAAAATACCCAGGGTCAGACTTTGTAGACGCCCTGTATGTATTTTAATTAGTACTCCCCTAGTTCCAAAATAAGTGTCTGATTTAGGATTTTTTTTGTGCCAAAATGCCTGTTTTCACTTTATAAACTATTTTGACAAATGTCACACTGATGCAATTATATCGCGGACGTCCTGGCGATCGATCGCTGCACAAGTCGCTTCTATCGCTAACGTATCGCAACTGGTGTGTGCGGGTACATTTGATTACACAGGACGCTTAAAGTTATAAAAATTTTGAATTATTTTGGCGACTCAATAAAAAATATAAAAACAATTGCTATCGACCTGAAGTTTTCCAAAATTACTAATAACGGACACCGAATTACGGTTCTGAAAAACTATGAATACTTCGCCTACAAATTCAGGGATAGTTTCATGCAAACAGAGAATAAAGTTGTAAAAATTTTGAATTATTTTGGCGACACAATAAAAAAAATAAAAACCATTGCTATCAACCTGAAGTTTTCCAAAATTACTAATAACGGACACGGAATTACGATTCTGTGAAAACTACGAAAACTTTGCCTACAAGTTTTGAGATAGTTTCATGCAAACAGAGAATAAAGTTGTAAACATTTTGAATTATTTTGACGAGTCAATAAAAAATATAAAAACAATTGCTATCGGCCTAAAGCTTTCCAAAATTACTAATAACGGACACCGAATTACTGTTCTGAAAAACTATGAATACTTCGCCTACAAATTCTGAGATAGTTTCATGCAAACAGAGAATAAAGTTGTAAAAATTTTGAATTATTTTGGCGACACAATAAAAAATATAAAAACAATTGCTATCGACCTGAAGTTTTCCAAAATTACTAATAACGGACACCGAATTACGGTTCTGAAAAACTATAAATACTTCGCCTACAAATTCTGGTATAGTTTCATGCAAACAGAGAATAAAGTTGTAAACATTTTGAATTATTTTGGCGACTCAATAAAAAATATAAAAACAATTGCTATCGACCTAAAGCTTTCCAAAATTACTAATAACGGACACCGAATTACGGTTCTGAAAAACTGTAAATACTTCGCCTACAAATTCTGGGATAGTTCCATGCAAACAGAGAATAAAGTTGTAAAAATTTTGAATTATTTTGGCGACTCAATAAAAAATATAAAAACAATTGCTATCAACCTGAAGTTTTCCAAAATTACTAATAACGGACACCGAATTACGATTCTGTAAAAACTACGAAAACTTTGCCTACAAGTTTTGAGATAGTTTCATGCAAACAGAGAATAAAGTTGTAAACATTTTGAATTATTTTGGCGACTCAATAAAAAATATAAAAACAATTGCTATCGACCTAAAGTTTTCCAAAATTACTAATAACGGACACCGAATTACGATTCTGAAAAACTATGAATACTTCACCTACAAATTCTGGAATAGTTTCATGCAAACAGAGAATAAAGTTGTAAAAATTTTGAATTATTTTGGCGACTCAATAAAAAATATAAAAACAATTGCTATCGATCTAAAGCTTTCCAAAATTACTAATAACGGACACCGAATTACGGTTCTGAAAAACTGTAAATACTTCGCCTACAAATTCTGGGATAGTTCCATGCAAACAGAGAATAAAGTTGTAAAAATTTTGAATTATTTTGGCGACTCAATAAAAAATATAAAAACAATTGCTATCAACCTGAAGTTTTCCAAAATTACAAATAACGGACACCGAATTACGGTTCTGAAAAACTGTAAATACTTCGCCTACAAATTCTGGGATAGTTCCATGCAAACAGAGAATAAAGTTGTAAAAATTTTGAATTATTTTGGCGACTCAATAAAAAATATAAAAACAATTGCTATCGACCTGAAGTTTTCCAAAATTACTAATAACGGACACCGAATTACGGTTCTGAAAAACTATAAATACTTCGCCTACAAATTCTGGTATAGTTTCATGCAAACAGAGAATAAAGTTGTAAACATTTTGAATTATTTTGGCGACTCAATAAAAAATATAAAAACAATTGCTATCGACCTAAAGCTTTCCAAAATTACTAATAACGGACACCAAATTACGGTTCTGAAAAACTGTAAATACTTCGCCTACAAATTCTGGGATAGTTCCATGCAAACAGAGAATAATGTTGTAAACATTTTGAATTATTTTGGCGACTCAATAAAAAATATAAAAACAATTGCTATCGACCTGAAGTTTTCCAAAATTACTAATAACGGACACCGAATTACGGTTCTGTATAAACTATGAATACTTTGCCTATAAATTTTGGGATAGTTTTATGCAAACAAAGAATAAAGCTATAATTTTTTTTCAATTATTTTGGCGACTCGACTAAAAATATAAAAAAAATGCTATCGTAATTCAATTTATTTTATATAATCATTATTAAATGCTAAAACATTGAAGTTTCAAAAAAATACCACAATTACACTTTTATTGATTTCTTTTTAAACTTAGAATTACTTTTAAACCGGTTGATCAATTATAATTATTCAAACTCTAATATGTGTGGCTTTAACAAGGCTTTTAGAAAAATGATTGTAACATTTAAAAAAATTGGTGAAATGGCGTTTAACCATAGAAGTCCATTGACGAGGATGGACACTTGATCGAGCATTTGATAAGATAAGAACGAGATCGAACCTCCAGCCACTGAAACCATCGGACCGTTGTGCTGCGCCTTTGTGCGTACACAAAAATTAAAGAAAGCTACAGGTGACGAACGACGGCTCCGCTGCGCTACGCCGTCATCCGTGCGTGGCTCATTAAAATTAAGGAAAATTAAAATTAAGCAAGATAACTGGTAACGAACGACGGCTCCACTTGTACGTTATATTCACATGCAAAAACTCTGGACTCACTTTGTGAATCTCTCATAATCTGTTAAGCGTGACGCACTATCAATGTATTTCTTAATTTGCTGTTTAGAAAGCACTCGGAAGTTAACAGTCAAAAGCTTATTTTCTTTCATTAATTTTGATCCTTTAAAAGTTATTTCGTGAACGTCTGAGAAATGTATACACTTTACAGTCCCATTTTCGAGGTCTCAAAATTTGACGATCGAAAATTTTGATTTCCAAAAAATTTAAAAAAATTATTGATGAATGCAAGTCGTACCGTCTACTGACCTTAATCATTTCAACTCTTCCTCTTTAAATACAAAAATACGTGCTTGAAATAAACATCAGAATTGGTGCAATTATTTTGGTCACATTTTAAAAAATCATATCTTAAGGGGACAACAAATCAAAAAATGTGTTTATATAAATAATATAGGGGAATACTTTGTGAATATACTGGAGCTTTGACAGACTCTTCAAAGTCAAAACTGAAGGCATGAAGACTCCCGAAAAATAATCTTGAATCACTCACTTTGAAGGCCGGGGGCCCCCAGAGATAAAATAGTTGTCACTTTTCAACCCTTTCGATGAGAGGTATCTTTGGTGAAAATTTCAGCCAAATCCATGTCATGCATTTTTCACTCAAATTTCCTATGGTTCTCATGAAAAATGAAAAAATTGTGCTCTAAAACAAAAAAAAATAATAACTCGCGAACGATTAGAAAAAACGAAAAAAATCAAAGAATAAATGTTATAGAGCTGTCTTCAATGAAGAGGACAAAGAATTTCAAAGTTTCAAATCATCCAGGATGTGCAGGGAAGGCTTTACGAATTTGTTTATATAATTTTGAAAATATCAAATATGGATCTCATCTAAATTTTTACTTTCTCCGGTACGAGTACGAGAAAGTATTGTGATCGTGTTTTTTTTACGGAAATATCCGTTTTGGGGTCCCTAGATGTCATTTCAATAATTTCTGGAAAGAAAAATTGTGTGTGTGTGTGTGCTGTGTGCGTGTGTGTCTGTCTGTCTGTCGCGCTGTATCTCAAAAACTAATAAAGCAATTGATATGAAACTGTGAACATCTGCCTTATTTGATAATCTGAAGAACTGAAAAACGTTTGGTAAAATTTCGTACACCGGAAGTGGGCGTTTACCTTAACTATTTTTCGTTTTTTGGCAATATTTTCTTAAATATGAAAAATATCCAAAAACATTTGAACAAACTTTGAAGACAACAAAGAAATGAACATCTTTTGCTTGAAAACATTTTTCATAAAATCATTTTTATTCGAGAAAAAAAATTATTATTATTTTTTTAATTTTTGGTTTATAATTATAAAACAATAATAGTTACAGCAAATTTATGTTAGTAATAATTGTAGAGAATGCTAAAATGAACAACTTATAAGGAATAAGTTTTTTTCGAAATCCCTTTAGTTTTTGAGTAAACCGAGTTTTTTGAATTTGAAGTATAATTTTTCCATCTTTCATAATTTTGACGTTTTAAACGTCAGTTTCATCCAAGTTTACGCAACGGTCGATGTGCAGTTAAAATATGATTTCAATTGAAAATAAACCATAAAAACGTAAATATAAATGGCTAGGATACTATCAAGTCGGAGAAAGTAACATGATGGCCACATCACAATTTTTTGGTGCATCGTTGAACTTGGAGTATAGGAAACATGTAATTTAGCCGGTAATGGGATATACAGATATTCACGGACGGAGCTAAAAACAAGGAAGAACCAGGAGCTGGCATATACTGTGCCGAACTGAATCTTGCCCTAAAAATCCCTTTGGAAAATCACCAATTTTTTATTGGTTAGGCGAAGCCAAATTTCAGTTGTGTGCTCGTATCAATCGCCATAACTGCGTTTATTATTCCGATGAAATCCCCATGTTACACTTTAAAAAGATTTTATATCGCCTGGAATTAACGTTTGGCCTAGAGGAATTATTAGTCCCTTTTTTGATCATGATCATGTGACTTAACCCCCATTAACTTCGGGGTATGGGGAATTGTTTCGAAATTCGACAACATTCAGGAAGACATTGTGACCTAGAAGATCTTCATTGAACCAGCGTTCGAATCTTTCGCTCTTGAAATTTGTAGAAACATTTGTAGAACTCAAATCTGTTAAATCAAGCACTTGCCTTTTTAAAAACCTTAATTTTGTTAGTGTTGCGATTTTTTTATTTTGTTGATGGAGAATGTTCAATGATCTTTTGCGTTTAAGTTGTTTTGATTTAATTTGGGGAGTATTTTATAACCAAAGCGTCTTGAGTAGCTTCAGGCATTTTAATACACATGAACTAATCTCGGTAGTCCACTTGGATTCTGCGTTATTACTACACATGAACTAATTTCAGTAGTCCACTTGAATTCTGCTTTGAATTTAATTTTTCTTTACAAAAGCGCCATCTCTTGACCGCCACCAGAAACGTGACCGGCGTTTTCCTAGCCACTCTGTATTTTGTTGCTACGGAGCAATAATATCGCCTATTTTTAGTTCTATAATGTACATTTCTAGATTATTATTACCTGCATATTTTAATTTTTTTCGGGTATTTTTTCAACATTAAAAAGTACATATTGATTGATTGAACAACCTAATTATTTTGAGAGGAAATATGTACTCGGAGAGAAAATTAGGTCCCGAGCATTAATAACAAATCTTGGTTAGATGAGTGGGGTAAGAGAGAGCGTGAGAGAGATTTGTGATGAGTCAAGTTCGCATCATTAGTGGGTTTTGATGACTATTTCAAAAAGTTACACGCTATATATCCGAGGGGGAGAGAGATTATGCAGCCGCCCAGAAGGATGATAGCGGTAAAATATCGATCGACCCAAAGAACATATAATGAAGCAATAGACGTTCAACTCGCGACCCCGAAGATGTTTCCAAACATATAAAATGCTGATCTGGCTTTAATATTTATACCAAACAGATCGATCCAGAGGAGAGGAGAGCAATCGCCATCCTTCCGTAAACCCTGGGCTAAGTTTAAAGAAAAAAAAAAGAGGAGAACTTTATGGCGTCATAACAAAACTACTAAATAATTTATGAAATGACCATCATTTTTATTTATCGTGTTTTGATACGCCGCGCGCCGGGACCATCCCCCCCGACTCGGAGGACATTGTATTAACACAAAGACGGGGGATTCCTTCGAATTTTAAATTAGTAAGGGGTACACATGAAAGTCAAGGCGCGTTTGAAATTCAATACATTTAAGTGGCTGTGTAGGAAATTTTAGCGCAGCAGTGGAGGTAATGAATTTTACAAATTTCGCAGCTCGCGTCGAGGACATGACAAATTCTTAATTAAAATTTGTCTTAAACATGGGATTGAGTAATTAACTACATAAATATGCGTCAGTGTGGTATGTAAGGCAATCCTTTTGTAGGAAATCTGTTACTGTTTCATATATCCTGCATTTAAATACGTTTCGTTGTAGAAGTTCAGGCATTCGATCTTGCAAAATTAAAGTTCAGAAATACTCGCTAAAACTGATACAAATTATGAGATGAATATTGTGGTGTAAGAGTCCATTTGATCACTAAGCATACGACTTCTAAAATATATGTGTAGTCGATTAATTCCGAAGCTAACGCCAGATGAAACTTGAAGTGCAATACCGACCGACTATTAAATATGGCCGTAAGCAGTTATTTAAATACCGCTTCTGTTTGCATGACAATGCCCCTCTATGCTGGGGATGATAAGGGTGAGAACCGAGAACAGGTCGGCCCCTTAATCGCTCAATGAGACGCGTTAACCACCGAATCCACCACGAGTACTCTTCAAACTCGAGTACCTGACTCACCCGCCATCACACAGTTTCTGTTCTATATTGTAATTTTAACTAATAATATAGTAATTAAAGTTTTTATCGATGCTAGAATACAATCTTTCTGAATCCCGAAAAATTTATTTTTTTACATTTAGTAAAATGAGGATTTTTTTCTTTTAGCAGAGACTAGCAGTGGTGGCGAACCCGCGGGTCAGACACTGATCTACGAATGCTTTTTAAATGACCTACGGATTAATTTTTAGTATCATCAAAGAAAGACAATAAAATAAAAAATGGTGATGTGGCCATCATGTTACTTTCTCCGACTTGATGGTATCATAGCCATTTATATTTACGTTTTCATGGTTTATTTTCAATTGAAATCATATTTTAAATGTACATCGAGCGTTGTGTCAACTCGGATGAAACTGACGTTTAAAACGTCAAAATTATGAAAGATGGTAAAATTAAACTTCAAATTCAAAAACTCAGTTTACTCAAAAACTAAAGGGATTTCGAAAAAAAACTTATTCTTTATAAGTTGTTCATTTTAGCATTCTCTGCAATTGTTATTAACATAAATTTGCTGTAACTATTATCATTTTATAATTATAAACCAAAAATTAAAAAAATAATAATACATTTTTTTCTCAAATAAAAATGATTTTATGAAAAATATTTTCAAGCAAATTGTTTAAATGTTTTTGTGATATTTTTCATATTTAAGAAAATATTGGCAAAAAACAAGAAACAGTTAAGGTAAACGCCCACTTCCGGTATACGAAATTTTACCAAAAGCTTTGCAGTTCTTCAGATTATCAAATAAGATGGATGTTGAAAGTTTCATATCAATTGCTCTATTAGTTTTTGAGATACAGCGCGCACAGACAGACACACACACACAGACACACACATACACACAGAGACACAAAAAAAAAATTCAGAAGTTGTTGAAATGGCGTCTAGGGACCCCAAAACGGATACTTCCGTAAAAAAAAAATTTTGAAAAAAAAATCACGATCACAATACTTTCTCGTACTTCGTAACGGAGAAAATAAAAAATGGTGATGTGAACATCATGTTACTTTCTCAGACTTGATGGTATCATAGCCATCTATATTTACGTTTTCAAGGTATATTTTCAATTTAAATAATATTTTAAATCGAGCGTTTCACATGATCGAATGATTGCAATGTCAACATTATGAAAGGTAAAAATGACAAATTATGTTTCAAATTCTAATCATCTTTACCGTAAGTTTACTGAAAAATTAAAAATAATGCAAAAAAAGTCCTAAAGTTCTAAAAATGGTCCTGATTAAAAAGTCCTAAGAAACCTAATAAAAGTCCTGAGCAAGAAAGTCCTGAAAAATATTTCTGAAAATATAAATAGTCCTGATTAAAAAGTCCCAAAAACCTAATAAAAGTCCTGAACAAGAAAGTCTTGAAAAAGTCCCGATAAGAAAGTCTTGATAAAAAGTCCCGAAAAAAGAGTCCTGACAAAAAAAAATGTCTTGCAAAACAGGTCCAAAAAGACCAGAAATAAAGTCCAGAAAGAAAGTCCTGAAAAGAGTTGACAAAAAAGGTCCTGAAAAAAGTCCTGGAGAAACAGTTTTGGAAATAAAGTCTTGAACAGTTAAAAAAAAAAGTTCTGAAAAAGAGTCGTGATAAAAATCCTGAAAAAGGTACCGAAAAAAGAGTCCCGAAAATTAAGTCTTCATATAAAACACCAGAAATAAATGTCCTTAAAAAAATCCTGAAAAAAGTCCGAAAAAGTCCTAAAATAAATCCTGAAAAAGTCCTGAATAAAGTCCCGAAAAAAGTCTCGAAAAAGAGTCCTGATAAAATATCCTGAAAAAATATCCTGTAAAAACAGTTTTAAAAAAGAGTTATGAAAATAACATCGTAAAAAATGCTAAAAAAAACACTGCCAAAATATCCTTAAAAAGACATAAAAAGTGGTGATGAAATTGTCCTAAAAAAATCCCAAAAAGAGTCTTGAAAAAAGTCCAGAACAAGAAGTCCAAAAAATTACTTAATTAATTAAAAAAATGTACTGAAAAAAGCTTCGGGGAAAAATAATTCTGAAAAAATGTATGTATGAATTTTGAAAATAATCCTGTAAACAAGTCCTGCACAAGAGGTTCTTAAAAAAGTCCTGGAGGAACACTCCTTGAAAAAGTGTGCTGATAAAAGCCGTGAAAAAAAATCTTCATACAAAATACCAGAAACAAAAGAGTCCTACAAAGTCCTAAAATAAGTCCTGAAGACAGTTCAGAACAAGAGTCCTGATGAAATATCATAAGAAAATTGTCCTGCGAAAAGAGTCTTGAAACATTTCACCGAAAATAATATCTTTAAAAAATAAACAAAAAAAATTCTGAAAAATTTTCCTTAAAAAGATCTGAAGAAATTGTCCTCCAAAAATAAATTCCAAAAAGTGTCTTGAAAAAAGTCCTGCAAAAAGGCCTAAAATAAATCCTTACCAAAATTTTTGAAATAAAAAGTCTTGAAAAAAAAAATGCTAAAAATATAAAAAGTCCATAAAAAGATCCAAAAACAGCCATGAAAAAAAAATTCCAAAAATTGTCATGAAGAACTTTCTGAAAATTTGTTCTGAAAAAAATCCCGAAAATAAGTCTCAACAAAGTGTTCTTGAGAGAGTCCCGAAAACGTCCTGAAAAAAAATCCTGTTAATAAAATTTTGAAAAGAAATCCTGAAAATAAAGGTCCTGAAAAAATATCCTCGAAGAAAGGTCTTTTGAAAATGTTCTTAAAAAAGACCTGAAAAAGTTCTGGAAACATTGTCCCAAAGTCCCAAAAAGGCTAAAAGACCAAATAAAACTGTTAATGTACATATTCAGAAATACGACATTTTACCAAAAGCTTTTCAGTTCTTCGGATTTTCAAATAACACTTATGTTCAAAGTTTTATGGTCATTTCTGTATTAGTTTTTAAGATACAGCGCGCACTTACACACCTACAGACAAACTGTTATGTAGAGGAAAATGGTTTTATGGCCATCATGTTACTTTCTCCGACTTGATAGTATCATTTATATTTACGGTTTCATGGTTTATTTTCAATTTAAATCATATTTTAAATGTAAATCGAAAGTTTCGTAGACTCGGATGAAACTGACGTTTAAAACGTCAAAATTATGAAAGATGGAAAAATTACACTTCAAATTCAAAAACTCAGTTACACTTTTGTCTTTCAAATGATACCAAAATGAACAAAATTGGTGCATAAATAACAAAGTTACAGTTATGAAAAACTTAAAAGCCACCTTGTCCGTTGACGCCGTGTTGTTAATTTGCATCTAATTTCAAAATGACCCATTGACACCGTTTTGACATGGAATTTCTGAAATTTTTTTTTTTATCATTTTTCATTGTGAATTTTTTTAACAAAAAATCTTTGACCTTTTGTTTTGGATGATTTGAAATGTCGAATTTAAAAGAAGAAATCTGAATGGATGTGGATTTGTTAGGTTAGTGCTTTATAGAAATGTCTCATTGAATTCCTCTTACGGCATCAATTATAAGCGCAATGAAGTACAACTTCAGTTTTTTTGAACAGTAACCAATATTTTTCCTTCACTTTTGAAATCAACAGGCTTTTTCGAGCAACTTTTCTGTCAATTATCTCGTTAATACAAATTATAAATATTAGCGGGCCGAAATTTGATGCCTGTGAACTACCGAAAAATGTTTCAAATCAAACTTGTTAGGTTAGAAATGCTTTATCCTACGTTATCACGTGTAAGCGCAACTTCAGTTTTTACTTTCTCCGTTACGAAGTACAAGAAAGTATTGTGATCGTGATTTTTTTTCAAATTTTTCTTTTACGGAAATATCTGTTTTGGGGTCCCTAGACACCATTTCAACAATTTCTGGAGAAAAAAATTGTCTGTGCGTGTGTCTGGCTGTGTGCGCTGTATCTCAAAAACTAATAGAGCAATTGATATGAAACTTTGAAAATAGGTCTTATTTGATAATCCGAAGAACTGAAAAGCTTTTGGTAAAATTTCGTACACCAAAAGTGGGTATTTACCTTAACTGTTTTTTTGTTTTTTGCCAAAATTGTCTTAAATATGAAAAATATCACAAAAACATTTAAACAAACATTAAAGACAGCAAAGAAATGAATATCTTTTGCTTAAAAACATTTTTCATAAAATCATTGTTATTCGAGAAAAAAACAATATATTTTTTTTTAATTTTTGTTTTATAATTATAAAACGATAACAGCTAGAGTAAATTTGCGTTAATAATAATTGTAGAGAATGCTAAAATAAACAACTCATAAAGAATAAGTTTTTTAGAAATTCCTTTACTTTTTGAGTAAAATGAGTTTTTGAATTTGAAGTATAATTTTAATAATCTTTCATAATTTTGACGTTTTAAACGTCATCCGAGTTTACACAACGCTCGATGTACATTTAAAATATGATTTCAATTAAAAATAAACCATAAAAGCGTAAATATAAATCATACGATCAAGTCGGAGAAAGTAATATGAAGGCCACATCACCATTTTTTTCAACGGTAACGTGCATTTTTTTCTTGATTTTTTCGAACAACCTCGTTAATACAAATTATAAACATTAATGACGTGATAATTTAAATAAGTCCGTTCAGTATATCTTGCAATAGAGTTCCTACGCGTATCAAAATTGTATGTATTTAAACAAAAATTAATAACATGAAAAAGATATTAATTCCACCAAATAAAAATGCAGTTTAGAAATTAATTCTATCCCTGATTTAACTGTTTTTTATTTTTATCATCTGGCGAACGTTTAAATAATTTACGGGGCTGACGAGGGAGAGTTCCATTGTTGAATTTGGTAGCGCACGCCCGTTTTGATTTACGTTATTGCCTGTCGGTGATAAATTTATCTATTATTTAGTCCCCCCGTTCGATACCGGATTGATATGTTTCTACTAATTATATATTAATTCAAAGCTACACCGAACGATGCCAATTAATTTAAATGCTAACATTAAATTATATTGCGGATTTGATATAATATTGCGCTCTGCATTTATTAATCGTAAATATTTATGCGCCCTCTGTTTTATCGAAATTAGCTGGTATTTATTGGATATCATCTGTCCTGCCGCAAAAGTGTGTACTTTATTCGTGCAGAGTACGGGAAAGTATTGTGATAGTGAATTTTTTTCAACTTTTTTTAAAATAACCTATTTCAAGCACCCAGAGATGAAAAATCTGTATATGTGTTAGTAACTAAATCTGCATGTGTGTCTATCTGTGGGTGCTGCATCTAAGGCAATTAAGTTAAATTCATTAAATCGACACTTTGGACATAAACTTCACAATCTGAGGGACTGAGAAGTTTTTTGTTAAAATTCCGAAAACCGGAAACTCAACAGTTTTCTAATTATGAAAAGTTTAATATTCATTGTAAATTCGTCAAGAAACTAGTGAAATGTCGTTCTGTTTGATATCGTTTATATCCAATGATAAAGTTGTCCCACTTTAGATTAATCAAAAAAATTATCGAATTTATTTTATCGTCGATTCTGATTCGACGCGCAATTCTGCCGAGAAAAAAATGTATTTTACATTTTTCCGATTAGTAGAAGTGATCGAAATTTATAAGAAAGAAAGGGCAAGCGAGCTCTTGTAAGGACTATTTTGACTCTCCTGAAAAAATTACTTTTTTAATTTAGGTACACTTTTCTTCAAAACTATAAAAGATATCAACACAATTTTTATTTTTATTTAAAGGTGGTATCGAAACTAGTGCTGGGAATTTTTATGATTTGAGTATTCGAATATTCGTTCAAGAAATTATTCGAATACTCGAATTATTCGAATATTCGAATAATTCGAGTATTCGAGTATTTGAGTATTTGAGTATTCGAGTATTTGAGTATTCGAGTATTCGAGTATTTTTTCTGGCAATGCGTCTGGCCTTGGTGTTTTTACTAGTGCTGGGAATTTTTATGATTTGAGTATTCGAATATTCGTTCAAGAAATTATTCGAATACTCGAATTATTCGAATATTCGATTAATTCGAGTATTCGAGTATTTGAGTATTCGAATAATTCGAATATTCCCATATATTCGAGTATTCGAATAGTTAGAATATTCGAATATTTCGAATATTCGAATAGTTCGAGTATTTATTTCCAGCATACGTATTTGTTTGTTAATCATATGATACTAGGGCTGCGAATCGAATACGTATAAATCTACCGGTAATTATAATAAATTTTCAAATAGTAGACTACCAATAAATGTTATAACGTTTGAAATATTCAAAAATCTTACAAATGTTCATAATTAAATTTTCAATAAATTATGTTTATAGCATTTTTTCTAGGACACACGGTAATGTCTGAAAAATGTACACTTCCTTTTGTTTTTTTTTTATAAATATCTCAAAAATGATTTGTTTTATAAGCAAAACATAAGAATAAAATACAAATGTTTAGAATTAAATTTCTTATAAATGACCATTTTCTTTGTAAGAGGTACGCTCTTGATGTTCTTTTTTTGTTTTTGGAAAATGTTTTAAATTTCATTACTTTTATGAGAAAAACATAAGAATACAAATGTGTTTAGAACTAATTTTCATACAAATTATTTCAATTTTATTTTATTTATTTTTATTTTATTTTTATTTTATCACGGTAATGTATGTACACTCTAAGTGTTTCTTGTTTTTTTTTCCAAAAAGTATCACTTTGATGAGAAAAGATAAGAATACAAATATCTTTAGAATTACATTTCCCATAAATTTAATTCTTCTCATTTCTTCCGCAAATAATATTTGAATAATATTCGAATATTCGAATAATATTCGAATAATTCGAATACTCGAATATTCAAATAATTCGAATACTCGAATATTTGAATAATTCGAATATTCGAATATTCGAATAATTCTTTTGTGGATTTATTCGTATTCCAATATTCGAGTATTCGAATTATTCGTACTATTCGTATTTGATTCCCAGCCCTAATCGAAACCTACCAATATGGCTGAGATTGTTTCCATATGTTGAGGGGCGGTGTTTTTAAAATATAAATAACTCTAGAAAAAATCATGTTTTTTTTTCATGTCATTATTCTGAATGCAATTTGTTTAATTTCTCAGCCATAAATGCTTATTTTAGAGGTGAGAACATATGTTCAAAATTTCAGAATTCTTAGGGTAGGCGTACATGAATGTTCTACATCGATGGTATTCACTTTCAAACATTGATGTAATATCGTTGTTCCCAAAAAAAAAACATCCCTTTTACTGGACGGGTGCGCCCTCCACTAACAATTTGAATAAGTGCGTAAAAATTTTGAAATTAATTCGGTAAGGTATGGAAAATTTGCGAAAAAATGGCAGAAAATATGCCTAAATTAATGGTATTTTTTAAAAGGCGGAGATGAATAGGATCTCTTGTTTAATCACTCTATTAGCATTCATTATATTCAATCAAATTGCCACTTTCACATCATCGCTCTTGTTCACATTTCCAATTGTGGTCATGAATATTTCAAACTGCTTATTGAATTTCTTAAAATTTTCTGGGATAATATGTTTTATTTGTTTTGATCTGACAGGACAAAATTGTCTATCCGACTATCAGAGTAAGGAACGTTAACCCGTCATTGGTGATGCAAATTTAATGGTGACGCCGGTCTCACGCACCGGGGTTTTCAACTGAAGATTTTTCGAAACGTGTTTCATGTTTTTTTTTTAATTTATGCTCTTTGACAATAAAACAAAGATATTTAATCAATTTAAGCTCTGCACTGCGGCAACTACTCGAAATTGCAACAAAAAACAATAACGGAGGAGAAAGTTATTCGACACACCCGGTCTCACAGACCAGTAGGGTCACCACTGGCGGGTTAATATATCGTAAAGGCTTACATTTAACCCTTTCAGGCCGAAAATATTATAATCTAATATTATTAAATATTGGTTTCATCCATATATTAAATCAAAATATAGTGATGTTAACACTAATTAACTGATTATGAAAATATAATTCAAAATATTACAAAAGACAGAGGTTTTTCGCCATTTTCCAGATTTTACAAGATTTCGTTTTTTTTTTCACAAAGACAAAGTCTTACTTTGCATACTGTACCATGCATTTTGCAGTTGCTCAATAGTAACATTGTAATTTAAGAGGATGTTAAACAAACAACACTGTTGAATTTAAATTAAGTTTTCTTATTTTTCTTATAAATTTGATTGAATTGAATTTAATTATAAAATTGTCAAAAAAAAACGGTAGATATTTTCACAAAAACAAACCTAAAGAGTGCAATGATCTTAATTATGTTTATTCAATAATACAAAACAGGTTTTTTAAATGATCAAGGTGCCACCAAAAAGTACTTTTTGAAATTTTTTGGATCAAATTGATAACGATCATGCTAAGTGTAATTTATACTCAAAGAAACTTAAAACCGCAATACAATAAATGTAAAAAGTTTACACAAACCAATAAAAAAAAAAAAAAATGGAACCAACTAAAAATATTTCAGAACCTGCAGATGATCCTCCTGTGAAAGTACTACCGTTAGTGGCATCCCTAGTTCTAGCTGACAGGAGCAAAAAATATTTGCCGCCCTAACCTAAATCAAGTTTTACGAAATTATTTTAAACGTGCAATTTTTGTTTTTCAAATTTGTTAAGAAATGTGACCATCTTGTAAATTTGTAGATTTGATGGAATAAAAAGGATTTTTATGATAAATTTCATATGTGTGGATTTATTTTCAGAATTTAGTGGGATTTCGAAAAATATTTCTTGTTGGCCAATATGAAAATAATCGAAGCAATCCGCCTGAAAACAAAATTTCATCACTCTGAACTTTTAACAAATCCATATATTTAACAAATCCAATTGTTGAAATTGAGGAACCTCAAAATTTTTTTGAAAAAATGTTCACAATAATAATAATAATAGGTTTATTTCCCAAAAGAACAAAAAAATATTCCAATTACAGGGAAATTTTACATTTAACAAATAAAAAATAAATAACTCTAATAGAATTAAAAATACTTTTACAATACTACAATACTTTTCCGCACGGAGAAAGTAAAAAAAAAAATAATAAAATAAGTCGCTTTAATGGGTAAGGCCACTCCAGAATTTTCAAGATATCGTTTTATTATTTTTTTGTTAATATGTTGCCTTAAAGCCTTAAGAATAAGAAATAGTATATTATTAAACGAGTGAGAAAGTTGGCCATTGCCACTCGGGTGAATTGCAACACGAGCCGTAGGCAACCCTCGTTGCTCACGAGTTTAATACTTATACTTTTTCCCATCATATTAAATATTAGAGTTTTCTGTTTGTATTAAATTATAACGAATAATTTTTCTATTTGGAAATTGCGGCAGTTCGCTGACAAAAAACGTTTCGCAACCATAGTAACAACTAAACTGTTGGGCAATGAAACCGCTATCATTTGATTGGACGTCACCTGTTGAATAATGAAACCGCTATCATTTGATTGGACGTCACCTGTGGAGAAAATGATTCGGCCGAATAATGGACAACTTTCTCAATCAAAAACGATTTAACAACGTTTATATTATTTAACAAGATGCGAAAAACAATATTTCATAGCCCGGAGAAATCTCAAAGAGGTCATTTTCGTAGGTTTTGCCCAGGCTCCAGTTTTTCAAGAAATCAATGTTTTTTTTTTTGTTAAAACGTTGCCATAAAGCCTTATGAATAAGAGAAAAATGTTTCATAGCCCGGAAAAATCTCAAAAATGTCATTTAGGAATGTTTTGCGCGCTTTTTGACGATACAGCGCGCTTGAGTTTAAAATTGGACGAAACGATAACTCCTACAAATGCGACCTTTATCAATTCCATTGAACTTTTAGGAGTGACTTCTAAGATACATTATCTAGTGGATGGCGTAAGGATTTTTCAATAAGTTATAAACTTTTTTATGAACAATTTTTCGTGAAATTTTTGGGTGAAAAATGAACTTTTTTTTTAAATGTGCACCATTTTTCAAAAAAAAGGGTTTTTTCAAATTTCCGTATGCTATCCACTAGCTTTTGGCATATATTACGTAAACAATTTTAGTTTTTTGTTATAGTTTGAAATATGCGGGAGCAATCGTTTCGCCCGTTTAAGGCCTCGCATAAAAGGTTCCTTGCAATCTTGGGTTCTGAAGCCGCCATTTTAAAATAAAAACAAATGCGGATTTTTCTTCCTATGCTTAAATGGGTGTTTAATTTAATTACCTTAACTGAAATTTTCAATGCTTTTATTAAACTCTTGAAAAAAAAATCCCAATTTTTTTTTCTGCGAGCTGCAACGGCCTTACCCCTTAAATAAATTCTTATTTAAGATTATTCTTGCGTTTCCAGATTATTCTGTTGGAAATAACTTAAAATTAAAAAGCTTTGCATTCTTTAAAGTGTTAAAAAAACTATTGCTAACAAACCATTTGATGTATTTTAACTCTTTCGCTGAGGCATACGATTCAGAATCCAAACTTACGTATAGATGCATACAGTTGCTTACGTATATATCCGGGTCCCGCATATAAGAGTGCGTCATTTTCCGGTTCTCGCAGCGAAAGGATTATAATTTACAGGGAGTTAAGCAGTGAAACAAATCAAAGATACGAGTATAATACTCAACTAAAAGATACAGAGTAGCTATGACAATAAAGGCCTCCTATACCTGCATTGAAAGCAGTGTTGCCAGGAGTAATTTTTAATTTTCCCCAAATATTTCACAAAACCCCCCCAAAATACCCCTCGCATAAATTACCCACCCCAAAAAATACCCCATGGATTGAAGAACTCCGTTTTTCCGAAAATATGTAGGTAGTACAAAAAGGCCAAAATTAAAAAAAAAATTAATCGTGCTATGGTATCCTCCAAATAATTAAAATAATTCTTTAATTTTTCGAAAAGCATCGCTAATTAATTACTTAAAATTGTTCGCATTTTTTTTTCATAATTTCTAGCTGACAGGAGCAAAAAATATTTGCCGCCCTAACCTAAATCAAGTTTTACGAAATTATTTTAAACGTGCAATTTTTGTTTTTCAAATTTGTTAAGAAATGTGACCATCTTGTAAATTTGTAGATTTGATGGAATAAAAGGGATTTTTATGATAAATTTCATATGTGTGGATTTATTTTCAGAATTTAGTGGGATTTCGAAAAATATTTCTTGTTGGCCAATATGAAAATAATCGAAGCAATCCGCCTGAAAACAAAATTTCATCACTCTGAACTTTTAACAAATCCATATATTTAACAAATCCAATTGTTGAAATTGAGGAACCTCAAAATTTTTTTGAAAAAATGTTCACAATAATAATAAACAAAACCCCCCCAGAATACCCCTCGCATAAATTACCCACCCCAAAAAATACCCCATGGATTGAAGAACTCCGTTTTTCCGAAAATATGTAGGTAGTACAAAAAGGCCAAAATTAAAAAAAAAATTTAATCGTGCTATGGTATCCTCCAAATAATTAAAATAATTCTTTAATTTTTCGAAAAGCATCGCTAATTAATTACTTAAAATTGTTCGCATTTTTTTTTCATAATTTCCAAACAGCAAACAGTTCTAGTTATACCGGGTGATCAGTTTCATTCCGGGCCAAAGTATTATATTTAACAATTACTAAAAAAACAAATTGATTGCAAAAATTATTTTTTTTATTTAAACATTTTCGAAAAACAAATCAAAAATCGAATCGAAATATTTGAAAATTAAGTAATTCCGTAAACAAAAACCGCGCAGTCTGTATTTTGTATCTAAATATCAAAGTACATTAGTTTTATCTTAAAACAACCACTGAAACAAAAAATTTCAAATTAAATAAATAACCTAAAATTAATACAAAAACCAAGTACAAGCCAAAAATATCAAAAATTCAGACTGCAAAATCTAAATTATAGGCCAAAAAATCAAAAATTTTGACCAAAACCCTCGAAAATAACGACCAAAAATTCGCTCATTACAATCAACAATTAAAACATTAAAATTAATAATTAGGGTAACAGAACTAAAAACATTGATAAAAAAATTGAAAATTGAAAATTTCGATATAAAGAAAACACTTAACTTTACACTTAAAATGTACCACGAAGTGAACGCCTCCAAGATTCAAGAATTGAAAATTGAAAACTCTTGGGAATAATAATAATAATAATTTTTATTGTGTCACTAGCTTTGCAGCTTTACACTTGTCAGTTTACATTTACTACCTACTACTATACTTATAATACCACTTACATTAATTAAAATTCAATTAGATTAAAAGATATGATGATGATACATCTGATGTAATGGTACAGCAGTCAAAAAAATAATTCAAAACATTTTAACAAAATCGAAAATTTTGGTTTAGGTGCCAAAAACATCTAAAATATAGGCCAAACAAATTAAAAACCCTGGTCTAAAAAATAAAAATTCAGGCTAAAAATTCAAGCAAAAGGAAAATAATTTGCCTTTTTCAGCCCCAAAACTCTTTACCTCAAAGTAAATAGCCGAAATTCTAAACTCAATAATAATTTTAAAAATTCGCCCATAAAAACAATAATTCAGGTTAAAACATTTAAAATGAAGGGCAAAAAATAAAAAAATTGGTCAAAGAAACTCGAAAATACTGGCCAAAAGTTCGCACCCAAAAATCAACAATTCATGTTAAAAATCTAAAGTATAGACCAATGAAAAATTCGCTCGTTAAAATTTATAATCAAGGTATAAAAAAAAACTAAGAATATAGGCAAAAAATCGAAAATTCAGACCAAAAATCGTAAACTCTCGGCAAAAATAAAAAATGAAGACCAGAAAAAAAAACGAAAAATTTAAAAAATATTCGAAAATTTTGGTTTATATGCCAAAAACTAAAATTTGGAACAAATAAATGAAAAACACAGACCAAATATCTGAAATATAGGCAAACAATCAAATATCCTGATGTAAAAAATAAAAAATGCAGACTAAAAAAATGAAACTTTATCCCAAAATAAATTACCGAAATTCTAAACTAAACTAAAATTTCGCCATAAAAACAATAATTCAGGTTAAAAAAAATATAAAATTAAGGGCAAACAATCAAAAACTTAGTACAAAAAACTCGAAAATATCCTCAAAACAAAACAAAAGTCGCCCATAAAAATCAACAATCAAAAATTCGCTCGTTAAATTAATAATTAAGATACAAAAACTAAAAAAAACGAAAAATGAAAAATGTAGAAAATTTCAACAAACTATTAAAAAAATTTTGACCAAAATCGAAATATTTTGGCCAAAAATTCTAAAAGTTAGAACAAACAAAGAAATCAAAAATGTAGACCAAATATCTAAAATATAAACCAAAGAAATAAAATTCCTGGTCTAAAAAATAAAAATATGCAGACCAAAAAATTACAAATTGAAGTAAAAGAAAAATAATTTGCCAATTTCGGCACCAAAAATAACTCTAGCTCAAAATAAATTGTCAACCAGAAACGTGAAAATGTTAAAAGGACAAAAAATCCAAAACTCGAAAATACCGGCAAAAAAAACAGGTATAAAAGTGAATATTTCAGGTAGAGGGCAGAAAATGAAAAATTCGGGCCTAAAAATAAAAAAATGCCGACCAAAAAATCGAAAATTTTAACAAACAAATCGAAAATTTAAACCAAAATGAAGAAAAATTATTCAGTTATACAGAAAATGCAGGTCAAAAATCTAAAATATTCCCCAAAAATACCCCTCGTATAAAATACCCACCCCAAAAAATACTCCATTGATTGAAGTTCCCCAAAATACACCCCAAAACAATAATTAACCCCATTTTGGGGGAAAAACCCTCAATCTGGTAACACTGATTGAAAGATCTAATAGGCTGGGGCTCCTCCGGAACTCATTGTAGTTACGTTATTGCCCGTAATAATAATATAATTGTTTTAGACAATATACAAAATAGTATGAGAATTATCTCCTTATATTCTTTGTAAATTCATCAATAAACTATTAAAATTGCGTTCTATTTGCTATCGTTTATATCGCTTAATGCCAAACGAAGATTTTTAATTAAAAAACCCATTACCAGCTTAAACGCTGCCATACCATACCTTCAAGTTGTTAATGGTTTCAAATACATCACACACGGTGTGCGGATTACGGGAGGAGATAATAAAAACCTAATAGTTACAACGCACAATGGAATATTGAAATAAAAAAGTAATGCAGTTTGTATTGGTAGTTGCAGACAATGGCCTTAATCCGGAGAGTTGTAAGTATGCCTTCGGGGGATTTTGATACTTCAAACCGATTTCGAAGTGGGAGCCGGGGCCGGTCATTATTATCCGATCTGCGGTTGGCAACATGTGTTGGAGCGGCGTTATTATTGTTTCATACTCTAATACGTTTCGCTTAATCGCTTTAAAGCAAACACGCCGAATTATAGCCTGCGTAAGGACGATGACTTACAAGAATTTCTCGTAATTTGCATGTTTATCGCTTACAAAAATAAAATAAACAATGTAGCAATTTTAGCTTTTAATATTATATTATTAGACGATTTTCAATAAACTTTCAATTATTCCTTGAGGCTCGGGCATTACATCTAAGAAGCCAACATGTTAGGATTCCGCTTTGTGCTGCTGTGCTCTTATTGAACGTGGAATAAAATGGGTTATTTCGTTCAAAGTCGATTTATAGATACGTCGTAATAAGTAATGCGCTTACCTTACTAGGTTTCCGACATGCACTTTGAGCACTATATAAAATTATGTAATAATAAGGAAAATACATAGACAAGGCTGACTGTTATCAATACAGTTTAGTATTAAGGATGCAGTTGGATAGTCTTTCTAAAATAATTTTACGTTTTTGCACCAAATATTTCAGCAATTTTGGTACAAGCAAGATTGGTTTGTTTCACGTTTTGTAAGGTGGGGGTAAACTTGAACTAAAAACGATTGGCTTTTTTTCATCCTTATGGTTGTTTATTGATATTTACATATTAATATATTCAAAACCTGGCTCCTCTGCCCTAACTTATTCAGGAATATCAACTATCAGTAAATAGACTTAAGAGCGGGAATATCATAACTATCTGCAGGTTGAGAGTGCAAAACAACTCCCACTTACATTAATATCTTTAAAAGAATTGCGGACAAACACAGACGTGACATTAAAAAAGTACAGAGAACCGAAACTAACTCACACAATGCCACATTAGCGGTAAAGTTATAATAGCATGTGTGTGTTATGGCAGCAGCGAGCAGCAAGTCTTCCATTTGTTCGTGATGTTAGTTTAGTATAGTAGTTGGGTTAATAATTATAGCGTACTCACATAATAATAAACAGACATATATCCTCTACATCATGCACGTGACACCCCTTTGTTCTTCGATTATATTTATAAACCCGCAAGAAACACTTTAAATTAGCCATACCGCGTTCAAAGAAACACTCGTAAATGTATACGTATATATAAATACACCTTTCGATTCGATTATTAAATATTCGGATTTTATTAATACCTCGCGAGTTGATTTTCCTTTCAGGTAAGATTAATTTCTTTTAAAAATAAACGGACACTTCAAAGCGGGACAAAATATTAGACCTCGCCGGTGGAAAATTATGTTAATAAAAGGGAAGGATCGGAGCTGAAGTGCAACATGCACGTTTTCGAGGTAATTATGGATCATTTAATTGGATCAAAGGTGCTCGTCTCTCGGTTCTTCGTTACGTTCCTTGTTAATATTGAATTACAAGCTGTTAGATATTCACGTGTGTTTTTAAAAAATGTAAGTAATATTTTATAATCAGTAATTTACAAATTATAAGTATCGTATTGTTTTTAGAAAAAATATATTGTTCTTAGTGCTATTTTATGTTCTGGATAATTAGAAATTCACAAATTACGGTATTAACGAATTTCTTAAATGTCGGAAAGAAAAACCAAAAAATAATCTGGTGCTTATTACCCAAAAATAAAGGAGTTAAAACAAAGCTGAGTGGAGCTGTGGTAAAATTTTTGATTTCTTCAAAAACTCGTGTGGTATGTGGTTCGGTTAATTCTACTATTGAAATTGTTCGTAATGCACCTGAAGCATCACCAGAAAATCCAGAGTCATTATTTTGTCCTTAGAAGACAAAACAACTAGATGGAACATTATATTCTTCTCCATGGGAATCGGAAATCCCTAATATCTCAAAATGTAGTAAAGAAGTTCTTTGATATATTTACTAAATTATAAAGTATTTTTATTAATAATTAAATTATTAAAGTTTCAAATAAGTGATGATTATTTTTTTATTTTTCCATTCACTTGAAAAATTACAATTTTTAGAAAGACATTTCTGTTCTCATGCAAACATCTTAAAATGGTATTAAGAGGTTTTGTGATATGTTTACTAAATTCTAAAGTATATCTAGAATGTTTCAAGTATGTGACGAATGTTTTAATATGTTTTTATTCACTTGAAAAATTAGAATTTTCAGAATAACAATGTATCCTGTTCTCATGTGGTTATCTCCAAATTTTGTGACGAAATATTTTGATATTTTCACTAAATTTTAAAGAATAATAATAGTTAAGTATATTTAGAAAGTTTCAAGTATATGACAATTGTTTCTAAATTTTTTTTATTCACTTGAAAAATTATAATTTTCAAAATGACAATATATTCTGTTCTCATGTTATGTCAAAATTTTGTGATGATATATTTTGGTTTTTTTAACAAATTATAAAGGATAATAATTATTTAGTAAATTTAGAAAGTTTCAAGTGCGTGACAATTGTTTTTATATTTTTTTATTCACTTGAAAAATTTGAATTTTCAGAAACAAAATATTCTGTTCGCATGTGATTATCTCCAAATTTTGTGGTGAAATATTTGGTATTTTCACTAAATTGTAAAATTTAATAATAATTTAGTAAATTTAGAAAGTTTCAAGTATGCAACAATTGTTTTTAAATTTTTTTCATTCACTTGAATAATTTGAATTTTCAAAATGACAATACATTCAGTTCTTATGTGAACTCCAAATTTTGTGACGAAATATTTTGATATTTTTACTAAATTGTAAAGCATAATAATTATTTAGTAAATTTAAAAATTTAAAGTATGTGACAATTGTTTTTATATTTTTTTTTATCACTTGAAAAATTTGAATTTTCAAAATGACAATTTATTCTGTTCTGATGTGATTATCTCTAAATTTTGTGACGAAATATTCTGATATTTTTAGTAAATTGTAAAGTATTATATTTATTTCGTAAATTTAGAAAGTTTCAAGATTGTGACAATTGTTTTTAAATTTTTTTATTCACTTGAAAAACTATAATTTTCAAAATGACAATATATTTTGTTCTTATGTTATTATCTCGAAATTCTGTGATGATATATTTTGGTAGTTTTACTCAATTATAAAGGATAATAATGATTTAGTAAATTTAGAAAGTTTCAAATGCGTGACAATTGTTTTCATATTTTTTTTCATTCACTTGAAAAATAAGAATTTTCAAAACGATAATATTTTCACTTCTCATGTGATTATCTCGAAATGTTGTGACGAAATATTTTGATATTTTTACTAAATTGTGAAGTATAATAATAATTTAGTAAATGTAGAAAGTTTCAAGTATGTGACAATTGTTTTTATATTTTTTTCATTCACTTGAAAAATTAGAATTTTCCAAACGACAATATGTTCAGTTCTCATGTGATTATCTCCAAATTTTGTGACGAAATATTTTGATATTTTTACTAAATTGTAAAGTATAATAATAATTCAGTAAATCCAGAAAGTTTCAAGTATGTGACAATTGTTTTTATATTTTTTATTCACTTGAAAATTTAGAATTTTCAAAATGACAATATTCTGTTCTCATGTGATCACCTTCAAATTTTGTGACGAGATATTATGATATTTTTACAAAATTGTAAAGAATGACAATAATAAATTAAATTTATAAAGTCTCAAGTAAGTAACAATTGTTTTTATATTTTTTTATTCGTTTGAAAAATTGGAATTTTCAAAATGATAATGTATTATTTTCTCATGTATCATCTCCAAATTTTGTGACGAAACATTTTGATATTTTTACTGAATTGTAAAGGATAATAATTATTTAGTAAATTTAGAAAGTTTCAAGTATGTGACAATTGTTTTTAAATTTTTTTAATTCGCTTGAAGAATTTGAATTTTCAAAATGACAATACATTCAGTTCTTATGTGATTATCTCCAAATTTTGTGATGAAATATTTTGATATTTTTACTAAATTGTAAAGTATAATAATCATTAAGTAACTTTAGAAAGTTTCAAGTGTGTAACAATTGTTTTTATATTTTTTAATTCATTTGAAAAATTAGAATTTTTAGAATGGCAAAAACTCTGTTCTCATGTGTTTATCTCCAAATTTTGTGATGAAATATTTTGATATTTTTACTTAAATGGTGAAGTATAATTATTTAGTAAATTTAGAAAGTTTTAAGTACGTGACAATTGTTTTTATATTTTTTTATTCGTTTGAAAAATTGGAATTTTCAAAATGATAATATATTCTTTTCTCATGCAATTATCTCCAAATTTTGTGATGAAATATTTTGATATTTTTGCAAAATTGTAAAGCAAATTAATTATTTAGTAAATTTATAAAGTCTCAAGTATGTAACAATTGTTTTTATATATTTTTTTATTCACTTGAAAAATTTGAATTTTCAGAATGACAATTTATTCTGTTCTCATGTGATTATCTCCAAATTTCGTTACGAAATATTTTTAAATTTTCACTAAATTGTAATGTATAATAATTATTTAGTAAATTAGAAAAGTTTCAAGTATGTGACAATTGTTTTTATATTTTCTTTATTTTTTTTTTTTCAAATTAGAATTTTCAGAATGAAAATATATTCCGTTCTCATGTGATTATCTCCAAATTTTGTTACGAAATATTTTTAAATTTTCATTAAATTGTAAAGCATAATAATTATTTAGCAAATTTAGAAAGTTTCAAGTATGTGACAATGTTTTTTAATTTTTTTATTCACTTGAAATATTAGAATTTTCAGAATGATCATATATTCTGTTCTCATGTGATTACCTCCAAATTTTGAGACGAAATATTTTGAAATTTTTACCAAATTGTAAAGGATAATATTTTTTTAGTAAATTTAGAAAGTTTCAAGTATGTGACAATTGTTTTTATATTTTCTTATTCACTTGAAAAATTATAATTTTCAGAATGACAATATATTGTGTTCTCTTGTGATGATCTCCAAATTTTGTGACGAAATATTTTGATATTTTTACTAAATTGTAAACTATAGTAATCATTAAGTAACTTTAGAAAGTTTCAAGTGTGTAACAATTGTTTTTTTTATATTTTTTCATTCATTTGAAAAATTAGAATTTTTACAATGGCAAAATACTCTGTTCTCATGTGATTAAGTCCAAACTCTTTGACGAAATATTTTGATATTTTTACTTAAATTGTAAAGTATAATAATTATTTAGTAAATTTAGAAAGTTTCAAGTACGTGACAATTGTTTTTATATTTTTTTATTTACTTGAAAAATTAGAATTTTCAAAATGACAATATATTCTTTTCTCATGCGATTATCTCCAAATTTTGTGATGAAATATTTTGATATTTTTGCCAAATTGTAAAGCAAGTTAATTATGTATTAAATCTGAAGGATGTAACAATTGTTTTTATATATTTTTTTATTCACTTGAAAAATTAGAATTTTCAGAATGACAATTTATTCTGTTCTCATGTGATTATCTCCAAATATTGTGACGAAATATTTTGATATTTTTACTAAATTGTAAAGAATAATATTTATTTAGTAAATTTGGAAAGTTTCAAGCACGTGACAATTGTATATATATATTTTTATTTACTTGAAAAATTAGAATTTGTAAAATGACAATATTTTCTGTTCTCATGTGATTATCTCCAAATTTTGTGACGAATTTTTTTGATATTTTTACTAAATTGTAAAGTATAACAATCATTCAGTAAACTTAGAAAGTTTCAAGTATGTGACAATTGTCTTTATATTTTTTTTATTCACTTGAAAAATTTGAATTTTCAGAATGACAATATATTCTGTTCTCATGTGATTATATCCAAATTTTGTGACGAAATATTTTGATATTTTTACTAAATTGAAAAGTCTAATAATAATTAAGTAAATTTAGAACATTTCAAGTATGTGACAATTGTTTTTTTTTATATTTTTCTATTCACCTAAAAAATTAGAATTTTCAAAATGACAATATATTATGTTCTCATGTGATTATCTCTAAATTTTGTCACTAGATATTTTGATATTTTTACAAAATTTTGAAGCATAACAGTTTTTGAGCAAATTTGGAAAATTTCAAATTATACTTTCGCTCAATACTTTTTCAAAAATAGATATCATTAGCAAAATGTTACAAAATAAAAGTATTAATAAAAATGAATGTATTAATATTAATATATTAATTTTAAAAAAGTATGCAATAAGGATTTTTTTTGTTATTTTATATAAAATAAAAATAAAAAAATTGAATCCAAATCTAACACGTTCAGTTCTAACTAAATCCAACGGAACTTTCAGCCAGACTGATAGAATTTTTAAAATAAAACTCTAGTTTGTGTTACAAAATCATATTTTCTAGATAGTAAAGAAATAATATGCAATAATTTATTAAATTCCCGTCATTTTTGAGGTCGCGTGAGCGCGTCATGCGCACTCAACGTGTTAAGAAAGCAAATGCAATTATTCAATTAAATGTTTGAACTGCCATCCACAGTTCGAACATGTAGAAACTCTTTTCGAACATTTTGAATATTTTCCAGGCTAATTCTGCGAACTTCATCCTCTCGCGGGCTATTCTATCGGTCCTCGCCCGCCAATCCACCTATTCGCTAAGCAATTGTCTATACAACGCGCATATTGCGGGGGTGCGCCGTCTTGCTCAAACCATATTGTATTATATGGATGGTCAAGATCATCGTTGTTTGGAAAAATTGCTACTAGCGCTTGAACAAGGTCATTTTGAAAAAAAAATAATTACGGGTTCTCACCTTTAATTGCCATTTACTCGAATAATTTCTTATGTAAGATGGCAACATTTTTATACTGCCAGCTCGATGATGAAAAGATCTCTCAAAATCGAGAACAAAAATTGGTGGTTGCTATTTAAAAACATAGACTTTTATGCAAAAATGTATATTTTTATCAAAGAACAGGATTTTTTCTAAAAATATTTCACTGAATTTATTCCATATTTTAGGCGCGTACTGTATATATTTAAGTATCAAAGGCGGCGGTATCATTTGTGCACCTGGCCGCCCAACAACGCAGGAACGGCCCTGAATGTTATTTTGCTTAATTTAAAATAAGTTTTTAAAGGATTTTACAAGCGAATTTGCATTCAGAAACTTTCGTACAATTATTGGTAAAGCGCAAATATTTCATAATTAGTAATAGTAATTATACAATAAATTATTTTCACGTTTTCCATGACGTCAAGTTCGGTCCAAGTTTTTTAATAGAAATATGTGAATATTAAGCAGCACCTCCACCACCAATCCAAGCGAAACTTGGCCGGCTTCCCTCCACCATGTGTTGTTTGGGGAGTATAAATTTATAGGCTTTCTTGTGGAAATTTGCAAGTTGCGAGACGGTCTGTTTCCGAACCGTGTCGGGGAAATATCGCGCATCCTTTAATATATTAAAATTAAAATGTTCGCCAACTTTCCACGCCGGGGATTTATTAATAAATCAAATAAAACTTGTACAACATAGTTTGAATTGTATTTCTTTTTTGTTCTGCTCGTACAGCACACACTCGCACAGTGACAGTTTTCAGTAGGAGCTGAAACATGTTTAAATAGAATTGAGGCAATTTATGAAGTGACAATTATTTCGGATCTTTTGGCGCCGCTTTTATTCCTCCTCTCCTCCACTCCTGATAGTCGCGTGGCTGAGTAACGAACCTTGTTACGAGGGTTATTATCATGGTGATAACTTTATTATTTCACACATGTGGACACGAGGAGTGATTCTTTTTAAGTCCCCGTAAATTACCCCTCGAGAATACTCGGCCAGTAATTCCACGGTTGCGACATCTGTTTCGCTTCAGCGCTGATTTTAACTCAAGTTAAAACTAGAGATGGATGGAAACTACACAAGGGTCCGCCTTGTTACTTTTATATTTGAAATTATTTCAAAATGCTCTGGTTGGATTGGAAGTTTATACTAGAACTAAACTCATGAGTGACTCATCGATTCAAAGAGTAGACTAATGGAAATAAAGAGCTTTTTCGTTCTATTTTTTTGTTTGCTTCAAGTCAAGAGTCGACTCATGTATCGCCTCATTTCAGTCGACTCTTTTCTACCAGTCGACTCATAAAAAAGAGTCATCTCGCCCATCCAGTTTATACACGTCACTGCAAAGATCTTATTGAGGCCCATCAGAAAATGGAGAAATGTTTATTTCAAGCCCGTGATGCGTTAGTAAAGAAAACTCAAAAATGTAAAAAATCGAAAAATCAACATTTTTTAATAATCATCCTAGACCAGCGTTATTCAACCTGCGCCCCTCGAAGCTTTTGTTAAAAGCCCGATAAAGGCAGCCAAAAAACTTACAAGCCGTGGCCATAAAACTATTTAAAATTCGCGGGAAAAATGTATCAATCGGCAAGATTTTTAAATATTTTTTTTATGTTGGAATAACTGTTGTGTATACAGGGTGTTACAAATTCAATGCATTAGCATTGTTATCTCGGTAACGAAGATAGAGAGTTGGTTAAATTAAGGCAAAGTTGATTCCTTAAAAATCTGCAAATTTTCCTTCACTGGATTTCAGAATAATTGCACGGGAACACAAATTGTGAAATTGTTTGAATGTCTCGAGCTCAAAAAAACATAAAAGTAATTTCCACAAACGTGAAAATTTCCAAATTTGTTCAAAATCTATTCGACTATAAGATTCCTTAAAAACCCGAAAACTTTCCTTCACAGGATTTAAAAATAATTACAAATTATTGAAATTCAGAAGTTCGATTTTCTCGAGCCCAAAAAAATATAAAAACAATTACCACGAACGTGAAAATTTCCAGATTTGCTCAAGATTCCTTAAAAATCTGAAAACTTTTCTCCACAGGATTTCAAAATAATTATAAATTACTGAAATTCAGAAGTTGTTCGGTTTTCTCGAGCCCTAAAAAATATAAAAACAATTGCCACGAACGTGAAAATTTCCAGATTTGCTCAAAATCTATCTGGCTACAAGATTCGTTAAAAATTTGAAAACTTTCCTTCACTGGATTTCAAAATAATTGGCCGAGAACACAAATTGTTGAAATTCTGAAGTTGTTTGAATGTCTAGAGCTCAAGAAAATATAAAAACAATTGCCACAAACGTGAAAATTTCCAGATTTGCTTAAAATCTATCCTTAAAAATCTGTAAACGTTACTTCACAGGATTTCAAAATAATTACAAATTATTGAAATTCAGAAGTTGTTCGGTTTTCTCGAGCCCTAAAAAATATAAAAACAATTGCCACGAACGTGAAACTTTCCAGGTATGCTCAAAATATATCCTACTATAAGATTTCTTAAAAACCTGAAAACTTTCCTTCACCGAATTTCAAAATATTTACAAATTATTGAAATTCAGAAGTTGTTCGATTTTCTCGAGCCCAAAAAAATATAAAAACAATTGCCGAACGTGAAAATTTCCAGATTTGCTCAAAATCTATTCGACTACAAGATTCCGAGAAAATTTGAACACTTCCTTCAATGGATTTCAAAATAATTGCACGAGAACACAAATTGTTGAAATTCTGAAGTTGTTCGAATGTCTAGAGCTCAAAAAATTTAAAAACAATTGCCACAATCGTGAAAACTTCAAGATTTGCTCAAAATTTATCCGGCTACAAGATTCCTTAAAAATCTAAAAAGTTTCCTTCACAGGATTTCAAAATATTTAAAATTATTGAAATTTTAAAGTTGTTCTATTTATTTTCTAGAGCCCAAAAAAATATAAAAACAATTGCCACGAACATGAAAATTTCCAGATTTACTCAAAATCTATTCGACTACAAGATTCCTTGAAAATCTGAAAACTTTCCTTCACTGGATTTCAAAATAATTGCACGGGAACACAAATTGTTGAAATTTTGAAGTTGTTCGAATGTCTAGAGCTCAAAAAAACATAAAAACAATTACCACGGACGTGAAACTTTTCAAATTTGCTCAAAATCTATTCGACTACAAGATTCCTAAAAAAAATGAAAACTTTCCATCACTGGATTTCAAAATAATTGCACGGGAACACAAATTGTTGAAATTCTGAAGTTGTTCGAATATCTAGAGCTCAAAAAAATATAAAAACAATTGCCACAAACGTGAAAATTTCCAGATTTGCTCAAAATCTATCCGACCACAAGATTCCTTAAAAATTTGAAAACTTTCCTTCACGGGATTTCAAAATAATTGCGCGGGAACACAAATTGTTGAAATTCTGAAATTTTACAAATGTCAAGAGCTCAAAAAAATATAAAAACAATTGCCACGAAAGTGAAAATTTCCAGATTTGCCCAATATCTATCCGACTGCAAGATTCCTTAAAAATCTGAAAACTTTCCTTCACTGGATTTCAAAATAATTGCACGGGAACACAAATTGTCGAAATTCTGAAGTTGTTCGAATGTCAAGAGCTCAAAAAAATATAAAAACAATTGCCACAAATGTGAAAATTTCCAAACTCAAACTCTATCCGACTACAAGATTCCTTAAAAATCTGAAAACTTTCCTTCACTGGATTTCAAAATAATTGCGCGGGAACACAAATTGTTGAAATTCTGAAATTTTACGAATGTCAAGAGCTCAAAAAAATATAAAAACAATTGCCATAAACGTGAAAATTTCCAGATTTGCTCAAAATCTATCCGACTACAAGATTCCTTAAACATCTGTAAACTTTCCTTCACTGGTTTTCAAAATGATTGCACGAGAACACATATTGTTGAAGTTCCGGTGTTGTTCGAATGTCAAGAGCTCAAAAAAATATAAAAACAGTTGCCACGAACGTGAAAATTTCCAGATTTACTCAAAATCTATCCGACTACAAGATTCCTTAAAAATCTGTAAACTTTTCTTCACTGGATTCCAAAATAATTGCACGGGAACACAAATTGTTGGAATTATGAAGTTGTTCGAAAGTTTAGAGCTCAAAAACTATGAAAACAATTGCCACAATCGTAAAAATTTCCAGATTTGCTCAAAATCTATTCAACCACAAGATTCCTTAAAAATCTGAGAAGTTTCCTTCACAGGATTTCAAAATAATTGCACGAGAACACAAATTGTTGAAATTCTAAAGTTGTTCGAATATCTAGAGCTTAAAAAATATAAAAACAATTGCCACGAACGTGAAAATTTCCAGATTTGCTCAAAATCTATTCGGCTATAAGATTCTTCAAAAATCTGAAAACTTTCCTTCACAGGATTTCAAAATAATTTCACCGAAACACAAATTGCTGAAATTCTGAAGTTGTTTGAATGTCTCGATATCAAGAAAATATAAAAACAATTGCAACAAACGTGAAAATTTCCAGATTTGCTCAAAATCTATTCTACTACAAGATTCCTTAAAAATCTGAGAACTTTCCTTTACAGGATTTCAAAATAATTACAAATTATTGAAATTCAGAAGTTGTTCGATTTTGTCGAGCTCAAAAAAATATAAAAACAATTGCCACAAACGTAAAGATTTCCAGATTTGCTCAAAATCTATTCGACTAGAAGATTCCTCAAAAATCTGAAAACTCTCCTTCAAAGGATTTCAAAATAATTGCAAATTATTGAAATTCAGAAGTTGTTCGATTTTCTCGAGCCCAAAAAAATATAAAAACAATTGCCACGAATGTGAAAATTTCCTGATTTGCTCAAAATATATCCGACTACAAGATCCCTAAAAAATTTGAAAACTCCTTCAATGGATTTCAAAATAATTGCACGGGAACACAAATTGTTGAAATTCTAAAGTTTTACGAATGTCAAGAGCTCAAAAAAATATAAAAGCAATTGCCACAAACGTGAAAATTTCCAGATTTGCTCAAAATCCAGCCGACTACAAGATTCCTTAAAAATCTGAAAACTCCTTCACTGGATTTCAAAATAATTGCACGGGAACACAAATTGTTGAAATTCTGAAGTTTTACGATTGTCTAGAGCTCAAAAAAATATAAAAACAAATGCCCCGAACGTGAAAAATTCCAGATTTGCTCAAAATTTATCCGACTGTAAGATTCCTCGAAAATCTGTAAACTTTCCTTCACTGGATTTCAAAATAATTGCACAAAAACACAAGTTGTTGAAATTCTGAAGTTGTTTGAATGTCTAGAGCTCAAAAAATATAAAAATAAAACTGCCATGAACTTGAAAATATCCAGATTTGCTCAAAATCTATTCGACTACAAGATCCCTAAAAAAATTGAAAATTCCTTCACTGGATTTCAAAATAATTACACGGGAACACAAATTGTTGAGATTCTGAAGTTTTACGATTGTCTAGAGCTGAAAAAAATATAAAAACAATTGCCACAAACGTAAAAATTTCAAGATTTGCTCAAAATCTATTCGACTACAAGATTCTTTAAAAATCTGCAAACTTTCCTTCACTGGATTTCAAAATAATTGCACGGGAACACAAATTGTTGAAATTCTGAAGTTTTAGGAATGCCAAGAGCTCAAAAAAAATATAAAAACAATTGCCACGAACGTGAAAATTTCCAGATTTGCTCAAAATCTATCCGACCACAAGATTCCTCAAAAATCTGAAAACTGTCCTTCGCTGGGTTTCAAAATAATTGCAAGGGAACACAAATTGTTGAAATTTTTTTGGAGTGAAAAAAATCCTTAAGTCATTGTTTCGTATACGTTAAGAGCTGATGGAATCATGGGTCCATATTTTCTCAAAAATGATGCCGATTAGAACTTCAATGGAGAGCGCTATGGATCCATGATTACTGACTTTTTCATTCCCCGATTGAATGGCGTTGGCGTGGAAAACCTGTGGTTTCAACAAGACGGCGCAATATTCCACTCAGCGCTCGCCACAATCAATTTATTGAAGTAAACATTCGATGAGCGCATAATTTCGCATAATGGACTCGTACATTGGCCTTCAAGATCCGGTGTGTCGCAGTGACGGTTCGCGGGTTTTTTTTCTGGTACGGCCGAGGAACAAGAGGTGGTAATACAGATAGGTAGAGTCAGTTGCAGAGACGGCTGGCTGCGTGACCGTACCTATCTGTATTACCACCTCTTGTTCCTCGAACCGTCACTGGTGTGTTGACGTTTTATTTACTTTGAGGATATGAAGTCACCAGTCTACGCTGATAAACCAGAAACAATGGAAGACCTGGAAGCCAATATTTATTGCCGATATACGGCTCAAGCTGTTCGAATAAGTGGCCAAAAATTGAACTTCCATTTTGCTTTTTCCAACCGTCTGCGGCGTCCATTTGCCCGAAATCATATTTAAACACTAATGGCATAAAATTATCTTTCCAATAAAGCCAATACCAAGCCCATGTACACATTTTTATTTCATTTTAATTAATTAAACATACGTTTAAATAAAATACCTGATACATCCGAAAAAATCATTTATAAATTGTACAAAAAACTTGGTAATGTAGTGCGCTTTTTTTCTAAAATGTATTCATGTAAATTGGGTTTCAATGGCTAATCGTTATTATTATCAATGTTAATATCAGCTAAAAAAACAGATATGCCATCCATTCGTGTTGTAACAGAATACATGCTTTCATATAATAAATAAAATTGATACACGTTGTGGGTATATCTGCCTACTATTCAAATTCAAATAGAGATTGATTCACACCAAACAAAAAAAAACGTGTCCTATTTATTTTTGTCCGCAATTGTACATTAATCAAATGTACAGGGCAACAAAGAATTTCACCTTTCAATTAGGCATAATAAACACACACCCTTTCGTTTAAATCAAGCATGTAAATTTACATACAATTGTTATGTAAAACAAGGGAACATCGGATTATTTTATAAACAGCCGTCGTTATATTGTCTAGACGTATCTATCAGTAATTTTCGACACACGATAAGATCTCAACTTATACGAGTCCCCTTTGTCTTTACATTATTGTACCGATTTGTGTTTGATTGTTTTCCAAAGCGCTTAATATTCATGAATCTATAATTTTGAGTTCACGAAATTTAACCCTTGCATTATACAAAATAAATAAAAATGTAAATTAACTTATTACACAATAGGCTTTATTATAATGTAATATACCGATTGTCCAATCACTAATTCTTATTAAACCATTTTGGAAGTGATTTTAAAATTTTAAAAAGCAACTTCCATTTTTCTCGACGGATTCAGATTTTTTGTGACCAAATATCAATCTTTTGTCTGAATTTTTTTTTATCCGAAACCTCCCTCACCCCAATGTTATTAACATTACTAGCACTAATAAATTATTATTATTATTACTATTGTACTGAATAGTACATTTAGTATAATCGATGGTAAATTCCCTTAGTAATCTTCCTCGAATCGAGTTATAATCGCTTTATGAATCAAAAGTACATTAAGTATGGAAAACAAATAAATCGTTTAGAATGTCAACAACAAAATTGGGTTGAATCCGTGGCATGATTCATTTTCTTTCGGTCGATAGCCTGGCAGGAAGGAAAGGATAGTGTTTAAAGGATGAATCAGAAGTCGGTCGGCGGGCTGAAATTACTTCGACGAAACATTGATAGCACCCAGGGGATGAATCGCACGTCCCCGATACTCTTCAAAGTCCGATCATTTGATTCGTGTCTTGTCCTTTTGCGTGTTATTTCGGTAACATGCCCTATTTTACGATAAAATGTAACATATAAAATTTATCACTTTCTTATTATCGTCCAATTGAAAAAAAATACGACAAATTGTTGATGGTGAATACTCTAATATTTAACGTTGTTTTCCCATCAGGTTTGCTTCTTATATTTTAAAGCATAACACTTACCCCACACATGAGAGATGGGTAATCGATTGCATTTTTATCACTGGCGTGAAAAAAGTAAAAGAAAGTCGTGAAAAAATCGTGCATAAAAGTTATAAATAAAAGTCGTGAAAATAGGCGTGAGAAAATAACGTGAAAGAAAGTCGTGAAAATAGGCGTGAAAAATGACGTGAAAGAAAGTCGTGAAAAAAAGTCCTGAAAATTTTGGGAAAAATGTTATGAAGAAAAGTTTAAAGAAGTCCTGAAAAAAGTTGTGAAAAAATGTCTTTAAAAATGTGAAAAAGTCGTAAATAAAAAGGCGCTAAAAAATGTGAAAGAAAGTCGTGATACAAGTTGTAAAAGAAAGTCGTGAATAAAAGTTGCGAATAAAAATTGTAAGAAAGGTCGTAAACAGAGTCATGAAAAAAAGTCGTGGAAAAAAGCCGTGAATAAAAGTTGTGAAAAAAGGCGTCAAAATCGCGAAAAAAGTCGTGGAAAATGTCTTGAAAGAACGGTGTAAGTAAAAGCTACGAATAAAAAGTAGTGAATGAAAGTCGTGAAATATGTCATTAAATAAAGTCCTAAAAAATGTCGGGAAAAATGTCATGAAAAAAGGCGCGAAAGAGTCGTAAAAAAAATGTGAAAAAAGTCGTGAAAAAAGTCGTCCAAAAAGTTGTGAAAGAAAGTAGTGAACAAAAGTCGTGAAAAAGTCGGTAAAAAGTCGTGAATAAAAGTCATAAATAAAAGTCGTGAAAAAAGGCGTAAAAAAGACGTGAAAATCGCCAAAAATGTGAAAAAAGTCGTGAAAAAAAGTCGTGAAAAGGGCGTGTAAAATAAGCCGCGAAAAAAAGTCGTAAAAAAAGGCGTGAAAATTGCGAAAAAAATGTGAAAAAAGTCGTGGAAAATAAGCCGTGAAAAAAAGTCATGAAAAATGTCTTGAAAGAACGGCGTAAGTAAAAGCAACGAATAAAAAGTCGTGAATGAAAGTCGTGAAATATGTCTTTAAATAAAGTCCTAAAAAATGTCGGGAAAAATGTCATGAAAAAAGGCGCAAAAGAGTCGTAAAAAAATGTGAAAAAAGTCGTGAGAAAAAGTCGTCCAAAAAGTTGTGAAAGAAAGTAGTAAACAAAAGTCGTGAAAAAGTCGGTAAAAAGTCGTGAATAAAAGTCACAAATAAAAGTCGTGAAAAAGGGCTTCAAAAAGACGTGAAAATCACGAAAAAATGTAAAAAAGTCGTAAAAAAAGGCCGTGAAAAAAAGTCGTCCAAAAATTTGTGAAAGAAAGTAGTGAACAAAAGTCGTGAAAAAATCGTGAATAAAAGTCATAAATAAAAGTCGTGAAAAAAGGCGTAAAAAAGACGTGAAACTCGCGAAAAAATGTGAAAAAAGTCATGAAAAAATGCAGTGAAAAAAGTCGTGAAAAAAAACGTGAAAATCGCGAAGAAATGTGAAAAAGTCGTGAAAAATAAGCCGTAAAAAAAGTCATGAAAAATGTCTTTTGAAAGAACGGTGTAAGTAAAAGCTACGAATAAAAAGTCGTGAATGAAAGTCGTGAAATATGTCATTAAATAAAGTCCTAAAAAAGCCGTGCACAAAGTCGTGAAAAATGGCATTGAAAAAGTTTAAAAAAGTCGCGAAAAATGTCTTGAAATATATTAAAAAAATGTGTTAAAAAGGCGTGAAAGAAAGTCGTAAAAATGGGGGGAAAATCGTGAAGAAAGTTGTGAACAAAAATCGTAAGAAAACTTTGTAAAAAGAGTCAATAAAAGACGTAAAAAGAGTCGTAAAAAAAGTCATGGAAAAATCCGTAAATCGAAAGTCGTGAAAAGGACGGGAAAATATCATGAAAAAGTTTATAAAAGTCATGAAAAACCTCGTGAAGAAATGTCGTGAATAAAGGTAACGAATATAAATCGTCGTGAAAAAAGTTATGAAAAAAAGTCATGAACAAAAGTAGTGAATAAAAGTCGTGAAAAAAGGCGTGAAAGAATGTGAAAAAACGTCGTGAATAAAAGTTATGAATAATTGTTCCCGATAGATTATTTATATTACAAAAACGCATTATTCGATTAATGTTTAACTTGAAGTTCACAGAAACCTGCAAAAATAAATTTATTGAAGAAAAAATAATAACACTGCCGTGTATTCATGTATAGAAAATATTATGTTATATCCATTCTAATAAGTCAGTATTCCAAAAACATCATGATGTTCATAATTACCTGAAAAAATTGTGAGTTGTGAATTTGTGTTCTCGTGCAATTATTTTGAAACCCAGTGAAGGAAAGTTTTCAGATTTTTAAGGAACCTTGTGGTCGGAAAGATTTTGAGTAAATCTGGAAATTTTCACGTTTGTGGCAATTGTTTTTATATTTTTTTTGGCTCGAGAAAATAGAACAACTTCAGAATTTCAATAATTTGTAATTATTTTTAAATCCTGTGAAGGAAAGTTTTCAGATTTTTAAGGAATCTTGCAGTTGGATATATTTTGAGGAAATCTAGAAATTTTCACGTTTGTCGCAATTGTTTTTATATTTTTTTGGGCTCGAGAAAATCGAACAACTTCAGAATTTCAATAATTTGTAATTATTTTTAAATCCTGTGAAGGAAAGTTTTCAGATTTTTAAGAAATCTAGTAGTCGGATAGATTTTGAGCAAATCTGGAAATTTTCACGTTCGTGGCAATTGTTTTTATATTTTTTTGAACTCGAGAAAATCGAAACACTTCAGAATTTCAATAATTTGTAATTATTTTGAAATCCTGTGAAGGAAAGTTTACAGATTTTTAAGGAATCTTGTAGTCGGATATATTTTGAGCAAATCTAGAAATTTTCACGTTTGTCGCAATTGTTTTTATATTTTTTTGGGCTCGAGAAAATAGAACAACTTCAGAATTTCAATAATTTGTAATTATTTTTAAATCCGGTGAAGGAAAGTTTTCAGATTTTTAAGAAATCTAGTAGTCGGATAGATTTTGAGCAAATCTGGAAATTTTCACGTTCGTGGCAATTGTTTTTATATTTTTTTGAGCTCTTGACACTCGTAAAACTTTAGAATTTCAACAATTTGTGTTCTCGTGCAATTATTTTGAAATCCATTGAAGGAAAGGTTTCAAATTTTCTAGACATCTTGCAGTCGGATAGATTTTGAGCAAATATGGAAATTTTCACATTCGTGGCAATTGTTTTTATATTTTTTTGGGCTCGAGAAAATCGAACAACTTCAGAATTTCAATAATTTGTAAATATTTTGAAATCCTGTGAAGGAAAGTTTTCTGATTTTTAAGGAATCTTGTAGTCGGATAGATTTTGAGCAAATCTGTAAATTTTCACGTTCGTCGCAATTGTTTTTAAATTTTTTTGGGCTCGAGAAAATCGAACAACTGAATTTCAATAATTTGTAAGTATTTTGAAATCTTGTGAACGAAAGTTTTCAGATTTTTAAGGAATCTTGTAGTCGAATAGATTTTGCGCAAATCTGGAAAATTTTCACGTTCGTGGCAATTGTTTTTATTTTTTTTTTGGGCTCTTGATATTCGTAAAACTTCAGAATTTCAACAATTTGTGTTCCCGTGCAATTATTTTGGAATCCTGTGAAGAAAAGTTTTTATTTTTTTTTACGAATCTTGTAGTCGAATAGATTTTGAGCAAATCTGGTAATTTTCACGTTCGTGGCAATTGTTATTATATTTTTTTGGGCTCGAGAAAATCGAACAACTTCAGAATTTCAATAATTTGTAAATATTTTGAAATCCTGCGAAGGAAAGTTTTTTGATTTTTAAGGAATCTTGTAGTCGAATAGAATTAGAGCAAATCTGGAAATTTGGTTGACGCGAAAAATATATTAAAATAAATTGCTACTCACTTTAAACTTCTCAATATTGCTAAATATTAATTCAAAATTGATATTTAAATAAAAATTAAATACATTCCCTTGCTAGCTTTAATAATATTCTAATAATTTTGTTGACGCGAAGAAAATATAAAAACAATAGCCATTCACTTGAAACTTTTCAAAAACACTCAATAATAATTCAAGAATTATTTGGTAAAAAATTACAATACATTCCGCCAATAGCGTTTGCGATAACACGATGGAAATTTATGAAAAATTATAATCATTTTGTTGACGCAAAAAATAAATACCCCGATGAAGAGGTCGTTTAAATAGAGAATATTCTCAGGTTGCGCCAGATTTTAACGGTTGCTTATTGCCAGTGGCGTAAGCATGCCAAAGAAACGTAATTTTTTTTTAAAAGTGAGAATCGAGAAAGAGTCAACTGTCAAGTTTAGTTTTCTTGTCAATGAATTTTCGGTGTTTCAAAATTATTGGTACCCTCTCCAAGAGACGCACGGTCCAATATTAACATGTCGACCACTTTTTTTCTTCGTTCGTTTTGGCCTTAAATTCTGGCATTTTATCCCAGTTTGGGAAATATAACGTCAGTCAAGTTGACAGATTTATATTTATTTAGTAAATTTAAAGTGGGTACTCACTGTCAGTCATCATCGGTGACTGACACCGAAGTATTCCAATGGGGCCGCGTCAGTCACCGATGACTGACAGTAAGTACCTACTTTAAACTTTCTAAATAAATATGAATCTGTCAACTTGACTGACGTCACATTCCCCAAGCTGGGATAAAATTCCAGAATTTAAGGCCAAAACGAACGAAGAAAATATTCAATTCGCTGGAAGGAAGTTCCTGTGCATCGCGGATAGCTACAGAAGTCTTTGCGTACATGTGGAAGATTATCTAAGATGAATGCTACCTAATTCAAGTGCGATATAAATTAATTGTGAATTTTTTGTATGTATTTAGATTTTTATTTTTGTAAGCACTTTGAATCAAACCAATAAATACAAATACAAAATACAAATATTTAGCTTACTGTTTGATTGGCCGTTGAATTTGTTAGAGAGAATGTTTGTGAGAGTGAGACACGTCATTGACACATTGCCTAATGGGGCGAAAGGCATAATTTTTTGCCATTGTGAGTCACCTGTGACTCACATAAAAACCCGTAATGCATCAAAATGAATAAAATAAGCATATTCTAACTCATTTTATAAAATAAAACTTAAAAACAAAGAAAACCTTTTTTGACATTTTACAAAAAAAAAACTCGGCAGCCAATGTGTTAAAAAAAAATTATCACAATTTGATCCACTTCACAAAAAGGTTTGCTTTCGCTGATATAAGGTGTGTTTCCAATTAACAATTAATCGCAGTCGCTTATGAACTGAAATGCTCATGTCTGGTGAACTATTCGTAGTGTTGACTATTGTGCAAAAAGCTTTAATCATATAAATGCACATTTCAATTCAAAGGCGACTGCGATTATTTTCTTTTTGAAACCCACTGTGTAAGATCCATATAAAAGTAGATATAGCACGTGTCACACTTGAAGCAAATAAATATAAAAGAGAAAAGCAGGTATCAGATGAACTGTCAACAGAATAAAAGAACGCATTGCATTACATTGTTGAATCCGGGGAGAATCACACATTTTATCACGTGTACAGCGACCATTTTCAGCACGCAGCTTTTCGCGTGTGTCGTAACCGTCGCTAGATGATTCCTGTAGGATTTTCAGGATAGCACCTGTAATACCCACGCAATTTAAATATCCACGTCCGTAAAACAATAATATTTTTATCAGCACAGGCTGATTTAATCCCCTCGGGCACTCTTCGGCAATTACGGAAACCTCCCCGGGCAAGCTCACCACTCACCCTCCGAAATTCCGCATCATCTGTGCCATATCTGGCTATCTGTATCTCGACTGTCATCGTTTATTATCAGGGCTTAACATCTTTGTTTTGACAAGAATTCTATTAAATCTGGACGCCGCCGCCGGTTTCTTTCCACGACACGAGACCGCATTGTTGGGGGTTTTCCAGGATGATAAATGACACTTTTCACCTGGTTTTTATCTCGTCGCCGGGCGTTAGAAAATTTAATAAGATATGGGGAAGATAAACACTCCATTCGGGCCCGAGGAGAGGGTTTCCATCTGATTAGGGAGAGGGCGCGCGTGTGTCGAGTGCTCTGAATTGGTCACGTGCGAATTTAATTGGAGGCGAGCGTAACAACTGCTACATGAAAAAATAGTATGATGTAAGAGTCATTTAAAAATTGGGTGGCTTATTTATAAATTAGCAAATGAGGAAGGAAATTCTGCCTACTTGCAGTGTAATTGGATGGAGGATAATAGGAAGTAATAAGAGATAATGGATAATGGCACAAATATTACTTAAACGCGTGTCTTCAAATTGAAAAATTAATGGTGATTATTTAATTTTTATCATTTCATAAGATATGAATTAAAGTGCCCTTGTTGTTTTAAATGCTGTAATAATGTATTATTTTATTACGCCTGCATCAGAAGCATCAATTAAAGGACGCCTGCAGCATGCGCATATCAAATATAAACACGTTCATTGCTGCGATTTCATAATAGGCTGTACGGGTCATATTAACCCCGTAAAGTTTTTTTTTTAATTGTGTTACTGCAAACCGAATGGAGTTAATCGGTAATAGAGATTATTATTAATCTGTGATCGAAACCAAAAAACTTTTAATTCCGTTAAAGTACAACAACAACAACATCCGCCTGTAGAATTCTATTCCACCAAATACGAGTCCACGACGGGACACATATACCCCGTAACGCAGACACGGTTGCTTTTACAGGTTGCTTAGGAAAAAATATTATCAACGTTTCGGTTTTGTGTTATAACCCATTATATTTAAAGAAATTATCTAAATTAGGATTGTAACCCAATTGATAATATTACTACTAAATACATAATAAATAATAAATACAATGGCCATCCACCGGAGTCCTTCAGCCAAGAATTACACAGTATAATAGAATAATCAGTAATTATGTAAACGAACAATGAGTTTGGAACAAAAAAAAATATATATTTGGCATGTATGATGGCATTAGTGATCTATACTTTCTCTCGAAGCTATGAGATGTTTAAATAATGTTGCTTCGGGAAATTTGTAGCGGGACGAAGGATTTTCGCGAATTAGCATCATTGCTTCTATACAGATTATATTATTGATTATTTTTAACTGTAACATTGCGTTATTTTTTAATGATGAGATAATATTTCGCTGAAATTGGATATTTCTGTTGGGAAATAAATATTATGATTTATTATTATTATTATTATTATTATTATTATTATATTTCTCATGACATACAAAAATATTTAATGCTTCATTATTATTATTTCCATTTGATTTATACAATTTGTATAACAAGTGTCCGATCGATCAATTCTAGCTTTATTAATTGTGTTAGAAATTAATTTAATTAAATAAAACCGCGCTGAAATAAATTGCCTTGTAAATAATTGGTGGACACGGGAGGGGCTCTCTGACGCAGACCCTCCTAAAACGTGTACAGGTTTAACAGATAGGATTTGAATGTGGAACTGTGAACAATTTTTTTTTAACGTTTTTGCCAGTGGCGTATCGACGCCGAAGCCAGTCTGGATTCGAAATGTTTTCCACGGACTTGCGAGCTTTAAATTCCCAGAAGTCAATGCCAATTTGTTTTTATTGTTTGCTCAATCAAACAAAATAAAATGGTATTTGTTTAATAACTTGAAGTTCGTTCCAAAATGAATATTGAAATAATGGTATAGCAGAAGTAAAACAAAACAATAATATTATGTATTAATAAACCTAATTTTTATTACCTGTAAATCCAAGCAATTTTGTATGTTTTTACATTTTAAATTTATACCAAATATTGATTTTTCAACTCTTAATCTAAAGGCGCAAATTGACTCACGTGAGCTCACGTGCTGTCACGTGCTGTCAGCAGTTTAGGTAGAGACGGTGAACTTTTGTGAAACAAAACTTTTTAATCGTTTCTTAGGCATTTCCAGTCGATTAATTAAAGCATTATTTACGAAAAAAAAAGTAATTTCGTGTTATTCCGTTCCTGAAAGTCTCACAATTTTTTTTTTATTAATAAATAGTGTAAATTATGAGCTCTTTGAGCTGAAAAAATAGAAAACATTTTTATAATCGATTTAATTTATTTCCAGTCAATTTAAGCACCATTTACGAAAAATGTCATTCTGCGAATATCCGTTTCTGAAAGTAACACAATTTTTTTTATAGAGAAATAGTGTTTAAAATGAGCTCTTAAACATAAAAAAAAAATTGGAAGAAAATTATCGTGCTTAGCCATTTTCAGTCAACTTTTTATTTATTTACAAAAAAAATAATTTTGCTTATATACGTTCCAGGAAGTCCCACAAACAAATTTATAGACAAATAGTGTTCAGAATAAGTACTTTAGCATGAGAAAAAAATGAAGAAAAAAAATTTGAAGAAAAATTTCGTAACTTCGTCCTGGAAGTCCCAAAATTTGGGTCTTCAGAATGAGCTCTAAAAATCCTGAAGAAACATTTTATTTAATGCTTTTCTAGGCGTTTCCAGTTAAATCGACTGCAAAAATTTTCAAAGAAAAGTTAAATTGATTATTATTTATAAAAATAATTTCATTAAACCAACATAAATATTACATAATGTTTTTGATTCCCCTGTAAAATTTGATTTTTTGGCGCTTAGGATATCTGCATTTTCACCAGCGACAGTTTTCTTTTCCGAAATATGACATTTTCTATTGATTGGCTGTTAAACGAACACATATGTAGATTGGTTGATTTAAATCGATGTCAATTGATTGGATTGGTAAGCTCCCGTCGCCGCGATGCAGTAAACTCCCGTCGTTAAGTAAACTGTATAAACAAACGCTGGTAGGCTACTATTAGGACGACGTAAGTATACAACCATCCCCAGCCGCTAGGTAGAAGTTACGTCATTCTTTGAATATTGTCAGGTTCTTCTTGGAACCACAATGACACATTCACATGATTCAGTAGCGTGTGAACGTTTACTCTTTCATTGGAAAAAGGACATAATAGTAAAATTAGACGAAATTGTAGAGATCTGTGTATAGAAGAATAACAACGTAAAAATACAGTGATGCATAATGGATTCATTCATATCTGAAGTGTGTTATTTTCATTTTAGATTTTTAAATTTTTCATTGACAACTCCAATATTTATCTTTTTCAATACGAAAAATGTTCTTACTAACGTTAGTCGCTAGATTTTATTTGTTGTTAAATAATTTTATGTCAAATAATAATTATTTAACAGAAATAACTTATAATTTTATTACTTCTTGCTTCTTGATTCACGCGTATTTTGATCAAGAGCTTTTCAACAGCAACTTGACGTTTTGTTTTGTTGCAGAAATATATGTTCAAAAGGTGAGAAGGTAGTAAATCTTGCACTTTCTTTAGGTAAAAATCAATCTGTTCCAAATAATATTCCTCCAATGTCAGGATGTCAAATCCTGATTCTAAAACAAATATGTTACTTGATTTTTCTGATTTGTTATACAAAATTTGAAGATCGACAAAACTCAGAAAAATAAAAGTTTGTAAAAATACGTACAAACCAGTTCAAAATGCTCAGAATATTATTCTCCAGGTCCAAGTGACAATTTTGAGCTGTGACAACTCGATTTTAAAATAAATATGTTACGTCATATTTCTCATAGTTATAGAAAATGTGAAGATCAACAAAACTCAGAAAAAGAAAAGCTTGTAAATGTACGTACAAATGAGTTCACAATGCTCAGAATATTTTTCCGCAGGTCTAAGTGATGAATTTGAGTCGTGACAACGACCCATTTTTATAAATAAATACATTACTTCATATTACGAATGATTATGTTGTACAAAATTTGAAGCTTTGCAAAACTCAGAAATAGAAAAGTTTGTGGAAATACGTACAAACGGCTTAGAATATTTTTTCTGTGGATCCAAATGACAATTTTAAGCGGTGACAACATCCCGATTTTATAATAAATACGTTACGTCATATTTCTGATAGTTGTGTTATGCAAAATTTGAAGATCAACAAAACTCAGAAATAGAAAAGTTTGTGAAAATAGGTATAAACGTGTTCAAAATGATCAGAATATTTTTCTGTAGGTCCAAGTGACAATTTTGAGCGGTGACAACATTGCGATTTCACAATAAATACGTTACGTCATATTTCTGATAGTTATGTTATGCAAAATTTGAAGATCAACAAAACTGAGAATTTTTTTTGTGAAAATACGTACAAATGATTTCAAAATGCTCAGAATATTTTTTTGTAGGTCCGAGTGATAATTTTGAGCGGTAACAACTTCCCAATTTAAAAATGAATACGTTACTTCATATTTCTGATGGTTATACAAAATTTGAAGCTCAATAAAACTTAAAAATAGAAAAGTTTGTGAAAATGCGTACAAATTGCTCAGAATATTTTTCTGCGGGTCCAAGTGAAAATTTTAAATTTTTAAATTAAATATTTTATTTATTTATTTTTTATTAAATATTTTACTCCGTTTTTTGCTTCTGATATTTCTAAATCGATTGATTTTTAAATTACAAGTTTTAGTTTTTTCCTGTCATGGCTTCTGCTATTTTTACATTATTATATAATTTTCACATTTTCTCCTCTCTGGTAGCACATCGATAGTAAATATAAATCACATCTGGTAGATTTTCAAAAATAATCGGTAGAGCAGTAAAATGCACACCCGGTATATCATACTCTTCTTAATTTCTGAATGAAATAAATAATTCCAAAATGGTTTAATTTCTTTATTATGAAAGTATAAAATATTATTATATGTTTTTTTTTATGCTGTGGGTTAATTTATTTTTCATTTATTTATTTATTATGCATTTAAAATAAATTTTAAATTTAACTAAAGTTAAAAGACTTTATTATAAATTATTCTAGAAATTTGACTTAATTCGACAAGCATTAAGAAACTAAGACTAATTTTGACTTAAACCCTTAAGCCGTTGGAAAAAATATCTTAATAGATTTAATGTCAAAATTTGACTTAAAGTCAGAAATCCTCAGGAAAAAAGACTAATTTTAACTTAAAGACGTTAAGCCTCCAGAAAAATGTCAAATTAAGAAACTTTATGTGCAAATTATTGTCGAAATTTGACTTAAAGTCGATACGCGTCAAAAAAAGACTAATTGTGACTTTAAAGCCTTTAAAAAAATTGTCAAATTTAATTAAAGGCAAAAGACCATGTCCAAATTAATGTTGAAATTTCACTTAAATTCGACAAGCGTTAAGAAAGCAAGACTATGTTTGACTTAAACCCTTAAGCCTCTAGAAAAAATGTCAGATTTGAGTTAAATTAGGAGACTTTATGTCCAAATTAATGTCAAAATTTGACTTAAAGTCGAAAAACGTCAAAAAAGACTAATTTTAACTTATCAACGTTAAGCCTCCAGAAAAATGTCAAATTTGTGTAGAGTTAAGAAACTTAATGTCCAAATTAATGTTGAAATTTGACTTAAATTCGACAAGCATTAAGAAATCAAGACTAATTTTGAATTAAACCCTTAAGCCTCTTGAAAAAATATCAAATTTGACTTAAATTAAGAGACTTTATGTCCAAATTAATGTCAAAATTTGACTTATAGTCGAAAAACGTCCAGAAAAAAAGACTAATTTTAACTAAAAGACGCCAAGCCTCCAGAAAAATGTCAAATTTGTGTAGAGTTAAAAAACTTTATGTCCAAATTAATGGTTAAATTTGAATTAAATTCGACAAGCGTTAAGAAAGCAAGACTACGTTTGACTTAAACCGTTAAGCTTCTAGAAAAAATGTCAAGTTTGAGTTTAATTAAGAGACTTTATGTCCCAATTAATGTCAAAATTTGACTTAAAGTCGAAAAACGTCCAGAAAAAAAAGACTAATTTTAACTAAAAGACGTCAAGACTCCAGAAAAAAATGTCAAATTTGAGTTAAATTAAGAGACTTTATGTTCAAATTAATGTCAAAATTTAACTTAAAGTCGAAAAACGTCCAGAAAAAAAGACTAATTTTAACTTAAAGACGTTAAGCCTCCAGAAAAATGTCAAATTTGTGTAGAGTTAAGAAGCTTTATGTGCAAATTAATGTTAAAATTTGACTTAAATTCGATAAGCGTTAAGAAAGCAAGACTATGTTTGACTTAAAACCTTAAGCCTCTAGAAAAAATGTCAGATTTGAGTTAAATTAGGAGACTTTATGTCCAAATTAATGTCAAAATTTGACTTAAAGTCGAAAAACGTCCAGAAAAAAAGACTGATTTTAAGTTAAAGACGTCAAGCCTCCAGAAAAATGTCAAATTTGTATAGAGTTAAGAAACTTTATGTGCAAATTAACGTCGAAATTTGACTTAAAGTCGATTAGCGTAAAAAAAGACTAATTTTGACTTTAAAGGCGTGAAGCCTCTAGAAATAATATCAAATTTAATTAAAGTGAAGAGAAATTACTGTCAAAATTTGAAGTTGTGAAGCGTTAAGAAAGCAAGACTAATTTTGACTTAAGCCCTAAATCCTTTCGAAAAAATGTCAAGTTTGTGTAGAATTATGTGCAAATTAATGTCGAAATTTGACTTAAAGTCAACAAACCCCAAAAAACACAACTAATTTTGACTTAAAGTAGTTAACTTTCTAGAAAAAATGACAAATTTAATTAAAGTTAAAAGACTTAATGAGAAATTAATGTCGAAATTTGACTTACAGTCAACAAACCCCAAGAAAAATGACTAATTTTGACTTAAAGTAGTTAACTTTCTAGAAAAGATGACAAATTTAATTTAAGTTAAAAGACTTTATGAGAAGTTAATGTCGAAATCTGACTTTTTTTTACTTAAAGCCATGAAGTCTCTAGAAAAAATGACAAATTTAATTCAAGTTAAAAGATTTTAAATAAAATGTCTTTTTAAAATCACACTTTATTTTTAAGTGCCACGAATTTCAAACTTAATTCAAATATAGACGTATTTATTTTAAAAGACTTTATGATAATAAAGCCTTAACGTCGACGAGCGTTAAGAAAGAAAAGACTAATTTGACTTAAAACCTAAAGCCTCTAAAAAAGTGTAAAATTTAATTAAAGTTATAAGACTTTATGTCCAAATTTATGTGTAAATTTGACTTAAAGTCAACAAGCGTTAAGAGAAAAGACTAATTTTAATTTAAAGTCGTTAAGCCCCTAGAAAATATGCCAAATTGAATTAAAGTTATAAGACTTTATGTTCAAATTATGGTCGAAATTTGACTTAAAATCATCGAACGTAAAAAAAACGACTAATTTTGACTTAAACCCGTTAAGCCTCTGAAAAATGTCATATTTAATTAAAGTTAAAAGATGAATTCAAAATTTGACTTGAAGTTACAAGCGTCAAGAACTTAAAGTCGTTAAGCCTCTGGAAAATATGCCAAATTGAATTAAAGTTAAAAGACTTTATATTCAATTATTGTTGAAATTTGTCTTAAAATGGCCTTAACGTTGACGAGCGTTAAGAAAGAAAAGACTAATTTGACTTAAAACGTAAAGCCTCTAAAAAAGTGTCAAATTTAATTAAAGTTATAAGACTTTACATCCAAATTTATGTGTAGATTTGACTTAAAGTCAACAAGCGTTAAGAGAAAAGACTAATTTTGATTTAAAGTCGTTAAGCCTCTGGAAAATATGCCAAATTGAATTAAAGTTAAAAGACATTATGTTCAAATTATTGTCTAAATTTGACTTAAAATCATCGAACGTAAAAAAAAACGACTAATTTTGACTTAAACCCGTTAAGCCTCTGAAAAATGTCATATTTAATTAAAGTTAAAAGATGAATTCAAAATTTGACTTGAAGTTACAAGCGTCAAGAAATTAAAGTCGTTAAGTCTCTAGAAAATATGCCAAATTGAATTAAAGTTAAAAGACTTTATATTCAAATTACTGTCGAAATTTGACTTTAAATCGTCAAACGTAAAAAAAAACTAATTTTGACTTAAACCCGTTAAGCCTCTAAAAAATGTCATATTTAAATACAGTTAAAAGATGAAGTCAAAATTTGACTTGAAGTTACAAGCGTCAAGAACTTAAAGTCGTTAAGTCTCTAGAAAATATGCCAAATTGAATTAAAGTTAAAAGACTTTTTGTTCAAATTATTGTCGAAATTTTACTTAAAATCGTCAAACGTAAAAAAAAACGACTAATAAACCCGTTAAGCCTCTAAAAAAATGTCATATTTAATTAAAGTTAAAAGATGAATTCAAAATTTGACTTGAAGTTACAAGCGTCAAGAACTTAAAGTCGCTAAGCCTCTAGAAAATATGCCAAATTGAATTAAAGTTAAAAGACTTTATATTCAAATTACTGTCGAAATTTGACTTTAAATCGTCAAACGTAAAAAAAAACACTAATTTTGACTTAAACCCATTAAGCCTCTCGAAAATGTCATATTTAATTAAAGTTAAAAGATGAATTCAAAATTTGACTTGAAGTTACAAGCGTCAAGAACTTAAAGTCGTTAAGCCTCTGGAAAATATGCCAAATTGAATTAAAGTTAAAAGACTTTTTGTTCAAATTAATGTCGAAATTTGACTTAAAATCGTCAAACGTAAAGAAAAACGACGAATTTTGACTTAAACCCGTTAAGCCTCCAAAAAATGTCATATTTAATTAAAGTTTAAAGATTAATGTCAAAATTTAACTTGAAGTTACAAGCGTCAAGAACTTAAAGTCTTTAAGCCTCTAGAAAATATGCCAAATTGAATGAAAGTTATAAGACTTTATGTTTAAACTATTGTCGAAATTTGACTTAAAATCGTGAAACGTAAAGCAAAACTACTAATTTTGACTTAAACACGTTAAGCCTCTAAAAAATGTCATATTTAATTAAATTTAAAAGATTTAAAAAAAATTAAAAGATAAAAATTTGACGTCAAGAAAAAAAGACTAATTTTGACTTAGAGTAAAGACCCTAGAAAAAATGTTGACTACAATTAAACGTTTTTACATTTTCATTTAAAATTCCAAGTATAAAACTTTAAGTCAAAATTTAAGTCTGGACTAAAAAGAAACCACGAAAACGGCATGAAATTTCGGCGGATAACTTCAAGCGGTTGACAACGGGAACACGATCTGCATGAACTTCATGCGGTTCCTGGTATGAACCACCTGAAGTTACCGCGGAAACTCCTTGCGTTTCGAGGTGTGAACGGCTTGAAGTTATCCACGGAAACTTCACGCGGTTTATACCAGGAACCACATGAAGCTCGTGCAGATAGTGGAGTGAACCGCATAAAATTTTCGCAGCTAACTTCATGCGCATCTCTTCGAACCGCATGAAGTTTACGCAGGTGACTTCATGCGGTTCCACCGGAGGGCTTCTGCAGGTAGGGGTACGCGTCTTATGTTCACTCTTGAAGAAAAAGCCAAACACATATTAAAGAGCAATTTTTGTGCGAACCGGTTCCTGAGCGCTCTTTGCTAAGAACCGGTTCATTGAACCGGTTCCTGAACCGTCTACCCATCTCTAATACAGGGTGTCCCAGATCACTCGTATCAGGATTTTTTTAAGAAAACGGCTGGTCGGAGAGAATTGGGACAAAAAAAATTATTGCAAAAGCCGCATCAAAGAATCGAATGATAATATTTCCAAAAACGGTTGGCATCCCCGAGAGCTTGACAATAACTACGGATTTTTAAAAGGCACGATAAGTTGAAAGTGGTATCGTTTAAAAAGTCTTTAAAAAAGGAGCAACTTTTGTAGGAAACATAATTTTGTTACTGGCACCCATTTTGAATATCTGCTAAAGTTATTAAATTTCAATTTTCCATGGCTAACTTATTTTAAAAGTTAGGTTTTCAAATGATGGTTAAAAAACATCAGACATTGTTGAGTGAATTTTGGGATGGAAAAACCTAAAATTAAAAGAACGAATCTTAAATTTCTCGCAGCCTCATGCTTTCCAGACGCACTGTACATTATGCTATTAATTAATAACAGCGGTACAGAATTACAAAAGCAATTAGCTCGGCATTATTATAAATTCCGAAACCCAATAATACCATTATCCATAAATAATACAAGTTGAAGTGCTGGAGGTGACGAATTTAAACACAACATTAAAAGGTAATTACAAAACCTAATTAATATTCGAAAAAGGCATGGATTTGACATGTTCTTGTAATTATTTCCTCGGGGCCATCGTTTCCCCGGGGATAATTATTAACATACCGCACTAATTAACATTCGATTTAGTTTCTAGTGACCTTTTAATTAATTCCTCTTTCGAGTGGATGTGTTTTCAATTCCGTAACCCGGGTTACGCCGAAATTAGAGGTGCGCTTAATTGTGATGATGAAAACGAGTCAAAATGTTTCGCACATGACTTGTGGAGTGTGGGAAAATCAAAAACTACACTCGACCGCATTTTTCGTTCAATTATCGACGCGTATATTAATTGAGTGATTAAAAGCTGTAATTTGCATGAGGGTGTTTATCATGTTGAGTTATTTTGTGCGGGGTTAATTAATATTCTCATTAACTGTTCATTTTTGCAGTGAACAACTAATAAAAAAATTTACCGCTGAGGTCTAATAAAGCCCCTTTTGTTACATGTGCGATATTCGCTGTTTCAATCGTAGCTGAGCGAATGATTATTTTTAGTTTCGCAGATAATTAATTTCATATTATGAATGACGACTTCGGAGAGGGTTCCAGCATTTGAAGTCCGACAAATTCCCTCCGCTCGTCCTTTTTCCTGCGCCGGATTTAGAGTAATTACTTCGAGCATATGCAATTGCTTTGTGTCAGTGTCAGTCGGCCTGTCATCGTGGTCTCTTAATTTTTTCCATGACAGGAGAGACACAGTCGCAAGTCGAGCGTGCCGTCGGATCCGTCAGAACACAGGGGCATTAGCCACTTGAAAAGTTCTATTGCAAGTCAACCATACACTTAAATTAGGCGAATTGTGTCCGCCGTCCCTTTCACGGAGAGAGACACATCCGAACCGAACGGTCTTTATTTCAGGGGACTCGAAATAGGAGGCAAGACTGCAAGAGATGAATCGATACGAGCACCTAATGACGCATTATATTTTAATGGGCCGTGCTAAATCTAACTACGGATATAGTAGCCCGGTATACAGGGTGATTCGTTTAATGTGTTCACAAATTGGAATCGAATATGTCGGGGTTGATTTCTGGAGAAGGTACGATTTAGTGTTAAATTGAATAAAAAAATGAACCACCATTAATTTCGTTAGTTTAATTACGCATTTCCTTCCTTATTTTGTTTTATAAATAAAAGCTCGTTTGATTTATTTTTCCCTAAACTGCTAATGTTAATACTCCATATGTTTCGAGGACATATTTTCACATATTTTCATTCTATATGTATTGCATTAAAACGAAATTAAAAACGATTCAAAATCTGGATACCTCTTTGTTTGTCAAATAGTATTATTTTGTATGAATAAAAATTCAAAAAAGCGAGATGTTACGTATTTTTTAGTCAGTAAACAGAAATACAGAATTTGCTAGTCAAATATATTTACAAATGTATAGGAAAGAACGCAACTGCATCGAACAATTTTTTATGCAAATGAACAATTATTTTGGACGATATAAACGATACAAAATTAAAAGTTCTTAATAAATAAAATAATATACAATAGTAATAACTATAACAAAAAATGGGGATTATTAATTATAATTTATGTTCTAATAAAAAGCCGTTTTCAGTAATACACAATTGAGCGCGTTTTTTAACATTATTTATTGCCCTATAAACACTTTTTCTGGGAATCGTATTGAAGGCATTCGTAATACCATCTTTGAGTTGTTCAACATTCTCGTAAGTATGACGGTAGACTGTGTTTTTAATAAAACCCCAGAAAAAATAATCCGACACTCAAATCGGGCGATCTAGCTGGCCAAGCTACAATTCCGCCGTTCCCAATCCACTGATTTGGATACATTTGATTTAAATAATTGCGAACATGTCTGGCATTGTGCGCTGGTGCACCATCGTGCTGCCACCAGAACTTCTGAAGTTGAATTAGAGGAACATTATCCAAATAATTAGAAATGTTTGTTTGAAGAAGATGTAAATATCGTTCACCGATTAGAGACCCTTCGTACATAATTGGCCCAATTATATTTTCATTATAAATACCCGCCCAAACATTTACTCCAAAAGGATGCTGTGGCACTTCGGACTTGTCTGGGATTTTCTGTTGTCCAATAATGTTCATTGTTGCGATTAAATATAACTCAATTTGTGAATTTGCATTAATCGGTCCAAATAATGTTTTTTTTTAAATCATCATCTTCACTGTACTTTTAATGCAACCAATTACAAAATCCAAGACGTCTTATATTATCACCAGGCACAAGTGTATGGCCCAAATGAATTTTATATGGCTTATAATTGAATTTATTCAAGATCTCCATATTTGCGTTGGTGGCAAATTTAATTCAGCTGCTACTTAGCGGTTAGAGGTTGATGGATTTTGATTTGCCTAAAATATGTTTTGTAAGTAAACGTAAAATTAGAGAACTAAGATACATTTAGTATTACCATTTCCAAAATATTATTGCTATCTTCTTGGGTAATTTTATTACCGTATGCTTTGCGATGTTGAATCAATGATCTAAACTCTCCTAAATTTCTGACCATCCGTAGAAAAAATGTTCGATTAGGTTGCCTTCTTTCTGGATACATTTGTAAATATTTTTCACTGGCTAATACTGTATTTCTATTTACTGAATAAAAAATACGTAACATATCACGCTTTTCTGAATTATCGAACGATATTTTTATTCATAAAAAATAATAATGTTTGACAAGCAAAGAGCTATTCAGATGTTTCATTGTTTTTAATTCCATGGCACGGATGATTTTTAGTAAGCGCTACAGAGATTGCCAATAAAAGTGTTTTAGACGATTATATGTTCATTTATAAAATTAAATGTATGTTGTGTTATATTGTTGTCATCAAAAAAAATTAAGCATTCAGATGTGACAACAAATAAATATGGCGTCCATAAGAAATAAGAAAGTTGATGATGGTTCAAAAGAAACGAAACAAGTTTTTAATCTTATGCCATCTATCAGATAATAAAAAAAGTGCTATAAGAATGTCTTTACCATTTTTAAATATCTCCTCAAATAACAGAGATATAAAGAAAAAATTAAATTCAGTTTTTTCAGTTTTTTGGACTTAACTCGAAAACAAAAGAATGTAAGTAATTTTTTGCAGTGGATTATTAATCAGCATAAAATTCTGCAAAAGTGCCAAATTTAAACATACCCTTTATCTCTTCTAATAAGCGAGATCCCCATGGTGAGCCTCGAATTTGAAACACCCTGTATATACAGGGTTGGGCATATGTGTCGGAACACCTGATTTCTGGCTAAACGTCTGTTGTTTTCTTATTACTTTAAAAATAAATGTGTATGGTTTTATTTATTTTATCCAGTGACGAATTTTGATTTACTACAGCTACCAAATTTTTCGAGATATGACGTCATCGGCAGTTTTTTTAAATGGAACAGCCTGTATATTTTTATATTTTCGAATAGTTACTTTCCAACAATTGCAATGATGTATGGTTTGGTGGGTGTGCGACTTGTGTTTTTTTTAAATATTAAATAAAATAATTTTACATCGAGTTGGCTTTTAACATTTTTTTACTCTGTTTTCTGATAAAATAATTTCGTGTTTTTATGTTTTCTGTAACTAACAGATAGTATCCATGTGAAATATTAACATTTCTGTTCGATTTTGGGTGAACTAACTTTACGTGAAAAAAATTACGTTGTTAATGATCATTAATTTTGGAGATTGCTAGAGATCTCCACAAGATGCATGCAATATTTTTAATGCAATACTCCCTGAGAGAAATTCTAATATTTATAAATCAAAATTTTCAACGGTTGAACAAAATTTTTCAAATTCACAAATTTCATTTTTTATTATTTTATTTATTATTTAAAACAACATAAGTCGCTCACCCATCCAACCCTATGTCATTGTAATTGTTGAAAATGTGTCTATTTGAAAATGTAAAAATATACAGGGTAAACTATTTAAAAAAAATGCCGATGACGTCAACTCTCGAAAAATAGGGTAGCTATAGAAAATCAAAATACCTCACTGAATAGAATAAATAAAACTATACTATACACATTTCTTTTTAAAGAAATAAGATAACAACCAGTTTAGCCAGAAATCAGGTGTTCCGACACATATGCCCAACCCTGTATATATATATATATATATATATATATATATATATATATATATATATATATATATATATATATATTAAGGCAATAACCGGTGACGGACGACGGCTCCGCTGCGCTGCGCTGTGTGTGGCCCATTGAAATTAAGCAAATAAACTGGTGACGATAATGGCCGAAAACGGTTTAGGCTCTAAACGTTAGTGAGTGCTGTTTACGGGCTGAGAATTGACCGGAATAACTGATCGAGCGGTCGATCACCGAGAGTAGAAATTTATTAAAGTACTAAAATCGCTATTAAAAAATAGGGGTTGGTGGTAAAAGGGTGAAAATTTAGAGCTGTATGTATTTTTTAATGCCGAATCATAAAAAAAATTAAATTAAAAAATTTTGTGCAAAAAATAAAAATTAAAAAATTGCGGTGGACCACCCTTATCACTTAGGGGTATGAAAAATAGTTTACGTCCTATTCTCAGACCCAGTCAATATACTCACAAAATTTCATAAGAATCGGTCAAGCCGTTTCGGAGGAGTTTTGTTACAAACACTGAGACACGAAAATTTTATATATTAGATTTTCTTGAGAATAAATTAAGTTATGACTTGATTTGTTTTGATTTATTTCATACAGCTTTCGAAATATTCATCTTTTCTTCTTCTTAATAAGTTACCATAGGCCATGTTTGTTGAGATCATTTCTAAAGCACAAAGAAGGTGCGTTTGTGGGAAATATTTAAATGAAACAGAGGATGGTGGTTGGGCCATATCGTACCCTCCAGAGGGTGGTGGGTGGGCCCTATCCTACCCTCCAATCCTTCGAATACGCCCCGAGAGTTTCTATAAATGAAAACGTTGGCAAAGGACCAGCAAACCGTTAGATTATTTTCTTATCAATTAATTTACACCTGCAAAACCCTCGTTTGTATTTTGGGATTGGGGTGGGATAGGGCCGCTCTCCGTTTCCTTTAAATATTCCTCACAAACGCACCTTCTTTATGCTTTTGAAATTATAACATATCTCGTGATCTGACTAAGAAATTGGTTTAATCAAACATGATTTCAAGCTTAAGTTTCAGTAGAAACGAAGGACGGTGGGTGGGCTCTGTCTCACCCTTCAATCTTTAGTACACAAACGAGGGTTTTTCCAGTGTAAATTAATTGATAAGAAAGTAATCTAACGGTTTTTTGGTCTTTAAAAAGTTATTATTTAAAGAAACTTGGGGCCGAGGTGACCTATTGAGTAGCGTTCCTGTTTCTGGGCCTGGTGGTCGTGGGTTCGAATCCCATCCGTGCGGTCACTTTTTAGAACGAAGAAGTGACCGTGCGGGTCCATGGATGTGTAGTGTATGTCCCGTTCATTTAAAAAAATGAAATCTTCAAAAACTACGTTAGTGGCCGAACAGCAAATCGCTTACGCCAATTCCCTTATAGTCATTCACTCTCCTCAACCCGCAATTCCATAAAACATCCTTCCTTTAAAAAAAAATAAAATAAAATAAAGAAACTCTGGGCGTATAATATTCGAAAAGGATAGAATTGATGTATGTATTGTCATGTTATAATTGTTAACAATTTTTTTTATACGAATTAATTTTTGGTCGTCTCTGGGTCTTATTTGCCAAATTTTGTAATCGGTTCAAAAAAACAATTTAAGACGAATTATTTCTTTGCTCCTATCTACATTTATTCAATGCCTACAACACTTTTAGGGAAAAGTTTTTAAAACTGGCTATTTTGTTCAAGAGTTATTTTCTCAAAACCACATAACAATTGAATAACGAATTTATTTTGTTATCTTATCTACATCCATTCACCGAGTACAACACTTTGTACTGATTCTGGATTCGAATCCAAACATTTTCAAACGCAAAATTTGAAACCTAAAATCCAAAATTTGGACCGATAATTTCATGTAAAATCTGAAATTTGGGCCATTTAATCCAAGGTTTTAATCTTTAAACGCAAAATATGATCAAAATTTGGATAATTGCATATAAAATCTTAAATTTGGACTATAAAATTCTAGTTTTTGGCTCTTGAATGCAATTGGGCACTTAAAATCCAAAATTTGGATAATTGCGTATAAAACATGATATTTTGACAATAAAATTCTAATTTTCGGCCTTTGAACTCAAAACTGTTCGTAACTCAAACAAACCGCAAAAATAATAGAAATGTTAATTTTAATTTCTTTATGCGAAAACCATTACTACTACGCATTTTTTACTAAGAGAAGATAAGAGCACTTTTTGATGGAGAATATAAATTCGTTTTTAGATTTATTGTAGCTTTCAATATGGCGGAGAAACAATAAGCAATTTTTGCTTTTCTAAGAGAGCCAGCGCTCTAGAAAAGTTTGTTTCCCGCCTTTTAACTCGTGCTACGCCACTGGCAGGAAATATATCGGTGCACAAGTTGCGCATTTACTAAACAAGTGTAATTCGTATTGGCATCAAACGCTAAATTAAATACGATGAAAGAATGACCAAAATCTGGTTGTCCATTCAAGAGTTATCCTCAAAAACCAGAATACAATTGAAGGACAAATTTATTTTTTGGTCTTATCTGCATCTATTCTATGAGTATAACACTAGTTAATAATCCATATTTTATGTCAATAATTAAAAAATAATAATAATTCCACGACGCCGCGGCCGCATGCAACTATTTATGTATTCTTTTTTTTTCAAACTTCGCCAAATCCTATAAAAAATCTAATCTACTGCTGTAGTTAATTATCTATATTTTATGTCAATAATAATAAAAATAATAATTTCTTGATGTATTAATTTAGATTTTTTCAAACTTCACCTAACCCTATAAAAAATCTAATCCACTGCTCTAGTTAATTATACGTATTTTATGTTAACAATTAAAAAAATAATCTCTCGACGCCGCGCCGCACGTATAATTTGGATGCACCTATTTATTAGTTTTGATTTTTTTCAAACTTCAACAATTCCCATAAAAAAATATTAGCCACTGTGGTTAATTATCTATTATTTATGTGAATAATCAATAAATTAATTTCTCGACGCTGCCGCCGAGGAATATGGATGCAACCATTTATTAATGTCGATTTTTTTCAAACATCACCAACTCCCCTTAAAAAAATTAGCCACTATCCACATTTTATTGAAACAATTAAAGCAATAATTTCTCAACGCCGCGCTTAGAGTTCGGAATTTTCAGTAACTCAAAGACAGTTCAGCTACTGCAATCTATTTACCCTAATTTATGTTAACAATTGTAAGAGCAAAATAATCCTCCACTTCACTTCATGGCTCAGAAAAAGCATTGCTCCTCGCTACGCTTAGAATTCGGAATTCGATTTTTAATTTTGGATTATTTATAAATTTTCTAACACTCATAAAATAGCTGCGGAAATCGATTCACCATATCTATATTAACAAAAAAACTATATTTAAAGAAACCTTAACACATTTAATGCTGTGGGGGTCACCGGTGACCGGTACCGAGATTTCTTGTAGCGCCGTGGAGAGTCGATATTACTAGAAACACATAAACCGAGTAAATTTGGTATTTGAAAATACAACTAATGACATTGAATATTTTTGTCTTCACTGTTTTATTGCTATGGCAACAAATATTTTCGCGCATTTCCTCGAGCAACCATTAGTTTTCATATCAGACATCTAAATCTCTTTTCAATGGTACCATAGCCAACTATGACTCAAATATGGTAACAATTTCGAAAATCTGAGGGCACTACAAGCAGTGGCGGCTCGTGAAACATGTTGATGTTAGAGTCACTTTTACAATTTATTGGAGAATTTTCCAAATTTAGTCATGCGTTCAAGAGTTATCCTGAAAAAAAAAACAGAAAAACAATAACAGTAATGAAGACGAAAAATAGCCTAAATATATGAATATTTAGCCTGTGATATTAAGTCTTACTAAGACTACAAACAAATAACATATTAAACCAATTTTTAGTCTTAGTAAGACAGAGTCACGAACGGGCTAAATATTCATATATTCAGGCTATGTTTCTTCTGTATTACTTTTATTCAATAAATCTGCAATAAGTGAGGTTGTCTCAAGTTAATTTATTATTCCGAAAAATAATTTATTCTTTTTGTTTTTATCTGCATCTATTCGATGAGAACAACATTTTGTTAGAAGAATTTTCAAAATTTGCCGTTCGTTCAAGAGTTTTCAAAAAACGATGGAACGTCGAATTTCCGTTTTTTGCCCAATTGACATGTATTTTATAAGTACATTACTTGCCTGCAAGAATTTTTTATATATTTCAATCAATTCTAAATTTATTTCAAAGACAAAATTGACTCTAATTTTTCAACAAAAAAATGCGTTTTCTTTCCCACATCCGCAAAGCCAATTGTATTTTTGAGCACACAGGGTGTTCCATAAATATACTGACAAACTTTTTGGGATGGTAGGGGACATCAAAACAAACATATTTTATAATGTTTTATAAATATATGTCCGAAAACTCGAGAAACAGGGAGTTGAAATTTGTAAAAAAAAAACTTTTTTATTATGCTTTATAGAGTTTATTGCATTTTAATTAAATTATTCTTAGCAATAATCGTTCAAAATGTTGACTATTATTTTAAAACAAAATTTGACTAAACTATATTTTTCTCTGCTCATTAAACTTTCGCAGGTATTGTGTAAATATTTAAAAAGTGTAGGCAGAAACGCCAAAGTGGCGGAATCTATTGCCTGAATCTTGTCGGTGTTAAAGCCACCCGGATTTGGTTCAGTACAGCATTCAGGCAATAGATTCCGCCACTTCGGCGTTTCTACCTATAACGGTGTTTGGAATACTTATATTCCAATAGTAATCTCCGTTTCCCTATCAGCAACTAACTACACTGATAAGACCTGAAAGGTCGAAACCGGTCTGTAGGTGGCAACAATATTAAATATTTAAAAAGTGTTTTTAGAATTAATAAAAAATTTTGGTCGAGCTTGAAATTACAGGTAGTGCCATCTCTCCTTGGCTTTACATAACGAGCCGCCCCTGCCGGTACCTACGGTTTTCGAAATATTTTCGAAGATTTGTTGAAATGAATGGTACAGGTGAAATTTTATATTTTGCCCAGTGACTAACAATAAACAATTACAATCATTTCTATTGTTTAGTTAAAGGTTCGAACTGTAACGTCAACCATGATTTCATATAAACAATTATACAGGGTGATAAAAAATGTGTCAGGCAATCCTAACTTATAAAGTTGAATAACTTCGTTTCTTCAAATGGAACACCCTGTATTCTCGCGTAGAATTCAGATTGTATTAGGGTTTCCTGTACCTAATCTCAATAGTTTTCTTGTATTTCATTTTTTTACGGCTCTTAAAAAAATAATATCAATTTTCTGATACGACGATACGCTGAAAAATAAATCTATTTAATTATTCGGTATTTATTATGTATGACAATGAAGGCATACAATTGGGCAATGTGACTTTAAAATAGTAAAAGTATTTATATTGAATGACAAAAAGGGAAAGGGGTGTATATTTCAGCGTTGCTAAATAATGGGCGACCCTAATAATCTGCAATAGATTTATGGGTTGAAAGTGATGGCTCCACATGGTGTTTATTCGAAACATCCCAAAATCCATCTATTATACCCATAATCAGTGCGGGCAGCGCCATATTTGGTCAGCTGTACTCGCAATGACCAATGGCCGTTCCATCCCCTTCGCAAAAATTTACTGCTGATCCCTGTAAGTGAGAACAAATAAATACCCTCCCGCTAGAATTATTCACCCCACCGTTCCTCATACACCCTTCAATTAAAATAACTTCGATGGGGAGTTAACCCTTTTATTATTATCTATCTTTTATTCAAAGTACGGTCTGATTTTTCTCTCCGCGAGCCAACGCAGACACCCACACAGACACACACACACACCCTCGTTTCGAATAATTGGATGCAAATGGGTATACTCTGGGGATCCGCTGTGCAAATTGATGCCGAAATCATTACTATACATTACTCAAAATTATAGTATTTGTATGCAGCGCCGTTCATTTCCATCGAAAATTGCGTGTTGTTCGCCGCTCAAAATTGCGAAAACCAATTGTGTTATACGGAAAATGTGTTCTCTTCGTTACATCGACCTGATATCGAATCATGTTATTTATGAAGGTCTATAGTTACGAAATTATGCTACTATACATTTAAATTGAGTTTGTATTGCCGTAAGTAATGATTCAATTTTCGTGAAACTGTATCAAATATTTTTAAACTGATTAATCGTTACTGTGGAATTTCGGTGATTAAAACAAGTATAATTTACTGGTAAGAAACAATTTTTTTTTTCGTATAAAATAATAGTTTAACTCCCTCAATCTCCAGCCGCGTCAGTAAATCTACCACTTTATTGCCTAGTTAAACAAATCATTATATTGTGTGAAAATCTGTATCAAAAAATTAAATATAAATTCATACAATATTTGTGTAGCATGCTCCTAATATGTACATTGGTGAGAATTATTTAGAATTAAATTCAGAATCGTACAAATTATTTGCTTCTCATCCTTTGATTATGGATGTTTAAATTCGTACTGTAATTAGTGCTGGATTTGTAAATATGGCCAATATAAATACATTTAACGGATTAGTGTGTGCTCAGCGCAGAAATTCAGGCAGTGGGGTAAATATGTGGGGTAAGAGTATTTTCCTTGCAAACAATCCCATCTGCGGTTTTACTCACTTTCCTATTAACCCAAATGAAAAGATAAGTGTTTCCCACCTGCTGCTTAAACCTTATGTAAATACCTAGCCGTAATGAAAACTGCTCAGCTATGCCATTCTTGAAGAGTAGGTATTATAAACAGTAATTTATTTAAACAGTAACAGATTGTAATATGTAATACTCGTAATAATAAAAGAAGTAATTAAATGTAACACGTGAGTGTTACGGCCCGTTCACACGGCGCCGATTCGGTCGTTTTACCGATTCGGTTATTTTGCCGTCTTCTATAGTGGCGCATATATTTCACAAGATACGGCCGTCGACCGTATACGGTATCGTGTGAACATGCACATTAAAATATATGCGCAAAGACGGCAAAATAACCGAATCGGTAAAACGACCGATTCGGTGCCATGTGAACGAGCCGTTAGGGTAATTCTGTGGGACTCGAGCTAGACAATAAAAAATGTTGGTATAATAATTATTTATATTTACACTTTTAATTTAAATAATATTTTAAGTGTACATCAACGTTTTTTTCAGGATCAGATGAGAGTAACACTTGAACTAGAGACCTGCGCGGGCCGGCCCGGCAGCGAATTTTCAAATGAATGAAATAAAAAAAATTGTCGGCCCTGCCCGGTAGTGTATATTCGAAACTCGGCCCTGACCGGCCCTGCCCGGCCCAGCCCAGCCTGACCCGACCCGGCCCGACCCGGAATCGTTCTTTAATTTTTTGCTATTATTAAAATATATAATAAAATTAATTAATCCTCCTGTTTAAAAAAAATTATAAACAAATTAAATAATATCGACGTAAATTTCGAACAACTTTTCACTTTCGCAATTTTTGAATTCGTATTTTTACGGCCCGGCCCGGCCTGGCCCGGTATTATAAATTGAGAGATCGGCCCAGGGCTCTAACTTGAACATCAAAATTATGACAGACGAAAATGACAAATTATTTTTCAATCAATTTTTATCGAAATAATATTTTAAGGTCTATTTTTGACTGACTGTTTCGAAATCTAGTCAGTGATTAATTTTAGTTTTTGCAGAAATAACAGAAAGAATAAATTTTAAATAAATTTTGAAAGTTGTAATTATGTGGCAAATGTTTTTACATTTTTTTCTTCATGCGATAATAAAATTGCAATTTCGGAATGTCACTAAGGTCTGTTTTTAAGTGATTATTTCGAAATCTAGTCGGCGAATATTTTGTTGTTTTTGCAGAATTATCAGAAAGAATCTATTTTAAGTAAATTTGGAAAGTTGTAATTATGTGGCAATTGTTTTTACATTTTTTTTTCATCCGATAATAAAATTGCAATTCCGGAATGACACCAAGGTCTATTTTTCAGTGATTATTTCGAAATCTAGTCGGCGAATATTTTGATGTTTTTGCAGAATTATTAAAAAAAGTATATTTTAAGTAAATTTGGAAAGTTTCAAGTATGTGGCAATTGTTATTACATTTTTTTCACTTGATAAAATTTCAGAATTACACTAAGTTCTGTTTTTGAGTGAATATTTTATTTTCATTTTGAAATTGCATAACGCGTTTCCGATCTTGATAACTCCAACGTCAAAATGTGTCAAATTTAGTGCAATTTAAAAGTTGACTAAGAAATATTTTTATAAAATCAATGAAAACCGTAAAATCTTCACGTTTTCAAAGTTTAAAGATTTTCAATTGCGATTTTTAAATTGGAGAACAGCCAAACACGTCCGATTTTGATGATTCAAACGTTAAAATATGGCGAATTTAGTGTAATATTAAAACGAATTATAAAACGTGCAAAAATTGCACTTTTTAAAAGTTTGAATGTTTTTAAACCGCGATTTTCATTTTGAAATTGCATAACTGCCGAACGCGTTCTCCGCTTTTGATAATTACAACGTCAAAATGTGTCAAAGTTAGTGCGATTTAAAAGTTTACAAAGAAATATTTTTGTAAAATCAATGAAAACCGTAAAAATTTCATGTTTTCAAAGTTTAAACATTTTCAATTGCGATTTTGATTTTTTATTTTGAAATTGGAGAACAGCCCAACATGTCTGATTTTGATGATTCAAACGTTAAAATATGGCGAATTTAGAGTAATTTTAAAACGGATTATAAAACGTTCTCGTAAAATTAACACAAAGTGCAAAAATTTCACTTTTTAAAAGTTTGAATATTTTAAAACCGCGATTTTCATTTTGAAATTGCATAACTGCCGAACGCGTTCTCCGCTTTTGATAATTACAACGTCAAAATGTGTCAAATTTAGTGCAATTTAAAAGTTGACTAAGAAATATTTTTATAAATTCAACTAAAACCGTCAAAATTTCACGTTTTCAAAGTTTAAAGATTTTCAATTGCGATTTGAATTTTTGATTTTTAAATTGGAGAACAGCCAAACAGTTCGAATTTGTTGATTTAAACGTTTAAATATGGCGAATTTAGTGTAATTTTAAAACGGATTATAACACGTTGTCGTAAAATTAACAGAAAGTGCAAAAATTTCACTTTTTAAAAGTTTGAATATTTTAAAACCGCGATTTTAATTTTGAAATTTTATAACAGCCGAACGCGTTGTCCGATTTTGATAAATGCAATGTCAAAATGTGTAAAATTTCATGCATTTTAAAATTCTGTGAAGAAATATTTTTGTAAAATCAATGCAAAATTTCACGTTTTCAAAGTTCGAAGATTTTCAATTGCGATTTTTTTTTAAGAAGAGCCAAACTAGACTTATTTTAAATTCAAACGTTAAAATTTGGCGAATTTGGTGTAATTTTAGAACGGATTGCAAGCTGTTTTCGTTTGAATTAACACCAAATGCAAAAAGTTCGACTTTTTTAAATAGCGATTTTGATTTTAAAATTGTATAACTGCCGAATGCCTTCTCCGATTTTGATTACACCAATGTCAAAATATGCCAAATCTAGTGCAATTTAAAAGATGATTGAGAAATATTTTCGTAAAATTGACGCAAAACGTTAAAAAGTTGTTTCCACAGTTCAAAGATTTTCAATTGAAATTATTTTAAATTACAGAACAACCAAACACGTCCGTTTTTTTATGATTCAAACGTCAAAATATGGTGAGTTTACTGTAATTTGAAAAAGGATCATAAAATGTTGTCGTAAATTAACACAAAATGCAAAAATTACAGATTTTTAAAATTTTAATATCTTAAAATCGCGATTTTGATTTTGAAATTTCATAACTGCCGAACGCGTTGTCCGATTTTGATAAATCCCATGTTAAAATCTGTAAAATTTAATGCATTTTAAAAGTTGGTGAAGAAATATTCACGTTTTCAAAGTTCGAAGATTTTCAATTGCGATTTTGATTTTTTTTAAAGAACAGTCAAACGCGACTGATTTTAAATTCAACCGTCAAAATTTGGCGAATATGGTGTAATTTTAGAACGGATTGCAACCTGTTCTCGTAAAATTAACACCAAATGCAAAAAGTTCGACTATTTTTAAATCGCGATTTTGATTTTGAAATTGCATAACTGCCGAACGCGTTGTCCGATTTTGATAACTACAACGTCAAAATATGCCAAATTTAGTGCAATTTAAAAGATGATTGAGAAATATTTTCGTAAAATTGACGCAAAACGTTAAAAAGTTGTTTCCACAGTTCAAAAATTTTTTAAATAACAGAACAATCAAACAGGTCTGATTTTTTATGATTGAAAAGTCAAAATATGGTGAATTTACTGTAATTTGAAAAAGGATCATAAAATGTTGTCGTAAAATTAACACAAAATGCAAAAATTACAGATTTTTTAAATTGTAATATTTTAAAATCGCGATTTTGATTTTGAAATTTCATAACTGCCGAACGCGTTGTCCGATTTTGATAAATCCAATGCCAAAATGTGTAAAATTTAATGTATTTTAAAAGTTAGTGAAGAAATATTTTTGAAAAATCAATGCAAAATTTCACGTTTTCAAAGTTCGAAGATTTTCAATTGCGATTTTGATTTTTCTTAAAGAACAGCCAAACGCGACTTATTTTAAATTCAAACGTCAACATTTGGCGAATTTTAGAACGCATTGCAACCTGCACCAATTGCAAAAAGTTCGACTATTTTAAAATCGCGATTTGATTTTGAAATTGCTTAACTGCCGATTGCCTCTTCCGATTTTGATTACACCGACGCCAAAATATGCCAAATTTAGTGCAAGATGGTTGAGAAATATTTTCGTAAAATTGATGAATCCGGATATAGATTTAACAATTATTTGAATAGATTTACACGCTCATGATTATTAATTTTCAGTTTCAAAAATAAATATGCACTGCGATTATCGCGGCCACTATACGAAATTAAAAATTGGACAGATAAATATGATGGAGGCATAAACAAGCGAGGCGTGTGAATAACGGGACAAATCAAATATTTGGAAAACTAATAGTGGACACACTATATGTAGTTTAAGCGGAATTGTTTGGATTGTGTGCATGTGTATGTGTGTGTGTACATGCGGGACGGCATTTGTAATGCCCCCCTATATTCCCATATTTCTGGACCTGAACGTGAATGGTGATTGACATATTACATATTAGTACTTCAGTCCACAAAGCGCGCGATCATGATTCCAATAAATCATACGAAATAAATCAAAGTTAAAAACTCCACCACTTCACAATGCCGACATCAATCCGCCATTTTGCTTATTGCGCGGTTTGATCCGGTCATAATCCATTCATGTCTACGTCCGTGTTTCCCTCGTTTTCCGAATCCTCTATTCAGTATTCAACTCTCTTTTCAATTTCTGCGAATATTTTTCGTATAATGTAGGCGAATTGATGTGTCGGCCCAGATCCGGCTAGAAGTAGTGCCAATTTAAATTTAACATTTAAAAATGGTGATGTGGCCATCATGTTACTTTCTCCGACTTGATGGTATCGTTTATATTTACGCTTTCATGGTTTATTTTCAATTTAAATCATATTTTAAGCGATTTGTAAACTCGGATGAAACTGACGTTTAAAACGTCAAAATTATAAAAGATGGAAAAATTATACTTCAGATTCAAAAACTCAGTTTACTCAAAAACTAAGGAGATTTCGAAAAAAACTTATTCTTTATAAGTTTTTTTATCTTGGCATTATCTACAATTATTATTAACATAAATTTGCTGTAACTATTATCGTTTCATAATCATAAACCAAAAATGAAAAAAAAATAATACATTTTTTTTTGTTTAAATGTTTTTTAATATTTTTCATATTTAAGAAAATATTGCTAAAAAACAAAAAACAGTTAAGGTAAACACCCACTTCCCGTGTACGAAATTTTAATTTCTTCGGATTATCAAATAAGATATCGTGAAGATATTTCATATCAATTTCTCTAGTAGTTTTTGAGATACAGTGCGCGCACACACACAGACACATTTTTTTTTTCCAGAAAAAGTTGAAATGGCATCTTGTGACCCCAAAACGGATTTTTTCAGTAAAAAAATTTTGAGAAAAAATCACGATCACAATACTTTCTCGTACTTTGTAACGAGAAAGTAAAAAAAAATCTTTTTCTACTTTCGATTAATAATCGACTTATTGTTATATCAAAAACTGTAAAATGATGAGATTGTTCATTTTACAGTTTTTGCGAGTACAGCGTGGAGAAATGGGAAGTGGGGCTTCTTTCAACTTTTGTAATTTATAATATAGATCTTGGTTAATTGGTGGCCATGATTATTGCAGTGGTTAACTATTTTATGGAAAATTCAATATTCGGTGCGTCCGAGCATTGGACACTTGATTTTGTCATGGGAGGATAACTCTTTATGGAAGTAGATGGAGTTTGAAAAAATTTTTTTAATAAATCAGTGCGTACACATTTTTTAATAATTTTTTTTTAGTTATTAATTATATAACACGTTGCATGCCACAGTAATTTAAGTTGGCACAACTGTCAAGCCAACATAAATTTCTTATTATGCGTTATATCCAGTGCGCGCCTAAAGTATGAAACATATTCAGAAAAACCGAAATAAAATATTTTTGGAAAAAATTCTCGAACACGTCGATTTTGTGTTTAAAAATTCACATTTTTGCATGAAAGTCGATTTTCAGTCGTCATCTGTTTTTGAGTAATGACGCCAGCCATTTTGTTTTTAAATGGCAACTCCCAATTCTTGTTCTTGATTTTGAGAGATCTTTTCATTGTCGAACTGGAAGTATAAAAATGTTGCCAACTTACATAAGAAATTTTTCGAGTAAATGACAATTAAAGGTGAGAACTTGACATCTAGAGTTTTTGCAAAATGATCTTGTTCCGGCGCTTTTTTTCCAAACAAAAATGATCTTGACCTTCCATACATACAATATGGTTTCAGCAAGATGGCGCAACCCCGCACTATGCGCGTTTTTTGGACAATTGCATTACGAATAGGTGGATTGGCATATGGGAACCGATAGAAAATTCCGCGAACGAGATAAATGCGCAGAATTAGCCTGGAAAATATTCAAAATGTTCAAGAAGAATGTCTACATGTTCGATTAAAAAAAAAAATAAATAAATTAAAAAAATGCCTAGTGCGGGAATGCGCCGTTTTGCTGAAACCATATTGTATTATATAAAAGATCAAGATCAGTGTTGTTTGGAAAAATTGCTACAATCGCTGGAACAAGGTCATTTTGAAAAAAAAATCATCTAAATATCGGGTTCTCACCTTCAATTGTCATTTACTCGAAAAATTTCCTATGTAAGATGGCAACATTTTTATACTTCCATTTTGACAATGAAAAGATCTCTCAAAATCAAGAATAAAAATTGGGGGTTGCCATTTAAAAACAAAATGGCTGACGTCATTACTCAAAAATAAACTGAAAATCGACTTTCATGCAAAAATCTGTATTTTTATAAAAGAAAATCGACGTGTTCGAGGATTTTTTCCAATAACATTTTATTTCGATTTTACTGACTATGTTCCATACTTTAGGCGCGCACTTACAACACATTAGTAATTGTGGAGGCTTTCACTTCATGATACATTTCGAATAATTCAAATAACAGTTATTCGTTTTTATTTGAATTTTTTTCAACAGTCAAGTTAAAGTGTGTAATCTAGTGATAAGCGTTATTTTCTACAACTGCTATTTTGCAACCGTTACTATGAAATATCAATGGTAACCGTTATTGAAAAATTGTACTAACGGTGATTTTCGTCAAAGGTTATTTTATAAAACGAGAGCGCGATTCAATAATGAATCAGTTCTTAATAACAGTAACCGATTCAATAATATGTTATATTTGTCAATTTAGCAATATTTATTTTGTGTTTCTTTTAATATTTAATTTAAGAACTATGTTTATAAAAGGTGAATCCGTTAAATAAATAAATAAATAACGTAGTAACAGTAACTCATGTAACCGATTCTATAACGAATCACTTCTTATGAATAGTAACCGATACAATAACGTATACTCATGTAACCTAATCAATGACGAATCGTTTCTTAATAACAGTAACTCTTTTAGCTGTTAGTTTTAATTATTGATATAAAATATGAATTTATTTACTACAGCAGTAGATTATTTTACGGGAGTTGGTTGAAAAAAATTAAATTAATAAAATCCGAGCGCGGTGTGGTATTTTTTTGAACGAAATGTGTGAGTGAAATATTTCTAAATGTTTCTAATTAATTATATAGATTATGGTAAATCGATTTCCGCAGTTATCTTATTTATGGGTGTTGGCAAACTTTTAAAAAATCGAATTGGCGTGGCGTGAAGAAATACATGTCTTAAGTCTTAAAGGCAGGGGCGGCTCTTATGTAGAGCCAAGGAGCCATGGCACTACCTCTAATTTCAAACGAAACACCAGATTGTTTTAATTAATTCTAAAAACACTATGTGTTATTTTAAATGTTAAAACGATGCCTGCGAAAGTAAATTTGAAAAGTTTCAAGTGTGTTACAGTTGCTTTAGTATTTTTTTTCACTCCGAAGAAGTGAAACTTAAAATCCTTAAAAACAGTGATGGGGTTTTTCTTACGTTTTTTGAGGATTGTTAATATCAGTTTATTTTGAGTAAATTTGGAAAATTTCAAGTGTGTTGCAATGGTTTTTATAATTTTTTTTTCACTCCGAAGAAGTGAAACTTAAAAAATCTTAAGGGCTGTTCTCGGTCGGTTTTCTTGAAAACCAATGATGGAGTTTTTTTGGGTTTTTGGAAGCTTATTAAGATTATTGTATTTTAAGTAAATTTAGAAAGGTTCAAGTATTTTACAGCTTTTTTATATTTTTTGCGCGACAAAAAAATGATTAAAATTTTTCATAAATTTACATGAAAAATTGCCAAAGCAATCGACGGAATGTATTGGAATTTTCTACCAAATCACTCTTAAATTAATATTGAGTGATTTTGCGAAGTTTCAACTGGATGGCAATTGTTTTTATATTTTTTGCGCGACAAAAAAATGATTAAAATTTTTCATAAATTTACATGAAAAATTCCCAAAGTAATCAGCGGAATGTATTGGCATTTTCTACCAAATCACTCTTGAATTAATATTGAATGATTTTGCGAAGTTTCAAGTGGATGGCAATTGTTTTTATATTTTTTGCGCGACAAAAAAATGATTAAAATTTTTCATAAATTTACATGAAAAATTGCCAAAGCAATCGACGGAATGTAATTTTCTACCAGATCACTCTTGAATTAATATTGAGTGATTTTGCGAAGTTTCAAGTGGATGGCAGTTGTTTTTATATTTTTTCGAGTCAATAAAGTACTCATCGGATAAATGTAAATAGGACCAAAAAAATCATTCGTCTTTAATTGCTATTTTGTTGTTTAAGGATGATCTAATTTGGCAAATTCTTCCATCGAATAGACGCAGATGAGACTCAACACATGTAATTTATAGTTCAGTTCATCGCGAGGAGACATTTTAAAAATTCTTTCAGCAAAATGTTGTTGCTCATTGGACAGATAAGATCAAAAAATATTTTATTATTATTTAGGATAACTCTTAAACGAAAAGCGTTAGCAAAGTATTGCTCTTATGTTATAGACGTAGGTTAAAAACCTACTTCTTTTTTTCTTTTGAATTTATGATCGGATTTCTAAGACAATTTCAGCAAAGTCATTCATCTGAAAGATATATAGAGGACCAAAGAATTGAATTCGTTGTTCAATTGTTTTTTGGTTTACAGAAGATAACGGGTGACCAATGTCAAATTCTTCTAGAAAAGTCCATCGAATAGATACAATAAGTTATTTGTTTGTTGAATATTTATGTATAAAGGTTACTTTTCTCTTTATTTAATTTACTGAATTGTTTTGCAACAATATTTTTTTTTTCTCAAAAAGAATATTATTGATCGACTCCTCTGATATATTGAGGGAAATTAGGTTGCATATACCATCCTTTAGCAGCAGGCAAAAGCCAACATTTAATATCCCTGCTCATCGAACCAATTATGGACTAAAATCTCCATTGCACATTATTTCCCGTACTTTTAAAAAACTGTCACACGAATGTGATATATTTTATGACTCTTTAAATTTAATTTGTTCTCAACTTGAGGAACAGTCATAAGATATTTTGTAGAGAAGGTTATCTTAGTATTGTATTTATATTTGTAATTGTATTGTATTATTTTGTATATTGTATGTTGTCTTGTAATTGGGACATGTTTCCTGTTGGGCAATAAACGTCTATTATTATTATTATTATTATACGCTAAGTGGCTCTACCATCAAAATTTCCCACGAGCCGCCACTGCTTAAAGGAGCCTACAGATTTATTTTGTTTCTTGGTTGCTAATATGGATTATGGTGAATTGATTGCTTTAGCTAACTTTCGCGACGTGAAAAAATAAACAGAACCTGACGCGAGAAATAACTAAAAAAAAGTCACTCACCGAGGCGTCGCGGCGTCCACCCTTTAAACGGACATACCTTTACTCCCCTTGAGACTTGCTAAAGATGTGCTCTGAAGATCATGTGAAGACGTCCTATCTTCTTCCTTCGGAATGAATGGAACGGAACGGAAAAATCCCACAAACATTAGCACAGCACACGGGGGACGTTTACAGGGTTTAACACGGTTCTGAAAATGAAAACAAAAATAAAATTGAAACTGAAGCAGTCGTTAGCGTTTGAATAATGAAAACAAATTAGCGCTTTCGGTATTAAATCCCGTAAACCCGTCACTAATACTCCGGCAGTTCACACACTCACTTTGAGAAGAGCAACACGAACTGCTGTTTTTTCCGCGGTCAAAATGTTCAATAAACGGTTTTCGAAAAAATAATTTAACACGATTCACACATCTTTCTCGACGGCGACGAGGAGACTGACCAAGCACCATGCTGATTAGAGAAGGCGCGCTGATAAGATTTCGAAATCCGCACAAAAAAAAGTTACCTTCGCCGAATCACGAAACTCGCCGCACTTTCCAGTTTTAAAACGCAATTTTCCGAAAATGTGTAGATGGTTTTAAAAGGCTATTTAAAAATAAGAGAAAAAAATAAATCGTGCTGACGTATCCTCCAAATAATTAAAACAACTAAAAATAATTCTTTAATTGCAAACAATTGTAAACGTAAGGCAGAAAGACCTCCTGTCGATAGCATTTTAGCCGATTAACAAATTAACATCACTTTATCATATGCATGTTAATTAATTGAAGTAAATAAATATGTTGCAGTAATTAAGGTAGTACTTGCTATTATGTATTATTATAAAATCAATACATAGTAGGAAGTACCACCTTTATTACTGCAACATTAATATCTATTAAAATCGATAATATATATATATCAGAATAAATAAAGATGTATTTTATATATCAGCTCTATCCGAAATCATTCCGGAAGACCGCGTTAATTAACTACTTAAAATTGTTTGCATTTTTTCATAATTTCAAAGCCGGTAATGGATTTATCAATTTCTAAATGCTCGCCTCTAAATAACTCACCATAGTAAACAAAATTATTGCATTATTAGTATTAATACCTAATGAAATATGGGAAAATATTTTTTTTGTGATGGGAAGCTGGTCCATTCCGCCAGAGGTACCATTTAACCATGTGTATTTATTTCTATATATTTATTTACATATAATCATTATTTATTATATACAGTGCGAGTCTCTAACTTGGAATAAATTCAGTAAATCAAACAAAGTTTATTTTTCGGAAATATGCTCGGATACGTCGATTAGTATTTTAAATTGCGCTCTTTTTGTTGTAATAAAATTTTATACATCGTGTCCCAAATTTGAGATATGAAGTCATCGACTATTTTTTTTAATAGCAACCCTAATTTTTTATCACTCTTTTTAAAGAGTATATCAAGTTACACATGTGTGCCAAATTTCAAATTTTTATTTCCTGTCATTTAGAAGATATTTAACAAACAGTATCAAATTTGAAAAATGAATTCAACTTAATAGTCTTTCTTCAATAAATGCTCAAAATGTTGTCCATTTTCTAACTGACAATACCCTAAACGGAACTGAAACTCGTTTTGAACATTTCTAATTACTTCGGGGGAAATTAGTCTACACTCCTGTCTTATTCGTTCTTTCTACTCCTCAAGATTTGGCGGTTTGGTCTTAAAAACTTTGCTTTTCAAGTACCCCCATAAGAAAAAGGTGTTAAATCCGGAGACCTGGGTGGCCATTCAACTGGTCCTCTTCTGCCAATCCATCTTCGTGGAAATACATTATCCAGGTACTCACGGACACGCCTTGCAAAATGAGGAATCGCACCGTCCTGTTGAAACCAGATGTTTCTATTCGGAACGTCAGCTTCTACAGGGCAAGGAAACAAAATAGCCAAACTCGGAATTAGCTCTTCCTCCAAGAATTGTAAATATCCCGCTCCATTGAGATTATTTGGAAAGAAAATTGGTCCTAAAATTCGATCACCAACAATCCCTGCCCAAACATTAACTTTTTCTGGATATTGAGTGTGGCCTTCCCTCATCCAGTGTGGGTTCTTGTCTGCCCAATAACGGCAATTTTGACGATTTACCTCACCATTTAACATAAACGTTGATTCATCGGAAAACAATATATTTTCTATTTTTAGAGCATTTCTATCTAGTAGATCCATCATTTTTTCGCAAAACTGAAGTCTTCTATCCGGATCATCTTCGGTGAGTTCCTGGAGGATTGTCATTTTATAAGGATGAAATGTTTGCTCTCTAAGGATTCTTGACACTGAAGACTGGCTAATTTTGAGTTCCCTAGCCATCTGCATAGAGGAGACATGTTGATTTTCCTGAACAGAGAGAAGTACATCAATTTTGACCTCTTCACTCAGCGCATTCTGACGATGATTATTCGTTTTTCTTAAATGCCCATTTTCCCGAAACTGACTTTCAATCTTGCTTACGGTACTTTGAGATATGGCTGGTAAGTCAGGATACTTCTCTCTAAATAAATAAATAACTTCATTTTGTGTTCTTGTCCTATCTCCATAGCCAATCATCATTAAAATTTCGATTTTGTGGGTTTCAGTTAAGTACGGCATGTTAGTATAATTTTTCGACCAACTGTGAACAACAGTCAACACAACAATGGAACGACTAATACTCTCCTCACTCGAATATGCGTGGAATGCGATGCTACACTTCTTACTTGTTTTTATAACTAAACGTCAAAATGATAAACGTCAGTTTGAAAAAAAAAATGACAAACCAGCACGTTTTGGCATTCCACTTTTAAAATGCATAAAAATTCGATTAAGGTGACTTGATTTCTTCATTCTACAAATTTGATAATGTTTGTTAAATATCTTCTAAATGACAGGGAAAAAAAATTTGAAATTTGGCACACATGTGTAACTTGATATACTCTTTAAGAATAGTGATAAAAAAATTAGGGTTGCTATTAAAAAAAATAGTCAATAAAGTACAATACATCATAAAGAGCGCAATTTAAAATACTAATCGATGTGTCTGAGCATATTTCCGAAGAATAAACATTCTTTGATTTACTGAATTTATTCCAAGTTGGAGACTCGCACTGTATAACTAATGGGGAGGCATACACTGGACATCCATGGACCCGAACGGCTATTCTTCATTCCGAAAAAGTGACCGCCCGGATGGGATTCGAACCCACGACCACGAGGCCCGTGAGCAGGAGCTCTACTCACTAGGCCACCGCGGCCCCGAAAATATTTTTGTCGTGATAATTTTCCATATACAGGGTGTTTTATAATATGTGGAACAAACGCCTGGGGGTGATAGGAGACTTCCCATAAACATCTATCCAAAACTCTTTCGCTCTCAAGATAAAAGGTGTTGAAAATTATAATTAAGTTTTAGAAATGATACCAAGTTCGAAATATAATTTGTGTAAAACATTAACTTATAATACCCGAATCGATTAATTAAAATTTTAATTAAACGGACCCAGCGAGTGAGTAAGGTATCAAATGGGGTTTCTATTGAATTGTGTAGTGAGACAATGAGGGCCGTGAGACATAAGAAGGGAAATCTTAGCGAAATTACACCGACAAAGAATCCATTCACAATCGAACAATCACCTGGAATTAATCAGGGCGAATTTAAACAAATCAGCGAGAACAAGGGAACGGCGAAATTAAATAAGTTTCCTCCTTCGTTCGATAAGTAGTTTAGTTTTACCCCGAATCGAACAGATTCCAATCCGCGATTCCTCCTTTTTCCGGACAAGAGGAACTAATCCGACGCTCGTTATATTGTCATTGATGTCATGATAAGGGAAGCCTTCGGAGACGGGAATGTTATAATTGCCCGGGATAAAGTCCTCCGGCTTTGGATTGATATTAAAGTCTTAAATAGTTATAAAAGTATCAACGTGGCGCCAATTATTTTTTATGGGTGGGCCTTGTTTTTGGAGGGTTTATTGTTGTGCCGGTGAGTTTAAGGAAGTTGCAGGCTTCATTAAGTCTGGCGCAAAATTGGAGAGCATTTATACGTAAAGTGTGCACGTGTCACGGGTATATCATAAAATTATGAGAGGATGTGTAATAAACATTTTGAGTTTAGTGGGTGGCGCATTTCAGGATACACTCGGCCTAATTAAATGTATATTTAACAGATGTATGTAGGTGAAGTTAGCAGTTAATACGCGATGGCACCGTGATAAATCTGGTTATGCTTTCGACCCTCCTCCTACTATAAATCGCTCAAAGAACATCAATCCGACTATGTATACCAACTCAAGAGCATTCGCAAAAAAGTGTATGGTAAACGTGGAGACTTAAAAGCAAATAAAATATATTTTGGTTTACCGAATACAAATCGGCATTAAAGCCGAATATATGTTAATATATAAAAGAAATGCCATTTTGATGTCTAATAAAAATAGAATATGCAGAGGGTGTCCCAAATTCGACGCTTTTGAACGGTTTCTCCTACCTACACTTGAAATTCGTGAAATTTCAACCATTTTAAAAGCGCATTTTCAATCGATTTTGATGAATCTTTGAGAGCGAAAAACTTTGAAGTGTCTTCTGTAAAGTCAAGCATACAAACTAAAGCATAACCCATTACGCATCCCTCTAGCGCCCCTGTGAAAAAAAGTTCTTTCTGGAAACCACGTCCAACTTTGACGACGTATACAGAGTTGGAAAAATTTTGTCGACTCGATCCACCATAAAGGCATTAAAATTATAAATTTGGAAAATACACTTTCTAATTTCGTGACTTGAAAACTTAATATGATTTGGAGAAATAGTAAGCACCAAAGAAGCAACCATATAAAAATTTTAATAATGTTTAGTGGCAAATTGGAATTTTCCAAATGGGACAAAAATCTCTTTAGTATTTAAAGTATTGACCCCAAAAATTTGAGATAAATTTTTATTACATTAAATTAAACGGATTTTGATCATTCTCACATCAAATGAAAGATCTAATCAAGTCTATTTAGAGATTAAAAAAAAAACATCGGTAGAAACAGCATGTGAAAATATAAATAATTTTATAGATTTCCTTGCAGGAGCACAAGGAAATCTATAAAATTCTAATCAATTTTTAGTAATAACCATTTTTCTTTAAAAATGTAAAATCTACATACGAAGTTGGCGGACAAACATCCGAAATGTATTAAAAATGTATTAAAAATGCAAAAGCCAGGAATTTAGAGCAAATTGAGGACAAACATACGAAATTTATAACGCAAAATTCAAAAAGTGGAACCAAAAATCCATAGTTTGCAGTCAAACATACGAAATTTTGAACTGACAATTTCAATATTTGAGTCAAAAATCCAAAGTTAAGGATTAAAAATGCAAAATGTAGAGCTCAAAATCAATAAATTTAGGCCACATTTAGGTCGAAAAAATTTAGGATCCAAAATTAAAAAAAAAAAACTGGAACTTGATAAAAAATTTCAAAATTTGAGTGAAAAATCCAAAGTACAGGATTAAAAATGCAAAATGTACAGCTCAAAGTCCATAAATTTAGGTCAATTTTAGGTCAAAAATACGAAATTTAGGACTCAAAACTTAAAAACAGTAACCAAAAAATCCATAAATTTATGTCACATTTGGGTCAAAAATACGAAACCCAAAATTTAAAAAAAAACTGCAACTTGAAAAATCCAACGTGTAGTGCCGAAAATGCAAAATCTAAATACAAAGTTTTCGGTCAAATATACGAAATTTATAATTCAAAATTTAAAAACTTGAGTGAAAAATCCAAAGTTCAGGATTAAAAATGCAAAATGTAGAGCTCAAAATCCATAAATTTAGGTCAACTTAAGGTTAAAAATACAAAATTTAGGACCCAAAACTTAAAAACAGTAAACAAAAATTCAAATTTATGTCACATTTAGGTCAAAAATATGAAACTTATGACCCAAAATTAAAAAACTGGAACTTGAAAAATCCAAAGTGTAGAGCCTAAAATCCAAAATCTAAATACGAAGTTGTCGGTCAAAGATACGAAATTTATAATTCAAAATTTCAAAACTTGAGTGAAAAATCCAAAGTTCAGGATTAAAAATGCAAAATGTAGAGCTCAAAATCCATAAATTTAGGTCAACTTAAGGTTAAAAATACAAAATTTAGGACCCAAAACTTAAAAACAGTAAACAAAAATTCAAATTTATGTCACATTTAGGTCAAAAATATGAAACTTATGACCCAAAATTAAAAAACTGGAACTTGAAAAATCCAAAGTGTAGAGCCTAAAATCCAAAATCTAAATACGAAGTTGTCGGTCAAAGATACGAAATTTATAATTCAAAATTTCAAAACTTGAGTGAAAAATCCAAAGTTCAGGATTAAAAATGCAAAATGTAGAGCTCAAAATCCATAAATTTAAGTCAACTTTAGGTCAAAAATACGAAATTTAGGACCCAAAACTTGAAAACAGTAACCAAAAATCTATAAATTTATGTCACATTTAGGTGAAAAACACGAAACTTGATTCAAAATCAAAAAACTGGAACTTGAAAAATCCAAAGTGTAGTGCCGAAAATCTAAATACGAAAAATACGAAGTTTTCGGTCAAACATATGAAATTTATAATTCAAAATTTCAAAACTTGAGTGAAAAATCCAAAGTTCAGGATTAAAACTGCAAAATGTAGAGCTCAAAATCTATTAATTTAGGTCAAATTTAAGTCAAAAAATATGGAATTAAGAACCCAAAACTTAAAAACAGTAACCAAAAATCCATAGTTTAAGAACACAAATGTAAAATGTAGATGCAAAAATTCAGAAATTTAGGTCACAGTTAGGTCAAAAATACGAAACTTATGTCCCAAAATTTAAAAAAAACTGGAACTTGAAAAATCCAAAGTGTAGAGCCGAAAATCCAAAATCTAAATACTAAGTTTGCGGTCAAACGTATGAAATTTAGAACTCAAAATTTCAAAACTCTAGTCAAAAATCCAAATTTTAAGATTAAAAATGCAAAATTAAGAGCTCAAAATCCATAAAATTAGGTCAAATTGAGGTCAAACTTACGAAATTTAAAACTCAAAATTTAAAGACGGGAACCAACAGTACATAGTTTACGACAAAAAATGCAATATGAGGAGCCTAATAGGCAAATTTAGGTCAAAAATACGAAATTTAAAACTTGAAATTCAAAAACTGTAACTAAAAATCCATGATTCAGGACCAAAAACGCTAATTGTAGATACAAAAATCCATAAATTTAGGTCAACTTAAGATCAAAAGTATGAAATTTAGAATCCCTAATTTAAAAAAAAAACTGGTACTCAAAAAATCCAAAGTGTAGAGCCGAAAATACAAAATCCAAATACGAAGTTTGAGGTCAAACATACAGAATTTATAACTCAAAATTTCAAAACTTGAGTCAATAATCCTAAATTTAGGATTTAAAATGCAAAATGAAAACCCAAAATGTCAAATTGAGGTGAACAATACGAAATATAAAACCCAAAAAATATATAGTTAAGGACCAAAAATGCAAAACGGAGAGCCCAAAATCCATAAATTTATGTCAAGAATACAAAATTTGGGACCCAAAATATAAAAATTGGCCGAAGTATCGCTTATTCAATATAAATTTGGTTTCTGTAAATTCAACAATTTTCAATACAGATTTTTTAAAATTTTAGTTTTAATTTTTTGAGCACCTGAAAGAAAACATCGCAGAAAAAATATAAAACATGCAGACAAAATTAAGAAAAAATCATCTCCAATGGCCGAAGTGTTGCCTATCCAAAATAATTTTGTTTTTTGTAAATTCAAGAATTTTTAAGAAAGATATGAATTTTTGAAAATTTTACTTTTAATTTTTTGAGCACCTGAATGAAAACATCGCAGAAAAAAATTTAAGACGCGCAGAAAAAATTCCTTAAAAAATGATTCTCAATGGCCGAAGTATCTTTCATTCAAAACCAATTTGGTTTTTTTGAATATAACAATTTTCAATAGAAAGATTAATTTTTGAAAATTTTAGTTTTAATTTTTTGAGCATCTAAATAAAAACATCACAAAAAGAAATATAAAACGGCAGGAAAAATTCCATAAAAAAGTATTCACAATAGTCGAAGTATCTTTTATTAAAAATCAATTTGGTTTTTGTAAATTCAACACTTTTCAATAGAAATATAAATTTTTGAAAATTTTAATTTTAATTTTTTGAGCAACTGAATGATAACATCCCAGAAAAAAATATAAAACGTGACGACAAAATTCCATAAAAAATCATTTTCAATGGCCGAAGTGTCGCTTATTCAAAATCATTTTGTTTTTTGTAAATTCAACAATTTTCAATTGAGATATGGATTTTTGAAAATTCTAGTTTTAATTTTTTGAGCACCTGAATGAAAATATCGCAGAAAAAAATATAAAACGAGCAGACAAAATTCCATAAAAATTATGTTCAATGGCCGAAGTATCGCTTATTCAAAATCAATTTGGTTTTTGTAAATTCAACAATTTCCAATAGAGATATGGATTTTTAAAAATTTTAGTTTTAATTTTTTAAGCACCTGAATAAAAACATCGCAGAAAAAAATATAAAATGTGCAGGCAAAATTCCATAAAAAATCATTTTTAATGGCGGAACTGCTGCTTATTCAAAATAATTTTGTTTTTTGTAAATTTAACAATTTTCAATAAAGATATGGATTTTTGAAAATTTTTGTTTTCATTTTTTGAGCACCTGAATAAAAACATCGCAGAAAAAAATATAAAACGTGCAGGAAAAATTCCATAACAAATCATTTTTAATGGCGGAAGTGCTACTTAATCAAAATAATTTTGTTTTTTGCGAATTTGACAATTTTCAATAAAGATATGGATTTTTGAAAATTCTAGTTTTATTTTTTTGAGCACCTGAATGAAAATATCGCAGAAAAAAATATAAAACGAGCAGACAAAATTCCATAAAAATTATGTTCAATGGCCGAAGTATCGCTTATTCAAAATCAGTTTGGTTTTTGTAAATTCAACAATTTTCAATAGAGATATAGATTTTTTAAAATATTAGTTTTAATTTTTTGAGCACCTGAATAAAAACATCGCAGAAAGAAAATATAAAAGGTGCAAACAAAATTTAAAAAAATCATCTCCAATGGCCGAAGTGTTGCCTATTTAAAATAATTTTGTTTTTGTAAATTCAAGAACTTTTAAAAGAGATACGAATTTTTGAAAACTCTAGTCTTATTTTTTTGAGCACCTGAATGAAAACATCACAGAAAAAACAAATAAAACGTGCAGACAAATTTTCAAAAAAAATTAACGTGAATGGCCCAAGTATCGCTTATTCGAAATAAATTTGGTTTGTTTTAAATTCAACAATTTCCAATGAAGGTCTAGGCTGAAAACCCTCTAGTCACTTGCCTGTTGAGGTGATTTTTAAAGGTGTCTCAATAAATGTATTGTCTCTCCCTCTTAATGCAGATATGAATTTTTGAAAATTTTAGTTTTAATTTTTTTGAGCAACTGAATGAAAACATCCCAGAAAAAAATATAAAACGTGATGACAAAATTCCATAAAAAATCATTTTCAATGGCCGAAGTGTCGCTTATTCAAAATCATTTTGTTTTTTGTAAATTCAACAATTTTCAATAGAGATATGGATTTTTTTAATTTTAGTTTTAATTTTTTGAGCACCTGAATAAAAACATCGCAGAAAAAAATATAAAATGTGCAGGCAAAATTCCATAAAAAGTCATTTTTAATGGCGGAAGTGCTGCTTATTCAAAATAATTTTGTTTTTTGTAAATTCAACAATTTTCAATAAAGATATGAATTTTTGAAAATTTTTGTTTTAATATTTTGAGCACCTGAATAAAAACATCACAGAAAAAATATAATACGTGGAAGCAAAATTCCATTAAAAATATTCTCAAAGGCCGAAGTATCGCTTATTTAAAATCAATTTGGTTTTTCAAAATTCAACCATTTTCAATCGAGATATGGATTTTGAAGATTTTTGTTTTAATTTAAAACGCGCAGCTAAAATTCCATAAAAAAGCATATTCAATTATCCTCAATGGCCGAAGTATCGCTTATTCGAAATCAATGTAGTTTTTGTAAATTCAACAATTTTCAATACAGAAAATCCTCAAAAGTCCTTTTGAAGATTTTCGTTTTAATTTTTAACACTTGAACAAAAACTATAAAAATGCAGGCAAAATTCCATATGAAATCATCCTCAATGGCCAAAGTATCGCTAATTCAAAATCGATTCAGTTTTTGTTAATCCAACAATTTTCAATAGAGATATGGATTTTTGAAGATTTTCGTTTTAATTTTTTGAGCACTTGAATGAAAACATCGCAGAAAAAAAAATAAAACGCGTAGAAAAAAATCCTTACAAAAATATCCTCAATGGTCGAAATATCGCTGATTCAAAATCAATTTGGTTTTTGTTAATTAAACAATTTTTAATGGAGATATGAATTTTTGAAAATTTTAGTTTTATTTTTTTTTGAGCACGTGAATGAAAACATCGCAGAAAAAAAAATATAAAACACGTAGAAAAAAATCCTTAAAAAATATCATTAATGGTCGAAGTATCGCTTCGCTTATTCAAAATCAATTTGGTTTTTGAAAATTCAATAATTTTTAGTAGAGATGTGGATTTTTTAAACTTCTTGTTTTAATTCCTTGAGCACTTGAATAAAAACATCGCATAAAAAAATAAAAACGTGCAGGTATAATTACATAAAAAATTATACTGAGTGGCCAAAGTATTGCTTATTCAAAATCAGTTTGGTTTTTTTCACTTTAACAGTTTGAAATTGATTTTAACAAATAATTTAGCATTGAAATGCACAACGTTTTCTTAATACTCTCTATCTATACTCTCTATCTATTATAGTTACTGAGATAACAATGCTGATGCATCGAATTTGTAACACCCTGTATATCACTTAATTATTATTTGAAGCGTTGTTATTAAATTTTTGCTCCACATTTGTTTGTTTTTCTTTAATTGAATCCTTAGATGAGTTGCAGCCGTTAACTGTGTCATAAGTATAAGTCTATTATTTTGGCCCGGCGCATCCACCAATTCTATAAAATTAAATTACAGAATCGAATAATGAATTTCAATAGAATTAACCTGAATGAATTAATTCAACATGCTTTGCCTGCATTATTATGTTATAAATATTGAAGATTCGAACACTTTTGAATTTATGTATTTATATAAAATGATGTGATTATATTCATATGGGTTAGCTTAATTGACAACAAAGTTAAAATAAAAATAAGTATTCAAATTTAGGGAAAAATTTAGACTCATTGGTCGCCTCTTATGACCTGCTGAGTGGGCAGCGGGTGTATTCTAACCCCCACCCGCAGGGGCAATGTTTGCATCAACATGATTTGATTGTTACATAAAATTTACGAAGTAGTTTATGAATGGGTTTTTTAAACCAGATTTTTTCGTCATAATAATCAACGAGAAATCTTCCATAATTCCTGAAGGAATTCGTGCAAAATTAGCTAAAGCTACTGAAAGTTTGTTGCCTGTAAAGTCGAAAGAATTGGACGACAAAGAATATGCTAAATTCCAGTCCAGGATGGTAACTAAAAAATTCAGGTATTTATTACTTTTACTAGATTTTTTTCATAGTTATATCTAAAGGTGGCCATTTAAGTTCATGATTGGCATCAAATCAGTAACATTTCTGGCATGAGGTCCAAATTGCATTGAAGCCATTGTCATGACTCTTGGTGAGAGGATAGCCTTCAAGGCAATCGCGATCGTCTATGGCCACCTTAACGATCGCATTCTCCATTGAAGCTGATTTTCAAAATCAATATTTATGGACAAAAGCTATTAAAAAATAAAACCCTGACAGCAGTATCCTTTTGTAAAAAGAGGTCAGCGATTATCGGAATGGTGGAAACGGAGGGTAACGTCATGCCATAATAAAGCAGTAAAATCGACGGCGAGGTCCATTCAAATTGAGGAAATTAAACGGATGCAGAATTGGCCGTCTGTATTTAACACTCTGTTTTCACGGAATTTAATTCACTACTCCCCATTCTAAATTTGAAAAAAAAATCACGGAGTTTATCGGCGGGCGCGATTTTAATTGCAAGATTTTATGATTTGTTGGCATTTGGAGTCGATTTGTATGCCGATTGATATCGTGAAGTTTATTCAGATTTATGACGGTTTATATTAATTGAAAACGTCCTGAAGTGATGGATCTATTGCGCGCTAGATTGGATCGGGTTTTCCTCTCTCTTTTTTTTTTCGTCCTTCATTCACAACGCGCGAAACAAATCACTAAATAAATAAATATCGGCGGCCCGGGAGAGTCGAGGACAGTTTTTCACTTATATATGAAATCTAGGCCTTCGAGATAAAACCACCCCTCGTCAGTCGGTTGATGTAATAAAGGTTATTGGGGTTTACCTTGATCGACAAGCTAAATAACGTAGTCCATCACCCGAGAAGCCAAATAAATTTCCTAACTTTTTCCCCGACGTAAAAAGCAATATAGGACAATAAGAAAACAAAAAAACAATTTCATTATCCCTTTTGACGGATTGTAATGAAATTGATGGATTTGTTTCTTGGACGTATTTGTGTGTTCTTGTAATTATTTTTACGGCACCGAATTAAAATTCTTTAAGAACGCAAATTAAACAATTATGCGCGAAATTACAAAGTGTCTTATGAGGGATGCATAAAGCTTTAAATAAAGTGAAAAACATAATAATAAGTCACGTAATAAAATTTAAGTCAAAATCACAAAATTTTGAAATAAATCGTAAGATCGTAATATTTTTCAACAATTAGTTTTTCAACGTAAATATTCATTTTGAGGTCTATAGAGACGATTCCGACCATTTTTGGAAGACACAAATTTATTTCTGTGAGACTCTGGGTCTCATGTCAAAGATTTTCAAATGAAACTTTGAACAGTAGCTTTATTTGGCAATCGTAAAAACTGGAAAGCTTTTGGTAAAAATTTGTCTTTATCATAACCGTTTCTTGACTTTTTCCGATATTTTTTAATTATAACAAAAAAATTGAAAAACATTTAACGAATGTTAAAGGCAACGAAATTGATATTTTTTCTGGTTTTATGTCTAATTTTGAAGAAAAAAAAAATAGGAATTTATGTCTATAATTATGAAATTAAAAAGTTTACATTAACAAAAAACGCAAAGATTGCTAAAATAAACAATTATTATAGAATAAGGTTTTTCGAAATCTTACTGAAAGTATACAAATAAATAGTATCACTAAAAACCGTTTTATCATTAAACACTTTTTGTCTGGAGAAAGTAGCATGATGGTGACATTTTTTTTTCTTTTTTAATTAACTTAAATTTGGTATTGTTGGATGTGCATGATAAAAACACGCCGCGAAAATGGCTTTTCGGGCCTTCAAAGTGCCTAGTGCTCTGACGGACCGGAAAACCTTAACCTTCTTAATATATTGGCCAAGGAATAATTCAGACAGAAGAAACTTAAAAAAAAAATAGTAATTGTGAACCCTAGTAATAAATTTGCCAAGGAATAATTCAGACAAATAAATAGGCTAAAAAATAGTAATTTGTATACTACGGCTATTTATATACAAATTACTATTTATTCGGATTTCTAATTGTTTTAAATTTCATGGCACGGATGATTTTTAGTCAGTGCTACATAGTGTTTTAAACGATTATTTGTTCATTTATGAAATTAAATATATATTGTTGTCATCACAAAAAATTAAGCATTCAGATTGCTTCATTAGTTTTTGAGATACAGCGCGCACAGACAGCCAGACACACGCACTCACACAGACACACAGCACAATTTTTGTTTCCAGAAATTGTTAAAATGGCATCTAGGGACCCCAAAACGGATATTTCCGTAAAAAAAAAATTTGAAAATTTTTTCACGATCACAATACTTTCTCGTACTTCCTAACGGAGAAAGTAAAAATGCCAAAAAGAGTCTTGAAAAAAAGTACAGAAAAAATTGTCTTGGAAAAGAAATGCCAAAAGTAGTCTTGAAAAAGAGTACGGAAAAAAATTGTCTAGAAAAAAAATGCCAAAAAGAGTACTGGAAAAAATTGTCTAAAAAAATACCGAAGAGAATTCTAAAAAAATTGTACTGGAAAAAAATTGTCCTGAAAAAAAACTGCCGAAAGTAGTCTTAAAAGAGTAAAAATGTCTAAAAGAGTCTTAAGAATAGAAGAATAAAATATAATTTTATTAGATCATTATATTGCCTTTATTGGACACGTCAGGTATAAAATATATAAAGTTAAATTCAAACATGTATTCACAAAACAACTTAAAATAACTTGGTTAAAAGAGACTCTTTTTCTTGGTGTTACGTAATTATATAATTTTTGAATTATGTTATTCTATAGAAAGCCTCCTGTATTTTTTTTGTATTAAGAAAGATCACTAAAAAAATTGTCTTGAAAAAAAAAATGCCAAAAAGAGTACTGAAGAAAATTGTCTTGAAAAAAATATGACATAGTAGTCTTGAAAAATAGTACTGAAAAAATTGTCCTGAAAAAAATGCCAAATTGAGCACTTCAAAAATTTGTTTAAAAAAATGCCAAAAAGAGTATTGAAAAAATTGTCTTGAAAAAAAATGCCAAAAAGAGTACTGGAAAAAATTGTCCTGTATAAAATACCAAAAAGAGTACTGGAAACAAAGTGTCCTGTATAAAATGCCAAAAAGAGTACTGGAAAAAAATTGTCTTGAAAAAAAAATGCCAAAAAGAGTACTGGAAAAAATTGTCCTGTATAAAATGCCAAAAAGTGTACTGGAAAAAAATTGTCCTGAACAAAATGCCAAAAAGAGTACTGGAAAAAATGCCAAAAAGTCTTAAGAGTACTAAACAAAATTGTCCCAAAAAAATGCTAAAAAGTCTTGAAAAAGTGAACTGAAAAAAATGCTAAAAAGTCTTGAAAAAGTAATCTGAAAAAAATGAAAAAAAGAGTGCTGGAAAAAATGCCAAAGAGTCTTAAGAGTCCAAAAAAAATGTCCTAAAAAATGCTAAAAAGTCTTTAAAAATTGAACTGAAAAAAATGCCAAAAAGAGTACTGGAAAAAATTGTCCTGAACAAAATGCCAAAAAGAGTACTGGAAAAAATGCCAAAGAGTCTTAAGAGTACTAAACAAAATTGTCCCAAAAAAATGCTAAAAAGTCTTCAAAAAGTGAACTGAAAAAAATGCCAAAAAAAGTACTGGAAAAAATTGTCCCGAACAAAATGCCGTATAAACCAATTTTTTGTCAAGATATGACTATGAAACCCTCGAAAAATGGGATAAATGGTGATAAAAAATAAATATGGCTTCCATAAGAAATAAAAAAGTTGATGATGGGTTAAAGGAAACGAAACATGTTACGAGGAAAAATTTTATGCCAACTATTGGATAATGAAAAAGTGCTTTAAAAACGTCTTTCCTGTTTTTAAATAACACCTCAAATAACGAGGATATAAACAAAAAAAGTTTTTTCAGTTTTTTCTACATAACTCGAAAACAAAATATTTTAATTAATTTTTTTCAACGGATTATTAATCAGCAAAAAATTCTGAAAAAGTTCCGAATTGAAACGTACCCTCTATCTCTTCTAATAAGCGAGATCCCCATGGTGAGACTCGAATTTAAAACACCCTGTATATAGGGTTATATTTTCTATAATTATCAATTTTTTACAAAAATTTGCAGAATTTTGTTTATTTTGAAATCGTTTAAATATTTAGTTTCCATAAATTTGATGTACTATTCGTATTTCATAATTATGGACCCAAAAAGCAAAATTTTCTAATTTTATTTTTTTCTCGAAAATCAAAGAGTTTACGAGATATATTTATTCAAAAAATATTTGTAGTTCTTTGTTACTTTTATTATTTATTTAAAGATTTTTGTAATATTTTTCGGATTGAAGAAAATATGGGATACTACCCATAAAAAAACGTTTAGAGTTAACACCCGGTTTTTAAAATTCTACCAAAGGCTTATCAGTTCTTCGGGTTGTGTAATAAAACTTAATTTTGAAGTTTCATTTAAAATTCACTTATAATTTTTGAGATACTGCACCCACAGACACACAGACCAAAAAAATGTTGTCCAAAAAATGGATATTTCCGATTCAAAAAATCACGGTCACAATACTTAGGAGAAAGTAAAAAAAATGATCACTAGTTTTTCTAGAAGAAAATTGCCTCTTTTTAAAATGCCAATGTTCGATTAAGTTTTCCGAAATCCTCTTAATTAATTTTAAAATTTTTCAGAAAAAAATCCAGACTATCGAGTAAATAGTTTTTTTTAATTGTCCACTAAAATCGTGGCTTTCAAAAATGTCAACATTAATTTTTCACAGAGTCGTGCCATCTCCCATTTTGCTACCCTGCTGAGCTACGCCGCTGATAATTGTTTTCATGTTTTTTTGCCCCGTTAAAATAATTCAAATTTCCACAATTTTATGTTTTGTTGACGTAAAATTATCTCAAAATTTATGAACTTTCTACGTATTTTTTTTACAGAATCCTAATTTAGCAAGCATTTAGAGTTAATCTGCTAAGCTTTAAATCAACTACAATTATTTTTGTATTTTTTGCCCCGTCAAAATATTTCCAATTTTTTTTGACGTAAAATTATTTGAAAATTTATGAACTTTCTACGTAATTTTTTTACAGAATCCTTATTTAGCAAGCATTTAGAGTTAATCTGCTAAGCTTTAAACCAACTACAATTATTTTTGTATTTTTTTGCCCCGTCAAAATATTTACAATTTTTTTTGACGTAAAATTATTTGAAAATTTGTGAACTTTCTACGTAATTTTTTTACAGAATCCTTATTTAGCAAGCATTTAGAGTTAATCTGCTAAGCTTTAAACCAACTACAATTATTTTTGTATTTTTTTGCCCCGTCAAAATATTTACAATTTTTTTTGACGTAAAATTATTTGAAAATTTGTGAACTTTCTATGTATTTTTTTTACAGAATCTCAATTTGGCAAGCATTAGAAGTAAATCTGTAAAGTTTGAAATCGACTGCAATTGTTTTTGTATTTTTTTTTGCCGCGTCAAAATAATTCAAATTTTCACAATTTTATGCTCCGTTGACGTAAAATTATCTAAAAATTTGTTAACTTTCTGTGTAATTTTTTTACACAATCCCAATTCGACATGCATTAAGAGTAAATCTGTAACGTTTTAGATTATCTGCAATTGTTTTTGTATTTCTTTTGCCCCGTCAAAAGAATTCCAATTTCCACAATTTCAAACTCTATTGACATAAAATTATCTCAAAATGTACGAACTTTCTAAGCATTTTTTTTACAAAATCCCAATTTGGTATACATTAAGAGTAAATCTGTAAAGTTTCAAATCGACTGCAATTGTTTTGTATTTTTTTGCGCCGTCGAAATAATTCCAATTTCCACAATTTTATTTTCTGTTGACATAAAATTATCTCAAAATGTATTGACTTTCTAAGTAATTTTTTTTACAAAATTCCAATTTGGCATGCATTTAGAGTAAATCTGTAAAGTTTCAAATGGACTGCTATTGTTTGTGATTTTTTTTTGCCCTGTCAAAATAATTTCAATTTTCACAATTTTAAGCTCTGTTGACTTAACATTATCTCAAAATGTATGAACTTTCTATGTAATTGTTAACATATTCCCAATTTGACATGCATTAAGAGTAAATCTGTAAAGTTTTAAATCGACTGCAAATGTTTTTGTATTTTTTTGCCACATCAATATAATTCCCATTTTCACAATTTTATTTTCTGTTGACATAAAATTATCTCAAAATGTATTGACTTTCTAAGTAATTTTTTTACAAAATACCAATTTGGCTTGCATTTAGAGGAAATCTGTAAAGTTTCAAATGGACTGCTATTGTTTGTGATTTTTTTTAGCCCTGTCAAAATAATTTCAATTTTCACAATTTTAAGCTCTGTTGACTTAACATTATCTCAAAATTTATGAACTTTCTATGTAATTGTTAACATATTCCCAATTTGGCATGCATTCAGTGTAAATCTGTAAAGTTTTAAATCGACTGCAAATGTTTTTGTATTTTTTTGCCACATCAAAATAATTCCCATTTTCACAATTTTATTTTCTGTTGACATAAAATTATCTCAAAATGTATTGACTTTCTAAGTCATTTTTTACTTTCTCCGTTACGAAGTACGAGAAAGTATTGTGATCGTGATTTTTTTTTCAAAATTTTTTTTTACGGAAATATCCGTTTTGGGGTCCCTAGATGCCATTTCAACAATTTCTGGAAAAAAAAAAATTGTGTCTGTGTGTGTGTGTCTGTGTGTGTGTGTGTGTGTGTCTGTGTGTGTATGTGTGTGTGTGTGTGTGTGTGTCTGTCTGTGTGCGCTGTATCTCAAAAACCAATAGAGCAATTGATATGAAACTTTGAACATATGTCTTATTTGATAATCCGAAGAACTGAAAAGCTTTTGGTAAAATTTCGTACACCGGAAGTGGGTGTTTACCTTAACTGTTTTTTGTTTTTTGCCAATATTTTCTTAAATATAAAAAATATCACAAAAACATTTAAACAAACATCAAAGACAACAACAAAGTGAATATCTTTTGCTTGAAAATATTTTTTATAAAATCATTGCTATTCGAGAAAAAAATTTATTAATTTTTTTAAATTTTTGGTTTATAATTATGAAACGATAATAGTTACAGCAAATGTATATGAATAATAATTGTAGAGAATGCCAATATAAACAACTTCTAAAGAATAAGTTTTTTTCGAAATCTCGTTAGTTTTTGAGTAATCCGAGTTTTTGGATTTGAAGTATAATTTTCCATATTTCATGATTTTGACGTTTTAAACGTCAGTTTCATCCAAGTTTACGCAACGCTCGATGTACATTTAAAATATGATTTTAATTGAAAATAAACCCATGAAAACGTAAATATATTGTCGGAGAAAGTAACATGATGGCCACATCACCATTTTTTACAGGTGTGCACGGTAAAAATAATAATTACATTTTAATAAAATAATTTCCATCGAAATAAAGATTTCATCTCCGCGAGCAACGTACACTTAAAATTACCTCACCAAACCAGTTTTTAATTATAAGACAATCACCTACGAAATTAACGTTCGAATTTAGAAAACCTAACGAGGCATTGTATTCAAATAACATTTGCGTTATCTCTTAAACAGTTGAGTACTTCGTGCCCGGAGCTCCACAACGAACAAAATGACATTGACAAATTGTAATTACGACCACTCGAGCAATATTAATATTTGCATAATTCCATATAATTAGATTCCGCACTTAAAAAAAAAGACTTCAATTTCAGATTAACCGTAATCGTTATAGCTCTCCAATAATTGATTACAAGATAGATAAGATTTATATTAACCATTATCTAAGTTGGCCGCTCGATTGTATTAAGTGATCGTGTATACGTTGATGATTTATGTCGGTGGTAAATTTATTTTAATTTATTCGTTTTAATAATTACTATTAGTATGAGTTGTGAATGTTCAAAACAAATTACTGAGGATATTTACATATTTCTTTCTTAACCCTGTTTTTCTTCTTCTTATAAATTATAAATATTTTAGCCACTGATTACAGTGAATGGGTTTAATTAGAGTAAATGGAATCGATAATGAAATTGAGATATAAACCAGAATCAGTAGCTGTAAGCCGGAGTGATTCATAACAGACAACCTCGAGCGGCTGAAGTCAATTCGTAACGCATTCCAGAGTGCAGTCCCCGAACAAAGCCGTCTTCCGCTTCCACACTTCTTCTAACATCCGATGACCGCATCCAGAATCGGAATCCGAATCCTGATACACAACATTCTCCAGGGCTAACGATGCAAACGTAATTGTTGTATTCCCCCAAGCCGAAGCCCGGGAGCCGGAATACGAACAACCCTTGGCGTCTGTGTTCGGGGCCCAACGGAGGACTGTTTGAATGTACCAAAGGGGAAAAATCACTTGAGCGACCGATTCAGGAGATGACAAGAGGAGGACTGATTGCGGGCGTTTCGCGCCCAAATCCGCAAATTCACAATGCATAATGACAAGATATAGATGGCTAAAGATTGCCGGTCTGTGATGTTGCAGTAAATATTACGGCCGTAATTATCATCCTCTTGTGCGCGTAATTTTCGTCTGCTCGTTAATGCCATCGTTTGTTGTATATATGGGGATTACGTTCACGCTATAATTGTCTCGAAACAAATGAATATGGATTGAATGGAAATTTTGGTGTGTGTCATAATTCTATAATTAACCATTCATTTTAATTAAAATATAACTTGTTAAGACAATAAATGTATTTTAAATTTTTTTAAACAAACAAAAATCCTCAAAAAAGTCCTGAAAAAAATTTCTAAAATGGTCCTGATTAAGAGGTTCTAACAAACCTAATAAAGTTCCTAGACGAGAAAATCCTGAAAAATATTTCTAAAAATAGTCCTAATTCAAAAGTCCTAAAAAACTAGTAAAAATCCTGAACAACAAAGTCCTGATAAAAAAATGGTGATGTGGCCATCATGTTACTTTCTCCGGCTTGATGGTATCATTTACATTTACGCTTTCATGGTTTATTTTCAATTTAAATCGTTTTGTAGACTCGGATGAAACTGACGTTTAAAACGTCAAAATTATGAAAGTTGGAAAAATTATACTTCAAATTGAAAAACTCAGTTTACTCAAAAACTAAAGGGATTTCGAAAAAAACTTATTCTTTACAACTTGTTCATTTTAGCATTCTCTACAATTATTATTAACATAAATTTGCTGTAACTATTTTTATAATTATAAACCAAAAATAAAAAAAATAATAATAATTTTTTTTCTCGAATAAATATGTTCATTTCTTTGTTGCATTCAATATTTGTTTAAATGTTTTTGTGATATTTTTCATATTTAAGAAGATATCGGAAAAAAATAAAAAACGGTTAAGGTAAACACCCGCTTCCGGTTTACAAAATTTTACTGAAAGCTTTTCAGTTCTTTGGATTATCAAATAAGACTTATGTTCAAAGTTTTATATCAATTGCTCTATTAGTTTCTGAGATACAGCGCGCGCAGACACACACACACACACACACAGACACAATTATTTTTTTCCAGAAATTGTTGAAATGGCATCTAGGTACCCCAAAACGGATATTTCCGTTAAAAAAAAATCACAATCACAATACTTTCTCGTACTTCGTAACGGAGAAAGTAAAAAGTCTTGATAAAAAGTCCTGAAAAAAAGAGTCCTGACAAAAAATGTCTTGAACAACAGTTCTGAAAAAAGTTCCGAAAAAGAGTCCTAATAACAGTGGCGGCTGGTGAAACATTTTGATGGTGGAGCGTACAATATATGCCTTCAATTTGAGGAAAAAAAGGAATAAAAAAAATTTCGCAGGCAATGTTTTGACATTTAAAATAATGAATCTGTGTTTTTAGAATTATTTAAAAATTCTTGCCGAGCATGAAATTAGCGGTAGTGCCATAACTCCTTGGCTCTACATGACGAGCCGCCCCTGCTTGATAATATATCCTAAATCTGTAAAAAATAGTACTGAAAATAAATCTTGAAATAGTTCCGAAGAAATTGTCCTAAAAAAAATATCCCAAAAAGAGTCTTGAAAAAAGTCCTAAGCAAGAAGTCCTGAAAAGGATTCCGCAAAAAGGCCTGAAAAAAGTAAAAAAAAACGTTCTAAAAAAACCTGAAAGTAAATGTTTTTAAAATCAACTTGCAAAAGAAGTGCTAAGAAAATTCTAAAAATGTCCTGATAAAAAAGTCCTTAAAAAATTCAAAAAAGGTCGTGAAAGAAAATTCATGAAAAAGATATTCTAAAAAAATACCGAGAAAAAGTCTTCAAAAGTACTTGAGAAATAAAATAATTTTATAATTAGAAAAATACCGTCTTTTTGATTGTTACAAGAATTGTTTTCCCCCTGTTGTAAATTTTTCATGTGAAGATATTTCCAAGGCTAGCAAAATAATATATTTTAAAATTTAAAAAGGCCATGAAATTTATATAAATTTTTAACTAACGTTGTATATTTTATGCAAGGTATCTCAGAATTGCCACCCGTGCGTTTGGTATATGTTTTTGGAATAAAAAAATATCGAAAATTAAAAGTGGAAAATTTGCCAATTAATAAAATTTAATATTTTATCCTGAAAAATTATTAATAACGAATCATTCCTGAAAAAGAAGACAGTTTTTTAAGGACGTTACTTACTCAGCCGTTTCTATTAAAAAAAACGTCATTTTTAGGTAAAATTTTCTAGAAAACTACTAGACCGATTTCTCTGAAATTTTGCACATTTATTCTTACCTCCAAAATATTTATCTATGGCTAATGAATTAAAAAAATATTAATTGGATTCAGAATTATGACATGACAAATTTTCATGTTGTTCTTTTTGTACCGTAAAATCAGGTTTTTTTTTAATGAAAAACGGTTAATCGACGGGAAGTTAGATATACATTTCCCGGCCAATCCACCAAAAGTGAAGTGCGATTTTTAAATATTAATTATTTTTTTGCAGTCCCTTTCTGAAAGTATATTAAACAAATGCAAACTGTCACAAAACCGTGAAAATTAATTAATATACCGGGTGACCCAGGCATCTGTAAAAGCCCCATAACTTATTTGCTATTTGAGATATCGACTTCTAGTTTTCTTGAACTGGCACCCACACTTATTCTACATATTTTAAAAATATGTATGTTTTTGTACAGGCTGTCCCAATATACATAACAGAACAAAGTTATGTTTTTTTAAATGGAACAACCTATATTTTATACTTTATTTTTAAGGAATCAATTCAATTAAAATTCAGGCATTTTCTGTCAGAAAAATGCTCGGACACGTATATTATTATTTTTTAACGCGCATTTTTTTAAATAAAATTCAAATACATATATACAGGGTGTCCCAAAATCGAGATACGACCCCTAGGTTAAAATTTTCAAATGTGAACCCCCATTTTTTGTTGCATTTATGGATTCTACGTAAAATTCTGATTATTTCTCATGTAGCATACCCCATGTCGATATTCAGCTGTTTTCGAAGAAATGGCGTTTAAAAAAGTACTACTACCATTTTATTTCTGGTAAAAGATAACATGGTTTCATCGAAACATTGGAATTAATAAGGAAAAATTATTATTTACCTAATGAAATGATTTTATCATCAAAGGTGGTTTTTGGTTTTTGTTTTTTGGCAGAAAAAAATTTCACTACGAACAATCTGAAAAATTGTTAGTGAAACCAGACTTCTGTCGCGGACAAAAAAAATAATAATTTTTCAAAAGAATTCTAATTATGCTTTGTATCTTCAAAACTATTAATCCAACTATAAAATTAGGCAAACTTTTTTGAAGGAATAATATTTTTAAATGCACAGAGCAGACAAAATAAGGTTTTTTTAAAAAAATTATTTAACTGGACTAGAACAAATAATAAGTTTTCAAAAGAATTGTAATTTTGTCAGCGCTGTATCTTTAAACACATTAATCCTACAAAAGAATTAATCAAACCTTCTTTGTAGGAATAATATTTTTAAATACACAGAGCAGACAAAATTAGGATTTAATTTAATTGGGCTACAATATATAATAATTTTTGAAAATATTCTAATTTTGTCTACTTTCTTCAAAAATATTAATTTTACAAAAAATGTTTGATTAATATTTCTTTGTGAAATTAATGTGTTTGGAGATACAGAGCAGACAAAATTAGGATTTTTTTGAATTTTTTTTTTTTTTGTAGTTTTGGCAAAAATCCTAATTTTGTCCACTCTGCATCTTCAAACATATTAATCCTATAAAAAAACATTAAATTTTTTTTTGTAGGATTAATATTTTTGAAGAAACAGAGCAGACAAAATTAGAAATCCCACTATACAATAATTCCGCAAAATAAAAATTCAAAACGGAGAATATTATCAATATTTTCTATAAACATTTAAATATTGCTTCCCCGAGCGGCAACCAAGGACCGGTTTTAATCTTATTAGATCTCATCAGCTCAGTCATGGAATTTTTGCAATTTTAGATGTCCTAATGGTGTATCTATAATATTCTATACTGGGTGCTGTAAAAATGGTGGATTAACTCAATGGTACATTGTCGAGGATTACTTCGAGAGTATGGAAAAATAATGAAAAAAAATCGGTACTGTATTGAAGACATGAAGACTTTAGTGTAAATTATTGTATTGCTTAAAGTCTGCCTGACATTAATTATTTACACTCCAGCTCATAAAATATTTTTTTCAGAGCTACATACTTTCATGCTTGTCAATATTATGTACAATTGGTATTTTCAAATGCGATAATTTGAATATTAAATAATTGTTTTTCCCATTGAAAAAAACCTAGAATCGTTAGATTTATTTGAATGCGAAAATCAATTATAAACTTATAAACTTCACAGTTCGATTACATGTTCTAAGATGTTACTGATCAACCGAACAGTGGACAATCTAAATTAATAATTTAAAAAATTCTTTGATTTACAGAAAATCTTTGGTAGGCATATTTTAAATAAACATATACCAAAAATTATAGATTCTTGGTTTAAAAAAATATTTCGGCTCCAAATGGGATAATAAACCGAGACAGTATAAACATAAACATAAAAACCAGCACATCAACACATTAAATCGTATAATGATCACATACAGATGTCCGAACCCACCAATTAAAATATTCCATCTCGTGTATTACATCTTAATTAATATTAATACACCCATCAGGAGAAATAAACGAATCGGTCACGAGAGGCTGCGTCCATTGATTGAAAATCTCGGAGGAATGATTGATTCAAACGTCCGACGATGGCGCATCGATAAAAGGTCTTCAGCTCTTCGTGGTCTGCGTTCCTCATTTCCATTCTCATTTGCGTTACATAAATAAGCCTTAATTAGGACGGAGTACACGTTTTATTTACGAAAGTAGGAAGCGGGCAATGACTGAAACGGGAACAATTACCTCATGACCGTAAAGTTCCTATTAAACTCGGATGTCGTGCAAAAATGCCATCGTGTTCATCACCAAGATAATCGTTTCGCGTTTAGATTGTGTGTTATTTAATTAAATACGTATTAAAAACTAAACCTTACAGTTTGATATTTTAGCATTGAATACATGACGTTAAAGTTAAACTTCGTTACGACGTTAAAAGTACTACGGGCGGCACTAAAAGTACTTTTTGTGCTGCGTACAGCGGCATTAAAAGTATTTCAGCCAAAGAGTTGCAAGGAAAACATTAACCAGGTGTATCAAACCGATAATAAAAATAAACCAGCGATAAGTTGTTGAGGTACTGTCAGAATTCGAAAGGTTATACACATTACCAGAGAGTAATAAAAGAGATAAAAGAAAAAAATGGTGATGTAGCCATCATATTACTTTCTCCGACTTGATGGTATCATTTATATTTACGCTTTCATGGTTTATTTTAAATTTAAATCATATTTTAAATGTACATTTAAATGTACATCGGATGAAAGTGACGTTTTTTTTTTAAAGGAAGGATGGTTGACAGGAATTCGCGTTGAGGAATTGACGTAGCCAGCTAAAGCATTCTGCCACAACCGATAATTTGTATAATAATCATTTATAATGACGAAAGGGACATACACTGAACATCCGTGGACCTGCACGGCCATATAAAAAGAAAAAGTGACCACGCGGATAGGATTCGAACCCATGACCACGAGGCCCGTAAGCAGGAGTTTTATTCACTGGGTCACCGCGGCCCCAAACTGACGTTTAAAACGTCAAAATTATAAAAAGTGAAAATGACAAATTATACATACCGGGTGACCCAGGGATCTGTATAAGCCCCATAACTTATTTGCTATTTGAGATATCGACTTCTAGTTTTCTTGAACTGGTACCCACACTTATTCTACATATTTTAAAAATATGTATGTTTTTATACAGGGTGTCCCAATATACATAACAGAACAAAGTTATGTTTTTTTAAATGGAACACCCTATATTTTATACTTTATTTTCAACCCTCTTGAGAAGCTGATAAAAATAGTATTAGATAGTATGGGTCTATTATGGACGGTTGGTTAGTTATGGGCAAATTTGTGGCAAAAACATGTACACATTGAAAACATTGCAGAAGCGTTCCTAGGAAAGATAGCATCATTATTTATATACTAGAAAATGTCTCTTATCATAAAGAATAATACACATCGGTTTTGGTTCTCTTTTATTCATAGTGCTCTACAGGGTGTCAACATACGCAAAACAATGGATAACTATTTTTTTTTCAAATGCAACACCCTATATAACTTGCCAACAATCTATGGCATTTTTAATAAGCTTTATAATGGTATACAGTTTGTATAACAAAATATTAAGGATTTATTTATCAATAAAAACATATTTCTTTTGCCACCTTCTGCTGATTTATGGATTTTCAGCCAAAACTATGCATTTTCAGGAAAAATTATAAGAGACCAAAGTTGTAGAGCGATAAATTTCCGATCGACATAGGTCTTTCAACTTTTAAGATAATGCATGCATTGCCTGCCAGAGGGTGAGAAATCTTGACCGTATATGCATTTTACTGTTTTCGTTTCAATTTTTTTATTAATAAATTGCACTATACTTTATTTTCCGCACCCTCTAGCGGAAGAACGGGAAAATATAGGGAAATTAAATCGGCCCGTATCGATTGAAAATGTTCCGCTCTACAACTCTTAATAGAAGCAATTTTTGCCAAAAATGCATAGTTTTCCCTAAAAATGCAAATTGAAAATGTATGTATCCATTTTTGCGTTTTTCAATGGTTTTTTGCATTTTTAGCGAAAACTATGCATTTTGGGCAAAAATTGCTTCTTTTAAGAGTTGTAGAGCGGAATATTTTCAATCGATGTAGGTCATTTGAATAATTCTATAATTACCCGTTTTTCCGCGGACGTGGAAAATTAAGCATAGTGCAATTTTGGTATTTAGGTACGAAATTAATTAATTAACAAAAAATTTGAGAAAAACGCTAAAATGCATATACGGTCACGATTTTGCGCACTCTGGCGGGCAATGTACGCATTATTGGAAAAGTTGAAAGAACTATATTGATCGAAAATTTTCCGCTCTACAACTTTGGTCTCTTATTATCTTTTCAGAAAATGCATAGTTTTGGCTGAAAATCCAAAAATAAGCAGGAGGTGACAAAAGAAAAATGTCTTCAGGGATAAATCTCAAGAATCCTTAATATTTCATTATACAAATTGTACATCATTGGAAAGCTTATTAAAAATTCCATGCATTAGTGGCAAGATATATAGGGTGTTCCATTTGAAAAAAAATAGTTACCCATTATTTTGCGTATGTTGACACCCTGTATAGCAGTATGAACAAAAAAACACCAAAGCCGATTTGTATTATTCTTCATGATGTGGAAAATTCTTTAGTGTATAAAAAATGACGCTAGCTTTGCTAGGAGCGCTTCTGCAATTTTTTCAATAAGTCCTTGTTTTTGCCACAAATTTGCCCATAACTAACCAATCGTCCATAATAGACCCATACTATCTTAGACTATTTTTATCAGCTTGTCAAGAAGGTTGAAAATAAAGTATAAAATATAGGGTGTTCCATAAAAAAAAACATAACTTTGTTCTGTTATGTATATTGGGACACCCTGTACAAAAACATACATATTTTTAAAATATGTAGAATAAGTGTGGGTACCGGTTGAAAAAACTAGAAGTTGATATCTCAAATAGCAAATAAGTTATGGGGCTTTTACAGATCCCTGGGTCACCCGGTATATATATATTTAAATCCTGATAGTCAGTTTACTCAAAAACCAAAGAGATTTCGAAAAAAACTTATTCTTTATAAGTTATTCATTTTGGCATTTTCTACATAATAAATAAATTTGCTGTAACTATTATTGACAATACACTTGTCTTTAATATGTTGTGCTCGCGCCTGTTAATTTTATTTTTATATTGGATGTAAAATATTGTACCCTTATATCTGACCTGTGTAAACATGTTCCATGTATTAACAACCAATAAATTTTTATTATAATTATTATCGTTTCATAATTATAAACTAAATAAAAAAAATTCTTACTCGAATAACTCCTGATTTTTTATTGTGAAAAGAATTGATTGTTAGCATTATAGAAAAAAAAAATATGGTGGTGAAATTTGTGGTTTTGCAGTAATAAATTCCTGAAATTTGGATGCATTTTGCAATAAAAAATTATTTTATTGCACATTTGTAAAGGTTATATGTAAATTTCCAGCATTTTACAAATTCTATTATGCACTTTTATCTTTCAAATGACACTAAAATAAACTAATTTTACAAATTCTATTTTGTAGCTTACACTTTTTTTTCAAATGACACTAAAATAAACTAAATTGGTTTATAAATAACAAAGTTACAGTTAAAAAAACTTGTCCGTTGGCGCCCTGTTCTTAAATTGCGTCAAATTTCAAAATGACCCCCTGAACTCAGTTCTCTTCCAAAAATTCGGAAAAAAAATGTAATGGTTTTTCATAATATACTTGCGGACAACAAAAAATTACAAAAATCTGCGACATGAGGGCAACGGCCATTGGGCGATTTCACTTGAAATGAGCCTTGAGTGAATTTTAAAAGTGTATGTTTAAATTGTTTTGCTATTTTTTTGGTGGTACGAAAAAGTAAAAAAAAACAATTTTTTTGAGCCCCTTCAGGTGTACAATTTTAACAATTTTCGGCGTTTGAATAAAAAATAACATATTGCTAATAAAATATTCCTAATAAAACTCTTAATTAATAAGGAGTTGATATAAATTGTCATTAATTAAGTATTGGTAGATTCAGTCGGTAATTTAGATCGATAAACATATACATTTACTTTCGTAAGATCTCAGTATGCGACCATTCTCCAGTTATCAGAAGCACACAAGGTGGTGCACGATAAGGTTCTTGAATATCCAATTATGGGGGATAAACAATGTGCGCGTACGTCGGAAAGATAAACGCTACACGCACCGACAATAAATAAGATTACCCTTTTAACAAGGAAGATCATATTAAGTATCGATACAAGGGTTCACGACGACGGTGGTCCGAATCTAAAATATTTATCTTATCCAATATTAAGTGCTACACGAGAGGGACAACCCCGTCGAAAAAGTGGACACATTTTATAAATCTCCCGAACAGCCGGCAGCGTGACAAACAAACCGCCCCACCCGCGCCTCGCGTTATCCTTTTTGTCCTCTTTGTCAGCCAGAAAGAACGGGCAGCGCGCTTTTTCCCGTTTTCCGGCGAAATAAAAATGGAAACACGGAAGGAGGAAAGGAACATGCATTAAAGAAAGCGGTGGAATTGCCGGGGACGTCGCCGCTTATAAATCAAGCGGGTCCTGTTTTGTTAACATTCTATTGTTCATATTGACGGTAATATCAGTCACTTGATCTGCTATTCCGTTATTCCCATTTGATGGATGATTAGGATCCTTGGTGTTGACGTGCGGACTTACCTCGAGACGTGATTTACATGTTGCAGTAGTAACTATTGTCAGTGGACTGGACTACGTCGGATTTACATTTTACACATTTTTACGTTTTACGCTTGAATTGCTCTATTCTGGTTAATGCCATGCATTTTAAAACTTTATTTCACACGTATGAAATCAAATTTAAAATTAATAAATAAAGCTTCCGTAATCCAATTTTAAACTAACGAAAACGGATTAACGCCAAAGAAACCTAAATTCAAACTCATGACAATAGATTTCTCATAAAAGAAAACAGATTTCAACCTTGTGAAGACAAATTTCCAAAAGTCCAAATTTAAATAGTTGTTGCCAGGCAACCTGCTTGTTTACTGTATATTACAAACGGCAAATTATAAATTATATGTACTGTGAGATCAAAAAGTTGAAAATAGTTGGCAGAACAGAAGTTTAGTGGCGTCACTAACAATAGGAATTTTGGCATAGAAAATCGTGAAATTGAAATAAAACAACTAGATAGTGAATCTTAAATGATTGGTTAGTTCTGAAACGAACTGTTTTTCTTTTCAGTGCAAATACGACAATGATAATAGGGTAATGCCCCCATATTAAAATTCCGTAGGATATATGGGATTTCATTAGGCTGCGCAAGAAATAAATGTATCTGAAAAGTTTACCTCTCAATTCAATGCCATAATGATCCCAGGTCTATTTAGTATCAATAACTATTCTTAGCAGTTTCGCTGATTGTGTTTGTGAAAGTACCCCTACGCCCATTTGCACCCCCTGGATTCGTTTTTTTTCTTTTAAGGACGAATTTCTTTCTTTTAAAGTCGAAAAGCTGGAACTTTTAGGGATGGCAGAAGAGATTTTTTCAAGATTTTTGGAATCACCTGAACCACGAACCCTGGGTTCGTTCTTCTTCTTTTAAGGACAATTTTTTTACTTTCTCCGTTACGAAGTACGAGAAAGTATTGTGATCGTGATTTTTTTTTCAAAATTTTTTTTACGGAAATATCCGTTTTGGGATCCCTAGATGCCATTTCAACAATTCTTGGAAAAAAAAATTGTGTCTGTGTGTGTGTGTGTCTGTCTGTGCGCGCTGTATCTCAAAAACTTATAGAGCAATTGATATGAAACTTTGAACATCCGTCTTATTTGATAATCTGAAGAACTGAAAAGCTTTTAGTAAAATTTCGTACACCGGAAGTGGGCGTTTATCTTAACTGTTTTTTGTTTTTTGCCAATATTTTCTTAAATATGAAAAATATCACAAAAACATTTAAACAAACTTTGAAGCCAAAAAAGAAATGAACATCTTTTACTTGAAAACATTTTTCATAAAATCATTTTTATAAATTTAAAAATGTATTTTCTTTTTTACTTTCTCCGTTACGAAGTACGAGAAAGTATTGTGATCGTGATTTTTTTTTCAAAAATTTTTTTCACTGAAATATCCGTTTTGGGGTCCCTAGATGCCATTTCAACAATTTCTTGAAATTTTTTTTTGTGTCTGTGTGTGTGTGTGTGATGGTGTGTGTGTGTGTGTGTGTGTCTGCTGTGCGCGCTGTATCTCAAAAACTAATAGAGCAGTTGATATGAAACTTTGAACATCCGTCTTATTTGATCATCTGAAGAACTGAAAAGCTTTTGGTAAAATTTCGTACACAGGAAGTGGGCGTTTACCTTAACTGTTTTTTGTTTTTTGCCAATATTTTCTTAAATATTAAATTTTATTATACGTAGTTGCAAGAAATTTAAGAATGTTCAAACTATAATTACATTGTTTAATTCTTTTATTCTCAGTAAACTTAACTATTGTGCACCTGTATGGAGTCCAAGTTATGCAGTACATATTAATACTCTTGAGAGAGTTCAGAAAAAATTTCTTAAATATTTATATTATTTTAAGTATGGGGTATATCCACCATACTCTATTAATTATGATATGCTACTTAGTGAATTTTCAATGCCTTCTATGTTACAACGGCACAGATATATTTTCACCTTAACGCTATATAAACATATCCATTATTACGTCGACAATTCATTTTTTCTCAATCTTCTACTTTTTAATGTTCCAAAATTTTTTACACGCCACTCATTAACTTTTTATTACAATAAACCTAACACTTTACATTTTTCCAAATCTCCGTTATATCATATGTTAAATATTTATCACAGTTTGCAATGTTTTGTTGACATATTTTGTACGAATTTTCCCGCGTTTTCTATAGATTTAAAAAACGCTATAAATTTATATTCTTGAATCGCAGTTTTATTTTTTGTTTGTTTTACTTTATGTATGTGCTTATATATGTATGTATGTATGTTTATATATATATATATGCATATATTTCAATTCTGTTTTTTTTAAATGTAATAATGTTTATTTTACTATATTTTGTTCTACTGTGTAAGAAATGCTAATAACTATTTTTTTTTGTAGAATAGTATATATTGCTTATTATTATCATAGATTGTATTATGTATTTAATTTTAATGTTTCCCTGTAATTGGATGTTTTCCGTTGGGATATAAATAAATAAATAAATAAATAAATCACAAAAACATTTAAACAAACTTTGAAGACAACAAAGAAATGAACATCTTTTGCTTGAAAACATTTTTCATAAAATCATTTTTATTCGAGAAAAAAATTTATTATTATTTTTTAATTATAGGTTTATAATTATAAAACGATAATAGTTACAGCAAATTTATGTGAATAATAATTGTAGAGAATGCTAAAATGAACAATTTACAAAGAATAAGTTTTTTTCAAAATCCCTTTAGTTTTTGAGTAAACTGAATTTTTGAATTTGAAGTATAATTTTCCCATCTTTCATAATTTGTTTTAAACGTCAGTTTAATCCGAGTTTACGCAACGCTCGATGTATATTTAAAATATGATTTAAATTGAAAATAAACCATGAAAGCGTATATACAGGGTTGGGCATATGTGTCGGAACACCTGATTTCTGGCTAAACGTCTGTTGTTTTCTTCTTACTTTAAAAAGAAATATGTACAGTTTTATTTATTCTATTCCGTGACGTATTTTGATTTTCAAAAATAAAAAAAAAACATTTCGAGATATGACGTCATCGGCAGTTTCTTTAAATAGAACACCCTGTGTATTTTTACATTTTCGAATAGATACTTTTCCAACAATTGCAATGATGTATGGTTTGGTGGCTGTGCGACTTGTGGTTTTTTAAATATTAAATAAAATCATTCTACATCGAGTTGGCTTTTTACATCTTTTTACACTGTTTTCTGATAAAACAATTTCGTGTTTTGATGTTTTCAGTAACTAACAGATAGTATCCATATGAAATATTACCATTGCTGTTCAATTTTGAGTAAAATAACTTAACGTGAAAAAATTACGTTGTTAATGATGGTTGGTTTTGGAGATTGGTAGAGATCTCCACAAGATGCATGCAATATTTTTAATGCAACATTCCCTGAGAGAAATTCTAATATTTATAAATCAAAATTTTCAACGGTTGAACAAAATTTTTACGAAATTTACTAATTTTTTTATTATTTTATTTATTATTAAAAAAACACAAGTCGCACATCCACCAAATTCATCCACCAATTTATTATTTTATTTATTATTAAAAAAACACAAGTCGCACATCCACCAAATTCATCCACCAATTTATTATTTTATTTATTATTAAAAAAACACAAGTCGCACATCCACCAAACCCTATATCATTGTAATTGTAGAAAAGGTGTCTATTTGAAAATGTAAAAATATACAGGGTGATCCATTTAAAAAAAACTGCCGATGACGTCATATCTCAAAAAATAGGGTAGCTGTAGAAAATCAAAATAAGTCACTTAAGAGAATAAATAAAACAATACACATTTCTTTTTAAAGAAATAAACAAACAACAGACGCTTAGCCAGAAGTCAGGTGTTCCGACACATATGCCCAACCCTGTATAAATGATACCATCAAGTCGGAGAAAGTAACATAATGGCCACATCACCATTTTTAATTTTTGGTATATAATTATAAAACGATAATAGTTACAGAAAATTTATTTTAATAATAATTGTAGAGAATGCTAAAATGAACAACTTATAAAGAATACGTTTTTTTAGAAATCTCTTTAGTTTTTGAGTAAACTGAGTTTTTGAATTTAAAGTATAATCTTTCACAATTTTGACGTTTCAAACGTCAGTTTCATCCGAGTTTACACAACGGTCGATGTACATTTAAAATATGATTTCAATTGAAAATAAACCATGAAAACGTAAACATAAATGGCTATGATATATATCAAGTCGGAAAGCCGAAATTTTCAGGGATCGCAGAGGGTATAATTGGCTTTAAAAAAATAAATAAAAGAAATAAAAATAAAAAAAAATATTGGATTGATAAGGCTGTTACTTGGTGAAATTCCATAATGTATGTGGTAAGTAAAACAATTGTGTTTGAGAATTTTCACAAATTTTTAATGTCGCAGTCTGCGACATATGTTTCGCCACACAGTGGCTTCATCAGGCAGATGATCAATGGTAAGACAATACTACAATTGCGACTTAAATACTATATTGTTAGGGGGTGGGGAAGTTAGAGGGTGTATGACGGGTTGGGAAACATTTACAATTTAAGCGGTTATAAAAGATTTTACAAGAGTTTATAGGTTTAACAACGGTGAATTATTTACATCGGTTTGATCGTTGAGTAGCACACCGTATTTATTAATTTCTAATTGTTCTAATAGATTTAATTTTTGACTTTTATCGCATGTGTGCAAAATTGTAAAATTGTTGTTGAAACTATGGCTATTGTCTATTAAATGGTTGGCGTATGTTGACGTAGTTTTTTGGTTGATGAAGCTCTTTCGGTGTTTAGCAATTCGATCTTCAAAGCTGCGGCCTGTTTGTCCGACATATACAATGGGGCAATCACCACACTCTAACAAGTAGACTCCCGATTTTTTATTTTTGACATTTTTGTCTTTGGCATTATTTATGAATTTATGTAGTGTGTTGTTAGTTTTAAAGGCTACTGAAATGTTGTGTGTTTTTAATTCATTTTTTATTGCGTCAGAAGGGGGGCCAATATAAGTTAATGAATTATAATTAGTTTCTGGTTTACTATTATTTGAAGGGAAAATTAAGTTGGTTATTTTTTGTTTTTGTTTTTTATTTAAAATATTCATTATTAAGTTTTTAGGAAAGCCATTGTTACCTGCAATTTTTAAAATTCGGTTTAATTCGATCCGGAAATTAGATTTTGACAAAGGAATGCTTAATAGTCTATTAATCGACATTAAAAATTTGTGAAAATTTTCAAACACACGTGTTTTACTTACCACATAAAGAATAAAAAATAAAAAATAAAAATAAAAATAAAAATAAAAATAAAAATAAAAATAAAAATAAAAATAAAAATAAAAATAAAAATAAAAATAAAATTAAAAATTAAAAATTAAAAATTAAAAATTAAAAATTAAAAATTAAAAATTAAAAATTACAAATTACAAATTAAAAATTACAAATTACAAATTACAAATTACAAATTACAAATTACAAATTACAAATTACAAATTACAAATTACAAATTACAAATTACAAATTACAAATTACAAATTACAAATTACAAATTACAAATTACAAATTACAAATTACAAATTACAAATTACAAATTACAAATTACAAATTACAAATTACAAATTACAAATTACAAATTACAAATTACAAATTACAAATTACAAATTACAAATTACAAATTACAAATTACAAATTACAAATTACAAATTACAAATTACAAATTACAAATTACAAATTACAAATTACAAATTACAAATTACAAATTACAAATTACAAATTACAAATTACAAATTACAAATTACAAATTACAAATTACAAATTACAAATTACAAATTACAAATTACAAATTACAAATTACAAATTACAAATTACAAATTACGAATTACAAATTGAAATAATAGGTGCTATTAGACGCAAATTAACTTAGTAGGCGGCCAAAATGTGATTTGAATGGGACACGCTGTGCCGTCGTCCGTTACCAATTTAATTGCTTAATTTCAACAGGCCCCGCACGAACGACAGCGCAGCGCAGCGGAGCCGTTAATCGTCACCTACGACAATTTGGCACCAAGTTATGGGTGTTTGAAAAAAAATGCATTTTGAGGTTTTTCGCACATAACTCAGTGACTTTTCAACCAAATTTGATTATTCCTTCAGGAAAAAATCCCATTTTGGTTCTACTTTAAGGGAGTATACTCAGATACCTTTTCGAATCCTTCAACCCCCGAACAAGAAAAACACGTTTTTGGGCAAAAAAACGTCCAACTTTGGCAACGTGTTCCGAGTTGGAAAAAATGTGTTTTGTGGGATCCACCAAAATAAAATTGAAATGTGTTCAATTACCTGTGCAGGACTCAAATAAGTTCCAACGACGATTTGGCACAAAGTTATGGGTGAATTTTGTGGTTTTTTGACTCATAAGTCCGAAGTTTTTATTACAATTCAATTAAGTACAAATAATTACGTGTCTATGATACTGTAATGAAACGACTAATAAATAAAAGTGTAATAGTCAAAAACTCAGATATTTGTTTATTTATTTATTCATCTACGGACCCTACAGACACGACAGGGTACAGAAATATTTGTTATGTCCTGTATAAAATTTCGTTACAGCTAAATTCACAATATTTTATCACTTCATCACATGTATACTCGAATAATTATTATTCATTAAAATATAAAAGCTCTTATCGTGCATTAAGCAGTCGCAATCAAAATTAAAAAAACGGGTGGAATTCTTGAAACTGACGACAGTGTGTATATGTGTGTGCGTGTTTCATGGAAGCCAATGTTATTTTTAATAACTGCATTAAAACCAACGCGGTGTGCTGTAACAGACTCATTATTTCGGAATTTATTCCGGCTTTTAACAATTTCATACATTAAAAACCCAGCGCGGAAATTAACATTTTAATAGGTCCGAAATCGACGGTGGAACAACTCAATTATTTTTTACCTGAAACGTTCATAACTGTATTTTTCCATCAACCAAAACATAAAACGATAAAGCGTGTCGTACAATATCTTTTAAAATGTATAGTGTCTCCTAGAAAACAAAAAATGACAGTTGTCTTAGAATCATATTTTAAGCTAAAATGATTTTTTTTAAATACAGGGTGTTTCAGAGCTCTGGGAACGGTCAATCACGTGCTTATTTTTCAAAATTTCGAAAAATGTTTTATACAAAAGTTGTGTATAATAGTGAGCTGCACGCCCTAAAAATATTGAAATTTAGACAGGGTGTCTCATAACAAAGTTACAGACCAAACTTATGTTTTTTTTTAATGGAACACCCTGTATTTTTTTGTTATTTTTGAATTATATGGAGCAAATAAAGGTGAGTTACTTCAATACTCCCTATACCTATTGTTTGCCGTTTTCGAAATTTTTAAAGATTTGTTGAAATGCATGGTCTGGGTGAAATTTTATTCTTGCCCCAGTGATTGACGTTGAACGATTAAAATCATTTCAATTATTTGGTTGAAGGTTCGAACTATAGAGCCAACCATGATTTCATACAAAAAATTATACTAGGCGATAAAAAAAAACGGTAGAAAAACCCAAATTATAAAGTTGAATAACTTCGTTTTTTTCAGATGGCACACCCTGTATTTAGTAACGTATTCTTAAGTAGAATCCAATTATCTTTCAGATTGTATAAGAGTTCCCTGTTCCTAATCTCAATAGTTTTCTTGTATTCGGCGATTATCATATCAGGAATAATTATTATAATCTGAAAGATAATTGGATTCTACTTGAGAATACGTTACTAAATACAGGGTGTGCCATTTGAAAAAAACGAAGTTATTCAACTTTATAAGTTGGATTGTTCTACCGCATTTTTTTATCACTCTGTATAATTTTTTGTACGAACAGATTAATAAATTAGTTTGTGTTTTCTTGAAGATAAAACAGCCATTTTAAGGATTCTTCTAAAATATTGCATGGCATTATAAAACAGATGTATTGAAGTAATTTTTCCGGCCAAGGGAGATTTTTTAGTTTTGGACGTAAAGCTGATCCGGTTGACGCGGGTCGTCCCATAGATATATTTTTTTTAAATTCGGCTGTATATATTTTTACTTTCTCCGTTACGAAGTACGAGAAAGTATTGTGATCGTGATTTTTTTTTCAAAATTTTTTTTTACGGAAACATCCGTTTTGGGGTCCCTAGATGCCATTTCAACAATTTCTGGAGAAAAAAAAATTGTGTCTGTGTGTGTGTGTGTGTGACTGTGTGTCTGTCTGTGCGCGCTGTATCTCAAAAACTAATAGAGCAATTGATTTGAAACTTTGAACATACGTCTTATTTGATAATGTGAAGAATTGAAAAGCTTTTGGTAAAATTTCGTACACCGGAAGTAGGCGTTTACCTTAACTGTTTTTTGTTTTTTTTCCAATATTTTCTTAAATATGAAAAATATCACAAAAATATTTAAGCAAATATTGAAGACAACAAAGGTTTAACAATATTTTTCATAAAATCATTGTTATTCGAGAAAAAAATTTATTATTTTTTTTTCATTTTTGGTATACAATTATGAAACGCTAATAGTTACAGTAAATTTATGTTAATAATAATTGTAGAGAATGCCAAAATGAACAATTTATGAAGAATAAGTTTTTTTCGAAATCTCTTTAGTTTTTGAGTAAACTGAGTTTTTGAATTTGAAATACATTTTTCCATCTTTCATAATTTTGATGTTTTAAACGTCAGTTTTCCGAGTCTACGAAACGTTTGATGCACACTTAAAATATGATTTAAATTGAAAATAAACCATGGAAGCCTAAATATAAATGATACCATCAAGTCGGAGAAAATGATATGATGGCCACATCACCATTTTTTGTATTTGTTTCAATTGAATTGTTTCTTTGTAAATAATTTTTTTATAGAATATTTTTACATTCAACTTTTTCGTACAGATTATATTTCTTTTAGATTTAACTAGATTGGAATACATGAGAGAGAGAGAGAGAGAGAGAGAGAGAGAGAGAGAGAGAGAGAATACATTCATTGAGACACTGTTACAAACGACCTCACCAGGAAATTGACCAGAGGTCTTTCAGCCTTGAATAAATTTTTCTTTTTGAAATATAACTTTTTTAAATATAGTTGTACTTTTTTTTTAATGAGATTTCTTTTATTCAACAATTTTTCCGAGTATTTCGGGATTTTTTTCTAAATCGAAATTTCAAATATCCCGAGACGTATTTTTGAAAAATGCCTGTGTCTGTATCTCGAAACCTAATAAATTTTCAAATTGAAACTTAAAATTTATTTGACAATCTGAACAACTAAGTTGCTTTTGGTAAAATGTAACCGCTGGTGCTGTTTGTTTATCTTTACCATTTGTTATTTTTCAAAATATTTTTGAATATGAAAATTATCACGAGAATGCTGAAGATAACATAAAAATGCACATCTTTTGTTGATAAATATATTTCTTTAATTTTCGAGAAAAAAAAATCAAAATAGATCATTTGAGACTTTTTTGTCAATCATTTTTTTTTCTCCAAACGTTAGTAGAGTTTGACATTTTATCGCGCGGCACTGAAAGTACTACGGGCGGCACTAATAGATATTTAAGTAACAAGCAAACCTGCCGAAAATATTATTTGTCGATACGTTCTTTATTACTTATTAAGTTCATTTTTCGCTACCGGAAATATAATACTTATAAAGAATATTGTAAAATACGGCTTGTGACACTTGCGATCATAATTTTTACTTTCTCCGTTACGAAGTACGAGAAAGTATTGTGATCGTGATTTTTTTCCAAACATTTTTTTTACGGAAATATACGTTTTGGGGTCTCTGGATGCCATTTCAACAATGTCTGGAAAAAAAAAATTGTGTGTGTGTGTGTGTGTGTGCGCGCTGTATCTCAAAAACTAATAGAGCAATTGATATGAAACTTTGAACATAAGTCTCATTTGATAATCCGAAGAATTGAAAAGCTTTTGATAAAATTTTGTACACCGGAAGTGGGTGTATACCTTAACCATTTTTTGTTTTTTGCCAATATCTTCTTAAATATGAAAAATATCACAAAAACATTTAAACAAATATTAAAGACAATAAAAAAATAAACATCTTTTGCTTGAAAATATTTTTCATAAAATTATTGTTATTCGAGAAAAAAATTTTTTTTTTTTTTTCATTTCTGGTTTATAATTTTGAAACGATAATAGTTACAGCAAATTTATGTTAATAATAATTGTAGGGAATGCCAAAGTGAACCTATAAAGAATAAGTTTTTTTCGAAATCCCTTTAGTTTTTGAGTAAACTGAGTTTTTGAATTTGAAGTATAATTTTTCCATCTTTCATAATTTTGACGTTTTAAACGTCAGTTTACACAACGCTCGATCTACATTTAAAATATTATTTCAATTGAAAATAAACCATGAAAACGTAAATATAAATGGCAATGATATCATCAAGTCGGAGAATGTAACATGATGGCCACATCACCATTTTTTCAGTATTGTGATTGAAATTTTTTAACAAATTTAACATAAATAATGATAGGATGAAATATTTAATTTGCTGAATACATTTTGTCCTAAAATCACCCAATCTAAAATGTAATTCTACTAAAATTATTATTTGTTATTTTCTAAATAACTACCAATTTATTTAATTGCTAAGCGTACAAAATAAATTAAGTAATGGCTATAGAATGACCATCAATGAGTTTTACGACATACATTAAAATAAATGCTACTTAAATATAACAAGATCATACGGACACGAATTTCATTACATTTTAATCGAGCGCATTAACATATCAATTAAATTATTAGGCCACTCAATAACATTATCAAGAGTTTCGAGAGTCGAGAATTCAATTGGTTCAAGAGTACAAAATTGATGTCAGATGTTAGACACCAATTTAAAAACTGAAACATCTGCGGCCTATGTGAATGTTGAAATTACGTAAATTTAGCGCAGGATTTAATGATACGCTATTGAATTCCGATGTATAATTCGTATAGTAAGCATTCCAACAAATCCGTTAATTTGCGAGCGTATCATCGCCATGATGTATTAGCATACAATTAATTGTCCATTAATGAAGGCATGTCGTAATGTAATGTGGTTGAATCCTAAATGTATGGTGTTACCATAAATAAAGTGACAAAATTGATAATTGATTAATTTAGTTCACCAGTAAATTAAATAAAAGTTCGTAACTAATTTTTCCATTGCTAAGTTAAAATAAAAAACTCACGAAATACCTGCCGTGTAAATTGTTTTGTGATTTTTAATATTATTGCATAAGCTTATTTTATTACATAAACATATTTTATAACTTCTTCATTTTTATTATGTGCTTTGTTTACTTATTTTGTATCTACATATGAACCATTTTTCAATTATTGTTTCAGGGGTGTTTGCGCCGCTGGTATCAAGTGTTCTTCGTAAAATGGACTCAACTTTTTCAGGTTGGTAAGTAATGATTTTTATGTCCCTCTTGGCTACATTTTCAATTAAATTATTATTCGATGACGAGCAGATTAATGTTATTTTATGTGTACTAAAGGGTTTTCCAATAAGAGGTTTCATTTTGAATAGCCCGCCATCTGGGCAGCTGTCATCTTTTGACATTTGACAAGAAACGCCATGCCATTAGTAAAAATGCAACTAGCTTTTCCTAGGCTAAAGTTTGATGTATGTGAAATTGTGTTCTTTATATGAAATTGTGAAATGTAAAAATGTAAGAAAAGTAACTGGTGACGAACGACGGCTCCGCTGCGCTGCGCCGCCATCCATGCGGGGCCTATCAAAATTAAGCGATTAAATTGGTGACGGACGACGACTCCGCTGCGCTGCGCTATCCATTAAAATTGAGCACGGTAACGGGTGATCAAGTTTTAATGCCTTTATGGTGGATCAAGTCGACAAAATTTTTCTTTCACTCCGTGGACATCGTCAAAGTTGGACATGGTTTCCAGAAAAAAAACTTTTTTTTTACAGGGACGCTAGAGGGGGCGGAAGGGGTTACACTTAAGTTCGCATATACGACTTAAAAGAAGACACTTCAAAGTTTTTCGCCCTTAAAGATTCATCAAACTCGATTGAAAATACGCGGTTTGAAAATGGTCGAAATTTCACGAATTTTTTTATTCTTTCAGTACATTTTGAAAATCATATTACTAAATATTTAACATTCGCAAATTAATAAATCTGTTCATAATATATGACGCATATCACTTGAACAAAAAAAAAATATATTACTATTTACATTAATCTTCTGTAGAGTACAAACATAAAACGTAATAACACAAAATCGCATCGCGTGATTACACATATTTATCCATGCAGCAACAAACGTTTTCAATATTCACATAATTGCAAAGTGTACTCTTTTGTGTGAACTATCCCTATATAATATAAATAAACAGCGCCGAAATAATAATATATGATTTGTTGATGGCTGGACGGACGGCGGCCGTTTAAAGTCTGCAATTTGCCTCCTTTGTTCGAGGAAATGGCGTGATGGATTTCATTTTAATTAAATCAATTTTTACGGACCGGTTTAATGGGTTTTGTTCGATTAAAAGGTCTGTGCGGGCGGAATGGCGCCGATTTTGCATTACGAAACATGTGTTTGTTTGTATTTTGTTAAAAATATGGATTATTGGCGGGCGGGTGATGGAAATGATTTTAATTATAACGAACACGGCGGAATCCTTTTATTGTTAGTTTTGGGACCGATGAAAATATTCGTTTTAATCTAGTATTTAATCACGAAAGTATTATTTTTGCCGTGTATCGTGTAACCGAATCGAAAAAAGGTTTATTCGAAATAATGGCGCAAGCTTGTACAGCTTCGTTCTATTTTTAACTTTAATGCCGAACATGTTAATTATGGTGGAGGCGCCGGTACCGATGCTTTTAAATTTTGTGTAATTAATTAATAAAATATGGTGACGTTAAAGTGATTCTCTTACTGTCTATAAGTTAAATTTTTGAATAATGTGAATTTGCAATTGTGTGCTATTAGTGTTAATTTTGATTGAAAATACGAAATTCGGCTATTTACCAATAGGGAATATTTCTCCAATGATCTTTCCGTTCCTTATTTTTATAACAAGTTTCTTTTTTTAAGAAATATGACTTTGATTTATTTCATGGTTCGAAGTTTGAAAAAATTTACAGACTGCACACTGACAGAATTTGCGCATAAAAAATCAATAATTCAGTTTATAAAATCTAAAATGAAGGACAAAACATCAAAAACGTAGTAAAAACATCTTGACGTATGTAAACTTTCTTGTATAGCATTAACAATAAATAAATAAATAAATAAAAAACGTCGAAAAGACGGGCATAAAAAATTTCGCATAAAAATCAATAATTTAAGTTAAAAAATCCAAAATGAAGGTTAAAAACATCAAAACCAGACCAAAAAACTGGAAAATACAGGCAAAAATAATTTGTACAAAAAAAATTGCGAATAAAAATCAATAATTCAAGTTAAAAAATCCAAAATAAAAGACGAAACATCAAAAACTTGAGTACAAAAATACTCGAAAATTCAGGTAAAAAAGAATTTAAGCATAAAAATCAATAATTCAGGTTATAAAATCCGAAATGAAGGACAAAACATCAAAAACTTGGTCCAAAAGAGTCGAAAATACAGGCAAAAAAAATTGCGCATTAAAATCAATAATTTAAGTTAAAAAATTCCAAAATGAAGGAAAAGACATCAAAAACAGACCAAGAAACTCGAAAATACAGAAAAAAAAATTGCTCATAAAAATCAATAATTCAGGTTAAAAAAAATTTAAAATGAAGGACAAAACATCAAAAACTCCAAGTCCAAAGAACTCGAAAATATAGCGAAAAAAATAGAAAATCAATAATTCAAGTTAAAAATTCCAGAATGAAGGTTAAAACATCAAAAACTTTGTCAAGAAAACTCGAAAATACAGGCAAAAAAGAATTTGCGCATAAAAATCATTAATTCAAGTTAAGAAATTAAGCATGAAGGTTTCTTAACTTTAATTCTGGATTTTTTTAACTTGAATTGTTGATCAAAAACTTTGTCAAAAAACTCGAAAATACAGGCAAAAGGGAATTTGCGCAAAAAAAATCAATAATTCCAGTAACAAGAAGAAAACATCAAAAGCTAAGTCCAAAAAAATCGAAAATACAGGAAAAAATCAATAATTCAGTATACAAATCTAAAATGAAGGATAAAACATCCAAATCTTTGTAAAAAAAAACTCTAAAATACAGGCAAGAAAGAATTTGCGCATAAAAATCAATAATTCAGGTTAATAAATCTAAAAGGCTGAAAGACCGCGGGTCGATAGCCGTTTAGCAGAAATAATTTTGTAAATTTTAAATGTATTATATTTGTTTAATATTGTACTGCCTGCAAATAAAGATATTGTATAAATAAATCTAAAATGAAGGACAAATAATCACAAAATTAGTCCAACAAACTCGAACATACAGACAAAAAAATTGCACATAAAAATCAATAATTTAGATTTAAAAATCTAAAATGAAGGACAGAACAATAAAAAAGTTAGTCCAATCAACTCGAAAATACAAGCAAAAAAAATACGCAAAAAATCAATAATTCAGGTTAAAACATCTAAAATGGAGGACCAAATAATTTTACATTATTTTTGACTATTTGTATATGGTGGCAACGTGATTTAAATAAATAATAAAAATAGTAATAAAATAAACATCAAAAACTTAGTCCGGAAAACTCGAAATACAGGCAATAAAAAATGTTCACAAAAAATCAATAATTCAGGTTAACAAATCCAAAATGAAGGACAAATCATCAAAAACTCAGTCCAAAAATTTCGAAAATACAGGCAAAAATAATTAATAATTCAGGTTGAAAAATTCAAAATGAAGAACAAAACATAAAAAACTTTAAAATACAGGCAAAAAAAAAATTGCTCAAAAATTCAATAATTAAGGTTAAAAAATCGAACATTAAGGACCAAACATCAAAAACAGTCAAAAAAACTCGAAAATACAGGCAAAAGAAAATTTGGGCATAAAAATCAATAATCCAAATTGAAAAATACAAAATGAAGGACAAAATATCAAAAACTTGATCCAATAAACTCGAAAACACAGGCAAAAAAATTTGCGCATAAAATTAATAATACCAATTACATCATCCAAAATGAAGGACAAAATGTCAAATACTCGAAAATATTGGCAAAAAAATAATGAGCATAAAAATCAATAATTCAAGTTAAAAATCCAGAGCGAAGGTCAAAACAGCAAAAACTTTGTCAAAAAAACTCGAAAATACAGGCAAAAAATCATTTGCCCAAAGAAATCAATAATTCAGGTTTAAAAATTTAAAATATAGGGCAAAACATCAAAACTTTAGTAAAAAAAAACTCGAAAATACAGGCTAAAAAGAATTTGCGCATAAAAATCATTCAAGTTAAAAAAATCCAAAATGAAGGATAAAACATCAAAAATTCAGTCAAAAAATTTGAAAATACAGGCAAAAAAAATTGCGCATAAAAATCAATAATTCAAGTTTCAAATCTAAAATGAAGGACAAAACATCAAAAACTCAGTCCAAATAATTCGAAAATATAGGCAAAACAAAATTTGCGCATAAAAATCAATAACTGAGGTTAAAACATCTAAGATATAGGGCGAAAAAATTAATAAAGTGATACCAACAAAGTTATTCGTTTTATTTGAATTATTCAAAATGTATCACTACGTGAAAGCATCTACAATTACTTACAAAATTAAACATTTTGGACCAAAAATTCGGGCGTAAAAATTAAAAAAATACGGACGAAAAATCAAAAATTTTAACAAATCGAAAAATTTAGAACAAAATTAGGAAAATTTAATGAAAAGATGAAGGATATATAATTATGTAATAAACACAAAATATAACCTAAAAATATGAATATTCAACCTGTTTGCGAAGCTACAAAATTAAGTCTTATCAAGACTTTTATACAGTGCGCGCCTAAAGTATGGAATATATTCAATAAAATGGAAATAAAATATTTTAGGAAAAAATCCTCGAACAGGTCGATTTTCTTTTATAAAAATACACATTTTTGCATGAAAGTCGATTTTCAGTCGTCATTTGTTTTTGAGTACTGACGTCAGCTATTTTGTTTTTAAATGACAACCCTCCATTTTTGTTCCTGATTTTGACAGATCTTTTCATTGTCGAACTGGCAGTATAAAAATATTGCCATCTTACATTACAAATTTTTCGAGTAAATGACAATTGAAGGTGACAACTTGATATTTAGAGTGTTTGACCTTCCATATAATACAATATGGTTTCAGCAAGACGGCGCCTCCCTGCACTTTTTTTCTTTACTGAATATATTCCATACTTTAGGCGAGCACTGTATCTGCGAGAAGTACAATTATTCTTCTTGGCGAGCAAAAAATAGAGCTCACTAAAGAAATTGCAAATAATTTTTATAGTAAAACAAATATTATTTAAGGCTAGATTTATACACCTACTTTCTCACGTTATGCAATATTTCTAACAATAAATATTTGTGGATAAAACGTAGTGAATTTCTCAATTCAGTTTAAATATGGAATACCACACGTAGTAACAGTCGCAGCCGTTCTCTTCAATTTGTAATGTGTTCGTGAAGCAATTCTTTGGATAAATGGCCCCTACTTTTGCAGAAATTCTTTTAAAATATTCAAAGATCGGTGAGGTAGTTACGGTGCTTATGTTCATCCCAAGGGTGTTTGTTACAACGTACTATATACAGGAATAAGAACAACAAATGAAAATAAATACAAAAATAAAATTGAGACAGAGAGCTGTGGATTTGAAAAACAAAAACATTATTTTTAAATCCCTAATTTGCTGCTGATGGATTTAACACGGAGTCCGCCAGAAAAATAATGAACTATTTATTATGTGTTTGTTTCACTTTAAATACTGATCACATATGTAAAACTGTCTTCAGTTAGGTACATGATGACTGTAGATGTTCAAAATGTCCGCCGTTGGTGGCCAGACATCTAAAAAACGATGAGCGGTCATTTTTTCAAAGGAGATCGCTGCAAACTTTCCACTTTACAACTTTCAGATTTTACTGCTAATCTCTACTTCTTCGTTGCACATTACGTAGCAGATTAAACTGCCTAAACATTAAGCGTGCTCCAGCCATTGTCTTTTCTCTCGTGATTATGAAAGTACTGGCATCTGTTAGGCGAAAGATCGTACTATAACATACTCGAAATTCAAATCGGTTAACAATCCGGATACAGTCCGACAAAGAGTGTATTCATTTTTCTGGCGGACTTTCTACAATTTAAATACCAAATATTCGTATTATTTCAAAAAACACAACATATTTTTCAGTTTTGATTCCTGCAACAGACGAAGATTCTGCTAACCACACAGCAGTATCTTTGGACTATTGCCGAAAAACGAATAAACTATCAAAGATAGTAATATGAAATATACTGAAGGAAAAAAAATGAAACACTTGAAATTCGTGAAATTTTGACCATTTTCAAACCGGCATAACTCGGCGTATTTTTAATCGATTTTGATGAATCTTTGTGGGCGAAAAACTTTGAAGTGTCTTCTTTAAAGTCATGTATGCGAACTTAAGCGTAACCCCTTCCGCCCCCTCTAGCACCCCTGTGAAAAAAAAATTTATTTTCTGGAAACCATGTCCAACTTTGACGATGTCTACGGAGTTGAAAAAATTTTGTCCACTCGATCCACCATAAAGGCATTAAAATTTGATCAATTCCCTATGCGGGACTCAAAGAACGAAGTTACTACGACGATTTAGAAAAAAAGTGCATTTTGAAATTCAGCGACTTTTCAATCAAATTTGATGATTATTTCGGGAAAAAATTTGGCCCTACTTTAAGGGGGTAAACTCAAATTGGAATAATCCCTTTTCGATCCCTTTAATCCCCGAACAAAAAAAACATGTTTTTGGGCAGAAAAAACGTCGACAAAATTTCTCCGTAGACATCGTCAAAGTTGGACATGGTTTCAATAAAAAAACTTTTTTTCACAGGGGCGCTAGAGGTGGCGCTTAATTTCGCAGTTAAGTTCAAAGTTTTTTGCCCTCAAAGATTCATCAAAATTAATTGAAAATACGCCGAGTTATGGCGGTTTGAAAATGGTCGAAATTTCACGAATTTCAAGTGTTTAATTTTGTTTCCTTCAGTATATTATTAAGATTCATGGTGCATAAAATAATCCAGAATACCCATAAAAAATAAATACTCACAAAAAGAAGTAAAAAAAGTCAAATCCGAAGATCTTGGTAGCCAGTCAATATCGCCACATAAATACCCTCAAAAATAGTCAATTGTTGAGAGTGCAACGTGGCATGCTGTGCCGTTTTGTTGGAAAATTGGAAATCTTCAATTATTATTGATACAAATTTTATGTAACTATTATCATTTCAGAATTTAGTGTTAATTTCTTTGTTACCTTCAATATGTGTGTAAAGGTTTTTGTAATAAATTTAATAAAACGAAATATAGCCTGAATATACAGGGTTCAGCAGCGGAATGTGACGTTTTTCGCTACACTGTAGTGATTAGATATTTTGTTGTAAAAAGAAGTAAAAATCTGAAAAATAATACTCATTGAATGCAGTTTTTAACAGTTTTATTATTTGTTTAAAATCACAGAATTTAAATGTCCACCATTAATGTATGAATATTCAACCTTCGTTCGTTACTCTGCAAGCAAAATTTTATTAAATTTATTTAATGCTTTCTGCAACATGTGAAGTGGCCTTTAATTTATTTGTTTTTGTAATATTGTCAAATAATGCTTATGATTCCTGTTTTATTTTTTTAGATACATGGCGCACTGACCTACACATACGCAACCACAATTTGTCTAAAAATTGTCGATTCGCCTCTATGGAACTCGAAACGGATATATCCGTTAAAAAAAATGAAAGCATTTCCACGATCACAATACTTTCCCGAAAGGAGAAAGTACACACAATCACCATCATTAATTGCTATATGTACTTAACTGTTTTGATGTAACCATTTATCACGTTTAAAAATAAGAAATAAAAAACACTGTAATTATCTAATAGCCAATTAATTGATTTCGGGTCCTGTTAATTGGTGTAACAAACCGTGCCCGGAAATTAATTTTAAGCTCCATCATATTTTTTCTGGCCAATTGTTTAATGACCACCTGTCATGTCTCTTTCACACTTAAATAAAATCCTTAATGAACGGCCTCCAGACTTTTTACATTCAACACAAATTTACTTCAGTTTTTATTAAATTTCTTTCAATGAGAACGTATAATTACGTAACAATTTCTTTGCTATTGTTTCACTTATTTTTTAATAAATAATAGCCTACTTCAAAATCGGGCTAAACGTTTAATTATAGAATTAATGAATTTCTATGTGGGGGGAAATTTTTCCTCGAAAAAATTTAATGAACGGAAATTATTTCTTTCCGTATAATTTAGTTATGGTTTCAAATTTTTGTGAGAACGTATAATTACTTAAAAATTTGTTTGCAATTGTTTCATTTTTTTTAATAAATAATAACCTACTTCAAAATCATGTTAACAGTTTAATTGTAGAATTAATGATTATTTATTATATTTTTTCAGAGGGGGAAATTATTCCTCGCCAAATTGAATGAACGTAATTTTTCTTCGTTATGATTTCAAATTTTGTAGTGAACAATTCTAATAATTAGTATGTTGAAAAAATATATTTTACTTTACATCCGCATCAAAGCCATCTGCCACAACCATTAACAGCAGAAGATTTGAATTGCCCACCATTTTTTTTTAAGGAATGATGGTTGACGGGAATTCCGGTTGAGGAAGCGCGGATGATTTGGGAATTGACGTAGCCAACTAGGGCATTCTGCCACAACCGATAATTTATAATGATGAAAGGGACAAACACTGAACATCCATGGACCCGCACGGCCACTTCTTCGTTCCGAAAAGAGTGGCCGCGCGGATGGGATTCGAACACACGACTACGAGGCCCGTAAGCAGGAACTCTACTCACTGGGCCACCGCGGCCCCCTTTGCCCACCATTAACCTACCAGTTTTTATTTTACTGTAGTTGACACAAAATTAAGTTTTTTAATTTTTTTTTTATTTACAGTGTGTTTCAAAATTCATGCACCAAAAATTTTCTGCGTACTCCTCGTAGATAGAAACAAAAAAAAACCCTTATGACAAATCTCGATTTTCTACAAAATAAAATGGATTTAACCCCTTCGCAGAAAAATTAAAAAGACGTTTTCCTACCCCAGAGTTCGTTTTATTTCTTCAAGGATGTATTTTTTTCTATTTAAATTAAAGAATTGAAACTTTTAGGCTAGGTTTAGGGTACGACAAGCCTTGCTCCGTATTTTTTATTTTATTTTTTAAACACCCCTGCTCTTCCAGAGCTCGTTATTTGATTCGGTTTGGCCCTAAGGTTCTATGAAGGACGTATGTTTTTTTCTATTCAAATTTAAAAGTTGAAACTTTAAGGGTAGGTAGATGGTAGAACCAGCCTTCATCTATATTTTTTTCAAAATTTTAAAGATGGCCCCTACCCTTCCAAAGCGCGATAATTTTTCTGGCCCTGGATTCGTTTCGTTTTTTTCAAAGACGTATTTTTTCTATTTAATTAAAAAAGTTAAAACTTTTAGGGTAGATAGGGGGTAGAACAAGCCTTGATTTGTGATTTTTTTCAAATTTTTTAAAACATCCCTTAGCCTTCCAGAGCACGTCATTTGGCCGGGCCCATGGTTCGTTTTTCTTCTTTTAAGGAACGGTATTTTTTTCCTTTAAAGTCGAAAACTTTCAGAGATGCCAGAGGATAAAACTGAATTTCATTGCGATTTTTTTCACAATTTTTGGAACTACCCTTACGCTTCATTTGCACCCCATGGTGTCTTCTTTTAAAGACGTATTTTTTTTTCTTTTCAAGTCGAAAAGCTGAAATTTACAGGGATGTCAAAAGATATAACTTGCCTTTATTGAGATTAAAAAAAAATTGGAACTACTCTTACCCTTCATTTGCACCCCCTGGGTTCGTTTTTCTTCTTTTAAGGACGTATTTTTTTATTTTCAAATCGAAAAGCTGAAACTTACAGGTATGCCAGAGGATATAACTGGCTTTCATAGGGATTTTTTTAAAAAAATTTGGAACTACCCTTACGCTTCATTTGCACCCCATGGGTTCGCTTTTCTTCTTTTAAGGACGTATTTGTTTTTCTATTCAAATTCAAAAGTTGAAACTTTTAGGGTAGGTAGATGGTAGAACGAGCCTTCATCTGTATTTTTTTCAAAATTTTTAAGACACCCCCTACTCCTACCACTTCCAAAGCGCGATAATTTTTCTGGCCCTGGATTCGTTTCTCTTTTTTCAAAGACGTATTTTTTCTATTTAAATCAAAAAGTTGAAACTTTTGGGGTAGATAGGGGGTAGAACGAGCCTTGATTTGTGATTTTTTCAAATTTTTTAAAACATTCCCTAGCCTTCCAGAGCATGTCATTTGGCCGGGCCCATGGTTCGTTTTTCTTCTTTTAAGGAACGGTATTTTTTTTTTCAAGTCGAAAAGCTGAAACTTTCAGAGATGCCAGAGGATAAAACCGGGTTTCATTGGGAATTTTTTCAAAAATTTTGGAACTATCCTTACGCTTCATTTGCACCCCATGTGTTTTTCTTCTTTTAAGGACTTATTTTTTTTCTTTTAAGGACGTATTTTTTTTTTTCAAGTTGAAAAGCTGAAACTTACAAGGATGCCAGAGGATATACCTGGCTTTTATTAGGAATTTTTTCAAAATTTTTAGAACTACCCTTACGCTTCATTTGCACCCCTGGGTTCGTTTTTCTTCTTTTAAGGACGTATTTTTTTTTCTTTTCAAGTTGAAAAGCTGAATCTTTCAGGGGTGGTAGAGGATATAACTGGCTCTCATTGAAAATTTTTTCAAAATTTTTGGAAATACCCTCACGCTTCATTTGCACTCCCCGAGTTCGTTTTTCTTCTTTTAAGGACGTATTTTTTTTCTTTTCAAGTTGAAAAGCTGAATCTTTCAGGGATGGTAGAGGATATAACTGGCTTTCATTGGAAATTTTTTCAAAATTTTTGGAACTACCCTTACGATTCATTTACACTCCTGAGTTCGTTTTTCTTCTTTTAAGGCCGTTTTTTTCCTTTTCAAGTCGAAAAGGTAAAACTTTCAGGGATGGCAGAGGATATAACTTGTCTTCATTTGGGATTTTTTTCAAAATTTTTGGAACTACCCTTACGCTTCATTTGCACCCCTGGGTTCGTTTTTCCTCTTTTAAGGACGTATTTTTTTTTCTTTTCAAGTTGAAACGCTGAAACTTACAGAGATGGCAGAGGAAATAATTGGCTTTCATGGGGAATTTTTTCAAAATCTTTGGAACCACCCTTACGCTTCATTTGCTCCCCAGGGTTCGTTTTTCTTCTTTTAAGGATGTATTTTTTTTCTTTTCAAGTTGAAAAGCTGAATCTTTCAGGGGTGGTAGAGGATATAACTGGCTCTCATTGAAAATTTTTTCAAAATTTTTGGAAATACCCTCACGCTTCATTTGCACTCCCCGAGTTCGTTTTTCTTCTTTTAAGGACGTATTTTTTTTCTTTTCAAGTTGAAAAGCTGAATCTTTCAGGGGTGGTAGAGGATATAACTGGCTCTCATTGAAAATTTTTCAAAATTTTTGGAAATACCCTTACGCTTCATTTGCACTCCCCGAGTTCGTTTTTCTTCTTTTAAGGACGTATTTTTTTTCTTTTCAAGTTGAAAAGCTGAAACTTACAGAAATGTCGGAGGATATAACTGGCTTTCATGGGGAATTTTTTCAAAATTTTTGGAACTACCCTTACGCTTCATTTGCACCCCATGGGTTCGCTTTTCTTCTTTTAAGGACGTATTTTTTTATTTTCAAATCGAAAAGCTGAAACTTACAGGGATACCAGAGAATATAACTGGCTTTCATGGAAAAATTTTTCAAAATTTTTGGAACTACCCTTACGTTATATTTGCACCCCCTGAGTTTGCTTTTCTTCTTTTAAGGACGTATTTTTTTCTTTTCAAGTCGGGAAGCTAAAACTTTAGCAGGGGATACAACTGATTATCAAGAAAATAGAAAAATAAAAAATAAAAAAATAAAAAATAAAAAATAAAAAATAAAAAATAAAAAATGAAAAATGAAAAATGAAAAATGAAAAATGTAAACTGAAAAGTGAAAAATGAAAAATCAAAATTAATTAAAAACAAATAATAAGTGATGGTGCAGCGCAGCGGTGCCGTCGATTATCACCAATTATTTTGCTTATTTCATTATTATACTTGGTATTAAACACAAATAAAGATCAGTAGGCGGCCAAAATGTGATTTTAATGGGCGATGCACGGCGCGGCCCAGCGGAGCCGTCGTCCGTCATACGTTACCGTGCTCAATTTTAATAGGCTGCGCACAGACGACGGCGCAGCGCAGCGGAGCCGTCGTCCCTCACCAGTTTAATTGCTTCATTTTAATGGGCCACGCATGGACGACGTGTCGTCGTCCGTTACCAGCTACTTTTCTCAATATATATTTCACAGTTTCATATAAATTATAATTTAAATACAAAAAAAAGTTTTACACGACATCACCATTTCACCCATTTTCACTTTAGCTTGAAAAAACTAGTTTTAATCCTGATAAAACAATTTCCTATCAGTAATATTACATACATAAACATCTTTATTGCTAGGTGAAAGTTGTATAATATGGATTAAACCATTTAATTATAATAATATGGACCTGGACTATTACATTTATCTCGAATATTTTAAATCAAATATTTCCACAGAAATGCTTTGTATTATTTCCATAAATAATCTCTATTTTTATTATTTCTTTATCCAAGCACAGCCATTACGTTAAAAGCCTCGGAACAATTATATTTTTTTATATTCAATAATTATTACGTTGACCTAATCTAAATGGAATACGAATGTATGTAAATTATGTAATCAGCTTAAGGAAACGGTCGCAAGTGACAGTGTTTTTATCGCGTGGATAATATTTTATTTACAACAAAAGGGACAATAAAAACGACTCGAGATTTTATGCGACTTTTTATGCACTCCCACGCACCGAAGGTTTTACGAGGAATGTTATTCCGATTTAACCATCTCAAACAGGTGAAGCTGCCGAACGTAAAAAAAAAACTGAGATGATTATTTAATGCGAATTTAGAGGTGAAACGTGTGCATTGGATTCGAGTTTTATTGCCTGAAATTCCAAAACTAAATGGTTTGTATTACATAATACATGGGTCCTATAAAAAAATTACTTGAGTGTAGAATTTGAATAAATTGTTGTCATTGACCATCTTTAGACGCGTTTTAAGCCACCAGATCAAAGAGCATTGGTTCTATCCAAATTATTTTGTATTGCCTAGGAAAGGGTTGAGAGTTAATTGTATTTATCTCTGCGCATAGATATTACGCAAATAGAAAGAATGAAATTTTAAGTTAATTTTGAGACTAAATATTGAAAAAAGACTTGATGGTGGCGTGACACCTATTGTTAATATTACATAATGTGAAGTTAATTTATATCGTGTGAGCCACAAGATTTTGATTCAGAGTTGGCTGTGAGATAAATTACGAGTGTCGTCGAATATTAAAGATTAGGACATTTAGCCTACGGGCTATTGGAACTAATATCTAAGAAAAAATGGTTAGTCGGAGAAAATTAAAAAAAAAACACTATATTCATGAAAGTCATTATTTAATAACACAAATTGTCTCAACTTGTCAGTTTGCTTATAAAATGACAATTCACGTCATTGAAGACTAGATCAGTTCAGTTGAATTTTAAAAAATCATAATCTCAGACATGACTGCTATGTTTCTCTCTCTGTCAGGCATGGCCATCTCACAAAATTCAGTGCCTCATATCTTATTATCGTTAGTGGCTGAATGGTAAGAACCTTTGCGAAAAAAAAAAATTAAGTCATTGACCATCTATAAACGCGTTTCAAGAATTATCTGTTACCAGCACAGCTTCGCTTTTGAATTAAAAAAGAAAATAATTTTTCTCTCTCAGGCATGACCATCTCAGCAAAAAAAATCAGTGGCTCACACTTTATTATTGTTAGTGGCTGAATGGTAAGAACCTTTGCAAAAAAATATTTAAAAAAAATTATTAAGTCATTGACCATCTATAAACACGTTTCAAGAATTATCTCTCACCAGCACAGCTTCGCTTTTGCCTGGATTTTTAGAAAAATATGAGAAATAGAAAGGAATAACTGCAACGGCTGCAGATTAGTTTAATAAAACACTTAATACTTGATTTAAAAAAATATTATCCATGGTCAATCAATGCTGCAACTATAACTGCCCTAACAAGAAAGAATTGAACGCATTATGCTTGAGGTAAATGCACACATCATTCCAACACACGGTCTGCGTGTGTGTGTCTATTCGTAAAATGAATATTTGATGAAGATGGCATAATTCGATAGGAGATGATGTAGTTGACATCAAATATAGTAAAAGCATCTTGTGGGTTCCTCACAGTGGCGTCTTTGTTAGCATCCATAATCTCCATTATGTGCATTGCATCACCTGCTCATAGAGGGCCTTTTGTCACCTGCAATGCATTATTACGGCAAAGTGAATGCTTAAGAACTCGAGTCGGAAAGAGCAATGGCTGCCTGCATTATGTCGCCGCATCTTGACTTCGGGTTTGCTACCAGTCTTCGAGTAATAGACTGTTGCGGTGATTGAGAAATGCGGAGTGTACGTGTTGTTTGTAATGCCCTTCCTATGGGAATTCAATGGTCTCGAGTTTCATTGTTTGGAGGTGATAACAGAAAATATTCTTATGCACGTTTAGTGCAATGATTGATGTGGCCATCATGTTACTTTCTCCAACTTTATGGTATCATAGCCATTTATATTTACGTTTTCATGGTTTATTTTCAATTGAAATCATATTTTAAATGTACATCGACCGTTGTGTAAACTCGGATGAAACTGACGTTTAAAACGTCAAAATTATGAAAGATGGAAAAATTATACTTCAAATTCAAAAACTCAGTTTACTCAAAAACTAAAGGGATTTCGAAAAAAACTTATTCTTTATAAGTTGTTCATTTTAGTATTCTCTACAATTATTATTAATATAAATTTTCTGTAACTATTATCGTTTTATAATTATAAACCAAAAATTAAAAAGAAAGAAATTTTTTTCTCGAATAAAAATGATTTTATAAAAAATGTTTTCAAGCAAAAGATATTCATTTTGTTGTTGTCTTCAGTGTTTGTTTAAATGTTTTTGTGATATTTTTCATATTTAAGAAAATATTGGCAAAAAACAAAAAACTGTTAAGGTAAACGCCCACTTCCGGTGCACGAAATTTTACCAAAAGTTATTCAGCTCTTCAAATGATCAAATAAGACGGATGTTCAAAGTTTCATATTAATTTCTCTATTAGTTTTTGAGATACAGCGCGCACAGCAGACACATAGTCACACCCACAGACACACACGCGCAGGCACACACACACAGACACAACTTTTTTTTTTCCAGAAATTGTTGAAATGGCATCTAGGGACCCCAAAACGGATATTACCGTAAAAAAAAATTTTGAAAAAAAAATCGCGATCACAATATTTTCTCGTACTTCGTAACGGAGAAAGTAAAAACTTGATATACTTGAGTTGTAAAATTAGCAATCCGAATTAATTGGAGTGAGAAAAACTCAGATCAGTATATGCGCTTGCAAATTTAGCTGAATAACAATAATAATCAAGGACGTTTAATTTTTCTCCACTGTTTTGTGTTTTACAAGGGTCCTAATTTTATATAGAGTAGATCCTAAATGTCATTGACTAATCTGTTCGGTGATGTATGCTAGTGTGACTGAATGGCTATACCCATAAGAAAAGGAAAAAAATGAAACATTTTACCCACCAATAGGTCGAAGAGCCTAAAGCCCAATTTGCTACAATTTTAAAGACTCAAAAAAAGATGAATCATAAAACCATAAGCGTTAAAATCCAACGCTGTTCAATTATTCGTTTAATTCAAAAATCATTTTTTTTATAATAACAAAATATTGCCTCAAGACATGGATAATCCTCGTAAATTAAAAAAAGACGAAATATAGCCTGAATATATGAATATTCTACCTATTACAGCCCGTTCACACGGCACCGGTTTCACCGGAAATACCCTCAACTTTTTTAGTTTAAATTGGACACCCTGTATATTTTTACATTTTCAAATAGACACTTTTTCAATAATTACAATGATGTAGGGTTTGGTGTTTTTTTAAATAATAAAAAATGAAATTTGTGAATTTCATAACAATTTTGTTCAACCCTTGAAAATTTTGATTTATAAATATTAGAATTGCTCTCAGGGAATGTTGTATTAAAAATATTGTATGCATCTTGTGGAGATCTCTATCAATCTCCAAAACTAACCATCATTAACACAGTAATTTTTTCACGTTCAGTTAGTTCACCCAAAATTGAACAGCAATGTTAATATTTCACATGGATACTGTCAGTTACAGAAAACGTAAAAAACACGAAATTGGTTTATCAAAAAACAGTGTAAAAAAATGTAAAAAGCCAACTCGATGTAGAATTCTTTTATTTAATATTTAAAAAAACTACAAGTCACATACCCACCGAACCACACATCATTGAAATTGTTGGAAAAGTATCTATTCGAAAATGTAAAAATATACAGGATGTCCCATTTAAATTAAAAAAGTTGACGATATTTCCAGTGAAACCGGAAGTACAGTAGTACTAAAAAATATGGCATCAGATGCGTTATGTTTCAATATACTTGCCTGCAAAGTTTTATAAATTTAGCCCTTTTTGTTTTAAAGATATTTACATGGTTCCATACTTTATCCAAACCCTGTATATTTCAATATGCGTGTTCATACGATACTGCCGTCGACCGTTTGCGGTATCGTGTGAACTCGCATATTGAAATATATGCGCCACTATAGAAGACGGCAAAATGACCGAATCGGCAAAACGACCGATTCGGTGCCGTGCGAACGGGCTGTTAGTAACTCTGCTAAATTATGTCTTAATAGAATGTGAATGATAGTTTTCCATACCTCTCTGATGGCTAATAGCTTAATTACCAAAGCCAAAAATAGAAAAAAATGTCTTACCAAATAAACAAATAATGTATTGGAATTACTTTTCCGGCTAATGCCACACTGAATATTCAATAGATAAATAATGCCTGCTACTACTGATATAATATTTTTCTTTTACGTGAGGATTTTCAATTTCCATCTTTATCAGTTTTTGAGCTACATCATCTACAGGCAGATACATAAACATTTTTCAAAAATAAAGATCTCAAAATGTATACTTCCGTTGATGTTTCGAAATTCAAACATTTTCACGGCAATAATTATATTATTAATAGGATCATGAATGGTGGAGCGTTAAGCTTTCTTCTAGCTTAAAAATATCAATTGTTATCCAAAAATGCATTATGAGAAATTTTTAAGACAATTCCGCGAGAAATTTTTTTTTATTCGTTTTTTTTTATTTATTTTTTTTTATTTACGGAAAATCACCTTTCTACAAAATAATGTAATAATCTTTTACATATAAAAAATATAAACATATAAATAGGTAAATGAAAAAGTAAATATTAACCCAAGTGGCATGTAGTAATATAAGAAACATAAACAACAGGAACAGTAATCTCAGTGTTACTAAATGAACCCATAAATACAAACCAATAAATAAATATATAAATAAATAAATGCATGAATATATAAATACATAAAAGAGAAAGAAAAATGTATGTATCACAGATGGTATCACAGATTAAGTTAAATTATACGCAAAAGCAATAAAAAAGCTTTTAGAATTTTTTTAATTCTAAGATGGACATTTTGTTTACTTGAAATCAAGTTTTTTTTTCTAGCTGAAAAGATCAGTTATTTTCTAGTATGTCAATGTGTTATTTCTAACAAGTTTTAAAAAATTTGAAGATAATTCCACGGGAGATAATTCTTTTTAAAATATTGTTAACTATCTATTACATAAAAAAATAAGTTTTTACATTAAATAGTGAATTTTTATTTTTTTTTAAATTTGTTAAAATTTTATTTAGTTTAGTACTGACGTTACTTTATCAGTATTTTTGGCAGCAATAGAATTATCAAAGAAATGAAGAAAGCGTTTGAGTTCTTCTGGTTTTAGCGGCCCAGTATCTGCTTGAGGAATGTTGTCTGATGAGAGACATCCAAATAAATATTGCTATGAATTGCTCTATTTCCTTAGAGTTACTTGTAATTAGTGTGTTTAGTTTTTTTTTTCTGTGCGCTGTACGAACATGTTGGCTCTACCAGTTGAGAAATAAAGAAATAAATTAAAAAGCCTTTGGAACGATTGCCTCAAAAATAAATTTTGTTGAGGATCTCTTACAGTTTTTGAATCTTTTTTTAAATTTATTTTAGTAATTACAAAAATTGTTATGTTTCCATTTGGAAACAGTATGCAATAGGGGGTTAATCCCAAAATGACAATTTCGGTTCCTCAAGTTATAGTTCCAAATGTCACCATTTTGTTTGTAGCTTAATTGTATTCCAGTATATTAAACTGCATATCTAAGTCGTTTTAAAAATTTTGAAGGCAATTCCACCAGTGACAATGCTTTCAAATTTTTTTTAATCCCAAAAAGCAATTTTCGCTTGCTCAAATCCAAGTTTTGAATATTTTTGTGTTTCTAGTTCCAAAATAACAATTTTTTTTCAGTATGTCAAGAACACATGATTTCTAAGTAGTTTTGAATTTTTTATGACAGTTCCACGAGTCATAATGTTTTCTTTTTTATATTTCTAATACGAAAATGCAAATTGCGCTATCTCAAATTCAAGTTTTAAAAGTCGCCATTTTGTTTCTAGCTAAAACTTTCTTTAATTGTTTTCTAATATGTTAAAAATGCATTATTTCTAAGCAGTTTTGGAAATTTTGAAAATAATTACACCTTAATTTTTTTTAGTTTTTCCAATCTCATGTAAATTTTGCTTCCTGTTTCTAGCCTAAAAATATTAATTATTTTCTACTGCGTGAAAATGCATTACTTTTGAGCAGTTTTAAAAATTCTGAAGATAATTCCGGGAGTAATAAAGCTTTTAGAATTTTTCTAATCCCAAGATGTAAATTTTGCTTACGCAAATTCAAGTTACGAATGTTAGCATTTTGTTACCAGCTTAAAAATATCAATTGTTTTCTGGTATGTCAAAAATGCATCATTTCTAAGTGGTTTTGAAATTTTTTATGACAGTTCCACGAGTCATAATGTTTTTTTTTATATTTCTAATCCGAAAATGCAAATTACGCTATCTAAAATTCAAGTTTTAAAAGTCGCCATTTTGTTTCTAGCTAAAACTTTCTTTAATTGTTTTCTAATATGTTAAAAATGCATTATTTCTAAGCAGTTTTGGAAATTTTGAAAATAATTACACCTTAATTTTTTTTAGTTTTTCCAATCTCATGTAAATTTTGCTTCCTGTTTCTAGCCTAAAAATATTAATTATTTTCTACTGCGTGAAAATGCATTATTTTTGAGCAGTTTCAAAAATTCTGAAGATAATTCCAGGAGTAATAAAGCTTTTAGAATTTTTCTAATCCCAAGATGTAAATTTTGCTTACGCAAATTCAAGTTATGAATTTCGACAAGAATGTCGACATTTTGTTACCAGCTTAAAAATATCAATTGTTTTCTAGTATGTCAAAAATGGAACATTTGTAAGTGGGTTTAGTAGTTTATGAGTGATAATATTTCCAATCCGAAGATATAAAGTTCGCTTCCTGGAAATCAAGTCTCGCAGGTCACCATCATGTTTCTAGCCTTAAAATATTAATTGTTTTCCAGTATGTCAAACGTGCAGTAATTATAAGTAGTTTTGAAAATTATGAAAACCATTCCATGATATATATTTTTTAATATTCCTAATTCCAAGATTAAAAGTTTCGCTTACTCGAATTCAAGTTTAGAATGTCGCCATTTTTTTTTCTAGCTTAGAAGTGACAATTGGTTTATGGGTTATAAAAAATACATTATTTCTAAGCTGTTTTGTAAATTCCGAAGATAATTCTAGTGAATTATTTTAGAATTTTTCTAATCTCAGGATACAAATTTCGCTTACTCGAATTCAAGTTACGAATGCCGCCATTTTGTTTCCAGCTTAAAAAATATCAATAGTTTTCTAGTATGTCAAAAATGCATTATTTCTAAGGATGTAGTTTTAAAAATTTTGAACACAATTCCACAAGTGATAATTCGCAAATTTTGTTTTCTCAAATTGAAGTTTTGAATGTCTCCATTTTGTTTCCAGCTTAGAAATGTCAATTGTTTTCTAGTATGTTAAAAATGCATTATATCCAAGTCATTTTAAAGATTTTGACGACAATTGCGCGAGTGAAAATGCTTTTAAATTTCTTCAAATCCCAAAAAGCAATTTTCGCTTCCTCAAATTCAAGTTTCGAATGTCGTCATTTTGTTTCTGGCCTTAAAATATCAATTGTTTTTCAGTATGTCAAGAATGCATTATTTCTAAGTAGTTTTGGAAATTCCTACGACAATTCCACGAGTGATAATGTATATTTTTTTTTAATATTTCTAATCCGAAAATGCAAATTGCGCTTTCTAAGACAAGTTTTAAAAGGCTCCATTTTGTTTCTAAGTAAAATTTGTATTAACTGTTTCCTAATATATTGAAAATGCATTATTTCTAAGTAGTTTAGCAACTTCTGAAGATAATTCAATAAGTAGCTTTGGAAATTTTAAAGACAATTCCACAAGTGATATTTTCTTTTTCAATTTTTCTAAGATTCAAATTTCACTTTCGAATGTTGGCATTTTGTTTCTAGCTTAAAAAAGTAAATTGTTTTTTGGTATGTCAAAAATGCATTATTTGTAAGTAGATTTTAAAATTTTGAAGATAATGTTGAAGACAATGAATATCAAAAATCAGTTGCAGCTCGCGATAGTGTCAACTTTTGTATATTAAATTAAATAGATTTTACAATATGTTTTGGTAGTGGAACTTATCTTCCCAACGGATTTTCAAAACTCCGTTCATCATGGCCATTAGAACGCGTTCTTGAAAGAAATTGGCTAGAAGTAGAAGCCGAATTATTTCTGTTTCGGCCGCTTTAGATTCCAAAATTGCCTGCACGCTCAGAGAGAGTTTTTAGTTGGTAGAATTATTAATATCTACTTCTATTACCATCCTTAATATTATTAGAACAGATTTTTCCAATTTTATATTTTTTATGTTTGATTTAAGAAGACTGATTTTTTTAATTTTTATTAGCTAATGAATATTTTAATTTTGTTTTTTTTTTAGGATATTCTCTTGACTTGTAACTTCTTTTTTGGCCCATATATGGCCGATATGACTGGCCGATATGGCCGATATACCGATCGGTATCGGTACATCTCTCTTTTGAAGGAAGGATGGTTGACGGGAATTCGGGTTGAGGAAGTGCGGATGATTTGGAATTGACGTAAGCATGTACTATTCGGCCACCAACGATAATTACATTGAGATTTTATTTTAATAATGAATGGGACATACACTAGACATTAGAGTGGTTGTTATTTTAGAAGTATATGAAAATCAACGGGACAACCCGGAAACTTGTTCGTATAGATGAAAACCTAATAACCGTAAATTTTGAGCCATATCGAACATTGCGTAACCGAGCCCTAGCCCTCTAAAATTTAAAAAAGTGGGTTTATTCCCTTTTTTCATTTTGGTCCACCCTAATATTAAACGGTCCACCCTAATGGCCAAATTATATATTATGTCGATAGAGGGCGTTAATGTGAATCCAAAACGTGTTTATTTGTTGAAATTGAAGTAAAATTGACGAAGTTATTAATGTTTAACGAAACTACAAGCCAAAGATCCAAAATATCGGCCGGAAAATCAAAAACCCTGGACTAAAAGTAAAAAAATGCAGACCGAAAACTTGAGAATTCAAGTAAAGGAAAATTAATTTGCCATTTTCAGTCCCAAAATAATAAGCTCAGAGTAAATTTCTGGCCAGAAACTCGGAAATAATAGCCAGGAAATAAAAAATAAAATCACCCAAAAAAATCAATCATTCAAGTTAAAAAATCTAAAAAAATATGAAGAAAATCATAAATTTAGACCAAAGTCGAAAATTCGGGACTAAAAATCAAAAACGCAGATTTAAAAAATTGAACAAAATTTCGGCCAAAATAAGGAAAAATCTATACCGCAAAGTCGAAAATGCAAGTAAAAAATCTAAAATAGAGGCCAAAAAATGAAAAATCAACAATCGTGGCCAAAAATCGAACATTTTGACTCGGGCCTAAAAATAAAAAATGCAGACCAAACAAATCAAAATTTTCTGCCAAAATAAAGGAAATGTAGGACAGAAGATTCTGAATTTAGACTACAAAATCAAAAATGCAGGTCAAAAATCAGAAATATATAGTAAAAAAAATCCACAATCGGTACCAAAAAATCAAACATTTTGACCAAAACTCGAAAACTCTGGTTTAAAAATCAAAAATGTAGACACAACAATCAATCATTAAGGTTACAAATTCAAACTATAGGACCAAAAATAAGAAATTCGAGCCTAAAAATTAAAAATACGGACCAGAAAATTGAAAATTTAGGCCAAAATAAAGAATATTTCGACTGAATGATCACAAAAAACCAAAAAATTAGTCAACAATCGAAAAAAACAGGCCAAAGATCTTAAATATGAGCCAAAAAATCAAAAATCCCGGTCTAGAAATAAAAAATGGTGACCAAAAAATTGAAAATTCAAGTAAAAGAAAAACAATTGTTCTTATATATTTTTATATTAATAGAATTAATATAATTTTTCATAATTTTGCGCTCTGTTCAAAAAATTGTATCACATAATTTGATCAAGGTGTGTGTCCCGCTTTTTCTAATACCTTCATATCGAATGAATTTTGAGTTTTTTAGGAAAGTTTCAAATCGATTTTTATATTTATTTGAAGCCGCCAAAATTATAACAATTTTTTGCGATTTTTCGCAGTGATGACATGAAATTATGACAAAATCTGGTGATGGTGTATAAGCAGTTTTCCGCATAATAATAATAATCTCAAATGATTTTTGAGTAATTTCGGAAAATTTTAAGTTTTTGTTTGACAATTGTTTTTGTAAATTCTTGAGAGCATTAAAATGATTAAAAAATTTCATAAGTTCACGTGCTGTTCAAGTCAAAAATTGGTTTTGATATTTATCCAGATTTTCCTAAAATCATAATTTCGAATAAATTTTGAGTTATTTTGGAAGGTTTTAAATCGTTGGCAGTTGTTTTTATATTTATTTTAAGCCACCAAAATTATGACAATCTTTTTACGATAATTCGCACTGATTACAAGAAATTATCACAAAATCTGGTGATGGTGTGTAAGTATTTGTTTACTTAATAATAATCTCTAATGATTTTTGAGTAATTTTAGAAAATTTTGGGTCCATAACAATTGTTTTTGTATTTTTTGGAAGCAATAAAATTATTACAATTTTCATAATTTCGCGCGCTGTTCGAATAGAAGTATCACAAAATTTGGTTCTGGTGTGTATCCAGATTTTCCCAAAATCGTAATTTCGAATGATTTTTGAGTTATTTTGGAAAGTTTTGATTTGATGGCAATTGTCTTTATATTTATTTAAAGCCACCAAAATTATAACAATTTTTCACGATTTTTCGTGATAACTGACTACATAAAATCTGCTCATTTCTCACATAATAATAATAATTTCGAATGATTTCTAAGTAATTTTAGAAAATTTTAAGTCGACAACAATTGTTTTTATATTTGTTTGAGAGCATTAAAATAATTACAATTTTCCATAATTTCGTGCGCCGTTCAAATAAATGTACACAAAATTTGGTTTTGTTGTGTATCCAGATTATTTCGACATCATAATTTCGAATGTATTTTGAGTTATTTTAGAAAGTTTCAAATCGATTGCAATTATTTTTGTATTTATTTTAAACCATTAAAATTACTACAATTTTTCATAGTTTCGCGCGCTATTGAAATAAAATTTATGTAAAATTTGACGTTGGTATGGAGCTACCTTTTCAGGAAAACATAATCTCGATTGAATTTTGAGTAATTTTGGAAATAGAACGATAACCACAAGCATTGCATTTATCAGTGAAGGGATCACATCTGCTTTAGACAAGTGTAAAATAAGTGACAGAAATGCCGCGCATCTTCTAATTACCGTCGATGAAGGATTGGGTCGCAAAACATCGAAATATACAAGTATGATATAACTGAAACATTCACAACTCTGTCAATTTTAGTCAGATTTTAACAAATTCGTATTAACTTCCTCTGTCAACACAGTATATCATTTGACCATTAGGGTGGACCGTTTAATATTAGGGGGGCTAAAATGAAAAAACGGGGAAAAAAACGATTTTTTGTTCAAATTTTAGACGCCCAGGGCTTGGTTAGGCCATGGTCGGTATAGCTCAAAATTTGCAGTTATTATTTTTTATCTATACGAATAAGTTTCCGGGTTGTCCCGCTGATTTGCACATACTTCGAAACTTCACCATATATGCTATAATCACTCTACTAGACATCCATGGACCCGCATGGCCACTTCTTCGTTCCGAAAAAGTGACCGCACGGATGGGATTCGAACCCACGACCACGAGGCCCGTGAGCAGAAGCTCTAGTCACTAGGCCACCGCGGCCTCTTCTCTATTTTAAGTGTACGTTTTGCAGGATTTGAAACGTCAAAGTGATGAAAGAAGTTATCCTTCAAATTCTAATCATTTTTACCGTCAGTTTACTCGAAAACTAAAGAGGTTTCACAAAAAACAAACGTATTCTTTATTCTTCATTTTAGCATTATCTACATTTTTTTTTAATCAAATAAATAAAATTTTCAATGATTTTTTTTTCTAAAAACAAAAGATTTTATGAAACAATGTTCACGATTACAATACCTTGTAACAGAGTAAGTAAAAAATTAATAAATCAAAACAATAAACTATGATCCTTCCGAAAAATATAAACAGGATACTCGAATCCGTTCTAAATTAACAGAATTTCTACGCTGCAGTCAATTTCATTTTCCACGATCTGACTCATTATCTCCGTTAATTAACAACAGACCTTTAAGCCCAATTCTAATGAACACCAACCACATGGGCCGACCGACGACGAGTCTCCCTCCGCCCGGCTGTCGAGATGACATTTCATGCCATGCTCTAATACACGTCACAGTTTAATTGATATGATACACTGTCACATGAATATTATTTATTCGATAAATTTAGACGGGCAGTAAACACGTATTGGGTTACTCGTCGCCTTTGAGGAATTCCGTCCGATGAGTCGTGGGCGTCGGAGTAAAAAGGGCGCATTAAATCTCCTCCGCGGAGATACAGAAGAAGAGATATGTCAATAAAAAAGTACGTTTTATAATCATCAATCTTCTCCCGGGGAAACGAGACCGTATTTATTTTTAGATAATTACGCTCCTTTATGTTTACCCTCGGCTCGAATGCGTGTCTATTATCAAATATTTCTATATCATTAGGGTACTTCCAGTTTCAGGCATGCCGCAGCAGGTTCGTAAATTAAGGGAAGGTAAAGTGAAGTGATAAATCTTACTTTTTCAGTTTCTTCCAATTAGATCGCTAAGGGGTTTGTGTCAGTGACGGCTCGCGGTGTGATTCATGGTATGGCTGAGGTAGCAGAGGTGGTAATACAGATGGTTGCGGCCACGCCGCCAGCTGTCTCTGCTACCTCGGCCGTACCGTGAGTCACCCCGCGAGACAGTCACTGGTTTGTGTACGTATTTATAAATTCAAATAAGAATTATTAAATAAATTCAAAGACGAAAATTAGCCTGAATATCTCAAATTTGGGACACACTGTATAAAATTTTTGTTACATTAAAAAGAGCGCAATTTAAAATACTAATCGACCTGTTCGAGCATTTTTCCGAAAAATTAACTTTCTTTGATTTACTGAATTTATTCTAAGTTAGAGACTCGCCCTGTATAAATTTTCAACCTGTTCCTAACTTATTCATATATCCATACACTCAAGCTATATTTCGTCTTTATTGAATTTACTTAATGCTTCTGCAAGAAGTGAGGGTTTTTCAATTTTGATTAAGAATTATTAGGATAAATAAATTTACTCATTTTTGGGTTTTTTAAAAGCCGAATTGTTTTTGGCGCATGCCTAACCTTATACTCTCCGAAAACGCCAACCTGTATTTTGTTCTTACATTTTCCTTGATATAGTACTGTGGCTCGTTCCTATTCCTATCTTCCAATCAGTTGAACAACAATCAAGGGTTTTACAGATAAAAAAATAAATCAACGAAAAATCGACTTGCATTGATTCTGCAGATATAAATCAGACAGTGGAAGTAGTCGAGGAATGTATTTTACTGATTTAAGGATAGGATTGGACCCACCCACCGCTTTCCGATTTATTCAATCTCCAGTTGCAAACGGAATTTTCCCATAAACTATTCTCGTTGGAATAATAAAACTAGAAATTGCAATTGAAGTAGAAATTAAACCAGAGGATGGTGGGTGGGCCTTAACCCTCATCAGTTGAATCACGATCAAGTGGTGGGTAGGCCCTAACCCTCAACAGTTGAATCGGAACTATTCTCGTTCGAATAATTAAATAGAAACTAGAATTTGCAATTGAAGTAAAAACTAAACCCTCAACATTTGAATCACAATCAAGGGTTTCACAGAAATCAAATCAACAAAAAGTATTGATTCCGCCAATATATACCGGGCTATAAAAGCGAGGAAGAAAGTGTTTAATTGATCAAAAGGTAGGATAGGGCCCACCCATCACACCCTGTTTAAATTAAATCTTTACCTAGAAACTGAATACTCAAGTAAATAAAATATTCTTGGTGGAATAATAAAATGGAAAAATTACCAAAACCAGTACTTGTAATTAAAGTTTAAAGTAAACCAAAAAGAGGTGGGTGATCTTTATACCGCCAGCCAATTATTTTAACGACAATAAAAGGTTTTACAGATGTAAAAAAGAAATTGAGTTGTAAGTATGGATTATGTTGCTATAAACAAGACAAGTGATCAAGGTTACTGTTTTACTGATTGTGAGTTAAGAAAGAACCCACCCACCATTTAATTCAATTTTTAACTACAAACCGAATCTTCAGACAAATGAAATATTTTTGTTGGAATAATTAAATTAAAAATCACTTAAATAAGTACTTTAATTTAAAGTTGAAATTATCAGTTCAGCCATCAAGGATTTTACAAATGGAAAAAATAAATGAACAAAATATTCAATTGCAAGTGGTGATTGTGCCCACCCACCACTCTCCGGTTTAATTTACTAATTACCTAAAGTGAGTCTTTTTTTTCAAAAATGAAAAAAAACAACGATTTTTTATCGTCGATTCTGATTCTACGTATAAAAAAATGTATTTCACATTTTTCCCATTATTAGAAGTAATCGCTATTTGAAAACAAAATGGGAGAGGCGAGCGTAAGATTTTTCACTCTTGAAGAATTTACTTTGTTAAGTTTAGGTACATTTTTCTTCAAAACTATAAAAGCTATCATTGCGATTTTTGTTTTGTTTTAAAGGTGGTATCGATACCTACCAAAATGGCTGAGATTATTTCCATATCTTAAGTAGCGGGTTTTTTTTTAATATACAGTGCGCGCCAAAAGTATGAAATACTTCAAGTAAAACTGAAATAAAAAAATCAAATATTTTTGGAAAAAATACTTAAATTGGTCGATTTTTTTTTAATACACATTTTTGCATAAAAGTCGAATTTCAGTCTCAAAAATGTGTTATGTAATATAGCAACATTTTTTACTGCCAGTTCTCAAAATCAAGAACAAAAATAGGGGGTTGTCATTTAAAAAGAAAATGGCTGACGTCTACATTCTATTACAGTATACAATTATTTTTCTTTTCGACAATGTTTCATGTGATTATATTTATTTATGTATGTATTGTATGAACACTGAAATAAATTGCCTTATAATTATTATTATTATTATTACTAATACAAATGGTGACTGAAAATCGACTTTCATGCAAAAATGCGTGATTTTTTTCAAAAATATTTTATTTCGTTTTTTACTGATTTTTGTTTGTGTCATAGGAAACTGGTCCATTCGACAAGAGTTCAATTAACTGTATATATTGATTTCTAATTATTTATTATATATACAGGGTGCCCGTTTTTCGAGCGGAACCATGGGGATTTCAGTTATCTTAAGAGATACGAGATTGGTTAAATTAGGATTAATAATCTGTTGAGAAATTGGAGTTATCATTTTTGTTTTCAAAAAATCGCGAAAAAATAAAAACATTCAATTTTCATGTTTACTTTTTTATTCGACAACTATTACTATTGCGCATTTTGCACTGAGACATTAATAGAGCACTTTTTAATGGAGGATCAAAATATGTTATTAGATTTATTGTAGCTTTCAAGATGGCGGAGAAACAATAGATAACTTTTGTTTTTCTTATGGCCGCCATATTGGATTTCTACATTTTCTAATTCAAGATTTTCTTCTGTTTACGATGATATATCACACATTATGTTTTAATTTTACATTTGAGCCAAAATTTTAAAAGTATTATTTTTGTAAAGAGTGCCATGTAAACAAAATCAATACTTTTGTTCAAAACAAAATGTAACAGTTCCATTTAAACTTCTTTCTTGGAATTTACTTTACTGGTAACTTTATCGTAAAAATGAAATTTTCAAGTGAAGAAAAACGCGATATGTTAGAAATTTATTCCCATTTATTCCCATAAAAATGTGCAAGTCTCAATGGAGGTGTATCTTCAGAAATATCCGAGAAATTTATCCCCATTGGATTACTTTTTATGGGGAACTTTGAAAAATAAGATTTATCAAAGCGTTCCAGCCAATATTAATGAACTGCGTAGAAGTATCGTTGATTCTATAAATAATATTAGAAGAAATATTAGGAGGGCAATTTATAATTTAAGAAAAAGAGCAGAATTGTGTCTGGAAGTGTAATGTGAACAATTTGAACACTTATTGTAGCATTATGTTTTCTAGTAGTTTTAAATGTTGTAATAAATTCCTGAGATTATTATTCGTTTATAGATTGTATTTTTTATGTAAACCCAACTTCACCTAAACAGAAGTGTTGATAAATGAGTGCATATTCCCTTACTTGATTGTAGTTGAATTAAATAATAAAATAAAATGTAACATTTTGTTTTATAGGCTTTGTAATACTCATTGTTGTAGAAAAGTTTGATGTTTGCATGGCACTCTTTACATATCTTTATATATCATCGTAAACAGAAAAAAAATTGGCATTAGAAAATGTAAAAATCCAATATGGCGCCCATAAGAAAAACAAAAGTTGTCTATTGTTTCTCCGCCATCTTCAAAGCCACAATAAATCTAATTAAAAAGTGCTCTAATAATGTCTTAGTGCAAAATGCGTAATAGTAATAGTTTTCGAATAAAAAATAAAAAAGGAAAATTGAACATTTTCATTTTTTTCGCGATTTTTTTAAAACAAAAAAGGTAACTCAAATTTCTCAACAGATTATTAATCAACATTATAATACACAACTTTTCCCTAATTTAACCAACCTCGCATCTCTTAAGATAACTGAAATCCTCAGGGATATACGGGCACCCTGTATACTCAATTATATATTATGTAATGATTGGGGGGACATACACTGGACATCCATTCGTTCCAAAAAAGTGACCCCACGGATGGGATTCGAACCCACGACCACGAGGCCCGTGAGCAGGTGCTCTACACACTGGGCCACCGCGGCCCCCTCGCTGAATTTATTCTATACTTTAGGCGCGCACTGTATAAGGAACTAGAAAACATTTTTTTTTCTTCATGTCATAATTCTAAATCCAATTAATATTATTTTTAATTCTTCAGCCACAAACACTTATTTTGGAGGTGAGAACATGTGTGCAAAATTTTAGAGAAATCGGTCTAGTAGTTTTCTTGAAAAGTGTACCTAAAAATCACGTTTTTTCTAAAGGAAGTGACCCCCTTAAATAAATCAAATATATTTCTTGGAATATTCAAATTGAAGAATCACTAAATCTAGTGTTTGCATTTAAAGTTAAAATTAAACCAGAGGGTGACCTCTATCCCACCCTCCAATCAGTTGAACCACAATCAAGGATCATACATGTAATAAATAAATAAATGAAAAATTTATTTGTAAATATCGATTCTGATATAAACTATAGAAGTGATCTAGGAACGTGTTCATTGATTGGAGGATAGGATAGTGCCCACCCACCACTATTTAGTTTAATTAAATCTGTAAGCACAAACCGAATCTTCAGGTAAATGAAGAGTTCTTAGAATTGGGTAGAAATTAAGTACTTTTTAATTTATAAAAAAAAAATATGTTGTGACCGGTTTTGGCATACGTCATCTTCGGGCAAAACCGGTCGCAAAATGAATTTTAAACGAATTAAGGAAGTACCAAATTTCTACACAATTCACTCACCTTAATCATGAATTCTTAGAATATTCAAATAGAAGAATCACTAAAACCAGTATTTGTATCTAAAGCTAAATCTCACTCTTCAATCAAGGATTTGCAGATGTTAAAAATAAAGCAACGAAGATTTGACTTGCTAGTATTTATTCTGATGATAAAAACTGGACTATACAAGGTGTGGCAATTAAGTTCCGAGACTGATTTTTTCTAACGCACACCTGCGTAGCGAGGAGAATGAAAGGCGCGTGGTTTAGATCTATATCGGCCCTTGACCTCGGGTAAAAATTTCAAGCAGCTGTAGTAAACAGTCTCGTTGTAATCGTCAAATAACGAAGGTGAAAAAACTGCGCGCGCCGATAAAATGTTGGATAAAAAAATTGAGCAAGTTTTTGTTAAAACGAGGACGACGGAAAGCTATAAAACTTTACAGACGGTTTACGGGGATGATTGCCTATCCCGTGCCAGAGTTTTTGAGTGGTACAAACATTTTCAGGAGGGGAGAGATAATGTTGAAGATGACAAACCCCCCGGGTGGCCTCTGACTTCAAAAAGTGACTTGAACGTTCAAAAAGTGACCGAGTTGGTTCGAAAAGATCGTCCATTAAGTATTAGGGCCATTGCTGAATATGTGAACAGTAATAAAGAAACTGTGAGACAAATTTTGCATGAGGAACTAAACATTAGGAAAGTGTGTGCTAAACTTGTGCGCAGACTCCTAACGGCGGAACAGAAAATGCATCGTAAAGACATACGTTCTGACACCCTGGAATGCATCGAAAAGGACTCGGACTTCTTGTCAAGAGTTATAACTTGTGACGAAACATGGAAACAAAAATCGGCGCAGCTACTCAAGTGCTTGTTGGAAGATGACCTGCAGCACTGCTTCGCACAGTGGAAGATTCGCATGGAGCGGTGTAGGGATGTATATTGAAGGGGAAAAATGAAAAATTGTAAAAAATTACGAAATAAATATGTTATAGCAATAGTCTCGGGAGTTAATTGCCACAACTCGTAGAAGCAATCTCGAGGAATGTGTTTGACTGCTTGACGCTCACCACCTTCTAGTTTAATTTAATATTTATCTAGAAACCTGATCTTCAGGTTAATAAAATAATCAAATGAAAGAGTCACTAAAACCAGTATTTGTAATTAAAGGTAAAAGTAAATGGTGGGTGGACTCAATCCCACCCTTGAATTATTTTAGCCACAGTAAAAGGTTTTACAGATGTAAAATATAAATCCAGAAAAAAATAAGTGGTTTGTATTGATTCTGCGGGTATAAACAGAACTATTGAAGTAATCGAGGAATATGTTGTATTAATGGGAAGGGCCCACCCACCATGAGAAAGGCCCACCCACCACGAGAAAGGCCCACCCACCACACGTTGATTTAATTTCATCTTTAACAACTGTTCAGTACATATTTACGCGGAACGTTTAATTCGCGAAATCCAAAACCAAAAAACCTATCATGTGATTATCCCCCCAAAACTCTCAAGGAGGATGAACAGAACGAGAAGAGCAGTGATCGAGCAAATGTGTGTCCATAGTTTTTAAGTAGATTTAATACATAAGCTACCTAGCTACACGTTTTCGTTGTAATCGAATAGTCAACAGTGCCATTACAAAGGAGTTGCAGCCTACAGATGAGTCCAACTTCCTCTCCGTCCATTCATTGTCGCTTTTAGCTTACCACTAATTGTCGGGAGAATTCTAGAAATAAAGTACAGCCCACGGTCCTCCCGAGTTTCTCTCTCAAACAATTACAAACCGTATCTTCGGATAAATTAAATATTCTTGTTGGAATAATTAAATTCAAAATCCCTAAACTCGGTACATATTTGTAATTAAAGTTTAAATTAAACCAGTGAATGGTGGGTGAAAACTATATCATCCTCCAAGAGTTGAGCCTCAGTCAAGGGCTTCACAGATATAAAAAACTCTACCCAAGGAACGTGTTTATTGATTGGAGGATAGGGTAGTTCCCACCCCCCACCATTTGGTTTGATTTAATCTTTAAGCACAAATCGAATCTTTAGGTAAATGAACAATTCTTAAATGGGAGAATCACTAAAACCAGTATTTGTATCTAAATTCAAAATTTAGCCAGATGGTGGTGGGTGGGCTCTATCGCACCCTACAATCAGTTGAACTACAACTAAGAATTTTGCAAATGTACAAATAAATCTGTGAAAAATTGAATTGTTTTCATGCATAAACTGATTAGAGTGAAGGATAAAGTCTACCCACCACCCTCTGGCATAAATGCATATTTTACTATAACCTGAATCTTCAGGTAATTGAAATATTCTTGTTAGAATAAAAAAATGAAACCAAGTTTTTGGATGACCAGTAAACTACAATTTGGTTTTACTAAATTTAAAATTGATATAATAAAAAAAAGCTGTGAAGGTTAGCCTGTTTTGTGTTACACCCGGTATATAAATAAAATTATTTTGATAAGTTCTATATTGTATTAATACAGGGTGAGTTTTTTCGATGTTCTCTATCGGGATCTCGGAAACTATAGAGATAGAGAAACTGTTAAATGAGCAAAAAAGTGCAGTTTTACAAGCCCAATAAAATAACACTTTCAAACTTTTCAAAAAAAGTGAAGGGTAACTAGATATTTTGAGAAATGTAAAAAGTGTCAATTTTTTCAAATAAATATATCTCGATTATGACATAAACTTTGTTTAGCACTATGAAAATAATAACTGCAATATTTTATTGTTGTTATAAACAGCTAAAATTGTTTTACTTTTTCATGGCTAACTATGTTTTTTTTTATAATAAAACTTAAAAGTGACTGTAACTCGCTTATTTTTAGAAAAAACTATGTCATATGTGATATTAGATTAATTAAAAAAATAGTCTTTCGAATGAGGTCCTAGCCAACAATGGTTTCTATTTAAAAAAATGTAAGTTTGCGTGATATCTCAAAAAATAAGGGCTTTAAAATTTTTCTGAATTTATTTTATTAAGCTACGTAAAATTATCTACAGCTTTGTCCTTCGCAGTTTTTTTCTATCTGTTATAATAAACGAGATATATTTATTTGAAAAAATTGACACTTTTTACATTTTTCAAAATATCAAGTTACCCTTCACTTTTTTTGAAAACTTTGAAAGTGTTATTTTATTGGGGTCATAAAACTGCACTTCTTTGTCCATTTAACCGTTTCTTTATCTCTTATAGTTTCCGAGATCCCCATAGAGAACATCGAAAAAAAAAATCACCGTCTAATTTAAACTGAAAACAAACGATGAAACTAACTATTATACCATGAAATCGGAGGTAACATGATTACTTTTAAAACATCAAACTTTCGTAATAAAATTGCACACTTTTTCATGCGTGTATTTGTTATTCAAAATTAAATTTTCAAACTTTCTTTAACCGAGTTAGCGGTGAATACATTATGCCCACTAACTGTAGCTAAAATAATATCAATAACCATAACAACACTACTTCCATCGAGTTTATATCCCACTTCGAGTCCCATAAACATTGAAAATTTATAGCCAAATAGCAACAACGACGTTGTTGGTGTCTAATGTAGGTTATATTCAAATTAGTGGAAACGCAATAATACTAACAAGACCCGATTGCGAAACTGTTTTATTCCACATTAAACCGCACTGTTAATAATAATAATTTTGTTATTATTTATTAAGTGCACACATCCGACCACTCTATATTTAAACCTCATTTCGTATTCATCGATTCCTTCGTTCCGATCCGTTTCATTCACTTAGGAAATGCAAATTGTCGCGAAATATTTCTAATTAAGTTGTCCAATAATTTTATCACATGCTTTACTTAATTAAGAGCTAATATTAGAAATGCTTTTTATTAACATAAATTCAATTTTTTCACGTCAAACACTAGTAGTTGTAATAAACTCAATAATTTATAGTAATGAATTTCCTGAAACGACTTGATACAAATATAAAATATAAAAAGGGTTTGAGATTGAAAATGTTGTCAAAACTTTATTTATTATTTTAATCTGTATGTTGTAATTACGTTGAGAAAATTCGATAGATTTCGACTTTTTTTTACATTTTAGAATGTAATTTCATTTATCTACAAGCAAGTAATTGTATTTTACTTAAATTTATAAGTTATAAGTTTTGTTTTAGATTTATAAAATAAAACTTGTGAACGTTGAACGTATTCCGGAATCGGTTGGCAAACTTAATTTAAAACACCGCCACAGACCTCCACTCTCTCTCTCCGCTAATCCGAAAATTTTCCAACAAACAGTGTCCCTTCCAAATAGCAACTTGGGGCGAACACATGTTCTTTTCCTGCCCTTAGGTGCGTCGTTAAATTCCACTTTATTTGCACGGACCTATCCGTGGCCCTTCTTGTCCCGCACGAGTTTTCACTTTTATGATTTCCCCGAAAAGTACGCACGCACTCACCTAACATCCGAGGGCTTAAAGGGACGCTTTTGTTATATTCGCACCGCTATTATTGCGGTATTACGCAGAGAGATTGGCGCAAGGCCCTTTCTGAAGATCTTCTACCTTACGAGAGGTAACTTGATATTTTTCAGGTGAAGATTAAAGGCAACACAATGCATCAAAAATATTTTGAAATGGGATATCTTTGTGGATAATGTATTGTGGTTTTTAATACAATTCCTGTTTATTAGTAAAATATAAGAACTTAAAGCATTAAGTATTGATTACGCAATAAAGGGTAAAAAAACGATAATTTTCATAATCTAAAATTTGAGTCTTACACTGACCACATGTATTTTTTTAAATATTATTTTATTCATCTATAATCAAGTAATTTTATTTTACATTTATTTATTAAAAGGTTCTGAATTATAAAAATGCTTTGTCCGGATATACCTCCTTCGTGAGGTGAATACTGCCGTCGCCCGTTTTTTAAATGTAACAATACTTCAAACACCGAACCTTCTTAATTCACAGGATTTATAATAATAATAACAATAATTACTTTAATTATGTCAATAAACAAATGTACATACGTGAGCAGACATTAATTGAGACACTAGATAAGGAATTGGCATATACAAAATACAGGGCGTTCCATTAAAAAAATACAACTTGTGTAACTCAAACATGGAACACCCTGTATACATGAAAATATTTTTAGAACATGCACTCCGGCACGATCTGAGTTAATCCATCAACATATTTTTCTTACAACTTATAGAGTGAGCACATCTTTCAGAACTTTGCTTTAGACTTTTTTTTAGAGTTTTTTTGAAATTTTTTTCAGGACTTATCTCTAAAATTAGTTTCAGGAATCTTTCCTCAGGATAGTTTTTTCATGGAATTTCTTACAGAATTTTTTACAGACTTTTTTAAGGACCATTTCAGGACTTTGTCCTGGACTTCTTTTAGATTTTTTTCGAAATGTTTTTAAAGATTTTTTTCTCTGCAACTTGTTTCAGGAATTTTTCCTCAGGACTTTAATTTCAGAACTATTTTTTTTTAATTTCTTAAAAAAAATTATCTGAGAAATTATTGTCAGGAGTTTTTATTCAGGAATTTTTTTCTCTTTAATTTGTTACAGACAATTTTTGAAAAAAATTTCCTCAAGAATTTTTGTAAGACTTTTTTAAGGACTTTTTTAGGATTTTTTTGAGACTTTTTTTTCAGGACTTTATCTCTACAATTTGTTTCATGGACTTTTTCCTCAGGACTTTTTTTTCGCGAAATTTCTTACGGAATTTCTTTTCATGAATATTATTTAGGAAGTTATATGCAGGAATTTTTTTTCCGAAAATTTTTTAAGGAATTTTTTGTAGGGTTTTTCCTGGGGAATTTTCCAAGACTTTTTTTAAGGACTTTTTGAGTACTTTTTTTTTAGGACTTTATTCTACACTTTTTAAGACTTTGTTTTCGGGTGTTTTTTCATTTAGGACCTTATTCTCCCCAATTAGTTTCACGTATTTTTCCTTAGGACTGTTTTTTTTTGGGAAATTTTGTCAGAAATCTTTATTCAGAAATTTTTTTTGTCAATTTTTCTCTGCAATTTGTTTGCAGGGTTTTTTCTCGGGATTTTTAAAAGACTTTTTTAGGACTCTTTCAGCACTTAGTTTTGGACTTTTTGAAGGCATTGTTTTCAGGAACTTTTTCTCGATTTTTTCAGGCCTTTTTGTTTGTAATTTGTTTAAGGAATTTTTCCTCTGGACTGTTTTTCAGGACTTTTTCTTCGGAAATTCCTTACAGGATTTTTTTTTAGAATTAATTGTCAGGAATATTTATTTATCTGGACTTTTTCATGAATGTTTTCAGACTTTTCATGTCTGGAATTTGTTGCAGGAATTTTTTCGGGAATATATGTTCAGGCATTTTTGTTAGAAATTGTGGTCAGGAATTTTTTTGAGAATTTTTTCTCAGCAACTTGTTAAAAATAAATTTCAGGAAATTTCTTGCAGAATTTTTTTCAGGAATTTTGTCGGGAATTTTTGTCACGAATTTTAGTCAGGAATTTTTACTCAGGAATTTTTATTCGAATAATTTGTTTCAGAAATGTTTTTGCTCAGGAATTTTTACAAGACTTTTTATAAGGACCTTTTTTCACGACTTTATTCTAGACCTTTTAAGACTTTGTTTTTAATGGTTTTTCAGACTTTTCATGTCTGGAATTTCTTGCAGGAATTGTTTTCGGGAATTTTTGTCAGGAATTTTTGTCACGAATTTTAGTCAGGAATTTTTACTCAGGAATTTTTTTTCAAATTTTTTTTCTGCAATTTGTTTCAGAAATGTTTTTGCTCAGGAATTTTTACAAGACTTTTTATAAGGGCCTTTTTTTCGGACTTTATTCTAGACTTTTTAAGACTTTGTTTTTAATGGTATTTTAGAGATTTTTAAGGGCTTTTTTCACTGCAAGTTGTTTTAAGAATTTTTTCTTAGGACTGTTTTTTCAGGACATTTTTTTAGGAAATTTATTACGTAATTCTTTTTTAGAAATTGATATCAGGAATTTTAGTCAGCAATTTTTATCTAGACTTTTTTACGAATTTTTTCAGACCGTATATGTCTGGAATTTGTTGCAGGAATTTTGTTCGGGAAGTTTTGTTGAGGCATTTTTGTCAGGAATTTTTTTCAGGAATTTTTGTTCAGCATTTTTATTTTTTTGAGACCTTTTTCACAGCAAAGTGTTTCAAAAATTCACTTTTAAGGAAATTTCCTACAGAATTTTTTCAGGAATTATTATCAGGAATTTTTGTTACGAATTTTAGTCAGGAATTTTATTCAGGAATTGTTTCAGGAACTTTTTCTCTGTAATTTGTTTCAGAAATGTTTTTGCAGGATTTTTGCACAGGAATTTTTGACTTATTATAAGGACCTTTTTTAGGACTTAATTGTAAACTTTTTTAAGAGCTTCTTCGAAATTTTTTTGAGGGCTTTTTTTACTGCAATTTCTTTCAGGAATTTTTTCAAGCCTTTTTTTGGAAATATCTTACGGAATGTTTTTTCAGGAATTTTTCTCAAGAATTTTTATTCATAAATTTTTCCTCTACATCTGTTTCGGGAATTTGTATCTCGAAATTTTTTTCAGGAATTTTTTTCGGGGAATTTTGTTTCAGTAATTTTAGTCGACGAATTTTTATTCGGGCAATTTTTCTCCAATTTGTTTCAGAAATATTTTTGCAGGATTTTAGCTCAGGAATTTTTATAAAGACCTTTTTTCGGGACTCTGTCCTTGACTTTTTAAGACTTTGTTTTTAGGAGTTTTTTCGAGATTTTTTTCTCTGCAATTTGTTTCAGGAATTTTCTCTTAGGACTGTTTTTCAGGACGTTTTCTTCTGAAATTTTTGTCAGGAATTTTTATTCATTCATTTTTTCGGGAATTTTTCTTTGAAATTTGTTTCAGGAATTTTTGTCTTAAATTTTTTTTCCGGAATTTTCGACATAATTTTTACCGGGTCATTTTTTTCACAAATTTTTTTCGGACCTTTCTTGTCTGGAATTTGTAGCAGGATTTTTTCTCGGGAATTTTTATTCAGGATTCTTTTGCGGGAATTTTTTCTCTCTAATTAGTTTCAGAAATGTTTTTGCATGATTTTTACACAGGAATTTTTGTAAGACTTATTATAAGGACCTTTTTCAGGACTTAATTGTAAAAATTTTGAAGACTTTGTGTTCAAGAGCTTTTTCGAAATTTTTTTGAAGGCTTTTTCCACTGCAATTTGTTTCAGGAATTTTTCAGGACTTTTTTTAGGAATTATCTTAAGGAATGTTTTTTTCAAGAATTTCTCTCAATAATTTTTATTCATGAATTTTTTCAATATATTTGTTTCGGGAATTTGTATCTAGAAAATTTTTTCAGGATTTTGCTTCAGGAATTTTCGTCAATAATTTTTCTCGGGAATTTCTATTCGGGAATTTTTTCTCTGTAATTTGTTTCAGAAATATTTTTGCAGGATTTTAGCTCAGGAATTTTTATAAAGAAATTTTTCGGGACTCAGTTCTAGACTTTTTTAAGACTTTGTTTTTAGGAGTTTTTCGAGATTTTTTCTCTACAATTTATTTCAGGAACTTTTTTCTTAGGACATTTTTTTAGGAAATTTTTTTCTGAAATTTTTAGTCATTCATTTTTTTGGGGAATTTTTTTCTCTGCAATTTGTTTCAGAATTGTTTTTGTAGGATTTTTGCTCGGGAATTTTTGTAAGACCTTTTTGCGGCACTTTGTTCTAGACTTTTTTAAGACTTTGTTTTGACTTTTTTTCGGGGCTTTTTCTCTGCAATTTGTTTCACGAATTTTTTGTGAGGACTGTTTTTTCAGGACATTTCTTTAGGAAATTTCTTACGGAATTTTTTTTCGGCAATTTTTCTCAAGAATTTTTATTTATGAATTTTTTCTCTACAATTTGTTTCTGGAATTTTTATCTCGAATTTTTTTTCGGGAATTTTGTTTCAGGAATTTTCGTCAACAATTTTTATTCTGGAATTTTTTCTTTGTTTCAGAAATATCTTTGCAGGATTTTAGCTCAGGAATATTTGTAAGACTGTTTATAAAGATCTTTTTTCAGGACTTTATTCTACACTTTTTTAAGACTTTGTTTTCAGGAGTTTTTTCGAGATTTTTTTTTCAGAGCTTTTTCTCTGCAATTTGTTTAATTTTTTCTTAGGACTGTTTTTTCAGGATTTTTTTTCCTGAATTTTTAGTCAGGAAATTTTTGCAGGAATTTTCTCTCTGTAATTTTCAGGAATTTTTATGTTGAAATTTTTTTCAGTAATTTTTTTTGAGGAACTTTCGTCGACAATTTTTATTGAAATTTTTTTTAGCACTTTTATTGTTTGGAATTCATAGGAGGAATTTTTCTCGGGAATTTTTGTTCAGGAATATTAGTTAGAAATTTAGGTCAGGAAATTTTTTCAGAAATTTTTTGGGAGAATTTTTTCTCAGCAATTTGTATCAAATATTTCCGGAAATTTTTTGGAGTGCATTTCAAGAATTAATTAATGGGGCCTGAGCGGAACGCGAATGGATTTTTGCACAGAATTCTTTTTTCAGGATTTTTTTCGGAAATGTTTTCTATGTAATTTGTTTTGAATACATAATTATTATTTCAAACGTGGCCTCTGCAAAAGTTGTTATCACGAGATGTCATTTCTCTCTTCTATCTATTTATATATCCATTTGAATTTGAAGACTAATTATTAATATTCCCACATTGACTTAAACAATTGCAATATTAAAACATTTATTATGTAGGATTTTAGTTAAAAAGAAACATAAACCATCCATCATCCTCTTAGTATTAAATAGGAGATCCATTATTTCACGGAGTGTCGACTCTAAAATACAATTCCAAATGAAATTTAATAATTGGAATTACGAAACAGTGTAATTCCAATCCGACGAATCCGTCGCTGATTCAATTAGGAAAAACAAGAGTGGGGATAAACTTTGACATTAGCGAAAAATCGCGTGCAGTCTCGTGGAAATTTTGATCCAAAACTACTACGTTCGCAACGATGCACTGGAAAGTAGAAAGATCGGCTTAACATCAATTGTGCACCATGACGTTCCTCTCGCAAAATCCACTCCCGACGATTCATCCGCGTCTTTCTCCCGTGCACTCCGAGTGCATTACGCCCGTCCTTATCTAATTCCATCCGTGGTGTACAAAGTTAAGAAGATGCACCCACAGCGGAATTACTTGACGGATTTGAATCCACTTTACGGATTAAACGGGGACCACTTTAAGTCCGCTCCGTCAAACATTGGCGCTTGTGTGTTCTCTCTCTCTCTCTGAATAGATTTTTCTGTTTACCCCCCCGATTTTAACTGAAACACTTGACGCAATTGTCATGAACTTTTAAGGAACAACGGCGGAGGAACAATGCGAGGAAAAGTGGACAGGGATTAAAAATATCGATTCCTCTATTCTTGCGATTTGTTGGCATGCAAATAGCTTTAAGTCGATTATAAATTATATATGTGCTTGGGATAATATAGGGGAATGCCTCTGCTCGGCTCGGAAACAGCATGTTAGATTTTATCGAGACTTACGGTGGAGAATTAGAACGCAAGAAAGCAGATTGAGATTTCGTATCGATTCACGTTAGAATTTGTAATCAGTGCGTAACACACTGACTATCGTATAACTGCAGATTTCCTACAATGTAACGTAATAATGCCGGTAATTCTATATCGTAAAATTGCCGTAAAGCGGAATTGGAAATAAAATCATCCTGCCACACTGAATTGACTGTGGGAAAATGAACGCGAACCATAATAAAAAAAAAAACGGGCAATAACTTGCTCGCATTTCTATCATGCACTTTATTAAAAATTAATCCAATTCACTCCTCGCTGAATTTTTGTTATTTTTGTTCTCTCATTATGATGATTACATCAAATCTATATTAATAATAATTCTAGAGAATGCCAAAATGAACAAAATTTCTGAGTGAACTGATGAATTTGAAGTATAATTTGCCAATTTCTTCTTTTATAATTTTGAAGTTAATGTTAGGAAGCGAAACATCATCAAAATAGATTTTATTTCCACTGTCAATTTATTCATTTTTGCATTTTCAACTTAACCCTTTCGGTACGGGTATATTTGGCAATATCACACCCGACGGACGTAAAAAATATCAATTTTTCAAACATCGATTTCTAGTGTTGGATTTTGCTCCGAAACTAAAAATACATAAATACAAGAAAATGAAATGTAGCCTGAATATATGAATATTCAACCTGTTCGTTAAACTGCAAGCAAAAAAAAAAAACGAACAGGTTGAATATTCATATATTCAGGCTACATTTCGTTTTCTTGTATTTATCTAATGCTTTCTGCAACAAGTAAAGTTGTTTCTAATTTGTCTAAAAATACATGTTTCTGCCTTTGAATAATAATAACGACTGATGAATCACTCATTTTTGAAACGGATAAAAAAAATTAGAAAATTTTATTGTAAGTTACGTTAAAACGCTTATTGATGTGACCCGTCCTGAAAGGGTTAAGAAACTTATGAAACTTATTTATTCATCAAACGTCTAGCAATTGACTCTATTTTCCTTACAACTTTAAATTATATTATTAATCTAAGTTAATTCATCGCGCCCCCATCTCAATGAAATTTGATGAAAACACGTAACCGGATCCCGTGGATATATTCGAACATAAACAACCCTCATTATCATTTCTGAAAATAAAGAAAGAGAAAAAAACACGGGCAGGCAAACACAATTCCACACATCTGCAACTCGAAGACGAACAATTGTAATCTTACACCGCCCCAGCCCCATACAATTCGGGGCACAATCGATTCAAAACCTTCTTATTATTATTACTCCAGTCATGGGAACGTTACTACTTCCACCAACGGCTAAGCTCTGGGGTGCCCATAATAGGCAACTAGAACGCAGTAAATAGCGCAGGATGTAATTTGCCGGCAGTTAGTCTGATGCGAATCGCCAATATTTCCAGATCGGACAATGTACGGGGTTGAATGTTAAGAAAGTGTGGGTCAATAAATTTCGCCTTTGAATTCCTGCAGATTTCAATGCACGATTTTCTGGTATTTTTCTGAAATTATTTAATAATTAATTATTTAAATAAGAAATTAAAGTCAGTAGCTGCGGTAAATATGACTGTTTGTTGTGTTAAGAAGATACATTTTTCTTCGATTTTAATAATTATAATAACAGTATTTTTTTGCATAGGAAACTAGTCCATTCCGCCCGAGTTTTAATTGTATTCAATTATATATTATATAATGATTGGGGGAACATATACTGGACATCCATGGACCCGCACAGCCACTTCTTCGTTCCGAGAAAGTGACCGCAAGGATGGGATTCGAACCCACGACCACGAGGCCCGTGAGCAGGATCACTACTCAATAGGCCACCGCGGCCCCTAATAATAATAGAGATTATAAACCCAATAATAGCACTTAATTAGAAAATGAACGATACTTATTATACCGGGTGTCTCACTATAGCATCAAAGTAACTTTTTGGTCTTAAATATTTAAGACAGAAAAATATTATGTATATGAAAGTTGTAGATAATTATCGACTTTATAATCGGAAAATATCTTTATGTCTACAGGTTGCCCCACAACAGAGAGCCAACATAGACTTATGTATTTTTTTTTTTTAGATGAAACATTATAATAATTTTTGCATTTTCATGCGTAGTTTTTAATACTAATTAAACTGACAATAACTTTTCCTGGATTAAAATTCAACCACTTTTGTGTTCTAAATTTATTTAATGCTTCTGCAACAATTTATTTCTTTTGTTTTCATTGTCATTGCCCTCAGCTTCCGATTTATTAAATTTTTGATCATTTTGCTTTATACTAAAACATGTGTAACATTTATAATTTTAGGCCCTGATGATGCGTAAATGCTTTATGTTAAGGTTATGGAATTTAACTGATTTTTTTCGATTTTTTCAAGAAATTAATTGTTTTTGGTGCATGATTAACCTCACAATGTCCGAACGCACTAATCTGTATTTTGTTTTTACATTTTTGTTTGTTTTAGCGTCGGATGATTATAATATAACACAAATAAATTAATTTGTAGTACAGGAATTTCAGTGTTTAAAACTGTAACTAGGCCCCAGCGATTCTAAAATTGCGATGTAATTTTTGCTTATTTTGAAGTTAATATTTACTTCTACATTTTATTGATGTTTAATTGAGTGATTTAAAAATGATATTTGAAATTTACCGTACCAAATAATACACTGGAGAAAAAAAAATGAAACACTTAAAATTCGCGATATTTTGACCATTTTCAAATCGCCATAACTCGGCGTATTTTCAATCGATTTTGATGAATCTTTAAGAGCGAAAAACTTTGAAGCATCTTCTTTAAAGTCATGCATACGAACTTAAGCGTAACCCCTTTCGCCCCTCTCTAGCACCCCTGTGAAAAAAAGTGTTTTCATGATTTCGCGCAAACAATTAATTTTCGTGCATACCTCAAAGAACATGCAAAGCAAATTTCATTAGTGAAAACGGAAACTATTTCGTCGAAAAACTTCGGACTTAAGAGTCAAAAAACCACAAAATTCGCTTTTTTTCAAACACCCATAACTTTGTGCCAAATCGTCGTAGGAACTTCGTTTTTGAGTCCTGCACAGATAATTGAACACATTTCAATGCCGATTTAGTGGATCCAGTCGACACATTTTTGCCACACATTTTTGTTGCCAAAGTTGGGCGTTTTTTTGCCCAAAAACGTGTTTTTTTGTTGTTGAGGGGTTGAAGGGTTTGAAAAGGGATCATTCCAATCTGAGTTTTCCTCCTTAAAGTAGAGCCAAAACGGGATTTTTTCCTGCAAGAATCATCAAATTTGATTGAAAAGTCACCGAATTATGTGCAAAAAACCTCAAAATGCACTTTTTTTCAAACACCCATAACTTGGTGCCCAATCGTCGTAGGAACTTTGTTCTTTGAGTACTGCATAGGGAATTGATCAAATTGTAATGCCTTTATGGTGGATCGAGTCGACAAAATTTTTCCAACTCCGTATACATCGTCAAAGTTGGACATGGTTTCCAGAAAAAAAACTTTTTTTTCACAGGGGCGCTAGAGGGGGCGGAAGAGTTTACGCTTAATTTCGCATACATAACTTTAAAGAAGACACTTCAAAGTTTTTCGCCACCAAAGATTCATTAAAATCGATTGAAAATACGCCGAATTATGGCGGTTTGAAAATGGTCGAAATTTCACAAATTTTAAGTGTTTCATTTTTTTCCTTCAGTATATTATGTGCCCTGAGCAATTGAAAACCGTTAACTTAGCCCTCCAATTTGAAATTTTCAAATCAAATATATAGCGCCAGAAAACCTTAAAGGGGGATAAATGATTGTGTACGTGTTCTTAAAGTCTAGCAAGTGGAGAATAGCCTCTTAAAATATATTGCCGAAATTTGTAAAAATAACAGCACCACAGCCGCTTTTGTTGAGCCCCATGCAGAGCTGGAGGCAAGTAGTCAAAACTTAAAACGCGTTAATTCTCGAAGTGATAATTTTAACCAATAGTGCTAAAAACGTTAATTTTTTTCTACAATTTTCTAAATGCAATCATTCGTTTCAGGAAGTCTTTGATAATAATAATAATAAAGAACTTTATTCTAAGGATTACAAAGTTAGAAAGGGCCATCAACAATGTCCTTCAGCCAAAAGTCTTTGATTTTTTTTTATTTCACATAAATTTTAAGGACCTGAAATGCAAGGCTTTCAGAGTCCATTCAGGCACATTTTTTATCGAAACACTAAAACCACCCCCGCATATGATGGAATTTTTTTAATATTCTTCACGTGTTTGCTAGAACTTCCACCCCCTCTAAAACTACCCTCGCATATGATTTAATTTTTTAAATATTTATTACTTGTTGGCCGAAATTTTCTAAGGCGAATTGGTAAGTTTCATATTTTTCGAAGAAACAAACTTATTTTCACCCCCTCTAAAACCACCCCCGCACATTATAGAATTTTTTTACTATTTTTCTCGTGCTGGCTGGAATTTTCTTAAACGAATCAGTGAGTTTCATATTTTTTAAAGAAACAAATTAATTTCCACCCCCTCTAAAACCACGCTCGCATATGATGTAATTTTTTAAATATTTATTACTTGTTGGCTGAAATTTTCTAAGGTGAATTGGTAAGTTTCATATTTTTCGAAGAAACTAACTTATTTCCACCCCCTCAAACACTACACCCGCACACCATAGAATTTTTATACGGTTCTTACGTGTTTTTTTAGGCGAATTAGTGAGTTTCATATTTTTCGAAGAAACAAACTTATTCCCGTTCCTTCTAAAACCACCTCTGTATCTGATAGATTTTTAAAAATATTTTTTAAATTTTAAGGACCTGAAGTGCAAGGCTTGCAGAGTCAATTCAGACACATTTTTTATCGATATAAAAATGTGTTTAATCAAATAAAAAATATTTAAAGATGGCTAATTCAATGGAAAAATATCTATTTGGCTACTTCATAGGCATCACAAAAAATTCGAAAAAAGAGCTGTTTTTAGGCCGTCACCTCTAAGTCGCGCCACCAAATTTATACCAGGGGGATTCGTAAAATAAGGCTGGTGAGAAATAATACGACGTGCTGGGAGAAATGTAAAATACTGTCTTACACTGTCAAATCTCCCTCTCTCTATTCCCATCTCTCCCGCCACGCTACATCGCTCAATGCTTCGAAGATGGAGCTCCCTATCGCTGTTACCGCTGTTATCGCGCTGTGATACTTTTTTTAAGTGCAAAACGGATTTCACGCATTGACATTCATCGTCAGTTAATCAAAGTTTATGGGGAAAATTGCATATATGTTCGACATGTTCGCAAATGGTGCAGAAAAATTAGTGAACGCCGCACGGAAATTCACGATCAAGACAGGAGCAGCAGGCCTTTAGTTTCAGATGGAATTGTCGAAAAAGTTGAGAGTATATTGATTGAAGATGGGAGGATCGCCATTAACGAACTTGCGTATTTCTGAGACTTCCAACACCGAACTTTAACCGAAAAATTAGGCTATCACAAAGTGTGTGCACGGTGGTTACCGCGAATGCTCACAGAAAACCACAAACAGCAACGTGTCGAGTGTTCCCGGCAGTTTCTGCAACAATGTGAAGACAACAAGGAAGAATTCTTGGATTCTATTGTTACAGGCGACGAAACATGGGCGTATCACTTTACCACCGAAACCAAGCAGCAATCACGTGAATGGCGTCACTCAACTTCGCCGAAGCCGAACAAGTTTAAACAAACACAGTCTGCTGGGAAAGTCATGGCAACCGTCTTTTGGGACGGGAAGGGCCTGCTTTTGATCGGTTTTTTGCCTCTTGGAACAACAGTAAACTCCGACAGATATTGCGACGCATTACGAAAACTGAAACGTGCGATCCAGAACCGCCGGAAAGAAAGATTGTCCAGTGGTGTTCTTCTCCATGACAACGCTCAACCTCATGTCTCACATCAAACTCAAGAACTGCTGAGAGATTTTGGTTGGACTGTTGTGCCCCCCCCCCTCCCTACAGTCCCGACCTAGCCCCAAGTGATTATCACTTATTCCCAAAATTAAAGGAACACTTGGGTGGGTTACGCTTCAATACCGATGATAAAGTCAAGGAAGAAGAGGTTACCCGATTCCTCAAAGGATTGACGGTGGAATTCTATAAAACGGGGATAGAAAAACTGGAGCATCGCCTGCAATAGTGTTTGAACAGAAACGGCGATTATGTAGAAAAATAGCATAAGTTTTAAGTTTTAAAATTATTTATAACATTAAGAACAAAAATATAGCTGTTATTAAACATCATGGGAACCTTATTTTACGAATCCCCCTCGTATCTTGCACCTCTAAAGTAAAACTTGTTTACTTTAGAGGTGCAGCAATTTTCAGTTTGGACCAAGTTCATGCCAGTGCCCCCAATTTAATATTTTCAACATTTTTTAATTGCAGTCTCTTCCTCGGAAGCGCAACTGAAGATATATGTGGATTTTTAAAAGTAATGAAGAGATTTCAAATTTCTTTAGAGAATATTTTTTTCGGTTTCGTGATTGATGCCTAACTTTGCTTTGAATTGAATGCACTCAATACAAAGTTAAAACAATATAAGTAAAAAGTTTTGCTATTCATTATTTTAATTAATGTTTTTTTCCCACTTTGTACTGACGTGTAATTTAATCTTCTGAGTTCATGCTTAATAAAATAAAGGATTTTTTTGTTGCTGTTTGGTATAGGAAGCTAGTCCATTTCGCCAAAGGTACCATTTAACTATGTATACTGATTTCTATATATTTATATATATTCATAATTTATATCATATTATGAATGGAGGGGGCATACCCTGGACATCCAAGGACCCGAACGACCACTTCTTCGTTCCGAAAAAGTGACCGCCCGGATGAGATTCGAACCCACGACCACGAGGTCCGTAAGTAGGAGCTGTACTCACTAGGCCACCGCGGTCCCCATAAATAAATTTGTATTTTACTCAATTTCAATGGAATTATTGAATCAAATATAAGGTCAACGTGCTGAATTCCAACTTAAAATAAATTATTATTTAACATTTTTTTCGTGTAGTTTAGGAAAAAAACAATTTTTGTAGCGCAACTTGGCGCGATTTACGGACTATTAACCAAGTAGAACAAAACTTTAAAATCCAAAAGTAGGGGGCTGATACATTATGTTATTTTGTTTATTGAGGGTGGATTTGAGTGGCGCAACTTTTAAACACATGTTAACTCGAAAGCGCAACTTCTGAGAAACAGATTACAATTGAAAAAGTTGAAATTATGAAAAACATAAAACTGCTGTAACTTGTTTACTTGTATACCTTAGCAAGGGCTCTTTGGGGCAATATATTTAATAATAATAATAATAATAATAAATCTATTTATTTGTAACTCAGTCTCAATCACATACAATAGTAAATATTAATCATTTTGTTTCAATTTTAATTGGGGGGGGGGGGGGTGATGGACCGCAACAGTTGATAATAGTAACAGTTTTGCCAAAGTTAGCCAGTTGAGATTAAAATGTGCTCGTAATATTGGCACATATATTGATTAAAGAATAAAAAAAAACATGTTTTTACGTGTCGGCGATAATTGATGACATAATAAAACCAACGATGATCATTCCTTTAAAACGAGGCTGAGCCGTTTATCTTATTCTGCCGCAAAACGAGAGAGAAAAACGCATTTTGTATATTAATGATTACACAAATATGGACTCGATTACATTTTTTTTCTCTCGCGTATTAATGCATTTTAGTTTAGCAATAAAGAGAATTTATCGGATTGGTTTCGATACGTGGAATAAAACGTGTTTTAAGTGTGCAATTGGAAGCGCAAATTTACGACGCGCTCTTTAGGCACATCCTGTTCAATTTAAGGTTACATTATACGGGCAATTAAAATTCGCGCATATTTCATTGGAAAAGGTGCGCGCACTCGAACACGAAAAATTTTATTAAAAGGGCGACTGTAAATTTTATGGACTTTTAATCAGAAACACCTGGCGCTCTCTAACGAACTACTAGAATTTACAGAAGTGTCGTCTCCCTCTCTTGCTCCTCCGTCCGTCTCTCGTCGTATTTTTAACGCGCAGACACTTTGAAGTCATTTTAAGACGGGCACTGCTACAAAACATGCAGAATGTGTCGTTGGTTCATGGGAATTTAGTGGAACTTGAATAATAATATTAATTTTATAAATTCTAAATTTCGATGCTTCTTTAACCCGCCATTGGTGACGCAAATTTAATGGTGACGCCGGTCTCACGCACCGGGGTTTTCAACTGAAGATTTTTCGAAATATGTTACTAATAGTTCATGTTTTTTTTTTTAATTTAAGCTCTGTAACGCGGCAACTACTCGAAATTTCAACAAAAAACAATAACGGAGAATAAAGTTATTCGACACACCCGGTCTCACAGACCAGTAGGTCACCATTGGTGGGTTAAAAAAGGGTATCATCGTAAAATCGCGAATGACTTAAGAATAGTTTTCCGTTAATTTAAAACGTGTATACTCGTGGATGCTCAATAAGAAATTTACGTCAAGCCTCATAAAATAATGGAAGGTCTTTATTTGCGGTTAAATATACACGTACATAATTTTACTGCTGCAGGATGTAATCGGATTAAGCAATTCGCAGTCATATGTCAACGTACCACAGAAATGTCCATAAACTTTGATCTAATAATGAGCTTACACATGGCTAAATTTTACTGGACCTTTACGATTTCCTCCGTCATAAAGTAAATAATACATTCCGTTATATTATTTATACAAATGGAAACACTCCTTAATTACTAATAAAAAATAACAATGATTGATGTGGGAAAATGTTTTAAGAAAGAAACAATTAACGAAAACCCCGTTGCAGGGAATATCACACGAGACACTGAAAAGAGTATAATTTAGAGCCATTAGGCGATAAAACTGTTAGAAAATTTATATACCGTGTGTATTGTTTCGTGGGGAATTTTACGTGATATTAAAAAGGCGTAATTTAAGGCTATTAAGAGATAAAAGCGGTTTTTGATCGTCCCTCTTCGGAGCGCACCTTATATACCTTGTTCAGCCATCAAAATGGCCTTTTTATTGCCTGTGAAGGGTTCGGTATTCTAATGTCCCTAGGATGTCCCTTATCGGGATATCGTAAACGTTCGTTTTTGCTTAAGATTTAATGGAATTGTTCGCCCAGAGGAAAAAATACCGTCAGGTAGATTATTTCAAAATTAATTTCCATCCGAATAAATTATATGGGTTGTTCGCTTTTTTTGTCCGCTCGGTGCCTAATCGTGCCTTTTATACGGCACCGTCACCACTTATTTACATCCGCCGTGGAGTGAGTAGCTTATTAATCAGTGTAATTAAAATTTATGCATCGACGCTTCTCAGTGAATGCATTAATAATTAATAATCCCACCATTTACTGGAGAAACATTGTATTTACACATCAGAAGGTTTCAGATGGAATTTTAATCGCGCGAGCAGATAATGGAATCGCAAATCTCGTTTTTTCTCGAGAAGATCATGAGAGAGTGTATTTTTTTAATAAGTAATAATAATATTTAAATGTTACTAAAATGTGTGATACATCATCCTGGTTTTATATGTGTTGTATAAATGGACATTTTTTATTCATAATAAAAATAATGTAATAATGAAACCACGATTTAATGAATTAATTCGAGTGGTGGAATCCGTTAAAGCCGAAAGTCACGTATAAATAGATTAAGTTTTCCGAATGAGTACGTTCTAAAAAATCCACAAAGTGAAAAGTTAAAATTTTTCTTGAAAACAATTTTTTGTTTTTTATATTCATTTCAAGAGCTCATTCTGAACACTATTTGTCTATAAAAAAAATTGTGGGACTTCCAGGAATCAAGATACACATTTTTTAGTAAATAGTGTTTAAATCGACTGGAAACGCCTAAAAATCAATTGAATTAAATTTTTCCTCAAATTTTTTTTTGTTTTTTTTTCAAGTCGAAGAGCTCATTCTGAACACTATTTGTCTAAAAAAAAGTGTGGGACTTCCAGGAATCGAGATACGCATTTTTTTCGTAAATATTGTTTAAATCGACTGGAAACGCCTAAAAATCAATTGAATTAAATTTTTCTTCAAAAATTGTTTTTGTTTTTTTTCAGGTCGAAGAGCTCATTCTGAACACTATTTGTCTAAAAAAAAAGTGTGGGACTTCCAGGAATCGAGATACGCATTTTTTTCGTAAATAGTATTTAAATCGACGGAAAACGCCTAAAAATCAATTGAATTAAATTTTTGCTCAAAAATGTTTTGGTTTTTTTTCAAGTCGAAGAGCTCATTTTGAACATTATTTGTCTAAAAATAAAATGTGGGACTTCCAGGAATCGAGATACGCATTTTTTTTCGTAAATATTGTTTAAATCGACTGGAAACTCCTAAAAATCAATTGAATTAAATTTTTCTTCAAAAATTGTTTTTGTTTTTTTTCAAGAGCTCATTCTGAACACTATTTATCTAAAAAGACTTCCTCGTATCGAGATACGCAAAATGATAGTGATTAAATCGACTGGAAACACCTAAAAACGATTAACTCTTTTTACTTTCTCCGTTACGAAGTACGAGAAAGTATTGTGATCGTGATTTTTTTTCAATTTTTTTTTTACGGAAATATCCGTTTTGGGGTCCCTAGATGCCATTTCAACAATTACTGGAAAACAAATTGTGTCTGTGTATGTGTGTGTGTGTGTGTGTGTCTGTGTGTCTGTGCGTGGTGTATCTCAAAAAGTAATCAAGCAATTGATATGAAACTTTGCACATAAAACTTATTTGACAATCCGATGAACTGAAAAGCTTTTGGTAAAATTTCGTACACCAGAAGTGGGTGTTTACCTTCACCGTTTTTTGTTTTTTTTTCCAATATTGTTTTAAATATGAAAAATATCACAAGAACATTAAAATAAATATTAAAGACAACAAAGAAATGAACATCTTTTGTTTGAAAATATTTTTTATAAAATTATTGGTTTTCGAGAAAAAAATTTATTTTATTTTTCATTTTTAGGTTATAATTATGAAGTGGCCGCTTTATCTAAAAAACTAATGCAGAAATTAACATGAAACTTTGAACATAAGTCTTATTTGATAATCCCAAGAAAAGAAAAGCCTTTCGTAAAATTTCGTACACCGGAAGTGGGTGTTTACCTTAACTGTTTTTTATTTTTTTTTCAATATTTTTGTAAATATGAAAAATATCAAAAAATCATTTAAATAAATATTAAAGACAACAAATAAATGAGTACCTTTGGTTTGAAAATATTTTTTATAAAATCATTGTTCGAGAAAAAAATGTATTAATTTTTTTTTCATTTTTGGTATACAATTATGAAACGCTAATAGCTACAGCAAATTTATGTTAATAATAATTGTAGAGAATGACAAAATGAACAATTTATGAAGAATAAGTTTTTTTTTTCTAAATCCCTTTAGTTTTTGAGTAAACTGAGTTTTTGAATTTGAAGTATAATTTTTCCATTTTTGATGTTTTAAACGTCAGTTTCATCCGAGTTTACACAATGCTCGATGAACATTTAACATAGGATTTCAATTGATAATAAACAATGAAAACGTAAATATAAATGGGTATGATACCATCAAGTCGGAGAAAGTAACATGATGGCCACATCACAATTTTTTACTTATGGGAATATATTTCTAAATCAAACTATGCATGAAAACATGAATTGCGATCAAGTTTTCATTACATTGTATTATTGTTATATTACACAGTGCGACAAATTCAAACTATTTTTTTCTGAATTGCAATTTAAAAAACAATAAAACATGTGTTTGAAAGGAAAATACATCTGTTTTTTGCGATATAATGTCATTTAAGGATTTCATCGAGGTCTGAACTTTCGAAATTTGGACACATACCAAAGAGAAGTTTTTCAGTTTTTCATTAAAAAGATCACCCACAATGGTCTATGTAAAGATCAGATTTGCAATAAGAGGTTAATTTATTTTAATTCGACTAGTTTTTCAATTTCGAATTGAAAAACCGCACTGAACACAAACAACATTTGCTGGCAAAAAATTTCACATCAAATTGAAAATTTAAATTTTTACACCACTCAAAAGATGGCGTTGTTATAAAGTCATAAATATTGTCATTATTTGATTGACATGAGCTATGTTATGACTCATAAATTCTATTGAAATTGTGCTGTGAATTGGTAAAAAAATTAAGTAAGTTTTGAGCATTAAAACAAAAATTAATCGCTGTTGCTCGGAAAAACTAAATCTGTATTGTTACGTGTGCAAAAAGCTTAAGGAGGGCAGTTTGCAACATTTTACAAAATTACAAATCGGAGTGAATTTTTAGTCAATTCGAAAAGTTTCAAACCGATGGCAATTGCTTTTACAATTTTCTCAAGTCGACAATTTTTTTAGAATTTCCGTTTTCTTCATGTGGGATTTCTTAAAAATTCGAGTCTGAGTGTTTGCAACTATTTACAAAATTATTATTTAGAATAAATTCTGAATTATTTTTGATTGTTTCAAGCCGATCGTAAATGTTTGTATATTTTTTTTCAGTCGTCGAAATAAATACATTAATTACTTAACTTTGCGTTCTGTTTAAGTAAGATTATCTTAAAAATTGGAGAAAGAGAGAGAGAGAGAGAATACATTTACTAAGACACTTTTATAACAGGCAATTGACCAGATGTCTTTCAGCCTTCAGTTAAAAATCATTAAACGGGCATTTGCTCTTCACACAATCATGATCTAGATTTAATTTTGAGTTAATTTTGTAAGTTTTATGACAATTGCAATTGTTTTTCTATTTTTTCGAATCACCGAAATTATTATAATATTTTCTAAACTTAGCATCCTATTTAAGTGGAATTATCACACAAATTCTGTTAAAGTGTTTGCAACTATTTAAGAAATATAATCTAGAATTAATTTTTAGTACATTTGAAAATTTTTAAACCGATGGCATATTTTTTAATAGCCGAAATTATTTTTCGGTTCGAGTCCCGTCCGGACGGTCACTTTTTCAACACGAAAAATGGCCGTACGGGTCTAGTGTTTGTCCCCATTTCATTTAAATATGAATATTATTATTATAAATTGGTTGTGGCTGAATGCCCTAGTTGGCTAAGCCAAGTTCCCATCATCCTCGATTCCCTAACCCGAACTCCTGCCAACCATCTTTCCTTAAAAAAAAAGAAAAATTATACAAAGTCCTGTATTTCACCTCTCGTCTTCTATAGCTCATTTACCAATTAAGTTGGAATTTTGATATTTTGCAGAATAAATTTGCATCCTAGAATGCATTTCGGGAAAATATTTTTGATTATATAGGGTGCCCCAAAAAAGCGTGACGTCATGATGATATATTTTTTTTAAATTACATGCTATGTATTTTATTGCTTATTTGGGTACCTTTTATGGTTGCCTACATACTCCAATAATTTAATTTTATTGGAATCGATTCAGGGACATCAGCAAAAAAAAAACTAAAAAAAAATCAGTTAAAGTGAGATTATCCCAAAAATTGAGGCTTGATTGTTTACATCTATTATTTTGTTAAATTATGATTACAAATAAATTTCAAGTAAATTTGCAATGCTTCAAGCCGTCGGAAATTGTTTTTATATTTTTTTCCGCCACCAAAATGATTAAAATTTCACAAAACTTTGCGCTCTGCTTATATATACAAACATCTTTATTTGAAGACATACTTACAATTTTTAGTGTTGCTTTACATTATAATATCACAATACTTCAATAGGCTTTCGACCAGGAGATCTTTCCGCCTTCTTATTATGTTATCTTCGGCTTTTTTTTATTAGACGCTCTGCTTAAAAATTCGGAAAGGGGTGTTTACAACTTTTCACACACTATTAAACTAATGGAAACTTTCATGACGAGATGGCAATTGTTTTTACATTTTTTTCACATCGCTGAAATGATTACAATTATTTGCAACTTTGCGCTCTGTTTAAATGTAATTATCACATAAATTAGGGGAAAATGTTATCAACTTTTCACAAAATTGAAATTCGAATGAATTTTTAGTAAATTTTAAAAGTTTTAAGCCAATGGCAATTATTTTTATATATTTTTTCCAGTCGCCGGATTATTAAATTTTTTTAACACTATTCCATTGTGTTCAAATTATTACAAAAATTAACACGTTAACTAAATCCAACGGAACTGAAAGAATTTTTTTAAATAAAACTAATTTGTGTTACTAAATCATAGTTTCTAGATAATAACAAATAATATGCAATAATTTATTAATTTCGCGTCATTTTTACTTTCTCCGTTACGAAGTACGAGAAAGTATTGTGATCGTTTTTTTTTCAAATTTTTTTTTTACGGAAATATCCGTTTTGAAGTCCCTAGATGCCATTTCAATAATTTCTGGAAAAAAAAAAATGTGTCTTTGTGTGTGTGCCTGTCTGTGCGCGCTGTATCTCAAAAACTAATAAAGCAATTGATATGAAACTTTGAACATACGTCTTATTTAATAATCCGAAGAACTGAAAAGCTTTTAGTAAAATTTCGTACACCGGAAGTGAGTGTTTACCTCACCTGTTTTTTGTTTTTTGCCAATATTTTCTTAAATATGAAAAATATCACAAAAATATTTAAACAAACATTAAAGACAACAAAAAAATTACCATCTTTTGCTTGAAAATATTTTTCATAAAATCATTGCTATTCGAGAAAAAAAATTATTATTGTTTTTTTAATTTTTGGTTTATAATTATGAAACGATAATAGTTACAGCAAATTTATTTGAATAATAATTGTAGATAATACCAAAATGAACAACTTCTAAAGAATAAGTTTTTTTCGAAATCTCGTTAGTTGTTGAGTAAACCGAGTTTTTTTAATTTGAATTATAATTTTTCCATCTTTCATAATTTTGACGTTTTAAACGTCAGTTTCATCCGAGTTTACACAACGCGTGATGTACATTTAAAATATGATTTAAATAGAAAATAAACCATCAAAGAGTAAATATAAATCACTATGAAACCATCAAGTCGGAGAAAGTAACATGATGGCCACATCACCATTTTTTTTAAGACTCTCCACACTACCTGACGAGATACATTCATTTCTTCTACTAGAGCCCTTATCGAAGTAGAAGGATTATTTTGAATCTAATGAAGAATTAAATTTATAACCGTTTATTATTTTTCAGAAGGTTTTAACATTTCACTCACTGCTTGTAAAATTTCCATTTCATTTCATTTCCGTATGAACACATATTCTAGGCTTAGAAAATGCACCAACCTCAGCGAAATTTCTATGAAGAATCAGAAAATAATTTTCAGCAGGTTGTTGCCTTTCTGGATACCGCTGAAGGTATGTTTCCGAAGTAACTTTCACATTTCGATGCGATGCGTAATAAAGTTCTACCATATCGCGTTTTTCTTCACTTGAAAACGGCATTTTGTTATAAATGTATACCAGTTTTGGAACTGTAGGTCAGGATAAACGAAATTCAGTCGGTGTCAAAAAATGCTTTATTAAACAAAAGTGTAGCTGTCATTTCCAAGGCACTCTGTGCAAAAACAGGATTTTTGGCACATCCATTAAACTGCTAGACCAAACCCCAACACATGACACATCACCGTAATCAGAAAAAAAATCTGTATTTGAAAATGTAAAAATACAAGATGGCGCCCATAAGAAAAAACAAAGTTGATGATGTTTCCCAAAAATCGAAACGTCGAACTTTTATTATTATATCACCTCGTTGTAGAGCGTACAAAGTAGCAATGATAAAGTGTCAATTGTTTTGAAGTATCTCAATAAATAGTCTCGCAAAAAAATAAAAACATTTTTTGAAAATTTCGATTTTTTTCGGATATCTTCGGTAGTAGTCGGAATATTTTATGTTTCAAAACGGCATTATGTTACACTCCAGATTGAGCAACTTTGCCCTAATTTAACCGACCTTGAATCTCTTCAAATAACCAAGATCCCCAACTTCATGTTCTCACAGTGCCGTCAAGATCCGCGCCCACAACATGTTCGTTTCTCGCCTGCCGGCGCGCACCCCACTACCCACACCTTAATCAGGCCTTGCTTTAAGCAATCCTGCTTAGAAAATAACAAATTTTGTTTTGGCACTGCTTTATTCAGCTAATTAAATTCACGACAATACAAAAAGTCACTTTATTTACATTCAACTTTCCATTATTCATTGATTCATATGTGTTGTTATCAAAGTGTGATTCACAACGGAAGGATACACGTTGAGAAAGTGTTGCACATTTTTAAATACCGCTGTACTGTGAGAAATGCCCGTGGGTCCATTTAGAATGAGAGGAAAGCTCACCGGGACGTTTTATCATTTATATCTTGTGGAAAACAACAGCTGCGCTCCTAGCGGAAAAAGGCTAGAAAAATCGCATTCGTAAATACCCGCACTTCAGGTGGAATATATTAAATGTTTTTTTTTTGTGAAAACTCCAAAAACGTTCATAAATTAAATCCAATTTAGATCTATCTGCGAATATTTTTATTTAAAATTCAACTGTGAAAATATAAATTTTTGCAATACTTTTTTTTCATAGATACGTTTATAAAATAATAATATTTGTCGGAAGTATACCAATATGCATTCCATATGTTTACAACTAGACCTAAACTGTGCATTAGAAAATCTCAAGCGTAAAATTAACGTTTATGCGCAAACTTGCTGTAAACTCCCCAAAGTAATAGTTATTAGAGCACACTGAAGTTTGTATTTGCCACGACTGAAATTATCTATAGAGATATAGAGATGTTGAAGTTTAATTGCTGTATTTATCCGACTATTCCATTGCTTGGGGGATATCATCTTACTACAATATTATAACATCTCAAAACAGTGGCGGCTCGTGGAATATTTTAATGGTAGAGCCACTTAGCATACAATATATTTTGAAGAAAAAAATAATTGTAAACTTATAGTCTCAGATTCAAGATGAATCACAAAATAATGGCTTCGAGCATTAAACAAAAATAATTACGTCAGGTGGTGTGAGTATGTAACTATTTATGGCGACAACTGAATATTTTTTTTTTCATTTTTGGTATATAATTATGAAACACTAATAGTTACAGCAAATGTATGTGAATAATAATTGTAGATAATGCCAAAATGAACAATTTATGAAGAATAAGATTTTTTTGAAATCTCTTTAGTTTTTGAGTAATCTGAGTTTTTGAATTTGTATAATTTTGACGTTTTAAACGTCAGTTTCATGCGAGTTTACATAACGCTCGAAGTACTTTTAAAATAGGATTTAAATTGAAAATAAACCATGAAAGCGTAAAAGTAAATGATACCATCAAGTCGGAGACATGATGGCCACATCACCATTTTTTCATGAAAAGAAAACTATTTGTTCGTTTTTTAATCAAAATAAAGCTGAAAAGTAATGTAATAAAAGTTTAATAATTTTAGTTTTTAATTTTCTTTTTACATTCAATTTTATTCAGTGTGTTAGCATTGCATTTGTAAGTAATTATAGAAAAAAATTAAGAGAAAAAAATACAGTTAGAAAATTTTGTCTTATTATTGTTATTGTGCAAGTGTGCCATCGAGACAAAATTTTCTTCTTTTTTTAATGACCATATGCGTCTATAAAGTACAGTTAAAATGTCGTGTTGCGAAAGTTTCTATTTTGTATAAAAATCTAGAAGCTTTTAGAAGGAGAGTAAACACCAATTTTAAATTTTCGGGTATGCACTTGCCCCAGATCACCTTAATATTACTACATTCTTCGTTTTTTTTATGGCTTAGGAAACTAGTCCATTCCGCCAGACTTTCAATTAAGTGAGTATATTAATTTCTACATTTTTATTATATAATCATGCATATATTATTATATAATTAATAGGGGAGACATACACTAGACATCCATGGACCCGCACGGCCACTTCTTCGTGACCTGACCGCACGGATGGGATTCGAACCCACGACCACAAGGCCCGTGAGCAGGAACTCTACTCACTAGACCACCGCGGCCCCTAACAATTATTAGTTATTTTTACTTACAAAATTATACCGCGTGTCCAAAAAGTATGGAAACGGACAAATACCTGGACACGTTTGATTACAATGACAAAAATCATGTGTTTCTTTTTTAAGTTCTATTCAGACATGATATACAAAACACCAAGGGGTGGAAGTGAGGGTAAGTTTTGGAAACTTAAATGGCGACACCCACTTTTTAATGCACCATTGTAATCTTCATAAAAAACCATTTTGTTTTATTGGTACGGAGAAAGAAACACTATTTATCATTGTAATCCAATGCGTCGTTCTCCAGATATTTCACTGTTTCCATACTTTTTGGATACCCGGTATACATATGGCATTAATTATATATTGAGTTTTAAAAACTTGAATTGTGAAAAAAGTAAAAGTCGTAGAGAGTTGAAATTTTGACACCGTATACAGGGCGCCAAAAGGTAAAAAAGTATTAGATTTTGGTAATCAACCCCCACCCCCGGGGGGTGGTCCCCACCCGCAGGGGGCGGATTTTAAAGTGCCCTCGAAAATTTTTTTTCTCAGTTTGTGTGAAATGGTCGATCGGGTCGATCCCGACCACTCCCACCAGAATCAGCAGAGCCCCCTGGGCAAATTTTTGAAAATCGAAAAAAAACATCAAAACGCGCCGGATCAGAATTCGATAGGCGACCGAGCGGGAGGGTGGCGGTCGTTTTTTTTAGAAACTAAAATCGATTTCAAAGCGACGCTCGGTGCCCGATTTTTGAATTTTTGCCCCAATCGGGCCCCGCCCCCTTTTTTACTTTTCGGCGTACTTTCGGGGACGTATTTTTTTCTATGGAAATCGAAAAGATGATACTTTCAGGGTAGGCGGGGGATGAGACGAGCCGTGATCCCTAACTTTTTCAGAACCTTACGATCACCCCCCGCCCCTCCAGAGCGCGTTATTCGGCCCACCCCGGACATTTTTCTCTTTCCTTTTTATTTCTTTCGAGGACGTATCTTTTTCTATTCATATTGGAGAGTTAAAACTTTTAGGGGGGGTTCAGGGTAAGACAAGCCTTCTTCTATTTTTTCAAAAATTTTCAAACACCCCCTACCTTTCCAGAGCGCGTCACCCGGTTTTTCGTTTTTCTTCTTTTAGTGATTTCTTTCTTTCTATTTATATCAGAGAGTTGAAACTTTCAGAGGGGGTGCGGGGTAAGACGAGCATTCATCTGTATTTTTCTCAAAAATTTTAAAACACCCCCTACCCTTCCAGAGCGCGTCACCCGGTTTTTCGTTTTTCTTCTTGTGGTGATTTATTTTTTTCTATTTATATCAGATCGTTGAAACTTTCGGGATACCGGAGGATATAACCGGCTTGCATTGGGAATTTTTTCAAATTTTTTGAAAGAACACAATTTTACCTAAAAGTAATTTAAACTTGGAAAACTAGTTTTATCTAAACAATTAATCGACCAGCAGTCTTTCTACCATCACCTCAATATTTTTTCTAGTTCCTGCCCATTCTACTGCGTTTGTGATGGAAATTTTGGTGTCTATGGAAAGTTACTGAAACGAGTGGAAAAAAGAAAAAAATTGCGCCAGTGAAGAAGAAAACTGATAAAGGGGCTTAAACCATTTTTTTCAAAAAATCTATAAAATCTTCAAAATGTATGTGGTAAGTAAAACACGTGTGTTTGAGAATTTTCACAAATTTTTAATGTCGAACACTGCGATGATCAATCTGCCTGATGAAGCCACTGTGTGGCGAAACATATGTCGCAGTGTTCGACATTAAAAATTTGTAAAAATTCTCAAACACACGTGTTTTACTTACCACATACATTGTGGAATTTCACCAAGTAACAGCCTCATCAATCCAATATTTAAATCTACAAAACCTTTACTTTAAGAAAGTACCACCAGATAAAACATACTGCTTCAGGTATTTTGAGTGCAATAGAGTGATATAACATTTGATTTTTGGGTTACAAGTAGAAATGATAATTTGGAAGTAAATTTAGAATCGGTTTCTTCGGGCTGTATTAAACCTGAAAAAAAAGCAGAATATACAAAAAATTTATTTCTTAGATGAGTCGGAGTGGTAAAAGAAAAAATGTGTTTAAGGAACAATTTTGCCATTTACTGAGGAGAACACGAAAGAAAACAGTGACAGAGATTTAGAATATTAGCGGTTAATATTTATTTATGTTTATGTTGTACAAAAAGTTATGTTGAGTAATAAATATTTACAAAAATTCACCGTTTTGTAGTTTTTCAAATATCTATGAAAAGGGCACATTTTCACCTATTATTTTTAACGATAGACACAAGAATATGGTTTTTTGATATTTTTTAAAATAAAGCAACCATGTGTTGTATAAATAAAATTAAAAGAAATACAGTAGAATAACAATTTCTGATGCTTAAACAGGGGCGGCTCGTTATATAGAGCCAATCAGCAAGATTTTTTAATTAATTCTTAAAACACTTTTTCGCCAGTTACTTTGGTCTAGGAAGATAAATCGTTCTTTCTTTCTTAAAAAAGGGGAAGGGGGTGTACTGTATAAGTAGCTTTACCATCAACATGCTCCACGAGCCACCACTGGCTTAAAATTAAAAAAATAAAAATAACTTTTTTTAAACACCAACACCAACATGTGGATGATGATTTTTTCAACTCGTCTATTCTGCGCTTCAAATGTCGCTTATGAAAAGTTTTGTTCTAGTGTGGTATTGGGGATGACACCATTTTAATCATTCGTGTACAGGGAGTTGAATTGCAAAGCTTTGAAAATAATGTATGAAGACCTGTCTAATAATTAGGGGAGTCAATATTAATACACTGGAAGACATTTCAAAGTTTAAAGATTCATAAAAATCGATAGAAAATACGCCGAGTTATGGCGGTTTGAAAATGGTCGAAATTTCACGAATTTAAAGTGTTTCATTTTCTTTTTCCTTCAGTATACATTTCAAATTTTACTTAAATCCCTATGGCCCGCTTTGCAATTCAACACCCTGTATAATAATTAGCAATATTTATTGTAATTACTTGTGTATTGTATTTTTGATACTTGTGTTTTAAGCATTTATTATTTTAACATTAAGTGTTCCCCATAAATAAATAATAATAATAATAACTCTTTTTGCATCCAACTCCTGAATGACAATAATACCTCTAATTACAGGTACTTAAAAATGTTAGCGAAAGGTAGAATTCCATATTATATTCTTATTTCCCTGTGTGTGTAATTAGCCAATAGAAGTTAAAATTACTCCCGAAAATGGGGTACACAAAGCGTTATTGTTAGGCCCCCACTTATTTTAAGGTATTTTATTTTCGGAATAAATCTTATTTAAAGTCTGCAAATTTATAGCCCCCCCAGTCCTTTATCTACTTTTCCTAGGTAATTTCCTGCCCATTATTACTTCCTCCTAAAGACTCTCACTTTCGTGTTTTACGCACCTGGAAATTTTCCCCTCGCTCGAAAGCCGGACGAATATTCAAATATTCGTTAATTAATATATAAATATTACATAAACACTCTGGGGTGGAGCGTAATTTTTTCGAAATTCTGACTCCCGAGCGCTTGAAATCATTTGACATCCGTTTTAAACTTGCAGGTGTCAGGATTACGTTCTTTTTACTTTCTCCGTTACGAAGTACGAGAAAGTATTGTGATCGTGATTTTTTCTTCAAATTTTTTTTTTCAAGAAATATCCTTTTTGGGGTCCCTAGATGCCATTTTAACAATTTCTGGAAAAAAAATTTGTATCTGTGCGCGCTGTATCTCAAAAACTAATAGAGCAATTGATACGAAACTTTGAACATACGTCTTATTTAATAATCGGAAGAACTGAAAAGGTTTTGGTAAAATTTCGTACACCGGAAGTGGGCGTTTACCTTAACCGTGTTTTGTTTTTTGTCAATATTTTCTTAAATATGAAAAATATCACAAAAACATTGAAACAAACTTTGAAAACAACAAAGAAATGAATATCATTTGCTTGAAAACATTTTTCATAAAATCATTTTTATTCGAGAAAAAAATTTATTATTATTTTTTTAATTTTTGGTTTATAATTATAAAACGATAATAGTTACAGCAAATTTATGTTAATAATAATTGTAGAGAATGCTAAAATGAACAAATTGTAAATAATAAGTGTTTTTCGAAATCCCTTCAGTTTTTGAGTAAACTGTGTTTTTGAATTTAAAGTATAATTTTTCCACCTTCCATAATTTTGACGTTTTAAACGTCAGTTTCATCCGAGTTTACACAACGCTCGATGTACATTCAAAATATGATTTCAACTGAAAATATACCATGAAAACGTAAATATAAATGGCTATGATACCATCAAGTCGGAGAAAGTAACATGACGGCCACACACAATTTTTTCAATATGCGTTCCTATTAAGATGTACGTGTGATTGTCTGTGCGCGCTGTATTTGAAAAACGAATAGAGCAATTAACATACAACTTTCTTATTTGATGATCCGAAGAACTAAAAAGCTTTTGGTAAAACGTCGTATTTCCGAATATTCCGAATATATTCCTTAACAGTTTTTTGTTCTTTTAGCCTTTTTGGGACTTTTTTCAGCTCTTTTTTAAAAGACCTTTCCACGAGGATTCTTTTTCAGGACTTTTTAAGACTTATTTTATGGACTTTTTCTTTCAAGACCTTTATTCTTAGGATTTCTTTTCAAAACTGTTTCTTCAGAAATTTTTTCTCGGGACGTTTTATTGTCATGACTTTTTTATCGGGACTTTTTTCAAGACTTTCTTGTTTAGGACTTTTATCAGGTTTTCGTTTTTTCTTTTATTGTGACTCTCTCAAGAACCCTTTGTTGAGGACTTATTTTCGGGATTTTTTTTAGAACAAATTTTTCAGAATTTTCTTCATGACATTTTTTAGAATTATGATTTTCATGACACTTTTTGGACCTTTTTAAGGACTTTTTCAGATATTTTTAGCAAGACTATTTTCAAAACTTTTTATTTCAAGAATTTTGTTAAGGACTTATTTTAGGCTTTTTTTCGATACTTCTTTCAAGACTCTTTTTGGGATTTTTATTTCAGCACACTTTCTTCAGATCTTTTTAAAGACCTTTTTAAGGCGTTTTACAATGCTTTTTTTCAGAAATTCTTTTGTTTATTTTATAAAGATGTTATTTTAGGGGTAATTTTTCTATGGTATTTCATCAGGACTCTTTTTCTGAACTTTCTTCAGGACTTATTTTAGGACTTTCTTTCAGGACTTGTTAGGACTCTTTTTCGGGACTATTTATTTCTAGTGTTTTGTATGAAGACAATTTTTCAGAACTTTTTCACGGCTTTTATTAGGACTCTTTTTCAAGATTTAATCTCCAGGACTTTTCTTCGAGACTTTTTTAAGAACCTCATATTCAGGACTTCTTTTCAGGATTATTTTCAGAATTTTCTTCGTTACATTTTATCAGAATTATTTTTTTGGGAATTTTTTTTTCAAGCCTTCTTTACGGGCCTTTTTACTTTCTCCGTTACGAAGTACGAGAAAGTATTGTGATCGTAATTTTTTTTTTCAAAAATTTTTTTTACGGAAATATTCGGTTTGGGGTACCTAGATGCCATTTCAACAATTTCTGGAAAAAAAATTTTGTGTCTGTGTGTGTGTGTGTCTGTCTGTGCGCGCTGTATCTCAAAAACTAATAGACCAAATGATATGAAACTTTGAACATAAGTTTTATTTGATAATCCGAAGAACTGAAAAGCTTTTGATAAAATTTCGTATACCGGAAGTGGGTATTTACCTTAACTGTTTTTTGTATTTTGCCAATATTTTCTTAAATAGGAAAAATATCACAAAAACATTTAAACAAATATTGAAGACAATAAAGAAATGCGATTTTTTGTTTGATAACATTTTTCATAAAATCATTGTTATTCGAGAAAAAAATTTATTTATTTTTTTTAATTTTTGGTATACAATTATGAAACGCTAATAGTTACAGCAAATTTATGTTAATAATAATTGTAGAGAATGCCAAAATGAACAATTTATGAAGAATAAGTTTTTTTCGAAATCTCTTTAGTTTTTGAGTAAACTGAGTTTTTGAATTTGAAGTATATTTTTCGATCTTTCATAGTTTTGACGTTTTAAACGTCAGTTTTATCCGAGTCTACGAAACGTTGGATGCACACTTAAAATAAGATTTAAATTGAAAATAAACCATGGAAGCGTAAATGTAAATGATACCACCAAGTCGGAGAAAGTAACATGATGGCCACATCACCATTTTTTCAGTAATATATTTTAGGACTTTTTTATAGGATTAATTTTCAGGACTTCTTGTTCGGGACTTTTTTCAAGACTCTTTTTGGGAATTTTTTCAGGACAATTTCTTCAAAACTTCTTCAGGTCGTTTTACTTTCTCCGCTACGCAGTACGAGAAAGTATTGTGATCGTGATTTTTTTTTTCAAAATTTTTTTTTACGGAAATATCCGTTTTGGGGTCCCTCGATACCATTTCAACAATTTCTGGAAAAAAAAAAAGTTGTGTCTTTGTGTGTGTGTGTGTCTGTGTGTGTGAGTGCCTGTGTGTGTGTGACTGTCTGTGTGCGCTGTATCTCAAAAACTAATAGAGCAATTGATATGAAAGTTTGAACATACATCGTATTTGATAATCCGAAGAACTGAAAAGCTTTTGGTAAAATTTCGTACACCGGAAATGGGTGTTCACCTTAACTGTTTTTTGTTTTTTGCCAATATTTTCTGAAATATGATAAATATCTCAAAAAAATTTAAACAAACTTTCAAGACAACAAAGAAATGAACATCTTTTGCTTGAAAATATTTTTCATAAAATCATTGGTATTCGAGAAAAAAAAAATATATTTTTTTTAATTTTTGGTTTATAATTATGAAACGATAATAGTTACAGCAAATTTATGTGAATAATTATTGTAGAGAATGCCAAAATAAACAACTTCTAAAGAATACGTTTTTGTAGAAATCTCGTCAGTTTTTGAGTAAACTGAGTTTTTAAATTTAAAATATAATTTTTCCATCTTTAATAATTTTGACGTTTTAAACGTCAGTTTCATCCGAGTTTACACAACGCTCGATGTACATTCCAAATATGATTTCAATTGAAAATATACCATGAAAACGTAAATATAAATGGCTATGATACCATCAAGTCGGAGAAAGTAACATGATGGCCACATTTTTTTTTCGAAATTCTGGCTCCCGAGCGCTTGAAATCATTTGGCATCCGTTTTAAGCTTGCAGGTGTCGGAATTATACTCTTTTTCCCCATAAATGTAATTTTTAAATGGATCGTTTATTGTTTTGCTTAAAATGGTGGGAGTGCATTACAATATCTGGTTTACATTTAAATGGAGAGCGGCTTGTTTTGAAAGAAAGTATAGGAAGTTTAGTCTGTTGAATGGGTTATTCTGGGTAATTCCTATTGCATTCGTTAGTGCTATTTCGAAGGGTCCTTCGGAATTCTAAATTGCGGAGATCCCCGTTTCGGTCCATTGAAAGAAAGAGCTCGATTAAACTGGGTTAAATGCACGTATATATACAGGAGCTATTTTTATCAAAGAAATCTCTATTATGCGCGGTATTTGGGTGATTAGTAAATCAGCAGGTTCTTTGGTGGTTATTATTAGACATGGAATATTTCTCTCAGAAAATACATTTTTTTTTTCAAGTAATCCACGTAATCAACCGAATCATTTTCTAGTCGCTCGTAAAAAATATAACAAATCGCTCATTTCTGCGTTTCCGTATTTTAATCTCTCGCTTCAATTTCAATTAATATTTCGATTAATTTCGTTCCTAATTCGTTTCCACTCCTCTCAATTTCCAATTGTTGAAAACAGCTTAATCAAAGCCTCGCACAATTAAAGACGGAATGAAATTAATAATTAATCCACGTTTAGGGCCATGATTTTATTAGTAGCTTTTGTTGGATTGATGAAAATCCATTAGTTATGTAATCTTTAAGGAGGCGCACACATACGACTGATTATTTTTCAATTTAAAAATAATTACGTTTAAGTTAATTAAGTACAAATATAACGACGTGCGTTGTGACCAAAAATAAATGGAGTTTCTCACAGTTAATGATGCAGGACCACCTCTCCCTAACGGCCGCCGCCACTCTTTGCTCTTATTCTTTGAACTGTTCTATTTCTACCCTCACAATGATGCTCGCTTGCAAACATACGGCCACTATGTACATATATTTCTATATGCACCGTAAATATAACTTATAATTTCCATCGGAATGGAAATTCGGCGTGACTGTACATCCTGTGAATTCAGCTCATGGGACGTCCTCTTGAATTGTAGCGCTCGTTTTTCTTGTTAACTCAAAACACTTTTAGGCCCCTTTCCGATACACGAACGTACGAGAACACCCGTGTTTCTCACATGTGACACTTTTAAAACGTTTTCTCGTCACAACATATAAACATACGTTCGAAATACACACTTCTTTTGATTTATCGTATATTTTTACCTTCAGGAAATAGAAATACTGAAAAATGTGTTCGTTTCATTAGGCAGTAAATTATATTATGGAATGCATAACAATTCTGATCTTTAAAAGTATGCAACTTTGACACGTATTCATTCTGGTTCATTCCAATTACTAAAAAAAAATCAATAATATACTCAATGAGCAATCGACCAAGCAATCGACCGAGCAATCGACCGAGCAATGGAACAAGTAATCGACCGAGCAATCGACCGAGGTTCTATTTTCGTATTTTTCAATTGCGTGAAAAATTCGCTGGAACTATTGAATTTTAAATTTCATATTATTTTAAATGTTCTATATAATAATATTCTACGTTAACACTCTTTTTAATGGGATTAAACGCTTCCAGTACATTCGAGCATAATAAAAAGGAAGTCTCGTCTACCACTCTGTAACTCTAAACTACCAGCAGTTTCATAGAATAATTAAACGCACGTTTTAATTACTTTCCATTGTCCTCACATTAAACGAAATTATATTGTCTAAAAATGAAAGGAGCTTTAACAGGGCAATCTGTGCATGGCTAATGAGAGATGCTGGAGATGCGTGAGCTCTATAATTGGAGTGTCTTATTTAATCTTCGATAAACTCGAATGCAGATGTGATAATTAATACATTCATGCATTCACTCGTATATAATCAGGCAAATAAATCGTATTCAACGTAAATTTTAGCGATTATTACACTCGTGACATTTCTACTGAAAAAATTAAACACTTGAAAATCGTGAAAATTCGTTTCAACGAAATTTGATAACCCATAACTTTGTGAAACATCGCCGTAGGAACTTCGTTTTTGAGTCCTGCACAGGTAATTGAACACATTTCAATGCCCTTTTGGTGGATCGAGTCGATACATTTTACCCAACTCGGTACACGCTGCTAAAGTTGGACGTTTTTTTGCCTAAAAACGTGTTTTTCTTGTTCGGTGGTTGAAGGGTTCGAAAAGGGATCCTTCCAATCTAAGTTTACCCCATTAAATTAGGGCCAAAATGAGATTCTTTCCCGTAAGAATCATTAAATTTGGTTGAAAAGTCGCTGAGTTATGTGGGAAAAACCTCAAAATTCACTTTTTTTCAAACACCCATAACTTGGTGCCAAATCGTCGTAGGAACTTCGTTCTTCGAGTCATGCATAGGGAATTGATCAAGTTTTAATGCCTTTATGGTGGATCGAAAAAAAATCCCAACTCCATAGACATCGTCAAAGTTGGACATGGTTTCCTGAAAAAACTTTTTTTTTCACAGGGGTGCTAGACGGGGGCGGAAGGGGTTACGCTTAAGTTCGCATGCATGAATTTGCAGAAGACACTTCAAAGATTCGTCAAACTCGATTGAAAATACGCCGAGTTATGACGGTTTGAAATTTCACGAATTTAAAGTATTTCATTTTTTTTTCCTCCAATATATTAATTGATGACGAAAAGTGGCCTAAATATATGAATATTCAACCTGTTCATAACTGAAAATGATTTGTCAAAAAAAACGAATTTTTTGGATTTTTTATATTTTCATTTTTCTTTTGCGTTTTATAATACATTTATTTATAAAAAAAATGGTGATGTGGCCATCATGTTACTTTCTCCGATTTAATGGTATAGCCATTTATATTTACGTTTTCATGATTTATTTTCAATTGAAATCATATTTTAAATGTACATCGAGCGTTATGTAAACTCGGATGAAACTGACGTTGAAAACGTCAAAATTATGAAAGATGGAAAAATGATATTTCAAATTAAAAAACTCGGTTTACTCAAGAACTAACGAGATTTCGAAAAAAACTTATTCTTTAGAAGTTGTTTATTTTGATATTCCCTACAATTATTATTCACATAAATTTGCTGTAACTATTATCGTTTCATAATTATAAACCAAACATTTAAAAAAAATTAATAAAATTTTTTCTCGAATAGCAATGATTTTATGAAAAATATTTTCAAGCAAAAGATGTTCATTTCTTTGTTTTCTTCAATGTTTGTTTAAATGTTTTTGTGATATTTTTCATATTTAAGAAAATATTGGCAAAAAACAAAAAACAGTTAAGGTAAACGCCCACTTCCGGTGTACGAAATTTTACCAAAAGCTTTTCAGTTCTTCAGATTATCAAATAAGACGTATGTTCAAAGTTTCATATCAATTGCTCTATTAGTTTTTGAAATAGAGCGCACACAGCCAGACACACACACACACACACACACAGACACAAATTTTTTTTTTCCAGAAATTGTTGAAATGGCATCTAGGGACCCCAAAACGGATATTTCCGTAAAAAAAATTTTTGAAAAAAAAATCACGATCACAATACTTTCTCGTACGTCGTAACGGAGAAAGTAAAAATCATTAAAAATATCGTCTGCTATTTTACTGATTGACACGATATCAACCCTTAAGGTTATCTGAAACAAAAAAGTCAAACAGCTTTCTGTATGATTGTAGTTATCGCGTGAACCAGAGAACTTGAGAAAATGGCGACTTGTCAAACTCAAATAATTGATTTTCTCTTAAAATTGGTAATTTCTTATGCAATAAAATTTTTTGATATGGCCATCATGTTACTTTCTCAGATTTGATGACATAACAGTTATATTTATACTTTTTACTTTCTCCGTTACGAAGTACGAGAAAGTATTGTGATGGTGTTTTTTTTTTCAAAATTTTTTTTTACGGAAATGTCCGTTATGGTGTCCCTGGATGCCATTTCAACAATTTCTGGAAAAAAAAGTGTCTGTGTGTGTTTGTGTGTGTGTCTGTGTCTGCCTGTGCGCGCTGTATCTCAAAAACTAATAGAGCAATTGATATGAAACTTTGAACATCCACCTTATTTGATAATCTGAAGAACTGAAAAGCTTTTGGTAAAATTTCATACACCGGAAGTGGGCGTTTACCTTAACTGTTTTCGTCTTTACCAATATTTTCTTGAATATAAAAAATATCACAAAAACATTTAAACAAACTTTGAAGACAACAAAGAAATAAACATCTTTTGCTTGAAAATATTTTTCATAAAATCATTTTTATTCGAGATTTTTTATTTTTTTTATTTTTGGTTTATAATTATAAAACGATAATAGTTACAGCAAATTTATGTTAATAATAATTGTAGAGAATGCTAAAATGAACAACTTATAAACAATAAGTTTTTTCGAATTCCCTTTAGTTTTTGAGTAAACTTAATTAACTATAATTTTTCCATCTTCATAATTTTTTTCATTCGAGTTTACACAACGCTCGATGTACATTTAAAATATGATTTCAATTGAAAATAAACCATGAAAACGTAAATATAAATGGCTATGATACCATCAAGTCGGAGAAAGTAACATGATGGTCACATCACCATTTTTTTCAATATTTATTCCTTTTAAAATGTATGCGTATCTCTTTGTGCGCGATATATCTCAAAAACTATTACATGCATTAACATAAAACTTTGAACATAAGCCTTATTTCATAATCCGAAGAACTAAAAAGCTTTTGATAAAATTTCGTACACCTGAAGTTGGTGTTTACCTTAACCGTTTTTTGTTTTTCTCTGATAGTTTTTTTAAATATGAAAATACTAAAGAAGCACTTGAACAAATCTCGAAAACAACAAAGAAATTAACAACTTTTGTATGAAAATATTTTTCGTAAAATGTATGGTTTTTGAAAAATAATAGTTATTAAATTTGTTTGTTTTCGTTTATAATTGTGAAACGATAAAAGTTACAGCAAATCTATTTTAATAATAATTGTAGAAAATGTCAAAATGAACAACTTATAAAGAATAAATATTTTTCGAAATCTCTTTTGTTTTTGAGTAAACTAACTAATTAGAATTTAAAGTATAATTCGGGACTCTCTGAAGAGCCATTTGTTGAGGACTTATTTTTGAAATTTTTTTCAGAACAGATTTTTCTTCATGACATTTTTTAGAATTTTTTTCATGACCTTTTTAAGGACTTTTTCAAATGTTTTAAGCATTTTTTTCAAGACTTTTTTAAAAACTTTTTATTTCAAGAATTTTGTCGATGACCTCTTTCGGTACTTTTTTCAAGACTCTTTTTGGAATTTCTTTTTAAGGGCAATTTCTTCAGATCGTTTTAAAGACCTTTTTACGTTTTTTTTTTCAGGAATTCATCAGAACTTTCTTTCAGGACTTTTCAGGACTCTTTTTCGGGACATTTATTTCTGGTATTTTGTATGAAGACTATTTTTCAGAACTTTTTTTCACGGCGTTTATCAGGACTCTTTTTTCAAGATTTTATCTCCAAGACTGTTCCTCCAGGACTTTTTTTCAAGACTATTTTAAGAACCTCTTGTTCAGGACTTCTTTTCAGGATTAATTTCAGAATTTTCTTCGTTACATTTCTTCAGAATTATTTTTTCGGGATTTTTTTTCAAGCCTTCTTTACAGGACTTTTTTCAGTAATATATTTCTTTATAGAATTAATTTTCGGGACTTTATTCAAGACTCTTTTTGGGATTTTTTTCAGGACAATTTCTTTAAAACTTTATCAAATCTTTTTTAATGATCTTTTTAAGGATATTTTTACAGGGTTTTTTCAAAAATATTTTTTTTAGCATTTTTTACGATGTTATTTTCATAACTCTTTTTCAAGACTGTTATCACAGGACATTTTTTTCAGGATATTTTATCAGGACTTTTTCCGGACTTTCTTCAAGACTTTTTAAGTACTTATTTTAGGACTTTCCATCGAGACTTTTTTACGACGCTTTTTCGGACTTCTCTCAGGACATTTATTTCTGGTGTTTTATATGAAGACTTAATTTTACAGGACTCTCTTTGCAGTACTTTTTTCAGGACTCTTTTTCACAACTATTTAGCAGGACTAGACTTTATGTACAAAACTGTTTCTCCAGGACATTTTTTATCTGGACTTTTTTATCGGGACTTTTTTCAAGACTTTCTTGTTCAGGACTTTTATTTGTTTTTTAGGACTTTTTAATCAGGAATATTTTCAGAAATCTTTTTTAGAACTCTTTACTTTCTCCGTTACCAAGTACGAGAAAGTATTGTGATCGTGATTTTTTTTTCAAAAATTCTTGTGTGTGTGTTTCCTTGTGTGTGCCTGTGTGTGTGTGCAATTGATATGAAACTTTGAAGATACGTCTTATTTTATAATCCGAAGAACTCAAAAGCTTTTGGTAAAATTTCCTACACCGGAAGTGGGCGTTTACCTTAACTATTTTTGTTTTTCGCCAATATTTTCTTAAATATGGAAAATATTACAAAAACATTTAAACAAGCTTTGAAGACAACAAAGAAATGAATAAATTTTGCTTGAAAATATTTTTCATAAAATAATTTTTATTCGAGAAAAACTTTATTATTATTTTTTTTATTTTTGGTTTATAATTATGAAACGATAATAGTTACAGATAATTTATGTAAATAATAATTGTAGAGAATGCTTAAATAAACAACTTATAAAGAATAAGTTCTTTTGGAAATCCCTTTAGTTTTTGAGTAAACTGAGTTTTTGAATTTGAAGTATAATTTTTCCATCGTTCATAATTTTGACGTTTTAAACGTCAGTTTCATCCGAGTTTACACAACGCTCGATGTACATTTAAAATATGATTTAAATTGAAAATAAACCATGAAAGTATAAACATAAATAACTACAGCATCAAATTGGAGAAAGTAACATTATGGCCACATCGCCATTTTTCACCAGTTTTTAAATTGCACTAAATTCTCCACATTTTATGCTTGGATAATTTAAAAATTTTTGATCGCTTTTGAATTGCACTTAATTTGGTACATTTTGTCGTTAGAATCATCAACATTTAGTTTAAAAAATCAAAATCGCGATTTTAGAATATTGAAAGTACAAAAAAGTGCAATTTCTGCGTTTTGTGTTAATCTAACGAGACAAATTCGTAATCTTTTTCAAATTTACACTAAATTTGTCATATGTTGTCATTTGAATCATCAAAATTTGAGAGCGCCTTTTGGAATTTAAAAAAATCAAAATAACAATTTAAAATCTACAAACATTGAAAACATAAAATTTTGAAGTTTGACGTTCATTTAACGAAAATCTTTTTAATAAGTTTTTAAATTGCACTCAATTTACTACATTTTGATCACGTTTGCCCGTTATGCAATAAAAAAAATATCAAAATTATAATTTAAAATCTTCGAACTTGAAACGTGAAATTTTGACGTTTTGCGTTGATTTTACAAAAATGTCTCTTGTACAACTTTTAAATTGCATTAATTTTTTTACATTTTGTCGTTTGAATTATTAAAATTGGACAACGCGTTCGGCAGTTAAAAAAACAAAATCGCGATTTTAAAATATCCAAACTTTAAAAAAAATGCAATTTTACGAGAACATTCTATAATTTGTTTTTAAATTACACTAAATTCGCCATATTTTGACATCTCAATTATCTAAATGAGAGGCAATTGACTTGTCTCTTTAAAAAAATCAAAATCGATATTTAAAATCTTCGAACTTTGAAAACGTGAAATTTGATTGATTTTACGAAAATATTTCTTAACCAACTTTTAATTGCACTACATATGGCACATTTTGTCGTTGGAGTCATCAAAATCGTTTGGCAGTTATGCAATTTCAAAAATCAAAATCGCGATTTTCAAATATTCAAACTTTAATAAAAGTACAAAGTTTGCATTTTGATTTAGTTTTAAGGAAATGTTTTATAATACGTTTTAAAATTACACTAAACACGCCATATTTTGACTTTTGAATCATCAAAATCAGACGGGTTTGGCTGGTCTGCAATTAAAGAAAAAAAAAACAAAATCCCATTTTAAAATCTTCGAACTTTGAAAACGTGAAATTTTGACATTTTGCGTTGATTTGACGAAAATATTACTTGCCCAACTTTTAAATTGCAACAAATTTGGCACATTTTATTTGGACTCATCAAAATCGGACAACGCGTTCTGCAGTTATACAATTAAAAAAAATGAAAATCGTGATTTTAAAATATTCAAATTTAAAGAAATGTTTGCTTTATGTGTTAATTTTACGAGAACATTTTATAATCCGTTTTAAAATTACTCTAAATTCAGCATATTTTTACGTTTGAATCATCAAAATCAGACGTGTTTGGCTGTTCTCCAATTTAAAAATAAATCAAAATCGGAATTTAAAATCTTCGAAATTTGAAAACTTGAAACTTTGACGTTTTGCATTGATTTTACTAAAATATTTCTTAACTTACTTTTTAATTGCACTAAATTTGACACATTTTGACGTTGGAGTAATAAAAATTGGACAGTGCGCTCCCCAGTTTCAAAAATCAAAATCGCAATTTTATAATATTAAAACTTTAACAAAGTGAAATTTTTGCATATTGATTTAATTTTGCGAGTAAGTTTCGAATTACGTTTTAAAATTACACTAAACACGTCATATTTTGACATTTGAATCATCAGAATCGGAAAATGCATTCGGTAGTTATGCAATTTCAAAAATCAAAATCGCGATTTTAAAATTTGTAAAAAAGTGCAATTTTTTCATTTTGTGTTAATTTAACGAGAAAAATTCGTAATCTTTTTTTAAAATCACACTACATTCTAGAATGTAAAAAATCAAAATCGCAATTTAAAATCTTCGAAATTTGAAAACGTGAAGTTTCGATGTTTTACATTGATTTTGCGAAAATCCAACCAACTTTGAAATTGTATTAAATTTGGCACATTTTGACGTTGGAATTTTTTTCGAAATCTCGTTAGTTTTTGAATAAATTGAAGGTAGAGATTATAAGAATTTGAAAGACTTCGAATTTTGACGTTTCAAGCGTCGGATCATCAGATCCTGCAAAACATTTGATATACAATTACGGACAAAATAAAAGTAAGACACCATTGTAATCTAGTGCGCGACTTTCCTCTAAATTGCATTCGTGTAAATTGGGCTTTAATGCCCATTCATTAAACGTCAATTACTAATTCACAATAGACAACAAGAGATGTCAGCTTTTTTGTCTGCAATTGTATCGTGTGAGCCACAAAATTTTGTTCCAAAGTTGGCTGTGAGATAAATGAGGTATGTCGTATATTATTACGTTATGAGGCTAGATTAGTTCAATTGAATTCGATTTTACAAAATTAATTAATCTCAGACATGAGGACATGACTGCTATGTTTCTCTCTCTCAGGCATGGCCAACTCTGAAACAAAATTCTGTGGCTCATACCTTACATTTAATAGTATATTGTACAAAGAGCATATAATGATGGCTATTAATCACGAGAACGATGTTTACGGAACGAGCCGTAGGCGAGTGGAGTAAACCGTCCGAGTGAATAATAGCCATTGTATGCGAGTTGTACACTATACTTTGTTCACGAAAATTAAAATCAAAATTATAATCTTTCATAATTTTGACGTTGTAAACGTCAGTTTCATCCGAGTTTGCGCAACGCTCGATGTACATTTAAAATATGATTTCAATAGAAAATAAACCATAAAAACGTAAATATAAATGGCTACGATACCATCAAGTCGGAGAAAGTAACATGATGGCCACATCACCATTTTTTACCTTTTAAATACGAAGGTAACCCTTTTTTCCAATAAATACAATAAGTACACGATTCTCCCGTTCACAATTAACAAATTAATTACAGATAGACGCTGTTGTGTAAACATTACTGTGGAGTCATGCACCGTAATGCGATGCAATGGAAACGATTACAATACCAACTATGAATCATCTTGAATCGGAGTTGTAAATTATGTGCACGTTTCCTTCGTAGGCTGTTGCTGAAAGAAATAATTTTTCGCTTCCACTCTTCATTTATATTGCGCGAACTTTTCTCTCTCGAGAGAGAAAACGAGCAAGGCAAAAGGAGCGGAATACACTCATCCGGAATGAAAGTTTTACAACGGAAGAATATAAAATAATATTGTAAATTAGTTTTTAATTTCATTTGCGTTGAATTATGGCTATCGGCCGGATACAATTATGTTACGGTCTGCTAAGTTTAAAATAACAGTTTCTGGTTTACTGAGAATGAAACTGTAATACTTTACTAATATTTTAAAATAATTTAAAACGAATTATAAAAAAAGTCTTACTATAAATAAATAAATAATATTATTCATTATGTTTCCATTTGAAGAAAAAAACGTCAGTTTTGTAATTTGTAGGTTATAAAAACTAATTATAGAAAATATTGTCTATTAATATCCAAAAACTTAATTTTATAACCCCCCCATTCAGGATTGGCCAAGACGTGAAAATATTGTAGTTTGCACTCTTAAATATCAAAAAACTTTATATTTAAAAAAAAAATAATTTAAGTCTGTCTAGTTTGCTACTTTTGTGTATTCTGGTCCCTAATCCGTGTAGCGGTAAAGTTCTTTCTTTTTAAATGATCTCGTTCGGAAGAAACCGCAGAAGTTTTTAAAGTGAAACATGGTTTGATCCATTAGTTCATATCGGTTTCTAATAATAAACTCATAAGCAAAGTAAAAAATAGATTGAATCTGCGGTCGGGTTTGCTGGAGAGGCTATCTCCTCTTCTCGGAGAAGTCTGGCTCACCTCATCACGCTGACACTGGCAGTGGCCTTTCAGAAAGTAAGCGCGATGCATTTAAATTCTTCTTAAACATATCCGGTGGAGCGAGAAGAGGTTTAACTATAAATACGTGCACACTACATACTCAATAGCATGTATCTCATTTAGTTTTTGTATGCGGTAAGATTAATAAAGTAATATCAATCAATAATATTATAAACAAAAATTAAAGATAAAGTAAAATAATGGATGTTTTGGCAGTGAAACTATTATTAAATTGAAATTAAAAATTTATAATTATAAAACGATGATAGTTAAAGCAAATTTATGTTAATAATAATTGTAGAGAATGAACAACTTATTAAGAATAAGTGTTTTCCGTAATCCCTTTAGTTTTTGAGTAAACTGAGTTTTATGAATTTGAAGTATAATTTTTCCATCTTTCATAATTTTGACGTTTTAACGTCAGTTTCATCCGAGTTTACAAAACGCTCGATGCACATTTAAAATATGATTTAAATTGAAAATAAACCATGAAAGCGTATAATTAACACCATCAAGTCGGAGAAAGTAACATGGTGGCCACATCACCATTTTTTTTTCTAATCGCCAAAATCAATTTTTCAAAAACTGGAACGACTGAAACGAAAGTTATGAATTGTTAAAATCAACCTTGCAATAATCATAAAATATTGGTCGCAATTTGAAAAATGATAAAAAAATATAAATAGTGGAGACATTGTTTTGCAAATGCCTGGAGTTCATTTTGTATTAATTTGCAAATGAAACCTAATTCCCGACTGAAACGAAAATTATGAATTTTTAAAGTCATCCTTGCAATATTCCTAAAATATTGGTCGGAATTGGAAAAATTATGAAAAATAGAAACAAATAAAATAGAAACAACCTTACTTATTGCAGAAAGTATTAAATAAATTCAAAAAACGAAATATAGCCTGAATATATAAATATTCAACCTGTTCGTAACTCTGCAAGCAAAATTAAGTCTTACTAAGACTATAATAGTCTTAGTAAGTCTTAGTAAGACTTAATTTTGCTTGCAGAGTTACGAACAGGTTGAATATTTATATATTCAGGCTATATTTCGTTTTTTGAATTTAAAAATAGAAACGGTTACGATTTTTTTTAAATCCTTAGAGATAATTGTTCAATAATTAAAACAGTTTACATTATTTTAAAATTCCGTCTTAAACGAAAGTTATGAATTTTTAAAATCATCCTTGCAATAATCATAAAATTTTGGCAGGAATTAGAAAAATGATAAAAAATATAAACGATTGAAAAATTGTTTTGCATATACTTACGAGACAATTTCTCATTATTTACTAATTAAACCAATTTACTTCTTTGAAAAATTCCGACCGAAACAAAAGGTTAAAATTTTAGCCAAAACTATAAAAAAATCTAAGAAATTAAATCGTTTCGCAATTGTTATGAAAATCCTTACAGATACTTTAGCATCGATTTAGTGACTAAAGCATTTGACATTTATGAAAAATGTTAACTCTTTCATTCAAAAGTTACGAATTTTCGAAATTTTTGCCGAAACTAAAAAAATTGCAAAAAAATAAATCGTTGCGAAATTGTTTTGGAAATGTTCAGAGACATCTAAGCATCGTTTTACTAACTAAAAAAAGTTCAAATTTTTGAAAATTTCTATCCCAGACAAAAGTTATGAATTTTCAAAACAGTTCCTGCTGTAAGGTGTTTGCCGTAACTAAAAAAATTGTGAAAAAAATAATTTTTCTGAATGTACTGAGAAAGACTTTGGCATCGATCTACTAAGTAACGCAGTTGGCATTTTTGAAAAATATTAACTCGGACAAAAGTTATGAATTTTCAAAACGGTCCCTGCTGTAAGGTAAAAATTTTAGTCGAAAAAAATTGTAAAAAAAATAATGGTTGCGCAATTGTTTTGCAAATACATACCGATGCTTTAACATTTATTTACTAAGTAGAGTATTTGATAATTTTTCAAAATTCCAACTTATACAAAAGTTATGAATTTTGAAAATGTTCCCTGCTGAAAGGTTAACATTTTTGCCATAACTAAAAAATTTGTAAAAAAGTAAATCGTTAAGCAATTGGTTTGAAAATACTCAGAAAGACTTCGGCATTGATTTACTAACTAATACAGTTGAGATTTTTGAAAAATGTTAACTCAGACAAAAGTTATGAATTTTCAAAATAGTAAGGTAAAAATTTTAGTCGAAACTAAAAAAAATTAAAAAAAAATCAATCGTTGCTAAATTGTTTTGAAAATGCTCAGAAAGACCATGGCATCGATTTACTAACCAAAAAAGTTGACATTTTCGAAAATTCTTACTCGGCCAAAAGTTATGAATTTTCTAAACGTTCTCCACTGTAATCATAAAATGTTTGCCGAAACTTAAAACACTGTAAAAAAAAATAAATCGTTAAGCAATTGTTTTGGAAATGCTCAGAAAGGCTTAGGAATCCATTTACGATCTAAAACAATTCATATTTTTGAAAAATTCTAACTCAGACAAAAGTTATGAATTGTCAAAATGATCCCTGATAATAATTGTAGAGAATACCCAAAATGAACAACTTATAAAGTATAAGTTTTTTTTCGATATCTCGGATGGTTTTTGAGTAAACGGACTATTAGAATTTGAAGTATAATTTGTTACATGATTTTGACGTTTCAAACATCAGTATCAAAATAAACCATAAAAGTATATAACATAAATAACTATGATACTATCAAATCGGAGAAAGTAACATGATGGCCACATCACCATTTTTTATCGATAAGTCCAGATTTTGATGTTTTGGTCTAAATTTTTAATCTTTTAGCCTTATTTTTTTTCTAAATTTTCGATTTTCGCAATTTTGATTTTTAGGATCGAAGTTTTGAATTTTTTAGGATATTTTAGGAATATAGGATATTTTAGATTTTTTTACTAAATGATTGATTTTTATACGCGACTTTTTTTATTTTTTGCCGATATTTTCAAGTTTTTTTATGGTTTTTGATTTCTTGACCTTGATTTTAAATTTTTTAACTTAAAATATTATTTTTATGGGCGATTGTTTTACATTTTGGTTACTTGTTGACTAAAATAGATTAAATTTTATTTTTTTTCAAACATTTTTTTTTCAGGATTGAGACCAATATTCTGAATATTATTTGTCCATAAAATTTTGTTGTGGGACTTCCAGGAACTGAGGTTTTCAAGTTTCTGGTCGGCAACTTATTTTGAGCTAAAGAGTTATTTTGGGAGCTGAAAATGGCGAATTATTTTCGTATTCCTTGATTTTTCAATTTTTTGGTTTGAATTTTTTATTTTTAGACCAGAATATTTGATTTTTTTTGGCCTATATTTTAGATCTATGGACTGTATTTTTTATTTCTTCGTTCGAATTTTTTTTTTATTTTTTTTTAATATTCTGCATTTTTTTAACCGCGAATTTTCGAAATTTGTCTAAATTTTCGATCTATTCGGCGTATATTTTAGTTTTTCTTACTTTAATTAAGAGCGTATTTTTCATTGGTCTATACTTTAGATTTTTAATGTGTGTGATTGATTTTTATGTGCAAATTTTTAATTTTTTTGCCGGTATTTAATTTATACAGGGTGTATTTGAAATAACGAACAGGCTCGTAACCACAAAGAGATTATATTATTTTTAAACAATATTCGCAATTATTTTGTTTATCACTATAACAAAAAGCCCGCAATTAATTATTAAAGTTAATGATTGAAAATACGCAACATGTTTGGGGGCAGTGGTAATGTGACCTAATTTTAAAACGGCATCGGCTTTAGATATCGAATTACAACAAGCGCGTAGGAAATATCTGAGTGCTCTTAAAGCGTCAATGAACTTGAGGAGTGTTTTTCTTTCACAAAAAAAGACGTTGCGATAACACTTCAAATTTCGGAGGCAAGAAATCGTATCACGCGTTTTAAATAAACAAACACACATTCCATGCATACCTAATTAAATGAGAAAAGCATCGGTTCTCAAAATGTTTAAAAAACCTCGAAAAATTAGGAAAATTCAAATTTTTTTTTCGAATAAATTTTGACGGAAATGGGTTCACAAATATTTTATGTATGTGCCCTTAAATGCTTGTTCGTTATTTCAAATACACCCTATACAATTTGTCATTTCCATCTTTCATATTTTTTTTTCTTTATAAAAGTGGATCTGGCATCAACATGTTCCACGAGCCGCCACTGGATGCAGCATACCATCTGAAATTTTTCCCAAATACTCTAAGGACATACCTGCAAGGTTATGTAGCATGAATTTAAAAAGTATATATTTGTTGATTTTATATTGCAAAAAAACGAGCCGCAAAAAAGTCAAAAAATGAACTTTTTTTCCAAACAAGCGTCATTTTGTTGTTTTTTCCTAATTTTAAAATTCCATGCTACATTACACTGGCAAATGTAATAAATTTTAACACGTTATGTCGTTTTTTTGATTTTACACCATTTTTGTGGACCGAGGAACCAGTAACGGTTCGCGGGGTTTTTTCTGGTACGGCCGAGGTAACAAGGGTGGCAATACAGATAGGTAGGATCAGTTACAGAGACGGTACCTATCCGTATTACCACCTCTTGTTCCTCGGCTGTACCAGAAAAAATTCCCGGAACCGTCACTGCGAGTCACACACCAGTGAGGCATCCCAACTTCGACAATGTAACAACATAATTAATTTTTATATAAAACAATAAAAAAAATCACAATTTGTACTTAAAGGTTTATTAAATTTCTAGGAAAAACATTCAAGTTAAAAACTTAATTAGTCGTCTCAAAAAAAAATACCAAAAATCACCTTTTTTCAGGTCTGCAAAGTAGACTGTACCCTTAATATCTGATATCCGGGAAAAGTTTACTTACCCTGCACCACCAGTGTATAAAAAAACCTAAATAAATATAAACCCTTACCTGCCAAATGCGCGACAATAAATATATTCACGAGAGATCGAATACCGCCGTATTCGCGACAATAAAAATATTATCGTCATATCAAATTGTTCGTTCCCGGCGCATCCACCATTCAGAATGAGCTCATTCTAGTCTGTAAAGCGAGAGTTGCTCAAACTAAACTGCAACTTTCGTAAAGCTCAATCATATATTGCAGAATATAAAATTTGGTTACGCGTTTAAGCTGGAGTTAGCAGACGGATTCAATATTTCATATACGAAATGAATCCGAACGAAAATAAAAACGATTCGATAATGATCCATCCATTAATGTTTCAATACATCATATTTCACAATGACGCAAATGCCTCTTTAATTTCCTCTCCCGTTATTAACTTACATAATGTGGAACGTGTTCAGTTTCTTCGGGACGGTCCCCTTTCAGATATAAATGAGGCGGCTCTGTGCGTTCTTACGTTTCGAAAAGAGATCAATAATAATGCGAATGCAGAATTCAATTTAATGTAGCGTGAAGCCCATTACGGCATTACGGACTAGTTGGAAATACAACAGTGTCAACTCGAACGCTTAGGATGAGGAAGAAGAACGCGACGAAATTGGTTCGTGCTCTCGATTGTTTTATACACAATTCATTCCGTTAAATTGCACACGGTTTTACGGCACCGCTCCTTATGACAAATGCGAAATCGATTCCTTCGAGTGGTCTTAATTTTTCTTTAGCTTTACAATGTTACAATAAAATGAATTAATTCAAGATTCAGTATTTATATTTAAACGCTAAATATGTAAGTGGCTAAAGTGTATGTAAGATAACAAATGTAATATAGCAGCTAGTGCAGTGTTTCTTAAAGTACGCCCCCTGGTGGGACAAGAGGTTTTTTTTTGGGACATGGATTAGTTGAGTTATGAAAGCAGCTAATACCTTTTTATCCGCTTGCAAACCCGTTTACTCGGCTATTTTGAATGCACATTTCTATACATGAGTACATCTATGGTATGATCAATGGATCTTTGCGTGTGCGTCATTGCTGAAGACTGAGTTTTCTCGCCTTGGGCACATGATTGCGTCTAATTTAACTTATCGTAGAGAGAGTAAACGCATGAAAATGTTGTTGGAGCTAGGTTCAGCTATCTATGACGTGCACGCAAAGATCCATTGATCAAAATATATCTGCATAAAAACATCCAAATTAATAAATAGTTGCTTTGGTCAGTGGCGGCTCGTGGAACATGTTAATGGTAGAGCCACTTTTATAATTTATTAGATCGGATGATACTGGCGTTTGACACGTCAAAATTATGAAAGATGGAAATGACAAATTTTATAAATTAAATACCGGCAAAAAAATCAAAAATTTGCACATAAAAATCAATCACACACGTTAAAAATCTAAAGTATAGACCAAACAAAATACGCTCTTAATTAAAGTAAAAAACTAAAATATACGCCCAAAAGATCGAAAATTTAGACAAATTTCGAAAATTCGCGGTTAAAAAAATGCAGAAAATTTCAACAAAAAAATTAAAAAAAATTGGAACGAAGAAATAAAAAATACAGTCTACAGATCTAAAATATAGGCCAAAAAGATAAAAAATTCCGGTCTAAAAATAAAAAATTAAAACCAAAAAATTGAAAAATCAAGGAAAACGAAAATAATTCGCCATTTTCGGCCCCCAAAATAACTCTTTACCTCAAAATAAGTTGCCGACCAGAAACTCGAAAACCTCAGTTCCTGGAAGTCTCACAACAAATTTTTTTATGGACAAATCGTGTTCAGAATGGTCTGTCTTGAAAAAAAAAAATTTAATCGATTTTACTCAAAAAGTAACCAAAAAGTAAAAAAAATCGCCCATAATAAATAATAATTCAAGTTAAAACATCTAAAATCAAGGGCAAGAAATCAAAAACCATCAAAAAAACTTGAAAATATCGGCAAAAAAAGTCGCGTATAAAAATTAATCATTTAGTAAAAAAACCTAAAATATAGGATAAAAAATTCAAAACTTCGACCAAAACTTCGATCCTAAAAATCAAAATTGCAGACCAAAAAAATCGTAAAATTTTAACAAACAAATGGAAAATTTAGAAAAAAAAATAAGGCTGAAAGATTAAAAATTTAGACCAAAATATCAAAATCTGGACTTAACGATAAAAAATGAAAATTCAAGTACGAAAATTGCCATTTTCAGCACTCAGGCTGATTAGCCCTAGAAAACATAGAAAAAAAAACTCAAAATTTGCGCTGCAGCGAAGGAAATTTGCACTTAATGTTTTGAAAAATTGTAAAAAAATAATCACTTGTAGAATGATCTCCAAAATTACTAAAACTATGCAGAAAGAGTGTACTTTTCATTACTTGTAAAAATAATTGCAATATTGCTTCTGAAAACAACAGGAATTGACTCAAAACTGCACTGGAGGGAACGGAAATTGCACTCAATGTTTTGAAAAATCGTAAAAAAATAATCACTTGCAGAATTAGCTCTTAATTAGGGTAAAAAACTATAATATAAGAAATTTAGACAAATATCAAAAATTCGCGGTTAAAAAAATGCAAACCAAAAATCCGAAAATTTCAACAACAAAAAATCAAAAAGTTAAACCAAAATAAAGAATATTTCGGGCAAAAACTCTAAAATTTGGAACGAAGAAATGAAAAATACAGGTCAAATATCTACAATATAGGCCCAAAAAATCAAAAATGTTGATCTAAAAATAAAAAATGCAAACCAAAAAAATTGAAAAATCAAGGAAAACAAAATTAGTTTGCAATTTACAGCTCCAAAAATAACTCTTCAGTTCAAAATTAGTTGTCGAAAGTAAAAAAATTCGCCCATAAAAAATAATAATTCAAGTTAGAAAATCTAAAATGAAGGGCTAGAAATCAGAAACTGTACTTGAAAATATCGGCAAAAAATTAAAAAGTTGCGTGTAAATAGGAATCATTCAGGTTAAAAAAAACTAAAATATAGGATAAAAATTAAAAACTTTGACCAAAAACTCGATGCTAAAAATCAAAATTGTGGACCAAAAAATCAAAAATTTAGAAGAAAATTATTTTCTTTGGAAATTTGTAAAGACACATTATTCAAAATTAGTCTGTCTAAATTTCAACCATCTGTTGCAATAAATGTGGAAGTCCCATGCAAATTTCTGAAAAATGCGCCTTATTGGTCATCAAAATTTGTTTTTTGGTGCAACCATTTTTGTTATGGTAAACTTGGGATTATTTTCTTTGTCAATTTGTAAAGACACATTATTCCGAATTAGACAGTCAAAATTTCAATCATCTGTTGCAATAAATTTAGAATTGCCATGTGAATTTCTAATATATCCGCTTTTTTTCGTTATCAAAATTTGCTTTTCTAGTGCAACCATTTTTGTTGTGGTAAACTTGTGATTATTTTCTTTGTAAATTTGTAAATACACATTATTCCGAATTAGACAGTCAAAATTTCAATCATTTGTTGCAATAAATTTAGAATTGCCATGTGAATTTCTAAAAAATCCGCTTTTTTTTTGTTATCAAAATTTGCTTTTCTAGTACAACCATTTTTGTTGTGGTAAACTTGTGATTATTTTTTGAAGAAATTTATAAAGGGACATTATTCAAAATTTATCTGCCAAAATTTCAACCATCTGTCGAAAGAAATGTGGAATTCTCAAGTGAATTTCTGAAAAATGTGTCTTTTTGGTGATCAAAATTTGCCTTTTAGTGAAACCATTTTTGTTGTAGTGAACTTGCGATGATTTTCTTTGAAAATTTGTAAAGACGTATTATTCAGAATTAGTCAGTCAAAGTTTAAACGATCTGTTAAAATACATGAGCAATCCCTACTTGTATTTAGAAAAAATGCGCCATTTTGGTCATCAAAATTTTCTTTTTAGTGCAATTGCTTTCTTTGGAAATTTGTGAAAACACATTATTCGGAAATAGTCTCTTAAAATTTTAATCATCTGTGAAATTAATGTGAAACTTCCACGCGTGTTACAGATGTAAAAAGTTTTTTTAAGAATCAGTTAAAAATTCTTGCTGAGCTTGAGTCTACAGGTAGTACCATGGCTCCGTGGCTCTAAATAACGAGCCGCCCCTGGTTGAGTTATGAAAACTGCTAATACCTTTTTATCCGCTTGCAAACCCGTTTACTCGGCTATTTTAAATGCACATTTCTATACATGAGTAAATCTATGGTTTGATCAATGGATCTTTGCTTGTGCGTCATTATCGAAGACTGAGTTTTCTCGCCTTGGACACATGTTTGCGTCTAATTTAACTTATCGTAGAGAAAGTAAACGCATGAAAATGTTCTCGGAGCTAAGTTCAGCTGTTTATGACGTGCACGCAAAGATCCATTGATCAAAGTATATCTGCATAAAAACATCCACTTCCAATGCTTACTGAGATTTAGTTGAAAAAAATACAAATTTTGAGTTAAGACATATCCAAAGCCGAAATTCCTTAATAACTCAATAAGTTTTATATGAAAGTCATTTTTTAATTTTTTATTTTTTTTTAAATATATGTATTTTCCTTAAAAACTAAAATATTAATTGTGAATGAGATACAGGGGCATAAGGTAGGAGTATTTGACATTTATTGTTTGGTTTGAAGAGCTAAAATGAAAACTTACATCAAAATAAAATTCTAGATGCAGGTAATAATGGATGCCATATGAATTTTTCATTATTTTTTTATGATGTATAATAACCTTGACATATCTTTTGTACTGAATAGATAGCAGGTGTTGTTTAACATTTAAAAAGTTTTTTTTTAAAATCAGTTAAAAATTCTTGCTGAGCTTGAGTGTACAGGTAGTGCCATGGCTCCGGGGTTTTATAAACGAGCCGCCCCTGGCTGCATCCGTCTGCGCGCAATCACTTCCACCAATTTAAAAAACACTGTTCTGAGAAAAACGCGTTTGAAAATCCCCGCCACGCGGTGCTGCTTTGTACGTGGTGCGCTTAGGCCCGCTGTTTATAAGCATTTCCATTTGGAATATTAAATTGACGTTTGGACACAATATTCTATACACCTACATCTTCCAAAAAATGCAAAATAAAAAAAAAGTTTTTTTTTAGTCTAACACAATGGACGGTACCCTTAACACATTGGCTGCCAACAAGTTTTTTAGTAAAATGTCAAAAACAGTTTTCTTTGTTTTTAAGTTTTATGATAATTCAGAGGTCGCGAATTTCCCCGGATGATGGAAAAAATATAAAAACAATTTACAGATTTGAAAGTTGCCAAAAATACCTAAAATCGATTCTACTTTACGAGGCAGTCAAAAATTAAAACTAATCATTGCAATAACTTTGCGGTCAACGTGTTAAGGGGAATCGGTAGACCTCTTTGGTGTGTTTCTGGCTCAGTAGATGGCACCGCTTTATATGGGACTTATAATGTAAAAGTTTTACAGTTTTTTCTCGACAACTGTGGTTTCTAGAGGAAAACAAAAAACGGAAACGTGTTTCCCGGTAGTTAAGATTTTTTTCCTAAAAATTAGTATTTATAAGAAAATAATGAAACAAAGTGTAGGCTAAACTCCCGCTTGGGTTTGTATTCAACGTGAAACGGGCGTTAACATACTTCTTGCCTTAGTCAAATAAACACAAACGTGAAACGATCCGAATACATTTTTATGTGCAAAGAAAGAGGATAGATAAATGAAACGTCGTTGTAATTTTTCAACTTGTAATTTATCGCACTCCGTCGTCTCCGATTGGCGATTGACGCCGCGACATGCATCTTTCCAGTCCGCGTGGACTCGAAATTATCTACATAAAACAAACAAACATAACAAGAAATTCGATACTCGAGTTTCTGAGCCGACAGTCGGGAACACATACTGATCTGATCGACTTTCAAGAAATATTTTCGTGGCGAAATTTTATTTCCGACAAAATTATAATTTGTATTTTCTCCGTTACGAGGTACGGGAAAGTATTGTGATCGTGAAATTATTTCAAAAATTACAACAACAAGCAACATCGAACACGTGCTTTACTTGACAATTACAACCTTTTGGTAAAAATTCGTACACCGGAAGTGGGTGTTTACCTAACCTTTCTTTTTTTTTTCGTTTTTTTGTGAATATGCAAAATATTACAAAAACATGTAAACAAATATTAAAGACAATAAAAGAAATCTTTTGTTTGAAAATATTTATCAGAAAATAACATGATGTTCATATCTCATTTTTAACCTTTACAATAATAATAGTGGGTTTGTTGCATTATTTGAGTCATAAAAAAATTACCGTTTCAGTAAACGTCAATGTTACGTGTGCCAATATTTTCATTTCGTGACTGAATTTTGAAAATGCTAAAAAAAGGCGTGTTCATTTAGTACAATGCAATGGAATTCGATATTTATGTTATCAATACGCAAAAGGAGAGAGGGTTGAGAGGCAGATAAAGTCAGATTGGCGCGAAATCCTTTTCGCTGTTATTTACACAAAGTTCAATATACTGGACACAAATGACATAATAACATGTTCAATCGGAAAACATTTACACTAAAAAGGTCACAAGAAAAATAAATACGGAAGAGTCACAAGAGAAATCACAGATGCGTCACTATAGTTCAGACAAAGTTCGGAAGGGCAAACACCGGTATGCACGGCAAGAACTCGGATAAATTACCGGAGGGTGACTTCACATCAGCGGATCAGCAGCTTCGGTGGATCGGCGATCTTGGTGTAGTTGCTTCCTTGGAGTAGGTTTTTTAGTGCTCCCTGATAGGCATATTACTACATGTCCGTGGATCAATGATTTCTTTTAATAAAATATTTTTATAAAAATATATTAATTTTTCAATCATTTTGTTTCCCAAAAATTGTCGTCGTCTCTGGCAACTCTCTCAATCGACAGGTCTTGTTTCGTCCATATGACAAAATGAGAAAAGTCGACTTTTGCAATATGCATCTGGCCCTGGATTTGATAGTAATAATTGTGAGTACGTTTTAATTTCAAATCCGTATCCAAAAAGAAATTTTTTTTTCGATTGCTGCTTTTGCTGTTGTTATTTTTTCTATCGATTTTGGGCACTTTACCTCGATAATTCCGCGACCATTTTCTATCAACCCATCTGGAGATGCTACCAAAAAAACCATACGTCTCATCCACAAAAAAGCCGCACGGTGTCACCGAAGTTTTTGTCATGTCTTCGTACTTTCGTAAGGCATTTTTTACTTTCTCCGTTACGAAGTATGAGAAAGTATTGTGACATGATTTTTTTCAAATTTTTTTTACGGAAATATCCGTTTTGGGGCCCCCAGATGCCATTTCAACAATTTCTGGATATTTTTTTTGTGTCTATGTGTGTGTGTGTGTGTGTCTGCTGTGCGCGCTGTATCTCAAAAAATAATTAAACAATTGATATGATACTTTGAACATACGTCTTATTTGATATTCTGAAGAACTGAAAAGTAAAATTGGTAAAATTTCGTACACCGGAAGTGGGTGTTTACCTTACCTGTTTTTTTGTTTTTTGTCAATATTTTCTTAAGTATTAAAAATATCACAAAAACAATTAAACAAACATTGAAGACAACAAAGAAATGAACATCTTTTCCTTCAAAACATTTTTCATAAAATCATTTTTATTCGAGAAAAAAAAATATTTATTTTTTATTTTTGGTTTATAATTATAAAACGATAATAGTTACAGCAAATTTATGTTAATAATAATTGTAGAGAATGCTAAAATGAACAACTTATAAAGAATAAGTTTTTTTTTAGTTTTTGAGCAAACTGAGTTTTTTAATTCGAAGTATAATTTTTCCATCTTTCATAATTTTGAAGTTTTAAACGTCAGTTTCATCCGAGTTTACACAAAGCTCGATATAGATTTAAAATATGATTTCAATTGAAAATAATCCATGAAAACGTAAATATAAATGGCTATGATACCATCAAGTCGGAGAAAGTAACATGATGGCCACATCACCATTTTTTCATTTATTTGTCCGTAGACCGTGGCTTCATTTGAAAATGGCTCCTTATAAAGTAGATTTGATACTAGAGGAGCACATTTTGTTTTTAGTCGCCTTTTGCAGATTGTGCCAAATTTAGATGCTGTCAATCGGTATTTCCGGAACTTTTAGTATGTTGTACTACAGCAGACACCAACGAACAACTTTGCCGAAAAATATCAAATTTCCGGGATTTATTTCACTTGATCACCTTTTTACTTTCTCCGTTACGAAGTAAGAGAAAGTATTGTGATCGTGATTTTTTTTTCAAAAATTTTTTTTACGGAAATATCTGTTTTGGGGTCCCTAGATGCCATTTTAACAATTTCTGGAAAAAAAATTTTTGTGTCTGTGTGTGTGTGTGTGTGTCTGTGTGTGTGTGTGTGTGTGTCTGTGCGCGCTGTATCTCAAAAACTAATAGAGCAATTGATATGATACTTTGTACATTAGTTTTATTTGATAATCCGAAGAACTGAAAAGCTTTTGGTAAAATTTCGTACACCGGAAGTGGGTGTTTACCTTAACTGTTTTTTGTTTTTTGCCAATATTTTCTTAAATATGAAAAATATCACAAAAACACTTAAACAAATATTGAAGACAATAAAGAAATGCGATTATTCTGTTTGAAAACATTTTTCATAAAATCATTGTTATTCGAGAAAAAAAATTATTATTTTGTTTTCATTTTTGGTATACAATTATGAAACGCTAATAGTTACAGCAAATTTATGTCAATAATAATTGTAGAGAATGTCAAAATGAACAATTTATGAAGAATAAGTTTTTTTCGAAATCTCTTTAGTTTTTGAGAAAACTGAGTTTTTGAATTTGAAGTACATTTTTCGATCTTTCATAATTTTGACGTTTTAAACGTCAGTTTTATCCAAGTCTACGAAACGTTCGATGCACACTTAAAATATGATTCAAATTAAAAATAAACCATGGAAGCGTAAATATAAATAAATGGTAATAAAATGACGTACGTCCCAGTATTTAGTTGAAATTTTATTTTTCTGAACTAGTTTCGGATAATATCCATCTTCAGCAGAAAAAAAACTACAAAAATACGAAATATATACATGTTTAAAAAACAAAATATAAAAATATAAAAAATATAAAATTGCAACGCAGGGGGTGAGAGGGGTACATTTATAGTCTTATATTGAAAAATATTATGGCATTAGTAATTTAGAAAAAAAAAAAAAAAAAATATATATATATATTTGGTAGTGTGGGTTGTTATCCTAATAAATGTATACAAAATTCTGAATATACTTACACGTCTAATAAATGTAAAATATGTTTTGGTTTTGGATATATTCCATGTTGTGTTTGATATGAGGTTCTGTTTTTTGGTTCTGTTTTAATTATCTTAACCTGTTAATTGGAGTGATTTTTTAATTATTTGTGTTATTTTGATAAGTTGATATTAGTATGTGTAACTTACGTGGGTGTTGTTCTGTCGTTGTGTATGTGTGTGTTATTAATTATATTGTGTGTGCCTGGAATTATAGTAAATTAATTGGTTCTGTCCGCGTGGTTGTGGTATTTTATCGAGTGTTTTTGTGTTATTGAGTGTGGCAGTGTATATAGTATTGTTTTGTTGGTGTGAATGTTTAGTGTATAGTGTGTATGAATATGAATTAAAAGCGAGTTATAGTATGTAAACATAATTTATAATTTGTATGGGTGACTTAGAGTTTTGAATAGTGGTGTATTGTGTGATTGTATTTGGTCGTTTAAGCAGTGGATTGAAGTGTTGGTGTTGATTAGTTTTTCAATTTCGTATTGTTCTAAAAGGTTTAGTTGTTGTCCTTTGTTCATTTGATGTAATAATTTAATGTTATCTGGATTTTTGCAAGAGTGGTTGTGAATGTATAAATGTCTGCCAAAGTTTGAATTATATGTTTGAGAGAAATGTTCTTTAATTCTAGTTTTTATAGCTCTACCGGTTTCTCCAATATAGGTGGCTCCGCAGTCATCGCAAGTTAATGAGTAGACGCCATTTTTGTCCATTATGTTTGTCTTATCTTTGGGGTTACAAAGTATTTGTTTAAGTGTCTGATTGTTTTTGTATGCTGGTTTTATGTTATATTGGTATAGTAATTTTTGTATTTTATGTGTGATAGGTCCGTGTATGGTGAATTTTTTATATATGAATGGAGTATTTTGAGTTTGTATTTTTATTGTTTCTAGAGGTGGGAGAAGCATTTTTTGATGTTTTTTATATATAAGTTTGTCTATTAAGTTCGGATTGTATTGATTGTTAAAGGCAATTTGTTTGATAATATTGATTTCATGTTGTTTTTGAGTTTCTGTCATAGGTGTATTTACTAATCTATTGATATATGCGTGGAATGCTGCTAATTTATGAGTGTGATGATGGATTGAATGAAATGGTATAATGGTATCCGTTTGTGTTGGTTTACGGTAAATGGAAAAAAGTAGGTTTTGATTGTTCTTAGTGATGGTGATATCTAGAAAATTAAGTGAGTTGTTTTTTTCCTGGTCTATAGTGAATTGGATATTCGGGTGAATTTTATTGATGTCTGTGTGAAATTTGTTGATATCATCGTTGTTGTCTCCTTTCCATATGCATATTATGTCATCGACGTATCTTTTCCAGAGGATGATATTGTTGGCATTATTAAGATTATGAATATTTTGTTCTATATGGTCAATATAAATATCTGCGAGGAGTCCACTTATATTAGAGCCCATGGGTAGTCCATCTTCCATTTTATAAAATTTGTTATCGAATAAGCAAAAATTCTGTTCTGTGATGTGTTGAATGATTTTTATGATATTGTTTTGGTCTTCTGTGTCGTTAATGGTATAAGGTAATATGGTTTTTATGATGTTAAGTGTTTCTTTGATAGGTATGTTTGAGTACATATTGGTTATGTCAAAAGATATGAGAGTGTATAGTGATGGTAGTTTGATGTCTTGCAACGTTTTAATTAGTTCTTGTCTGTTCGTTATAGTGTGTTTAGGTTTGAAGTTGATATGGTGTTTGAAAATATGATTGATATTTTGGGCTAGGATTTGTGCTGGTGTATCGTAGGTGGTGTTAACTGGTCTTATGGGGATATTGTTATTTGTGTTAGTTTTTTTATGTAGTTTGGGTTGTCCATATAGTATTGGTGATATGGGGTTCATAGGGATAAATGTTTTGTTATTATTAATATTAACATCCTTATATTTTAATAATGTTGGTTTGGTATTCTTGATTATTCCTTTAGTTTTGTTAATATATTTCTTAAGTGGATTATTATCGAGTAATATATAGTTATTTTCATTGAGAAAAGATTGTATTTTGTTGTTATAATCTTCTCGATCTAGAATGACCAAACCAGCATTCTTATCCGCAGTGACTACTACTAAATTATTATGTTTGATTTTCTTTTTCAGTTTATTAATAGTTTGTTTGTTAGTTTGTTGTGTTAGTACCTTATGTTTATTTTGTTCTTGTGTTTGTTTTCTCTCTTCTGTTTTTATTAATTGTATGCATTCACCTCGTAAAATTTCTTCATTAGGTTGTCCTTGTATGGCGGCTTCCAATTCAATGGCGATTTTGGTGATGTTGGGTGGATTAAGGTCTGGAGCGTATTTGTGTCCTTGATTTAGTAACTTCTGTTCTTCGTGGGTAAATGTTGTATTGCTGAGATTTGTAATCCTTGGTTGGAAGGTGTGTTTGGAGTAATGTTGTTGGATTTGTTGTTCTCTGTTTATGTGGGCTTGTTTCAAGTTGTGTAGTTTGATATCCTTTGTTCTTTACACAGAAGACAATTCAAAAGAACAAAGGATATCAAACTACACAACTTGAAACAAGCCCACATAAACAGAGAACAACAAATCCAACAACATTACTCCAAACACACCTTCCAACCAAGGATTACAAATCTCAGCAATACAACATTTACCCACGAAGAACAGAAGTTACTAAATCAAGGACACAAATACGCTCCAGACCTTAATCCACCCAACATCACCAAAATCGCCATTGAATTGGAAGCCGCCATACAAGGACAACCTAATGAAGAAATTTTACGAGGTGAATGCATACAATTAATAAAAACAGAAGAGAGAAAACAAACACAAGAACAAAATAAACATAAGGTACTAACACAACAAACTAACAAACAAACTATTAATAAACTGAAAAAGAAAATCAAACATAATAATTTAGTAGTAGTCACTGCGGATAAGAATGCTGGTTTGGTCATTCTAGATCGAGAAGATTATAACAACAAAATACAATCTTTTCTCAATGAAAATAACTATATATTACTCGATAATAATCCACTTAAGAAATATATTAACAAAACTAAAGGAATAATCAAGAATACCAAACCAACATTATTAAAATATAAGGATGTTAATATTAATAATAACAAAACATTTATCCCTATGAACCCCATATCACCAATACTATATGGACAACCCAAACTACATAAAAAAACTAACACAAATAACAATATCCCCATAAGACCAGTTAACACCACCTACGATACACCAGCACAAATCCTAGCCCAAAATATCAATCATATTTTCAAACACCATATCAACTTCAAACCTAAACACACTATAACGAACAGACAAGAACTAATTAAAACGTTGCAAGACATCAAACTACCATCACTATACACTCTCATATCTTTTGACATAACCAATATGTACTCAAACATACCTATCAAAGAAACACTTAACATCATAAAAACCATATTACCTTATACCATTAACGACACAGAAGACCAAAACAATATCATAAAAATCATTCAACACATCACAGAACAGAATTTTTGCTTATTCGATAACAAATTTTATAAAATGGAAGATGGACTACCCATGGGCTCTAATATAAGTGGACTCCTCGCAGATATTTATATTGACCATATAGAACAAAATATTCATAATCTTAATAATGCCAACAATATCATCCTCTGGAAAAGATACGTCGATGACATAATATGCATATGGAAAGGAGACAACAACGATGATATCAACAAATTTCACACAGACATCAATAAAATTCACCCGAATATCCAATTCACTATAGACCAGGAAAAAAACAACTCACTTAATTTTCTAGATATCACCATCACTAAGAACAATCAAAACCTACTTTTTTCCATTTACCGTAAACCAACACAAACGGATACCATTATACCATTTCATTCAATCCATCATCACACTCATAAATTAGCAGCATTCCACGCATATATCAATAGATTAGTAAATACACCTATGACAGAAACTCAAAAACAACATGAAATCAATATTATCAAACAAATTGCCTTTAACAATCAATACAATCCGAACTTAATAGACAAACTTATATATAAAAAACATCAAAAAATGCTTCTCCCACCTCTAGAAACAATAAAAATACAAACTCAAAATACTCCATTCATATATAAAAAATTCACCATACACGGACCTATCACACATAAAATACAAAAATTACTATACCAATATAACATAAAACCAGCATACAAAAACAATCAGACACTTAAACAAATACTTTGTAACCCCAAAGATAAGACAAACATAATGGACAAAAATGGCGTCTACTCATTAACTTGCGATGACTGCGGAGCCACCTATATTGGAGAAACCGGTAGAGCTATAAAAACTAGAATTAAAGAACATTTCTCTCAAACATATAATTCAAACTTTGGCAGACATTTATACATTCACAACCACTCTTGCAAAAATCCAGATAACATTAAATTATTACATCAAATGAACAAAGGACAACAACTAAACCTTTTAGAACAATACGAAATTGAAAAACTAATCAACACCAACACTTCAATCCACTGCTTAAACGACCAAATACAATCACACAATACACCACTATTCAAAACTCTAAGTCACCCATACAAATTATAAATTATGTTTACATACTATAACTCGCTTTTAATTCATATTCATACACACTATACACTAAACATTCACACCAACAAAACAATACTATATACACTGCCACACTCAATAACACAAAAACACTCGATAAAATACCACAACCACGCGGACAGAACCAATTAATTTACTATAATTCCAGGCACACACAATATAATTAATAACACACACATACACAACGACAGAACAACACCCACGTAAGTTACACATACTAATATCAACTTATCAAAATAACACAAATAATTAAAAAATCACTCCAATTAACAGGTTAAGATAATTAAAACAGAACCAAAAAACAGAACCTCATATCAAACACAACATGGAATATATCCAAAACCAAAACATATTTTACATTTATTAGACGTGTAAGTATATTCAGAATTTTGTATACATTTATTAGGATAACAACCCACACTACCAAATATATATATATTTTTTTTTTTTTTTTTTTTTTTTTTCTAAATTACTAATGCCATAATATTTTTCAATATAAGACTATAAATGTACCCCTCTCACCCCCTGCGTTGCAATTTTATATTTTTTATATTTTTATATTTTGTTTTTTAAACATGTATATATTTCGTATTTTTGTAGTTTTTTTCTGCTGAAGATGGATATTATCCGAAACTAGTTCAGAAAAATAAAATTTCAACTAAATACTGGGACGTACGTCATTTTATTACCATTTAAACATTACCCAGTAACCATGGATTACAACACCAACAATGTAAATATAAATGATACCATCAAGTCGGAGAAAGTAACATGATGGCCACATCACCATTTTTATGGTATAATTTCACTGGGCTATAATATAAATAATACGATTACATTGCTAAATTATCTAACTGTTGTTTATAAAAGCCGAGAGGGCAAGGGTACCTGACTCACACGAATAGACTGAGCCAGTCACATAAATCACGTAGCGCGGCTCCTGTATCGCCCAGAATTATGCCTCATTATTTAGGTACTTTTGAAATCAAATTGCAAAAAAGACTTCACGGAAGCGGTGGTCCATATTTCTAATGTGTTCCAAATTGTTCTGAAGAGTTCGATGAAATTATTTGTGGAATTATTACACAATTTATTTCGCCCGAAAGTGTTTTCGCACAAATACCTCTCTGTCAACTGAAATGAAAATAATGTTATAGAATAGAACTGCTCGGAACTATTTGAAATACATTTACTGAATTATCTAGCTGTGTTTGTTTATGAAAGCCGAGAGGGCAAGGGCACTTGATTCATACGAACGGAGCGAGCCTGTCACATAAATCACGTAGCGCGGCTCCTCTATCGCCCAAAAATATGCGTAATTATTTAGGTATTTTTGAAATTTAACAAATTACAAAAAGTACTAAACTATCGGTAAGCTCCTGAATTTTCTGAATTCATTGCAATTTTTCTTTTTTTAATATGACCTATAGTGTCCGAAATGAGCCGGTATTACTTTTCATTCGAAACCGTGGGTATGGAGATTCCCCTTAAGCAGTTATAAATACCACCACAAATTTAGTTGGAAAATTCAACATCTCTGTGTAACGTAACAATTTCACTTAAATAATAATTGCTCCCCTATAAACCCATCAAATTTTAATACGAAATCGATGTAAAGTGCGCACTTAATAAACACGTCCCATCCCATTGAATCCACCCCATCTGCGGTGATAACAAACAGTTTTTTTTTTTTAACGTAAATTTCAATGGTGGCGCCGTCGTGCCACAAACATAATATAAACGGCTTCATAAAATATTGTAAAAAAATGCAAGGAGGAAAGAAAGAAAAAGAAACGGATCTGTGCGGGACAGTCGAAAAGAAGTTCGAAGTTGCGAACGGAATTGGTGCAAGTGTTATGGAAATGGGGGGCTGCGATTTGTATGCGGACAGGAACCGGAGAATTCATGTAAAGTGTCCATTATCTTTTATACGCATGCACTAAATTAGTGCCCTAGTAATTGCGGCCGTGGAAGGGGTTTTTGTATTCATAAAACCACGTCATAGAAACGAACAATTACTTACATGCACACAACAAAAGGGTTCGGATTGATGGCCGCTCGAGTGTTTGCAAATAATAGGGTGTGTTGTACCTTTTACGTTCTATAATGCTTTTTACTCCATTTTATTCACTTTACACCAGCAGTTCCCAATATGAGCTATATGGTCCTCAGAATGTCCGCATAATATTTGGGGATCACGTAAAGTTCTGATAATGAGTGGGCCATGAAAATTTACATCACCAATAACTCTGATGGCGTGTGTTAGAATTTTTAATGACTATTATATTAATGAAGAAAGGCATTTTCCCCGAAATCTCAGAGGTGAGACAATAATCGGAGAAGTTAAGAGTTATTTCGAGGAAAACAAAATTTCAGTAAATTTATCATTACCTGTGCAACTGATGTTACTGCTGCTATGGTGGATAAATTCAAAGCATAAAGAATAAGTTTTATTGCTCATTTGAAATATACTCTTCCTGAAATTTGAGCCGTATGGGCTCCCAATTCTTGGGAGGTAAAACAAAATATTAGGATGTTACGGAAATTTCTGAGTGGACCACGACATACCACTTCGGTAGTAACATAAAAAAAAAACTTTCTGCTGGCATATTTTTAAGATAATTAGCTCAACGAAGAAATGCATTTTACCTGGTAAGTAGAGAGACACTGAAGGTGGGAAAATAATTAAAGCCAAACGTTATTTTATCGATAACAATATTTTTCTATAAATATTATTATCAGTGCAACTAATGGTGCTGTTGGTGTAGTAAGCCCAAGATGAGATAATCATTGGAGAAATTAAGTCATTTTAATGAAAACAATATTTTTCTATAAATATTATTATTATTACAGAGGATAAAATATAAGCTCTATTGCTTATTTGAAACATTATATACTTTAATGAGGTGTCTTTATTTATAATTTTTACGCGATACCTTTGCTGTTATTGTAAAAGTTGTCTGCTTAATCAAATCAAACTAAATATTATTTTTAGCCTATAAACCTGGCACAAATGAATTCTGCGCGAAAGATGACAGAGAAAATGTTCTTGCATATCAACTCATTAAAAACTTGCCTTTAGTTTATGATTGATGAGAAATAATAATTCATGCCAAAGCGACAGATATAATTCAAAATGTATGGTAAATACGATCCAAAACGGGAATTTAGGTGAATTGTGTTTCTTGCAGAATTGATTTTGAGTAAATATAGAAATTTTCACGTCTGTGGCAAATGTTTTTATATTTATTTGAGTTCTAGATGATTAAACAACTTCAGAATTTCAACAATTTGTGTTCTAGTTATTTTATTATTTATTTTGAAATCCAATGAAGGAAAACCTTCGGATTTTTTGAATAATCTTATAACAGAATTTGGAAAGTTTGACTTTTATGGCGATTATTTTTATATTTTTCTGAACTCTGATTGCATGAATAACTTCCAAATTTTGTAAAGTAGTTAAAGTTTTTATATGGATGGATCTTGAAGCAGAAACGATCTTAAACAAAACTGGAAAGTTTCACGTTTGTCGCAATTATAATTAAATTTTCTTGAGCTCTGATAAAATACACAACTTCAGATTCAAACAGTTTTGTTCTCGTGTACATATTTAGAAACCTTGTGAAGGAGAGGTTTTGGATTTTTATGGAATCTTGAAGTAGAAATGATTCAAAGCAAATCTGGAAAGTTTCACGTTCGTGGCAGTTATTTTTAAATTTTCTCGAGCTCTGATAAAATGCGGAACTTCAGATTTTCAACCAGTTGTGTTCTCGCGCAAACATTTAGAAATCTAGTGAAGGAAATTATAGTCTTTGGATTTTTATATAATCTTGAAGCAGAATTTATCACAAGCAAATCTAGAAAATTTCATAAATTTTGTTTGTAGTAGGTAATCCATATTTATCAGGTGATTTATTATTAGAAATAGACTGTAGTACTTCCTGATATCTATTTTTATTTTATTAACTGTACTAGTTTCGACTCATTTGTGTAGTCATCTTCAGCAGTAAACTACAAAAAATTATGTACAATTTATATTATAAATTATTGTATTTTTAAGTTTAATCTATGTGTTATTTTTTTAAATAGTGAATGTATTGTAATGTTAAATTTAATATTGCTATAGTTAAAGGTAATATTTAGGTTCTTTGTAATGTTAAATTCAATATTGTTATAATTAAAGGTAATATTTAGGTTCTAAATTAAAATTATATTAAAGTACTTACACGTCAATTTATAAAAAACTTATTTTGTGGATATATGTGCATGCGGTTTTTATTTTTGGGGTTAAGTCTGTAATTGTTAAAAGTATTCATTATTTACACAACCAAATCTTACAAATCTTATAAGATTTGGTTGTTAGTGGTTCAGTTGTGTTCTCGCGCAAATACTTAGAAATCTCGTGAAGGAAAGTTTTTTTTATTTTTATAGAATCTTGAAGTAAAATTAATTGCGCTGGAAAGTTTACATTTGTGGCAATTGTTTTTATATTTTTTTCAGCTCTGATTGCATGAATAACTTCAGAATTTCAACCAATCTTGTTTTCGTACAAATATTTAGAAATCTCGTGAAGGAGAATCTTTGGATTTTTGTGGAATCTTGAAGTAGAATTTATTTTAAGCAAATTTGAAAAGTTTCATGTTTGCAGCAATTATTTTTGTAATATTTTGAGCTCTGATAAAATGCGCAACTTCAAAATTTCAACCAGTTGTGTTCTCGCGCAAATATTTAGAAATATCCTGAAATTTGTATGGATCTTGAAGCTGAATTGATCTTTAGCAAATCTGAAAAGTTTTATGTTTGTGACAATTGTTTTTATATTTTTTAGAGCTCTGATTAAATGCACAACTTCAAAATTTAAAAAATATTGTGTCCTCGCGCAAATATTTAAAAATCACGTGGAGGAAAGTCTGGATTTTTATTAAATCTTGAAACAAAACTGATCGTAAGCAAATTTGGAAAGTCTAACTTTTGTGGCAATTGTTTTTATATTTTCTTGAGCACAACTTCAGAATTTCAACCAGTAATGTTTTCGTGCAAATATTTAAAAATCTCGTGATGGAATGTCTTTAGGTTTTTAGGAAGCTTGAACCAAAAGAGATCTTTAGCAAATTTGGAAAGTTTTATGTTTGTGGCAATTGTTTTTATATTTTTTTGAGCTCTGATTGCATGAATAACTTCAGAATTTCAACCAATATTGTTTTCGTACAAATATTTAGAAATCTCGTGAAGGAGAATCTTTGGATTTTTGTGGAATCTTGAAGTAGAATTTATTTTAAGCAAATTTGAAAAGTTTCATGTTTGCGGAAATTGTTTTTGTAATATTTTGAGCTCTAATGAAATGCACAACTTCCGAATTTCAAAAAGTCGGGTCCTCGCGCAAATATTCAGAAATCTCGTAAAGGAAAGTTTATGGATTTTTTATAAAATCTTGAAGTGGAATTGATCTTAAGCAAATCTGAAAAGTTTCATGTCTGTGGTAATTGCTTTTTATATATTTTAGAGCTCTGTTAAAATGCATAACTTCACAATTTCAACCAGTTATGTTTTCGCGCAAATATTTAGAAATATCGTGAAGGTGAGTCTTTGGATTTTTATGGAATCTTGAAGCAGATTTGCTTTTAAACAACTCTACAAAGTTTCACATTTGTGGCAATATTTTCTGAACTCTGTTTCATAATTACATTATCAGTTTCGCGTCACGTGTTTGGACAATCGATTGTCATTCTTAAGGGAGTGTAAGTGAGAAAGTAAGGAAGAATCATGTGTCCAAAAATTTATAGTAATAATAACAATACCTTGACGAAAATCTCGTTTTATATAATTACAAACAATAAATATTTCTAAATGTAGCCCGAAAAAATAAAAAAATACGTAAAGGTGCGTATCCACCGGCGCTCGTGAACAGCTCGCGATCACCCAATAACCTGATCGCCCAATGTTGTCGGGCTGTACGCGAACAGCTCGCGTAACATTAACGGATTTTACTGTTCGTCTAGAGTTCGTCAAAAGTCCCGCCAGTTGTCGATAACTTTAAAGGGTATGTTCGTCGAACCTCAGTCAGTTGTAGACGGTGAAACTGTTCGCATCAATTTTAAAACGAAAAATTATGGAGTGGACAGATGATAACGTACTGACGCTTATAGAAAGCTACCGGGAAAAAGAAGTGTCGCGGAACGTCAAAATACCTGACTATAGGAATAAAATAAAGAAAAGTGACGTGCGGGAAATTTTGGCAAAAGAAGTGGATTGTTGCCGCGAAGAAGTTGGACGAAATATGAAAACTCTTTTGGCACAATTTCGACGCGAACGACAAAAGGCAGAGAAAATGATAAAATCTGGGATGGGCAGGGATGAAATATACGGTAGGACATGGTTTGGGTTCAAATTTGATTCGTTTCATCAACACAAGACATGTCTATTTGATACCGATAAAACTGGAACACTGAGCGAACTTCTTGGCGAACAACGTTCAATGAAAATTAATTTCATCTAGACACGTTCGTGTAACTGCACGGGTGATCGAGATTTGTTCGCGAGCTAATCGCTAACAGGGCTTGTAGCTGTTCACGAACTGTTCACAAAAAGTTCGCTGGTGGATACGCACCTCAACATATAAACAATAACATTTGAAAATTCCATATATACAATATGAACCAGAGATGTTAAAATAATTATTAATAAAATGAATGCAAAATGCATAGATAAAAATCATATAAAAATAAATAATATTATTGATTAAACTTAAACGTAAATCTAAATGAATATGTTTGATACTATTTTTAAACTTTAAGAATGAGTTGTAAACTGAAACTGCATCAAAGATTGGATCACCCCATAATATATTGACATATGCCATCATGGGATTAATGGGCACAGTTTTCGCAAAATTGTAAGATCCAAGTTGAATCTAGAAGAGTTTTTTTTTCTGTTCTTGTCCCTTGATAATTCTCGATAATTAATAAAGCCTTGGCCTGAGAGACCTATGGTCGATAGCCCAGACAGTCACTTACTAATTATACAAATAAATAAAACACTAAGCTATGTAAAAGCTACTGAAATGAAGATGTACATATAAAGCCCTTTTATCTACATACCGTGTGGTTGGTCATACATCTGAACATAGGAACATAACATGGGAAATCACGTTTTTCGAAATGGCTGCTCACCAATTTATGTACGAGCATAAAAGTGATATCAATCAAAAGATCCTATTTGTGAGAATTTGTTGATGATTTGTAATCGTGATTTTTTTTCAAAATTTTTTTTACGGAAATTTCCGCTTTGGGGTCCCTAGATGCCTTTTCAACAATTTCTGTGTGTGTGTCTCTGTTTGTGTGTCTGTGTGTGGGTCTGTGAGTGTGTGTGTGTGTGTGTGTGTGTGGCTGTGTGTGTCTGTATGTGTGTTTGTGTGTGTGTCTGTGTGTGTGTCTGCGCGATGTATCTCAAAAACAACTAATAGAACAATTGATATGAAACTTTGAACATACGTCTTATTTGATAATCCGAAGAACTGGAAAGCTTTTGGTAAAATTTCGTACACCGGAAGTGGGTGTTTACCTTAACTGTTTTTTTGTTTTTTGCCAATACTTTTTTAAATATGAAAAATATCACAAAAATATTTAAGTAAATATTGAAGACAATAAAGAAATGAACATCTTTTATTTGAAAATAATTTTCATAAAATCATTGTTATTCGAGAAAAAAAAAATTATTACTTTTTTCCTTTTTAGGTTTTTAATTATGAAACGATAATGGTTACACTAAATTTATGTGAAAAATAATTGTAAAAAATGCCAAAGTGAACAACTCATAAAGAATAAGTTTTTTTGAAATCGCTTTAGTTTTTGAGTAAACTGAGTTTTGAATTTGAAGTATAATTTTTCCATCTTTCATAATTTTGACGTTTTAAACGTCAGTTTCATCCGAGTCTACAAAACGCTGGATGTACATTTAAAATATGATTTCAATTAAAAATAAACCGTGAAAGCGTAAATATAAATGATACCATCAAGTCGGAGAAAGTTACACGATGGCCACATCACCATTTTTTCTTTACATAACTGTCTGTCCGCGCTGTATCTCAAAAAATAATACAGAAATGGCCATGAAACTTTGAACATAAGTGTTATTTCAGAATCCGAAGAACTGGAAAGCTTTTGCCAAAATTTCGTATTTCCGAATATTTACCTTAACAGCTTTTTGTTCTTTTAGCCTTTTTGGGACTTCGGGACAATGTTTTCAGAACTTTTTTCAGGTCTTTTTTTTCATTGAGGATTCTTTTTCAATACTTTTTAAGAAATTTTTTTCAAGACTTTTTTTAAGACTTTTTTTTTCTTTCGGAAACTTTATTTTCAGGATTTCTTTTCAAAATTTTATTAACATGTTTTCTTTCAGGAATTTTTTCTCCAGACGTTTTCGGGACTTTCTTAGAACCTTTCAAAGGATTTTTTTTAGAAAAAAATTCTCTAAATTTTCTTCATGACATTTTTTATTTTATTTTCAGCATTTTTTCTTTTCAAGAGTATTTTCAAAACTTTTTATTTCAGGATTTTTGTTAAGGATTTATTTTGGGCCTTTTTGCAGGACTTTTTTCAACACTTTGGGATTTCTTTTTTAGAACAATTTCTTCAGATCTTTGTAAGGACCATTTTAAGGACTTTTTACAATGCTTTTTCAGATTTTCTTTTGTTCATTTTATTTATTTCAGGGTAAAGATTGTTTTACAAGACAATTTTTTGTGATATTTCATCAAGACTCTTTGTCGAAACTTTGTTTAGGACTTTTTAGGACTCTTTTTCGGAATATTTATTTCTGGTATTTTGTATGAAGACTTTTTATCACAGCTTTTGTCAATACGCTTTCTCACGATTTTATTTCCAGGACTGTTCCTCTGGGACATTTTTTCGGAACTTTTTCGAGACTTTCTTAGGAACCCCTTGCTCGGGACTTCTTTTCAGAATTATTTTTTCGGGAATTTTTTTTCCTTTCCTTCTTTTCTTACTTTTTTCAGTACATTTCCGGACATTTTTGAAAGTAATAATATTTTTAAAGACAATTTCTTCAGAAGTTTTTCAGGTCTTATTTAATTATATTAATCTTTTACAGGTTTTTTTCAGAAATGTTTTTTTAAGATTTTTTTACGATGTTATTCTCATAACTTTTATTCAAAACTGTTATTACAGGATATTTTATCAGCACTCTCTTTTTTTTCAAGACTTTCTTCAGGACTTATTTTAGGACTCTCCTTTGGGACTCTTTTTCGGACTTCTTTCGGGATTTTTTTAAGGACATTTATTTCTGGTGTTTTATATGAAGACTTAATTTTTAATTTCTTTTTGCAGTACTTTTTCAGGACTTTTTCCACAACTCCTTTCCACAACTTTTTAACAGTACTCTTTTTCAAGACTTTATTTCCAAAACTTTTTAACAATACTGTTTTCCCAGACTTTATTTCCAAAACTGTTTCTCCAGGACTTTTTCTCAGAACCTTTTTGTGTTCACATCGTTCTTTAGGACTTTATTTCTGGTGTTTTTGAATGACCTGTTTTTCAAGACTTTTTTTTCAGGACTTTTTTATCGGCACTTTTTATTTTCTTCGTTACGAAGTACGAGAAAGTATTGTGAACGTGATTTTTTTTTCAAATTTTTTTTTACGGAAATATCCGTTTTGGGGTCCTACATGACATTTCAACAATTTCTGGAAAAAAAAAATTTGTGTCTGTGTGTGTGTGTGTGTCTGTCTGTCTGTGCGCGCTGTATCTCAAAAACTAATAGAGCAATTGATATAAAACTTTGAACATCCGTTTTATTTAATAATCGGAAGAACTGAAAAGCTTTTGGTAAAATTTCGTACATCGGAAGTGGGCGTTTACCTTAACTGTTTTTGGTTTTTTGCCAATATTTTCTTAAATATGAAAAATATCACAAAAACATTTAAGCAAACATTGAAGACAACAAAGTATTGAACATCTTTTGCTTGAAAATATTTTTCATAAAATCATTATTATTCGAGAAAAAAATGTATTATTTTTTTAATTTTTGGTTTATAATTTTAAAACGATCAAAGTTACAGCAAATTTATGTTAATAATAATTGTAGAGGATGTTAAAATGAACAACTTATAAAGAATAAGTTTTTTCTAAATCCCTTTAGTTTTTGAGTAAACTGAGTTTTTGAATTTGAAGTATAATTTTTCAATCTCTCATAATTTTGACGTTTGAAACGTCAGTTGCATCCAAGTTCACGCAACGCTCGATGTACATTTAAAATATGATTTCAATTGAAAATAAACCATGAAAACGTAAATATAAATGATACCATCAAGTTGGAGAAAGTAACAGGTTTTTTATGACTTTTTAATCAGGACTATCTTTAGAAATCATTTTCAAGACTTTCTTGTTCAGGATTTTTATTATATTTTTTTAGGACAATTAATCAGCACTATTTTTATAAATCTTTTTCAGGACTTTTTTTAGTTTTTCAGTAAACTTAAAAAAACGGTAAAGATTATTATAATTTGAAAAATAATTCTAATAATGTGTGTGTGTGTGTGTCTGTCTGTGTGCGCTGTATCTCAAAAACTAACAGAGCAATTGATATGAAACTTTGAACATATGTCTTATTTGATAATCCGAAGAACTGAAAAGCTTTTGGTAAAATTTTGTACACCGGAAGTGGGTGTTTACCTTAACTGTTTTTTGTTTTTTGCCAATATTTTCTTAAATATGAAAAATATAACAAAAAATATTGAAGACAACAAAGAAATGAACATCTTTTGCTTGAAAATATTTTTCATAAAATCATTGCTATTCGAGAAAAAAATTTATTAATTTTTTTTAAATATTTGGTTTATAATTATGAAACGTTAATAGTTACAGTAAATTTATGTTAATAATAATTATAGAGAATGCCAAAATGAACAACTTCTAAAGAATAAGTTTTTTTTGAAATCTCATTCGTTTTTGAGTAAACCGAGTTTTTTAATTTGAAGTATAATTTTTCCATCTTTCATAATTTTGACGTTTTAAACGTCAGTTTCACCCGAGTTTACGCAACGCTCGAAGTACATTTAAAATATGATTTCAATTGAAAATAAACCATGAAAACGTAAATATACATGATACCATCAAGTCGGAGAAAGTAACATGATGGCCACATCACCATTTTTTGAGGATAAAATAGTATTTAAATTGCCTACATTTATTTTTACGAGTACAAATTTTGCCCCATGCTATTTCCCTATGTTCAGATGTATTACCAACCACACGGTATATTAAATGTGTATATATTTATTTTATTGTCTAACGTTGCACAAATTCCTTAATTTATTGGGAACAACAAACCACCAACGATAAGGAACCTTCAACTAGCAACAATTATAACAATATCAATGATAAACATTTATCAATATTTAAATGTATAAATAATTATTTATTTAGTTATGTATATTTAACATAGTGAAGACAATACTCTACACGATAATTAACTGTGTAAATTATTTACTTTTCAGAAAATAACGAAACAGTAGGAAACGTGCAAGCATTGCATTCATTCACCACATATTCCGTTTTAATTTCCTCAACATGTTAATTACATTTTAAGAGGTTTAAATATAACTTCGCACCCTCGTTACTTGCCACGGGCGTCTTTCAGCGCCCCGAAATACATCCACACACACTGAAACTCCAGAAGTCTCGAGTCGTGACCACAAATCAGAATTCCACCATCTGCGACTTATTGCAAGAAAACTATTTCACACAACAATTGATAAACAAGACACACACACACAGGAAAGTCAAAAGTGAAAACAGATGCGCGGCTCGGAAAGTAAGGCGGAAATGAAACGCGTTCACGGTTGGCACTCGAACTTAAAATATACCCTCTTTAAGAGTGTTTAGGCTACTTAAAAATGCTTTTAGGCCGACGCACCGACGCAGATAACGTTTTCAAGTACAGTTCTGTGTTTTGTCATATCTCGTAAGTGGTCTGTGCTGTACAGACGGAAATGAGAGTTATATATGTATGGACTTAATACACTCTTCCTTGCGATGGAGTAAAAATTACGACGGGATGTTTAATTTTTCAAAGTTTTATTACAGCTGCTTGGGGATGGATCCACTTCCTTGCATACTGGAGCCCTACTGGAGCCAACTGTTGGATATAAACGCGGATCTCTAATGTATGAGAATGTCTACAGAGATGTTACAATTATTATTCACCATTACAATGTTTGCTATACCCTCTAAAACAGCGTTTTCCAAACTTTTTTGACCAGGCACAACGTTTTAACTTTTTTTGTGACCCAACAAATTTTATTTTTTAATATTTATTTGTTTATTTCATACACAAAAATTGCAAAATAATTATATGTATAATAAAAATTTAAGAAATTTAAAAAAATAACAATTATATTTATTTAAAACTTTAGTAAATGAAGTAAACTTTTTTTTTTAATAAAACGGAATTGCGGGTTAACCCATTGAATGCTGATGACTTCTAAAGGCGTCATGTATATTCTATGATAAGTGGGCCTGATGGCTTTAGGCTTCATCAACATATACACGAATTGCATTTTCATTTTTCAAATAATTTTGACTTCAAAAGTAAGTTACAATATGACACACTAACTGGAAAAAAATATTTCATCTAGAGTACTGCTTGGTAAAACTGTTAGCAGTGAAAGGGTTCAGGAGAGTGAATGATTAAGTGATTAGCTATTCGGAATTTAAAAATTCATTTTTATAACGAATCCCATTCTAAACACTATTTGTTCATAAAAATTATTTGTGAAACTGAGACAAGCAAAATTTCTTTTGACGTAAATCGTTCGTACAACTGCTGGAAATGCCGAAAAACGATTAAATTTATTTTTTCTTCAAAAATTTATTTTTGTATTTTTTCAAGTCTAGAATCCCATTGGACCATGGACCCGAACGATAACTTCTCATTAATAAAAGCTATCGCCCAAGCATGGGACTTGAACCCACGACTCCTCGCACCAAAAGCGGAAGCCAGACCGCTCCGCCACGGAGCGCCCCGAAGTAAACTTTGTTTTACATATTTTGTCCTTGGTGCGAAGGATGATGTTATTTGTCATCACATAACAATTTCAAATTAGAAGGTAATGATGTTAATTTTATTCCCAAATTAAGTTCGACGTCCAATCTGTTTCGATCCTTATTTTTTAAGTACATCAAGGCCAAGAATGCAGATTCACACGTATAAGTGGTGACAAAAGGTATTAAACATTGTATCGCTTTTTCGCTTACGCTTGGACACTCCTTTTGACACTGCAGCCAAGAATAAATTAGTGGTACAGTTTCAAACACTTTTTTAAGATCGGTGTCGCATGAAATTTCAATGAAATTATCAACTTCTTGTTCGCTAAGATTAAATATTTCTTCCTTTTCAATTCCGACAGAAAAATAATCTTTAATCCACATTTAAATACTAAAAACTTACATGCAAGTTCAACGTATCTTGGCAAATATGTAAGTTTTTTTTTTTATTTTAGCAAAGTTTAATAAAATTTGCTTCTAATTTCGAAAGACAAAATCTTGATCCAGCCATCTGTGCAGGCTGGTATTCAAAACGCATTTGCCCCCACAAAATGACCATCGGCCCCCAAATACGGATTGTCAGATAAACTCCCAATTTAGACAAAGATGTCTCTCGTGCAACACTACTTGCTCTTATGGAGGAAACAAATATTTCGTTGCTGTTTCGATCAAATTTTCTTCCTTTGCACCACCGCCGAACATCCACAAGCCGCCACTGGTCGATCGTCCACGCTGAGAAACACTAATCTAGCCAATTTTTTTTCACTTTAAAAAATGTTTGAGTTAAAATTTCGGTAGAACTAGCCCAAATTATTTTTTGATTATTTACTTGTTTTATTACTAGAAGTATACAGAGTGCGCTTTTAAAGTTTAAAGATAATCCACTAAGGGACTTTCTTGGAAATTAAGAAAATCTAGCCAAATGCATATTTTTCACTTTCAAAAATGTTTGAGTTGAAATTTCGATAAAACTAGCCCAAATTATTTTTTGATTATTTACTTGTTTTATTACTAGAAGTATACAGAGTGCGCTTTTAAAATTTAAAGATAATCCACCACGGACTTTCTTGGAAATTAAGAAAATCTAGCCAAATGCATATTTTTCACTTTCAAAAATGTTTGAGTTGAAATTTTGGAAAAATTAGCTTAAACTATTTTGGGATTATTTACTTGCTTTGTTACTAGAAGTCTACAGAGTGTACTTTTACAATTTGAAGATAATCCACTAAAGGATTTTCTAGGAAATTAAGAACATCTCGGTGAATGCACCTTTCCACTTTCAAAAATATTTGACTTTAAATTTTGGAAAAACTAGCTGACATTATTTTTTTTATTATTTACTTGTTTTATTACTACTAATCTAAAGAATGTGCTTGTAAAATTTGAAGATAAATCACTAAGTTGTTTTCCGAGGAATTAAGAAAATATAGGCGAATGCATGATTTTACATTTTTAAAAATGTTTGAGTCAAAATTTCGGGCAAAACTAGCCCAAATAATTTTTTGATTATTTACTTCTTTTATTACTAGAAGTATACAGAGTGCGCTTTTAAAGTTTAAAGATAATCCACTAAGGGACTTTCTTGGAAATTAAGAAAATCTAGCCAAATGCATATTTTTCACTTTCAAAAATGTTTGAGTTGAAATTTTGGAAAAATAAGCTTAAACTATTTTGGGATTATTTACTTGCTTTGTTACTAGAAGTCTACAGATTGTGCTTTTGCAATTTGAAGATAATCCACTAAGGAATTTCCTAAGAAATTAAGAACATCTAGGTGAATGCATAATTTTTCAATTTCAAAAATATTTGAGTTGAAAATTCGGAAAAACCAGCTCACATTATTTTTTTTATTATTTACTTGTTTTATTACTACGAATCTATAGAATGTGCTTATAAAATTTAAAGATAATCCACTAAGATATTTTCTAGGAAATTAAGAAAATCTAGGCGAATGCATGATTTTACATTTTCAAAAATGTTTGAGTCAAAATTTCGGAAAAACTAGCCCAAATTATTTTTTTGATTATTTACTTCTTTTATTACTAGAAGTATACAGAGTGCGCTTTTAAAGTTTAAAGATAATTCACTTTCTTGAAAATTAAGAAAATCTTGCATATTTTTCACTTTCAAAAATGTTTGAGTTGAAATTTTGGAAAAATTAGCTTAAATCATTTTGGGATTATTTACATGCTTTGTTACTAGAAGTCTACAGACTGTGCTTTTGCAATTTGAAGATAATCCACTAAGGAATTTCCTAAGAAATTAAGAACATCTAGGTGAATGCATAAATTTTCAATTTCAAAAATATTTGAGTTGAAAATTCGGAAAAACCAGCTCACATTATTTTTTTTTATTTACTTGTTTTATTACTACAAATCTATAGAATGTGCTTGTAAAATTTAAAGATAATCCACTAAGTTATTTTCTAGGAAATTTAGAAAATCTAGGCGAATGCATGATTTTACATTTTCAAAAATGTTTGAGTCAAAATTTCGGAAAAACTAGCCCAAATTATTTTTTTGATTATTTACTTCTTTTATTGCTAGAAGTGTACAGAGTCTGCTTTTAAAGTTTAAAGATAATTCACTTTCTTGGAAATTAAGAAAATCTAGCTAAATGCATATTTTTCACTTTCAAAGATGTTTGAGCTGAAATTTTGAAAAAATAAGCTTAAACTATTTTGGGATTATTTACTTGCTTTATTACTAAAAGTCTACAGAGTGTACTTTTACAATTTGAAGATAATCCACTAAGGGATTTTCTATGAAATTAAGAACATCTCGGTGAATGCATCTTCTGCACTTTCAAAAATATTTGACTGAAATTTCGGAAAAACTAGCTGACATTATTTTTTTTATTATTTACTTGTTTTATTACTACTAATCTATAGAATGTGCTTGTCAAATTTGAAGATAAATCACTAAGTTGTCTTCCAGGGAATTAAGAAAATATAGGCGAATGCATGATTTTACATTTTCAAAAATGTATGAGTCAAAATTTCGGAAAAAGTAGCTCAAATTAATTTTTGATTATTTACTTGTTTTATTTCTGGAAGTATACAGAAAATGTTTTTAAAGTTTAAAGATAATCCACTAAGGGACTTTCTTAAAAATTAAGAAAATCTAGCCAAATGCATATTTTTCACTTTCAAAAATGTTTGAGTTGAAATATTGGAAAAATAAGCTTAAACTATTTTTTTATCATTTACTTGTTTTATTACTACGAATCTATAGAATGTGCTTGTAAAATTTGAAGATAATTCACTAAGTTGTTTTCTGGAAAATTAAGAAAATCTTGACGAATGCATGATTTTGCGTTTTCAAAAATGTTTGAGTTGAAATTTTGGAAAAACTTTTTAATGCACGTGTGATTATATTACAATTTGGGATGTTTGCCGATTTTATTATAGAATTGAAAATTAATCCGTTTTGACTAAATTGGAATTTTTTGCAATTGGTTTTTATTTTCAAGGCAACTTGAAAATGTCCAACCTCAAAATTGAATTCAGTATTTAAGGGTGAATATTTCGAAATTGTGGCTAAATGCGTTGATAGATTTTAATAGAATCCATTTTGATTAAATTGGAAAAGGTTCGAGAATGCTGTAACTGTTTTTTTGTCTTTTTTGTGGCTTGTAAAATATTCGACCTGAGAATTGAATTTTTCGAAATCTAGGATAGGAATGTTTGCAAATTTCTTATAGAAAAGTGAAGTTGCAATGCATTTTGAGTGAATTTAAAAATTTAAATTGGTTTTATATTTTGTGGCGATATAGAAAATGCTTGACTTTAGGATGTTCAAGTGTGATTATTTCGAAATCTAGCTTAGTAACGTATGTTATTTTTTGCAGAAAAAATAAGTGCAATATAGTTAAATTGAATTTAAAAAAATTGAGGGGTTGTTTCAATGATTTTTTTAAAATTTTTTGGCGGTTTTGGAAAATGTTCGACCTCAGAATGTTAAAATGTGATTATTTTGAAACCTAAGGTAGGAAAATTTAGTAGATATTTAAAGTGCAATCTATTCTAGAGGAATGTCAAAAGTTTAAGGTTTGTTTCAATTCCTCTTTTTTGCGGTTTGTGAAAAGTTCATCAGAATTGAACTGGGAGTTGTTCAAGTGTGATTAGTTTAAAATCTAAGGTAGGAATGTTTTCCAATTTTTATAGAACTATAGAGTGGAATCCATATCTAGCAATCTAGCTCAGACGTTTCTCTTTGGAAGCCATCGTGAATTACAATACAAAAGGAGGTGTCTATGATCACATAATTTGGTAAAAAATCTGTTATACAAAAAACTACAAATACACACTTTGTCACCGTTCCTAGTGACTAACTGTTATAAAACAAATAATATGTAAAAAACATTTTTTTTGTGATTTTACAATATTTTTTCGCGACCCGGCAAAATTCTTCTGCGACCCACACTTTGGGAAACGCTGCTCTAAAATATTCTATGATTTTATATAATGATGACAATTTTTAATTGAACAACTTTATTCATATTTTTTTGTTTGAAATTTCAGAGTTTGATTAAATAAATGAAGCAGTTTACATTTTGTATTTAATAATCTTAGTTTAATCAACAGATATTAATGTTAATTTGTTTACAAACGATAATATCATATAACCCTCATTTACATTACAGCCGGGTTTAGTTAATACAAATGCAGCTCCGACATTTACATTATTAGTTTACTTTGCGGACCTCAACTAAATGGTTAATTAAATTAATTAAATCGGCCTCCGAACACATATGGCCTTCCGCATTAAATGCTCACACATTAATTCTGTGTAAATATGAATCCGGATTTAATATCGTACACCACAATAATAAATAATAACGATTGTATTCTTTGCTTTCACATAAACCTACAAACTATCGAAGAATTTGTTGAATGATAAGTTTTATTTTACTCTCCGTTATTTTAAAATTTCTTCATATTATGGGAAAGAATGGTGTATCTCAAAAAAAACAATAGTTTACAAATAAAACTTAAATTGCATATATTACAAAAACATTCAAATATATGTTTAAAAGTAGTGAGTACTTTTGATTATTAATTTTTTACTTTCTGCGTTACGAAATAGGAGAAAGTATTGTGATCGTGATTTTTTTTCAAAAATTTTTTTTACGGAAATATCCGTTCCCTTGATGCCATTTCAATAATTTCAGGAAAAAAAAATTGTGTCTGTGTGTGTGTCTGTCTGTGCGCGCTGTATCTCAAAAATTAATAGACCAATTGATATGAAACTTTCAACATACGTCTTATTTGATAATCTGAAGAACTGAAAAGCTTTTGGTAAAATTTCATACACCGGAAGTGGGTGTTTACCTTAACTGTTTTTTGTTTTTTTGCCAATATTTTCTTATATATGAAAAATATTACAAAAATATTTAAACAAACAATAAAAACAACAAAGAAATGAACATCTTTTGCTTGAAAACATTTTTTTTATAAAATCATTTTTATTCAAGAAATTTTTTTTTATTTTTTTTTAATCTTTGGTTTATAATTATAAAACGATAATAGTTACAGCAAATTTACATAAAAATCCTATAAAGAATAAGTTTTTTTCGAAATCCCTTTAGTTTTTGAGTAAACTGAGTTTTTGAATTTGAAGTTTAATTCTTCCATCTTTCATAATTTGAACGTTTTAAACGTCAGTTTCATCCGAGTTTACACAACGCTCGATGTACATTTAAAATACTTTTTCAATTGAAAATAAACCATGAAAACGTAAATATAAATGGCTATGATTCCATCAAATCGGAGAAAGTAACATGATGGCCACATCACCATTTTTTCTCTACATAACACTATCTGTGCGCGCTTTATCTCAAAAACTAATACAGAAATGAAACTTTGAACATAAGTGCAATTTGGGAATCTGAAGAACTAAAAAAAATTTCCTTAGTAGTTTCTTGTTCTTTTAGCCTTCTTGATACTTCAGGACAATATTTTCAGAAATTTTAAAAGACCTTTCTTCGAGGATTCCTTTTCAGGACTTGAAAAGAATTAAAGCCTTATTCTTTCAGGACCTTTATTTTCAGGATTTCTTTTCAACAACGGGATTTTTTTTCAGGAATTTCGGTACTTATTTTCAGAAAACATTTTTCAGAATTTTCTTCATGACATTTTCATGACATTTTTTGGACCTTTTTCAGGACTTTTTCAGATATTTTTAGTTTTTTTTTTTTAACTTTTTATTTGATGAATTTTGTTAAGGACTTATTTTTGGGTTTTTATGCAGGAAATTTTTTCAAGACACTTTGGAATCTCTCATTTTAAAGACTTTTTACAATGCTTTTTTTTCAGATTTTTTTTTGTTTATTATTTAAACATATCATTTTCAGTGCAATTTCTCAAGACAATTTTTTTTTTGATATTTCGGGATATTTTTCGGTATTTTCTTCAACATTTTTTAGAATTCTTACTTTTTATGACCTTTTTTGGACCTTTTTAAGGATTTCATTTTTTTTTTCAAGACAATTTTAAACCTTTTTATTTCAGGAATTTTGCTAAGGACTTATTTTAGGCCTTTTTGCAGGACTTTTTTTCAAGACTGGGATTTCTTTTTCAGGGTAGTTTCTTCAGATCTCTTTAAGGACCATTTAAAGGATTTTTTACAATGCTTTTTTTCAGAATTTTTTTGTTTATTTCTTCAAGCATGTTATTTTTAGGTCAATTTTTCAAGGACAATTTTTTATGATACTTCATCAGGACTCTTTTTTTGAACTTTCTTCAGGACTTATTTTAGCTTTCTTTTAGGATTTTTTTGGGCTTTTTTCGGGACATTTATTTCTGGTATTTTGTGTGGAGACTATTTTTCAGGACTTTTCTTCGCGGCTTGTATCAGCACTCTTTTTTCAAGACTTTATTTCCTGGCCTTTTTCGAGAATTTCTTAAGAACCTCTTGTTCAGGACTTCTTTTCAGGATTCTTTTCTGAATTTTCCTAATTACATTTTTCAGAATTATTTTTTTCTGAAATTTTTTTTCGAGCCTTCTTTATAGGACTTTTTTCAGTAGTATATTTCAGGACATTTTTTATAAGATTAATTTTCAGGATTTCTTCTTCCAAACTTTTTTTCAAGACACTTTTTCGGACTTATTTCAGGATTTTTTTGAGGACATTTATTTCTGGTGTTTTATGAAGACTTAATTTTTCAGGAGTCTCCTTGCAGTACTTTTTTCTGGAGTTTTTTTACGACTTTATTTCTGGTCTTTTTGAAGGAACTATTTTTCAAGACATTTTTTTGTCAGGACTCTTTTTCAGGACTTTTTATCAGGACTTTTTATCGGGACTTTTTTCAAGACTTTCGTGTTCAGGACTTTTATTAGGTTTTTAGGACTTTTTAATTAGTTCTATTTAATAATCTTTTTAAGATTTTCTTGTTCAGGACTTTTATTAGTTTTTTCAGGACTTTTTAATCAGAACTATTTTTAGAAATTTTTTTCAGGAATTTCTTGTTCAGGGCTTTTATTAGTTTTTCAGGACTTTTTATTCAGGACTGTTTCTAGAAATCTTTTTTAAGACTTTCTTGTTCAGGACTTTTATTATTATTATTTTTTTGGGATTTTTAGGACTTTTAATCAGGACTATTTTTAGAAATCTTTTTCATGATTCTTTTTTAGCATTTTTTTTTTTAGATTTTCAGTATTCTTACGGTAAAGATGATTGGAATTTGAAACAAAATTTGTCATTTTTACCGATCATGTGAAACGTTCGATTTAAAATATGATTTAAATTGAAAATAATGAATGAATCTATAAATATAAATAACTTTTATATCGTCAAATCGGAGAAAGTGGCCACATCACCTTTTTTTTGAGAAAGAAATTTATTATTATTTTTTTTATTTTGTTTTATAATTATAGAACGATAATAGTTACAGCAAATTTATGTTAAAAATAATTGTAGAGAATGCTAGAATGAACAACTTATAAAGATTAAGTTTTTTTTCTACATCGCTTTAGTTTTTGAGTAAACTGAGTTTTTGAATTTGAAGTATTATTTTTCCATCTTTCATAATTTTGACGTTTTAAACGTCAGTTTCATCCGAGTCTACAAAATGCTGTATGTACATTTAAAATGTGATTTCAATTGAAAATAAACCATGGAAACGTAAATATAAATGGCTATGATACCATCAAGTCGGAGAAAGTAACATGATGGCCACATCACCATTTTTATTGTAAAAAATTGTTATTCTTAAATGTATAGAATATTATTCTCTGTTTTGATCGAACTGAATCGAGTATTATTGGTAATAGGTTATTATTCATCTGTCAGGCGAAGCCCTTGGTAGTAGGGTAGCAACGTATATCACCGTTAATTCAATTAATTACAGAGACGGATTTGGGCCAAGTTGAAATGATCAACATTTCAATCCCGTGTCAATAAATGGGGATAATATTGTTGGGATTCGGCGTGTGCACGAGGGCGTGCATCAATTATTACGAATGTGTTATTACCTTATTCCGTTATTAGCCCAGATCGCGCCATTGTGGTCGTTGTAATTTAATTAAACCAATCTATTTCCGTTACGGCTAATTACTACATCTGATTATTTTCCAGGTGTAACCTGAAATGGGACTGTTTAAACCGAGAGCAATATTCATCGCACGATTCCTCAAAGCAATTCCACTTCAGGCTTCACCAGATTTTAATTAATTCCAATGCAACCGTACGCCCCGATGGAATTGTAACAATGGTCGTAAAGAATATAAATATATTTATGGGGAAATTCTAATTTCCAAGTGTTTCTCATGGAATTATACGTCTTTTGTTCTCGGGTATTATTTTTATTAAAAACGTACAAAATATAATGAGATCAGCAAACACACATGTATTACATTTTTTGTAAAACTATATACTTAATATATATATATATATATATATATATATATATATATTATATATGTATAGAAATTATACATTATACATGTATAGCAGTGGCGTAATTGTAATGTGGCCTCCGGGCCCCTTTTTTCAGAAGTTGCATATTTAAAGTTGCACAATAGAAATTAAATTTGGTAAAAAAAAATTCCCACATGTTTCCTATATTTTAATTTTTCTTTATTTTTCAACGTCTAAGTATAAGTTGTTCGAAAATCAAAAAATTCAAAAATTTGTAACTCGTTTAAAAATAAATGGATTTTCAAAAACCAAAGTTGTTTTAGAAGAGTGATATTTTCTTAAATAGGTATAATTTTTGTGAAATTTTTTCACCATGTTTCCTACCTTTTCTTTTTCGATCTCCAAATTTTCGACGTCTCGAAAATCAAACATTTGAAACATCTTCAACTCGCTTGAAAATTGGTGAATTTTCAAACACCAAAGGTATTTTAGAAGAGCGAGATTTTTTAAATAAGAATAACTTTTGGAAAAAAAGAACATTTTTACACGTTTCCATTTTTTTGGTCGAAAGTCGAAAATAAAATGTTTCAAAAATCTGCAATTCTCTTGAAAAGAGGCGGTTTTTCAAAACCTCAACGTATTTGAAAAGATTGAAGCTTTGTTAATTATTTTAGTAAAATATTTCCCACATGTTTCCTGTATTTTAATTTTTCTTTATTTTCCAACGTCGAAGTATAAGTTGTTCGAAAATTTGTAACTCTCTTGAAAAGAAGTGGATTTTAAAAATCTCAATTTATTTTAGAAGAATAAAGTTTTGTTAGTTAGACTTAATTTTTGAGAAATTTTTCCTAAACGTTTTCTATTTTTTTAATATTATTTTTTTTTCCAACGTTTGATTATTAAAAAAATGTAATTCGTTTAAAAATAAGTGGATAAAACCGAACTTTTTTGAGAAGAGTGATATTTTCTTAATTCGGTTTAATTTTTTTGAAATTGTTTCTACACGTTTCCAATTGTTTCTCTTTTAATGTCTAAATGTTAAACAACTCGAAAATCAAATATTTGAAACATCTACAACTCACTTGAAAATTGGTGAATTTTCAGAAACCAAAGAGATTTTAGAAGAGCGAGATTTTTCAATTAAGATTAATGTTAAAAAAAAAACATATTTACACGTTTCCAATTTTTTCGTTTCAAACATCAATATCTTCAAAAATCTGTAACTATCTTGAAAAGAGGTGGGTTTTCAAAACCCCAACCCATTTTAGAAGAATATATGTTTTTTAATTAGACTTAGTTTCCTATTTTTTTTTTTCCAACGTCCAATTACCAGTTGTTCGAAAATCAAAAATTTAAAAAAAATGTAACTCGTTTAAGAATAAATGGATTTTCAAAAACTAAAATTATTTTAGGAGAGTGATATTTTATTAATTATATATAATTTTTGTAAAAATTTTTCTCCATGTTTCCTACCTTTTCTCTTTCGACGTCCAAATGTTCGACGTCTCGAAAATCAAACATTTGAAACACCTGCAACTCGCTTGAAAATTGGTGAATTTTCAAACACCAAATGTATTTTAGATGCGAGATTTTTTAAATAAAAATAATTTTTGGAAAAAAAAACATCTTTACTCGTTTCCATTCTTTTGGCCGAATGTCGAAAATCAAAAAATCTCTTGAAAAGAGAAGGTTTTTCAAAACCTCAACTCATTTTAGAAGATTGAAGCTTTGTTAATTAGACCTAATTTTTGTAAAAATTTTCCCACATATTTCCTATATTTTAATTTTGCTTTATTTTCCAACGTCGAAGTATAATTTGTTCGAAAATAAAAAATTTCAAAAATTTGTAACTCTCTTGAAAAAAAGGGGATTTTCAAAATCTTATTTTATAAGAATAAAGTTTTGTTAATTAGATTTAATTTTTAAGAAATTTTTCCTAAACGTTTATTATTTTTTTAATATTATTTTCTTTTCCAACGTCTAATTATTTATAAAAAATGTAATTCGTTTAGAAATAAGCGGATAAAACAGAACTTTTTCGAGAAAAGTGATATTTTCTTAATTCGGTTTAATTTTTTTGAAATTGTTTCTACACGTTTCCTATTTTTTCTCTTTCAATGTCAAAACAAATATTTGAAACATCTGCAACTCACTTGAAAATTGGTAAATTTTCAGAAACCAAAGTGATTTTAGAAGAGCGAGATTTTTGAATCAAGATTAATGTTTAAAAAAACATTTTTACACGTTTCCAATTTTTTGTCAGAATTTCAAAAATCAACATCTTCAAAAATCTGTAACTATATTGAAAAAAGGTGGGTTTTCAAAACCCGAACCCATTTAAGACGAATATACGTTTTTTAATTAGACTTAGTTTCCTATTTTTTATTTTCCAACGACCAAGTACTAGTTGTTCGAAAATCAAAAATTTAAAAAATTTGTAACTCGTTTAAAAATAAATGTATTTTTAAAAAACAAAGTTATTCTAGAAGAGTGATATTTTCTTAATTAGTTATATGTAATTTTTGTGAATTTTTTTCTACATGTTTCCTACCGTTTCCCTTTCGATGTCCAAATTTTCGACGTCTCGAAAATTTGAAACATCTGCAACTCGTTTGAAAATTGGTGAATTTTCAAACACCAAAGGTATTTTAGAAGAGTGAGATTTTTTAAATAAGAATAATTTTTGGAAAAATAAACATTTTTACACGTTTCCATTTTTTTTGTCAAAAATCAAATGTTTTAAAAATCCGCAACTCTCTTGAAAACAGACGGCTTTTCAAAACACCCCAACTTATTTTGGAAGATTGAAGCTTTGTTAATTAGTACTAATTTTTGTAAAAAAATTCCCACATGTTTCCTATATTTTAATTTTTCTTTATTTTACAACGTCCAAGTATAAGTTGTTCGAAAATAAAAAAAATCAAAAATTTGTAACTCTCTTGAAAAAAAGTGGATCTTCAAAATCTCAACTTATTTTAGAAGAAATAAGTTTTATTAATTAGACTTAATTTTTGAGAAATTTTTCCTAAACGTTTCCTATTTTTTTAATATTATTTTCTTTTCCAGTGTCTAATTATTTAAAAAAATGTAATTCGTTTAGAAATAAGCGGATAAAACAGAACTTTTTCGAGAAAAGTGATATTTTCTTAATTCGGTTTAATTTTTTTGAAATTGTTTCTACACGTTTCCTATTTTTTCTCTTTCAATGTCAAAACAAATATTTGAAACATCTGCAACTCACTTGAAAATTGGTAAATTTTCAGAAACCAAAGTTATTTTAGAAGAGCGAGATTTTTTAATTAAGATTAATGTTAAAAAAAACATTTTTACACGTTTCCAATTTTTTCGTTTCAAAAATCAACATCTTCAAAAATCTGTAACTATCTTGAAAGGAGGTGGGTTTTCAAAACCCCAACCTATTTTAGAAGAATATACGTTTTTTAATTAGACTTAGTTTCCTATTTTTTCTTTTTTTTCTTTTCCAACGTCCAAGTACTAGTTGTTCGAAAATCAAAAATTTCAAAAATTTCTATCTCGTTTAAAAATAAATGGATTTTCAAAAACCAAAGTGATTTTAGAAGAGTGATATTTTCTTAATTATGTATAATTTTTGCGAATATTTTACTCTATGTTTCCTACCTTTTCTCTTTCGATGTCCAAATGTTCGACGTCTCGAAAATCAAACATTTGAAACATCTGCAACTCGCTTGAAAATTGGTGAATTTTCAAACACCAAAGGTATTTTAGAAGAGCGAGATTTTTGAAATAAGAATCATTTTTGGAAAAAGAACATTTTTACTCGTATTCATTTTTTTGGCCGAATGTCGAAAATCAAAAAATCTCTTGAAAAGAGAAGGTTTTTCAAAACCCCAACTTATTTTAGAAGACTGAAGCTTTGTTAATTAGACCAAATTTTTGTAAAAAAAATTTCCACATGTTTCCTATATTTTCATTTTTATTTATTTTCCAACGTCCAAGTATAAGTTGTTCGAAAATCAAAAATTTCAAAAATTTGTAACTCTCTTGAAAAGAAGTGGATTTTCAAAATCTCAACTTACTTTAGAAGAATAAAGTTTTGTTAATTAGTCTAAATTTTTGAGAAATTTTTCCTACACGCTTCCTATTTTTTGAATATTATTTTCTTTTCTAACGTCTAATTAATATTTGTTCGAAAATTAAAAATTATAAAAAAATGTAATTCGTTTAAAAATAAGTGGATAAAACCGAACTTTTTTGAGAAGAGTGATATTTTCTTAATTCGGTTTATTTTATTTTTTTATTGTTTCTTTCAATGTCCAAAACTCGAAAATCAAATATTTGAAACATCTGCAACTCACTTGAAAATTGGTAAATTTTCAGAAACGAAAGTGATTTTAGAAGAGTGAGATATTTTAATTAAGATTAACGTTAAAAAAACATTTTTATCTACGACCACTACTGTAAATGCCCATTATCGTACAATGCGCGTACTGCGTAAATACACCAAAACACCCACGTATGTTAGAGCCCGCTTGTAAATTAAAGGTACTAGTGAGTTTCGTTTACGAACTTTTGATTGGTTGAGAGTTGCGCGTTTGTTCGTTTTTATTAAATATAGTAGTCCGCGATTGTTAAACGTCACATCACGCACCCCGAAGCTGTCACTTCGCTATTCCGCACATTCTCTTATATAAATTAAGGTGAGAGTGGTCGTAGATAAAGTATATTACGTAACAAGAGTTGTAAATAGCAAATTACGCGCAAGTGAAAAAATCAACATCTTCAAAAATCTGTAACTATCTTGAAAAGAGGTGGGTTTTCAAAACCACAACCTTTTTAGAAGAATATACGTTTTTTTTAATTAGACTTTAATTTAGTTTCCTACTTTGTCTTTTTTTCCAACGTCCAAGTACTAGTTGTTCGAAAATCAAACATTTCAAAAATGTGTAGCTCGTTTAAGAATAAATCGATTTTCAAAAACCAAAGTTTTTTAGATGAGTTATGTTTTCTTAATTATGTTTAATTTATGTAAAATTTCTTCCAAACGTTTCCTTCTTTTATTTTGTTCTTTTCCAACATCCAAGTATTAGTTGTTCGGAAAACAAAAATTTCAAAAATTTGTAACTCATTTAAAAATAAATGGATTTTCAAAAAACAAAGTTGTTTTAGAGGAGTGATGTTTTCTTAATTAGGTTTAATTTATGTAAAATTTCTTTTACATGTTTCCTATTATTTTAAGTTTTTTCTTCCAACGTCCAAGTATTAGTTGTTCCAAAATAAAAAAACATCAAAAATTTGTAACTCGTTTAAAAATAAATGGATTTTTAAAAACGAAAGTAATTTTAGAAGAGTCAACTAGTTTTAATTATGTAAAATTTCTTCTACACGCTTCCTATTTTTTAAGTTTTTTTTTCAACGTCAAGTATTAAAAATAAAAAAAAATAAAAATTTGTAACTCGTTTAAAAATAAATGGATTTTTAAAACGAAAGATATTTTGGAAGAGTCAATTAGGTTTAATTATATAAAATTTCTTCCACACGTTTCTTATTTTTTAAAGTTTTTTTTTTCCGACGTCCAAGTATAAGTTGTTCCAAAATTAAAAAATTAAAAAAATTGTAACTCGTTTAAAAATAAATGGGTTTTTAAAAACTAAAGCTATTTTAGAAGAGTCGATTAGGTTTAATTATGTAAAATTTCTTCTACACGTTTCCTATTTTTTCAAGTTTTATTTTCCAACGTCCAAGTATTAGTTGTTCCAAAATAAAAAAAATCAAAAATTTGTAACTCGTTTAAAAATAAATGGATTTTCAAAAACGAAAGTTATTTTAGAAGAGTCAATAAGGTTTAATATTTGCATTTTTACATACGTTTACTATTTAAAAAAAATCCAAGTATTAATTAGTTGTTCGAAAATGAAAAATTTCAAAAATTTCTAATACGTTTAAAAATAAATGGATTTCAAAAAATTAAAGTTGTTTTAGAAGAGTGATGTTTTCCTAATTAGGTTTAATTTATTTAAAATTTCTTCTGCACGTTTCCTATTTTTTATTCCAATGTTCAAGTATTAGTTGTTCGAAAATAAAAAAATTCAAAAATTTGTAACTCGTTTATCGCAGGACGAATGGGCAATTATTTTGATAACATTTGGCCGGCATTTTTTCAAATTACACATGTTGCAATGTGCCGTGTAACAAAATGTTTAAAATATGGATTAAAAGACGAAATATGCATTATAGGGGTAAATATGCAAAATATGCAAAAATATGCATTTTGCGTAAAATCCTCTCTCTAATTATAACCAAAATTACGGCACAGGTGTACCCTCTGACCCACTACTGGTAACGAAAGATGTACCTCAAGGTAGTGTTCTAGGCCCTTTATTTTTTGTTATTTTTCTTAACGACTTTTCAAGTAAATAAATACAGTATTATTATCACACTGATTGATTTTTCTGTTAATAGTTTCCTTTGTATACAACAGCACATGCATTTCTGTAAAAATATAAAAATCGATAATAAAAACAATTCCCTACGCTTTCTTTCATGTCTCGAAGCTTCCAAGAAACCTTTACAGCTCCTACCAGTTGGGTATTCTAATTAATATTTATTGCCGTGGATAACGAGTCAAAAACACCGACATTACAATACAATTTCGGTGGTCCACATTCGGGTTCCTCTGCATAAGCATAATGGGGAGGTGCCCTTCTGGACGGAAGAAAGCGAAGGCGCCTAGTCAGATTGTTTGTTCGTAGGGTAACGCCCGGAGCAATGGCTTAACCGTATCAAATTCTCTATTTGTGTTCATTTCACCATTAATTGTGCCATATGACATATTTAAGTCCGTTTCCTGTGGCCTAAATTCACTTTCGAAACAATCGCATGTGGGCTTTATGTACCAATGTCACAACAAACCACGTAGGTCTTAGTGGACGATTCATGAAATATTTTACGATTATTTCGCTTCACAGAAACCTAATTCTTGATGTTTCACCAAATTCATCAAACACCAAATATTCAACATTTGATATTAAACTTAAAAATTTCCCAAGAGAACAGATTGCCGTCGAACAAACAATATTATAACGACTTTACTACTTCCCCCATTGATTTTTAATGTGCGCCACAATTCAAGCCCGCCAACTCCACAATACAATAGATTACCAAAAGTTTACCAGTTTCTGATAATATTTCATTTTAGACAACTCAATAAAACTCCAGATACAGAAACTAGCTACCGGAAACGAAGTGCTATAATTGAACGCGCACACTCTTACAAATGGCGTAATAATTCCACACGAACAATGTAATAACAAATAAAACCAGTCATTTGTATAAACACCCGACATGAATTATTGCTCAGCTCGTGCATATATTTATGGCTCATAGTGAAGATAGTAAGTAAATACGGATTTTCAAAAAAAAAAAAAACAAACATGATATGTTTATGTGGGAACATCAAATCTTGGTAATTACATGAAAGACAATCCATGTCATGCATCATTAATTATTTATAATCCTCCGAGTGGAGATTTTCTTTCGGATTCGACGTAATTTAATAATTACACAGTGTCTACGTCTCGCTAGACGCAATGGCTGGCTGACATTTCAGTTTCGTGTTCACAAGAATTATATTTAATAATTCAGGGGATTCTTGAGACATGAAAATTATATGTGTGTTATATGAATATACGTAACTCGGACATGGAATCGTAGGCCATTTAATAATTTACTTTATGGAAAGGGTTCTGTTTTGCTGATTGCCGGTTCGGGTTATGAAATATTGTTGTAAATAGCGCTGAATTCTTCATGAGCTCGGAAACGGGGGAGAAGAAAGTTTAAATTATTGACTCCGCTCGCTACTCACAAATAATAATCAGCTGTAGGAGTTGCAACTGAATCAGGATTTGTGTTTAATTTTTTACTTTCTCCGTTACGAAGTACCGGAAAGTATTGTGATATTGAGTCCTAAAAAAATTGATAGGTAATATCCATTTTGATGTTCCTAGAGGCGGTTTCAATGATTTCTGGCAAAGAAAATTCGTGTTGTATCTCTACAACTAATACAGGAATTAACAAGAAACTTTGAACATAAGACTTGTTTTAAAATCTAAAGAATTGAAAAGCTTTTGATAAAATTTCATACACCGTGTTTTTTTATTATTCAAGATTATCAAAAAAAAAATGGTGAAAAAAAGTAAACACCCATTCTTCTTTAAATTGTCAAACAAGACTTATGTTCAAAGTTTAATGTTAATATCTGTGTTAGTTTTTGAGATACATCGCGCGAAGGCTCACACACACACACAGAGAAAGATACACACATAGACACAAAATTCTGAAAAAAGTCCTAGTTCAGTGATGGCGAAACTTTTGAGCTCGGTGTGTCAAAGTTTTGGAAAATCGAAACATAATTTTCGTGGCGTGTCACACAGCACAAAAGTAAAGACTAAAAAAAAGAAATATTTATAATTATTGTATTAATTAATTATAATTTTGTTAATTATTAATTATTATTAACGTAAGTAATAATATTATTATTCATAACCAACTCTCGCCGTTATAAAAGACAAATATTTGAATTATTAATTTTTTTATCTTTGAATATGCGTGTCACCAAAAATGAGCATAGGTTCGCCATCACTGCCCTAGTTACAAGGTCTGAAAAATTACCGAAAACAGAATTTAGAAAGTCCAGAAGAAAGGCTTTAAAAAAAATTGTGAAAAAGACCTTAACAAAGTCCTGTATAAGGCACGAGAAAGTCCTGAAAGACAAGCCTGACAATAAAGTCCTGAAAAAGAGTCCTGACAAAAAGTTTTGTAAAAATAATCTTGCAAAGGTTCTGAAAAAATCTTGAACAAAAGGACTGAAAAAATGCTGAAAAAGATGGCCTTAAAATGTACCAAAAAAGAAGTTCTGAGAACAGTCCTTAAAAAAGTCCTGAACAAATAGTCCTTAAAAAAGGTCCATGAAAAAACCCGTAAAAAGTCCAAAAGTTAAAAAAAATTGTCATGAAAAGAAATCACAAAAAGAGTCTTGAAAAAAGTCCTGAAAAGAAAACCTGGAAGAAAGTGATAAGAAGGCTTCAGAAAAGTCCTAAAAAAGGCCTTAAAAAGATGCCTGATAAAAAGACCTGAAGAGACAGTTCTTAAAAAAAATCCTGACGAAAAATCCGGAAAAGTCCTAAAAATAGTCCTGAAGACAGTCCTGATATAGAAGTCTTGAAAATAGTCCTGAAACAATTTAGTAGAAAGTCCTGATATACAAGTTCCGAAAAAAGTCCAAATAATATTCCCAAAAAAAGTCTTTAAAAAGTACTTGAAAATTTTAAAAAGACGACCTTTATAAAGGTCTGAAGAAAGAAGTATTTTTTTATTAAGCATTCATGTTCTGGTTCACGTTCGTGAACTACTTCGAACAGCCTCAAAAAAATTGGATGAAGATGATTTCGTAGTAGAAGAAAGCATTGAAAATACCGAAAAAGTCCAAAAAAATATTTTCAAAACAGTCTTAGAAAAGTACTTGAAAAATTAAAAAAAATCTTCCTTTATAAACAAAGAAAATAGTGCTGAAAAATGTCCAGAAAATGTCTTGAAAAAAATCTCGAAAAGAAGTCCTTGAAATAATTCCTCAAAAAAAGCGAAAATTAAGTCTTGAAAAGAAATCCTAAAAAAGGCCTTAAAACGAGGCCTTAAAAACGGCCCGAAAAAAAGTTCTTGAAAAAAAAACCTGAAAAATAAGTCCCTGAAAAATAGGGAAAATGTCTTGAAAATAATCCTGAAAAAAATCCTGAAACAAATCCAGAGAAAGTCCTAAAAAGTACTTGAAAAAATTAAAAAACAAACGAGTCCTGAAGAAAGAAGTACTGAAAATCGTCCTGAAAAAAGTCCAGAAAAAGTCTTGAAAAAAATCCCGAAAAGAAGTACCGAAAGAACTCTTTTCAATTCAATTCAATTTTATTGGTGCGTTAACATTATACAATTTTTTACACAAGTCAAATACATTAAATAGTTTAGAAAATAATTCCTGAAAAAAAAAATGAAAATTAAGTCTTAAAAAGATATCCTAAAGAAGGCCTTAAAAAGAGGCCTGAAGAAAGGCCAAAACGAAAGTGTGAAAAATAAATAAGTACTGAGAAAGTCCCGAAAAAAGTCGCAAAAAAGTTGTAAAAAAAAACAGTCTTCAAGAATCCTGAAGAAAGAAGTACTGAAAAAAGTTCAGAAAAAAGTCCTGACAAGGAGCTCTGAAAAAAGATCCCGAAAATACGTCCTGAAAATAGTAAAGAAAAATGGTTGAAACAATCCTGAAAAAAAGGCCTTAAAAGAGGAATGAAAAAGGGCCTGACAAAAATTCTTGAAAGAAAAATCTGGAACAAAGTCCCAAAATAGGTCCTGAAAAACGTCCTGAAATTTATGCTTAAAATAGTCCTGAACAAGTGCTACTTGAAAAAGTCTTAAAGAAAGAAGTACTGAAAATAGTCCTGAAAAAAGTCCAGATAAAGTCTTGAAAAAAGTCCTGACAAGGAGTTCTGAAAAAAATCCAGAAAATGCGTTCTGAAAATAGTAAAAAAAAATGGTTGAAACAATCCTGAAAAAAGGCCTTAAAAAGAGGCCGGAAAAAGGGCCTGATAAAATTTCCTGAAAAGAAAATTCTTGACAGAAAAATCTGGAACAACGTCCCAGAAAAGGTCCTGAAAATAATCCTTAAAATAGTCCCGAAAAAGTCCTAAAAAAAGTGCTATAAATTACTTGAAAAATGACAAACAGTGCTCCAAAAGTCTTGAAGAAAGAAGTGCTGAAAGAAGTTCGGAAAAAAATTTCCTACAAAAGTCCCTGAAAGTTGAAAATAGTCCTGAAACAATTCTTGAGAGAGCTCTCATATAAAAGTTCCAAAAAAAGTCCAAAGAATATTCCCAAAAAAAGTGTTTGAAATAATTCCTGAAAAAAACAAATAAAACAAATCCTATAAAACGTCCCGAAACAAGTCCTGAAAGAAGTTCCGAAAAAAATTCCCGAAGAAAGTCCCAAAAAAACTCTTAAGAAAATTAGTGGAAAAAAAGCCCTGAAAAAGTACTGAGAGAGAAGTACTGAAAAAGTTCACAAAACATTCTTAAGAAAAGTCGCGAAAAAAACCTTGAACAAAGGTCCCAAAAAAGTACTTTAAAAATTAAACAAAACAGTCCTTTGAAAAAGTCCGAAGAAGGAAGTACTGAAGCTCGTCCGAAAAAAGTTTAGAAAAAGTCTTCAAAAAAGTTCTAAAAATAGTCCTAAAACAAGTCCTGAAGAAAGTTCCGAAAAAAATATTCCAAAATAGATTTTAAAAAAATCCTAAAAATTTCTTGAAAAATGAAAAGCAGTCCTCAGAGAAGTGAAGATAGAATTACTGAAGAGAGTCGTTGTAATGTTTATTAGTGTTTGTAACGATTGTTTTACACACGTCAAATAGTACAAAATCAATAATTTTTCCAGAAAAGGTCCTGATAAAAAGGATGAAAAATGACCTTAAAATGAGTCCTGAAAAGGCCTGATAAAAACTTCAGAAAAGAAAGTTCTTCAAAAAAAATCCTGAGAAAAATAAAAAAAAAGTTCTAAAACAAGTCGTGAAAGAAAAAAAAAATCCTGGAAATATCCCAAAAAAAATTCCTGAAAAAAGTCAGACGAGTGCTTGAAAAAATCATAAAAAAGGCTATTTGACGTAAACACCGATTTTAGACAAGTCCTGAAAGAAAAAATAATCCTAAAGAAATTCCTGAAAAAATCCCAAAAAAAATTCCAGAAAAAAGTCATGGACAAGTGCTTGAAAAATTCATAAAAAAAGTCCCTTGAGTTTTTCCAGAACAAAATCCCGAAAAAAAAGTCCCGAAAAAAATTATTGAAATAAATTCCCGAATAAAATAAAAACAAAGTCTTGAAATGAAGTCCGGAAAAATATGTTTGTAAGAGATCCTGTCAAAGAAGTCCTTAAAAAGTCCCGAAAAAAGTCTTCTGAAAAACGACACGGGCTGAAGAAAAATCCTGAATAAAGTTCATAAAAATAAGGTAAAAAAGCAAAAGGTAAATGTTGTCCATTTTAATAGTTTGTTGAATTGGTTTAAATAAAAGTAATACCACCTATTATGGTTATTTTATTTTTCAGACCAGTTTCGGTTGCATATATTAACCCTCATCAGTGACAAACCACAAGAAATTTACAATCAGTAAAATCTTAAACATTAAAAATGAAATAATATCTACAATCTTATTATAATTACATATGATGTGTATTTCTATCTTCAATTGCAAAATTAACGAAATAAATAAAACAAAGAGAGGAAAGTAAATCTTGCGATTCTGCTGTAAAGATTTTCATTTGTATAAACCTTGGCTCTTGTTCAACTGTTTTGATTGCATGACCCACCCACCTCACTCTATATTTATTTTATTTAAACTACAAAAAACGTTCTCCATTATTTTTAAACAACGAACCCTTGGAGCAAATAAAAAAGGCCATTTGACGTAAACACCGATTTTAGCATAAAAATAAGTAAAATAGGAGGGCGGTGGGTGGGTCCTATCGTACAATTCAGTCAGTTAAACACGAAACACAGGTGGCACAAATAATGCGGAATTAATAGAACAAACAAATACAAATTTTGCGTTTCTGTTGTAAGGAGTTTCATATGTAGAAACCTTGGACATCGTTCCACTGTTTGGATTATGGGAGAGTGCCCACCCACCATTTTCCATTAACATTTAAATTCAAACTACTTAATGTTTGAAAAATATTAATGTTTGATAGATTTTAATAAAATTACAAATACAACCCTCACATGCAATATCATTGAAAAGAGAAAAAAATAACTTAATAAAATAGGTGGAAGCCAACAATAGGTTACGTTTAAAAAAACACAACTTTATGTTATAACTTTCATATTAATGAAGAAATCGAAATGCTGTTGAGCTTATTTTATTCTTTTCAAAAAAGTGCCTCAACAACATATAACTTTCATTATTGTCAAATGATAAACAACTGAGATATTTCAATATACCGAAAATAGAAAAAATATTCCTTTCGGCTATAACTCGAAAACAAATGATTGTAAATAAATTTTCACCATTGAGTTTTTTTTCCGAAAAAGAGATCGAGGATGCGCCATCTGCTTTTCTCTATATATTATATCCTATGAGCCACAAAATTTTGTTTCAGAGTTGGCTGTGGGATAAATGAAGTATGTCGCATATTATTAGGTCATGAGACTAGATCAGTTCAATTGAATTAGATTTAAAAAAATAAATTAATCTCAGACATGACTGCTAAGTTTCTCTCTCTCAGGCATGGCCAACTCAGAAATAAAATTCTATGGCTCACAACTTACTTATCGAGATCCCTCATAGAAACATCGAATTTTAGCCACCCTGTACAACGAATGGAAGCAGACAAAAACATAAAACTTTTCACAGAATGGAAACCTACTACGAGCAGACCAAGAGGAAGACCCCGTAAAAAAAATGAAAAGGCAGTCTAGAGGAGAATCTAAATGTAAAGGGAATATGGAATTACAGAAGAGCTACAGAAAATAGAGACGAATGAAATAAAATCGTAGACCAAAACCCGCAAAGGGTTTCAGAAGGAGGAAGAAGAAAAAAGTTTTTGAGATGACAGACACACATACAGACACACAGCCATATAGCACACACAAACACACTGACACACATTTTTTACAGAAATTGTTGAAATAGCTTTTAGGGACCTCAAAATAGATATTTACGTTAAAAAAATCTTGAAAAAACTAACACCTTCCCAATACTGTTCCTTACTGTACATTTCAAACATGATTTAAATGTAAAATAAACCACGAAAGTATAAAAATAAATATCGTTTATACCATACCATGAAATCTAAAAAAATAACATGATGGCCATATTACCATTTTTTACATTATATTATACACTGTAATGAAGCTCGAGTTGATTGACTTAAAATAACAAATCATTCGGCAATTTGATGAATCAATTAAACTTAAAAAGAAATCACTTAGGGCTTTTCTGACGTATCATCAAACTTAATAAAGGTATCGATCCCATGCTGCTGGGAAACATTAAATTACCTAACTGCACGTTAAAGCACCCCAATCCAGACGCGAACACCTGGGGATGGCCACATGGGGTTTCAGCTAATATATAAATAAATTTTTTTTTGACATATTCAAAGACATTTATGTGCGATAATAGTTATTTACCTCATATATGTATAAAGCACAATTATTTTTTAAGAGTGTAAAGGTTATTTGCAGTGCTAATAAATTGTTGTATATAACCAGCAAAGAATTATTAAAACAGATGTCCAAAGAAACTAAACGCCTTAAAATAAATATAATCAGTAATATCGTTAATAAATGCAACATTTGAACTTTTACGTAAAGAAAACGAAAATCTCAATGGTTAAAAAAGTGTATAGTCCGAACCGGGATAATACGGCATGTGAGCGAAGTGTCTCTCACAGTTGCCCAGAATTCATTCGTGCGAGGTTTATCGGCTAACAATAATATTTACATCATTGACGCGGCTAATATTTCAACGGTTCTCGTTGCTTTGCTTAAGACTATTCTCTGCCCACCGCTTCAGACTTCGCTCTCCCTTTATAATCACCAAACATGCCACTTTAGGTCACGTTTGCCTATACCATACAAATTTTTTTATAACCATGGGCCTTGAAAATTTAAAAATTTGTTATGTCTGCACGTTTATTATATACAGTGCGCCCCTAAAGTAAGGAAAATATTCAGTAAAACCAAAATAAAATGTTTTTGGAAAAAAATTCTCGAATACGTCAATTTTGTTTTTTAAAAATACACATTCTTGCATGAAAGTCGATTTTCAGTCGTCATTTGTTTTTGAGTAATGACGTCATCCATTTTGTTTTTAAATGACAACCCCCTATTTTTGTTCTTGATTTTGAGAGATCTTTTCATTGTCGAACTGGCAGTATAAAAATATTGCCATCTAACATAAGACATTTTTCGAGGAAATGACAATTGAAGGTGAGAACTTGACATCTAGAGTTTTTGCAAAATGATCTTGTTCCAGCGATTTTCTTCCAAACAAAAATGATCTTGACGTTCTATATAATACAATATGGTTTCAGCAAGACAGCGCAACCCCGTACTATGCGCGTTTTTTTTCCAAAAATATTTTATTTCGATTTTACTGACTATATTCCATACTTTAGGCGCGCACTGTATATAAAATGTATAACGAAGTAGAAGCCTCCAGTATAAACAAAACTCACAAATTTATTACCTATCTCTTTTACGATTAATTAAAACTAGAAGAACTTTTTAAGGTCGATTTTACACATAATATCGGAACTGGGTCGAAAATTTGCGGCAAAAAATACACGCGTACATTCTAAACGACAAGACTATAAATATTAATGATTAAATCGGCATTTCTTCAGATTATAATAAATCCGACTTTCTTTCGATAATTGATAGTATCACGATACCATTTTTATGGTTATATTTCTCAATCGCCATATGTAATTCGAAACTTTTTGTAATTAATTCAGAAATCTCGTCGGACGGAATGCGATGCAGCGTTCACATAAAAAAGAATTAATTCGTGTGAATCAAGATATTGAAAAGTCATTTAACAGCTCAATCGGTTCGATAAGATATTGAAGAATCGATATTGAAAAATGAGATTAAATTGATTCATCGGAAATTACGCTATTGTACCGCGTGTCTCACCGAAGCGTCAAAGTACAGATATACAGGTTGTATTTGAAATAACGAACAGGCTCGTAACCACAAAGAGATTATATTATTTTTAAACAATATTCGCAATTATTTTGTTTATAACAAAAAACCCGCAATTAATTATTACAGTTAATGAGTGAAAATACGCAACATGTTTGGGGCACATTACCACGTGACCTAATTTTTAAACGGCAACGGCTTTAGATATCGAATTACAAAAAGCGCGTAGGAAATATCTGAGTGATCTTTAAGCGTCAATGAACTTGAGGACGGTTTATCTTTTACAAAAAAAAAAACGTTGCGATAACACTTCAAATTTCGGAGGCAAGAAATCGTATCTCGCGTTTAAAATAAACAAACACACTTTCCATGCAGACCTAATTAAATGAGAAAAGCATCGGTTCTCAAAATGTTTAAAAAACCTCGAAAAATTAGGAAAATTCAAAAGAAAAATTTTCGAATAAATTTTGACGGAAATGGGTTCACAAATATTTTGTGTATGTGCCCGTAAATGCCTGTTCGTTATACACCCTGTATTAAGCAAGAAGTAAGACAATGATTAAGTTATGGGTAATGAAATAAACTTATCGAGTGCATCGTAGATACAATTTAATTTAAAGCATCCTGTATATAGTAAATTGTTATCTTATCAATAGAAAAGTTTCACATTTTACCAATCTTATCGAATTTTATCTGCAGCGCATTAATTGTAATTTGAGAGTCTTCGACGGTGGTTTCTATTATCCGTTCGTAGAATTTTGAAAGGCAGACATGAATATTTACGACGCATTTTATTGGAGACATATAATTTAACGACAATTGATTGCTTTTCCTATGGTTTTCTTTTTAATTTTGATTCTCTGTATATGTTACCAAATATGTTAATTAGATATTACGAATGATACTTCTCATTTTTCACAATGAAATTAGATACATTACATAAGCACTGATTAATTTTCGTAAATAACAGGTATACTTGTACAGGGTGTTTCAGAAAATAAGTCAATATTTCATAATCTAATTCTCGACCAATTCTCGTTGACCTTAACTTTATCTCAAATTTGAACAGTATGTGTAGAAACAATTCAAATTTTCGTGTTACAGTCAGCTGAAGCCATATGTGTCATCGTTGTTGTTCGCATCAGCAGAAAGAAGAAGTGCTGAAGTATTATTCTGTAAGGATCTCAATCACATGAAATGCTTGAATTTGCAGTATTTTCTTTGAAAATGCTGCACATCTTGCGTGAAGAATGGCCGGAATCGGAATATTGTGATCGAGGTTACTTTCGAATTCAAAATTTCAACAGAAATATTTTAACCAAGTACAAATACAATAATTGATGTGACTGAAGGGCACCTGCCAAAGTGAAAAAAAAAACAGAAATATTATTTTATTTTTATTTATCTAAATTAGTTCATCGAAATATCTTTAATGCAGACAGTTATCATATTTTAAACGCTGCGAGTGGATAAAAAAATAAAATTCAAAATTTTTAGACAGGCGATGCATATTTTATCTTTTTTTAGCATAATTCCCACATCATTTACCTACTTGATCCCGCATCTTTCTTCAAAATATCTTTAATGTAAAGGCAGTAATCATATTTTAAAGACAAAATGCATTTTCTTGCCTTTATAGGAAAGGAATAAAAAAAATATTCAGAGCGGGAATGGATATTTTATCTTTCGTTAGCTTTAATCTTACATCATCCACCTAAATAAATATGCTTCGTTCATCAAAATATCTTTAATGTAAAAAAAGTTATATTTTAAAAACAAAGAGCATTTTGCACTCGTCAATTGGTTTAAAAATGCAAAATAAGATATTTCGAGCGGGGATGGATATTTTATCTTTTTTATAGCTTTAACCCCACATCATTTACCTTCATAAGCACGCTTTTTTCATCAAAATATCTTTAATATGAAGACAGTTATCGTATTTTAAAAGAACACACATAATTTGATTAATTAATTAAAACACTTGGTTTTGTATCACTCAGTGAAAACAAAACCAAGTGTTTTAATTAATCAAATTATATAATTATGTTTCACCACGGGTTAAGTGAGAAATTAATTAATCATAAAGAAAACACATCTTTAATAAGTTAAATGGAGAAAAAAAAATTTAAGCGGGGATCGAAATTTTATCTTTCTTTAGCTTAGGTTCGACAAAATTCACCTAAACAAGCGCGCATTTTTAATGTAAAGATAGTTATCATATTTTTAAAGATAACACGCATTTCTCAAAATAAAAATTATTTCGAAAGAAAGGCATTTCCTGATCACAATTAAATTTTTGTAGTTTTATCCTTGGCTTTTATATTTATTTCAATTATTTATAGTTCGACTTTCGACAAGCCCAAATTTACAATTTAAAAAAAAATCACAACTCGCAAGAACATTTGTTGACTTTTAAAACCCTTAATCATTTCGAAAGAATGGTGTTTTCTGAACTAAATTTAATTTTTGTAGAATTTACGTGCACGATTTATATCTATTTTTTCCGTTGTAGAGTAGACAATTCAAAACAGAATTAAAAAAAATCACTACTGATTAAAATATCGGCAGATTTTCAAAATTGACGTTTACTACGTTTACTGCGTTGAATTTAAACTTTGTACATTTTTAACCTGGCGTTTTATATTTATTATAATATTAACTGCGGGTTAACTAATTAAAACTAAAATTTAGGAAAAATTAAAAATAGCAAAAACAGTTGTGGAGTTTTGAAAAACTAAATTATTTTGAAAGAATGATGTTTTCGGAACTGATTTTAGTTTTTGAATAACTTTGACTCGGCGTTCTATATTTATTTAAATTTATTTTTCGTTGTGTGTTCAATATGCCAAAACTAAAATTTTTCGAAAAAATCGGTGGAATTTTAGAAACCAAAATTATTTCGAAAGATCAGCATTTCCTAAGCGGAATTTAAATTTTGTCGAGTTTTACCATTTTATACACCGGTGAGAAAAAAATGAAGCACTTGAAATTTGTGAAATTTCGACCATTTTCAAACCGCCATAACTCGGCGTATTTTTAATCGATTTTGGTGAATCTTTGAGAGCGAAAAACTTTGAATTATCTTCTTTAAAGTCATGCATGCGAACTTAAGCGTAACCCCTTCCGCCCCCGTCTAGCGCCCTTGTGAAAAAAAAAGTTTTTTTTCTGGAAACCATGTCCAACTTTGACACTGTCTACGGAGTTGGAAAAATTTTGTCGACTCGATCCACCATAAAGGCATTGAAATGTGTTCAATTACCTGTGCAAATTTCATGAATTTTAAGTGTTTCATTTTTTTTCTTCGGAATATTTATTTCATTGTTTTTGGTTCCAGTTTCGACAAGCCCAAATTAATAATTAAGAAAAATTTACCTGGCGTTTTGTATTTATTTATTTATTTTTATATATACTAATTGAGTTTTAAAAACTTGAATAATGAAAAAAGTAAAAGTCGTCGGGGTGAAATTTTGACACCGTATAAAGGCCGCCAAAAGGTAAAAAAAATATTAGATTTTGGTAATCAACCCCCACCCCCAGGGGGCGGGGTTTAAGGTACGCTCGAATTTTTTTTTCTCAGTTTGTGTAAAATGGTCGATCGAGTCGATCCCGACCACTCCCGCCCCTCTAGAACCGGCAGAGCCCCCGGGCAAATTTTTGAAAATCTAAAAAAAAAACATCAAAACGCGTCGGATCAAGTCGATAGGCGACCTAACTAAAATCGATTCGAAAGGGACGCTCGGTGCCCGATTTTTGAATTTTTGCCCCAATCGGGCCACGCCTCCTTTTTTACTTTTCGGCGTACTTGCGGGGACGTTCTTTTTCTATGGAAATTGAAATCCCTAATTTTTTCAGAACCTTCCGACCATCCCCCGCCCCTCCAGAGCGCGTTATTCGGCCCACCCCGGACATTTTTCTCTTTCCTTTTTATTTCTTAGGACGTATTTTTTTCTATTCATATCGGAGGGTTGAAACTTTTAGGGAGGGTTGGGGGTAAGACGAGCCTTCTTCTATATTTTTTTCAAAATGTTTCAAACAACCCCGACCCTTCCAGAGCGCGTCACCCGGTTTTTCGTTTTTCTTCTTTTAGTGATATATTTTTTTCTATTTATATCAGAGAGTTAAAACTTTCAGGGATGCCGGAGGATATAACCGGCTTGCATTGGGAATTTTTTCAAAATTTTTTAAAAAACACAATTTTACCTAAAAGTAATTTAAACTTGGAAAACTAGTTATAACTAAGTGTGAAATTTAGAAAAAATTACAAATCGCAAAAACACCGGATTTCTGAAAAATTTCATTATTTCAAAAAGGTAATGTTTTGAGAACTGATTTTAGTTTTTTGAAGAATTATCACTGGGCCTTCTATATTTATTTAAATTTATTTTTTATTCTGTGTTTAATATATCAAAACTAGAATTACAAAAAAATACACAACTCTCGATAAAATTGGCGGAATTTCAAAATCAAAAATTATTTCGAAATAGTGATGTTTTGTGAGCTAAATATAATTTTTGTAGAGTTTTATCTAGGATTTTTAAAAAATTTTCACTAGTTGTTACGTATTAATTAATTGATATCATTGTTTAGTTTCGGTTGCAAGGATCAAATAACGCAATCGAATATTTAATTTAATTGTTTCTTTTCGTGCAATTAAGGGCAGTGTTTTTTGGACATATTTCGCGACAGTCGCGCCCTCGGTCTCGTCGTGCGCGAAAAACAGCATTTAAATTTTGTAGAGTTTTATCGTTGCATTATATTTTTCATTGTTGTTGGTTCGAGTTTCCACAAGTCGAAATTTAGAATTTAAAAAAATTCACAACTCGCAAAAAAATTTGTAATTTTTTTAAAACAAATAATTTAAAAATAGCAAATTCAATTTTTGTAGAATTTTACCTGCACAATTGATATTCAGTTAAAGAATGTTATATGGGCGATTATCATCTCACATAGGTTTGTGTTTGCCCTATTGGGAAATAAATAAATAAAAATTCTCTTACACATAAAGAGAATTATCTTTTATGGAAAAATTTGAATAATAATAATAATAATATTTATTTCCCAACAGATATCAAAATCCATTAACAGGGTAATATAATAGCAATTGAAGTAACAAATAAAATAAAATAAAATAAAATACATAAGTGAAACATCGCATTAAGCATTATAATAATTACAGAACATTATGGAATCAGTTAAGATACATTATTTTAAAAAAATATAAAGCTAAGGTGAATAAAAAAGCTTTAGCTGATAAAGAAATACAAATGAATAGCAAAAAAAAAATCACTGCATTTGGAGCTCTATCGTACGAAATTTGTGATGCATAGAGCCATTGACAACATCCACGAGCACTGTTTAAAGCTCATGTTATTTATTTATAATAATGGAAAAATAATAAATACAACAAATTTAAGGCTTTACCAGTTCTGTCACGACAAATTCGTATGTTGACTTTATAAACAAACTTGTCTGGCTTTACAAGATTGACTTTTTCAACTACAAGTAACTCCCACCATTGTATCAATTTCATTACAGCAGTATGTCTACATGTTTAACGACACACCATCGTGTACAACAATCTCGGTAGTTAATTAAACGTGGTCGAACAACTAGAACACAATTGATGTTCTAACACAGCATCGATTTCAAGTTTATGAATAATAAGTTGGCACGCAGACGGTGAATTGCAGACCTACCTCTAAATAATTAACCGGCCCCCAGCATGGTTTACAAATATCAACAATCTCTGCACAGTTAGACAACAATAGCAGTTACATGTCAATACGGTGGAATCTGTCAGCATCGAGCGAGCGTCCGTCGATGATGCCGTGATGGCGTTTTCCTATCCGAATGAATTAATAACAAGGCAGGAACCGACAGATGTTTGAGGTTTCCACACGACCCAAACCTATAATTTCGTGTATTAAACATGGACACGTAACTTCTTTGCGTTAAAAACCGCCCTCGAAATGCACAAACTATAACCGACACAGCCCAAAGTTTGTTTTACTCGGCTAGTTAAACATTAACTAGACGCGCATAATTTTTACCGGCAGCCCCTCCCCACGTTCTAGGATAAATGCAGGGCTGAATCCCCCCATCAAATATAGATTAATTTAATTCAACGCTTTAATTGAATCGACTAATTTTAAGTGGGCTTAAATTATTAATCGCGCGATGGATACTTCCCCAAAGCGTGAATACGTTTGTAATACACTCGGCTTAAAAAAGGCGCCATTCGAAAAATCGCTCAATTGGTTCAATTTGATCGAAAATCGATGAATCTTTCAGTTTGGGAAAGACTCAAGTTTTATCTTTAAGAATGTGTAGTTGATTTTGACCCCAGGTCCAACCCACCGCCCGTAACAACGCGATGGAAAAAAAAAAATGTTTTTTATGTAAAAACTTGTCCAACTTTGACAAGCTGTACCGTGCGCAAAAAAAAATCGGCGGGAAATTTCACCACAATGGTAGAAAAATTTAATCAATTTCCTTCAAATGCGTTAAAAATTCGAGTCGTTTCGATGATTTGGAGCAAAGTTATGAATTTTTGAGAAAAAAAATGACATTTTTCACTTTTTTGGCCATAACTTGAGTAATTTTGCACCAAAATCGATGAACTTTTGCAGTCTGAACAATTAAAATTTTTCTCTTCAACGTCATGTGAATTGTTTTGTTGCTCAAACGATTCCAGCCCCTGCCACCCCCTAAAGGAAAAAAAATGTTTTTGAAGTTTAAATGTGCAAATTTGGTTTCTTGTACCGTGTGCAAAAAAAAATCGCGGACAATCTGTCAGCATGGCAATAAAGTTCAATCATTTTCCTTCAATTTCCTCTAAAATTCAAGTCAATGCGATGATTTGGCGCGAAGTTGTGCAGTTTTGAAAAAAAAAAATGCGCTTTTTTGGCCATAACTAGGCGAATTTCGCATGAAACTCGATGGAATTTTGCGACCTAAAAAGTTTTCGACTTTCGCAACCCCCTGAAAACCCGTACAAAAAGTGTTTTGGTTTGACAAAAAATGTTAAATTTTTACAACTTGTAAAAATTCCATTTCGGTCATAACTCGGTCAATTTTGCTCAGAAGCTGATGATTCTTTGCGAACTGAAAAGCATAAGTTTCATTCCACCCTCTGTCACCCCTATTGCAAAAAAAGGTTGTCGACAAGGTGATAAAATTTGTTAATTTTAATTGAAATTTCAAACAAAAGACAAGTGAAAAATGTCATTTTTTTTTCTTCAAAAATTCATAACTTTGCTCCAAATCATCGAAACGACTCGAATTTTTAAGGCATTTGAAGAAAATTGATTAAATTTTTCTGCCATTGTGGTGAAATTTTCCGCCAATTTTTTTTTGTGCACGGTACAGCTTGTCAAATTTTGGACAATTTTTTACTTAAAAAACATTTTTTTTTCATCGCGTTGTTACGGGGGGTGGGTTGGACTTGGGGTCAAAATCAACTACACATTCTTAAAGATATAACTTGAATCTTTCCCAAAAGGAAAGATTAATCGATTTTCGACCAAATTGAACCAAGTTACGCCGGTTTGAAAAATCGAGTTTTTTCGTGATTTTTCGAGTGGCGCTTTTTTTGACGCCGAGTGTATTACCTGGGGAAAATTCCAATTCGCGAGGGAAGCACGGGACATTGAAGAAGGTTTCGACTCGATTCGGTTGATTTGGCAATGGCGACGCAATTAAATACGTCACATTTGGGGCTTTCTGCGGACCAAAATAGTTTGGTTCATAAAAGACAAAAAAGCAGAAGTGGCCTAAATGTAACATAAACACAGCGTAATATTTACCACAAATTATGATCAAAAACGCTCATAGGGAGCAGCAAGCGTGACCAATCCGAATACACGAACGTTTATAAACCAAACTAATTTAAAAAGTAGATTAGTTCAGAATAGTATATTGTACAACCAGCATGGAATGACACATATTTGCAGCATGAGCCGAAAGATGATTTTTTTTATGGAATTTTGTCTGCGCGTTATATTTTTTCTGCGATGTATCGCACAATGGGGGGTGCCATTTGAAATTATAAAGATGGAGTGGCTGGGGGTGAGGGGGTGAAAGATAAAATTCTAAAAACAGCGTTTCTTAAGTTCCTCTTCAAAAACAAAATTGACGTATTTTTTCTTAAAACGGTAACTACACTTCAGATCCAAAGTTATTCAGGGTGGCTCCTTTTGAAATGAAGACCCTGTATAACTAGGTACTGTATTATCTGAAAATGTGCTATAAAAGAACTTCACAGCAGGGCCACTCTAGGGTGGCCCAGGCAGCACTTATATTTGTTTTTCCGCATAAGAAGATCTTCCGAAAGTGTTGAAAGCTTTCAGGGGCGGCTCGTTATGTAGAGCAGAGATGGGGTATTTTGAGCTTTTTGGAGGTTTATTAAGATTAATGTATTTTGAGTAAATTTGAAATTTCAAGTGTGTTACAGTTGTTTTTGTATTTTTTTTTTCACTCCGAAGTGAAACTTAAAAAATCTTAAGGGCTGTTCTCGGTCGGTTATCTTGAAAACTTGTGATGGGGTATTATGGGTTTTTTAGAGGCTTATTGTGATTAATGTATTTTGAGTAAATTTGGAGAGTTTCAAGTGTGTTGCACTTGTTTTTATATTATTTTTTTTCATTCGGAAAAAGTGAAACTTAAAATCTTGAAAACCTGTGATGGAGTTTTTTGAGTTCTTGGAAGATTATTAAGATTATTGTATTTTAAGTAAATTTAGAAAGTTTCAAGTATTTTATAGCTGTTTTTATATTTCTCTCGCGTCAACAAAAAATGATTATAATTTTTCAAAAATTTACACGAAAAATCGCAAAAGCAATCGACGGAATGTATTTGAATTTTCTACGAAATCACTCTTGAATTAATATTAAGTGATTTTGTGAAGTATCGAGTGGATGGCAACTGTTTTTATGTTTTTTTTTCGCGTCGACGAATTTACTGCATTTTTTATTTTATTTTGTCTCCGTTCACATTTAAATATTCTAATTTTTACGGAAATGTAGAATCACATGTGTTGACAGTTGCTTTGGAAAGTTTTAAGTCGATGGCAATTGTTTTTATATTTTTTTCGCTTCGACGAATTTATTGCAATTTTTTTCTAAATTTTATCTGCGTTCGTATTGAAATATTCTAAAATTTAGGAACAATGCATTTCTAATTTTTACGAAAATGTAGAATCACATGTGTTGTCAGTTGTTTTGTAAAGTTTGAAATCGATGGCAATTGTTTTTATATTTTTTTCGCGTCGACGAATTTACTGCATTTTTTTCTAAATTTTATCTGCGTTCACATTGAAATATTCTAAAATTTAGAAACAATGCGTTTCTAATTTTTACGAAAATGTAGAATCACATGTGTTGTCAGTTGTTTTGTAAAGTTTGAAGTCGATGGCAATTGTTTTTATATTTTTTTCGCTTCGACGAATTTATTGCAATTTTTTTCTAAATTTTATCCGCGTTCACATTGAAATATTCTAAAATTTAGAAATAATGCTTTTCTGATTTTTACGGAAATGTAGAATCACATGTGTTGTCAGTTGTTTTGGAAAGTTTCAAGTCGATGGCAATTGTTTTTATATTTTTTTCGCTTCGACGAATTTATTGCATTTTTTTTTCTAAATTTTATCTGCGTTTACATTAAAATATTCTAAAATTTAGAAACAATGAATTTCTAATCTTTACAGAAATATAGAATTACATGTGTTGTCAGTTGTTTGGGAAAGTTTCAAGTCGATGGCAATTGTTTTTATATTTTTTTCGCTTCGACGAATTTATTGCAATTTTTTTCTAAATTTTATCTGCGTTCGTATTGAAATATTCTAAAATTTAGGAACAATGCATTTCTAATTTTTACGAAAATGTAGAATCACATGTGTTGTCAGTTGTTTTGTAAAGTTTGAAGTCGATGGCAATTGTTTTTATATTTTTTTCGCGTCGACGAATTTACAGCATTTTTTTTAAATTTCATCTCCGTTCACATTTAAATATTCTAAAATTTAGAAACAATGCATTTCTATTTTTTACGGAAATGTGGAATCACATGTGTTGTCAGTTGTTTTGGAAAGTTTTAAGTCGATGGCAATTGTTTTTATATTTTTTTTCGCGTCGACGAATTTACTGCATTTTTTTTTAATTTTATCTCCGTTCACATTAAAATATTCGAAAATTTAGAAACATTGCTTTTCTAATTTTTACGGAAATCTAGAATCACATGTGCTGTCAGTTGTTTTGTAAAGTTTCAAGTCGATGGCAATTGTTTTTATATTTTTTTCGCGTCGACGAATTTACTGCATTTTTTTTTAAATTTCATCTCCGTTCACATTGAAATATTCTACAATTTAGAAACAATGCATTTCTAATTTTTACGGAAATGTAGAGTCACATATATTGTCAGTTGTTTTGGAAAGTTTCAAGTCGATGGCAATTGTTTTTATATTTTTTTCGCGTCGACGAATTTATTGCAATTTTTTTTTAAATTTTATCTGCGTTCACATTGAAATATTCTACAATTTAGAAACAATGCGTTTCTAATTTTTACGGAAATATAGAGTTACATGTGTTATCAGTTGTTTTTGAAAGTTTCAAGTCGATGGCAATTGTTTTTATATTTTTTTCGCGTCGACGAATTTATTGCAATTTTTTTCTAGATTTTATTTGCGTTCACATTGAAATATTCTAAAATTTAGAAACAATGCATTTCTAATTTTTACGGAAATGTAGAATCACATGTGTTGACAGCTGTTTTGTAAAGTTTCAAGTCGATGGCAATTGTTTTTATAATTTTTCGCGCCAAAAAATGTGATTATAATTTTTCATAAATTTTACACGAAAAATCGCCAAAGCAATCGACGGAATGTATTGGAATTTTCTACCAAATCACTCTTGAATTAATATTGAGTGATTTTGCAAAGTTTCAAGTGGATAGCAATTGTTTTAATATTTTTTCGAGTCAATAAAGTACTCTTCGGATAAATGTAAATAGAATAAAGAAATTAATTCGTCTTTAATTGCTTTTTTGTTGTTTAAGGATAACTCTTGGCAAATTCTTCCATCGAATAGACGCAGATAATACCCAACACATGTAATTTATAGTTCAAGTCATGAACGCGAGGAGATATTTCGAAAATTCTTTCAGCAAAGTGTTGTGCTTATTGGAGAGATAAGATCAAAAAATATTTTATTATTATTGAGGATAACTCTTAAACGAAAAGTGTTAGCAAAGTATTGTTCTTATATAATAGACGTAGGTTAAAACAATAAAATTGTTAAATTATGTTTTTTTTTTAACTTTTGAACTTATGATCGGATTTCTAAGACACTTTCAGCAAAGTCTTTCATTCATCCGAAAGATTATAAAGAGGACCAAAGAATTGAATTCGCTGTTTTGTTTATAGAAGATAACGGGTGACCAAAGTCAAATTCTTCCAGAAAAGTCCATCGAATAGATGCAGATAACACTACACATTTTTTTTTCTAGTGACTCGTTTTAATAAGTTATTTGTTTGTTAGCCTTTGTAAGACTTAATTTTTGTAGAATTACGAACTGCTTGAATATTTATATATGAAGGCTACTTTTTTCTTTATTTAATTTACTGAATAATTTTACAACAATAATCGTTTTTTTTTTCTCAAAAAGTATATTATATGCTAAGTGGCTCTACCATCAAAATGTTCCACGAGCCGCCACTGAAAGCTTTAATTTAATAAAATTTCCACCTAACGATTACTTAATCGGTTTTGGCTCGAGTTCGCGGTATAAAAGAAACAGTCTGCGCTGGCCGCAAACTGTATAACGTAAATTTAATTCAAAACTGGAAACCTGCCAAATTTAACGCGTCACTTATAACTTTCAAAATTAAAGGACACGCCTGATTAAGGAAGCCATCATTAACGGAAGCAGATCGCCGCATGGGTGGGTTTTTCGCCGCTGGAAATACACGTTTCCGGATGGAAAAGATTAATATGCACTTTTGCTGATGGATGCGGATAGGGATGGTGTTTTCGGCTGACAAAAAAAAATGTATTGAAATTCTTATCCACTCCGAAATGTGTTCATGTTAATCCGGCGTGCATGCAGCATTGTTTCGTTTGTGGTATATCATATTTCCAGGAGGTTGATGGAATGACGTGATAAATGATTATTTCGGCTAGATTGATATTTTGGATGTTTTTCATGGTAACGTGTGATGTGCATTGTTTGAGGAGTTTTGAAGTGATGCTGGAATTTTAATTGAGTATTTAAAATACACAAAAGTTTATTCCATTGATGATTGGCTATACATAGCCACACACACACGCAGACATGAAACAGATTTTTTTTTTTTTTTTATTCAAGTGCGAAGCTGATCCGTGTTGAAACGTGCGAGAAACAGTGTTTACCGCACGCCGTCATAGTAACTTGCGGAATCGTATATTACATAACGAGCGTGGAAAGTGTTATATTTCGCACGAGCGGGCAATAATTACATATATTACTCGAACTATTATTCGAATGATCGAGGCGCCGACAAATAAGCACTTTTCGCAGTTGGTAGAGAAATAACTAAATAAATTAGAAACAACCTTACTTGTTGCAGAAAGCATTAAATAGTTTCGTTTTATTGAATTTGAGAAATAACTATTTCTAAAAATTATCGATTTTTAGGATATTTTCGTTAAAAATAAATATTCCAAAATGTGTTTGCGAATAATTTCAGCGCGGGAGCACCAGCGGAATCGGCGCACCTTCACGTCATCCTGAATACAGGATGTCCCAAATAAAACGGATCACTTCTCTCCATTCCGAATTCAGCGAATTTAATTGAATCGGCAAATGCTAAGTGGGCTTAAATAATTAATCGCGCCGGAGGCACTTACCCAAAACGCGAGAATACGTTCGTAATATGCAGCCTCTTATTAAAATATGATTAAATGGTGCTAATGGCATTTTTATGTATCGGTTAAACGTGCCGTGAATTCTCAATGGGCAGACAATCGGATCGGCGCTGTTCACAAATTACATTATTCATATTTGATGCGGCCCACAACTAAAACTAAAAAAGGGCGCCACCGTGAATGAACACGTTCCATCGTATGTTTGCCTTATTAAATTAAACAATGTAAACCTTATCCCAAACAAAAAACGATTTAAACATCCTGAATGATTAAACGTGTTTGCGTAGTGCACCGCTCGCTGTATATGAATTAGCTTGTTACAAGCAGCCAATAATGGAATTATTAATTTTATTTGCTCCCGTTTTAAATTGGACGCTGCAGAAGGGGTCCAACGATTCTGAACTGATTATTTTCATACAGTTTGGTATTACTTTTAACAGTAAAAATGCTGTAGAATTTTAATGCTAGGGAATGTTATATAAAAATAATGATACTTGACAAAATTTTTAGTAGGATTTCGAAAAAAAAATTGCCATTCTCTACTATCATCATTTCACAATGTTTCATTTCATCTCGAAAATCAAAAAGTTTATTAAATATTAACAAAATATATGCAGTGAAATTTTTTTTCTAATATTTTTCATTTTCAATTTTTTTTATATACCGAACACCGTAATCTCGCATCCTGTTTTTAACACCGGGAATGGAATGGAAACGGGCTTTATAAATAATTTAAACTTTCAGCTAGTAATTTAAATTCACTTTCACCTTTAGCAAAAGGACCATTTGGTGCATAATTTTACCAAAAGATTGTGCCAAATAAAACAAAAATTTAAAGTTTCATTTGAAAATCTCTATTAGTTTATGAGACACAGTGAGTTACTCAAAGAGTCAACCCTTAGAAATGAGTCGAGAGTTAACTGATTCATGTGGAAATTATTATCAAATCTGGGACTTATTATATGAAAGACCTCCCTTCATTTTTGCTAAAAAAACACCTTTTAAATCTTTCGCATCAATTTAGAAACACCCAGTATATGTTTGTGTATGAAACATGTTTACAGTATTAAGTATTACTAATTCTTATTTCATAGAAAAAACATTTAAATTTAATAAAATTGAATCCGTAAATCAAGTGGAATAAAAAAAATATGCTTAAAAATAAAAATTAAATACATGTTGACTTTGAAAAAATTTCATCAGTAAACAGTGGAATTTAGAAATAAAAATCATTTATAAATCAATAGTTGATGGAAACAAAAATTTATGTATGAAAGAAATACAGCGGAGTTTAAGAAACATTTCATTTATAGAGAAATTGTTGAATATAAAAAAAATCTTTAAAAAACATTATTATTTCAAAAAAACTTACCAACAAATAATAAGTTGAATTAAAAACAGTCCCATCTGCAAATAAACAGTTGAATTAAAAAGAATACATCCATAACATGAAATAACAGTTGAATTAAAAATATAGGTATACAGAGTGTTTCAGAGCTCTGGGAACGGCCAATCACATGCTTATTTTTCAAAATTTCGAAAAATGTTTTATACAAAAGTTGTGTATAATAGTGAGTTGCATGCCCTAAAAATATTTAAATTTATACAGGGTGTCTAATAACAAAGTTACAGACCAAATTTATGTTTTTTTTTAAATGGAACACCCTGTATTTTTTGTCATTTTTAAATTATATGAAGCAAATAAAGGTGAGTTACTTCAATACTCCCTATACCTATTGTTTGCCGTTTTCGAAATATTTGAAGATTTGTTGAAATGCATGGTCTGGGTGAAAATTTATTTTTGCCCAGGTGATTGACGTTGAACGATTAAAATCATTTCTATTATTTGGTTGAAGGTTCGAACTGTAGAGCCAACTATGATTTCATGCAAAAAATTATACAGGGTGATAAAAAAATGCGGTAGAAAAACCCAACTTATAAAGTTGAATAACTTCATTTTTTCAAATGGCACACCCTGTATTCAGTAACGTATTCTTAAGTAGAATCCAATTATCTTTCAGATTGTATAAGGGTTCCCTGTTCCTAATCTAATAGTTTTCTTGTATTCGGCGATTATCATATCAGGAATAATTATTATAATCTGAAAGATAATTGGATTCTACTTGAGAATACATTACTAAATACAGGGTGTGCTATTTGAAAAAACGAAGTTATTCAATTTTATAAGTTGGGTTTTTCTACCGCATTTTTTTTATCACCCTCTATAATTTCTTGTATGAAATCATGGTTGGCTCTAAAGTTAAAACCTTCAAGCAAATAATTAAAATGATTTTAATCGTTCAAAGTCAATCACTGGGGCAAAAATAAAATTTCATCCCGACCATGCATTTCAACAAATCTTCAAATATTTCGAAAAAGGCAAACAATAGGTATAGGGAGTATTGAAGTAACACACCTTTATTTGCTCCATATAATTCGAAAATGACAAAAAATACAGGGTGATCCATTTAAAAAAAAAACATAAGTTTGGTCTGTAACTTTGTTATCAGACATCCTGTATATATTTAAATATTTTGAGGGCGTGCAGCTCAGTATTATACACAACTTTTGTAAAAAACATTTTCGAAATTTTGAAAAATAAGCACGTGATTGACCGTTCCCAGAGCTCTGAAACACCCTGTATATGAAGAAATCACTCACTCCAGTTATATCCATAAAAAGAAATTAAAGTTGATTAAAAAAAAAATCATGTATAAAATTGCAGTATAAATTTTTGACCTGCAAATAAAAAGTAAAATTTAAAAAAAATCCCATCACCAAAAAAACAGTTAAATTAAAAATAATCCATCCATAAAGTTAATAAAAAAAATCATAACAAACTTATAGCAGAATTAAAAAAAAATCAAAAACTGTTGAATTAAAAAAAATCATCCATAAAATAGTAATTGAATATACAGGGTGTTTCAGAGCTGTGGGAACTGTCAACCACGTGGTTATTTCACACTTCAATTTAGAGAAAATCTACAGTTGAATTTAAAAAATTACATCCATAAAAAAGTACAACAATTTGATTTAAAAAAAATGATTTTATAAAATTGCAGTTTAAATTAAAAAATGTGATTCACAAAAGAAAAGTTGAATTAAATTAAACTTGATCTTAAAAAATGTTGAATTCGAGGAATTTCATGTATATAAAAGTTGAATTTGAAAAATCTCATACATAATGGAATTTAGAAAAACCAAAAAAAAAATTAAATAAATATAAGCCGCAAAGATAAAGCTCTACAAAAATTAAATCCATATCAGGAAATGCGTTCTTTCGAAATAATTTAGGTTTTTGAAATTCCATCAATTTACTCAGGAGTTGTGTATTTTTTTAGTTTTGACACTTTTTGAGCAAAAATAAAAACCAAAAATAAAAACAAATAGCCGTGATAAAACTCTACAAAAATTATATTTAGCTCACAAAACATCATTCTTTTGAAATTATTTTAGACTTTGAAATTACACCAATTTTCCCGGCAGTTTTTCTATTTTTTTTTTCTAGTTTGGACACTTTTTGAGTAAAAATAAAAATAAATACAAATCGCCGTGATAAAACTCTACAAAAATTATATTTAGCTCACAAAACATCATTCTTTTGAAACTATTTTGGACTTTGAAATTACACCAATTTTTTGGAAGTTTTTCTATTTTTTTTTTAGTTTGGACACTTTTTGAACAAAGAATAAATAAAAACAAATACAAATCGCCGTGATAAAACTCTTTATAAAAATTTTATAAATTATATTCAGCTCACAAAACACCATTATTTTAAAATTATTTTGGATTCTGAAATTCAACCGATTTTCTTGGGAGATATTTTTTATTTTAGAATTGACACTTTTTGAGCAAAAATCAAAAATCAAATAAATACAAATCGCCGTGATAAAACTCTACAAAAATTAAATTCAACTCACAAAACACCATTATTTTAAAATTATTTTGGATTTTGAAATTCCACCGATTTTCTTGGGAGGTGTGTATTTTTTACTACAGACACTTTTTGAGCAAAAATAAAAAATAAAAATAAATACAAATAGCCGTGATAAAACTCTACAAAAAATATATTTAGCCCACAAAACATCATTCTTTTGAAATTATTTTGGAATTTGAAATTACACCAATTTTCTCGGTAGTTGTGTATTTTTTAGTTTGGACACTTTTTGAGCAAAAATAAAAAAAAAAATACAAATCGCCGTGATAAAACTCTACAAAAATTATATTCAGCTCACAAAACATCATTCTTTTGAAACTATTTTAGACTTTGAAATTACGTCAATTTTTTTGGGAGTTTTTCTATTTTTTTTAGTTTGGACACTTTTTGAGCAAAACCAAAAAATAAAAATAAATACAAATCGCCGTGATAAGACTCTACAAAAATTATATTTAGCTCACAAAACATCATTCTTTTGTAATTATTTTGGACTTTGAAATTCCACCCATTTTTTCGGGAGTTTTTCTATTTTTTTAGTTTGGACACTTTTTGAGCAAAAATAAAAAAAAAACACAAATCGCCGTGATAAAACTCTACAAAAATTATATTCAGCTCACAAAACATCATTCTTTTGAAACTATTTTAGACTTTGAAATTACATCAATTTTTTTGGGAGTTTTTCTATTTTTTTTTAGTTTGGACACTTTTTGAGAAAAACCAAAAAATAAAAATAAATACAAATCGCCGTGATAAAATTCTACAAAAAATATATTTAGCTCACAAAACATCATTCTTTTGTAATTATTTTGGACTTTGAAATTCCACCCATTTTTTCGGGAGTTTTTCTATTTTTTTAGTTTGGACACTTTTTGAGCAAAAATAAAAAATAAATACAAATCGCCGTAATAAAACTCTACAAAAATTATATTTAGCTTACAAAACATCATTCTTTTGAAATTATTTTGGATTTTGAAATTACACCAATTTTCTCGGGAGTTTTTCTATTTTTTTTAGTTTGGACACTTTTTGAGCAAAAATAAAAAATTTAAATAAATACAAATCGCCGCGATAAAACTCTACAAAAATTATATTTAGCTCTCAAAACATCATTCTTTTGAAATTATTTTGTACTTTGAAATTACACCAATTTTCTCGGGAGTTTTTCTATTTTTTTTAGTTTGGACACTTTTTGAGCAAAAATAAAAATAAATATAAATCGCAGCGATAAAACTCTATAAAAATTATATTTAGCTCATAAAACATCATTCTTTTGAAATTATTTTGAACTTTGAAATTCCACCAATTTGCTCGGCAGTTGTATATTTTTTGGTTTGGACACATTTTGAGCAAAAAAAAATTAAAATATATACAAATTGTCGTGATAAGACTTTAGAATTATACAAATAAATAAATTATATTCGTTCTTACATTAATATAGACATAAAATTTACAAACAGTGGTCTTTCTGCCATTATAAAATTATTTTTAGCTTACAAATCATCATTATTTTAAAATTATTTTGGATTTTAAAATTCTACCGATTTTCTTGTGAGGTGTGTATTTTTTAACACACAACGAAAAATAAATTAAAACTAATATAGAGCGCCGCCTTAAAATTGTACAAAAACTGAAATCAGTTGAGAAAACTTGATTATTTGGAAATAATTTCGGTTCAAAACAATTCATTTGTGATTTGTAAATTTTCTGAAATTTTAATTTTAATATGTTAACTCGATGTTATAATAACTATAAAACGTCAGGTAAAAGTTGTACAAAATAAAAATTCAACGCAGAAAATAAATTAAAAATACATTTTGGATTTTGAAAATTCTCCAATTTTTTAATCAGAAGCGATGTTATCTGGGTACTTGTGTCCTTTAATATCACACTTTTGTATTTTTGTTTATGTATATACCTTTGTTGACGATCCAATACTTTTGTAGTCTTTATGGGAGAATAAATTATTATTATTATTATTTTTTAAATTTATATTTAGAATTGTCGAAAGTACAGCGAAACATATTAAAATAAATATAAATCGTGCAAGTAAAATTCAACAAATATTTAATTCAGTTCAGGAAACACCAATCTTTTGAAATGGTTAGGCTTTGAAAAGCCTTTGCAAATTTGCTTTGGGAGCTGCATTTTTTTTAAATTCTAGATTTCGGCTTGTCGAATCTAGCACCAAAAACAAAATGAAATAAATATAAAATGCGATGATAAAACTCTGCAAAAAATTAAATTCAGCTGTTTTTTCTAAATAATTTTGTTTTTTGAAATTCACGCGAGTTGTTTTTTCTTTTAGGTTTAGATGTGTTGGACATTTGAGCAAAAAAAAAAATAAAAATAAATACAAAACGCCTGCATAAAACTCTACAAAAATTATATTTAACTCAAAAAACGTTAGTCTTTTGAAATAACTTAGGATTTAAAAATTCCACGGATTTTCTTGGGAGTTGTGTATTTTTTTTTCAATTTTGGTTTTGATATGTTGAAAAAAAATAAATTATAATTAATATAGTTATAATAAATAAAAAACGCCAAGTTAAAATTGTGTGAAATCGAAATTCAACGCAGTAAACGCCATTCTTTAAAATTAGTTTTGGATTTTGAAAATTCACAGATATTTTATTTTTTTGTAATTTCGATGTTTTGAATTGTCGACTATACAACAAAAAGTAATTAAATAAATATGAATCGTGCAAGTAAAATTCTGCAAAAATTAAATTTAGTAATTCAGTTCGGGAAACGCCATTGTTTCGAAATAATTTTGAGTTTTAAAAAAATCACTAATGTGATTCTAATTAAAATGATAAATAATTGAAATATAAAAGGCAAGGATAAAATTACAAAAATTTAATTTAGCTCAGAAAATGCCTTTATTTCGAAACAATTTTGGTTTTTGAAATTCTATCGATTTTCTCACCAGTTGTGTGTTTTTTTTTAGTTTGGGCACGTTGAATACTTGATCGAAAAAAATCAGTACAAAATACAGAGATAAAACTCTATAAATTTTTTATTTAGTTCACAAAACATCACTCTTTTGAGGCAATTTTGGTTTTTCAAATTCCATTTATTTTCTCATAAATTATGTTTTCTTCTTTAGTTTGGGCACGTTGAACACGATCGAAAAAATTTTAAACTAGTACAAAATGCAGAGATAAGACTATAAAAATTATATTTAGCTTACAAAACATCACTCTTTCAAAGTAATTTTGGTTTTTCAAATTCCAATTATTTTCTCATAAGTTGTGTTTTTTTTAGTTTGGGCACGTTGAACACGATCGAAAAAAATTAAAAACAAGTACAAAATGCAGAGATAAAAAATATATGTAATTCACAAAACATCACTCTTTTGAAGCAATTTTGGTTTTTCAAGTTCCATCGATTTTCCCACAAATTGTGTGTGTTTTTTTTTAGTTTGGACACGTTAAACACTTCATCGAAAAAAATTCAAAACAAGTACAATTCAGAGATAAAACTATAAAAAATATATTTAGCTTACAAAACATCGCTCTTTTGGTTTTTCAAGTTCGTTCGATTATCTCACAAGTTGTGTTCTTTCTTTTTTGGTTTAGCACGTTGAAGACGATCGAAAAAAATTCAAAAAAGTACAAAATGCAGAGATAAAAATTATATTTAGCTCACAAAACATCACTCTTTCGAAGCAATTTTGGTTTTTCAAATACCATCCATTTTCTCACAAATTGTCGGTGCGCTTTTTTAGTTACGACGCGTTGCTGGAGCGGTGTCACTTTATAACCAATAATGAACTGTCTTATTACAATTTTCTAAAAACCATCGTTGGTGAATCGTGAACAAAAAATCAATCCCTAATAATTCCACCTAGTCCGAATGCAAATTTGGAGCAGGTGCAAAATTAAACCCCCAGTTATAAAATGCAATTAACAAATCTCGCCGGCTTATATACCTACGCTTAAATTTTGTTTTTTTTTTGGGGGGGTCTCTACCTGCATAATTAGTCAGCCAGATGCGTTCATTTATCTTCCGTCATATATTATTTGGCCATCAAGGGAAAAGTTTCGCTTTATCATTGGTTTTTTAAAAGCAAACGCGAGTCTGCTCCGGATACGACTATTGTAGAAATTAAATCGTATTGAAAATCTGCTGGAGCGCGATGGGCTTATCTCATCCGTTGAAAATAATGCGATTGGAGTTAATTAAAGTTTTCGGCATATTCCGGGGATGCGATAAAAGCAGGTGATGGAATTTATTCATTAATTAGCTACCTTTTACCTTTCAAAAAGAATAATTTTATAGCAGTGGGACTTCGTGCATTACACAGGCCATCGATGAAAACAAACTTATGGAATGAGAGAGACAATACATTTATTGAGACACTTTTACAAATGACCTCAACAGGCAATTGACCAGAGGTCTTTCAGCCACGGAGCCATGGGACTACCTGTAGACTCAAGCTCAGCAAGAATTAAATTAAATTAAATGTTAAACACCGCTTGGAAGTTCCACATTAATTTCAACAGATGATTAAAATTTTGAGAGACTATTTCTGAATAATGTGTTTTCACAAATTTCCAAAGACAGCAATCGCAAGTTTACCACAATAAAAATGGTTGCACTATAAAGAAAATTTTGATGACCAAAAAGGCGTATTTTTCAAAATACAAGTAGGGATTGCACATTTATTTTAACAGATCGTTTAAACTTTGACTAACTAATTCTGAATAATGCGTCTTTACAAATTTTCAAAGAAAATCATCGCACGTTTACTACAACAAAAATGATTTCACTAAAAGGCAAATTTTGATCACCAAAAAGGCAATTTTTTCAGAAATTCACTTGAGAATTCCACATTTCTTTCGACAGATGGTTGAAATTTTGACAGACCAATTTTGAATAATGTCCCTTTATAAATTTCTCCAAAAAATAATCACAAGTTTACCACAACAAAAATGGCTGCACTGGAAAAGCAAATTTTGATAACAAAAAAAAAGCGGATTTTTTAGAAATTCACATGGTAATTCTAAATTTATTGCAACAGATGGTTGAAATTTTGACTACCTAATTCGGAATAATGTGTCTTTATAAATTTACAAAGAACATAATCCCAAGTTTACCACAACAAAAATGGTTGCACTAAAAAACAAAATTTGATGACCAATAAGATATTTCCATGGGAATTCCACATTTGTTGCAACAGATGGTTGAAATTTTGACAGACTAATTTTGAATAATGTGTCTTTACAAATTTCCAAAGAAAATAATTTTCTTCTAAATTTTCGATTTTTTTGTTGAAATTTTCGGTTTTTTTGTCCACAATTTTGATTTTTAGGATCGAATTTTTGGTCAAAGTTTTTAATTTTTTATCCTATATTTTAGATTTTTTTAACCTGAATGATTTTTTTTTATACGCAACTTTTTAATTTTTTGCCGATATTTTCAAGTACAGTTTCTTCATCTTAGATTTTCTAACTTGAATTATTATTTTTTATGGGCGATTTTTTTACTTTTGGCAACTAATTTTGAGCTAAAGCGTTATTAAGGAGCTGTAAATTGCAAATTAATTTCGTTTGCCTTGATTTTTCAATTTTTTTGGTTTGCATTTTTTATTTTTAGATCAACATTTTTGATTTTTTTGGCCTATATTGTAGATATTTGACCTGTATTTTTCATTTCTTCGTTCCAAATTTTAGAGTGTTTGCCCGAAGTATTCTTTATTTTGGTTAAACTTTTTGATTTTTTGTTGTTGAAATTTTCGGATTTTTGGTTTGCATTTTTTTAACCGCGAATTTTTGATATTTGTCTAAATTTCTTATATTTTAGTTTTTTACCTTAATTAAGAGCTAATTCTGCAAGTGATTATTTTTTTACGATTTTTCAAAACATTGAGTGCAATTTCCGTTCCCTCCAATGCAGTTTTGAGACAATTCCTGTTGTTTTCAGTAGCGATATTGCAATTATTTTAAGTAGTGAAAAGTACACTCTTTCTGCATAGTTTTAGTAATTTTGGAGCTAATTCTGCAAGTGATTAATTTTTTACAATTTTTCAAAACATTGAGTGCAAATTTCCTTCGCTGCAGAGCAAATTATGAGTTTATTCCCTTGTTTTCTGCAGGAGCATGTCGTTGTTTTCAGGAAATTAAAAGTAGACTATTTTCAAATAATTGAAGCGAAATTTTCAAGTAATAAATTTTTTTAATTTTTCAAATCGTCGAGTGCAAATTTCCTTCGCCACAGAGTAAATTTGGAGTTTTTCCTATGTTTTCTGGGGCCAGTCACCCCGAGTGCTGAAAATGGCAATTTTCGTAATTGAATTTTCAATCTTCTTGTTTTCATTTTTTATCGTTAAGCCCGGATTTTGATATTTTGGTCTAAATTTTTAATCTTTTAGCCGGATTTTTTTTCTAAATTTTCGATTTGTTTGTTAAAATTTTAGATTTCTTGGTCCGCAATTTTTTTTTTGAGGATCGAAGTTTTGAATTTTATATCCTATATTTTAGATTTTTTTAACCTTATGATTGATTTTTATACGCGACATTTTTGATTTTTTTTGGGCTTTTTTGTCGATATTTTCAAGTTTTCTTTGATCGTTTTTGATTTCTTGCCATTGATTTTAGATTGTTTAACTTGAATTATTTTTTTTTTTACTTTTTGGTTACTTTTGACTAAAATCGATTAAATTTAATTTTTTTCAAAATTATTTTTTTGTTTTTTATACAAGACAGAACCCTATTTGTTCATAAAAAAAAAATTGTTGTAGGACTTCCAGGAACTGAGGTTTTCGAGTTCTTTTTTTTTTTTTTTGTTTCATTCAAGACTTAGACCATTCTAAACACTATTTGTTCATAAAAAAATTTTGTGGGACTTCCAAGAACTGAGGTTTTCGAGTTTTTTTTTTTTTTGTTTGTTTTTTTTTCAAGACAGACCATTCTGAACACTATTTGTTCATAAAAAAAAAATTGTTTTAGGACTTCCAGGAACTGAGGTTTTCGAGTTCTTTTTTATTTTTTTTTTGGTTTCATTCAAGACTCAGACCATTCTAAACACTATTTGTTTATAAAAAAAAATTGTGGGACTTCCAAGAACTGAGCTTTTCGAGTTTTTTTTTATTTTTTTTGTTTTTTTTTTACAAGACAGACCATTCTGAACACTATTTGTTCATAAAAAAAAATTGTTGTAGGACTTCCAGGAACTGAGGTTTTCGAGTTCTTTTTTATTTTTTTTTTTGTTTCATTCAAGACTTAGACCATTCTAAACACTATTTGTTCATAAAAAAATTTTGTGGGACTTCCAAGAACTGAGCTTTTCGAGTTTTTTTTTATTTTTTTTGTTTTTTTTACAAGACAGACCATTCTGAACACTATTTGTTCATAAAAAAAATTTGTTGTAGGACTTCCAGGAACTGAGGTTTTCGAGTTCTTTTTTATTTTTTTTTTGTTTCATTCAAGACTTAGACCATTCTAAACACTATTTGTTCATAAAAAAATTTTGTGGGACTTCCAAGAACTGAGCTTTTCGAGTTTTTTTTTATTTTTTTTGTTTTTTTTACAAGACAGACCATTCTGAACACTATTTGTTCATAAAAAAAATTTGTTGTAGGACTTCCAGGAACTGAGGTTTTCGAGTTCTTTTTTATTTTTTTTTTTGTTTCATTCAAGACTTAGACCATTCTAAACACTATTTGTTCATAAAAAAATTTTGTGGGACTTCCAAGAACTGAGCTTTTCGAGTTTTTTTTTATTTTTTTTGTTTTTTTTACAAGACAGACCATTCTGAACACTATTTGTTCATAAAAAAAAATTGTTGTAGGACTTCCAGGAACTGAGGTTTTCGAGTTCTTTTTTATTTTTTTTTTGTTTCATTCAAGACTTAGACCATTCTAAACACTATTTGTTCATAAAAAAATTTGTGGGACTTCCAAGAACTGAGCTTTTCGAGTTTTTTTTTATTTTTTTTGTTTTTTTTTTACAAGACAGACCATTCTGAACACTATTTGTTCATAAAAAAAAATTGTTGTAGGACTTCCAGGAACTGAGGTTTTCGAGTTCTTTTTTATTTTTATTTTGGTTTCATCAAGACTTAGACCATTCTAAACACTATTTGTTCATAAAAAAATTTGTGGGACTTCCAAGAACTGAGCTTTTCGAGTTTATTTTTATTTTTTTGTTTTTTTTTTTACAAGACAGACCATTCTGAACACTATTTGTTCATAAAAAAAAATTGTTGTAGGACTTCCAGGAACTGAGGTTTTCGAGTTCTTTTTTATTTTTTTTTTTGTTTCATTCAAGACTTAGACCATTCTAAACACTATTTGTTCATAAAAAAATTTTGTGGGACTTCCAAGAACTGAGGTTTTCGAGTTTTTTTTTTTTTTTGTTTTTTTTTCAAGACAGACCATTCTGAACACTATTTGTTCATAAAAAAAATTTTGTTGTAGGTCTTCCAGGAACTGACGTTTTCGAGTTCTTTTTTATTTTTTTTTGTTTCATTCAAGGCTTAGACCATTCTAAACACTATTTGTTCATAAAAAAATTTTGTGGGACTTCCAAGAACTGAGGTTTTCGAGTTTTTTTTTTATTTTTTTGTTTTTTTTTCAAGACAGACCATTCTGAACATTATTTGTTCATAAAAAAAATTTTGTTGTAGGACTTCCAGAAACTGAGGTTTTCGAGTTCTTTTTTATTTTTTTTTTTTGGTTTCATTCAAGACTCAGACCATTCTAAACACTATTTGTTCATAAAAAAAATTTGTGGGACTTCCAAGAACTGAGGTTTTCGAGTTTTTTTTTTATTTTTTTTTGTTTTTTTTTTCAAGACAGACCATTCTGAACACTATTATTTGTCCATAAAATTTTGTTGTGGGAATTCCAGGGACTGAGGTTTTCGAGTTTCTGGTCGGCAACTTATTTTGAGCTAAAGAGTTATTTTGGGAGTTGAAAATGGCGAATTATTTTCGTTTTCCTTGATTTTTCAATTTTTTGGTTTGAATTTTTTATTTTTAAACCAGAATTTTTGATTTTTTTGGCCTATATTTTAGGCCTATGGACTGTATTTTTTATTTCTTCGTTCCAATTTTTTGAAATTTTCTGCATTTTTTTAACCGCGAATTTTCAAAATTTGTCTTAATTTTCGATCTTTTGGGCGTATATTTTAGTTTTTTTACTTTAACTAAGAGCGTATTTTTTAATGGTCTATACTTTAGATTTTTAACATATGTGATTGATTTGGATGTGCAAATTTTTGATTTAATTTATATAATTTGTAATTTCCATCTTTAATAATTTTGACGTTTCAAACGCCAGTATCATCCGATCTAATAAATTATAAAAGTGGCTCTACCATCAACATGTTCCACGAGCCGCCACTGCTTTCAGCCTAGTATTTTGGAATGATTTTGCGTGATTCTTAGTCCAAAATTTTGAGAAATTGCTAATTGAGGTCATTTGTAAAAGTGTCTCAATAAATATATTCTCTCTCTCTCTCTCTCTCTCTCATTTTTATCTAATGTGCATTTTTAAATTTTTACTCTGCAAATTCCGAATTTTATGCAATACACGAGAGAGCGGTTTCAATTCCGAGTGTAAAATTAAATTCTAATTCGCAGGACAAACTTGGAACTGGAAATAAATTGGACGTGGTGATCCCCTGTACTAATATTATATCGGACGTTATGTGGAAACGCTGTACTCGTACACGTTCTGCTGAAACTGTATCTCCCACTACTAAATTTAGATGACATAAACTCGCGGTTTTGTGTATTTTCTAATATTAGGCCGTTTATGTTTACGGGCTACGTGAGCAGACTCCACTTTCGTGTCATATTTTCCCTCACCCTTTACAGTCTCTCATCAAAAATTATAGGTACGGAGAAGGCATAAATTGAGAGTTATAAATTCATATAAAGAATGTTTTCTTTATCTTTTAAATCGTAGCAATTTGAACTAATTCAAATTATCGCCTTAAAAACAATTAGCTACAATTAATTTTAATTTTTTGAATATTAAACAGTTATGACTTTCTGCTTATTTTCCCCAATTTAGAATGGAATTTAAATTGAATTAATTAAGCAAATCTTAATTTTACGATTTCTAAAAAAATAAGTGTATCTGCTTTCGAATAACGGAGAAAGAAAGAAAAAAAAGAGGAATTAAGAAGAGTAGTAGAAAATTAAATGGAAAGAGGTTGCATATGACTAAATACTTAATTGGCTGTAGACAAGCTTCTTATGCCAGGCTCAAATGGGCAAGAAAAAATTGAAAGAGAATACATGTTATAGCATTCAAAGTAAACTTAAAACAGAAATGGTCAAAAAGTTAACCGATTTTTCCGCAGATGGATTTCCCGGTGCATCCACCACCAAATAACAATTTGGACAAGGTTTCCTGAAAAAACATTTTTTTCACAGGGGTGCTAGAGAGGGGGAGGCGGAAGGGGTTACGCTTAAGTTCGCATGCATAACTTTAAAGAAGACACTTCAAAGTTATGGCGGTTTGAAAATGGTCAAAATTTCAGGAATTTCAAGTGTTTCATTTTTTTTCCTCCAGTGTATATAGTAAAAAGTTATAAACAATTTTACAATAAATTTCATGCGTTAAATCGTTTAAGTAGACTCTTATCTGCACGTTGTTAAGAAATTAAACTTGAAACATGTCAAACAGTGCCATTTTGGACTTTGAAAGTTTGCTATATTATCTATTTCGTTTGGGTGGACCCGAGAAAAAAAAATCATAAAAAAGTTATAAACAATTTTACCCAAAATTTCATGCGTTAAATCATTTAAGTAGACTCTTATCTACACGTTGTTGTTAAGAAATTAAATTTTAAACGCGTCAAACAGTGCCATTTTGGACTTTGAAAGTTTGCTATATTATCTATATAGTTTGGGTGGACCCGAGAAAAAAAAATCATAAAAAAGTTATAAACAATTTTACCCAAAATTTCGTACGTTAAATTGTTTAAGTAGACTCTTATTTACACGTTGTTGTTAAGAAATTAAATTTTAAACGCGTCAAACAGTGCCATTTTGGACTTTGAAAGTTTGCTATATTATCTATTTAGTTTGGGTGGACCCGAGAAAAAAATTCATAAAAAAGTTATAAACAATTTTACCAAAAATTTCTTCCGTTAAATCGATTAAGTAGACTCTTATCTACACGTTGTTAAATTTGAAACGCGTCAAACAGTGCCATATTAGACTTTGAAAGTTTGCTATATTATCTATTTAGTTTGGGTGGACCTGAGAAAAAAAATTCATAAAAAAGTTATAAACAATTTTACCCAAAATTTCGTGCGTTAAATCGTATAAGTATACTCTTATCTACACGTTGTTGTTAAGAAATTAAATTTGAAACGCGTCAAACAGTGCCATTTTGGACCTTGAAAGTTTGCTATATTATCCATTTAGCTTGGGTGGACCCGAGAAAAAAAATCATAAAAAAGTTATAAACAATTTTACTTAAAATTTCGGTAGCTAAATCGTTTAAGTAGACTCTTATGTACACGTTGTTGTTAAGAAATTAAATTTTAAACGCGTCAAACAGTGCCATTTAGGACTTTGAAAGTTTGCTATATTATCTATTTAGTTTGGGTGGACCCGAAAAAAAAATTCATAAAAAAGTTATAAACAATTTTACCCAAAATTTCATGCGTTAAATCATTTAAGTAGACTCTTATCTACACGTTGTTGTTAAGAAATTAAATTTGAAACGCGTCAAACAGTGCCATTTAGGACTTTGAAAGTTTGCTATATTATCCATTTAGCTTGGGTGGACCCGAGAAAAAAAAATCATAAAAAGTTATAAAAAATTTTACTCAAAATTTCGGTAGTTAAATCGTTTAAGTAGACTCTTATCTACACGTTGTTGTTAGGAAATTAAATTTGAAACGCGTCAAACAGTGCCATTTTGGACTTTGAAAGTTTGCTATATTATCTATATAGTTTGGGTGGACTCGAGAAAAAAAAATTCATAGAAAAGTTATAAACAATTTTACCCAAAATTTCATCCGTTAAATCGTTTAAGTAGACTCTTATCTGCACGTTGTTGTTAAGAAATTAAATTTGAAACGCGTTAAACAGTGCCATATTGGACTTTGAAAGTTTGCTATATTATCTATTTAGTTTGGGTGGACCCGAGAAAAAAATTCATAAAAAAGTTATAAACAATTTTGCCCAAAATTTCATGCGTTAAATCATTTAAGTAGACTCTTATCTGCACGTTGTTGTTAAGAAATTAAATTTTAAACGCGTCAAACAGTGCCATTTAGGACTTTGAAAGTTTGCTATATTATCTATTTAGCTTGGGTGGACCCGAGAAAAAAAATTCATAAAAAAGTTATAAACAATTTTATCCAAAATTTCATCCGTTAAGTCGTTTAAGCAGACTATTATCTACACGTTTTTGTTAAGAAATTAAATTTGAAACGCGTTAAACAGTGCCATTTTGGACTTTGAAAGTTTGCTATATTATCTATTTAGTTTGGGTGGACCCGAGAAAAAAAATTCATAAAAAAGTTATAAACAATTTTACCCAAAATTTCGTGCGTTAAATCGTATAAGTATACTCTTATCTACACGTTGTTGTTAAGAAATTAAATTTGAAACGCGTCAAACAGTGCCATTTTGGACCTTGAAAGTTTGCTATATTATCCATTTAGCTTGGGTGGACCCGAGAAAAAAAATCATAAAAAAGTTATAAACAATTTTACTTAAAATTTCGGTAGCTAAATCGTTTAAGTAGACTCTTATGTACACGTTGTTGTTAAGAAATTAAATTTTAAACGCGTCAAACAGTGCCATTTAGGACTTTGAAAGTTTGCTATATTATCTATTTAGTTTGGGTGGACCCGAAAAAAAAATTCATAAAAAAGTTATAAACAATTTTACCCAAAATTTCATGCGTTAAATCATTTAAGTAGACTCTTATCTACACGTTGTTGTTAAGAAATTAAATTTGAAACGCGTCAAACAGTGCCATTTAGGACTTTGAAAGTTTGCTATATTATCCATTTAGCTTGGGTGGACCCGAGAAAAAAAAATCATAAAAAGTTATAAAAAATTTTACTCAAAATTTCGGTAGTTAAATCGTTTAAGTAGACTCTTATCTACACGTTGTTGTTAGGAAATTAAATTTGAAACGCGTCAAACAGTGCCATTTTGGACTTTGAAAGTTTGCTATATTATCTATATAGTTTGGGTGGACTCGAGAAAAAAAAATTCATAGAAAAGTTATAAACAATTTTACCCAAAATTTCATCCGTTAAATCGTTTAAGTAGACTCTTATCTGCACGTTGTTGTTAAGAAATTAAATTTGAAACGCGTTAAACAGTGCCATATTGGACTTTGAAAGTTTGCTATATTATCTATTTAGTTTGGGTGGACCCGAGAAAAAAATTCATAAAAAAGTTATAAACAATTTTGCCCAAAATTTCATGCGTTAAATCATTTAAGTAGACTCTTATCTGCACGTTGTTGTTAAGAAATTAAATTTTAAACGCGTCAAACAGTGCCATTTAGGACTTTGAAAGTTTGCTATATTATCTATTTAGCTTGGGTGGACCCGAGAAAAAAAATTCATAAAAAAGTTATAAACAATTTTATCCAAAATTTCATCCGTTAAGTCGTTTAAGCAGACTATTATCTACACGTTTTTGTTAAGAAATTAAATTTGAAACGCGTTAAACAGTGCCATTTTGGACTTTGAAAGTTTGCTATATTATCTATTTAGTTTGGGTGGACCCGAGAAAAAAATTCATAAAAAAGTTATAAATAATTTTACCCAAAATTTCATGCGTTAAATCATTTAAGTAGACTCTTATCTGCACGTTGTTGTTAAGAAATTAAATTTGAAACGCGTCAAACAGTGCCGTTTTGGACTTTGAAAGTTTGCAATATTATCTATTTGGCTTGGGTGGACCCAAGAAAAAAAAATCATAAAAAAGGTTTAAACAATTTTACCCAAAATTGTTCAAGTACCCGTTAAATTGTTCAAGTAGACTCTCATGTTAAAAAATTAAATTTGAAACGCGTCAAACATATTGGACTTTGAATTCTTGTCATTTTAAAAAGAGAGTTACCGTGGACTCGAGAAAAAATAATTGAAATTGTGGATTGACTGTACATCTATAGGCTAATGGTAATTACATTCTCAACGTTTGATTTATTATAAATCATTAAAATTGAAGAAATTTTTATTTGGTGGTGGATGCGCCGATAAATCCGTGGCTGAAAAATCCGTGGCTATCTTCACATGGGTAAAAAGTAACCAACCTTAATTTATAGTAGTGAAACGATCCATGTTACAAAAACACCAAAATAAATAAATAAATTCAACGCTATCCAGTCACATCAATATAACTACTTTCTGTAGAATTTTATTATCACAACTTACGAATTGATGACTCATAATTTACCTATCTTTATTAGGTTGCAATGATCGTTCTTGAAAATGTGTTGCAGAGATAACAATTCACGGGTTTTCTTAATTGGAAGCGATAAAATTAAACGGGGTATTAAAATTATATTTATAGAACGTTTGATGATACTTTCGGGATTACGGAGGCACCTGCTCCAGATTTGCATATCGCGACAATTAGCACATCAGCATCGTGTTTATTTAAGCATAATTTACATTGTCTTTGTTACTGTATTAATCTCGTTTATAGACATATTTATTAAAGAAATTTGCTGCCCTAAGATCTATGTAGTGTTAAAACATTTTTTCTTCTGTTTTTATGATGATAAATACTGATTATTCCGAATTTCAATTTACGATCAAAACATTTTTCTCCTAGCCGTGTGTGACGGAATGGCTCAGGCCTATGTAAAAATAAAAATGAAAAAAATAAAATAAAATAAAATAAAAAACATTTTTCTTCTGTTATTTATGATGACAAATACAAATTGTTCCGAATTTCAATTTAGATGCCCTACGATCTAATTTTTTTTGACATAGGCCTGAGCCATACCGTCACACATGGCTGGGGTACGTATCTATTGTATGAATTGAAACAACTTTCTGCTGAAGGGCATTCAGGCTACATTTCGTTTTATTGAATTTATTTAATGCTTTCTGCAACATGTAAGGTTGTTTCTAATTTATTCAACTTTCTACTTTTATGATCTAGGTAGTATTAAAACATTTTTCTTCTGTTTTTTTTTATTATTATGACAAATACTAGTTATCCCGAATTTCAATTTAGATGTAGTACTGAAAAAAAAATATGTTTTTATGATGATAAAGAGTAGTTATTCTGAATTTCAATTTAGAATTTACAAGTGATGAAATATTCAAATATATTTACGGGGGCACTCATTCATGTGCATGTTAATTTATAAAATTTCCAACTCATGTTGTGCAGGATGGCCCATTTACACCCCGAAAAATAACATGAATTTGTTTCAGAGCGGTGCATACGGCTTTTTCCGTCTCACTAAACGCACAGAATGCGTCGGCGGAAATTAAAGCTACGAAAAAAGCGCCATAAAAAAATCAAAATTCGTTGGTGATATGTATAAAGTGAGGCCACCGGCGCATCATTTCCGTTATACATTTAATTGTGTAGAACTAAATCGAATGGGTTTTAACAGTTTTTTTTACACCTACTATACTAAGCAGATATTATCTGTAATTTAAAATATCAACAAATATTTATAACATAGCCGATGAAGAATTTCGACAAAAAAAATGGTGATGTGGCCATCATGTTACTTTCTCCGACTTGATGGAATCATTTATATTTACGCGTCCATTGTTTATTTTCAATTAAAATCATATTTTAAATGTTCATCGAACGTTTCGTAGACTCGGGTGAAACTGACTTTTAAAACGTCAAAATTATGAAAGATGGAAAAATTATACTTCAAATTCAAAAACTCAGTTTACTCAAAAACTAAAGGGATTTCGAAAAAAACTTATTCTTTATTAGTTGTTCATTTTAGCATTCTCTATGTTATTATTCCCAAATATCAGGAACTATAGTACCAACCCAAATACATCTTAAAACTAGTTCAGAACTGTTCGATAACAATGTTGGGGTGCGGTGTCAAGTTGGCACCCCATTTTTCAAAAAAAATCCTTACAGCCCAATTTTACAGAACTCTTTTTTTAAAAGTTGATGGTACTTCTGGATACATCAAAAGGTTTTGATAACTTAATTCAGGACTATCAGAACTCTTCATTGGGGTGCCAACTTGACACACTCATATATCCGTCGAAAAAAATTTTGAAAAAAATTTCTCTGTCACAATATTTTCTCGTACTTCGTAACCGAGAAAATACAAATGTAATCGTGCCGATGTCGTATCCTCCAAATAATTAAAACAACTCTCCAATTGCAAATAATTAAATTTTGCAGTCTTTGTTACAATACAATTTTAAAAATTAATCAAGTAAATAAATCAATCAATCGATTAATTTATTATTGTAAATATCGATCAAGTTTTAATATTTATACAGCAAATTTAACTAATCTATGTGGGTATCTGTATTGAAAATATAAATAAAATAAATACCTTTCATACGACTCGTAGAAGGGCGAACCGCCGGTACTTCAGTTCGGCGAATAAAAATAAGTTTACAGCAGTAAAACAATCAACATTTTATTGCGATTTTAAAGTACACACTTGAACATACAACGTAGCCAACGAGAGCGCCATAAAACCGCGGAAAACAATATTCGGTTGTGTTTATTTTCGGTTCGAGATGATTAAAGCACACTTAAATATCATGCATTTTTATACCGCATGATTCATATATCAATTTAGGTTAAGATATAAAAATACGCAATTATTGATAATAATAATAATTATTATTATTATAAGTGTAATAACTGGATGATGTCACAATAAATGATTGAATTTTGCCAAAAACAACAAGTTTTTTGGAATTTAAAATTCAAAATTTATCCTAATTAATAAGCAAATTCAAATCAATCAATCTATAAATATCGCAATCAAAAATCTATATGTACATTATGTTGCCTAAAGCAATGATTAAAGGCTGAAAGACCTCTAGTCAATTGCCTGTTGAGGTCATTTGTAAAAGTGTCTCAATAAATGTATTGTCTCTCTCTCTCTCAATTATTAAATGAATCCATTTACAATAATCGCGAAATCTACTTTACCTGCTCCCACTTTTATAATTGGTAAATTACGAATTGTTTTCACCAATGGTAAGCGACCCATTACAATTAAATAGAGCGTATACAAAACACATAAGTTGTAACTTTATGGTCTTTATTTTAAACGTATAAATGTAAGGTCGAAGGTAAAGTATAGTACATAACGCGAGTTATAACGCAATTACGCGCGCGTAAAATTGCGTTACTCGTACGTAATTTCTTTCATTTGTGCGTATTTTTTTTACAACTCTAGTTATGTAATATACTATTATATTGAGGTCATGCCTGTATATTAACCGTTGATACTGTTAATATTATAAGATAAGTCCAGATTCCAATTTTTAATTTTATACGAGTCCGCTAGGTATATTAATCGTTAATATTGTTAATACTTTGAGATTTTAAATCTAAGCACGATTCTATTATATGAGTTCTGACAAATGATATAAATTTACAATACAAAGGGCATACGTGCAATTTAATGTGTGTCTTTTGTGGAGGCTGCAAAATAGATTACAGGATGCAGTAAAAATTATCTTCGCTGCGTGACACTATGCAAATATTTTATACATCCGTTGCAAAATAACAACAACCGTCTTCCATGTGGCATTTGAGATGCAGCGTAATTGATAATACGTATGACTGGCGCCAGTGAATTTGTGTGAGAATATTTAATTTCAAAACACTGGGTGTCCCAAATTCAGTAGGATTATGTTGAAATTTTTCTCAAAATTCCAAGCGGTTTAGAAATGATTTATCATTTGATATATTTTTTCAAATTTATTGGCCGTCAAAGTTTACCAAGTTTTCGACTGGAAAGGGAGCAATATACTCAAACCGAATTTAGTTTGCAAGTAAAACAGTAACAATGGATTTTACCTGAGGCAAAAAATGTTTTAAACCCTTCCAAATGTTTTTCCCTGGAGAAAATTGTCTTTTTCAACAAAATTCGTATTTTTCTAAAGCTGTCCTCCTCTCCAGTGGGGTACACAGTACACATTTAAAATTTGTACTATCAATGCTTCTATTCGGTAGCAACCAGAGTTCGGACGATATATATCATCGGATATATATCACGATATATATCATGATATATATCGTGATATATATTCGATGATATATATCATGGATATTTATGAAACACACAATACCAAAAAAAAACCCCTATCTCAAATTTTTCCAGTTGCAGCAATATGAATAGTAAGCATGTGCTGTAATCAGGGGTCATGGCACTACCTGTAGTTTCAAAATTTTTAAAGTAATTCTTAGAACACTTTTTCACCAGTTACTTTGGTCTAGGAGGATAAATCGTTTTTTCTTTCTTCAAAAAATAAGGAGGGCGGGGGGTGGTCTATATTGTATAAGTGGTTCTACCATCTACATGTTCCATGAACCGCCACTGATTATAGCTGGTAACAAAATGACAACCATCAAAAGTTGAAAAACAGAGAAAAAAATTGCAGTCTGCGCTTATAAAAATTGTAAAAAATTCATTTCGGCCAAAGTAATCTTAAAAATTTTAGAATGCATCCAGAATGAACCTAACTTTGATAATCCACTTTAATATTTGACACATAGTGGCTGAAAACAAAATGGCAATCCTCGAAAGTTGAAAAACAAAGAAAAAAATTGCAGTCTGCGCTTATAAAAATGGTAAAAAATTCATTTCGGCCAAAGTAACGTTCAAAATTTCAGAATGCATCCAGAATGAACCTAACTTTGATAATCCACTTCAATATTTGACACATCGTGGCTGGAAACAAAATGGCAACCATCAAAAGTTGAAAAACAGAGAAAAAAATTGCAGTCTGCGCTTATAAAAATTGTAAAAAATTCATTTCGGCCAAAGTAATCTTAAAAATTTTAGAATGCATCCAGAATGAACCTAACTTTGATAATCCACTTTAATATTTGACACATAGTGGCTGAAAACAAAATGGTAACCATCAAAAGTTGAAAAACAGAGAAAAAAATTGCAGTCTGCGCTTATAAAAATTGTAAAAAATTCATTTCGGCCAAAGTAACCTTCAAAATTTCAGAATGCATCCAGAATGAACTTAACTTTGATAATCCACTTCAATATTTGACACATCGTGGCTGGAAACAAAATGGCAATCCTCGAAAGTTGAAAAACAAAGAAAAAAATTGCAGTCTGCGCTTATAAAAATTGTAAAAAAATCATTTCGGCCAAAGTAACCTTCAAAATTTCAGAATGCATCCAGAATGAACCCAACTTTGATAATCCACTTCAATATTTGACACATCGTGGCTGGAAACAAAATGGCAATCGTCGAAAATTGAAAAACAGAGAAAAAATTGCAGTCTGCGCTTATAAAAATTGTAAAAAATTCATTTCGGTCAAAGTAACCTTCAAAATTTCAGAATGCATCTAGAATGAACCTAACTTTGATAATCCACTTCAATATTTGACACATCGTGGCTGGAAACAAAATGGCAATCCTCGAAAGTTGAAAAACAAAGAAAAAAATTGCAGTCTGCGCTTATAAAAATTGTAAAAAATTCATTTCGGCCAAAGTAACGTTCAAAATTTCAGAATGCATCCAGAATGAACCTAACTTTGATAATCCACTTCAATATTTGACACATCGTGGCTGGAAACAAAATGGCAACCATCAAAAGTTGAAAAACAGAGAAAAAAATTGCAGTCTGCGCTTTTAAAAATTGTAAAAAATTCATTTCGGCCAAAGTAACGTTCAAAATTTCAGAATGCATCCAGAATGAACCTAACTTTGATAATCCACTTCAATATTTGACACATCGTGGCTAGAAACAAAATGGCAATCCTCGAAAGTTGAAAAACAAAGAAAAAAATTTCAGTCTGCGCTTATAAAAATTGTAAAAAATTCATTTCAACCAAAGTAACGTTCAAAATTTCAGAATGCATCCAGAATGAACCTAACTTTGATAATCCACTTCAATATTTGACACATCGTGGCTGGAAACAAAATGGCAACCATCAAAAGTTGAAAAACAGAGAAAAAAATTGCAGTCTGCGCTTATAAAAATTGTAAAAAATTCATTTCGGCCAAAGTAACCTTCAAAATTTCAGAATGCATCCAGAATGAACCTAACTTTGATAATCCACTTAAATATTTGACACATCGTGGCTGGAAACAAAATGGCAACCATCAAAAGTTGAAAAACAGAGAAAAAAATTGCAGTCTGCGCTTTTAAAAATTGCAAAAAATTCATTTCGGCCAAAGTAACGTTCAAAATTTCAGAATGCATCCAGAATGAACCTAGCTTTGATAATCCACTTCAATATTTGACACATCGTGGCTGGAAACAAAATGGCAACCATCAAAAGTTGAAAAACAGAGAAAAAAATTGCAGTCTGCGCTTATAAAAATTGTAAAAAATTCATTTCGGCCAAAATAACCTTCAAAATTTCAGATTGCATCCAGAATGAACCTAACTTTGATAACCCACTTCAATATTTGACACATCGTGGCTGGAAACAAAATGGCAATCGTCGAAAGTTGAAAAACAGAGAAAAAAATTGCAGTCTGCGCTTATAAAAATTGCAAAAAATTCATTTCGGCCAAAGTAATCTTGAAAATTTTAGAATGCATCCAGAATGAACCTAACTTTGATAATCCACTTTAATATTTGACACATAGTGGCTGAAAACAAAATGGTAACCATCAAAATTTGAAAAGCAGAGAAAAAAATTGCAGTCTGCGCTTATAAAAATTGTAAAAAATTCATTTCGGCCAAAGTAACCTTCAAAATTTCAGTAACTTTGATAATCCACTTCAATATTTGACACATCGTGTCTGTAAACAAAATGGCAATCTTCAAAAGTTGAAAAGCAGAGAAAAGATTGCAGTCGGTGCCTATAAAAGTCGTAAAAAAATAATTTCGGCCGAACTAAGCTTCAAAATTTCAAAATACATTTAGAATGAATGTAATTTTGATAATACACTTCAATATTTGACACATTATAGCCAGGGGTGGCTAAAAAAAAATTCAATTTGATGTCAAATATTTTAACAATTTAAATGTTATTTTTTTACTATATTGTAAGAAACTGTGTTTGTTTGCAATAAATAATTTTAATTTAAATAAAGTATGTGCATTATATTATTAATAAGTAATATAAACATTAATATTAATGACCAAGAATAAATATCAAGAAGTTGATATATATCGGATATATATCCGATATATTGACATTTATATAAATATAGGATATTTTCCGAACCCTGGTAGCAACACCATTACAAAATTTGGTAACTTTGTTTTGCTTAGTAATAAACATATTCGAGTTCAAATTTGTAATAATTTTTGCAATCGGATTTAAAATCGAATTTTAAATATTAGAAGTCGGCTCTAAAATGGAACTCACTAGTACTAGCAGTAATTATTTTTAATGGAACATCCAGTATGTTTTAATAAAAATTTCGAGTCCTTTTCCTTGCCTTTCTAAGAATAACTAGTTTGGTGGGTTTATAAATAATAATAGTCTTTTCAAAGTGAGTGTTTTTTTAGGAAGGATGTTTGATGGAATTGCGGGTTAAGGAGAGTGAATGACTATAAGGGAATTGGCGTAAGCGATTTGCTATTCGGCCACTAACGTTCATTTTAATATTTAAAAATTAATTTTCATAATGAATGGGACAAACACTAAACAACCATGGACTTTTCGTTAATAAAAGCTACCGCCCGAGCGTGGGACTCGAACCCACGACGCCTCGCACCGAAAGCGGGAGTCTAACCGCTCCGCCACGGAGCGCCTTTTCAAAGTGTTATTTATATTTTATCATCAAATCGATATACAATATTATTTGACGTTATTCGTATACTAGTAGACAATTAGGCAAGTATTGAAAATGATTTTTTTATTCACACGAAAAATTTCAAACAAGAAAGTTTCTAATGGTTTTATTAATTTACCAAGGGCATAAATCAACAACCTGTTCCCGGTAAATTAGTTGCCTTTTAAAAGCAGCGAAGTAAGAGCGTCACTCGACCCGCACTGAACTTCCTCACTTCGTCTAATTTAATGATGTTTGTTTTCTGTCCATCATTCCCCCTTTGGAAGTTATCAGCATCTTTTTCATTCTCTTTATTTACATAAAACTTATACTGCTCCAATTTAACATGAGGAACCTAAGAAAAATAGTTACAAAAAAATAGCATTGCTTTAATTAAATTTGTTATTTGAAACTAGTTTAATATTTGGATAGATATGCACTGTGTCATAAAGTAAGGAATAAATTCGATTAAAATTCAGGGCATTTTCTTTCAGAAAAATGCTCGGATACATGTATTATTATTTTTTAACGCGCATTTTTTGAGATAAAATTTAAATGTACAGGATGTCTCAAAATCGAGATACGACCCATAAGTTAAAATTTTCAAATGTGAACCCCCATTTTTTGTTGCATTTATGGATTCTACGTAAAATTCTGAGTATTTTTCATGTAGCATACCCCATGTCGATATTCAGCTGTTTTCAAAGAAATGGCGTTTAAAAAAGTATAACTACTATTTTATTTCTGGTAAAAGATAACATGGTTTCATCAAAACATTGGAATTAATAAGGAAAAATCATTTCATTAAGTAAATAATGATTTTTTCTAAATAAAATAGTAGTCGTACTTTTTTAAACGCCATTTCTTTGAAACAAATGAATATCGACATGGGGTATACTACATGAAAAATACTCAGAATTTTACGTAGAATCCATAAATGCAACAAAAAATGGGGGTTCACGTTTGAAAATTTTAACTTAGGGGTCGTATCTCGATTTTGGGACACCCTGTACATTTGAATTTTATCTCAAAAAATGCGCGCTAAAAAATAATAATACACGTGTCCGATCATTCTTCTGAAAGAAAATGCCCTGAATTTTAATCGAATTTATTCCTTGGTTTATGTACACAGTTTATAGATAATACATTAGAGTACATCAGAATAAGATTATAATTTCTGAAATAAATTAAGTGCTCTTTGTTGCGATTATTATAAGCAGTTTTTTTTTTAATCTAAATTGTAATTTAAGTTCAAACAAAATTGTTTTATCTAGGATTATAATATATGATGTGATTTGTGTCAAAACATTAATAAATCACTTCACTTGACTTTACTATATTATAGTTTTTTGGTTTGTTAGTTACGGTAAGATTATTTAATTAAATAATGAGCACACTGTGACCGAAATGTTGATTTAGTGTAAATTAAAATATTGTGAATCCAACGCATTTAAGATTTACATTTCGCAGTTTCATAAATTATGACTCTTTCTGTTTTCTAATCGATCCTCTTAAGATTTTTTTCTTCTCGAGACAATTATTACAATTTCAAAACGTATAATATACTACAAGCCGTTTAAGGGAATAATATGATTATCTTTTTTATTATATAACATGAATTCTTAGTATATACGAGGAAGGAGGATACGGTTTAGTCTTTAATGCAGGGTTCACTGAATTCACAAATTGAATAAACCACTACCAGAGATATATAATATTCCCGCATGTTTGGATGGGAATAAGATTTTACCATACATATTTGTTTTTCTCATTCAATAAAGTTCTCGTATATTTTTTTTTTATTGAAATCTAAATGCAGCAAGTAAATCCACCTAAAACGTAAATACATTTTCAATTAATTTCGGTAATTGATAATTGAGAATATATTATATTGGGCGGATGTTTCTATTTTCATTAATATAAAGATTGATGTTTCCATTAATATTTATTTATTTTTATAATACTACAAAACACTATATATTACACAAATACAGGGTAATTAACAGACACAATATTAGAAATAATAATGTTTTTCACTGAACATTCATTTGCAAAAGTAAGATGAGAACATGTTCACGGTTGTGCGCAATTTTTTCAGATATAAATAGAAACTGTACAGTAATAATATGGCGATCCTTTTTGAGAAGCGGGTAAAATATTGGTCATCATTTGCTTTATTACTAGCCAGTATTAACTTTTTTATGGCGGTCACCGAACTTTGAAAAAAACTTCAGTTAATATGACGGCGCATACATTTTCGGAGAGTGTGTCGGATTGTTTATTTTTTTTCAAAGTGATCAAGGAGCCGGCACGATTTTTTTATTTCTCTATTTGTTAGGCCTATATATCGAGATTGTTTATAAATTTTTAACTTTTTTATGGCGGTCATCGAACTTTGAAAAAAACTTCAGTTAATGTGACGGCGCATACATTTTCGGAGAGTGTGTTGGATTGTTTATTTTTTTTCAAAGTGATCAAGGGGCTGGCACGTTTCTTTTATTTCTCCATTTGTTAGGCCTGTATATCTAGATTGTTTATAATTTTTTAAATTTTTTATGGCGGTCACCGAACTTTGAAAAAAACTTCAGTTAATGTGACTGCGCATACATTTTCGGAGAGTGTGTCGGATTGTTTATTTTTTTTCAAAGTGATCAAGGGGCCGGCACGTTTCTTTTATTTCTCCATTTGTTAGGCCTGTATATCTAGATTGTTTATAAATTTTTAACTTTTTTATAGCGGTCATCAAACTTTGACAAAAACTTCATTTAATGTGACGGCGCATACATTTTCGGAGAGTCTGTCGGATTGTTTATTTTTTTTTCAAAATGATCAAGGGGCCAGCACGTTTTTTTTATTTCTCTATTTGTTAGGCCCGTATATCTAGATTGTTTACAAATTTTTAACTTTTTTATGGCGGTCATTGATCTTTGAGAAAAACTTCAGTTAATGTGACGGCGCATACATTTTCGGAGAGTGTCTCGGATTATTTTTTTTTTTTCAAAGTGATCAAGGGGCCGGCACGTTTTTCTTTTATTTCTCCATTTGTTAGGCCTGTATATCTAGATTGTTTATAAATTTTTAACTTTCTTATGGCGGTCATCGAACTTTGAAAAAAACTTCAGTTAATGTGACGAAGAATACATTTTCGGAGAGTGTGTCGGATTGTTTATTTTTTTTCAAAGTGATCAAGGGGCCGACACGATTTTTTTATTTCTCTATTTGTTAGGCCTGTATATCTGGATTGTTTAGAAAAATGTAATATTTTTATGGCGGTCGTCGAACTTTGAAAAAAACTTCAGTTAATGTGACGGCGCATACATTTTCGGAGAGTGTGTCGGATTGTTTATTTTTTTTTAAAGTGATCAAGGGGCCGGCAGGTTTTTTTATTTCTCTATTTGTTAGGCCTATATATCTAGATTGTTTATAAATTTTTAACTTTTTTATGACGGTCACCGAACTTTGAAAAAACTTTAGTGTGTGGCCGCGCACCTCTTCACAGTGCATAGGGCGTTTTCTATTTTTTTTTAACTGATCTAGAGGCCGGAACCTTTTTTAATTTTTTTGTATTTGTAGGTCTAAGTATGTAGAATAATTACATGTTTTCAGCATTTTTTATCGGTCATAAAAGTTTGCGAAAAAGGAGATTTTATTTTTATATAGTGTGAAAAATTGTAGGGGGTTGAAATTTTGGGATGGGGGGGAGGTTCACGTGTATTCTTTAGTAGTAACCCCACCCTGCTTAAAGAAGGTTTTTGGAAAATGTACATTTTTATGGCAAAAAAAATGAATTTTAAAATCTATTGCTAACTTCACACCCGTAAAATACAGGTCAAATTATAGTCCAATAAATAAAAAAATCCTGGTCCAAGATAAAACATGCAAACCAAAAAATGGAAAATTCAAGCAAAAGAAACCCCAAAAATAACTCTTTAGCTCAAAACAAGTAGCTGACCAGAAACTCGGAAATGGTGACTATAAAGTAAAACAAAAACGCTCCCGAAAATAATAATTCTAAAGAATCTAAAATGAAAGGCAAAAAATCCAAAAATAAGGGCCTGAAACTCAAAAATTTTGACCAAAAAATCCAAAATTTTAAACAGATTTAGATAAACGTGAAAAAAAATAATAATTTTTTTAGACCGAAAAATCAAACATACAGGTCAAAAATCTAAAATATAGGCAAAAAATCCAAATCCAGGCCTAATAATAAAAAATGCAAACAAAAAATAAACATTGCCTAAATTGGCCCCAAAAATCACTCTAAGGCACAAAATCATTTTCCAATTTGTTTTATATTTAAAAACATTTTGTAAAAAAAATTTGACTTTAGTAATGTAAAAGTTTAAAACATTGTTAGCTTAAGCTCTTTATACTCAAGAATTATATTTTGTCATGGAAGAAATAATTCTTGATTATTATCTAAAAGATAATTGGATTCTACTTGAGAATACGTTACTAAATGCAGGGTGTGCCATTTGAAAAAACGAACTTATTCAACTTTATAAGTTGGGTTTTTCTACACCCTGTAATTTTTTTTTGTATGAAATCATGGTTGGCTCTATAGTTCAAACCTTCAAGCAAATAATTGAAATGATTTTAATCGTTCAACGTCAATCACTGGGGCAAAAATAAAATTGCACCCAGACCATGCATTTCAACAAATCTTCAAAAATTTCGAAAACGTCAAACAATAGGTATAAGGAGTATTGAAGTAACTCACCTTTATTTGATTCATATAATTCAAAAATAACAAAAAAATACAGGGTGTTCCATTTAAAAAACATAAGTTTGGTCTGTAACTTTGTTACGAAACACCCTGTATAAATTTTAATATTTTTAGGGCGTGCAGCTCACTATTATACACAACTTTTGTATAAAACATTTTTCGAAATTTTGAAAAATAAGCACGTGATTGACCGTTCCCAGAGCTCTGAAACACCCTGTATATATAATATTTATTGTTGAACACGTTGCATGTGTGTATTTTGATTTTTTATATTTTTTGTACAAATCATTACTGACAATGAGTATAATTGAGCGGAATAGCTTGGAACATCCTGTATATTTATTGTTGAAATCCTTGCATGAGTAAAATTGCACGGAATAGCTTGGAACACCCTGTATATTTATTGTTGAAAACCTAGCGTGAGTAAAATTGCAAGGAATAGCTTAAAACACCCTGTACATTTATTGCTGAAAACCTTGAATGAATTTAATTGCAGGGAATAGCTTGGAACACCCTGTATATTCATTGTTGAAAATCTTGCTTGAGTAAAATTTCACGGAATGGCTTGGAAGATTCTGTATATTTATTGTTGAAAACCTCGCTTGAGTAAAATTACACGGAATAGCTTGGAACACCCTGTATATTTATTACTGAAAACCTTGTATGAATATAATTGCATGCAATAGCTTGGAATACGCTGTACATTTATTGTTGAAAACATTGCATGAATATAATTGCACGGAATAGCTTGGTGCACCCTGTATATTTATTGTTGAAAACCTTGCATGAATATAATTGCACGCAATAGCTTGGAACACCCTGTGTATTTATTATTGAAAACCTTACATGAGTATAATTTCACAGAATGGCTTGGAGCACCCTGTATCTTTATTGTTGGAAACCTTGCATGAATATAATTTCACGGAATAGCTTGAAACACCCTGTATATTTATTGTTGAAAACCTTGCATGAATATGATTGCATGGAATAGCTTAGAACATCCTGTATATTTATTGTTGAAAACCTTGGATGAATATAATTGCATGGAATAGCTTGGGAACACCGTGTATATTTATTCTTGAAAACCTTGCATGAATATAATTGCATGGATTAGTTTGAAACACCCTGTATATTTATTGTTGAAAGCCTTACTTGAGTATAATTTTACGGAATAGCTTGAAACACCCTGTATATTTATTATTGAAAACCTTGCATATCTATAATTGTATGGAATAGCTTGGAACATCCTGTATATTTGAAAACCTTGCATGAATACAATTGCATATAATAGCTTGGAACACCCTGTATATTTATGTTTGAAAACCTGGCATGAATATAATTGCATGGAATAGCTTGAAACACCCTGAAGATTTATTTTTGAAAACCTTACATGAGTATAATTGCACGGAATAGCTTGGAACACCCTGTATATTTATTGTTGAAAACCTTGCATGAATATGATTGCATGGAATAACTTAGAACATCCTGTAAATTTATTGTTGGAAACCTTGCATGAATATAATTGCATGGAATAGTTTGGAACACCCTGTATATTTATTGTAGATAACCTTACTTGAGTGTAATTGCACGGAATAGCTTGGAACAACCTGTATATTTATTATTGAAAACCTTGCATGAACATAATTGCATGAAATAGCTTGGGAACACCCTGTATATTCATTGTTGAAAATATTGCATAAATAAAATTGCACAAAATAGCTTGGAATACCCCGTATATTTATTGTTGAAGACCTTGCATGAGGAAAATTGCACGGAACTGCTTGGAACCCTCTGTATATTTATTTTTGAAAACCTTGCATGAATATAATTGCGTGGAATAGCTTGGAACACCCTGTATATTTATTGTTGAAAATATTGCATAAATAAAATTGCACAAAAAAGCTTGGAACACCCTGTATCTTTATTGTTACAGACCTTGCATGAGGAAAATTGCACGGAACAGCTTGGAACCCTCTGTATATTTATTTTTAAAAACCTTGCATGAATATAATTTCCTGAAATAGCTTGGTACACCCTGTATATTTATTGTTGAAAACCTTGTATGAGTAAAATTGCACGGAATAGCTTGGAACGCCCTGTATATTTATTATTGAACACCCTGTATATTTATTGTTGAAAACCTTGCATGAACATAATTGCTTGGAATAGCTTGGAACACCCTGTATATTAATTGTTGAAAATATTGCATAAATAAAATTGCACAAAATAGCTTGAAACTCGCTGTATATTTATTGTTGAAGACTTTGCATGAGGAAAAGTGCACGAAATATATAATAATAATAATAATAATAATATATTTACGGGATTCACCCTGTACATTACAGTGTTAATTACAATATAAAATATAAAACAAAATATAAAATAAAATATAAATATAAAATATGAAAATACAAAAATTAAAAATACAATTTAAAATTTAAAATTGCGACAACTTTGTGTGACAAAGAAACAAAATCAAGTTAAAAACAATAAAAAAAGTTAAAAACAATATAATACAGTACGCTAGATTTATGAAAAATAGCTTGGAACTCTCTGTATATATATTTTTGAAAACCTTGCATGAATATAATTGCGTGAAATAGCTTGGAACACCCTGTATATTGATTGTTGAAAACCTTGCATGAATATAATTGCATGGAATAGCTTGAAACACCCTGTATATTTATTGTTGAAAATATTGCATAAGTAAAATTGCACGGAATAGCTTGGAACACCCTGTATAATTATTGTTGAAAACCTTGCATGAGTATAATTGCACGCAGTAGCTTGTAACACCCTGTATAATTATTGTTGAAAACCTTACATGAGTATAATTGCACGGAATAGCTTGGGACACCCTGTATATTTATTATTGAAAACCTTACATGAGTATAATTTTATGGAATAGCTTGAAACACCCTGTACATTTATTGTTGAGAACCTTGCATTAATATAATTGCATGGAATAGCTTGGAACACCCTGTACATTTATTGTTGAAAATATTGCATAAGTAAAATTGCACGGAATAGCTTGGAACACCCTGTATATTTATTATTGAAAACCTTACATGAGTATAATTTTATGGAATAGCTTGGAACACCCTGTACATTTATTGTTGAAAACCTTGCATGAATATAATTGCACGCAATAGCTTGTAGAACACCCTGTATATTTATTGTTGGAAACCTTGCATGAGTATAATTGCATGGAATAGCTTGAGACACCCTTTAAATTTATTTTTGAAAACCTTGCATGAATATAATTGCAGGGAATAGCTCGGAATAGCTTGGAACACTGTATATTTATTGTTGAAAACCTTTTATGAATATAATTGCACGGAATAGCTTGGAACACCCTGTATATTTATTGTTGAAAACCTTTTATGAGTAAAATTGCACGGAATAGCTTGAAACACCCTGTATATTTATTGTTGAAAACCTTACATGAGTATAATTCCACGGAATAGCTTGGAACACCCTGTATATCTCGTATTGTTATAAAATCTTATATGTATTATGTATTTCGCTTATTCTCTTTTGTATAGATCCTCTCTGTGTTTACCGTTACTTGAAACACTGTGTATATTTAATTTTGCTATTAATTTATTACGCTTGTTGTCTGTGTGTTTGTTGTGTGTGTTTGTGTACATCACTTCTTCGTATGATTGTAAACATGATTACTAACCAATTATTATTACACATTGTACATGAATTACAAGTACTAACCTTTTGCGTGTGTTCGGACGCATTTTGTTCCCTCGCATTGGTCCATTTTCGCTCCCGGTCGACGAACAAATCCGGCACCATAACCATTATTCACGATTTCTTCACCTTACAACGTATTACCGGCGGCAATGTTTACACAGTACTCTCCTTCCGTATTTATACTATACGTTCACTTAATACACTCGCCATTACACCCCAAAAAAACACTCGAAATTCATTGAAAAAACGGGAGGCCGACGCGATACAAAATGACGCCGCGAGGTTGCGATTACGGTCGAGTGGCGGAGGACGATGTCTTCGTCGCGTCTCTCTCAACCGCACCCAATGTAAGATTCGCGCTCTCTCCGAACTAAACAAGTTCGCGCGTGCATCGAAGAGCGCCCGTGCCAGTCGGCGACATCCCCATTTCCCTCAAAACGTGCGTTTGTTTTTCGGTTAAATTGTGATGCTGGAGTAACAATTACGGGCGTGCATTATTGTAAATATGTCGAGTGGTTAACAGTGCAAGTGAATATTACTAGGATGGAACCGTGCTGGTGCTATGGACACAGAATTCACTGCATTTTGGTGTTAAGGTTAGTGGTGTTTCACAATAATTCTCTTATTATTGCAAATTGTTCTTAACGTGTTTCCATGTTTGTGCCGTACCAATTGTAAGATTAATGGATTAATTTTCATACATTGGAAATAAATAATTATGATTATTAATTTATATAGTAGCGTGTGTGAGTCGGACGAACATGTAAATATTTTGAGCCGGAACAAGATTATCTCCCCTTCCCGTTTTCGAGGATGCTGAACACAATGGCGGTGTTAGAATTTTGAGGTTGTGCAATTCCTCAAAACGGCCAAAAACCACCCCTAAAACGGGTAAAATGCGCTTGACCCGATTTCCCTGCAGAAAAAAGAAACACTTTCCCCGCGTTTTCGAGGATGCTGAGCACGGTGGTGGTGTTGGATATCGCGTCCGACCTCTACCAACCCCTCCACCGGCCAATAGTAGCCCCTGATAGGAGTAAATTTTTATTTTTTTTAAATATCACTGGCAAATATATACAGTACCTTTTTTTTATCGTGGGCCATAGGATTTTACATGTTAAAAATTATACCTTGTTTTAATGCATATTTCAACATATAATTTTAAAGCAAATTTTAGTTAGTAATAAATCAATTACTTTTCCACATGATGCGCTTAATTAGATTACCTTAAACATGTTTTATTCCATTAAAAAATGAAATTAATTTACTAATCAATCTGACATTTCAGAAATTCAAGGTACTTTGATTATGTTTGTTCAGTTATTTATTTTAAATAATTTCATTTTTTAATGGAATAAAACATGCTTAAATTATTCTGACAAGCTTATCATGTAGAAAAATAATTGATTTATATTACTAACTAAAATTTTCTTCAAAATTTTATGATAAAATATACATTAATACAAGGTATAATTTTTAGCATATAAAATCCTATGGCCCACGATAAAAAAAATACCCTGTATATATTCCACCCGTTTTCGAGGATGTTGGGAATATAAAAAAAAACTCGTATTTATATACAGGGTCCTGTATTTCACCTCCCGTCTTCTATAGCTCATTTACTAATTAAGTTGGAACTTTGATATTTTGCAGAATAAATTAGCATCCTAGAATGCATCTCAGGAAAATATTTTTGATTACACAGGGTGTCCCAAAAAAGCGTGACGTCATGATGATTAATTTTTTTTAATTACATGCTATGTATTTTATTACTTATTTGGGTACCTTTTATGGTTGCCTACATACTCCTATAATTTTATTAGAATCGATTCAGGAATATCAGCAAAAAAAATTAAAACTAAAAAAAATCAGTTTTGCACTGTTGTTTTAAAAATGAATAAAAAAATAAAAATAGTGTCTTGTTAATAAAATCATACAAGGTACTTATTAAATAAGGTCTGATAGTCCCGTTAACCAAGTTTGATCGATATAAATTGTACAGGGTGTCCAAAATTTAGTGTCAAACTTTTCAAACTTTAAAGCACTTTATTTTTCTTATTTTAAATTGGATCCCCTGTATATTTTTATGTCATTCCATGCAGAATTAAAAAAACAAACATTTTTCCTAATAACAACCCTGTTCCAATTCCTAACGCATTAAAAGATATTTGCAGAAAACTCGTTTTATCAACCGATTCAATAGCCATTTTACTAAATAAAAATCGAAGGTGGCTTTGAAAAACAATTTATTGACATTAAAATTTAACAAGGTGGCAAGAGACTGTTTTGACTTAAGTAATATAAAAGTTTAAAGCCTTGTTAACTTAAGCTCTTTGTACTCAAGAATTATTTTTTCCATGATAAAAACATTATTTTTGCAAAATAGAGAATTTGATGAAAAATTAGAGAAAAACTAGTGTTACCATATTTTTGGATTTTTCATTTGTTTAATAGCTATTTTTGTCTAGAATGTATCCTGAAAATTTCACTCAAGTTCATTAAAGGATTTTTAGGAAAATTAAGAAAATCTTGTCGGAAGTGCGTATTTTGCAAAACAGAGACTTTTATGGAAAATTCTGGAAAAACTAGCGATTACCCAATTTTGGATTTTTTATTGATTTTATAGCTACATTTGTCTAGAATGTATCCTGAAAATTTCACTAGATTTCAGTGAGGGATTTTCGGGAAAATTAAGGAAATCTTATCGGAAGTGCGAATTTTGCAAAATAGAGAATTTGATGGAAAATTAGAGAAAAACTAGTGTTACCCCATTTATGGATTTTTCATTTGTTTTATAGCTATTTTTGTCTAGAATATATCCTGAAAATTTGACTAAAACTCGGTAAAGGATTTTCAGGAAAATTAAGAAAATCTTGTCGGAAGTGCGTATTTTGCAAAACAGAGATTTTGATGGAAAATTCTGGAAAAACTAGTAATAACCCAATTTTGGATTTTTGATTCATTTTATAGATATATTTGTCTTGAATGTATCCTGAAAATTTTACTAAAATTTATCAACGAATTTTCGAGAAAATTAAGAAAATCTTTTCCGAAGTGCGTATTTTGCAAAACAGAGATTTTGATGGAAAATTCTGGAAAAACTAGTGATAACCCAATTTCGGATTTTTTTTTATTTTATAGTTATATTTGTCTTGAATATATACTGAAAATTTTACTACAATTTCTTAACGGATTTTCGGGAAAATTAAGAAAATCTTTTCGGAAGTGCGTATTTTGCAAAACAGAGGTTTTGATGGAAAATTCTGGAAAAAACTAGTGATAACCCAATTTCGGATTTTTTAATTTATTTTATAGCTATATTTGTCATGAATATATCCTGAAAATTTTACTACAATTTATTAACGGATTTTCGGGAAAATTAAGAAAATCTTTTCCGAAGTGCGTATTTTGCAAAACAGAGATTTTAATGGAAAATTCCAGAAAAACTAGTGATAACCGAACTTTGGATTTTTCATTTGTTTTATAGCTATATTTGTCTAGAATGGATCCTGAAAATTTGACTAAAATTCACTGAGAAAGTTTCGGAAAAAATAACGAAATCTAGTCGAAAGTGTGAATTTTGCAAAACAAAAAATTTGATGGAAAATTCCAGAAAAACTGGTGATGACTTATTTTTGAATTTTGTATTTATTTTATAGCTACATTTGTCTAGAATGTATCCTGAAAATTTCACTAAAATTCATCGAGGGATTTTCGGAAAAATGAAAGAAATCAAGTCGGAAGTGCGCATTTTGCAAAACAAAGATTTGGAAATTCCGGAAAAACAAGTTATGACCTATTTTTGGATTTTTTATTTATTTTATAGCTATATTTGTCTGGAATGTATACTGTAAATTTGACAAAAATTCATCGAGGGATTTTCGGAAAAAATAAGGAAATCTAGTCGAAAGTGTGAATTTTGCAAAACAGCGATTTTGATAAAACATTCCTAAAAAACTAGTTATGGCCCATTTTTTGATTTTTCATTTGTTTTATAGCTATAGTTACTTGAAAATTTAACTAAAATTTATGAAGGGATTTTCGGGAAAATTCTAAGTCCGAAAGAAAAAAAAAGAGTTCTGAGTTAATTTTCTATTTCTACTTATTAAGTACAATAATTCTTTCTTATAAACAAATTCGATACAATCACGATTTATGGCATTTTTAAATAAAGTTAAAATTCGAAATAGAAAATTTAATTTTGAAAATAGCTATTTCCTGTCATTAGAATTATTGTACTCAATAAGTAGAAATAGAAAATTAACTCGGAACTCATAGAACTCTCAATATATTTTTTTTGGCTTTGCGACTTTAAAAAAAAAATAATTTTGATAGTTCCGAATAGTTATGAGTGGTGTTTCCTATAGTTCTTTGTGAGTTATATCCATAGTTGTTATGAAATATTTAGAATCAACCAATATTAAGTAATATGAATTTGAATATTTCGAATTTCCAACTTTGAACATTTTTATCTCTGGAAATTCAACAGAACTTTTTTCTGTGGTTTCAAGTAGGCCACATTTTTCAAAAAATTCCTGACAGCCCAATTTTACAGACCTCTTTTTTCAAAGTTGATAGTACTTCTGGATACATCAAAAGGAATTGAGAACTCTATTCAGAACTGTCAGAACTCTTCATTGGGGTGCCAACTTGACACACTCATATTTCCGTTGAAAAATTTTTTGAAAAAATTTTCACTATCACAATATTTTCTTGTACTTCGTGGTTTATTTTCAATTGAAATCATGTTTTAAATGTGCATCGAGGGGATGAAACTGACGTTTAAAACGTCAAAATTATGAAAGTTGGAAAAATAATACTTCAAATTCAAAAACTCAATTTACTCAAAAACTAAAGGGATTTCGAAAAAAACTTATTCTTTATAAGTTGTTCATTCTCTAGAATTATTATTAACATAAATTTGCTGTAACTATTATCGTTTCATAACTATAAACCAAAAATTAAACAAATAATAATAATTTTTTTTCTCGAATAAAAATGATTTTATAAAAAATGTTTTCAAGCAAAAGATGTTCATTTCTTTGTTGTCTTCAAAGTTTGTTTAAATGTTTTTGTGATATTTATCATATTTAAGAAAATATTGGCAAAAAACAAAAAACAGTTAAGGTAAACGCCCACTTCCGGTGTACGAAATTTTACCAAAAGCTTTCAGTTCTTCAGATTATCAAATAAGGCGGATGTTCAAAGTTTCATATCAATTGCTCTATTAGTTTTTAAGATACAGCGCGCACAGACAGACACACACACACACACACACACACACACACAGACACAAAAAAAAAATTCCAGAAATTGTTGAAATGGCATCTAGGGACC